>OX940975.1:40695114-42193548 GCA_954871275.1 Leptopterna dolabrata
GTCGCCATTTTTTGGTACAGGCGCTTACATCATCAACAGAATGCTGTAATTTCCTAGTTGCTTCCTCTACTGAGTCACCAACCGTAAGTATGGCAGTATCATCAGCAAAAGTTGCGATCGTAGTGTTTTCATTGCTAGGTACATCACGTGCTTACAGAAGGTATAGTAAGGGCCCAAGCACGCTTCCTTGAGGGACACCTGCCCTTATTTTCTTGAGACTGGAGTACTCTCCTTTGTGTTTCACTCTGAAATGTCTTTCAGTAAGATTTGATTTCAAAATTTGAAAAAATAGCTTCCAGTCTATTTCTCAGTCTCTCTCAAGTTTACACTCTAACCCTTGATGCCAGACTTTGTCAAAAGCTCGGGAAACATCCAGGAAGACACTTGCACAAACTTTTTCTTTTCTAGACAATTCTCTATTACATCAGTTACACGATGCACTTGTTCTATTGTAGAGTGATTTTCCCTGAATCCAAACTGGTGGTCGGGGATTAGCTCTTTCTCTTGAACGATTGGTTTCAATCTTTGTATCAGTAATCTCTCACAGAGCTTAGAGCACAGAGTCTTGATTCTTTCCCAGGTTTCAGTATCATGATAACCTCTGCCACTTTCCAGCAGCGGGGTACATATTTCAGTCTCGATGCAGCGTTTATCAGATACAATAGCATTTGCATTCCTCTGGAAGTTGCTTAATTGCCTTTCCTGTAATGAGATCATATCCAGGAGCTTTGTTCGGTTTGAGATTGCGAATTTCATTTTTCAGTTCACTGAGCGTTAGTGGTCGTATGAAGTGTATATCCGCGGAGGAGGATACCATCGGTAAGTCTCCTTCATAACTGTTACTGGGGAGTGGCACAAATGTGTTCTCGAGGTGTTCAGCAAAGATTTCTGCCTTTTCAGTAGGACTTTTTGCCCATTCCCCATCATCTTTTTTAATGGGAGGGACATGTTCCTTCGGCTGCTTGAGTGCTTTGGTAATCATCCAAAGGGAATATTCCGTATCTTTTTCCTAATTGTCGTGAGTCCCTCCCGGGAACACTCCTATCATATTAAGTTCTCACCAATATCCAAACGCCAAACTAAAGCTCTGTGAATAAAGATATGAGTGGGGACAGGCGACAGAACCCAGGGTTACTCAACCTGGGGCCCCACTACCAGCTCCCAGCAAGGAGCTGGAGGGAGAGGCCCCCAAGTACTATAAAACCCCGGATCCTGGCGCTCAAGCTTCATTCGACACTTCCTCTAACCAGCTCTCTCTTCTCTCTCTTACCTTACCTCCCAGATGATCGGTTGACTACAGCCGCCTGGGAATTTCACCTCCTCTCTCCTCCTCCTTGTCTAGATGATCGGTTGAATACAGCCGCCTAGACAAGGGACCTCTCCTCTCCTCTCCTTTACCTAGATGAACGGTTGACTACAGCCGCCTAGGTAAAATTCCCTCATCCACCTCTCTCTCCTCCAAAGTCGTAGATGTTCGGTTGACTACAGCCGCCTGCGACTTTTCCTCACCTTCCTTCCACACCACCTCTCTCTCCTCCAAAAGTCGAAGATGTTCGGTTGACTACAGCCGCCTGCGACTTTTCCTCCTTTTCTCTCCTTTACCTAAATTCACTCACTCACCTTCCTTCCACACCACCGTGATGAGAATTTTAAATTCATCACAGTGGTGAACCCGACGTTCACTCAACCTTCTTCCTTCCCACCTTCCCACCTCATGTGTCGCCCCAGTCCAATAGTTCGGTGTCCCCAATTTTAAAAGTCAAATTTTAAAATTTAAAATTCAAACAGTCTGACAATTTTCGCAATTTTGGCCCAACCTCAACCGCACGGAGACCACACAACTCTCACATCTCCGCCCAGCCACACGCACTTCCACTTCCCTTAATTGCGAATTTCAAATTCAACAAATTTGAATTTTGAGTTACAGCTATGGACCCGAACTCACCATCGCCCCCGCTCCTGCGACCAGCCACGCTGCAGCCGCCCGCCGCTGCGACAACCGACGCATTGGCCGACAACCCTTTCTCCACGCTCTCCCCGCCGACCTCTGCGTCATCGGACGCCGCCGCCGCCGCCGCCGCCGCTACGGCCGCAGCCGCCGCCAACGTCATGACGGCGTCCGCTGCGTTCCCGCTGTCGCTACCCCCCTTCTACACGCACGACCCGGCGCTTTGGTTTTTCCAAGTAGACGCAGCGTTTTCGGCCGCCAACATCCGCAGCCAGAAAACTCGATATTCTCGGATCATTTCGTTACTGCCCTACGAGATCCTGCTGCAGACCTCTGATATCTCCCCCGACGCCGCCGCTGCGTACGACGACCTCCGCAGCCGCCTCATCAACACCTACCAGCCGTCGAAAATCGCCCGAGTCGCCGCCCTCTCCCAACCTCAACACCTCGGCGACCAGAAGCCCTCACACCTCTACCGGCGGCTGCGACACCAGCTGCAGGGGATTATGACCGCCGACATCGCACGCACGTTCTGGTTACGTGCCCTTCCCCACCCCATCCAGATGGCCCTGGCCAGCCATCTCGACGGTCCCGACGAGCCCCTCCTGCGCCTCGCGGACACCGTGCATGACTTAGCCGCCGCGGCCGCCGTCAGTGAGGTGCGTACGCCACGTCACCCCCCGCCTTTCCGGGACCGCACAAAATCCCGGGAACGCGGCCGGGCACCCTCCCTCGACGGCCGTCGACCACTTTCGGCGGATCGCCGACGCGACTCGTCCGCCGACCGCCGCCGCCAGCGCTCACCCGAGCGCCGCAACGCATCCCCTCCCCGCCAGCGCAGAGGCCGATCCCCAGCGGCTGCGCGCGCGCCCAACTCAACCCGCCCCACCAACCCCACCTACCTACCTGCGGACCACCCCAACCGTTGTTTCTATCACGTAAACTTCGGTGGGGAGGCCCGCAAGTGCCAACCCCCCTGCTCCTTCGCCCCTAAGCAGGGAAACGCAGACGCCCGCCGGTAAATCCGGCGGGCCCCCCTCCTCGCCAACACGGGGGGGACCATGCACATACCCCCCCCGCCCGCATTCACACAGCCACCACCGCCAAGCCACGCTACCCCTCCTACGCCGCCGCCACGGCTGCCAACCTCCCGGCCGCGCCTGCAGCGCCGCCGAATCCCTCACCCCACCACAAACGGAACAAACCGCCCGCCACCAGGGCAACCAACCTTCCGGCCGCCACTCACGCCGCCGCATCCGTTCCCCCACCCCGGAACGGCCCCTCCATGCCCGTCAACAGGGCAGACAACCTCCCGGCCGCCACTCACGCCGCCGCATCCGTTCCCCCACCACGGAACGGAACCTCCACGCCCGCCTCCAGGGCACAACCCCCTCCAACCACCACACAGCCCACCACTACCGTTCCCCCTCCCCGGAACAAGGCAAAACCCCCTCCTCCCAAACTGGCCTGCCCCCCTGCAGACTCCGCCGCTTCCCCCCTCCGGACCGACAAGAAACCGCCTCGGGTCTCCTTCGCGGCGGACCAGCCAACACCGGCCAACGTACCTACCTCCGCAATTGTGCCCAACGCCCTCCCGACCCACCAGCGACTTTTCCTGCGCTGCAGGAAAACCAATGTGCCTTTCTTGGTGGACACAGGGGCGGCGCTATCAATATTTCCTAACAACATCCTCCGTCGTCAGGCGCGCTGCTACCGGCAGCTTCTCTACGCCGCCAACGGTACCACCATCCCCTCGTACGGGACGTACCGCTCCTCTGTTTATATGAGCGGGCTCGCGTACGAGTGGGAGTTTACCGTGGCGGACGTGGAGAAGGCGATCCTGGGGGCCGATTTTCTCGCATATTTCGGTCTCCAGGTCGACGTCCGGAACGCGCGCCTGATCGACCCCGCCACAAAAACACCCATTCCCGGATTCATCCATGCCATCAACCACCCCCCTACGCAATTTGAACGCCTCCTCCTCAACTACCGCCCCCAGCGCCGCCCCTCTGCCCACATCTCCACCATTCAACACCACATTGAGACTTCCGGCCCCCCCATCACAGCGAAAGCCCGACGACTCCACCCCCTGCAACTATCTAAAGCCCGACAACATTTTAATAAACTCATAGCCGACGGTATCGTCCGCCCCTCAAAATCCCCTTGGGCTTCTCCACTCCACATCGTGCAGAAGCCCAATGGGGATATCCGCCCCTGCGGGGACTACCGGCGACTCAATTCAAAAACCACGCCGGACCTTTATAATGTTCCCCACCTACGGGACTTCTCGTCGCACCTCCATGGCGCTAATATATTCTCTACCCTCGACATTTCACGGGCATTCCACCACATCAACATTCACCCCCCCGATGTCCAGAAAACCGCCATCATCACCCCGTTCGGACTTTTCGAGTATGTTAAGATGGGCTTCGGGTTAAGGAACGCTGCACAAACTTGGCAGCGCTATATGGACAGCATCCTGCGAGGCCTACCGTTCGTCTTTTGCTTCCTCGACGACGTCCTGGTAGCCTCCAGGACGCCGGAAGAACACCTCAGCCATCTCCAACAGATCCTTGACATCTTCTCCTCCGAAGGCCTCTTGGTTAACACAGACAAGTGCGTTCTCGGCCAGCCCTCCGTCCGCTGCCTCGGCCACCACGTTTCATCCGAGGGCATCAAACCCCTCGCTGACAAGGTCCACGCCATTAGTGACTTCCCGCAACCCCGCACCGTGACGGAACTCCGCCGCTTCCTGGGTATGTTAAACTTTTACCGCAGACACATCAAACACGCAGCACAACATCAACAACCACTCATACACGCCATTCCCCAACCCTCCAAAAAAAATGACAACCGCCCCATTACCTGGACCCCCCAACTCATCGCCTCCTTCAAAATTTGCAAACAGGACCTAGTAGACGCCGCTCTATTGGCCCATCCCGATCCTCACGCCCCACTATCCATCACCACCGATGCGTCCGACTGGGCCATCGGGGCAGTGCTCCATCAGCACACCGGCGCCACCCCCCAACCCTTAGGTTTCTTTTCCAAAACGCTATCCCCCACCCAAAAAAATTACTCCACGTTCGACAGAGAACTCCTCGCCATCCACGAAGCCATCAAGCACTTTCGTGACTTCGTGGAGGGCAGGCAGTTCTCTGTCGTCACTGATCATAAGCCCCTTACCCACGCCCTCCTACAGAATCGCAAATCCGCCTCCCCGCGTCGCCACCGGCAACTCGAGTTTATCGGGCAATTTACGTCCGATATCCGATACTTGCCGGGGGCCGACAACTGCGTGGCGGACGCGCTATCCCGACCCACCCCTACCCCCGCGCCGGTGGCGGAGTTACTGCCTTTCCCTTCACCACAAATCCTAAAATCAAAACAAACTCCACATTCCGACCCCGCCCTCTCCAATCTCATTTCCGCCTCCAAATTGGAACAGCTGCCGCCCCTCGACCTCTGGTGTGACGTGACGGCCGATACACCGCGCCCTTACGTCCCACCGGAACTGAGGCGGCAGTTGTTCCTCCACTATCACTCCCTTCACCATCCTGGCATTCGGGCTAGCCGGGACCTTATCAAGACGCGGTACTTCTGGCCCCACATGAACACAGATATTCGTAACTGGGTTCTGGGGTGCCAGAGGTGCCAGCGGTTTAAGGTCTCGGCCCACCCCCATGTCCCGCCTCAAACCATTCCCGACTCCCTGCCGTGGGAACACGTTCATCTGGATTTAGTGGGCCCCCTTCCCCCATCCGAGGGGAAAAAATACTGCCTCACGATGATCGACCGTGCCACCAACTGGGTGGAATGCATTCCACTCTCAAACATCACCGCGGACACCGTCGCGACGGCTTTCCTCACTCAATGGGTTAGCCGTTACGGTTGTCCGCGAACAGTCACGGTCGATCAAGGGAGGCAGTTTGAGTCCGCCCACTTTTCCGATTTACTACGTTCCCTCGGCATCCACAAAATCCACACTACCCCATACCATCCCCAATCCAACGGGAAAATAGAGCGGTGGCACTCGGTCCTGAAACAGGCCATTTCTACTTCAACAAATTCCCCTTCCTGGACCAAATCCCTCCCCTACATTTTACTCAGCCTACGCACTTCAGCCCGTCCTTCAGACCAAACCAGCCCCGCACAAAACGCATTTAAAGACCCGTTACGTCTACCAGCCGACATTTTCACCCCAAATCACACGCCGTCTATTAACAGGGAACCGCTACACTCGACAACACCGACAAACGACACCACTTATCCCAAACGATTTTTCACCACCACACACATGTACCTGAAAGAGCCCGGCATCCATAAAACTTTCCAACCACTTTATGCCGGGCCCTTTCAAGTCATTCGCACAACACACACCACCGCGACCCTGTTAATTGACGGCAAACCACATACAGTCCCGTTAGCCAGGTGTAAACCCGCACCTGTGCTAACCCAACCCACAGACACTATCAGTCTCCCACCGTCCGTTCGCGATGTCGCACCTCTTCCCAACGCACCAGTCACCTCCGTCGCCGTTTCCGGATTTCGATTCGGATCCGGAAATGGCGGCAATTCTCCGGGACGTTTTCGTCCCGGACCCGCTCTCCCCCCTACCCCCTTCGCCCGGGCCGACTACACCGCTTCTTTTCGTCCCGCCACGGATCACCGGACTACCTCCCCGGCCCCGGCGATGGAAGTACCCCCAGTGGAAAATACTGCGCGAATTTCGCACTGCGCAGGCCACGGGGGTACACCCTCCCTACTCCCCCACAGATCCCCTAATGTCCTCCATCCTCCGCGAGTTCCACCTCGCGGAACTCATGCCCCCACCGCCCCCCGTTCAAATTTGCTTGCCCCCTATAAATTTCAAACCCCCACCCCCCGTTCAAATCACCAACCCCCCCGAAATTGTCACCCCACCAAGTTTACCGCCCCCCCCGTTTTCGATTTTCGACCCCCCCGTATCAACTTCACCCCCTCCAACACCCCCTCCCCCCCCCTCCATCGCCGGGGATATCCACGATAGTCTCCGCCGGGACGAAACGGCCCGGGCGGCGAAACGGACGGAGGGAGCGTCCCCATGTTCCCCTCGTCCCGGCGGCCAAACCCCCCGCCCCGCTATGAGCAATCACGGCGGGGCCTTGAGATTCCGGGACAGTGCAAGTGTCTTTTTCATCCACTCGCACTGTACCGGAACTCGGAGCTCCGCCGTGCCCGCCTCGCCACGAGCTCGGAGCAACCGCCGCCCCCACACAATACACTCACGCACACACTATCACTCGACACACCCATCACACACCCAGGAATCGGCGGATTCCCGTCACCCCGTTCCGCCTTGTTCCCCGAATTTGCACAAAGGTTGTAAATATTGTACATATTGTAAATATCATGTTTGTATATATTGTTCACCCTCCTCATCTCGCCCTTGCCGCTCACTTTCGCCTTGTAAATATTGTTCATCCTCCTCATCTCGCCCTTGCCGATCACTTCCCTAAATGCCACATGTTTAGGGATCCTGACCACTGCTGTATATACTCTCACCATCCCATCCTATTTCTTCTAACTTATTTTCTACCTTATGTTACCTACCTTATGTTCTACCTACTTACTTATCATCTACCATGTTACTACTTATCATCTACTATGTTACTTACTTATCATCTACCATGTTACTACTACTACTACTACTACTTATCATCTACCATGTTACTGCTACTAAATCTACCATGTTACTACTAGTTTTTAAGGACCGCCTTCAGCTCAACCTCTGTTTGCATCGGCCCTCAGCCCCTGTCACTTTGCGCCTTCAGCTCCTCCTCTTGTTTGCCGTAGCCCTCAGCTCCTGTCATTTTGCGCCTTCAGCGACCACCTCTTGTTTGCCGTAGCCCTCAGCTCCTGTCATCTTACGCCTTCAGCACCAATATTGGTTCAAACTGGGGGGACCTCTGTCGTGAGTCCCTCCCGGGAACACTCCTATCATATTAAGTTCTCAACAATATCCAAACGCCAAACTAAAGCTCTGTGAATAAAGATATGAGTGGGGACAGGCGACAGAACCCAGGGTTACTCAACCTGGGGCCCCACTACCAGCTCCCAGCAAGGAGCTGGAGGGAGAGGCCCCCAAGTACTATAAAACCCCGGATCCTGGCGCTCAAGCTTCATTCGACACTTCCTCTAACCAGCTCTCTCTTCTCTCTCTTACCTTACCTCCCAGATGATCGGTTGACTACAGCCGCCTGGGAATTTCACCTCCTCTCTCCTCCTCCTTGTCTAGATGATCGGTTGAATACAGCCGCCTAGACAAGGGACCTCTCCTCTCCTCTCCTTTACCTAGATGAACGGTTGACTACAGCCGCCTAGGTAAAATTCCCTCATCCACCTCTCTCTCCTCCAAAGTCGTAGATGTTCGGTTGACTACAGCCGCCTGCGACTTTTCCTCACCTTCCTTCCACACCACCTCTCTCTCCTCCAAAAGTCGTAGATGTTCGGTTGACTACAGCCGCCTGCGACTTTTCCTCCTTTTCTCTCCTTTACCTAAATTCACTCACTCACCTTCCTTCCACACCACCGTGATGAGAATTTTAAATTCATCACACTAATTTAAACTATGAATTAGTCTTAAGTGCGTTTCTTGCTTCATTTTTACTGATAAATTATCCAGGTGGTTCTTCAATCCATTCAATTTTGTTTTATCGCAGGGGCTCTGGTATGTTGCCATATTCGTCTAGCTTTCCTCTTTTCCCTTTTCACTTCACGGATTTCACGGGGATAAGATACATTATTAGCAGCATAATGTAGGCTGGTAGAGTATACTAACCCAAGCTGCTCGTTGAATACATTTAAAGAAGTTCTCAGCTTCATCTTCTAATGGCTCTGTAGATTTGAGGGGTACTGACAACTTAATATTAGCAGATATGTGACCCCTGAATATATCCCAGTTGGTATACTAGTGTACTAGTCTTGGGGGACTAGTTACACACTTAGTGTAACTAGTTGGGGGACTAGTATCACAATTAGTGACAACTATTGCCGAGTGATCTGACATGTGGCTTCCACGGTCTTCGGCGTGAATAATGTTGCTTGATATTCATTTTGGTTTATTATTTTCAATAATGAACCATTGGAATCGAGCAAGAAAAAAAAAAATTCTTACCCCCCCCTCAACACTTGATGGTTTGCGTTTCAAGGTATGTAGAATCCAAAACTGCAATAAAAATATTTCTGTCTGTCCGCCGTATGCTGTACGCCGTACGGACCACTTTTCTTAGTTTCCACGAAAGAAGATTGATGAAATTCGGGTTATAGCTTATATAGGTTCCGTTCGGGGTCTAGTTGGTCCTCGAAGCTCGACGTTACTGTCAGTCATCTCTAAGGGGTTCAAAATATGGGTTGAAATTTTCAGAACGCCGTAGCTCGAAAACTTCCGGTAGAAGGGTATGGTTTTTTTTTTTTACGTTACTAAATTTGTCTTGAGCTAAACGTTTTTTTGAGACCACCCGGAGCATCGTACGTCCAGCCGTTCGTGAGCACCAAAAAGCTTCGTCAACACGATCGTGAATCGAACGGTATAAACCCGGCCCGGATATCATAACTACGGAGCATCTGGTTATAATCAAGGATGGCTGTATGAAGTCGAGTTGTTTGTTCTGCGATATTATTTCATTTGACAAGTGATGGACTACTGGATTTCGTTGGTAGGTACTTCTGAAACTTGAACAAACGTTGAAGTATTATTGATGGGTATAAATTATTACACAACGGCAAATTATTAAACAACGGTGAATTATTGCACATCGGTAAATTATGGCACCACGGTAAATTATTACCCAACGGTAAATTATTACACACCGGCTCATCTACCCAGAAGGGGCAGGATTTTGTTGATAGGTACTTTTGCAACTTGAACAACCCTTGAAGTATTATTGATGGGTAAATTATTACACAATGACAAATTATTACACAACGGCAAATTATTACACAACGGTAAATCATTACACAATGGTAAATTATTACACAACGGCTCATCTACCAAGAAGGGGCTGGATTTTGTTGATAGGTACTTTTGCAACTTGAACAACCGTTGAAGATGGGCGTTGATGGGCGTTGATTGATGGGCAAATTATTACACAGCGGTTCATTAGTCTATCACCGTAGAAGGAGAAGCTATACAGGTAAATTATTACACAACGGTTTAGGTAGGTACCTAGTAACGAGTACGGGGTTAGGTACTAACCTACGGATGGTGACGAATAGTACCAGAAGTGTATTCTGTACAAAATAATAAACCGGTGTGCAGGGGTTTGCAGTGTTCTTGTAAAAAGTGTTACGTACCTACTTTTCTGTCCGATTTTCCAGGATGCGGATGTTTTGCTCGATCTTTGATTTTTTGTAACTCCTTAGCAACTTCACACACACGATAGTTGGCTGGATGGGAATCGCCGCTGTTTATGCATTTCGGGTTCTCCTGTTGAGGGCATGACGTGGTATATCGCGCTTGCTTGCACATTTGACGCACCTAGTTTCTTTTTGACGATAGGTTTTTGTATGATTTAATCCTTGGTAGTTTTTACACTGCGGGGTGAGATTCGTCATTTTTCGCAGACCCCCTCTTGCAAGCACTTTAAAGGGTCGCGTGTTTTTATCCTCGTATGTGTACGATTGGAAGTTCTTCTCTTTCATCTCAGTGGTTAGTTCCCGGTATGAACCGCTGTCTGGCGA
Source organism: Leptopterna dolabrata (assembly GCA_954871275.1). Taxonomy (NCBI): domain Eukaryota; kingdom Metazoa; phylum Arthropoda; class Insecta; order Hemiptera; family Miridae; genus Leptopterna; species Leptopterna dolabrata. The sequence continues at coordinate 40,705,784 of OX940975.1, forward strand.
AAAAATTTTCCAAACATTATTTGATAATGCCTTGACACTACATTGTTTTGAAGTTATTGTTTTAATAAATTGATAGATCACACTGTATTCCGCTACTCCAGTGACTGTAATCGGAGGCGGGCGTTCTTCCTTTTTAGTTTTATTATTCTGTGTAGCTTTGGATGCAGCCTTGTTTGTATCTGGCCTGCTAGAAGGATCAGCTACTTATGGGGAAGAGCTGGCTTTACGCTTTTTGCGGCTCAGAATCCAATCGGTTTCCCTTGCAAGTTCTTCATCATCTGTATTATATTCCATAGGAACTTTTTGGAGAGTCTCCTTGTTATTAAGTTCTTAATTTTTGGTTTATTATTTTCAATAATAAACCTTTGGAATCGAGCATGAAAAAAAAATAATTTAACCCCCTCAAAATTAGATGGTTTACGTTTCAAGGTATGTAGATTCCGAAAATGCAATAAAAACATGTCTGTCCGCCGCACGCCGTTTTCTTAGTTACCATTAAAAAAATTTGATGAAATTTGGATAGTAGGTTCCGTTCTGGGTCTAGTTGGTTCTCGAAGCTCGGCGAGTCGGTCATCTCTAAGGGGTTTAAAATAGGGATCGAAATTTTCAGAACGCCGTAGCTCGAAAACTTTCAAGAAGGGTAAGGGTTTTTTTTAACGTTTTTCAGTTGATCATGAACTAAAGAATTTTTTGAGACCATCCGGAGCATTGTACAACCAGCCGTTCGTTTGCACCAAAAAGCTTCGTCAACATGATCGTGAATCAAACGGTATAAAACTTGCCAGATGTCATCACTAGGGAGCACCTGATTATAATCACGGATGGCTGTATGGAGTCGAGTTGGTTGTTCTGCGATATTATTTCATTTGAAAAGTGGTGGATCTATTACATTTTGTTGGTAGGTACTTTTGAAACATGAACAAACGTTGAAGTATTATTGATGGGTAAATTATTACACAATGGTAAATTATTACACAACGGTAAATTATTACACAACGATAGATTATTACACAACGGTCCATTATAACATCTACGTACAAGGGGCTGGTTTTTGTTGATAGGTACCTACTTTCGCAACTTGAACAACCGTTGAAGTAATATTGATGGGCAAATTATTAAAACATGGTAAATTATTACACAATGGTTCATTATACTATCTAGGGCATGCAGTAGGGGCATCTATGCAGGTAAATTATTACACAACGGTTTTCACTCCAAATCAATAAGTTACCTTCAGAACTTCATAATTTGCGTTTCTTTTCGCCATTTTAGTTACTGTTTGTAATCGACAGAATTATTGTAGCAACATTTAACTCGTGATTTAGGCAGATACCTGGTAACGAGTATGGGGTTAAGTACTAACCTACGGAGAGTCTGGGTTCTACATAATATGTATAGAATAGTACATGTTATATTAAATAGAAAGGTTATCTATACAGAGAGCTGTGATCTGTAACAGAAGGGTATTCTGTACAAAATAATAAACCAGTGTGCAGGGATTTGCAGCGTTTTTTTTCTTTATGTCTTCAAATTCCTTGGTGACATTCTAGTTTGTGTATAGTTTACATACTCACACAAGCGTAGAGTGCAGTCGTATAATTCGTTGAATGTTGAATTGACTAGGTCGTCTTGTTGTCGGTAGGTTTGGGTTCCCGTTCTGTGTTGCGCAAGCTATAGTTTGGTTTGAACGTAACACGAATCCCAATCCGCGGGCTACTACGTCCCGTCGTTCATCGTTGTTTGGTAAACATTCACGGCACACTGTAAACTGTAAACATTCACACGAGCTCTGTCCCATAGATGGTTGCCGCTCGGTGGTTCGCGAGAGCATTTGAAAAACGCTGCAAATCCCTGCACAACGGTTTACTATTTTGGACAGAATACCCTCCTGTTACAGATCACAGGTCTCCGTATAGATAACCATCCTATATAACATATGTACTATTCTACACATATTATGTAGATCTCGGACCCTCCGTAGGTTAGTACCTAACCCCGTACTCGTTACTAGGTACCTACCTAAACCGTTGTGTAATAATTTACCTGTATAGCTTCTCCTTCTACGGAGATAGAATAATGAACCGTTGTGTAATAAATTGCCCATCAATAATACTTCAACGGTTGTTCAAGTTGCAAAAGTACCTATCAACAAAATCCAGCCCCTTCTTGGTAGATGAGCCGCTGTGTAATAATTTACCGTTGTGTAATAATTTACCGTGGTGTAATAATTTACAGTTGTGTAATAATTTGCCGTTGTGTAATAATTTGCCGTTGTGTAATAATTTGCCATTGTGTAATAATTTACCCATCAATAATACTTCAACGGTTGTTCAAGTTCAAAAGTACCTATCAACAAAATCCAGCCCCTTCTTGGTAGATGAGCCGTTATGTAATAATTTACCGTTGTGTAATAATTTACCGTGGTGTAATAATTTACCCATCAATAATACTTCAACGGTTGTTCAAGTTCAAAAGTACCTATCAACAAAATCCAGCCCCTTCTGGGTAGATGAGCCGTTGTGTAATAATTTACGGTTGTGTAATAATTTACCGTGGTGTAATAATTTACCGTGGTGTAATAATTTGCATTGTTTAAGAATTTGCCGGTGTGTAATAATTTGCCATTGTGTAATAATTTACCCGTCAATAATACTTCAAAGTTTTTTCAAGTTGCAGAAGTACCTACCAACAAAATCCAATAGTTCATCACTTGTCAAATGAAATAATATTGCAGAACAAACAACTCGACATCATACAGCCATCCTTGATTATAATCAGATGCTCCGTAGTTATGATATCCGGGCCGGATTTATACCGTTTGATTCGCGATCGTGTTGACGAAGCTTTTTGGTGCTCACGAACGGCTGGACGTACCGGGTGGTCTCAAAAAATTGTTTAGCTCAAGACAAATTTAATAAGGTAAAAAAAAACCATACTCTTCCATAGAAAGTTTTCGAGCTACGGCGTTCCGAAAATTTCAACCCCTATTTCGAACCCCTTAGAGATGACTGACAGTCGAGCTTTGAGGACCAACAACTAGACCCCGAAAGGAACCTATAACCCGAATTTCATAAATTTTGTTTTATGGTAACTTAGAAAAGTGGTCCGTACGGCGTACAGCGTACGGCGGACAGACAGAAATATTTCTATTGCAGTTTTGGATTCTACATACCTTGAAACGTAAACCATCAAATTTTGAGGGGGGGGGGGGGGGGGGTAAGATTTTTTTTTTCATGCTCGATTCCAATGGTTCATTATTGAAAATAATAAACCAAAATGCCGGGCCGGCTCTTTTGGATATTGTTGATAGGTACTTTTGCAAACTGAACAGACGTTGAAGTGTTATTTGGTAAATTATTACACAACGGTAAATTTTTACACAACGGATTACTATACTATCTACGCAGAAGTGGCATATTATACAGGTAAATTGTTACACAACGGTTCATTATTTACCTTATGCTTCATGAATAACTACAAATATTTAATTAATGATTTAATTGTTGAATCTCGCGGCTCCAGTACTCCATTTAGGGCTTGCATGGTGGGAACGCGAGGGAATTGACCGCAGAAAACAGTGATCTACGTAGAAGGGGCATCTATACAGGTAAATAATAAACCGTTTTGTAATAATTTGCAGCGTTTTTTATTGCATTTTCGGATTCTGTACCTTGAAACGTAAACCATCAAATTTTGAGGGGGGTTACACTTTTTTTTTCATGCTCGATTCCAAGGTTCATTATTGAAAATAATAAATCAAGATTGTGAGAACCCCTGCAAATGGAAGAACTTCTCCCAGTCAACAGGAGTGAGGGAGACTGAAATAAAAGATCTGAACTACTCAGGAGATTTATGCGGAATTCAAGTTTTGTTTGTCAAGGGGTGTCCCAGTGTGGAAATGAACATCGGTGGTCAATTGGTTAGGTTCAAAATGGACATGGGAGCTGACGTTTCAGTGTGGGAAAACAGCTTGCTCAAGACCTCAAGTTGAAAATTCTACAAACACTTGTAAGATAGTATTTCTGGGCCTGGTTGTGACTGTAGAGAACGCTACAATCACTAGGTCTGTACAAGCAGTATTCAGTACAGAGACAAGTGCTTGAAAGAAGAAATTTATATATTTTACCCACATAAAACACACCTTTGTTAATTACGAACGCCCAGATGAAATTGGAGCGTCAAACTCTAGCAAGGACGACACTGTCTTGTGATGTTACAGTCTTTACTGGAGGATACACGACCACCTACGTCTACTCAGGCGAAAGTTACGCGCACAAAACTCTCTAATTATTTATGAATAAGACGGTAGTCTACCGTCCGCACGCTCGGATGACGGTTAGAAACGTCACAAAAACCATACCCCTCCATTGAAAGTTTTCGAGCTACAGAGTTTCGCAAATTCCAGCCCCTATTTTTCACCCCGAGATGACTGACAACGCCGAGCTTCGAGGACATGGTAAATAAGGTAAATACCGCGTACGGCGGACGGAGAGAAATTTTTTTTATTCCAGTCAGTTTCGGATTCTACGTACCTTGAAACCATCAAATGTTGTGGTGTGAGGAGGAGGGGGGGGGGGATAAACAATGTTTTTTCATGTCAAAAGTTCATCACTGAAAATAATGAATCAAAATACTGAAGAGCACAGGAAAATGGGGCGACAACTGCTGGTCAAAAATGATAACACGTGGAGGAAATACCTGAAACAGCCATAAATATTATGAGAGCAGAAATTGATAGTATCGAATAAAGGACGCCAAGAAACTTCTGTATTAAAATTTAAATGACGTTGGAATTGAAATAGCGCCAATCCTCCTCTTCCTGAGAACAGAGACTGAGGGTCCAATCGGGTAACTAACATTCTATTGATTATTGAGACGAACATAACACGCCTGTGTCGGATTTGAACATGACTGGACAGATTCGATTTATTCAATCATGCGAAATCGTAACTTATAAATACGAGTGTGAGCGTTTCCGCGAGGTGACCTATTAAAAGTTAGTTACATCACTGATGATTCACCGCCTAACGAGCGAACCAAGTGAAATACCTATTAGTGGTGGACAACGAAAAACACCAGCTTATCACGCAACGTCTTTCGTCCTGAAAAGACGCAAAATTATTCAACGGGGAAATCGATATTCTGTCACGTTGACTTATAAGAAATTGACCAAAGAAATCTGAGTCATTGAGGAACGTTCATAGAAATGTTATTTAATATGTCAGGGTTGATGGTGTTTTTCCCTGGGGCATTTTTCAATAATTGAAGGCACGAGTGGAAGAGGGTGCTATGTTACAAAAAACTGATTTCGAGTAATTTGACTTCAAAGTTTTCAAGTCGTAATTTTTGTTGGTTTCAAAATTGTTCCGACTTTATGTATTTAGATTGTAGCTAATCGTACCCTATGTCCACCGAGTGATGATAATTTTCTTGATTTTTAAGCGTTGGATGGTTATTCTAGGAATATTATTTCATGGTTAAATACCATTTTGCACATTTCATATGTTTTGTTTGTAACTGACCTTCCTATTCCTTCTCGAAGTAGCAATGATAATGGAACACATAGCTTAGGTATTACTAATTATATAGTACATTCGATTAATTGTTACTTACTCATTTTGTAGATCTAATAACGTTAACTGTGATGCAAAGGTCATAGTAACCTACTCTCTCCAGGCTTTAAACAGTGGGTTGAGATCAATAGTGACACCCTGGGGTATGGAACCTTTAGATAATTAATCAAATGACAGGTACCTACACAAATGCAAATACTAAAATCCACTGGATTAAGATATTGCCGGCACCGTATTCTTAATTATGTGTTTGTGGTACAACAAGCTTCTTTGTTGATTCTTCAGAGAATTTATTGTTTAACTATGACTGTTTTATTGAACTAACTGATTTAATGATTAAACCGTATCAATCTGATTTCGAAGTTTAGGTATACTGATGCACATGCTGATCGATGACACTGCTAACCTTACAAAATTAGAACACAAAAAACAGTTGTCTACTAGGATCCATACGGCAAGATCATACAAATAGAACACCATTAACTGCGTTAACCACATTTTAAAAAAAAGTTTAGAAATCTCTGTTCTGCACTGTTAGTAACCCTGCACGTTGACTACCCAAAATACTGGAAGAGGCTAGGAAAAATTACTCAAGTGAGAGCAAAAACCAGTAGGAATGTTGTTTTTGGCTTCAAAAATCTTTGAAAATTAGCTCTTTCCATGTACCTCTTGCACTCAGTCAAATATCAATTGTTTGACCGTTAGAGACCCCAGACACTGGCAACTTTATTAGTGAGATTAGTCTGACGTTGGATTCTTGGTTATAAAAGTGATGACCCTGTCAAAGGCGATAAAACTTTTGGTTTCCGTCATTTTCGATTATCCTAAAGGCAGAATGGGTTGGTAATACAATTTAAACGTGATCCATCACCTTGCATAACTTGGTTACGTTCTTCCAAGCTGACGGAGGAGGAATGAATTCACCGGGACAGTCTGATGTAAATTATACTCGATCGCTTGATCAAACTTCATCTAGTTTCCGAAGGAATGGCGCTAATAAGTGACAATCGGAGCGAATGTGATGTGATGATTGAGGAGAATCATGGAATTGTACTTATAGAATCGAAGACATAATTTGCTCAATTGATTTTTCGTTAATCAAGATAGATTAGATAGATAGATAGAGTGCATTTCTATCAGTCACTGTAGTATTACTGCGGTATTCGTTGAGAAACGACTTATTCAAGTAGTGGACACTTTCTAGATACTATTAAGTAGCTTGAAACGTAAAGCAGCAAACATTTTAGATGGAAGGGGGTGAATTTAATTTAATTTTTTAGATATATTATATCCATTTTTTTCAGGATTGAATCCAAAGATTTATTAGGTACTAAAAACAATAAACCAAAACTTGAGGATCAAGAACTAATGAAATTTGATGCAATCTCCCTACTTATTTCTAAATCTTTTTTCTTCATTCTTTGGACTATCAAACGGTCCAGGATTGAAGATGAAATCACAATATTGTAAAATTTCCTCTATTACTTATCTTCAAATTTTCTTTTTTATTACTTGGTACGTACCTAACCAATGTGAGCCAGGAGAAGCCCTCGTAATTTCGGCTCAACTCCATGTCAACTGTCCTTTTAATGACCATCACTCTTCAACTGATTTAACACCTAATCTGGCTACCCTATATTCGGAAAAACACACCGTAGACAAAAGAGGAAGAACCGACCCACCATCCTGGCCAACCATGAAGGCAACATCTGAACAAGCCACTAACACATCACAAACACCGAGGTTTCAAGGCGCCTGGGAGATGGTCATTGGGGACTGGGGAGCGGAAAGATACCAAATGAGCCAATCAGAAGCGCGACGAAGAGGCGGGGAAAGGAGGGCGAGGAGCTCCCCTCCCATCAAAACACTACCCCTTGGTTTGGCTTCGACCACGGATACTAGTCTAGTATCCGCGGCTTCGTCCTAATTTGCACACCACTAGATCAGCTAATTTCAGCGCTCGCACCATTACTAGCCCGCTGATAAGGGACTCAAAAAACTCCTGGAAACGGCTTCAATATTGTAAAAAACTTTTCCCAAATACCATCAAACCCCCTCCGCCCAAAGATGACAAATGTCGATGTTAACTCTAAAGCTGGGTTCACACTGACGCGCAACCGACGTAAAACGAGCAAAACCACGACAGGCTTCAGAGAAGGCCGCGGTAGTAGAGAATTGGCAACGTCGCACTTCAGGCCGGCCGCGACAACCACCCACCAATAAGCCTAGGTCTGTTTATTTCCGGGTTTCGATAGTTTACCTACAGACCTTCTCGCGAAAATTATTTTCAACAGTAATATTGTTAACAAAATTTCCTGTTTTTAATAAGTAAAAAATGTTGGAATATTGTGTCGTTCATTTGTGTGGAACATTGTGTCATGTTCCATTTCCTTTTCTCCATGTCATCAGGTTTTGTTCCTTTCTGTCGTTCAAGGTTCAATACCTTTCTTGTAAATAAAGCATTGTTTAGAAGACGGTTGTTTTCATTACTTATACCTAATCGTAATATAATAACAAAATAACTGAAGCATCATTCAGAGCTAAAAGCTCTGTGGTTATGAGAGCCGAGAGCGGCCTGAAACTAGAAGCTATTACAGCATTGCCAAATCTTGCGCAGTGGCCTTCTCTAAAGCCGGCCATAGCAAAACTCAAACGCGTAATTGACTTTGATTGGCTCATCAGGTTTACGCTCTTAACGCGACAGGACTTTTGAACCAGTGTCCAAAATAAAAAAATCTAGATATTTACGCGTTTTACAGATCTGCGTGTGGGGTTCTGCGCAGGCAGACCCTGGAGCGCAGGCTATATCTCGACGGTCTCGTACTTTACATACGTAACTAGCATTGTCCATGTTAAAGGTTTGACGTTTTTACACGCGGTACGCGAATCTCTACGGCCTCTGCGTTTTGCGTTACGCCGATTACGCGTCAATGTGAAACCACCGATACCATGGGTGCATCCCCTTGCTCTCACGAAGGTCCAACATCCTGTGTATCATGAGGAACCCCAGAACCCCCAAGTAGGTCGGAGTGGGAGGCGAACTGAAGACCTACCACAAGCTAGGCGAATGCGAAGATCTCTCTGGGCGGAAGGCGCCAAGGAAGACCTACCATGAGGTAGGCAGCTGAGAAGTCCTCTGGCGACACCAGATTCCTATCTGCAGGATTTATTTATTTATTTATAATACACTGACGGAGGGGAGGGGAGGAGTAAATTGAGGTTAGGTTCGATTGAACTCGGCCAGACGACCGCCCAGACCATCCCCTACTTCACCTTGAAGGAAGTCTCTCCACCAGCGGACCGAGCCTGTACGAGATATGGCTATACGAGCTGGAAACAGACTGAAGACAAAAATACGCCCTCCATTCCTCCCACTGACCCCTCCCTCACAACACCCTCACAAATTCTTTCTGCATTGATTGCAGATGACCCTCCCCCCCGGTTTTGGATATTTTTAGCGTCGAGCATAGTAGCTATGTCAGCCATGACCTGCAATAGGTGGTCGATATCTAACAATAATTAGTCTAGAAAAATACTGGATGGAAAATATTTTTGTAAGCCATTTGAAGTCATGTAGGAGTTCCGATTGGAGAAATGATAAAGTCAACGTTAAACGTAGTTTGTTCAGTGGAAAGCAACAATAACGTGGGGTTTGCCTCAACTCTCGAATCGGGCTCTCAGAGAACGTTGAGTGGGTCTGAAAGGCGAAGAAAAAAAGGAGCGACAGATCCAAACAAGGGGAGACGCCGAGTTGAAGAGCTATAAGAGGGTGGGTTGCTTATAACAGACACGTCAGAAATAAGTGTTGACGGACACTACAGAACTCCTTGTCAGATGGAGTCAGTCTAACAAGAAGTTGGGCGTGGAGCTGAGTGCTGGGTGTCGGCAACTGGAAGGAAAATTTGACAGGTACATAGGAGCTCTCAATACACCTACGTCTGATCTTCATCATTTTGGTTTATTATTTTCAATAATGAACCTTTGGAATCGAGCATGAAAAAAAAAAAAATTTTAGCCCTCCCTCAAAATTTTATGGTATACATTACAAGGTATGTAGAATCTGAAAATTCAATTTAAAAACGCTGCAAATTATTACACAAAGGTTTATTATTTACCTGTATGGATGCCTCTTCTGCGTAGATCACTGTTTTCTGCGTCAATACCCTCGATCTCCCCCCAGGAAAGCCCTAAATCGAGTACTGGAGCCGGCCGCAGAATTAAAGTTTCCTACAAATTCGCGGGATTCAATAATTCAGTCATTACCTGTTTGTAGTTATTCATGAAGCATAAGGCAAATGATAAACCGTTGTGTAATAATTTACCTGCATAGATCAGCACCTTCTACGTAGATAATATAATGAACTGTTGTATAATAATTTATCGTTGCGTAATAATTTACCATTGTGTGATAATTTGCCCGTCAATAGTACTCCAACGATTGTTCAAGTTGTAAAAGTACCTATCAACAAAATCCAGCTCCTTCTACGTTGATGGTATAATAAACCGTTCTGTAATAATTTACCGTTGTGTATTAATTTACCATTGTCTAATAACTTACCCATCAATAATACTTCACCGTTCGTTCAAGTTGCAGAAGAACCTATCAACAAAATCCTATACAGCCTTCATTTTGGTTTATTATTTTCAATAATGAACCATTGGAATCGAGCATGAAAAAAAAAATTCTTACCCCCCCTCAAAATTTGATGGTTTACGTTTCAAGGTATGTAGAATCCAAAACTGCAATAAAAATATTTCTGTCTGTCCGCCGTACGCCGTACGCCGTACGGGCCACTTTTCTTAGTTACCATGAAAAAAAATTGATGAAATTCGGGTTATAGGTTCCGTTCGGCGTCTAGTTGGTCCTCGAAGCTCGACGTTACTGTGAGTCATCTCTAAGGGGTTCAAAATAGGGGTTGAAATTTTCAAAACGCCTATACCATTTTTTTACGTAAATATTTTTACGGTTTTAAATAGTTCTTGAACTTGCGAGTTTTTTAAGACCATCCGGAGCATCGTACGTCCAGCCGTTCGTTCACAGTAAGGCCCCGAAGTTTGCACCGACAGGCATTTTCGACTCCAGTGTGAATGAAATTGTATACAATTCAAGCCAAATCTCGTAACCAGAGACGCGCCCACAATAGGAATTTGTGAATACGGCCAATCATTGGTAGGGATCACCTGATTATATTGGCGGAGTATGAAGTCGAGTTGGTTGTTCTGTGATATTATTTAATTTGAAAAATGATGGCTCTTTTGGAGTTTGTTGCATGGTAGGTAGTGAAACTTGAACAAACGTTGAAGTATTATTGATGGGTAAATTATTACTACGGTAAATTATTACTCAACGGTAAATTATTACACAACGGTTCATTATACCATCTACGTAGAAGGGGCTGGAGTTTGTTGGTAGGTACTTTTGCAACTTTTTTCACTCCTCATCAACAATTTCTTTTCAGAACTTCATTATGTGTGTTTCTTTTTGTTAGGTACTGTTTGTCATCGGCAGAATTATTTTAGCAACATTTAACTCGTGATTTAGGTAGGTACCTAGTAACGAGTACGGGGTTAGGTACTAACCTACGGAGGGTCTGCGATCTACATAATATGTATATAATAGAATAGTACATATTATATTATATAGACGGGTTATCTATACATAGAGCTGTGATCTGTAACAGAAGGGTATTCTATACAAAATAATAAACCGTTGTGCAGGGATTTGCAGCGTTTTTCAAATGGAATAATATCGCGGAACAATCACCTTGACTTCACACAGCCATCCGTGATTATAATCAGGTGCTCCCTAGTGATGATATTTGGGCTGCATGTATACAATTTGATTTACCCTCCTGTTACCAAGCCTGTCGGTGCAAACTTGGGGGCATTACTGTAAAGGAATGGCGGGACGTGCAATGCTCCGGGTGGTCTCAAAAAACTCCCATGTTCAAGAACTATTTAGAACCGTAAAAAGATTCACGTAAAAAAGGTATAGGCGTCCTGACGATTTCAACCCCTATTTTTCACCCCTTATAGATGACTGACAGTAACGCCGAGCTTCGAGGACCAACTAGACCCCGAACGGGACCTATAAACCGAATTTCGCCAATTTGGCTCATGGTAACTAAGAAAAGAACCTTTGGAATCGAGCATGAAAACAAAATGTTTAACCCCTCAAAATTTGATGGTATCCTTTTCAAGGTATGTAGAACCCGAAAAAGCAATAAAAAAAATTTCAGTCCGTCCGCCGTACATCGCACTTTTCTTAGTTACCATGAACCAAAATGACGAAAGTCGGTTTACAGGTCCCATTTGGGGTCTAGTTGGCCCTCGAAGCTCGGCGTTAATGTCAGTCATCCCTAAGGGGTGAAAAATAGGGGTTGAAATCTCCAGGACGCCGTTATCTCGAATTTTTTACGGTTTTAAATAGTTCTCGAACTTGGAAGTATTTTAAGACCACTCGGAGCATTGTACGTCCAGCCGTTCGTTCACAGTAAGGCCCAGAAATTTGTACCGACAGGCTTTTTCAACAGTAGAGTGAATGAAATGGTATACATTCAGCCCAAACATCATCACTAGGGACGCGCTAACAACTGGGAATTGGCCCAAGATTTAATCATCGCTAGGGAACACCTGATTATGTTCACGGAATGTGAAGTTGAGTTGGTTGTTCTGTGATATTATTTCATTTGAAAAATGATTGCTCTTTTGGAGATTGTTGATAGGTACCGTAAGATGAACAAACGTTGAAGTATTATTGATGGGTAAATTATAACCCAATGGTAATTTATTACACAACGGTAAATTATTACACAACGGTTCATTAAATACACGGCCGGCTTCAGAGAAGGCCGCGGCAGTAGAGAATTGGCAACGTCGCACTTCAGGCCTGCTGCGACACCACCCAACAATAAGCCTAGGTTTGTTTATTTCCGGGTTTCGATAGTTTACCTATAGATCATCTCGCTAAAACTATTTTCAACAGTAATTTCGTTACAAAAGTTATTGCTTTTAATGATAACAGACTGCAGGAAAATTGTGTCGTGCCAGAGTGCAAAAGTAATTAGGAATGTACAAAAGAGTATATGTGACTTCGTTTCGTTTTCCCAAGGATGAAGAGAAAAAGTGGATTCGTGCGATTCCCCGTACTAATTTGGAACCAAAACCTAGGCCAGTGGTTTGTATTTATAACATTATTCGAAAATGATTTAGGTACAGTAGATAACTAGGTACCCTCAACAGGGAGAATAGAAAGAATGGACCCTTGCAAACCTAAAGATACGTACCTACAGTGCTTTCCATCATTCAGCTACGGTGATGGTATGACAGTAGGATATTCTATGACATTCATCATTGAAGAATATTATGAACATTTTAATCCCCTAAGAGTTCGAGGATAAGTTTTTGAAGGCTCCTAACCAAAAAGACATCATAACATTGGTCTCAGAGAGATCGCATTCCAAATTAGAAGACAGCAATACGTGCGGTCAATGTGATTACGAACCATTATTCCAAGAACGTTCGTGATCAAAAATCGAAGAATGCTGCACAATTCTTGTCACGTGGGTTTATTAGGTATTCTATTGGACATCAAAAAAGCTGGCTATTCATTTACTGTTTATTTCATGTGTAATAATATTGATTAGCTATTTTTGGTATTTCACAAATTTTGGCCCCAAAAACTCGAATTAGGCTCCTATTTTTGACAAATTATCTTCGATCATTGAACTTCTCATTGAATTGTCCGGATTCACTTCTGAGTTATTATACAAATTTCTAGTGATTACAGCCATTTTCACAGGTTTTTGACCCATAAATATTGAATTTTGAGAGTTGACACTTCGCTGGAACCTCAATACCTACTTCACTCAGTGGTCAAAAATCAACTTCATATTATTTGGTCTCCTCACCCTAAAAAACACGCAAAACGATACAGCACAAGCTCAAATTCACTAAAACGTGAAAAATACCTAATTTTGCACCCATTTTTCACCCATTACACCCCTTGATGTTTTCCGATCGGACTGCCGGGGCCACAACTAGGGCACAAATGGAGCCTGTGTGCAAAAGAAGGGTTTTTTTTTTAGACCGTAAATTAAGGTAGATATGGATGACACGGTGGATGGACATTGTGTTTTTGGAATCTACACACCTTGAAACGTAGAAAATGTTTTGAGGGGGTGTTCCAAAAAAATGTTCCGAACCGAATACATAGGTGTATTTGGAGAATAACTAACAAAAATGACAGTCGCAAGTTGAAGAAGTTCCAGAAGTAGAATACTATTTACTTATTTATTTATTATTATGAAACGGGCTGGTGCCCTGTTTACAACAGCAACAAAGAAGAAAACAGTACTCAGAAGAACAAAATAAACAAGCTGAATATCAATTAAATATTAAACAAAGGAAGTGCAAAGGAAAACTAAAATTAATTCATGTTCCATTTCATTTTCTCCAAGTCATCTTGCTTGTTCCTTTCTGCTGTTCTAGGTATTAGTTCAGTAGGTACCTTTCTTTTAAATAATGCATCATTCAGAAGATGGTTGTTTTCATTAAGGATACCTACTCGCAATATACAGGTATAATAACAAAGTACTTAAGTGAAAGATTCATTCATGGAGCTAAAAGAACGCAGTGGTTAGGAAAGGGGCCTGGACCAAGAAGCTATTACAGCGTTGCCAGATCTTGTGCCGCCGCCTTCTCTGAAGCCGGCCGTGTTAAATACCGTCTTCGTAGAAGGGGCTGGAGTTTGTTGGTAGGTACGTTTGCAACTTTTTTCACTCCACACCAACAATTTCACTTCAGAACTTCATTATTTGCGTTTCTTTTTGCCATTATAGGGGTACTGTTTGTCATCGAAAGAAATATTTTAGCAACATTAAACTCGTGATTTAGGTAGATACCTAGTAACGAGTACGGGGTTAAGGTACTACCCTACGGAGGGTCTGCGATCTACATAATATGTATAGAATAGTACATATATATTATACGAAGGGTAATCTATACGGTGAGCTGTGATCTGTAACAGAAGGGTATTCTGTATAAAATACTAAACGTTTGTGCAGGGATTTGCAGTATTTTTTCATTGCATTTTCAGAGTCTGAATACCTTGAAACGTAAACCATCAAATTTTTAGGGGGGGTTAAGAATTTTTTTTGTGTTCGATTCCAAAGGTCCATCATTGAAAATAATAAACCAAAATTTCTGTCCGTCCGCCGTACTTAGCACTTTTCTTAGTTACCATGAACAAAAATTTACGAAATTTGGTTTATAGGTGTTCGGGGTCTAGTTGGTCCTCGAAGCTCGGCATTACTGTAAGTCATCCCTATGGGATTCTAAATAGGGGTTAACATTTTCAGAACGCCGCAGCTCGAAAACTTCCAGTTGAAGGATATAGTTTTTTTTCAAGTTTTTAAATTGATCTTGAACTAAAGAATTTCTTGATACCACCCGGAGCATTGTACGACCAGCCGTTCGTTTACACCGAAACCAAACGGTATAAATCCGGCCCAGATATAATCGCTAGGGAGCACCTGATTACAATCAAGGAAGGCTGTATGAAGTCGTGTTGGTTGTTCTGTGATATTATTTCATTTGAAAAACGATGTATATTTTGGATCTTGTTGATAGGTACTTTTGCAACTTTAACAAACGTTGGAGTATTATTGATGGGTAAATTATTACACAGTGGTAAATTATTACACGAAGGTAAATTATTACACAACGGTTCATTATACCATGTACGTAGAAGGGGCTGGATTTTGTCGATAGGTACATTAGCAACTTGAACAACCGTTGAAGTAATATTAATGGGCAAATTATTACAAAATGGTAAATTATTACACAACGGTAAATTATTACACAACGGTTCATCATACTATCTACGTAGAAGGGGCACCTGTACAGGTAAATTATAACACAACGGTTTATGATTTGCCTTATGATTCATGAGTAATTAATGAATTAATTATTGAATCGCACGGATTTGTAGGAATCTTTTATTCCGGGGCCGGAATGACCTCAGGAACAATGATCTACGCAGAAGGGGCATCTATACAGGTAAATAATAAACCTCTGAGTAATATTTTGCAGCGTTTTCGGTTAAGCGAGTTTCGACGTCGTTAATGGTTCAGCATGAAATCAGTTCAGTTCATCAGTGAAATCAGTTTGGCAATTCATCGAAATGGGTCAACCAGTGTCATATTCAACGAAATCGCGGACGAAAACGCAATAAAGCTATAGCCATTTAGAAAAAGAGGCACTAGCAATCGCCATCGCCTGTAAAAAATTTCACTAATACATCTGGGGGATACTATGGAAACCGGCCATAAGCCTCTGGAAGCCATATTCAAAAAACCATTACACGATGCTGCCCCACGCCTGAAAGAAATAATAACCGAAATAATACCATATTTACCCAAAACTGAATACAGAAAGGGCAGGGAATTACAGGTTGTAGATACATTAAGTCGAGATTGCAAACATTTAGAACAAACAAATGAGGAGCAGCTACCGTTTACCATTGACCTCATAGACCAAATCCCAGGATTGAAGAAACTCGAACTTCGACTGACCAAGACCCAGAACAAGAACACCTAGGTACGAGAAATTATCTTCAGAGATTGGTCTTAAAGAGATGAGCTCGCAGTACACGAAAATATGATTTTCAAAGGCCACAGACTTTACGTACCCCTATCACTCCGCCATCTAATATTACAACATATTCATCTGGGGCACAGAGGCATACAGGCGTCGCTTCAAGTAGGACGTGAACATATATTTTGGCCAAATCCAAAGACATAACAGAATTTGTAAAAAAAAAAAATTACATCTTCCAGTACCAACAACACCACGGATGGAAGTAGGCACCGATCTGTATCATCTATACGGGAAGGACTACCTAGTCATCGCTGACTCTTTTTCAGGATTTTACGACTTCACTGAGACGAGAAGCACATCCTCATGCAGCGCCATCCAGAAACTGAAGAACTGGTTCTCAGTGCATGGGATACCAGAAATCCTGTTATCAGTAGAAAGAACACCTCCCAAGAATTCAAAATCTTCGAAAAGGAGTGTCAATTTAACCAAAGAATCTGGAGTCCTATATTCTCTTGTTCCAACCGAATTGCTGAAAGATATGTTCAAGAGGTCAAGCTACTTCTCAAGAAATGTCTCGATGAAAAATCTGACCCGTATCTAGCATTACCACACCAGGTTTCTACTTATTACTACTTAAAAGAATATGGTTATCACTGCTCGCGATATAATTAATTCCTCTCATAATACGATTAAACCTTCTCGGAAAATCATACAAGTCTAGACTAATGCAATTACGCCATTATGATTAATCCGATTGGCCTCAAATTGTGGCTTGTTCATTATGTTGATAACACAAATCGCGTAAGTTCTAAAAACTGAGGTCAATAATACGCGATAGTTATAATCGAGTCGAGGGTCGTAACACGTTTAGGTACCTATGTGAACTGAGGAGGATACATGAATCAGTGACATGAGGGAGATAATTTATCAAATTGTTAAAGTACTGATGTTGTTAAAGTACTGTTGTGGGCAGACAACACTGTGGCTCGTAAGGAGATGACGATCCGGAAGGCGACGTTACCCGGCTGATAAGCGACGTGGAAGGAAAGGAAGAGGAGGGGGGGGGGGGGGGAGTTTTCTCGACTCCGCGGCCTGATAGGGTAGACCCCTTGGTTTATGCTGGTCTCTCTGGGATTTTGCAGACGCCTCCGGATGTTGAAGCTGCCAGTTCTGCCACTCCCTTACAGCCCAGCCAGCCTGCTGATGCCAGTGGTTGTGGTCCGGCTTGTGGTGATAGTGTCATGATGGCGGTGCATGACATGCAGCGGAGGATGGTGGCCGTCCTTAAACTAATGGGTACCATCCAGTCCAATCAGGGGTATCTGAGGGAGGAGATCGCGGCTCTGCGGGAGGAAGTCCGGTCCAGTCAGGGATCTCTTAGGGAGGAGGTCGTAGCTATGCATGAGGAGGTCCAGTCCAACCATCGCATCGCCACTCGGACACTAGACTTCTTTTCTGATGCTGTGACTGGCGTGTCTAGCCGTGTTCAAGCTTTGTCAGCCGAAATTAAGGAGATCCGAGAGGTGATGGGTGCTGATGAGGAGGATGATGCCAGCCTGCCTCCCCCCGCACCTCCCAGTCATTCATTCCCAGGCTCTTCCGCACCCAACAATCTCTTTGCACATGAGGCTGGCAGACATCCTGACCCTTGTGCAGCACCCCCTGAGGACAGGGGACCCACACCTACGGTGCTGGGTGCACATGAGGGGGGTAGGGGGCAAAGCACCCCAGCTGCTAGAAGTAGGAGGGTCACATTTGGGGAGGACGTATTCCCATTCAGCTATACAGCTAGTGGGTCCTCTGTGCCTTCAGCACGTCAAGATCTTGGGCAAGTTCCTGGGCCTGGCCCTGTCCCATCAGCTCAACCAACTACGACATACCACCATCCACAAGCCGCATATTATGGGCTCCAGGTGGGTGATGCTGCACGCATGTATGGGCCAGCTAGTCAATCCCTGACCCAGCTTCCAAACCCTCCGATGCCGCATTCCATATTTTTCTCTGGTGACTCTCTCATTAGAGATTCCACTGGTGCACCAAGGGGCATGGATTATCTCTCAAAGCTGGCTAACCAGCTAGTCCCAGCCTATTCAGGTGAAACTGGAAGCAACCTAGATGACTTCATGTCGCGGTTGCAGTACCTGATGGGCCTGTGCGTGGCACCAGAACATCTGTGGGTCTATATAGCGAAGGGGCGGCTTACGGGTCCTGCTAGGGCCCTGGTCTGTAAGGAGCTTCAGCCCGCACAAACTGCCACACTGGAAACCTTTGAGAGGGAACTGCGGCGGAGATTTGAGGGCTTCCACACTAGGGCCTACTACCTAGAGCTAGTCACAAAGGCTACCATCAAGCCAGGGGAAGCAGTGGAAGCATTTGGTAGCAGGATCCGAGAGCTCCTGGCTAAGGCTTGGGGTCCTAACCATCCCTTAATCGACCAACATGGAAATG
The DNA here is from genome assembly GCA_954871275.1 of Leptopterna dolabrata. Classification (NCBI taxonomy): domain Eukaryota; kingdom Metazoa; phylum Arthropoda; class Insecta; order Hemiptera; family Miridae; genus Leptopterna; species Leptopterna dolabrata. The sequence goes on from OX940975.1 coordinate 40,724,404, forward strand.
ACTGCTTTGCCAAGGGGTTACCCCAGGAGCAGGCCCGATAGGTCCTCCAGGCACGACCTGCGACTCTGGCGGAGGCTATAAATAAAGCAGTGGCGTATCGGGAGGTCGAGTTCCTCTTAGGGGCTGATTCTTCACGAGGGAAATCAGAACCCTGCAGTGCTACTGCCCCTACCGTCCCTGCAGTCCACGCATTAGCCATGACCGTGGAAAGGGATGCCCCTCCAGGCCAAGGTGCGACCAAACAGCAAACCCCTCTCAAAGCTGCGACACCACCTCCGGATGGTGCACAGAAGGGGAAAGGTTGGCCAAAGAAGAAGCCCAGGCCTAGGTACTGCCCGTTCTGTAACACAAACCAGCACTGGCCTTCAGAATGTGAGTACCGACACGATGGCCCTAAGGCAGGCCAAGCTCCCCCAATACACCGAGCGCAAGGTAGTTCGACTAGCCACTCTACAGGTGCCAGAGCGGGTTCACAAGCCCCAAACGCCAAAGGCGGGCAGAACCCGCCACAAGCATAGGGACCAGAGCAGCGTGTGGTCCACGTGACAATGGGTGGGGAGCCACTGTTTACTGTTAGTGGGAAGGTAGGTTCACAGCATGGAACCATCATCGTGGACACGGGGTCTCAAATCACTCTGGTGGACCCCACAATTTGCACTGGTCCACTGGAGCCTCTCAATGTGACCATACTGGGAATTGGCGACTCGCCTATCGAGCCCCTAGGGTCTACCACCGTACAGGTGGAACTAGACGGGGAACAACCATTCTCAGTTAGAGCAGCTGTATGTAGCCTGCAGAGATGGGCATATCCATATTCGTAAATACGAATATGAATATATTCGCACGGCGTATTTTCTATGAATACGAATACGAATATATTCGTATTTACACGTGTAAATATGAATATATTCATATTTACACGTGTAAATATGAATATCTCATATTCACACAAGTTCCATGTGAATACGAATATATTCATATTCACACGAATTTCGTGTGAATATGGTAGATATATATGATGGTATTTACCCGAATTTCATGTGAATATAGTAGATGTATGATGGTATTCAGTTGAATTTCAAGTGGATATGATAGGAATATGTTCATATTCACACAAATTTCGTGTAAATATGGTAAATATCTAGTGGTATTCTCTCAAATGTCATGTGAATATAATAGGAATATGTTCATATTCACACGAGTTTCGCGGAAATATGGTAGAAATATAATTGTATTCCCTCGAATTTCATGTGACTATTGGAGGAATATGTTCATATTCACACGAGTTTCGTGTAAATATGGTAGAAATATAATGGTATTCCTTCAAATTGCATGTAAATATTGTAGGAATATGTTCATATTCACACGAGTTTCGTGTAAATATGGTAGAAATGAATGGTATTCACTCAAATTTCATGTGAATTTGATAGGAATATGTTCATATTCATACAAATCTCGTGTAAATATGGTAGAAATATCTCCCTTTCAACCCGGCTGAGAATCAAACTTCACTGCACTGCCCAACCGGGAATAATTATTTTCGTCAGCACAAGTCCCCCCCCCCCCCCCTCTTTCAGCGCGTTTGAGGTGGGACTCAACTGTTCCACAGTCATTTCCTACCTACCTTGTTGGAAGAAGCATGATGAATTCATACCTAGTCATTGTAGTGTTCCTTAATAAGGATTGTAGTGTTCAACAGGCCCTAAAACGATTGGAAAATTGAAGCAGTAGTTCCTGGGTCATATATATGTCCTAGCAGGGTTATGAGTGCAAAAACATGGTGGGACATACACGTCCCACCAGGGTAAAAGGGGTATTTGGACTGAAAACCGTAGCTACCACCTATTCATTTTTCTTCTGAGTCTAGTAAAGCAGCGGAAGCTTTGTGATCAAATTTTTTGTGTTTCCCTCCAAAACATGAACACACTATTTGTTTGAAATGGAACATGAAAATTGTAGGTAGGAAGCCAGAGCCGTTGTTTTATTTTACTCTACGCTATGTTTGTAGGCTGTATCAGCCAAATGATTGTTTATTTTCTATATAGTAGCAGTTCAGAAGTGATGTGAGTGCAGTGCGATTAGGGACCTTCATCACAACAACATCATTACCAGTTTCGACATGATCGTCATACCTACATCCCATCATCAGTCCAGTTCTTGCCCTCTAACAAAGTGGAGCCCCCCTTCAGCCATACAGACATTGTTGCCCCCAGTGAAATTTTGGACGTTTTCTCAATTGATTTTCTCATCACTCCCACATCAGCGTCATCTCTCATTATCACCTTCGTCAGCCCACATCAATCATCCTCATCAGCGCATCATTACTTACCCAGTACATGCTTACCAGGTATTTTGGATCCAAGACAAGTGAGTAATATTTTTTCTGGCTCCTTCAGTCTTGTACTGCTACTGCTCACCTTTTCAGTCACGTACTGTAATTATTTCAGTCCGTGTACTGCTTTCAGTCTTGTACTGACTTCCTTGGACATTGGGGAAGTATAAATACGTATATCTACGTTGGGGGCTATCCATGTGTATGTACTGGGAGTAATATCTCTACCGGGGTTAAGGTGGTCTAGTGGTGAAGACGTCGGATCTCTAACTGTGGAATAACCATCGCTTGGGAGTTCGAGTCCCGCTGGAACGCAATATTTTTTTTCTTCATCGGCTTTTTCTTCACTTTACACTGGACTGTGAGATCGCATTAATCAGAATTATTTGTTTTATTAGCAGAACATGGGCCCATTATTTTGATTAGGTACTTACATAATATAATTTCACCAATAAAGTAATTATTTTCTTTTTTTGTATGAAGTGTTTTATTTGTTTTAAATAATAATCAGTAGTAGGTCGAACCTTCCTTTATTTGGTCACAAGAGGAAAAAGGATAATTGGTATACTTAAAACCCCATCCTTCAATCCAAAACATTGGTAGCAGAGCGTGGTTAGTACCTACCTACTTAAGTATAATCTCTTCTTTATAAAATAACATATTTAACAATATTTTTATTCCTTCTTTATTGTGATACCTGTCTTAGTGCTATTCAGATGTTATCTGAAATATTTCTTGTCATCACTTCTTAATTATGGTTAATGTGATGTTCTGCTAATGGTATCTTGTCCTCTAGATATGTGTAGGTAATTTCTTGATACAGGTACCTACTTCTAGGTTCATGCAGACTTATGCAAACTTATATGTCCAGGCATCTATGGTGTGACATTTTCTTTTATATATTCATGCTTGTGATCTCCCCATTTATAGTTTATTATCATTTTGAACTTTCAAAATTAATTATCCTGCAGTAGGTACTTTTTATTCTCTGCCTTATAAGTGGCACTTATCTTTGGTCTCGCCTTCCAGATTGTTTTTTTTTTTTTTTTTTTTTTTTTTTTTGGCTGCAAATCCTTTCAAGTTTACATTTATAAACCTGGTACCTACTCGTGATTGCAAACCCTGTTTCCTTTTCCCTCATATAAGCCTGCCTATCACCATTCTTTCACAATGCCTGGTGGAACTCAGGATCCTACAGCTCATGGGTCTTCAGCAGAGGCCTTTGAAATGAAGATGCAGCGACTCAGATCTAAATGGATGAATCTTGGGAGGAATATTCAGGAAATCAGGGATAAGGGAAAGGCTGCTCAGACAGATCCGTCTATAGCATTCATATTCAGAGGTATGTATAAGACTCTTGAGAAGCAGTACGAAAAATTTGAAAATTCAGTGGATGAGCTTATTTTGGAGTATCAAGCGGGGGGCAAAAGTACTGATTTCCCTTCATCTAAGGAAAAAGAGGTTATTGTCAGTGTCAAAGCCTATTATTATGAATCTCACGCATTTTATGAAGCCTTATCAGCTTCTAACACTACCTCCACTCCTACTCGACAAGCACTGAATGTTTCAGCAAATGAATCCAGAATATCCAGTCGTCTGCCCAAAATTGATATTCCAAAATTTGATGGAGAAATCCAGAGATGGCCGAAATTTAGAGACATCTTCACGTCATTGATACACAATGATGAAAATTTGAGCCGCATTGATAAATTTGTATTTCTTATGCAGTCCATAACTGGTTCTGCTGCGGAAACCATTGGGAATTTCGCCTTGGAAGAACAAAACTACCCCTTAGCATGGAAAGCTCTGGTAGACACTTATGATAACAAGAGGATATTAGCAGCCAGCTATTTGAACAAAGTCATAAATTTTAAACCTAATCAGGATAAACCATCTATAGATTCCCTCAAACTTTTTCTAACCAATGTCGCTGATAGCATTGCAGCCTACAAGTTGATAGGTATTACACTCTCCTCAGAATTCATATTATTTTTTCTGGCCATGAGATGTCTGGATCCTGTAACTAAGGAAGCTTTTGAGGTTGAATATAAAACTAAGGAGTTCCCAACCTTCGAAGATCTGCAACAATTTGTTAGGGGACGCTGCACGGTTATGCAATTAACTAACAACACTTCTCAGCAGCCAAAATTATCTACTGCTAACAAACCAGCGTCTAAACCAAAGACGTCATTACATTCTGCAGCTGTTCAAAGTACCTCGACTCCCTCAAAGTCTGTATCATGTTTTATTTGCAAGGATGGTCAGCATGGGATATTGAGCTGTACCAAATTTCTCGAAGGTTCTGCTGTGGAGAGACTTACCCTTTTGAAGGGGTGGTCCGGGTGTCGTAATTGCTTGTCTTACAAGCATAGAACGACCAGTTGCAAGAGTAATTGGCACTGTAGGCATTGTAAAAAAAGGCACAATACCGCCTTGCATATTCCTACGGATAACATTTCTACTCCGTCTGCTTCTAATGGCATTTCTTCTAGTAAGGTACCTACTTCTTTAACATCGACCGTCCAAGAGGAGGTGTCAGTCCTGTTAGGTACTGCCCTTGTCCAGATTAAAAATGCAAGAGGCGAATTTGTTACAGTTCGGTGTGTTCTAGACTCTGGTAGTCAGTTTTCATTCTTGACCCAGAGGTGTTTGCTCAAAATGGGACTCGTTGCCTCAAAGTACCCTAAGAAGATTTCTGGAATTGGTAATACCATCTTTGAAGGAGCCCAAGGCAAAGTGACATGTTTGTTGCGTCCTAGAGGCCGAGTTTCTCCAAATTTGACCCTTGAAACCATTGTAGTGAAGAATATCACCGCGTACCTACCTAACTGTATAATCCCTCCTAGAATTTGGCGAAGGTATTTAAGTTATGACTTGGCGGATCCCAAATTTTGGGAACCCTCGCCTGTAGACCTACTTATTGGTGCAGATGTTTTTGGTGACATATGGCAAGGGCCTTGCATTAACGTCGGCCGCGATCTTCCTAGGCTATTTCCGTCTATATTTGGCCATATCGTTATGGGCAAACTTTGTGATGGTTTGCCGTCCTCCACTCAGGGAACTTCCCTTTTCTCCATTTCAGATGAAGATGATTTGAACAAGAATCTGGTTCGCTTTTGGGAAATAGAAGAAATTCAAAATCCAGCCACCAAAGAAAACCCTGATGATAGGCTATGTGAAGACCACTTCCAGAAAACTCATTTCCGGGATCACACTGGAAGATTTGTTGTCAGAATGCCATTTGTGCCTACTGCCACTGTGTTAGGCGAATCTTCAGCACAAGCAGTCCGAAGATTTTATAGCCTGGAGCATAAACTGAAGAAGTCTCCTGAGCTGAAAGCAAAATATTCTTCATTTATGGATGAATACCTCGACATGAATCATATGTCCCCCACGACAGATGATTCGAAATATCTGGTTCCACACCACTGCATCACTAAGGACGATAGAGGAGAAAATAAGTTAAGAGTTGTTTTTGACTTTTCGGCTCGTACTTCCACTGGCTCTCTTAATGAAAAGTTGTTAACAGGTCCAAAATTACATAAGGACATCAAGGAAATTCTCCTCAGCCTACGTCTTCATCCGGTTGTCTTGATTGCAGACATAGTCAAGATGTACCGCCAAATAAATATCCACCCTGCTGACAGATGTTACCAGCATATTTATTGGAGAAAAGACCCTTCAGAACCCTTACTGAAGTTCGAGCTCAACACTCTGACTTATGGTCTGTCTTCAGCCCCATTTATAGCCCTCCGCTGTATCAAGCAGTTGACTGCAGATGAGGGCGAGGACTTCCCATTGGCTGCTGCAGTCCTTAATCAGGACATGTATGTTGATGATTTGGCTTCTGGGGGTCCTTCAGTTGAACATGTAATTGAGCTTCGTAATCAAATTATTGAACTTCTCAACCGTGGCCTATTCAAGTTAGACAAGTGGGCCAGTAATAAACCTGAAGTCATACAAGGAGTTTCTGCAGCACCCAATATTGAACCTGTTGCGCTTTCCGATAAAGAATGCCCTGTTTTAAAAATATTAGGATTGCAATGGCATCCGTCTGAAGATTATTTTTCGTTCCACGTCAGAACACACAAATACATTCCCACAAAACGGGGAATACTGTCCACGGTAGCAAGGATGTTTGATCCATTAGGTTTCATCGCCCCTGTGATTCTTCTTTTGAAAACCTATTTACAGGAGCTTTGGAAACTCAACTTAGATTGGGATCAACCCATCACCAACGGACTTCAAAACTCATGGACTGAGCTAACTGGTCAACTGGAGTTACTTTCCCAGATCAAGATACCACGATTTGTTTGCAGTACTTCTCAATTCTCTTATCAAATAATAGGTTTCTGCGACGCTTCTACCACGGCCTACAGTGCAGTTTTGTATTTGAGAGTAATTAGTGAGTCAGCAATCACGGTTCATTTCTTGACTGGGAAAACGCGATTGGCTCCAATCAAGACATTGACAATCCCAAGATTGGAATTGTGTGGAGCCCTTCTTGTCTCCAAGTTATATCAGTCGTGTACTGGATTCATACAAAGATTACCAGCTTCTCCCATGGATCCACTCTTTTTTAGTGACTCCACAATCGTACTAGGATGGGTCAACACTCCCCTTTACAAACTCAAGATTTATGTCGCTAATCGTGTCTCAGAAATAATTTCTTTAGTAGATCCTACCTCATGGAAGTATGTGTGTACTGATGATAACCCCAGCGATTGTGCATCTCGAGGTCTCACCCCTAGCCAATTGCTGGGACATTCGTTGTGGTGGACGGGTCCATCGTGGCTTGCAAAACCTGAGGAGTTGTGGCCGTCTTCCGCCATAGAATTGCCAAGAAATCTTCCCGAACTTACCAAGGAGATGGGGCCATGTCTGACCTCGTCCAAGAACCAAGATATTTTCATATCCTGGTTGTCTCGATTTTCTTCATGGTTGAAGCTGCTTCGATCGGTTTCGTGGATTTTGAGGAAGATTCATAATGTTAAAAATAAAACAAATTTACGTACAGGTCCCTTAGCTTTGGAGGAAATCAATAAAGCAAAGGAAAAGCTGATCTTGATAGTACAACGACATCATTTTGGGTCACCAACTATGAAGGCCAAATCATGGAAAGCTATCGAATCACTGGATCCTTTTGTAGATTCCCGAGGAATCCTCAGGGTGGGCGGAAGGTTACGTCATGCTTCTTCAATACTTTCCACTCAGAAACACCCAATAGTCCTTCCTCATGATAGCCATTTCACTGCTTTATTGCTTGACTTCTATCATAAATTGTATCTTCACCCTGGCCCTAATTTACTTCAGGCTCTCCTTCAAATGAAATATTGGGTTCCAGCCATGAGACGCCTCATTAGGCAAAGGAATTTTCATTGTTTGACCTGTTACAAGGCAAAAGGAAACCCAGTAATTCCAAAAATGGGAGATCTCCCCGAGTTTCGTCTGAAGGAAGGTGGTGCTTTCCTTCACACTGGAGTTGACTTTGCTGGTCCATTCCTAATTCGTGAATCCCTTCGACGAAAAGCACCCGTCTCAAAGGCATATCTTTGCCTATTTGTCTGTCTCGTTACAAAGGCTGTACACTTGGAGATGGTGTCTAGCCTGAGCACAGAAGCTTTCCTTGGTACACTGGACAGGTTCATCGCCCGACGTGGCCTGCCTGAGAAAATTTATTCAGATCGGGGGACTAATTTCATCGGAGCAGCACATCAACTTAAAGAGCTGTACACCTGGTTTGAGCAGTCATCAACCCAAGGCCAAGTCATAGGTCACACCAACAAGAGGGAAGTTACGTGGGAGTTCAACCCACCTTATGCGCCCCATTTCGGGGGCATATGGGAAGCTGGTGTGAAATCAGCAAAAACCCATCTGGTCAAGGTAGCGGGTAACCACCCACTGACCTTCGAAGAACTAACCACACTGTTTGCCAACATTGAAGCTATCCTCAATTCTCGACCATTGTGTCCTCTCTCCAGCAGCCCTGATGAGAATGCCTACCTATCCCCTGGTCACTTCCTGATTGGCAGACCACTACTCAGTGTTCCTGAGCCTACGCTGCTCGACGTTAAGGAGTCAAGGCTATCTCGCTGGCAATTGGTTAAAAGGCATAGCGAACTATTTTGGAGCCACTGGAGAGTTCACTATTTATCTACTCTTCAAAACAGACAGAAGTGGACCTCAACTCAAGAAAACTTGAAGGTAGATCAGCTGGTACTCCTGAAGAATTCTCACCAGGATTACATGAGTTGGCCTTTAGCCAAAATTGTTGCAACTCATCCTGGAAGAGACGGAACCGTACGGGTTTGCACTATCAAAGTTGGAGACACTACCTATAAGCGCCCGGTCTCCACACTAATCCCTCTTTTACCGCTTTACAGTAACCTCAATCCTAAATAGCAGCCTAAAATTTACATTTCCTTGCACTCATGAAAATTTTGGTGGGCGGAATGTTTGAAATGGAACATGAAAATTGTAGGTAGGAAGCCAGAGCCGTTGTTTTATTTTACTCTACGCTATGTTTGTAGGCTGTATCAGCCAAATGATTGTTTATTTTCTATATAGTAGCAGTTCAGAAGTGATGTGAGTGCAGTGCGATTAGGGACCTTCATCACAACAACATCATTACCAGTTTCGACATGATCGTCATACCTACATCCCATCATCAGTCCAGTTCTTGCCCTCTAACAAAGTGGAGCCCCCCTTCAGCCATACAGACATTGTTGCCCCCAGTGAAATTTTGGACGTTTTCTCAATTGATTTTCTCATCACTCCCACATCAGCGTCATCTCTCATTATCACCTTCGTCAGCCCACATCAATCATCCTCATCAGCGCATCATTACTTACCCAGTACATGCTTACCAGGTATTTTGGATCCAAGACAAGTGAGTAATATTTTTTCTGGCTCCTTCAGTCTTGTACTGCTACTGCTCACCTTTTCAGTCACGTACTGTAATTATTTCAGTCCGTGTACTGCTTTCAGTCTTGTACTGACTTCCTTGGACATTGGGGAAGTATAAATACGTATATCTACGTTGGGGGCTATCCATGTGTATGTACTGGGAGTAATATCTCTACCGGGGTTAAGGTGGTCTAGTGGTGAAGACGTCGGATCTCTAACTGTGGAATAATCATCGCTTGGGAGTTCGAGTCCCGCTGGAACGCAATATTTTTTTTCTTCATCGGCTTTTTCTTCACTTTACACTGGACTGTGAGATCGCATTAATCAGAATTATTTGTTTTATTAGCAGAACATGGGCCCATTATTTTGATTAGGTACTTACATAATATAATTTCACCAATAAAGTAATTATTTTCTTTTTTTGTATGAAGTGTTTTATTTGTTTTAAATAATAATCAGTAGTAGGTCGAACCTTCCTTTATTTGGTCACAAGAGGAAAAAGGATAATTGGTATACTTAAAACCCCATCCTTCAATCCAAAACACTATTACTACTAAATTTATTGTATTGTATTTACTCGAAATTTGCGTGAACATGAACATGTTTCTACCATATTCACATGAAATTCAAGGGAATACGATTATATCACTTCCACATTTCTATCAAATTCACATGAAATTCGAGTAAATACCATTTATATTTCCACCATATTTACACAAAATTCCTGTGAATATGAACATATTCCTACAATATTTACATGCAATTCGAAGGAATACCATTATATTTCTTCCATATTTACACGAAATTCGTGTGAATATGAACATGTTATTACCACATTTACATGAAATTCGAGGGAACGCGATTATATTTCTACCATATTTACACGAAATTCGTGTGAATATGAACATATTCCTCCAATATTTACATGAAATTCGAGGGAATACCATTATATTTCCACCATATTTCCACAAAATTGTGTGAATATGAACATATTCCTATCATATTCACATGAAGTTTGAGAGAATACCACTAGATATCTACCATATTTACACGAAATTTGTGTGAATATGAACATATTCCTATCATATCCACTTGAAATTCAACTGAATACCATCATACATCTACTATATTCACATGAAATTCGGGTAATATATCTACCGTATTCACACGAAATTCGTGTGAATATGAATATATTCGTATTCACATGGAACTTGTGTGCATATGAGATATTCATATTTACACTTGTAAATATGAATATATTCGTATTCATAGAAAATACGCCGTGCGAATATATTCATATTCATATTTACGAATATGAATATGCCCATCTCTGGTAGCCTGAACCGCCCTGCTCTTCTCTTATTGGGATGTGATGTCCTAAAGGAGAGAGGGGCTATAAGTCAATGTTCGGGCCCAGACTGTTACATGGGATTACAAGGAGGCAGATGAGCAGTCCTCTGACCCCCAGGAAGAAACGCGCGCAACTTCCACACTTCCAGGGGGAAAGATTGGTGCTATACTGAGCACAGAGGTCAAAATACCCCCAAGTTCGCTTGCTCTTATCTGTCTGCAGCCCTGTCCACGACCAGACGACCATTGCACGTCCCCTTCTCATGACCACCCCACACTCCACAAATTGTGAAGGCCTGTTGCTGGCGAGAACTGTTTGCAATAGCCTAAACCTTCTTGCTCTTGCCTTCAACCCCTCCAAGGTGGAGGTGGTGCTTCATGCAAACTCAACTTTGGGAGAGCTTGAGGACTTGGACCACACAGCCACTGAAGCCACCTGGAACAGCCTCACTTGTTCCATGGCTACTGTCCCTGAGGGTGAACGTATGGAGCTCGACACTGCAGCATGTGCTAGGATATCTGCTTTAAAGGAAGCAGCGGCAGCAAAAGTACAGCACTTGCCTGCCGATGAAAGAGACTCCATTCTCAGTACTCTGATGGAGTACCATGCCATCTTTAGCTTTGAAGGGCATGAAATCCTCGGTTGCACAGACTTAGTAACCCATTCCATCAACACAGGGACAAGCCCTCCAATGAGAGCACGCCCCTACAGGGTGGCTGATGCCCAGAAACCCATCCTTCATCAGCTAGTGAAGGAGCAGCTAGAACAGGGTGTGATCAAAGAGTCGGCCAGCGCTTGGTCCTCACCTACTGTTCTAGTCCCAGAAAAATCTGGGTCCGGCCTTCTTTGGAGAATGTGTGTTGATTATCGCCGGCTCAATACCGTTACAGAGCCGTCATTTTATCCCCCCTCCTATTCCTTTCCTTCCACGTCGCTTATCAGCCGGGCGACGTCGCCTTCCGGATCGTCATCTCCTTACGAGCCACAGTGTTGTCTGCCCACAACAGTACGGTTGTTAAAGTTTCGTTCAAAGATAAAATGTTATGCACCTGACTAGGTATCCACGGGAAATTCGTCATTCAGTATTTCAAGATCCACTTCTAAGTAGGTACTCACGTATATTTGTTTCTGCTCCTCTAGCTGAATCTCCAAGACTTTTATTACTTACCTAGAACAGAGGAAATTTCAAGGTATACAAACAGGCAATACGGCTCAACTTTCATAACAAACACTTTTTAGAGGCTCCAAGTGCACTAACGAAGAAAACAACGCGAAGGAGCGACTCGATCTGACCCAATTTGAACTTCATACAACTTTTCTTCGTCTAGTTTTGACATTTTATGTCTTTACTCTGGTACATAACTCGAAAAACGTTACACAAAAAGCGTCACACGAAATCGCCACGAAAATTTCTGATGATTTTCGCTTACAACCGATTCGTTGCTACGGAACTTTATCTTCGCCAGTTATCATCGTACAAAAATCGTTCACCACTCGTTGGATAGCTCTCGATTTACCTAACCATACTACGTTAACCACTGCGGACTGCGTGGCCAACAAGCTGCGGTATGAGCGTGATTGTTTAAATGAATGTTTACGTACATAATACAGTGGAGTCCGGCTAATCCGAACTAATTGGGACTGAAGACTGTTCGGACTAGGTACCATTCGTTGGAAATCTTGACCAAAACAATATTAAGTACGAAGTACTTGGTGTGGGTGCGGGAGGGGGCGCTAAGACATAAAATGTCCCTCGTGGTTGCGTACTTGTACGGAAGCTGTACCCACCGTTTGTGTTTTCTTCGGGTTTCTTCAGGAAAGGTGGTAAATAAGTTAAAGGGCAAGGTGGCTTGGCGCTTTCCTGCATTCATCACTCTGCGTTAATCATACTCCTTGTATCTGTAGGAAGCATGTATTGTAGCCAGGTGCCATACAAGTACTATGCAAGGTGTTCCAGAAATGCCCCCTTTATTTTTTAGTAGAAACCTAATCTGAAGTCAAAATTTGTCCCAGGTATAAAAAAACGCGTTTTTTGAGCACCACTTCCTCCTTTTCTCAGTTTCTGCCAAAAACGAGGTAAGTACCTTTTATTGTAGTTTTGGACTCTACATACCTTGAGACGTAAACCTTCAAATTTTGAGGGGGGTTAGAATTTTGGTTTATTATTTTCAATAATGAACCATTGGAATCGAGCATGAAAAAAAAATTCTTACCCCCCCTCAAAATTTGATGGTTTACGTTTCAAGGTATGTAGAACCGAAAACTGCAATAAAAATTTCATCGCAGGGTTGTCCTTCATCTAGTGTTACTTCTAGCTAACGCTATTTGCGTACTATCACGGAAAATGAAAACACCTGCCAAAACGTAGACATAGCTAACAACCTTGTAACCATTTCATGAATCCCATGACCCACATCTGCTGCGAATTATTAAACCAACGATCTATCATTTTTCTGTATAGATACCCCTTCTGCGTAAATCACTGTTTTCTGTCGTCAGTACCCACCCACGCGCTTCCCCCAGGAACCCTTACATCGCCGGGCAATTACAGTTACATAAATATGTATTTTTCAACTGCCTCCTGTACCGCGCCATTTCGGCCCCAAGAACCTCCACCCGGTCAATTTTGAAATTATGATGGCCGTTGTAGGACCCTCCACATACCTCCAAATTTTCACTTTTTTTTATGACTCGTTTGACCGTCAACAACTAAATTCAATATATAGGAACGCAAAAATATCTATAATAAATTACATATAAACAAAATCATAAATAGGTAACCAACTTTCTTCAAATGAAATACTAACACGGATCAACAAACGAGATATCATAAAGCCATCATAATCAGCACTTACCAATCAAAGACTATATCTGGGCTGGAGTTATGTATAACGTGTGATTCGCACTCGTGTTGATGAGGCTTTTCAGTTCAAAATTCAGGGCCTTACTGTGAACGAATAGCTCCAAATGCTCCGGGTGGCCACAAAAACTCCTGAAGTCCGAAATCGATTTAAAAATGTCATAAAAACCACACCCTTCTGTTGAATGTTTTCGAGCTATGGCATTCCGAAAATTACAACCCCTATTTTTTTGCTTCAAGGTGCGAAGAAAATTTTCAAAGGCGAGTGCCGCGTACGGACAGAAATTAGTTTATTCCATTTTCGGATTCTACATAGGTACCTTGAATCCAAAACCATCAAATTAATGTTGAGGGGGTTAACAAGATTTGTTTCATGCTCGCTTCCAAAGGTTCATAACTGAAAATACTGAAAATAAACACAAATGAACATTTTTGGAGTTTTCGAGAAAATTTCAGCTAATAAGCTATTTTAGGTGAAGGGGTAGGTACAGTCAGAACCAGTGCAAATTCCCTTGCGTGAAGTGACCTCCGGGCAGTAGTTTTGTTCAAATATTTCCCACATGAGAATCAGTTTTGCAAACTCAGGAACTGCAAAATTAGGGATTGTTACAAATCGAGAAGGACGTTTAGATTTCACGAAATATTCCTGAAAAGAACAACTTACGAGGTCAGGTTTAATTAAGACTTCTAAGCATTAGGCCGTCGAGAGAATGCTCAATATTGTATTCGAAGGCCTGATGATGATGCCCTCTCATCAATTGAGCACGCCTCCACTACTCGGCTTGCTAGTCACGACGGATTCGGAAGGTATGTCAACCGAATCAACTTTGATGCAATTGAATTGACGTTCTGAAAGAAAGAAATCTCGATAACGATTCGTCGAGGACACAATGAGAATCTGAAGGATTGAATCCTTAAGGAATGAAACGGCTTTATTTACATGTCACGTCTTTTAGCCAAATGAAAGGATAACCCTCCACCCCAGCCCTAATGGTGAGCAGCTAATTTCCTTAAAAGCAGAAAAGCTTTGTCGAAAAAAGTGGCCTGATGGAGGCAGCGAGGGTCCATCAGCGTCCGTAAAGCCGAGATAAATTTGGATTATTCGAAATTTGGCCATAATGAATTCAGGCTGCCTATCAGACGCTCCCGCATTTATATGATAATGCTTCGAAGGGAAGAAAGAAGGGAAGGGGGAAAAAAAATCCCTCTCGGAACATGGCCCATTTCCTCCCGGGCCGCTTTCTTCTGAGTTGACTTGCCGGAGAGGGGCGGAGAGGGCTCAACGAAAGTGAGAGCCAATAAAACCCCGCCAACCCACAAGTCTCCCCCCACGTTGCCCTTCGGAGGACGTTCGAGAGTCCGGTGATGCCTCTCAGATTGAGAATCGGGGAGATGCTAGGAGCTGAGTCGGCACGCTCGGAGGACAAACTCCTAATTCACACGAAATCATTCCCGGAGGGCATAGGGGTGCTGAGCGATAGGTCACCATCCTTCGTCCTTTGGGTCTCCAGTCCCGAACTGCCGGTCGATATCGCTGAGGTTCAATTTTGTCCGCCGCCACTCGGAACTATAGTGAAAATCAGGAGTGAGGAATCACACTACTTTTTAGGACACTTCAGACATTGTCACTTATCATAATGATTGTTTCTCGACCACAGTGTGTATATATTATGTGTATCCCTACACAATCTCCTTGCAACAACCATAATGGACAATTTTCATGGGTTACAAAACCCCATTTTTGGCCAAATTCTGTTCAATAACGGAAATTAACACTAACTGAGATGAAGTGTTTATGAAGAGTGTGAAATATGAATTTCTGAATTCACGCTAGAAATGACGTATTAGGTAAATCGCCGAGCAGTTCAACTCAAATCCCGTTTGGAGCGCTAGTGCATCACTTTAAATGGTACATGTACAGAACCGCAGCAGATAGATAGATGACACCGCAAATGAATAAATAAATTTAAAAAACATATCCTCAAAATTAAACCGAGAGTAGGTTCACAAAAAGTCACAGCAAAGGTTTTTTAAAGTTGCCGGGAAGGTTTGCCATTTCTAATGATGGGTTGTTGCCAGCACTGAAAACCTTCGCTTCGCCTCCTTGGGCCAACAGCCAATAAGATCCCAATAGACCTGATACGTAATTTCATGCCGCATTTTTACTTTCGATCACCCTCAGTTAAAAATCATCGCTCATTTTTGAAAACAGGCTCAACACTACCATTTTCCAGGAGTTCTGAATATTTTTTGTTCCAAGAAAAATGTTTGTCAAAAATTCCCCATTTTATAGGAACAATTATGAATATTATGTTACAGTAAAATATTGCGTACACTACAGGCCACACCCAAAGGACGATGTGTAAATATATTCGATGTTTCTCCAATTCACCTAGTTTTTGCTCAACAGGACCCAAAACTCATTTGATTACAAGAGGAACCCCCGAAATCAGTTAACCCCCCCCCCCCCCCCCAACACAAAAATCACCAGTTTGTTGCAGATGGCTTTCAATTTAACAACAAAATTTAAAACGCTGCAAATCCCTGCACAACGGTTTATTATTTTGTACAGAATACCCTTCTGTTACACATCACAGCTCTCCGTATAGATAACCCGTCTATATAATATAATATGCACTCCTCTATACATATTATGTGAATCGTAGACCCTCCGTAGGTTAGTACCTAACCCCGTACTCGTTACTAGGGACCTACCTAAATCACGTGTTAAATGTTGCTGAAATAATACAGCCGATGACAAACAGTAACTAAAACGGCAAAAAGAAACGCAAATAATGAAGTTCTAAAGGAAAATTGTTGATGTGGAGTGAAACAGACGCCCCTTCTGCGTAGATCACTGTTTTCTGTGGTCAATACCTATAATGAACCGTTGCGTAATAACTCGACCATCAATAACACTTCAACGTTTGTTCAAGTTTCACAAGTAACTACCAACAAAATCCAATAGTCCATCAATTATCAAATGAAAAATAATATCGCAGAACAGCCAACTCGACTTCATGCAGCCATCCTTGATTATAATCAGGTGCTCCCTAGCGATGATATCCGGGCCGGATTTATATCGTTTGATTCACGATCGTGTTGACGAAGCTTTTTGGTGCACACGAACGGCTGGACGTACAATGCTCCGGGTGGTCTCAAAAAATTGTTTAGCTCAAGACAAATTTAATAACGTTAAAAAAAACCATACCCTTCTACCGAAAGTTTTCGAGATACGGCGTTCTGAAAATTGCAACCCCTATTTTGAAACCCTTAGAGATGACTGACAGTAAAGCCGAGCTTCGAGGACCAACTAGACCCCGAAAGGAACATATAACCCGAATTTCATCAATTTTGTTTCATGGTAACTAAGAAAAGTGGCCAGTACGGCGTACGGCGGATAGACAGAAATATTTGTATTGCATTCTCTGATTCTACATACCTTGAAACGTAAACCATCAAATTTTGAGGGGGAGGGTGGGGTTAGATTTTTTTTTTTTCATGCTCGATTCCAATGGTTCATTATTGAAAATAATAAACCAAAATGTTTAAATAATGGGACGTTAACTGAGTAACCTACCTACCCCTCTTACCTACAGCGAACCTACCTACAACGGTACCTACCAAAACTGAGACTTGAAAAATGAAAGAAAACTTGCAAGCAACTACCCATTACCCCCACCCAATAATTATAATAATTCAGCGTACGAGATCTTCGACACTCCACAGCGTATAATTTATCAGGTATTCTCAGATATTGCGCATAAAAGTTCCCAACACATGAACTGCAAATACCGATATCCATAGCAGCACCGGGCCCTGCAGGATATAATTTAGAACACTCAACTCAAAAGAAGTACAGCAATATGATATGAGGTCTATCCGTATTCATCTTATTCTAGGGACACCCATCTTTTACCAAGACCCGCAACCTGTCATTGATGGGAAAAGACAGGGTATCCAAGGACGGCTGTAATAAATGTATGAGGCGCTGAAAAGTATAACGCACCTAATTCCCCAACACCTCTTCGAAATTCCATAAAAGATTCACGTCAAACCGCCATACCAAAAAGGTATATGTATAAATAAGTCCAGTGTGATGGGGATTTTCAACGACAAGGCTTACAAAATTTCTACATTGCTTGTAGGTAAGTACTTCGATCGGCCCATGGGAATATAAAAGACACTGAAAATTTTATTACACAACGGTTTATTATTCTGTGGTCCATAGGTACCCTGGTGCTTCACCCAGAAAAGCACTAAACCGATTACCGGAGCCGGCCGGGCGATTAGAGTACTGAGACAGAGTGAGTATAGTGACGGTGGACCCTCGAGAGCAGCGATATTATCACCAGTTAAGATGGGATAGCGAATAGGTTTTAGCCTGACCGCCCCCATCTTCACTGGAAACACAAACAACCCGAGAACTGCCCACCGTCACACTCCTCCCCACATGGCATACTTCTGGGTAGCAGAAGTATGAGAGGGAAAAGGGGGGTTGAAAAGTAGCATGATGTTCTGGTTGAGGAAAGACATCTGAACAACTTCAAGGTTACTAACTCCATCGTAACGGTACTATCTCAATAATATTTACTGGTGGAAAAGCAAAGCTCCTACATACGGTTATTGGCGGTGTAAAATGTTGTCAGAGGTTGTTGCCCAGTGATTTGATCATCTGGGCAACCACTAGATGATCAACATCCATCGTTATGACGGAACTATCGCGACTTGTAAATTGGGATACAACAGTGACAATGGGGGGGGGGGGGGGGGGAGCAGATGGCAGATGTACGCATTACAAAAGGTAAAGGATGTTTGTAAAGCCTTTGTCAGCCTTTGGGCTTATCTTTCTGGAAAGCCCACACAAATTGGATGGAGTATGGTGAATTACTCAGCCCATACTACCAAACCACGCTCTGCTACCACGTGACAGAGTGAGGAGAGTGACGGTGGACCCTCGATAGTCCCCCTCCTAGACCGGCGATATTATCACCAAGAACGGATAGCGATTAGGTTTCAGCCTGATCGCCCCCGTTTTCACTGGAAACACAAACAACTCGGTAACTGCCCACCGTGTAATGCGCCTTTACGGGCAAAAAAGTACCTATCAAGAAAGTCCAAAATAACCATCCTTCTTCAAATGAAATGAAGTCACAGAACAACAAACTCGATTACATTACTAAGTATACAGTTTACCCTACCTTGAAACGGAAACTATCAAATTTTGAGGGGAAACCGTCAAATAATGAACCAAAATCATAATAATGCATGAATGTACAGATACCCTATTAAATCAGGGTCTCAACCTCTAAGGAATTCAGTGATCTAATCAGAAAGGTTCTCTCACAGGAAAATAATAAACCGTTGTGTAACAATTCGCAGCGTTTTGTATTTGGGTTTGGACGACAAAGGCTGAGCAACAAACGTTTGAGAATTTGTAAGAACAGCTCTCTAGAAACAAACGGTTCAGTCTGATGATCAAGGCCTTCATTTTACAAACCATTTATTTATTAACAATGGGAGAAAGAGCGAGGATCCGCCCCAGCGAAACGGCTTTTTAGTTGAGAAAGCCGGCAAGAGGGTAAGACTAACTGTGCACTTGAGGTTGTTAATTAAAGAGAAGACGAGGCAGTCGGGTTTGTAGTAAGGGGCGTCGGTTCAATTAAGAACGTTGTTGAAGGAAGCAAGCGAAGCCGAAGGCAGTGCCAAGGGGATAGCCAGCGCGGCAGTATGGGAGCGAGTGGGGGTGGCAGAGCGACTGTTGAGACTACCCGTGAAGGGTGGCAACACCCAATCGGCCTCAGGAGTATGACTCAAGATGGGATGAGGGGTGGCGGAACTTGACAATCTCAAAGAACCCGCAAAGCAGTTGCAGAACTAACTTATTCCTTAAGAGGCTCATTAGCTATATCACTATGTAGAGAGGGATTTTAAACACGGTGTAGTCCACTTACAATAGTAACGAGGGGTCCCGTCCTGGGCTCGACCCTTTCGAGCGAGGAGTGGAGCCGAGAGATACGACTGGAAGTGAGTTGAGTTCCCCTTCGCATAAACCCTTTTAAGCGCTGGGTAATAACCGAATGAACTCGTTACAGGATCATGCTAAATCATCCCTGCTAATACCCTAGTGCCCTTATCACAGATTGAATACAACGGAGAGGTTTATTAACGAGTGAATGGCAATTGTGAATCGGAAAATATAGGTAAGTGGAAAACATCCTATCACGTGAGTTTTGACTGAATAAGGTATACGTGTTAACATATGGTGGGACCATTTTCTCGTGGAAAACATCGAAGATTGAGGGGAAGAAGAGCCAATATGCCCGAAATTTCCCCCCAAAATTTCTTAAGCTCCCTTTTTGTAGCTTCCCAGAGCCCGTATTTTCACGCTTGGACTCGCCAACCAGTTGCCCAGATGCCACCGGGTTGCAAGACCCCTGGGTGGGACTCGATCCGCAATCTGGACTTCCGCATCGACCAATACCTCCAATTTGACTCCCACACTGACACATCACGAGCAGGGCGATGAGGATGTTGGGATACATCAAGAGATGTACCCGTGAATTTGTCAGCATTTCAGCGCTCGTCGAACTACTGTACACCTCTTTAGTGAGGCCCATAATTAGAATATGCCGCTGTGGTCTGGAGCCCGAATTATGCCATCCACATACGCCAAATATTGAGCGGGTGCAGCACATATTGCTCAGATACTTGGCGTTCAAAATGGGTATAAAAGCTGAGCATGTAAACTATGCTGAGATCCTGGATCGAGTGAGGTTGGTGAATTCAAGACGACTTGTTACGGAAGTGTGTTTATTCTTCAATATACTTGAGTGCTCTATCGACTGCACATATCTTCTCGAGAAGATCTCAGAAGACATCATTGTACCCCAATTCAACAGCCGTTCACACAATCCTATCTCGGTCCGTTTCCTGCAACAAATTACATGCGACACCGGCCCTTGACAAGGGAAACAAACTTCTTTCTCCAAGATCAGCCGCAAGCTGACCTACTGCACCAACCGCACGCATCTTCAAGAAACTAATTTACAAAAATGTGGACATTGAAGGCCGGTTTTACCAATGCTTGTTACTCATGGTTAAAATAGATCGTCGTGTTTATCGAATCGGAGATTTGAAGCGTTGGTTAATGACAAGTGGGTTTCACGAGTGTTATCAACGATTATACCTAATGTTTTCATAAAACGACGATTTAATTTTTAAACGTCGATTTAACGGTATCACGGAGGCATTGGCGCGACAAATATTGAATGTAGATTATATTGTTGACTGTAGGTAGGTAGTGTCACGTTTATTTATGAGAGAACGTTTGTTAGCTGTCGACGTCGCAAAATCGAAAACGCGGACCAAAGTTTGAAGCCAGTATAAAAAAGATTTTGGTTGGCCTTGCTTGTAAGTACTTCAACTGAGTACTTCACTACTGAGCAAGCACTTCATTACTGAGTGTAAGAAAACCGACGGTGCTTTATCTGTTGTTTCTGTTACGAAATATGTTTTTTATGCCGTACATCTAATTGGTGGAGTTGGGGTGAATGAATGAATGAGTTCCTTGTCCGGGTGTACTTCAAGATCACTGATGGAGGAGCCGAGACTGGCGGACATCGGCAAGAACTGCATGAAAGATTTGTCTGCCAGTACCCCCAGTACTCGCATCTCACCAGGCAAGTTGTGTCGGGGCAGCTGCATGCGGTGATGACAAAGGGGAGACTCAGTAGCTGAACAGTAGACAGGATTTGGCAGGAAGTGCTGGAGGCACCTGAGTCTCCGGACGAGGCAGAGCAGGCCACTGTGGCCGAGGGGGGTGATGAGGGCAGTGATGGGAGCGAACAGCCTGAGGGTCCGTTGGCAGAACCACCAGCTAACCCCACTCCAGTTGAGGGGGTGGAAGTGGATGAGTCCTACCCCCCGGAATGGGAGCTTGCCTTTGGTCAGGCTCATGCTGATGGGGATGGCTCTTGAGTTTCGTCCAGTCCTTCCTCATTGGAGGACTAGTGGCGAGACAACCTGTATCCTTGGCTGTGTGGATGCCCTGATTGGGGAACGGCTGAGTGATGGTGTGGGCCTGCGGGAGTTCTCTGATCTCCTGTTCTGTGGGGCGGTCACTGTGGCACGCCTCCACGGAGAGCAGGTCCCTCCTGTTGGCCGACTGCCCGGTCAGGGAGGGTGTGGTTCCACGGAGCCACCATGGCTTTGCAGGTTAGATGCAAAAATTAAGGACCTGCGAGCTAATATTGCGCGGCTTAGCCGGTCACCCGTCGATATGCTGGGGTGAGTGCAACCACGCCTGGGGAGCTCATAGATCACTTGAAGGTCACGTTAGCCGCCTTGTGGAAGCGTACTCAGCACTACCATAAGAACTATCGGCGTTGCCGCGACAACCAGCTGTTTGCTCGTAGCCAAAAGGGTTTCTACCGTTCCCTTCATCAGGGGGACACGGTCGTCACAGATCCGCCCAGCCCTGAAGGGATGAGGGATTAGTGGGCTGGAATCTGGGCCGCCCCGGTGTCCTATAACGAGCAGGCAGGCTGGATTCGTGGGGAGATTGATTCTATGAGGATGCATCCATGAGGGCGCATCCATGGTCCCCATCGAAATCACTACTGAGGGCGTGTCGCAGGCCGTTCCCGAGCTTGCCAGCTGGAGGGCACGCGGACCGAGTAAGCGGCAAAACTTCTGGCTCAAAAAGTTCAAGTCTGCCAATGCTGCTCTTGCAGGGGCTTTCTCGGAGGCTATAAGGCGGCCATCTGAGTTCCCTGTGGAGTTCTGTATGGGCCTGATGCAGCTTATCTCGAAGGGGGGCCCTACCACAGTCCCCGCCGGGTTTCGGCCAATCACCTGTCTTTCAGTGGAATACAAGCTCCTTACAGCTGTACTTTACAGAATGCTCAACGACCACCTTGAGCGCCACGGCATCCTGGCCGATGAGCAGAAAGGTTGTGTTCGGGGCTCAATGGGCTGTAAGGAGCAGCTTACCATTGACGGGGTGGTTATGGGTCTGGCAAGGCGAAGGCACTTGGACCTCTACACGTCCTACATCGACTATGCAAAGGTGTTAGACAGTGTGCCTCACTCACGGATCTTGAGGGTGCTGGAAATGTACAAAGTTGACAAGCCTGCTCCGTTGCCTCATGAGCGAGTGGCATACTCGGCTCCAGCTTCGTGCTTCTTCTGGGTTAATGGATGCAGGAGAGATCAGGGTTATAGGAGGCATATTTCAGGGGGACTCTTCGAGTGCCCTGCTGTTCTGTGTTGCGCTGAACCCCCTTTCCCATATCCTCCAGAGGAGTCAAGTAGGCTGGAAACTGAAGTACTTCCAAGGTGGACGAGACCGTCTCGCGATAGTTAGCCAGTTGCTCTATATGGACGATCTGAAGGTGTTTGCCTCTACCAGGTGTCAGTTGGATTACCTTCTGCATCTGACTGAGGAGTTTAGTACAGACATCCATATGAGGTTTAGAGTCGACGAATGCAGGCTGAGCACCCTCAAGCATGGCCAGTTCGCGGAGATTGAGCCATTTTTGCTTCGATCATCCACCTCCTCAATCGATTCCCTGGAGGTGGGTCAGTGTTACAAGTACTTAGGGTATGCGGAGGCTGCCGGCCTTGACCAGGGTTCCATCAAGCGGACTCTGACTGGGAGGTTTCACTCGAGACTTCGGGCACTTCTCAAGTCAGGTCTCAACTCCCGCAACATGGTCAGGGCCATTCACATCTATGCAGCCTCCCTGCTGACATACTCTTTTGGAGTTGTGAAGTGCCGCGACTCCGAGCTTGCGTCCCTGGACCCCCTAGTCAGGACTCAATCGACTGCCTTCCGGGCTCATCACCACAAGTCGGCGGTTGAGAGAGACACGCTTTCACGGGGTGTTATGGGTCGGGGATTCCCTGACATCTCCAACCTCTGCTATCGGCAGGTGGGCGGGCTGTCCGCCGTACCTCGCACTTTTCTTAGTTACCATGAAAAAAAACTGATGAAATTTAATTGGTTTGTAGGTCCCGCTTGGAGTCTAGTTGGTCCTCGAAGCTCGGCGTTACTGGCAGTCATATCTAAAGAGTGAAAAATAAGGGTTGAAATTTTCAGAACACCGTAGCTCGAAAACTCAATGGAAGGGTATGGTTTCATTTGAAAAATGATAGATCTTTTGGATTTTGTTGATAGGTACTTTCGCAACTTGAACAAATGTGGAAATATATTATCACACAACGGTTTATTATACTATCTACGCAGAAGGAACATCTAAACAGGTAAATTATTACACAACGGTTTATTACTTACCTTAATATGCTTCATGAATAACTACAAATAATTAATGATTGCAATATTGAATCCCGCGCATTTGTATCAAACATTAATTCTCAGGCCGCCTCCAGTACTCGATTTAGGGCTTTCATGGAGGGAGCTCGAGGGTAGGTACTGACCACAGAAAACAGTAATCTACGCAGAAGGGACATCTATACAGGTAAATTATTACACAACGTTTTATTATTTACATTATGTTTCATGAATAACCACAAAAATGACTGAATCCCGCGCATTTTTATCAAACTATAATTCCCGGGACGGCTCCAGTACTCGTTTTAGGGCTTCCCTTGGGGTAGCTGGAGGGTAGATATTGACCACAGAAAACTGATCTACGCAGAAGGGGTACTGATACGGGTAAATTATTACACAATGGTTTATAACTTTACCTTATGCTTCATGAATAACAACAAATCATTAATATTATTGAATTATCGAATCCCTTGCAATTTTATGAAACTCTAATTCCCGGGCCGGTCCCACTACGCGATTTAGGGCTTTGTGGGGGGAGCAGGATGGTAGTTACTGACCATAGAAAACTATGATCTACGCAGAAGAGGCATCTATACAGGTAAATAATAAACCGTTGTGTAATAATTTGCAGCGTTTTTATTCCATTTTAGGATTCTACATACCTTCAATCGTAAACCATCAAATTTTGAGGAGGGGTTAAATTTTTTTTGTCATGCTCGATTCCAAAGGTTCATTATTGAAAATAAAAAATAAAAAATCCACAATAGGTATAACCATCAATATTCAAATTAAAAAATATCACGGAAAAACCAATCCGACTTCATATAGCCATTCGTGATTATAATCAGCTGTTCCCTAGCAATGATATCTGGACTGGATGTATCATGTATAACATATCATCATTATTTTGATTCACACTCATCATAACGAACACGCTAAGCCAAACTTCACCACCTTACTGTGAACGAACGGATGGACGTACCAGGTGGTTTCAAAAATCTCCATGTTCAGGATCAAGTTCGGGACTACGTACCTTGAAACGCAAACCATGAAATTTGAGGAGGGTTAACAAATAAGTTTTCATGATCGATTCCAACGGTTTTTTATTGGAAATAATAAACCAATAATGTGATTATCTATATACCATCACCACTTATCGAAACAGGAATCAGGTATCAGATGTTGGCATGCGAGTAGGATACCTGATGTTAGTAAAAGTAAGTACTAGTTATAGACCGCGACAGAGGAGGACTCAAGCACTAGATGTTTATATATCTACTTACCAGCAAGAAGTTAGAAACCCCAGTGAATAGTTGTACGGAACAGCCTTGTCTCCGAGCCTTCCTGTTGTTAGCTTTGGAGTTACATGAATCCCTGGATGTTGAAAATAATGTTGAAGATTCTAGTTTTGTAAAAAAAAAAATAAGATAGTGTGTTGTATCGTTTATTTATAATGGATGAGGTTGTTTTTTAAAAGCAAAATCACTCGAAAAGAGAAATTCCTGCTGTTGACAAATATCATAATCGTTAATAAATCTTATACCCCGAAGAAAAGTACTTCCTGGTGGGGGAAGGGGTGATAGCGCACGTTCCATCAGTCAATTTCCAGGTCTTGAGAGGGCGGAAATGGCCGAACCACCTGCCGTAGGAGTTGATACTGGGGTACCTAGTCCCTGCAATCGATATGAGCCGACCGCCGAGGAAACTGGAGCAAAAAGCGGGGAATTAAACGATCGGAGAAATTAATTACTCGATCGGAATGGAACGAAGTCCTTAATTAAGGTAATCAGAGTAGTTGTTCGTGCTATCTCCCTGGTATACACGTCTGCTATAATGAATCGTCTGACTTCAGGTTCAATATTCATTAGTACATTTCTGTAAATAGTTGAGGCAGAGCAGTATTCATACTGTTGTAGTTACTTCTATAGTTGAATAGGCCGACATACGGAAATCATGAATCACAGATGCGTTAACTACTACAAAGATTGTGCATGACGGGAAGTGGGCTCATTATTTGAGACCAGCTGAAAACTGATATATACATTTAGGTACTACCTATTAGGTACTCTAGTATCTTATGATTGACACAATCCCGGCAGGCAAGATCCACCTTCGTTATGTTTGCTAGGAGGAAATTTAAATTGAGAGTTAGGCAAACAAAAAAATGTTCAAATAGTCAAAGGTACTTTGGGGATAAGATCGTATTTTGTGAGCCAGAAATATAACTGACTCCGATGTCTAATCGTCCCAGTAACAGTCATATTGTTACAACAAGGAATGAAATAATCAATCAATCCATCAAGCGTGAGTTTCACGCCCTGAATAAGGTTAAATTAGTGGTGGGTTTGATGGTATGCAATTTGGTGGCTAGGGGACGTCAAGTAGACCACAAAGCGTCCTGACAAGGTAATTGTTCTGCAAGAGGCTCATTAGTTTGATAACATTTGAATAAGAGCTCAACCGGCACGATTCAGTTCACTCCTGAAAGCCCTTGCGGCACTCCACCCTTCTGCCGACCCTAAGCCTCGAAGACCCAAGAGGGAATGAGAGAGTTATGGCTGCAAAATGGGAAGGTGGTTGCTGTGGAGAGGGGCAAAAGCCTGCCGAAATTGCCGCAAAGTGTAATATTTATGTACTCTGTTCGGAATAAATCGGTATGATAAATCTTAAAGCGATGCCAGGATTCAGGCACTTCATGTGGTGCCACGACCGCCGTGAGTCAGAAACGGATATCGCCTCTCACTCGACGACGCGGTACTCAAGAGGCTTTAAAAAGTTTATTTTCCAGACTGGACTCATTATTATAATATGAATGGCTTCGTTCTGGCTAAAATAGAACATTCATCTTAGACTTTCTGTAATACATAAAGTATTTTCTACTCTACTAAAAATTGAAACAAAAATTAAAAAAGGTTTGATTTGAGAATGCGTATGGGACACGGCCTACACATTTTTTGAAAAGCTCTAGCTCAAGATACCTTTCATTTCAACTTGCAAATTTTTCCGTTTTATTGTTTTCTTTAATAGAACCTGTGAGTCTGAATTTCTGTTTAGTACGTAATGAGACGCCTATTTATGTTACAACCAAGTTTACAGAGACCGGCGTGTCCGAGAGGGCTAGAGCGTCCGGACTTTTATCCCCGTTTGTGATAAGAGTTCGCGGCGACTCCGGTCGTCGTCTTTGGAAAGCTTGCCTGTGTTACCCGACCAACGATTGGTTCTTCACCTCTGACAGAACATATGGAGCCTACAGGGACTAAAAGTTGAATAACAATATAGTGTCTAGCATTCGAGTACAAAGCCTCCCCGGGATAAGCCCAGTGTGGTAAAATCCAGGGTTATATTTATTTATTTTCTTTACTTCGCACTTTTCTTAGTTGCCATGGGCCGAAATTAATGAAATTGGGTTTGTAGGTCCCATTTGGGGTGCAGTTGGTCCTCGAAGCTCGGCGTTAGTGTCAGTCATATCTAAGGGGTGGAAAATAGGGTTTGAAATGTTCAGAACGTCGTAGCTCGAAAACATTCGATAGAAGGGTATGGATTTTTTTACGTTATTAAATTGATCTTGAACTAAAGAAGTTTTTGAGACCACCCGGAGCATTGTATGACCAGCCGTTCGTTTGCAACGAAAACCTTCATCAACATGATCGTAAATGAAACGGTATAAACCCGGCTCAGATATCATCAATAGGGTGCACCTGGTTATAATCACGAATGGCTGTATGAAGTCGGGTTGGTTGTTCTGCGAGATTGTTACATTTGAAAAACGCTGCAAATCCCTGCACAACGGTTTGTTATTTTGTACAGAATATCCTTCTGTTACAGATCACAGCTCTCTGTATAGATAACCCGTCTTTATAATATAATATGTAACATTCTATACATATTATGTGGATCGCAGACCCTCCGCACGTTAGTTCCTAACCCGTACTCGTTACTAGCTGCCTACCAAAATCACGAGTTGAATGTTGCTAAAATAATTCTGTCGATGACAAACAGTAACTAAAATGGCAAAAAGAAACGCAAATAATGAAGTTCTGAAGGAAAATTGTTGATTTGGAGTGAAATAGATGCCCCTTGTGCGTAGATCACTGTTTTCTGTGGTCAATACCTACCCTCATGGTAAAGTATAATGAACCTTTGTGTAATGACCAGCCCATCAATAATACTTCAACGGTTGTTCAAGTTGCAAAAGTACCGATCAACAAAATCCAGCTCCTTCTAGGTAGATGAACCATTGTGTAACAATTTACCGTTCTGTAATTATTTACCGTTGCGCAATAATTTACCGTTTTGTAATAATTTACCCATCAATAATACTTCAACGTTTGTTCACGTTTAAAAGTACTTACCAACAAAACCCTATAGTCCATCACTTATCAAATGAAATAATATCGCAGAACAACCAACTCGCCTTCATGCAGCCATCCTTGATTATAATCAGGTGCTACCTAGCGATGATATCCGGGCCGGATTTATACCGTTTGATTCACGATCGTGTTGACGAAGCTTTCTGGTGCACACGAACGGCTGGACGTAGGTACAATGCTCTGGGTGGTCTCAAAAAATTGTTTAGCTCAAGACAAATTTAATAACGTAAAAAAAACCATACCTTTCTGTCGGAAGTTTTCGAGATACGGCGTTCTGAAAATTTCAACCCCTATTTTGAACCCCTTAGAGATGACTGACAGTAACGCCGAGCTTTGAGGACCAACTAGAGCCCGCACGGAACCTATAACCCGAATTTCATCAATTTTGTTCATGGTAACTAAGAAAAGTGGTCAGTACAGCGTACGGCGGACAGACAGAAATTTTCTTATTGCATTTTCGGATTCTACATACCTTGAAACGTAAACATCAAATTTTGAGGGGGGGAATTTTTTTTTCTTGCTCGATTCCAATGGTTCATTATTGAAAATAACAAACCAAAATGGTGGTTCTTTTGGATTTTGTTGATAGGTACTTTCGCAACTTGAACAAACGTTGAAGTATTATTTCGTAAATTATTATACAACGGTGAATTATTACACAACTATTTATTATACTAACTACGCAGAAGGGGCACCTATACAGGTAAATTATTACACAACGGTTTAATACTTACCTAATGCTTCATGAATAAGGGAATAAGTAAATTCCCGGTCCGGCTCCAGTACTCCATTTAGGAATTTCCTGGAGGGAGGGCTTTTCTGTGGTCAATACCATAGAAAATAGTGATCGACGCAGAAGGGGCATCTGTTCAGGTGAATAATAAACTGTTGTGTAATAATTTGCAGCGTTTTTATACATTGGGCGACGGTAACTTAAATTGGTTATCGAGGCCATGTACCGTTCGACCTGTGCGTTCGCTCGTGACGCACCTGTTGTAGTCGGATGTAATTTAATACCGTTTTTATTACAGTATTCGGTAAACACCCAGCTGTGAACCTAGTTCCCTGGTCAAACATAAGACGATTCGGCGGTCCAAACAGATGAATCAGTTCCGAAAGTGCGCTGATGGCAGATTTTGCCGTAACATTTTTTGTATGGTGTAATAAAACATTTCGTGAATGCACAAGTCTGTACTATGTAATAATCTGGGGATCCACTTGATCCGAAGACGGCCTGAAATGTCTATGTGCACCGTATCGAATGGAACCTCGTTCTTGGGCATAGGATACAGATTCATTTGTTTCTTCCCTGACGTACTTTTGGCAACTTTACAAGTGACACAATTATCAATAAATTTTCTGATATATTTATTCATATGGGGAAGCCAAAATGTTTCATGAATTTTATCCATAGTTTTTGGGAAACCCAAACTTAATAGTGCTTCATGTACTGAATTCGTAACTATCCAACGATAAGCCCTCGGTATTATCGGAGCTTTACGAATTTTCTTATTATGTTGAAATATACGATATAACTCCTTTTTGTAAGTGTTGGCTAAATCGGGAACTAATCTACCATCTTCAAATTGTTCTATACTATATTTTACTTCAGCATCCTGTTGCTGTGCAGTGCAGCTAAGAGTTCTCCTGTTAGTTCAATCAGATCTAACCTCTTCTCAGTAATTTTATTATGTTCCTTGTCAGTTATTAGGGGGAGATGTGATTCTATAACTTTATAGTTGTCCGTTGTGTGTGTAGGGGAAAAATCACTTACCTGGGTTTGGAAAACGTTCACCTCCGACGGCAAACCTACTACAGGGTATCTAGACAGGAAATATACACTCGGCAGTCTTGAACCTGGTCGATATTGAACAGTGAAAACAAAAGTTTGCAAGTATGCCCACCAGCAGTGAACACGGGTAATTAAGTTTTGTTTGATATAGGAAGCCTAAAACGATTTACAATCAGTAACCAAAATAAAATCGTAATAAAGAAAACATGATTCCCAAGCTTTAAAACATTGCACCGCAGCCAATGTTTCAAGCTCGTAACTGTGATACATAATTTACTGACTTCAGGATATGTAGTACGTCTTGAGATTTAGGCAACTACTTTTAGCTTACCATCTATTATGTCAAATAAAATCGCCCCATAACCTAGGGAGGACGCATCCGCCCAACCCTCAATCGGGTATTTAGGCTTGATGATCGTCAGAACAGGCTCTGAATTTAATAAGTGTTTGATGTTTTGCCTAATCTCTTCATGTTTTGGTTTCCACTCAAAATTACTTTTAAAGGACGTTAGTTCATGAAGTGGAGCACAAATCTGGGCAAAATCTTGAATGAAATTACGAAAATATGAGCATAGCCCTAGAAAAGACCTGAGCGCTGTCCGATCTTTCGGGGGCGGTAGATCGGTCAATGCGATACGATCGTTATGGGAACGTATTTCGCTGTTTTGAATTTGATACCCTAAATATACGACAGCATTTTTCATAAAACTGCATTTATCTGGGTTGAGAGAAGACCCAGCTTTGGCTAATACTTTCGAGACGAGTAAATGATTCTTCTTTACTCGAACTCAGATCAACAGATCGTCTAAGTAAGCAAGGCAAAATGTATTCGATAATTCACCTAGCGCATTAGTAATCGCACGAGGATAACAACAAGGTGCATTCCGAACGCCGAACGGCATTCGACAATATTGATAGTGACCATCTGGGGTTGAAAATGCTAAAATTTGAAGTGTATCCTCGTTTGCCGGGATGGCATAAAATCCGCTTGCACAATCCTAACAGGTAAAATAAGTTTGACCCGCTAATCGGGAAATCTGATCCCGAATTAACGGAACAGGTTCTTGGATTGGATTCCCATTCATTTCACGAAAATCTGTGCAAATTCTCATTTTTCCATTTTTCTTGGGGACTAATAGGATTGGGGACGAATAAGGACTGGTTGATGGATCGATTATATTAGCATTTAATACTAAATTCTTTGATATAATCGCGGAATACACCACGATCACGTGGATGTACAGGACATGGACTTCTATAAACTATTTTGTTCGGACCTTGTAATTTTATGTTAAATTCTACTGTATTTTTACGGGATGTCTGGGCAAACCCCCTGTAAAGCTGTCAGAATAGTTTAGTAAAATGGATCTAAGTCTAGCTTGATCATAGGGCAATGTTGAGTCAGCGTCAAAACTTTCAACTTCCGGACGGAATATTTCAGACTCAATGTCACCAGCTGTCGACCCTGAATAATACGAGGCTGGATCAATGGACCCTCAGTAGTTGAAATTGATTCAACTTGCAAATCTACTATAGGAATACTACAATAAGGAATAGACCAGGGCTTTTCTACAGAATTTTCTACGGATAAATTCGGGTTCTTTTTACATTTCAAATAATTTAATTTTGTATCCTTATTTTTCGATTTTTCTATCTTACTTATTTCGTATCGATCACTTAACATTTTTACAGAAACTTCCGCCGCCAAATCATTGCGGCCAACACAAATTTCATTTGAAGTGGCAACTTCAGGCACTACATAAAACACAACAGGAATCCCAATATTATTTATAGAAATTATGGCAAAAATTTGAAAAATTATTGGAATTTTGCCTTCGCCGATGCCTGTAAAATTTACCGGGTTTTCAAATTTTTGTCCAGAGAAAAATGGTACCTACCTAATAATCTCAATAAATGGATGTTTTACCTCGATGCTGTAGGTCACCATTCGGGTTGATAGAGCAGGTGTTCACCCGGTTGTCCTTGGAGGCGGCGCGTGAAAACTTGTTCCGAACACGAAAACGGAAATAAGTAGAAAATAAATAAAACCACGAACGCAGGTAAAGACGAAAGAAATTAAAATTGATAATAAACCGAAAGTAATTCGCGTGGACGCGGAAATAACGAACTGATCCCACTTCTGATTAAACCCGAATAGTGAACCTTTACGAGGATTTTGAAGTGCTTTCTCCAAGAATGACGTATGATTACAGATTGGCTTGATACGTGCATAAATCCCTCGGCTTGTTCAAGAAAAGAAGTGATGTGAGACCTACCAGGTTGAACACAAAGTATTTTATCAATAGCCCGTCTAAGCAATGACTTCTACACTAGGCAGTTGCCTTGTCTAGCACCCTCGGTTTTCGAAAATCCAGCATCAGCAATTAAAACAACTAATTCTGTAGCCGTATTAAAAAGAAACTGACAATTCAACACTTGATGAATCGAACAAATGCCAAATCCATCATCCTTAAATTTAAAATGTGAATAATAGAAATGTACTTTCATAATGACCCTCCAAAAGTCCACCATCCCTAGATTTAAAATTCTGGATAAAAGAAATGTACTACCACAACGAACTTCATTAGACATTAAGTATACTAGATAGGTTTAAGTATACTAGAATTAAGTTTGTTGAAATTAAGATATTTAAGAAGTAGGTAGATATAATGTATAAGAATAATATTATAAACTATAATGTATTACCAAACGAACGCATACAGAAGCTGAGCTGGGAGAGAAACGAGCCTGCACAGGTCACTGACCTTAGGCTCATTCTTAATTTTCCTGTGAATCTATCTGTAGGTATTATGCAAAATGTGTAAATAAAAGATTTATTTAAAAAAATGAATAAATAAAAAAAATAAAAATAACGGATCGTTTAAACAATAGTTTGTTTTTAATCGCAAGTACCGTCTCAATGGACACTTCAGAACATACTCACCGCTCAGCCAGTTTTCAATCCTCGAGAAAAAGAAGATTAGTGGGGGAGCCGTCCCGCATCTGGCCAACCCCTCCCGAAATAGACAGGTATAGGAAACATGGAGGATGAGATATACTCAAGCGCTGCAATGGCTTTTCCGCCACTGCACGACGCGTCGCCGACGCAACCGCCCTCCACGTCGCCGCCAGCGCTGCTGCTGACGCCGACGCCACCCCCCATTGCACCGAACCTACCGACCATGCCACACCTCATCCTGACGCTCTCAACGTCGCCGCCAGCGCCTCTGCTGACGCCATGGCCGCCTACATCACAACCACTCACAACCACCGACCAAGCCCTCCTCCACTCGCTCAAAACGTCGCCACCACCACCCCAGCCGCCTCCGCAGTGACCGCAACCACCGACCGCGACTTCCGGCTCCACGCCGTCGCCAAAGCCCCAGCTGACGCCACCGCCTTCGACAATTCATCATCAGAAGCACTGCCGTTTCATGGCCCATGAAACGCTTCCTGATCAGACACCACAGTCACCGACATCGCCCCGTCCGAAACCCACATCGCTGACGCCGCCAACGCCATTCCCCGACTACGCCACCTCCCAGAAGTCGCCTGTGTCATGCAACGCCCTCCAGTGGGCCGACTCCACCACTGCCAACCACAGAGAAGTGGTCACCACTGACGCCGCACCCCACCGAATGCTTCCTCGTAGGTACGCCCTCCCAACCATTGCTTACCTTCGCTTTTGGTTCTGCGATACAGCCTCTTCCTTGAGGAGGAAGCGCTTGCCGCCCCGTTGCCTTCATCACCGCCTCGCTCGCCAGCAACACCCCAACTGTTGCTCTCCCGTGTGATGCTACCTCGCTCCCCCTTCTTCGAATGGCTCGACCCCCACCGTTCTGACCCAATTGGGAAAATGACACCCCCTACCGCTGCCACCTACTTCCCGACCAACCAGCCCCGAACTCAGCACCCTAAACCTCCCGGCAACACCAGCACCTTATCTTGCTGGTACCACGTCCCCTTCGGCGCACGAGCTCTAAACTGCCGGCCTCCATGCACTTTTACCATACTCACCTCTGACCGACCACGGCCACCCTACACTCAGCCCCACCGACTTTACGACTCTCGCCCGCCGCTGCCACCCCCAAGCGCCTACCACCACGACCACTACATGTCTACAAGATCTCAGAGCTCGGAGCTTCACCCCCACCAGCCCCGCACGCCTTGACGCACCACTCCTACCCTGCCCGCAAAACTCTTCCGCCCTACATCTAGTCACACTGTACTCTTATCTCGCCTTCAGCACTCTCTCTACTCACCACCTCTTCAGCACTCATTCTACTCTCAGACACCCATAACGCCTTCAGCATTCCCTGTACTCTTACATCGGGTGCAGCACCCATTTTACTCTTATACTGTCTTCAGCATCCTCTGTAATCTTGCACTGCCTTCAGCGACATCTCTGTTCCTTATTTGGTCAAATCTAGGGGGACCTATGTCGTGGTTCCTACAGTAACCACTCCTAGAATATTGTTACAAGATTTAACCAAATAAACGAAGGGAACGTTAAGCTGGGCAACACCAAGAGGAAAGTAGGCGAACAGTCCCTTCCATCAACCGCCATCGCCCTCAACGGTCATAACTGCGGATTGTGGATGGGAGACGGGTGGGAAAGTCTCTATATAAACAGCCCTTCTGGCCCAGCTCCTCATTCCACCGACCGACCCCCGATTTACGACTTCTCTCTCGACCATCTCTCTCTCGCCCTCTCTCTTACCTCTCCTCACACTAGCTGTGGTGAAAACCACGGGGTGCTCCACTCCTTCCTGGCATCTGCTGTGGTGAAAACCGCGGGAGACCTCCTTCTCCACTGACAACTTCTGTGGTGAAAACCACGGGGTGCCAGCCTCCACCCTCCCAGGGTCTGCTGTGGTGAAAACCGTGGGACACCTCCTTCTCCTCTAACACCTGCTGTGGTGAAAACCGCGGGACACCTCCTTCTCCTCTAACACCTGCTGTGATGAAAACCGCGGGGAGCCACTACTTATAGCGCCTGCTGTGGTGAAAACGCGGGGAGCTAACCTCCCCTCCAACTAACCCCTGGTGTGGTGAAAACCGCGGGGCGTTAGTGAAATGACTCCTACGGAGCTCATCCTTCCTCATCCATCCTCATCTGCCTTCACCCAAACTCTCAACTTTATCCTTATCCAACTCTCACCCGCCATGTCGTGAGCACCGCACAATCGCTCACGACAATATATTTTGGGCAGTTGGTTGACTAGCGGGTGATATAAATGGGTGTAGAATGCCCAAGTCTAGTCGCGGTTTTAAAGTTTTAATCCCGTCGTTTCGGCACACTGACTTGTGCCCTAGTCATGGAAAGAAATCTACAGACATAACACACAACAGAGTTAGGATGGAACTAGGTAGCTAAAGTTATGGTTATATGAAGGATGGAACTATGTAGCTATAGTTATGGTTATATGCGAACAAGGATGACAAGTTATGTAGCTACTTATATATTATAATAAGGCGTTGCAAAGGCGCAGTGGTTACGTAGAGTTGTTGGTCAAACAAAGACTTGTGAGGAAAACGCCCAGAATAGGTGTGACAACAGTGATAAAAACAAACTGGTCGATTGATAACAAAATGGCTGACTAGGAACGCAACTGAACACAGAACATTATAAGTATGAATGATGAAAGTCGTAGATATGAAATAATAAAACAAATAGTAATGAAAATGTACTAAAAAAAATTAGCAAACAATTATTGTTGTCAACAAGTGACAGAGTCGTAGGAGAAAGAATTTCAGGAAATGTGGCCAAAAATGGTACCATGGTATGATAGTATAGGTGGTGGGAAATTTGAAAAAACCTGGGTACAAGAACCAGGGGGGATAGACTAGCTGTTGACAAATAGGTATATACTTGGTGATATAGTGATTGTTGGAGGTGGTGATGGATAGTGCTAAAGTTATAAAAGTAATTTCCTGTAGACTGAAGACAGGCATTTTAAGAGTATATCTCTCTTGTGGTACTCCTATTTTCATTCTTAATCATGTAAGCGACCTCTTTGATTTACAGTTTTTCAAAATTACGTTCTAAGCAGCAAATAATTGCTTGCATTCATAATTTTACCTGTGAATCTATCTGTATTATGCAAAATGTGTAAATAAACGAGTTATTAAAACTAAAATTATAAAAAATATTCCAATCCTCGACTGTGGGGTTGTGTTTGTGGGTAACTACATGTTTGGCGAGAGCCGTGGGGTACGTTTCTTTTTCTGGGTCTGAGACAGTAGTGCTTACGGCTTTTGCGTTGTGACGGTTGTGTCCTTCTATCCTTACAGATCCCAATTGCTTTGTCTCCCCCTAGTAGACAGATTCGCAATCATGGTATTTTTTTTCATACACTAGGTTACTAATTTCATGTT
The DNA here is from genome assembly GCA_954871275.1 of Leptopterna dolabrata. NCBI lineage: Eukaryota > Metazoa > Arthropoda > Insecta > Hemiptera > Miridae > Leptopterna > Leptopterna dolabrata. Next base: position 40,760,687 of record OX940975.1, read on the forward strand.
TTTGTACGGAGGCCTCTAATTTGGAAAACGAAAAATCAAAGAGGTCGCTTACGCGATTAAAAATGAAAATAAGAGTATGAACTACAACAGATGTATAAAATGCCTCGCTTCAGTCCACAGGAAATTACTTTTATGACATTAGCACTATCCATCATCACCTCCAACAATCACTATGTCACCAAGTACCTTTGTACCTATTTGTCAACAGCTAGTCTATCCCCCCGGTTCTTGTACCCAGGTTTTTTCAAATGTCCCACCACGTATACTACTATCTTACCATGGTACCATTTTTGGCCGCATTTCCTAAATTCTTTCTCCGACGACTCTGTCACTTGTTGACAGTAATAATTTTTGGTAACCTTTTTTTGGTACATGTTCATTACTTGTTTTATTATTTCACATCTACTACGACTGTGATCATTCATACTTATAATATTCTCTATTCAGTTGCATTCCTTGATATTATATATATATATATATATATATATATATATATATATATATATATATATATATATATATATATATATATATTTGTGAAGGAAATTGTTGAGGTTCGGTCTGAATGAAACGGTCAAAAATTGATGATAAGGGCTAAAACCATTATTAATTCACCTGACATTGTGTGGGATGTTGACTGACGACAGAAAGAGGGACAATTTCGATTATAAAAATATTTTTCTAAAAAAAAAAAAAAAAAAAAAAAAGAGTGGGTCAAATTTGACTTTATAAGGGTCAAACATCGGTAATAACAAGGCCGAAATCAAGAAAAAATGAAATAATTTCACGAAAAGTGGTATGGTTTCTCGCTTTATCATCTTTTTGCACAATAGCACATAGATTTCTGTGAAAATTCGCTCTCATAGCCACACTGCATGACGGGAACTTTTTATACTACGAGAGCTCATCTTCCTTTTGTACAGCATAATGAGCATTTCAAGCTAATAATTCGATTAAAATATTGAAAGGTGTAACTTCACTGAAAGAGGGTTCTTTCGGTTGCAAGATGGCTATGAAACCACCGCACAAAAGGAGTTTGAGATAGGACCATAGAGATTAACAGTAGACACAATAAATTTTATTATTCTTATTGTATGATGTTGAAGCGTTGAAGGCATATTAGATGTTGACGTTCATTATAAACAATTTTTTGGGCTCAACGTATCCAACTGATTCGTCTCTTTCTTTATACTTCCTCGCCCACGTATGGGGTTACGCCACGTAGATTTATGATTTTCGGTTTCCTCCTCGAATATGACGTGGGACGTAATACTACCAAGACAACTACTCTTCCACCCTTGAAGCACACGATCCCCCCAAGGCCCTATATCATACATCGGACGTCATAGTTACGAGAACATCCATCACTCGTGATGGTAAACTCCAAATGTCGAGGAAGTCCTGCCCGCTCCCTACCGACCTCGTGTAAACATTTCTTGCTCTTCCTCTCTTTGGCAAACTCTCAAAACGGGTGACAATAACGGGCGAGTAAAATATTCTTCATCTTTTCAGTATTCAGTGTCAAACCATGGATATTCTTCAAGCCATCCCTACACCTTTCTTGGTGCAGTGCCAGTGAATCATTAAGGGATGATTTTGATCAAGCTTTCTGATTTATTCCAACCACGTGGAACACCTACCTGTAAGTTATAGTTACTTTAGAACCATGAACTCGCGTGAGCTACGCATGTAACAATTCTGTACCTACATTAATTTACTCACTACAACTGTCCGCATGTTTATACCTAATCTGTAAACAAAGGCAAAAATAGCTTCAGAGGCGAGTCCAAAACGGAAGATCGTATGTATTCTACGTGAAACAATGACTTCATTATTAATTTATTTTCTTCTACTGAAAATTTTGTTAGTTATACGACTCAGGTAACAGTATCAGTAGTTCTAATTCTGGGGAGCCGGCGTGTCCGAGCGGGCTAGAGCGTCCGATCTTTATAAATATCCCCCTTTGGGATAAAAGTTCTCGGCGTCTCTGGTTCTAGTTCGGTCACCAGTTCAAGCGATGAAAAGCTTGCATGTGTTTACCCGACAAGCGATTAGATCTTCACCTCTGATAGAATCATGTGTAGCCCACAGGGACTAAAGGTTGTTCCAACAATATAGCTATAATAGCTTTCGAGTAAAAGGACCCCCTTCCACCACTCACGGGATTTGCTCAGTGTGGAAAAACGCTGCTAACTCCTTGTCACATGGGTTTATTATTCTACTGCACATACCCACAGAAATGTTGGCTGTTTATTTATTGTTTCTTTCGTGCGCGATAACTGAAATAGCTATTTCTGATGGTCTCCAATTTGGCTCCCCAAAACACGAATTAGGCTCCTATTTTTAACTAGTTATCTTTTTTTCATTGATAGTGCCCTCCAACTGTTTTGATTCACCTGTTGATACTACTTTTAGAGTTGTCATACAAATTTATGGTATTTTCAGACAATTTCCCAGGTTTCTGACTCATAAAAAATGAATTTTGGGAGCTGAAACTTCGTTAGAACCTCAATTCTCCACTCTGGTCAAAATCGACTTCACATTCGGTCTACCCGCCCTAAACATGGAAAACGATACCTCCCAAGCTCGTGTTACTAGAACAACAAAAACCATTTATAGAGCCACATGGAAGTTCGCCTCCATAGGGGGGAAAAAAATCGTCAAGCTACCTTTTGCGTGATAATGAAGGATCTTGCCTGCCTACCGGATTGTGTCACAGACAATGATCCCCATTCGATGATATTTCAGGTCTCTCTCTTATTGTATTATGATGACTCTTATTGTCTGACTGCTGACTGAAGTGTCGGCATGAGTTACGTGATAGTACATAAAAGTTGAGATACCAAGGTTACCTACTAAACAGGTAAGTGACTTGATTTCTAGCTGAAAACGATTGAATTTGAATGGTTCGTGCAAGGAATCTACATCTGATTGGTTTTTTGTTCCTTCTTTTTTTATGGTTGACATTTTACCACTGAAACCGTTTCAAAAACAACAGGTGAGAGATGAAAAAAGCGTTGGTTCTAAAAATAGCATTACTTGATAACTTTCAATCAAGAGATAACCAACCGGAAAGCAACAGTCGGATATCCTGCAGGTTCCGCCTCCTCTTCCACCAAATCACCTCTCGCTTCATTCAACTCGATCAATTAGGTTGAACCCAGGAACGCACAGAATATTGAGTGAGGGTTTTTCTCTCGTTGGCAGCGCCCAAAGCTAGCTCGGTACGCTCGGTCATGTTTCAGATCCGTGTTGGGAACGGCAATAAACTAACAGGGATAAAGAGCGGTGGGGGTCATCAGTTTGCCACTAAGGCCACCAGCCGTGCAGTCGCCTCAGCGTCGCACCACATTTTGCTAGTCTCAGCTTTTTATTTTTTATTTTTTAACCTATCCAAATACCGCAAGTTATCTTATTCTGTATCTTTACCTCTACTTCGTCTTCCCATATTGCAGGATTCAAATACGAAAAAAATTTTTTGCAGGATTCAAATTCAAACATTTGAGGATTCAGTATTCAGGGAATCCTGCATTTCACGATTCAAATGGAAACCAAATTTATAGAGAGCGATCGATCGAATTAGGCATACGTGCAAATTAAAAGTAATGTTAGTCAGATTTTGAAATGGCGTTGAGACTGGGATTCGTTTTTTGCTACATTTGGTCGGTTCTGTTACTTGAAATGGAGACTGTCAAGAAGTAAGTTATGGTTCGCCCCATCATCTTCATTAGGTATATACCTATAGAAACGTTATGCTGGCTAGGTAGGTAGGATGGTGCTTTGATTTATGTGGCTGAAAACATAGCACTACTCTATAACAATAAGTTATATCATAGCGTAATACACGAGTCCTACCTATATTGCATACAAATCAGTTAGTTATTACTAATGTACTTCCAATATTGAATGATTATTAGGTACGTCAATTTTGGTTTATTATTTTCAATAATGAACCTTTGGAATCGAGCATGAAGAAAAAAAGTTAACCCCCAATAATTTGCAGCGTTTTTAACACCAAATAATAGAAACTGACACCAGAAGGAGTAAATATATGAGAAATACACTGCCAAGGTGATGGCACAGGAGCTTCCTCGTCACAATCAGAGTGACCCATTATAAAATAGAACAGACTCGGAAGCAAAATAACATAACATAACATTACATTACATTACCTTACATTACATTACATTACATAACATTACATAACGTTAAATATACATATTACATAACATTACATTACATAACATAACATTACATAACATTACATAACATTACATAACATTACATAACATTACATGAAATATACATATGGGCGGAGACATAATGAATAACACTTCTGATATTAAAAGGCACTCCTGTATTAAAATCGCAGTCTTAATGTAGGGACAAGTAAAATTATTATTCTCCCGATCTCGGAACACATAACCATAAAACCTCGTGTCCAGAACTTCCACTCGCGGGGGGCTCGCACACACACACTTCTTCCCCGTCTTGGTCGCGTGTTGGATGTGTATCATTCATCCATGGTTGGATGCTTGGAAAGAATGGAGGAAGTGTAGTCCGTTCCCACACGGCCATTCTGACTTAACCCGCGTCCCTGCGGATTAGAACCTGGAAACAAATTCGGAAGCAGAGTGAGCCCTTAACAGGAATAACCCGTGCTCCACCAAAAAAATCAAATAGTCCGGTCAAATAGTCCAAAAAAATCAAATAGTCGGGCTGAACACAAAAAATAGAAAAAGATAGGGGTTTTTTTTTTCAGGCGTTAATAAAAGACAAAGTGTCATAAAAAGGCGACTCTGTGGGCGCTTCAAAGAGACACCTTCTTTTATGTGGGTGCTATGAAAAAGACACCATCTTTTGAGTGTTGAGTGGGTGCTATGAAAAAGACACCATCTTTTGAGTGTTGAGTGGGTGCTATGAAAAAGACACCTATTATTGTGTAAGAGGTAGGTATCAAAGATCCCACACGGTTACGTAGCAATTTTCATGTTATTAATTCACATAATTTTTTCAAGCAGGCAGAAAATTAGGTACCCACTAGGAGAACTCAATGTATCTTCATTCGTCATCATTGTCACTGAAAGTTAAGGTGGGTTCTATATCAGACACATTTGGGACTTTTCTCAGACGATCGTGAGCGTACTTATAGCTACGACGACCATCAATTGATTGCAACTCATAGCGATCATTTGGGAGAACCTTCTTGACAATAACAGGCCCTCGATATTTAGGGTCTAATTTACACTGATTACGTTCCTCTTGTTTCAAGTAGACTAAATCTCCAACTGCAAAAGGAACTATCTTAGCTTTTCCTTTGTCAAACCGAAGTTTACTATGTTCAGCACTTAGTGCAATTTTGGCGGAAGCCTGCTCCCTGACTGAATTAACATCAACCAGAGAGGCTCCAGAAATCTCCTCGTCCATAACAATGAGTTCACGAGGCCGAGATACCTTTCCAAACATAAGTTCCATTGGAGACACTTTTGTAACTCTATGGGGGGTAGTATTGAGAGCCAACTGAATATCCCCCACTGCTTCCTGCCAAGATAGATTTTCATGCATTTCAGCAACAGTTAACATATCCTTGAGAGTTCCCATGACTCTTTCAACCTGACCATTCGCTCGAGCTGAACCAGTGGCAACAAAATGAACTTCAATTTGAGATTTCTCACAAAACTCCTGGAAGCCACGAGCTGTAAATGAACGACCCTGATCTACAACCAGTTTTTGCATGGGCCCAAACAGAGAAATTGCAGAACGTAACGATCTGATTGCATTAATTGCTTCAAGCTTATGAGTGGGGACTAACAAACAGTACTTGGTAAATGCATCAATAAAAACAAACAAGTAATCTCTAGTATCACGTTTGCCACTAAGTTTCCCTGTAATATCTAAATGAACCGTGTGCCACGGTATAGGTTGTTTTGGAATAGGATGCAACTCGACTTGATGGGGTCCTGTATCTCTTTTTGCCATTTTGCAAGTCACACAATTGTCGACGAATTTCCGAACGAATTTTGACATGTGTTCAAACCAATAGTGCTCATATAGGGTTTCTAATGTTTTTTCCCAACCCAAATGAAAAATTGAGTTATGGATATTATTCACAATTGACCACTTGAGAGATTGAGGGACAATTGGTAGACAACGATTTCTCGCATTTCGTTGTATATTCCTACAAAGTACTCCAGAGCGTAATTCATAGGTGTTTTGAATTTCTTCATCAATTTCATCAGATCTCAATTTAGCAACTATTCCCGAAATTAAAGGATCACGATGTTGTTCGGCTAAAAACCAGTCAGGAGAAACTGTTGTTAAATTTACCTTCTTGCTTTCAACTTGTGTGGTGGATTTACGACTAAATCCACAGCGTTTTTTCCCATGAGGACGACTTTTTTTCAATTTATCCGGATAAGATCCGAGTTTCGAACTGACCTCCTTATGATTTTTCCCTATACAACTGGGTGGGTCTACTGAAGTAGTGGTAACACTATTTGTTAGTTCTAAGCTACCCGATTCCAATGGATGGCGGGATAGGAAATCAACATGGGTCATCCGCTTACCAGGACGAAACTCCATAGTGAACTGATACCCCTGAAGGAAAGCCCACCATTTTTGAACACGTGGAATAATATCTTGCTTGTTTTGGGTAGCCTTAAGGGACTCACAATCAGTGAATACGGTAAAACTCTGGCCCTGCAAATAATTGTTGAAGTGCTTTATGGCCTTGACCACAGAGAGAGTCTCCAAATGGTAGGAATGATATTTTGACTCTGTAAGGGTTGTTCTTTTACTGAAATATGCAACTGGCCTTGGTTTATTATCAATTCTATGCAAAAGAATGGCACCATACCCTGATGCGCTAGCATCTGTATGTAGCTCAATAGGGTATTGGGGATCAAAAATCATAAGAACCGGGGAGCTAGTCAAAAGGGTAATTATTGTCTGACGGGCCTTCTCATGCTTGTCTGTCCACTTTTCTATCTTTCCATCAGCATTGTTTCTAGTCAATTGATACAATGGAGCCATTATGGATGAAAAGTCTCTAATGAAAGAACGGAAATAAGTAGCAAGTCCTATAAACGAGCGCAGAGACTTGAGGGAGCTTGGAGGGGGTAATCTAGTGAGGGCTTCAACCTTCCTAGCATTTGGGCGGAGTTGTCCATTTTCAACCTCAAACCCTAGGTACGTAACGCAAGTGACCAGGAAAGAACACTTAGACAAGTTGAGAGAGAAACCATGTTTCGCCAATATTTCTAAAACTTCGTTCAAATACAATAAAGCATCATCATAGTTTTCTGCTACCAGAAGTATATCATCCATGAAAACCACTGCATATGTGTGAGCAACGGGGCCTAGTGCTTTCATGACCGCTCGCTGGAACTCACTAGGACCATTACGCAACCCCATTGGCATGGTGAGAAATTCATAGTGACCGTCAGGAGTGACAAAAGCAGTTTTCTCAACTGAATCTGGGTGCATAGGCAACTGAAAAAAGCCACTAGCCATATCCAGACTGCTGAAGATACGACCCCCCCCTCAACCTAGCAATTTGATCATCAATTAGTGGAAGAGGATACCTCTGAGGTATTGTGACAGAATTGAGGCGGCGATAATCGACTGCCATCCTCCACTCACCAGACTTTTTAGGGATGAGTAATACAGGACTAGCAAATGGACTTGCACTAGGGCGAATAATCTGGGCCGCTTCCAAATCAGCAACCAAATTTCGCAAAATTTCTCTTTGAGGTGGACTCAACCTATAGGGTCTTTGAAACACAACCTTAGAAGGATCTGTTAAACGAATGTTAACTTGACCAGTAGTTATTCTAGAAGTAGGTATTCCATCAATCAAAAATTTTGCATAAGATTTCAAAATTTGTAAAAGCTTGGGTTTCAACTCTGAAGGTATATCTGATATGATATTATGGAATTTATCTTCAATTTCTAATGAGTTGACACAATAGTGGGAGCTAGGTATTACCAAATCCGAATGGGAACCCAACAGATCCTGTTCATCATAGTCAGACAATATGTCAGCATCCTCTCCCGAAAATTCATAAAAACGGCCACCATTGTGACAAAAACATTCAACTTTAGGATGAACAAAACATAACTCATCTGGAACTTCATCCACTTTTGGGTTTTCTAAGTTGGTAATTCTAAGAGGAATCTCAATTAGGGGCCTAACAGATTCACTGGGCAAATGAAAATTCGACCCATTAACCTCAAGGAGTTTGGAAACTTCAACAATCTTGGAATTATCGTTTTCTAGGGAAAATGGCGAAGTAACTGTTCCAACATGACAAATCTCATTTGATTTTAACATGCAAACACTGTTGGAAACAACCATGGTGAGATGTGCAGTAAGAATTTCTCGGCCTATTAAGATTGGGTAGGATATAAAATTATCTGGAACTATGTGAAACAGAACCAACAGGGAATGTCCATCTATTACAACAGCAGCTTCCAACTGCTGAGAACACAAAATCACTGATTTACCTATACCATACATGGTTAAAAAAAGGTTTGCCACGGAAATTAATGCTAATTTTAGCTCCAAGTAGAGAGCATTCTGAACCTGAGTCAAAGTTAAACAAAAAGGGCTCACCATGATGAAACAGTCTGCCAACTGGGTTGACCTGGCACAGGGACACAATCCTCGCAGTTGATTGGGTAGATCCCTCCGATCCTTGAGTTTTGTTTTTCTTGGGGCATCTTGCTGAAAAATGTTCCGTTGACTTGCAAATGTAGCATGCTGGAAGTCCCGAAGAGCCCTGAGATACAACTTGGGTAGGTGGTGCCCCATAATTGGTTTGACGTCGATCGTTAGAGTGACTGTTTCCAGCGCCGTCACGTTGCCATTTAAATTGACTGTAGCCTCCAGTACCTCTATCAAATGAAGAACGATCTGAATTAGCGGTGCGATTTTTCTTGGGATTTGTGACGTCAGAATCCGATGCACGTTTGTAAGTAATATGGCTCAATTCCTGGATCAATTTATCTCTGCTATCCACCTGCTCCACATAGGCAACACGCCGAACACGAGCATCATTTTGAGACAAATGTCCAAGTACAAGGGACACTGCAATTTGTTCATGATTGAGTCCTTTCCAACTACAAGTGAGCTTGGACACCATTCTTGAAGCGTAGGTCGCATAAGTTTCATCTTTATCACGAGGTTGTGAAGTCTCAAACTGGAGGAAAACAGCGGCAGGGGTTTCTCGTTTTCCCCATTGAGTCACAAAAGTAGCCTTGAAGTTATCCCATGTCAAATCGGGAGTCACAACAGACGTGAACCAGGGGGCTGCGTCTCCTTTCATGGCTTGACTCAATGCTACAACCAAATCTCCTCCAACACATTCAGCATTTCCCATGCAACACTCAGCTGCCCTCAACCAAGAGTTAGGATCGTTTCCCTCGGTTTTAGGATCGAAACTGGGCAAGGAAATTTTCTTTTGTTGAGATTGTGTTGACGACAATACCTGTTGAATCAGAGCTTCGAACCGGCGGTTTTGGGCGTCAATAATAGCCAACCAACGAGACTCTTCACTGGGCATCCTTTCCTTGTGGGTATTTTCGGATCCAACACCATCTTCGGATCCCACTTCTGATATGGGCGGAGACATAATGAATAACACTTCTGATATTAAAAGGCACTCCTGTATTGAAATCGCAGTCTTAATGTAGGGACAAGTAAAATTATTATTCTCCCGATCTCGGAACACATAACCATAAAACCTCGTGTCCAGAACTTCCACTCGCGGGGGGCTCGCACACACACACGTCTTCCCCGTCTTGGTCGCGTGTTGGATGTGTATCATTCATCCATGGTTGGATGCTTGGAAAGCATGGAGGAAGTGTAGTCCGTTCCCACATACATATTATACATAACATGACTTCCATAATACATTACGTCCATTATACATAACTAGCCTGACCGCTCGCTTCGCTCGCTATCCGAGATTCGCTGTACGCAGTATCGTGGAACCAACAAACGACGGAAAAATCCCATACCCTACCGGGTATTTGTGCCCAATTTTATCAAAATCCGTCAAGCCATTCAGGAGTTGACCATGGTCGACCATATTTCCGCTATGGTCAGGGAATTAAAAATGCGCCTACGTTCAACTTGGGAGGCTACCGGATATTGGTGCCAAATTTGGTCGATATCCGTTGAGCAATTCGGGATTCGACCATGGAGGGGCCCATGGATGCGCTAAGGTCGACCGCGGGGGTAGTCCGAAGGGTCGATCGTAGATAGAATTTCACGTAGATTACGAATACGCGATAAAAAATAGGGGTTACCATTTCAATTAACGAAGTTGACCATGGTCGACCATAGTTCCGCTATGGTCAGGGAATTAAAAATGCGACGTTGCACAACTTGGGAGCCTACTGGATACTCGTGCCAAATTTGGTCGATATCCGTCAAGCCATTCAGGAGTTGACCATGGTCGACCATAGTTCCGCTATGGTCAGGGAATTAAAAATGCGACGTTGCACAACTTGGGAGCCTACTGGATATTCGTGCCAAATTTGGTCGATATCCGTCAAGCCATTCAGGAGTTGACCATGGTCGACCATAGTTCCGCTATGGTCAGGGAATTAAAAATGCGAAGTTGCACAACTTGGGAGCCTACTGGATATTGGTGCCAAATTTGGTCGATATCCGTTGAGCAATTCGGGATTCGACCATGGAGGGGCCCATGGATGCGCTATGGTCGACCGCGGGGGTAGTCCGAAGGGTCGATCGTAGATAGAATTTCACGTAGATTACGAATACGCGATAAAAAATAGGGGTTACCATTTCAATTAACGAAGTTAACCATGGTCGACCATAGTTCCGCTATGGTCAGGGAATTAAAAATGCGACGTTGCACAACTTGGGAGCCTACTGGATACTCGTGCCAAATTTGGTCGATATCCGTTGAGCAATTCGGGATTCGACCATGGAGGGGCCCATGGATGCGCTATGGTCGACCGCGGGGGTAGTCCGAAGGGTCGATCGTAGATAGAATTTGACGTAGATTACGAATACGCGATAAAAAATAGGGGTTACCATTTCAATTAACGAAGTTGACCATGGTCGACCATAGTTCCGCTATGGTCAGGGAATTGAAAATGCGACGTTGCACAACTTGGGAGCCTACTGGATATTCCTGCCAAATTTGGTCGATATCCGTCGAGCCGTTTGGCCGTGCATAGAAGGACAGACAGACAGACAGATCGCATGCGCAGGGCGAACCGCTGGCTCTATCATGTTGAAATTTATATGGGACCTCAATGGGCCCTACCCGCTTAATCCCTGAGAATTACATTGAAATTGGTTGAAATCTTTGGTTACTACGGCTGTAACAAGGAAATTGAATCTATTTCACGCCAGCGCATGCGCAGAGCGCACCGAGGATCCGATCATGCTGAAATTCATACTGGAACTCACTAGGCCTTGTCCAAACAACCCTTGAAAATTTGAGCGAAATTGAATCAAAATTGTGAAAGTTATGCGTGTTTGTTGAATTTAACGTTAGCGCATGCGCAGGGCGTACCGCTGGATCAATCATGTTGAAATTTGTATGGGACCTCAAGGGGCCTTATCCGCACCATCCCTCAAAATTTGAGCTGAATCAATTCAAAATCGTGGAAGTTATGGCTGTAACAAGGAAATGCGGACAGACTCACAGACTCACAGACTCACAGATTCACAGACTCACAGACTCACAGACTCACAGACCGACAGACACGGAACCAAATTTGTTCAGTAGGCTTTGAAACGCAAAATGCAAGTGGAAATTTTGATTTCTGAAGACAAAAATTTTTTGGCTCACGAAAGTGAACACAAGGCTTCCGCTGCTTCGCAGACTCGGAAGCAAAATCATTGAGTGATACGATTTAATTCAGTATAATATAGAAACGTTATGCAGGCTAGGTAGGTAGGATGGTGCTTTAATTTATGTGGCTGAAAACATTACACTACTCTATAACAAAATAGCTTCCTTTTCTTCGAAAATTCGCTAAAATTATATTATAGTGTAATAGATGACTCCTTCATATATATTGCACACAAAATAGTAGTCATTACTATAATGTACCTACTTTCAATATTGAATGATTAGGTACATAACAATCCTCTACTCATAAGTCAGAAATTAATTTAGTCTATGGTCACTAACGTCGTATGGATATAAAAGCTTAATGATGGAGCAAAGGAAACTAATTATGTGTCCACATAATTATCGTGTAAATTAATTATCTAGTTTTTGTATTCATATCATGTTAAAACGCACCGTGTTAGTGACCCTTAATTAAATCAACTTCTGACAAGTGAGTAGGGGATCGTTCCCGAAACGTCGTGGACAATAAAATACTATTGAAACATAATCGATCAGCCTGGTCTCTACAACCCAATACTGTATTTTGGTTTCCGTGAATTTCGCTTAATAATTTCTCCACATTTTAATACTATTTTATGAAGGCAATGCGAAAACACAATGACAATGAACATCGAGAGTTAGGATAATAAAACTGTAGGGGTGGATACCATAAGAGTGCGAACGTTACTTGGCAACTAGCTGTGGGTTAGTCATATGCAAATTTGGCACACTCATTTCATGTTCTACTAGTTGGAGGACCCGGGCGTTGCATACGAGAGAAATCGCTTGATTCAAGTAGGTAAACTGATAAGCCCTAGAAGCTCCTGATGGGGCTAAAATGTCGGCACATTGAGCTATGTTGTAATAGAAATGTATCCAACAAAAGAGTAAACATGTCGGTTTTGGTTCTTTGCCTTGCATCACACTATAACTACCTCAATTTACACTCCTCTAGAACCATGGGTACTTGCAGTATTTTCGAAATGTAGTGTTCCTCATGAGATTATAATATTTCTTGGTAGGAGAGTACCGATATTCCCGTAGTTTGGTAAAATCTGATAATCAAAAGAGAGTAAAGGGAGGCCCCTTTTTGGAACTGCCATATTCTGGCCTAACACGGTCTCATATCTGAAATACCAATCAACCTAGAACAGTTTAAAACAACGATGAGGTAACAAAAGGTTAGAAACTCGATTGACAATAAAGTGTCCGTTTTCTCCACCCTCTAATAAAACCCAGGATAGTAGCTTCACTGTCAATATAACTCGTGTTTCATGGAAATTGAAATTTCTATAATATCACTATAAAGAGTGCAGAAAAATTAAAATGTTTTAATTAACCGCACTGTTATCACAATAACATTTTTAAAAGTTCAAACATAATAATATATAATATATTAATATCCCTTTCGAATTGTGGAATCTCGCGATATAATATAATATGTTCCATGCGTCATTTCCATCTTATCACCTTCTTCTTCATTTTCCGCATTAATATATTAATTGCAACGCAATTCTTAGCCCGACCCCCAACTAGTTGTTTTGTCACACTTTTTTGTCCCGCGATACCGTTGTTAGGGATTTCGGAATAGCAAAAAAAAGAGTGTTTGTCAATGGTATCCAATTCGAGTCCGAAATAGCAAAAAAAGAGTGTTTGTATCCCCTAGCAATGTAATTTGGTATTTCGAACTTGCAAATGCGTTGCAAATTCCTCGTTCTATACAAAGTATAGAAGATAAGAGATTGGGGGTCCAGGGGGCTTGCTCCCTGGCGAGGCGCGGAGCGCCGAGTATATATATATATATATATATATATATATATATATATATATATATATATATATATATATATTCCTGGTCATATATATGTATATCTACCAGGACAAGACTGCCCGTAATATTATATCTATCAACACACGGTTTTCCCATAACTCGATCGCCCCCCCCCCCCATCGCTACCATCTCCTTCTGATCAGAGTTGATTATTAGTGATGTGTGAAAAATCACATTACACAGACCAGCCGACAGACAAAAAGAAACAGAAATATATTGAGGCATTGCGGTAAAGATAGATAGGAGATAACTACGACGATATTCTTCAAACAGAATTATGTAACAGGATAGGAAACATGGAATTCTGTGGTTCCAATCGAGAAACAGACATAAATCATTATCAGTTTTTATTTATTTGATGTTAATTGATTGCTGCCGTCTCAAATCTTGGAAATGCATCCAAATTCACTCCGACCTCTCGAACAGAATAATCTCGAGAAGGCATAACTGCTGGCTCCATGAGATGGATGAAGAGGAGAGGGAATTAGGAGTAATATCGAGTGAGGGATAATACCTGGACTCGCATGATGATTATTTTCAAGAGATAGAATGGGACTATGGAAAAAAAAACGAAGAAAAGTTTCGGTACATCGCAGTAATGCTACTCGCGAGTTAGCCAGGCTAAGATTGGCTTCTAGATCCGCGATACTACCACAATCAATCACGCTAGACGTTTTTCCTTGATTACTCTGCTGTTAGCAGCGGCAGATAAATTGCTGCTCCGATGGTGGGACGTTTGAGAACCCTTCTACGTAGGTCTTTGTGCTAAAACCTGGATTCTCGAACCGTCTTATCCGCGAAACTGAACTCGTAATGGTAAGTAGTGGAAGACATTTCAAAAAGTCCTCACGACCCATGGATCATGTGGCATTTGAGACACGTCCCACAAGGGAGTCAAATAAAAAGCGCTGCAAATCCCTGCACAACTGTTTATTATTTTGTACAGAATACCCTTCTGCTACAGATCACAGCTCTCTGTATAGATAACCCGTCTATATAATATGTACTAGTCTATACATATTATGTAGATCGCAGACCCTCCGTAGGTTAGTACCTAACCCCGTACTCCTAACTAGGTAGGTACGTACCTAAATCACGAGTTAAATGTTGCTAAAAAAATTCTGTCGATGACAAACAGTAACTAAAATGGCAAAAAGAAACGCAATTATAATGAAGTTCTGAAGGAAAATTGTTGATGTGGAGTGAAACAGATGCCCCTTGTGCGTAGATCACTGTTTTCTGTGGTCAGTACTTACCGTCGTGGTCAAGTATAATGAACCTTTGTGTTATAACTTGCCCATCAATAATACTTCAACGGTTGGTAAGTTGCAAACGTACCGATCAACAAAATCCAGCCCCTTCTTGGTAGATGAACCGTTGTGTAATAATTTACCGTTGTGAAATAATTTATCGTTATGTAATAATTTACCGATGTGTAATAATTTACCATTGTGCAATAATTTACCCATCAATAATACTTCAAAGTTTGTTCAAGTTTCAGAAGTACCTACCAACAAAATCCAATAGTCCATCACTTATCAAATGAAATAATATCGCAGAACAACCAACTCGTCTTCATACAGCCATCCTTGATTATAATCAGGTGCTCCCTAGTTATGATATCCGGGCCGGATTTATACCGATCTATTCACGATCGTGTTGACGAAGCTTTTTGGTGCACATGAACGGCTGGACGTAAAATTCTCCGGGTGGTCTCAAAAAATTGTTTAGCTCAAGACAAATTTAATAACGTAAAAAAAACAATACCGTCTATCGAAAGTTTTCGTGCCACGGCGTTCTGAAAATTTCAACCCCTATTTTTAACCCCTTGGAGAAGACTGACAGTAACGCCGAGCTTCGAGGACCAACTAGACCCCGAACGGAACCTATAACCCGAATTTCATCAATTTTTTTGTCATGGTAGAAAAGTGGTAAGTACGGCGTACGGCGTACAGACAGAAATTTTTTTATTGAATTTTCGGATTCTATATATCTTGAAACATAAACCATCAAAATTTGAGGAGGGTTAGAATTTTTTTTCTTGCTCGATTCCAATGGTTCATTACTGAAAATAATAAACCAGAAGTGTCAAGGTTATAGCGAAGATTAGCAAGAAAACCAAGAAAGAGTGTACTGAACATTAACAAATTCCTGATTAATCAATGCGTAGGGGTCGTACGGTTCTCGTTCATGGCTATCAATTGTTGAAGGTGTGACAGCTGCTGAGTTAGTGCCGATTCACTCCGACGGAGAAAACCAAAATCTCGTAGCAATACAATATCGGCTATTTGTGCATATTAAATAATTAAGAGCTGCTAGATATTACGAAGTTATGTATATATTTTGAGCAGGTAATTGGAAGAATTTTCCAGAAGCCACTTGTCATATATACTATTGAAAGGTTGGTCATACTATCTTTAGATGAAATTTATTAGGTAGTCAGTAATATGAATACTAAATCCATCATCTACCCCAGTTCCACCTACCTCCATTTCCTAACATTTGTAGTCTAATCAAGTTGAATATATAATTCTAATAATATAGTTACTGCATAAGAGTATAAATTAATCGTGAGATAACTTCTCGAACTACGCATCATCAGCAATTACGTTTAAAAATAATGTACAATGCATAACGAAGTACAATGCATAATAATTTACGTATAATGTACGAATTTCTCTTAGGGGCAACCATTGTAAAAGCGATCAAACCAATTCTCCATAATAATTCTATGCAATACTTGCAAACAAATATGGGAACTGAGTTCTACAACAAACATTTTAGAGAGAACATGAAGCAATATAATAATATATAAAACTTTTTCGAACTATAGTGAGAAAAAAGGAACTATAGTTGAACGGGCCCAACGGCCTTATCAGGTGGAATAAACCGGTTCCCGTGAGATCACCGAAGTTAAGATACCTCGAGCGTGGTTAGTACTTGGATGGTTGACCGTGGTTGCATGCCCAAGTATGAACCATGTAGCTGTCGGGGCCCTCTCCACTCAAGGGGGTGAGGCAATGAGAAGTCAAGTAAAGAGCAAAATGATCAGGTTGAATTCTAATCCTCTCATTAGAGGACAGCTGATCACGTCCGCGACGCTGGCAGGGCAGTCGGACGAAAAAAAACCTCAGCCTAAATAACTTGTTTACTTTACTTTACTTTACTATATTCGAACGCTTCAACCGATCACTTAAGTCACTTAGGTACCAAAAATTTACTGAAATTGGAAATTATAATAGGGTAAAGATACTACCAATTCTTCTGAGTCAGTATAATAATAGAAAACATCGAACCATTGGAATGAAGCCAACAGAGGTAAATTCAGCTAATGAAAAACAAGTTACGGAAAATATTCGAATCCGTCGGTTCCGGAACAGGGTCACGAAAGGTCAGTTTTAAAGGTGGAGTCTTCGTTTAGATATACATGACCATGCAGTGGTTACTGCAGCAGTTACTGTCTATAACCTCGAAGGTTGCAGGATTGATAGGTAGTTTTTTCACCCGAGGAAATTAGTTGTGAAGTGATATCATGAGTTCTCTCTCAGCAATCAACAACAACGTAGTGAAGGTGCGTTTTGACGGTGTAGCAGCAGATGAGCAGACATCGCCTGATGTACCTTCCGTCCTCACCAACCTAAAGAAAGGATACGAACTAAATCACTCGCGACGAAATCGTGGAAACCCATTTCAAAGAAAAACGGAGTTATTGAAAAATAATCTATTTCCACTAATACACGAAAAACGCAAAAAACACTGTTAACACTGTTAACAGTGTTTTTTGCGTTTTTTTTTTTTTGCGTTTTTCGTGTATTAGTGGAAATAGACTATTTTTCAATAACTCCGTTTTTCTTTCTAAAGAAAGGATTCTGGCGATCTGACAACACATCTCGCAAATTTTAGAGGTGTAAAATGGTACATTTCTACAACGGTTGAATTTCATAAGTTGATAATCAATGAGGAAATATCGACTCAAGCAATATTTCACGGCAAAATGAGGATACTTCTACTGGGACACTGGATATAGAAAAACAGTTTGATGATTCATCAGATAAGATTATGGAAAGTATGAGTAAATATGTGAAAGATGTAAGCGGATGGGTGTTTTCACGGGTAGTTTATACTGATTTCTATTGAACGAAGTATAAACCACTATACGCTTCATCCTTCATCCCCAACCCCTCTTTAATTTCACACTCAAAGACAGGAATCATCAACATCAAAAATGATGTTGAAAAATACTATCTATGGACTGTTTCTTTGGCTGCACTTGTCCCAGCTAGAGGACGGCACTACAAAGTCTCCTACTATAAAAAACACATCGGGAGAATCAATATGGATCCCCCCCCCCCCCCCAGTCCCGTTAAAGTTAAGGACATTGAGAAATTTGAAAGACAAAACCTCACAATTTCAAATAATGTGTTTGGTTATGAGACAGAAGAGAAACGTGAAGATATATAACCCATTAGTAACGTCTTACAAAAATCGTGGCAACCACATCAATGTGTTGTCACTGACAGCCGCCATAAAAGGTAGTCAAGAAGTCAAAACACATTACTGTCTCATAACAATTCTTTCTCATCTCTTGTCCCAGTTGACAAAACATAATGGTGGTCGCAACTGCTGCCTACTTAGATTCGCAGTGGAAGAAACGCTGTTGAACCATATCCCATATTGTGGACTTGTACAGCTCCCTTCCAATGAAGAATTTTGGAAGTAGACCTCGAAAACGGAAGACATTTACACTATATTCATTCCGATTATCCTTTAGCTCCTACGAAACAGTCCATCACGGAAGACACGCTTTCACCATATAATTGTAGAAGTCTCTTACAACAGCTGGGACTAAAAAATCGAATCGTAAAAAATTGCTAACAACGCTTGAAAATCGTAGAAAAATACGTACTCCAATACAGAAATCTAAAGCTATATCTCGAACTGGGAATGAAATTGAAGACGATTCATCGGGTGTTGAGTTTTAAGCAGAGTCCCTGGTTAGCAACATTCATAGATTTTAATACCGAGCGATGGAAGGAGGCTACTAAACAATTCGGAAAAGATTTCTTCAAACTTATTAATAATGCAGCCTATGGAAAGTCGCTTGAGAATAAGAGAGGACGCATTCATTGACTTCAGGCTAATTAATGATGAGAAGAGCTTGTTAAAATGGACCCCGACTTAAATGGGTCCCTGACTTAAATCCATAATCATGTACGATGAAAACCTTGTTGGCTTGAGTATGAAGCAGCAAACCATTTTTCTCGATAAGCCAATTTGTGTTGGCTTCACAGTTCTGGAAATAAGCAAGCTGATAATGTGGGCGAAACCTAAATATGTGGACATAATACGTCTTTGTATGACCGATACAGATGGTTTATCGTATCATATCAAAACAAAGGATTTAAACAAAGACGTTTTTGAGGATCATCATCTATTTGACACATCCGACGACCCAGGGACTCATTTTTATTACAGCGCACAAAACAAGAAAAAGTTGGGTACGTTTAAGGCTGAGACGAACGGTAAACCAATTCGTGAATTTGTAGGCTTGCGTGCTAAATGCTATTCCGTGTTAGAGTACAACTTTAATGAGTAGAAAGTTGCGAAAGGGGTACTTCGAGCTGCTATCAAGAAGCAATTGCGGCATGATATATGTAGAAAAGTGCAACAGCCTTGACTATTAGAAGCAAGCAACATCAGCTGCTACAAAACAAATTAAGAAATTTATAGTCACTTTCCCTCTCCGATGACAAGCGATACGTACTGGACGACTGCATCAGCACATTAGCGTATCGACATTGCAGAATCCAATCAAGGAAACGAAAACGCTTAGCACAATAAATTTACTGTATATATTTATGGAAACACGAAAATGACATATACATAATAAATTGTAACGCTCTTTATCATTTTATTTATTTCTTCTTTATCTATGCATCCTTATGTCGAGTACTGTACCTTAGCTCATGCACTACAATGGTGTAAGGTAGCACTTAGACGATCTAGAAACGAGGAATACTATAGGCTGCAAAACGTACGTGATTATTCGAATTCATATAAATAGGTTGTTGGATGTGAGTTTGGTTCGATGAGCTGTCATGAGGGCTGCAAATGTGTCAGCAGATTTTATTTTACAAATCTAACATCGATGGAAGGAGAACAGGTTATCTCACTAACCTCACGGCAATCGGAGATTGTGCAACATGTTGTTCTAAACAGATACATGGGATCAATGTACAACTGATAGTGTTCATGTGTATGAAGCAAACACCTGCAGGATATGGTTAGGGCACACAAAGAGTCTGGGGGTATTTCAGTTTTCCTTTAATCGCATTTTTGTCATCTTAAGAATTTAACCAATTGCCTTTAAAATAATTATGTTATTTACAACTACAACAAGCGACTCCATCTACGTGAGTTCATGGTTCGATAAAACATTGTAGAGAGCAACAAAATCTGGGTTTATAATTATTAGGATCCAAATCTCGTCTCACGTGCGGACAGTTGGGTCGCCACCTCTCATGATAGCTATAGGTCTCTTCCGTCCAGTTGTTGAGTTTCAATGAGCAAAACGGACATAAATAACGATATCATCTATTCCCGTCCAAATGAAACCAGCATCAGCCATTAGCTGCAGGGCTGGGATGGTAAACCTACCAGACGGAAAGTCTAACAGTGGAATTGAAAATAATTGTTTTCACGGGTTGCAGTTCCACGGTACCGTCTTTCGTCAAGATTCTTTCCTCTGAGCTCAAGCAGTATGATGAACGTGGAGTCGTCCTTTAACGATTTATTGTAGAGGTTGTTGAAGGCGCGTTTCAATGAAATGCAACTTTCAATAATTAGACGTTCTGAAGAAATTGAAGAACGTTGATTTCTCTTCACCGAGGTTCGTAACGCTCCAAGTGACTGCAAACAACTGTTAAACTCTAGAGCTTTTTTGTGAGATATCCGTGTACATACTGGTACACATATAAACATAGCGTATAAATGATCAGCCGATACAACGTGATGCTTCCATTTTAGCACTGAACTCGTAGGTACGTTTTTCTACCTTCTACAGCCGGTCCCCCTCTCAATCCGCAATATTATATACATTTGAGATATCATCCTCATCATCCTCCTCCTCTGATAATTTTATCAATGTATCATTACGTCTTGTTACCAACTGTGATACGAGATCGTACAAATGGGAAGGTATGGTATTATCGACACATTTAATTTTTAAAACATCAATAATGTCCAAGTTTGATGCTGTTATAGCTGCGGAAAATTCATCATATTCATGAACCATATTTGCGAAATTGAAGAAATAGATTTTTCCATTCCCATATCTGAAAGCACTTTTGATATCGTTAGGTACTCCTATGAAAATGTTATGTTACGATCCTAAAAATGTGGTCGATCTTGTACATTCATTTATCCTGTATGCGTACTCCGTCGATATAATATAAGTCTTTCCTTTATATGTACTTGCAACTACATCAACTTTAGAATTCGTCGCATGCTGTGCAGAGGTGATATATACATAGAATATCAGTTTGAGGGATGGAAAAGTGAAAGTATACACCATTCGTTCAGAAAACATGACAATTTCATCATCCGAATTTTGATAGATTCCATCTATTTTCCTGAAATGTTGAGGTAAAAACTTCAACCAATGAGCAATAATTTGAGGTATTGTCATCTGTTTATTATCTCTCGTTTTTTTCATTTAAATCTATTATCCAAACGGCCATAGAACACGAATATTTTATTATTTTACGACAGTATACGTATGTATAACTTTTCTATAATTACAAACATCCGCATCAATCGGTTTAGAATGTGAGGTATTCGTCTCACTCGATTTTGTCAACACAGCAGTTGTTGTAGTCGGCATTTCACTCGATGTTGTCAACACTGTCGTTGGTGTAGTCGGTGTCTCACTCGATGTTGTCAACACTGACGCTGTTGTAGTTGGGCTGTGCTCGACAACACCGTATAGGTATTTAATTGCTTTAATATCATCAATGGATAACTTCATTGTTGTGTCTTGATAATAAGGACTCATGATAGAGCTTCTTTCGAGTGAGTGTTGCAAACCTATTGCATGCCCGATTTCATGAACTGCCACCCAAAAAATGAGGTCTCGGTTGGTGGACATTTGTTATCCGTAGAATAATACCACTTTTCATCACCGTCAAAATGAATTTCAGCAGGTGTTTGAAACCGATTTGGATAATCAGCATGCGCTAAAACATTGCCAATACCATCGAATTGGTATTCAACGATGTCTTTCAATTTCATATGGGTTCCTCCGCCCATGGTTAAAACTATCTTGGGGTTAACAATGCTACGGATAACAGTCAAATTAGAATGTTCTGACCATATCGCAAAAGCTTTGTCTATAACACTCCGATACCTCGATAGAGCACCATAGGTGTACCATGTGATGATGGAATTATTCCACATTCTGTCTTTATTAGCTGCGAATTGTTGAAGTGAGTCTGACAGAAGACTGCAACGGGGAGTGCGCATCAGTTTCAGTGTTGCATCGTCCAAAGTTCCGTTTTGCATTGGTAAGTTATTCAATTCTTGAAATATTGTTATCGCATTCAGTAGTTCATCATCCCTGACGGACTGTGTAAGATTTGCATTGTCTCCTGGCATATAACCATACGTTCGTAAGAAATCTGTAGGTGATAAAGAATATATGCGATGTAAGAAAAATATCAACAAATATGATCCTCGTAGACTGACAAGCTCCATCATTAACATCCACCAGTGTTGGATGCAGTCATGCTACTAACCATTAATGACGAAAAACAGTGTCTAATAATGGAAGGGATGTGATAAAGTTTCCTAATCGTGAACACTTTAATAATGTGGGGAGATGTGAAAAAACAATTTACGGAAACGATACAGTTTAATATTTTTTACATGCATCTTTAGGTAAACATTTGTGATTTAAAGCTGAATATTCTGTATGAAGTTCATGAAAATACACACACTGTACCATGTTCCCGCATCTCTTATGTTTGTAGAAACGTCGAAGCGCTAGTCCAAGAATGAGGTTTCGCCCGTCCATGTTGTTGTTGCTTCAAAAGTTTTGTAGCTCGGGTATGTATCCAACAAATTCACCCATGGTAAATGGGATCTTATCCATTCGGCTAAACATTCACTCTTCATCTGTGACCATTCTAGGGCTAACTTTCAAGTTTGATGGTATTGACACGCTCCACCAGGAAGTTGATGTTGCATTTTCTTGATAGCCGGTACTCCAAAATACGATAAATCATGAAATGATCGCCGCACGTCTCCTATAAGTTTTTCAAGATGAAAAGCTTTTTCAAGTCCTTTACAAAATATAAAATCGTATTTTTTACGAATTCTTTCAAAATTGTAGGGATTTGGTAATAATCGTATATTCCGTCAGTGTTTCAAACCGTGAAGGTTTTCGTAATCGATCCAAAGCTATGTCTTCCGGTGTTGTGAATGTCCAGTGGAAACGCTGATTATTTTCAACGCTCGAAATACACAACTCTTTGATGATGGATCTGTTACGGGTTCCTCGAAACGCACAAAAATCCACTACAATCATAGCCATCATCTTGGGAACCTTTTCAGCTGTCGCGATCCGCACAAGACGAAATGGTTACGCTGAAATTTAAAGACAAAACCATCAGCTCCCTCCTCATCGTGTCACTTCACGGTCAAACACTGAACTGGAGACGTTTTGTCGTTAATAAAAATGAAAGGAGGGGAAAAAATTACCAAAAGCAACCTTTCCATTCGTTTTAATGATCGATTTCGCACAACTTTTTACAGCCTTATCCTTTCAGCGAGCTACGCTACATACGCACTCGTTAACCTACATACATCGCTATAAGCCTCCTTTTGGCCACCGCTCACCTTGGTTGGGTAGGTAGGTAGGTAGGTTGTTAGGTAAAACATAATTATTTATTTATAAGACAGTCGCTTAGAACTGATTATTGTTGGAGGAAGTGGAGAGGGGAAAAAAAAAATTAAACCACTAATTTCCTTGGATGAGTCTTTATTTACTCGAACGCTCGCCGCCTCACCCTGATGACTCCGCTAGGGTGGATGGGTAAAAGACGCCGATGACCTCGAGGTCAGTTCTGCCAGAGCGTAATTTTAATTGCTCGACAATTTATATATCTATAACAATATATATCTTTTCAACTCTACCTTCCATCAATATCAGCTGCGAAAAATAAACTTTGATGGTACATTTAAATCCCCGGTGATAGGTAAGTACGTTTTAATTAGGAAATTCTTACAGCTTTATCCTTTCTGCCAACTCTCCTAAATACGCTTATTATTTGCCACTATCATCTCTTTAAAACGATAACCACATCGCTACCGCCTAAGCATACTTTGTAAAAAACAGTTGATCACCGTTAAAATACACTGCCAAGGTGATGGCACAGGAGCTTCCTCGTCACAATCAGAGTGACCCATTATAAAATAGAACAGACTCGGAAGCAAAATAACATAACATAACATTACATTACATTACATTACATTACATTACATTACATTACATAACATTACATAACGTTAAATATACATATTACATAACATAACATTACATAACATAACATTACATAACATTACATGAAATATACATATTATACATAACATGACTTCCATAATACATTACGTCCATTATACATAACTAGCCTGACCGCTCGCTTCGCTCGCTATCCGAGATTCGCTGTACGCAGTATCGTGGAACCAACAAACGACGGAAAAATCCCATACCCTACCGGGTATTTGTGCCCAATTTTATCAAAATCCTTCAAGCCATTCAGGAGTTGACCATGGTCGACCATATTTCCGCTATGGTCAGGGAATTAAAAATGCGCCTACGTTCAACTTGGGAGGCTACCGGATATTGGTGCCAAATTTGGTCGATATCCGTTGAGCAATTCGGGATTCGACCATGGAGGGGCCCATGGATGCGCTAAGGTCGACCGCGGGGGTAGTCCGAAGGGTCGATCGTAGATAGAATTTCACGTAGATTACGAATACGCGATAAAAAATAGGGGTTACCATTTCAATTAACGAAGTTGACCATGGTCGACCATAGTTCCGCTATGGTGAGGGAATTAAAAATGCGACGTTGCTCAACTTGGGAGCCTACTGGATATTCGTGCCAAATTTGGTCGATATCCGTCAAGCCATTCAGGAGTTGACCATGGTCGACCATAGTTCCGCTATGGTCAGGGAATTAAAAATGCGACGTTGCACAACTTGGGAGCCTACTGGATATTCGTGCCAAATTTGGTCGATATCCGTTGAGCAATTCGGGATTCGACCATGGAGGGGCCCATGGTTGCGCTATGGTCAACCGCGGGGGTAGTCCGAAGGGTCGATCGTAGATAGAATTTCACGTAGATTACGAATACGCGATAAAAAAATAGGGGTTACCATTTCAATTAACGAAGTTGACCATGGTCGACCATAGTTGTTCCGCTATGGTGAGGGAATTAAAAATGCGACGTTGCACAACTTGGGAGCCTACTGGATATTCGTGCCAAATTTGGTCGATATCCGTCAAGCCATTCAGGAGTTGACCATGGTCGACCATAGTTCCGCTATGGTCAGGGAATTAAAAATGCGACGTTGCACAACTTGGGAGCCTACTGGATATTCGTGCCAAATTTGGTCGATATCCGTCAAGCCATTCAGGAGTTGACCATGGTCGACCATAGTTCCGCTATGATCAGGGAATTAAAAATGCGACGTTGCACAACTTGGGAGCCTACTGGATACTCGTGCCAAATTTGGTCGATATCCGTCAAGCCATTCAGGAGTTGACCATGGTCGACCATAGTTCCGCTATGGTCAGGGAATTAAAAATGCGACGTTGCACAACTTGGGAGCCTACTGGATATTCGTGCCAAATTTGGTCGATATCCGTCAAGCCATTCAGGAGTTGACCATGGTCGACCATAGTTCCGCTATGGTCAGGGAATTAAAAATGCGACGTTGCACAACTTGGGAGCCTACTGGATATTCGTGCCAAATTTGGTCGATATCCGTCAAGCCATTCAGGAGTTGACCATGGTCGACCATAGTTCCGCTATGGTCAGGGAATTAAAAATGCGACGTTGCACAACTTGGGAGCCTACTGGATACTCGTGCCAAATTTGGTCGATATCCGTCAAGCCATTCAGGAGTTGACCATGGTCGACCATAGTTCCGCTATGGTCAGGGAATTAAAAATGCGACGTTGCACAACTTGGGAGCCTACTGGATATTCGTGCCAAATTTGGTCGATATCCGTCGAGCCGTTTGGCCGTGCATAGAAGGACAGACAGACAGACAGAGATTCGTTTTTATAATATAGAGATTGCGAAAGTTATGCGTGTTTGAAGAATTTCACGTTAGCGCATGCGCAGGGCGAACCGCTGGCTCTATCATGTTGAAATTTATATGGGACTCAATGGGCGCTACCCGCTTAATCCCTGAGAATTACATTGAAATTGGGTGAAATCTTTGGTTACTACGGCTGTAACAAGGAAATTGAATCTATTTCACGCCAGCGCATGCGCAGAGCGCACCGAGGGTCCGATCATGCTGAAATTCATACTGGAACTCACTGGGCCTTGTCCAAACAACCCTTGAAAATTTGAGCGAAATTGAATCAAAATTGTGAAAGTTATGCGTGTTTGTTGAATTTAACGTTAGCGCATGCGCAGGGCGTACCGCTGGATCAATCATGTTGAAATTTGTATGGGACCTTAAGGGGCCTTATCCGCACCATCCCTCAAAATTTGAGCTGAATCAATTCAAAATCGTGGAAGTTATGGCTGTAACAAGGAAATGCGGACAGACTCACAGACTCACAGACTCACAGACCCACAGACCGACAGACACGGAACCAAATTTGTTCAGCAGGCTTTGAAACGCAAAATGCAAGTGGAAATTTTGATTTCTGAAGACAAAAACTTTTTGGCTCACGAAAGTGAACACAAGGCTTCCGCTGCTTCGCAGACTCGGAAGCAATATATCTAAACACTTCGTTAGAGCGAGCATAATGGAATCATGTCAACGTGATCGGCTTGATACAAGTCATGAACTCCTTTCAACATGTCGCGTTGGAAAATTTATGCGCGCAGGAGCCCGAAGTTCTCGAGCGGGGGTTTCTCCGGTGTTCATAACGTTGCACTAAACACCCCAACGTACGTTCGCATGTGCCTAAAAGCTATGAAGAAATCGTGCACTCACAAGTACTCACATTACAAATACCGGAGTATTTAATTCCTCTAACTTTTCCCGAGGTAACGCCATTATTATTTTTGTTCTTGAGATTATAAAATCCCAAGAAATGTTGAGTTTGTTTTGTTCTTGAGATTATTTTTGTTCTTGAGATTATAAAATCTCAAGAAATGTTGAGTTTAGCAGGTTCGTATCTTAAACGCTAATAAAAATAATGAGTTGGTTCGATGAATCACGTTCAAAACTGACCTTTTCCTGACCCTGTTCCGAAACCGACTTGCTCCTACTACTGACGAGAACGGTTCGGCAATACTGCCGAAACTTCATCAACATTCCCCTACGCAGAATTCCTCGCAGAGCGAACCTCTTTCTGACTGTTAACCCCGATTTCGATTTTTTTCACTCCTCCCTTGCCGCGTTAAAATCACAACTTTCCTCGTCCCCAATCATGTATACCTAGGGACATTTTGCCTTTCATACACTTGTTTTTGAGATACTGTTTCTTTTACTTTGTGACTTTCATTGTACTTTACTATGAGACCCTAATCATTTTTATGTTCACTTTATTTTTTTTTTTCCCTGTTTAGAATGACTTACTGATTGATTTTATATAATGTAATTAGGCTTGTCCCGTGAAATAAAGAAATAAGAAATAAGAAACATTGCCAGGGTTTGCCCACCTCCCGGCAATCGTTTTCCACTAAGGTTGGAAAATTATTGCTTGATCTCGGCAACTTTTTTGGGAATGATGGTGATTTTGAGGTCAGATGGACATTCAGAAAGCTGTGATTCACATTATTTTAAAAACGCTGCAAATAATTACACAGCGGTTTATTATTTACCTGTATAGATTGCCCCTTCTGCGTAGATCGCTGTTTTCTGTGGTCAGTACTACCCTCGAGCCCCCCCCCCCCCAAACCACCAAGGAAAATCCTGGAGCCGGCCCGGGAATGAGTTTCATAAAAATGCGCGGGATTCAATAACTCAATCATAAATTATTTGTTGTTATTCATGAAGCATAAGGTTTGCTAAAGTTGCAAAAGTACCTATCAACAAAACCCAGAAGCCATCATTCTACAAACGACATATTAATATCACAGAACAACTAACTCGACATCATACACCATCCGTTATTAAGACCAGGTGTTCCCTAGCAACAGTATCTGGGCCGGATTTATAACGTTTCTCGTTTCATTCACGATCATGCTGACGAAGCTTTTCGGTGCAATCGAACGGCTGGACGTACGATGCTCCGGGTGGTTTCAAAAAATTCCTCAGTCCAAGGTAAATTTAAAAGCTACGATTTTTCGAGCTACGACATTCTGAAAATTCCAACCCCTATTTTTCACCCCTTAGAGATGACTGACAGCAACGCCAAGCTTCGCGGACACACGACCCCAAAGGGGACCTACAAACCATTTTTGGTTCATGGCAACTAAGAAAAGTGTGAAGTATGGCGTGCGGACCGAAATGTTTTTATTCCCTTTTCGGATTCTATGTCCCTTGTAACGAAAACCACAAATTTGGGGGGAGGGGGGGGGGGGGGGTTAAAAAATGTGTTAATGCTCGATCAAAAAAGTTTATTATTCAAAATTATAAAACAAAATGGCTGATCGTTGAGAAAAGTGAACTCGAAATACCCGTAGCAAAAAAACGGAGAGTGATGGCTAGCCTCGCCGTCACTGGTACTGCATTCCGCTTTGCTGTATCCACCTTTAGGATGTTGGGTGCGACCATCATGATCAGTAGGTTTCGAAATCCGATTTCGACATCCGGGCAATGTTAATAAAATAAGTGATTATCTAGGATTATTTCTGATTCAGTGGAACTGAAAATCTCAATTATTCGTTTAGTACGCCTCTCCGCCTCATTCAGCACGATCAATGCAGCCGCTATAATCACTGCATCACCCATCTTGGGGAACTAGGCATTTCAATAAAAAAGTTCTCGGTGAACGAGCAACTACTTACGACAATTTTTTGTTGGTAATTGTTGACAAGCAACACCGGCAATTTTTATTTCCCTGTCTTCACCTGCACTTTTTATTGTTGGTGGTTGACGGAAATTTTTGTGGAGCAATATTTCCGGTTAAAGGGGCTTCAGATTCCTAGATGTGAGTAAGTTCGGAACACTATTTGATGCTACGGTGAGAAAATGCAGACCATCCAAAAGATGGGGAAAACCTCTTGACCCACTAACTGCATTGATATTCTCGTAGTAATAGGTGGGGGTCGTATCGCGTGCGCGAAATCTCGGAGGGATGGGAACTCACGGAAGCTCCTGTAAAATAATGGGCAACAAGTCCGTAAAAACACCCCTATCAGAACCTACGAAGAAGGCCATCTTGCATGTGTTTTCTTCCATCTAGTTTGAAACAAGTGATAATCATGTATACATCTGTAGAGTTGATTCGCGTATGCCTATCATAGGGCGAAATAATATACATATTATACTTCTACCAAACTGTACCTTAGTTTTTAAATGCAATTAAATTGTCTCGTGTAATATAATTATAACAGGGTGGTTGAAAAATTTTGGTTCTTGAAGAATCCAAGCAGTTTTGAAGGAATTACGTGATGCCACCTACCGTATAGGAACCCATTCTTTATGTCAGTGGTTTTCGGAAAACCCCTTGGACTCAGTGTTACTGACATTAACACCAAGCTTCGAGGACCAATTAGACCCATGATGGGACCTAAAAACCGAATTTCATTAATTTCGGTTCATGGTAACTAAGGAAATTGCCAAGCGCGACGTACGGAAAGAAATTTTCTATTCCATTTTCGGATTCTACATCCCATGAACCGCAAACGCCAAATTTTGAGGGAGGAGGCTCGATTCCAAAGGTTCATTATTTAAAATTATAACGCAAACCGCTGCAAATTACTACACAATGGTTTATTATTTAGGTACCTGTACAGATGCCCTTTCTGCTTCACTGTTTTCTGTGGTCAATAGCTACTCTCGTGCTTATCCCACGAGAGCCCTAAATCGAGTATTAGAGCCAGCCAGGCAATTACAGTTTCATAAATATGGGGTTGATTAAAGAATTCTACTGTCGTGGTACCCCCCAAATGTAACATTATACCACTCTCTTGTAACCTATAGATTTAACCATTAAACAAGGAGAAAGGCGAGCTGTGTGACGTCTCGATTGAAGCCCAGAAGGGTTACCCTTCATCGCACTCCCAACAGCCGTTAACGACGGGTTGTACGAGGACACGAGGTGGGACGAGGTGGAGGCACCTTTATAAGGCTCCCGGCTCACCCAGCTCTTCATTCGATCAACCTCACTCCTACCTGCGACTTCTCTCTCTCTCACCTTGCACCTCCCCTCTCGCCTACCCTTCCATATCCCTTAGCGTCTGCTGTGGTGGTAACCGCGGGATGCTTCCCCCCCTAACACTCACTGAGGTGGTAACCACGAGGTCTTAGTATCCTTCTTCCTTAGCATCTGCTGTGGTAGTGACCCCAAGATGCTTTACCTTCTGGCACTCACTATGGTGGTAACCACGAGGTGTTAGCATCCTTTTCCCTTAGCGTCTGCTATGGCGGTAACCACGGGACGCCTCTTCATCCAACACTCGCTGTGGTGATACCTGCAGGGTGTTAGCTATCCGAAAAGACTCCTAAGGGGCACACCCTCACCTCCCACCTACCCAAACCTTCCCTACCTTGCGCTCACAACAATGGTAACCCCATCGTTTTTTGCTGACAATGCAGACTGAAACCCAACCCACCATGTCGCAGCCAACCGCCACCGTCACTACTGCCACCCCCACCGACATCTCAGCCCCCTCTGCTACCATCCTTCTGACTCTCCCACTGTTTTACACTCACGATCCAGCCCTCTGGTTTTTCCAGCTCGGCGAAGCCTTCTCCACCGCCTGCATCAAGACTCAAGGAGCCAAGTACTTGAAGACCATCTGGCTGCTCCCCTACGAGACGCTGCTGCAGACTGCCCGCCTCTCACCCAACACCTCGTCCGCCTAAGATGACATCTGCGCCCCGCTCATCACCCTCTACCAGCCATCAAAGTACGCCGTCTGATCTCCGCCCTTACCCAACCCAACACCTCGGAGATCAGAGGCCCAGCCACCTATTCCGCCGCCTTTGCCATCAGCTCCCGGACGTCACTTGGACATTCTGGCTCCGGCATTACCTCCTCACCACCAGGTCTCGCTCGCCCCTCAACTCGACGGCGATGATGCTACCCTCCTCCACCTGGCAGATACATTGTACGACACCACCGCGGGAGGGAGAGGACCCAGAACCACAACGTTGCTCCGCCTCCCACCAGCAACACATCTGACCCCAACCGGTGTTGGTTCCACAATATCTTCGGTGCACGAGCTCGTAACTGCCCCCCACCAAGCAAATTTTCCACTGCTTCTCAGGGAAATACCAACGCCCTCCCCATGGGGTGGAACGGCCCCACGCCCCTCTTTATGACCTGCCATATCCACAGTCGGAACCTCGAAACACGTCCGGTTTGATCCGTCCACTGCCCCGACCGTTCCACTGCCGACCTACACCGCAGTGCTGAAACACTGTCAAGCCAAGCGACCGCCCACCCCAACGTCACCCACAAAACGACTCACATCTGCCATCCCCCTCCCCCCCCCCCCCTACAGCTCCACCAACACCTCCTGACGACTCTACATCCGCTGCTAGGGGACCAATTTTCCCTTCCTCGTCGACACAGGAGCGACCATATCAATTATGCCCAGCAACGTTCTCCATCGTCGCTCCCTCTCCGCTGACCAGTTACTGTACGCCGCGACCACCATCCACCATCCACCTCGACGACCAATCGTACGAGTGGTCGACATCAAACACTCCAGACTAATCGATCCCCTCTCAAGTAAACCCATTGGTGGGTTTATAAATTCCGTCAGCCCCCCTACTCCACCGACCCGAAATTCACAGCACTCCTCAACCCTTACCAGCCGCAACCTTGCCCCACTTCGCATCTTTCCCAAGTCCAGCACTATATACAAACCATAGTACCACCTCTCTCGGCAAAGGCGCGGCGCCTACATCCCCTCCAGTTTTCTCAAGCAAAGGGGCACTTTAATAAACTCATTGAAGATGGCATCATCCGACCCTCCAAATCCCCATGGGCATCACCTCTGCACACAGTGCAGAAGCCCGAAGGGCAAATCCGGCCCTCACACCACCCCCGATATGTTTAATGTCCCCCACCTGCGAGATTTTTCCTCTCACCTCCATGCCTCCGCCATCTTCTCTACACACGACATCTCCCAGGCGTTTTGTAACATTGATATTCCCGTCAGACGTTCCCGAAACAGCAATAATCACCCTTTTCTGGCTCTTCGAATACCTGAAAATGGAATTCGGACTTCCCAACGCTGCTCAGGCATGGCAGAGGTACATGGATCAAATCCTCCGTGGCCTCCTCTAGGTCTTTTACTTCCTTTATGACGTCCTGGTCGCCTCCGCCTCGCCCGAAGAGCATTATCACCACCTCCGCCACGTCCCAGACATTTTTCAGACCAGGGACCTTAACATTAACAAACCTAAATGCGTCCTCGCCCAACCGTCCGTCAAACGTCTAGGACATCTGGTCACCGCCCAAGGAATTACACCCCTTGCGGAAATACTCAATACCCACGAAAATTTCCCAGCCCTCTCACCGTCACTGAAGATTCCTTTGAAGATTCCTTGGGGTGATCAACTTCTACTACCACCATCTCAAGGACGCAGCCCAACACCAACAACCTCTCGTTGGGGCCATCCCTCAACCATCTAAAAAACGCGACAACAGAGAGATCCCATGGAACGACGGCCTCCAAGCCGCCTTCAACTGGTGCAAAGCCAACCTCGAAACCGCTGCCTTACTCGCCCACCCCCAACTGGGCCATTGGTGCCGTCCTCCATCAGCACACTGCCCGCAGCACCCAACCTTTAGGGGTTTTCTCAAAAACCTTATCAGAGGCCCAGCAAAGGTATTCTACCTTCGACAGAGAACTCTTGGCCATCTACGAAGCCATAAAACACTTCCGTGACTTCGTAGAGGGCCGCCAGTTCTCAGTCAACACAGACCATCACCCTCTCACCCATAGCCTACTCCAAACGAGGAACTCAGCCTCTCCACGCCACCTCCGGCACCTCGAATTCATTGCCCAGTTCACAATGGATATCCGATACACGCCGGGGGCAGACAATCCGGTAGCTGACGCCCTCTCCCCCCACCTACTGCACCAATTGAAGAGCTCCTGCCATTTCCTTCGCCCCAACACATCCCCCAACGCCAAGACCCCACCACCGACCCAGCCCTCTCAAATCTCATCACCGCTGACCGACTCCGAAAGCTGCCACCCCTCGACATCTGGTTTGACACCTCTTCCGACTCGCTCCGCCCCCACGTATGGCATGACGTCCGTGAACAAATCTTCCGCCATTACCACTCGCTACATCACTCCGACATCAGGGCGAGCCGAGACCTCATACCATCCGGTATTTCTGGCCCCGGGTGAACTCGAATATCAGAGCTTTGGTCCTCGGGTGCCAGAAATGCCAAAAGTTTAACGTCTCAGCACACCCCCACGTCCCACCTCAGCCCTTCGACGACGCTTTTCGTTTCAAGCGTATTCATCTCGACCTCGTCGGGCCGCTTCCCCCGTCAAAGGGGAAGCGATACTACCTTACAATGGTCGACCGGGCAACAAACTGGGTGGAGTGCATCCCACACACCCATATTGCAGTGGACATCGTTATCTGGGCTTTCCTCAATGCTGGATAGCCCGGTAGTGCTGTCCGTGAGTTGTCATGGTCTATCAGGGCAGACAATTTTAGACTGCCCAATTCAACGGCTTCCTTCATTCTCCCGGGATATCAAAAAACCGAACCACCGCTTATCATCCCCAATCCAACGGTAAGGTCGAGCGGTGGCATTCCGTTCTGAAGCAAGCGCTAGCGACATCGTGCGACTCACCGTCGTGGCTACACCCTACTCTTGCTAAGCCTCAGAACCGCCACTCGACCATCTTACCGAGCCAGCCCCAACAAACGTATCATTCGGGCCCCTTTGAGGTTGCCCACTGATATCTTTTTGAAGGAACCAACCGATCATCTCCTGCAACAAACCCGACCCCAATTACCGACACCGCATACCCCAAACGATTCCATTGCGCTACTCGAATGTACATCAAAGAACAGTGACTCATAAAACCTTTCACTCTCTCTATGCCGGTCCCTTTCATGTGATATGAACAGTGGAAAGTTGACCCCTCCAAATTGACGGGAAACCCCACACAGTACCCCTAGCCCGCTGCAAGCCTGCTTTTTCACTCCCTGAACCCCCACCAAGCAAACTTCAGCCGTCCACGTCCGCTCCTCCACACACTTACCGTCCAGCACCCGACTATAATGCTGGAGCTCCCCAGCACCTCTCATCCATATCACGAAGCAAACGTCGACGCCCTCATGCAGGACGTCTGCATCCCACGACCGATTTATCCGCTTGCCGGGCCTTCATCACCACCTTGGACCCCCCCCCCCCCCTCCATGGACTACCTCCCCAGCCTCGACAGTGGCTCGTACCCTGGTTGGCTGTAATTTGCAACTACTACATCACCCTCACCACCGGGGTACACGCCCCCTACATCCCTGTGGATCCACCCATGCGACCACCGGCCACAACTGTTCCACCGACCATCGCTGTGCCACTGTCGGAGATATCCCCCACAGTCGCTGCAAGGAAACAGCCATGAAAGCGAGAAAGCAGACCCTCCCCATCCCTCGATCATCAAACATTCCTGGCCGCCCCGGCTTATTCTCCTGCCCCGCTTGATCGCAGTGGGGCCTTCGGCAAGCCCGGGTCTGCACGATTTGATAACACGCCCAGACAAAGGCGGTCCGAATGGCCCTCTGCTTCACCTCGCCGATCTTCGCTTCAGCCGCTGCTTCATCACCTTACTTGTACTTACTCACCTGCGCGTTTCTCGGTATTGTATATTGCCTTCCGCATAGATCGTTTTTATCTCCTTAGCATCAGTCTTTTATTAGTCAAATCTGGGGGGAACCAGGTCATGGTACCCCTCAAATCTAACATACCTATACCATTCTCATGTAACTTATAGATTTCACCAATAAACAAGGAGAAAGATGAGCTGTGTGGCGCCTACCCACAAACCAGATTTCATTAATTTTCATTCATGGTAAATAACGAAAGTGCGACGTACAGCAGAAGCGGATGGAAAAAAATTTTCTTAATTCCATTTTGGAATAAAACCTTGAAACGGAAACAATCAAATTATGTTAGGGAGGGGGGGGGGGTCAACATGTTTTTATCATGCTCGATTCCAAAGGCTCATTATTGAAAATGATTAAACTAGGATGGTCATCATCAAACTACGGACTCATTTTATAAACAGGTTATGTAGGAATTTCTGAACTAAATAAACTGAATTCATCAGTTGTCACTGAAGGCTTAGGTCCAGAACATAGCCGAAGATAAGAAGGAGCCTCAAAATAACGGAAGGCTATGCCGGTATTAAAGATTCAGGGGTTCGCACAGTAATTTTTACTACGTGTTTAATTTTTTAATTTGTTTCATTTCTCTCGTATTCATTCATTTGTTGCATCTCTTTTCATAGCAGTGAGATAAAAATATTCAGTTATTAAACGCTACCTAATTAAACGCTGATGGTAAGCTGTGTAGTAAAGTGCGTAGGCTGAATGAGATAAACAGAAAGAAGGAAACGTTCGAGTACTAACCGTGGTTGGCAAGTAATTAGGTGGACTTTGAGAGGATCGCATTATATAGGAATTCCTAACACATAGCTGAACGTAACGCTAAGAGCTGGAATGGGTACTTTTTCCCAACGCCAATTACCAATGTAACAGTGAAAGCGGGAAGAAAATTGAGATGGTTATCCTCCTGAGCGTCAGTTTTAGGGAAGCCCGAAGAAAAGGAGATTGCTCCGGTGGAGCAGTGACGAAATGAACGAAGGTAGGAGGGGTCGAGTGGAACGAGTGGAATCGGAGTTAGCGAGCCAGGATAACAATCTGAATGGAAGACGACTTGAGCGGGAGGGTCGCAAGACATTAGCTCCAAAACTCATTTACCTCGACTACGATTAAAGAGAGCTTCAGGGAATCCAACAGGGGGCGGCACTCCAATTCAAAGTAGCTCCTTCTGAGTCCTTTAGCCCTTGATCCGTTGGAGCCTGCGTCATCCTCTCCTGGGCCCGGAGGGTTTTCAGGAACCGATGCCTGAGGCGGCATTGACTTTGGAAGTTTCTCTTTAAGCCTGCCTTTCGTGGAACTACAGCGAAACGTAACTAGTTAGAACGATTTGCCAAGAACAGGGATGATCGTCTTGTGAATCGTGTCGTTTCGTAATGCCTTTTCTTCTGGATAGGCCAACCATGGAAGGAATCAACATTGGATGTCGTTCATCTCAGAATTATGTGAGAAGTTTGCTTAAATCCACCCCTAACTGGAGAAATCCCACTAGGTTTCGAAAATCAATGAGGACAAAAGAAGAGTCCAGAGTCGACATAAATGCCACGCAAACCAGCAACAACCATTTAGGAGCATCACGTCACGGATGACAATACCAACCAATGCAAATCTGGAGATACGTATCAAAACATCCAAATAATAATAAGTAAAGAAAATTAACCAGTGATAAATAATATGAGCCTCCGGAGGGTTATTTACTTGAGCACGATTGTAAATCTGAATACTGAACATTACCAACTCAATTTGAAAACACTCAATCTACGCGGGGTCTTGAGAATGCCATCAATTTATGCAATTGTTGATGAAAATAGAAAGTATAGGATGAAGTATGCCTACCAAACAGTTGAATACATTGAACAGTTTGAATACATACCGAACAGTTTGAATAAATTTTTATCAAGTATTACTGTAGGACCTATGCTATAAATTTACAGCTGTAAAAAATATTCAACAGAGAAAAAATACATCTTTATCAAGTAGTTCAGTTGTCTGCTATAAATTAAGAGTTTTTCGCTAAATCGATAAAGTTTCAGCTTGAATATTGGAGTAGAAGTTTATGTATGATTGGATCTGGATGGCTTCTCGTAGTACATGATCCTCTAGTACGATATGCTTTCCTGTAGAATACATGCTCAAAGACAATAATACATGTACGCGTAAAATAATTCATAAACTTTTCAATCCAAGCAATGGAATTATTCTATTTGTCGCTAAGTCTGACCTACTGGTTGAACCGCGGAGTTGAGAGGGTAACTGGCCTCTCATTCTGATATTACAAAACCCGCATTTCGTCCTTTCATATGCTCATATCGTCGGATCTCGCTCCCATTCCACTCTACCGCTTCCACATTCGTTACGAATCTGATTACACGCTCCTTGTTCACATTCCAACATTCTTCATACTTGGTTTCCATCCAACATAAATTCAGGAAGAATCAAGAAATCATTATCTATATGGTAATACAAAGAAACCTAGGAGATTAATCTAGGGAATATTACCTACATTGCTTAACTGTTGTGCCTAAAAAACTGGGACGTAGATCCTACACAGGCTCTGGTTTGAGCTGATAGTGCAGTATCAAATCAGATAGTTTTGTTGGAGGCTGGCATCTAGGTACTCTCATACCAAAAATGTTCTCTAACATATAAATTATGTATCTCTGTGATAAGCGGAATTTTCATCCGGATCATCAGAACTTCTAAGCGTAAGCTACTATGCCCCATAGGCAAGAACATCCGAAGTCCAATTTAGCGATTTCGAAAAAAAATTAGGTTTAGTGAGGTTATTGCTCACAAGTAAATTAGATCACTAGAGCTCAACATGATATTTTTTTCTTCTTTTCAGTAGGTACTACACCAGAATGCAGTATCTCGAACCCAAGCAGTACTTATCCGCTGCATAGGACCCAAGCAGCCCAGGTAGGATGGTCAAATGGATAAGGTCAAATTTATTTTCCGTGATTTCCTGTTATACCGCAGATTAAAGGATCCGTTTCGTTGAGCTCTTCCAGACCCTGTCCTAAGAAAAACGGGCGTACAGTGCCCTTTTTTACGGGGTCGTAGGTACTAGTGTAAACAAAGATAAAGGCTAGCGATTTATGACGCAGTGAAACGGTCGTCTAAGGAATTACGAAAAATACCAATTAAACAGATTCATTTTCGATCTTTCCCTCTCTATCCCTGCATGGTGGTTGAGATGAGATAAAATGGAAACTTTTGATAATGAAGTCGTCGGTAGTTTGGAACTAAACCAACTATCTCTAAATAATTGAAAATGTGATAAATAGGTTGGATTCAACCAGGCAAGTTTGACTGAAATTAAGTACCTTTTGAAGAAAATGTTTTTTTTTTTTAAATTCAATAGTTCGAACTTTCAGTACTACGTACTCTATGCTGAGGTAAATAGGTTATACTTTGTGCAATAAGCACCACAGCACATGAGCTGGGGTTTCTATCCAGCGACAGTCCCTCTTAAACTTTTGTAACAAGTTGTAACAAATAAATTGGAAAATCACTAGTTGTAACAAAAGATAGTTAGTAATAAGTCAACAATAGATAATTTAATGGGTTTCCCCTTTTTGCACTTTAGCCCAGTAGGTCCGTTGCTCTCTTTGTTTTGAGCCGCGGTGTCTTCCCCACAACGACAGTAGATTTTCTAATATAGGAGTCGGATGGTTTGAGATAGAGACGTGGAGACGGTTGATAGGTAGTAGTTTTTATTTGGGTTTTACTAGCCAAACCCTAGACAGAACAACCGTATTGCCAAATCGGGCGTACTAGGGTGAAGTATAATAATCGTTTTGTGTCTAGGGTGAAGTATAATAATCGTTTTGTTCGAGGGATAGGGGTGACGTGCGGCCGAGCAAGGGTTTGAGGAGGTTCAGTCGTGAGCGAAGTCGTTGAACTTTTTTATATTTATGATGGTCGTATGTGGGCCTTTGTTGTAAGTGGATGCCCAGGTATCGAACTGTTTCAACTTGAGGGATTTGGGTGTTGTTCAGCCTCAATGGGTTGGGATGGAAATTTGTTTTGAGTGTAAAGGTGGTGGCGATCGATTTACTTTCATTTATTGATATTCGCCATTCTTTCTTCCACCGTTCGATTTCATTAAGATGATTTTGAATATTATTCGACACCACAGTGCCGGACGGATTGCGCGAAAGGATAGCGCGGTCATCGGCAAACATGGTAGACGTGGTGTTCTGTGAGACTGGTACGTCGCTCACGTATATTAGATACATGATTGGGCCCCTCACGCTTCACTGAGGTACCGATGCGCTCATACCCTTGCTCGGAGACTGCGCTGTCCCACATTTTCCATGGAAAGTTCGGTTTGAGATGAAGGGCTGTATCAGCCTGTAGTAGGTGTCCGGTAAAAATGGTTTTACCTTGTATAATAAACCGGGGTGCCAGACCCGGTCAAAAGGTTTCTCTGTCTCAAGGCACACCCCTTGGCAATTTCGAATGCCTCTAGTATCTCTTCCACAACCCTGTGGAGTTGTTGTTGGCAGGAGTGGAGGGTGCGGAATCCGAATTGGAAGTTTGGTATGGCTGGGGCCAGGTGTGGTAGGTAGCAGTTTTGGTAGCATGAGTCTCCCAAATATTTTCGAAAGATTGAAAGGAGACTTATGGGGCGGTAGCTTGTTGGATTGTTGGCAGGTTTTCTGGTTTGCCGATAATGATTATTTCAGCATGTTTCCAGCGAGAGGGAAGTAGGTAGGTCGTACGGAGCATTGCATTATAAATTTGTGTTAGCTGAACTAAAGTTTTACGGGGAATATTCTTGAGGAGTTGTTGAGTGATTCGTTTTGAGCCTGGTGATTTCTTTGTAGGTGATCTGGCTGTTGCATTCTTGACAAGAGCGAGTGAGAAGTATTCCTTAAACGGTGTTAAGGCTAGGGGTTGAGCGACCACAGTCTGTACTGCGTTGCGGAATTCGGGCATTTGGCTTGGATTCGGCTTAAATTACTTCGTTAGGATTTCGGAGAACAGGGCTGATTTCTCTTCAGGTGTACAAACCCAAGTGTTTCCGTTTTTCGAAGGTGGTATATTTTCATATTGCTTGGTTAGAGCTTTTGCTTTACGCCAGAGTGACCCGTCATGCCTGTCCAAGGATATGAGCAAGTTTTTCTTTCGCAATGTAGTTCTGATAAAGCTACTTTTAGGTCGTTTGTGGCACTGTTGTAGGCAGTTTTATGTGGTGGATACCTAGTCCTTTCCCACAAGTTACGAGCATTCTGTTTAATTCTTAAAAGATCGCAAATATGAGGTGGAGTATTTATATGAGTCTGATCTATGGGTTACGTGGTGGACAGTTGTGCTTGCTACGTTCGCCGCGTGCTGAATGTTGTGGGTCAAGCGAGTAACAGCAATTTCTATATCTGTTGGAGTTTTCAGTGGGATGGATAGATTGGTTAAATTTGCTAGCGTTCTCCAGTTGAATGGATGTTGATCAACTGATTCTGATTTTTACAATGTAAGGTCCCATTAATTGTAATCATTACTGAATAGTGGTCAGACGACAATGAGTGAATTACTTGTGTATTTGACGCGATATTGCTTAGATTTTTGCCAAGGAACAGGTCTAGAATATCTGGAGAGTGATTTGAGTTCATTGGATAATGCGTGGGTTGGGGTTCCGACGGGTGGAACACCTCAAGACCAAGTCGAAAGACAACGTCGTGAAGAACTTTGCCTCTCGGGTTTGTGGTAGCCGAAGCCCAACGAGGGTGGTTTGCGTTATAATCGCCCCCCAGTAAGAATTTTTTGGGCCATGAGGAACTGGAGAAAGTTTAAACCAAGCGTTTAACCAACCGATTAACTTGGTTTAACCAAGTTAA
Organism: Leptopterna dolabrata; assembly: GCA_954871275.1. Taxonomy (NCBI): domain Eukaryota; kingdom Metazoa; phylum Arthropoda; class Insecta; order Hemiptera; family Miridae; genus Leptopterna; species Leptopterna dolabrata. The sequence continues at coordinate 40,801,456 of OX940975.1, forward strand.
AGAAAGTTTCACCATATCGTCAAATGAAGGTTATGTGGTTAATTCCCAACTCCTCTAGCCCCGCAGCCTAGGCTATCGACATGGCCAATTACTATGATGGAATACGGTGTAAGGTGATGGGGTGTTGGGGGTTTAAAGGAAGAGCGCTTTTTCTATCAGCGTCGCCTCACTCAAGTGCTTTCAACAAATCTCGTAAAGCTCACACACTCACTCACGTTTTGCTCACCTTATACCTCGTGGAGGCCCTGTGTGCAGAGGTGGCGTTTAAAAAGTGACAAAAGGTAAGAGTGTTGGACCCAGATAAGACCCACCATATTATATTAACGTGGGTTTCCCTTTCGGACAATTTCTCTTTTGCCTCTTTCAATTACCTCGTCTTCCTTATTGATCACTTCGCCAGAGTCAGGAAAAGTATAAAAGAAAAGAAGAGAAAGAAGGGAGTGAGAGAGTAGAAAACTCCTCCTTTGCAGCTGTCGCTTTGGCCCCGAGTCGTAATGCAATATTCCAAAGTAATATCAAACCAATCTTAGCGACAATTTTCATCCGGATGTCTCACTAGGAGACCGACTTAGCTCTTATCGAGTTATATAATTTTATAAGGCCTCTGCTATTTCAGTGATGGTATTCGTTTCAACTCACCGTAAAAGGGATTGCTTGGCGAAAGGAAATAACGTTACAACGAAGTATCTGCTTCCATCTTGCAATTAGAGAGAACGCTGAAGTGATTCGGGATACAAAAAAAGTCGCGAGTATTCGAACATTAATTCGAAAACCAAACTCAGTAAAAAAAATAAATCGATGGAAGTTTGAACAAAGTGAGCTCTCCTGACTAATAATCGTGTTTCCTTCTTTTAAAGTATTTGAGTGAGTACTTACATAAGGAACGTCTTTCTAGATCTGCTATGATTTCCAGAGCTTATCTGGTCTAAAACAATCCACGGATTAATAGGTTCGGCCTTGAATTCATCTGCCGATTTAGTTAAAACTATTGACAGCTCATTTATTTGGAAAATGAGTTGTCAAAATGTATAATATTTCAATGATTTCAACTTAAACGCGTCAGCCCATGAGCGGACTAAACCATAGGTAGGGCGGGTCAAATGGAAATAATACTGACCAATTCATCATGCCCTCTTAATTTCTGCTCATTACTGACATTCCTGAAGTTACATTCGACACTGGATGTGCTCTCAACAATAAAACACGTTTGCGCATCCAACGAAAACTTAGTCAGAATTCGCTGAAATCCAACGGGCACCGATCTACGCACTTCCTCATCATTTTACCTCATCAAAACTTCTTTTGGTTTATTACTTTCAATAACAACGAAATGGGAAAAATTCCCTTCAAAATTTGGATTTAAAGGTTTGAAGAATCAGAAAATGGAATAAAACTTTCTGTCCGTCCACCGTATGCCGGCGCCGTACCTAGCACCACTTTCTTTACCTAGTTACTATGAACCAAAATTAATGAAATTTGGTTTGTAGTCCATTTGGGGTCCAGTTGGTCCACGAAGCTCCTCGGCGTTACTGTCTCATCTCCAGGGGGGAAAATGGAGGTTGCTATTTTCAAAACGCCGTAGCTTAAAATCATTCAGTAGAAGACCGATGATTACGAAATTTTTTGAGACCACTCGGAGCACTGTACGTGCAGCCGTTGGATCCCAGCGAAGCCCAGAAGTTTGAACCGGAAAGCTTCGTCAACATGAGGATGATTCACACGTACACATTATTCCAGCCAAGATAATATTATATATTATTATAATACTTATTATAATTGATAGGGCACAGCTGATTATAATACCGCATGGCTTAATGAAATCGAGTTTGTGATTCCGTGATGGTTATTTTGGATTTGGTTGATAGGTAAGTACCAACAGGTTTGTTGTTCACCGTCAAACAAATCATCCAAATCAGGTAAAAATTTTGGAATATATTTCGAGGTCCTACTTAGGTTTAGCGACGACCACAATGTTAAAAATGACCGGACGGGTATGGTGGGGGTCGAAATGCCGCGTTCTGGATGGAGGCGGTGGAAAAATGCGTATTTATTTGTTGAATGTTAGGGGGTATACTTCGACTCTGATGGCATTTTGGTCGTGTTAGTGTGTGCGTGCGTGCGGGGGTAGGTCCACCATAAAAAACCACCCTACTGATTCAGGGTCTTAGGTAATAGGAATTCTGTGATCTAGGTACGCAGAAGGTGTATCAATACAGGAAAAAGATAAACTGTTGTGTAATAATTTCCTGGTTTTTTGTAGGGTTTTTGACTGAACTTACTACAATACGTGGATGAGTGAAATGTTTCACTGATCGAAAGCGTGTTTGCAATATTTCACTAAACAAAATTTCAAAAACTAACTCAGCAGAATGTAAGGGCGACGAAGAATTGCAACAGAACTCGGTCGGTATATTTGCTACGACAAATTCAATGGATTTTTCAAACAATTCAAAAGCTGAAATCGTTCGAACATCCTGCGCAGTACTGCGACTGAATACGAACGAGAGCAGTATTCGTGGGTGAAAAAGTTCAAAAAGAGAGGGGAGTTTGCTCCTTATTAGAGGTTAACGAACGAATCGTTGGGGGAAAAATACTCTTTCATTCACAACCGAGGAACGTGATTGCTTCACGTCAAGGCCCCGTTTAACTAGAAGAATGAGAACGTGAATGCGGATTGTTACAGTCCCAAGAATATCAAAGGTATTGATTATTCCACAAAATTCTATATGCATGCAGCCCTCAATCTTAGTGCTGTTTTCAAAGCGAGAGGGGGATGCGGGAATCCGCCGAGGCACGAAGTTCAACGAATTTATTTCTTATATTTGCATTTCAAATTATTGTGATTCTGAGCTCATCGACGCAGTGAAAGGCAAGATTGATTGAATGTTATATTATTATGTACATTCACCACGATACGAAATCTAGCAGTTTGTATTCGACGCCGTTGACAAAAAAAGCTAACTAGCCGTCAAATAAAGCACGGACTTTCTTGAGTTAGCCGCATGCATGTGGAAATAACGTTTCGTTGGGAAGAGAAACGTAACGTTCGCATAAAAACTGTCAATCGCATTCAACCCGACAATCACTAGTTTTCAAGATGAAAGGTATGCAATTACAATATTACGTGAGGGGACTCCAATAAAATAAATATGGGATTTGTGAACCAATCTCATTTTACCTCAAGAACTTGATATGACAGATTGATTTATATTACCGTTCTTGCATCGCTATATGATATGGCAACGAACAACATATTTCAAACATAGATTCAACATCTCAACTCGTGGTACTGCACATACCGAGTGATTGAGCAATTTACTCTATTTATAGATCACTTAGCGCTTAAACTGAGAATTGTTTGAGACCACTCGGAGCATTATACGTCCAGCCGTTCGTTTGCACCGAAAAGTTTCGTCAACATGATCATGAATAAAACGGTATACATCCAGCCCAGATACCGTTGCTAGGGAATAGCTGTTTATAATCACGCATGGCTGAATGAAATCGAGTTGGTTGTTCCGAGATGTTATTTCATTTGAAGCATGATGGTTATCTTGGATATTGGTGATAGGTAATTTTGTTGAACAGACGTTATGCTTCATGAATAACAACAAATAACGTTACGTTATTACGTTATTAGTATCAAGTTCATGTTTTCATGAGATGCAGATGGGTTTTGCCGGTGGGACTACAGCTTATTAACAATAGGCACTGTTCGTGTTCAGTCAACAGGAGTTGCCCTTAAATAAGCAGCAGACCCGAAACAAATAATATTAGTGACTGACGGCCGCTAATAAGTGGTACCTTAGCAACAATATTATCGACTCGCGACCCGTTGTACACTAAGAATAATTAGTGTGAGTAAAAATGCCTTAAAATCTGCAAATAAAAATGCCATTTAACCCCTTTAATGCCTTTTCCCCATGAGCACTGGCAAAAATATTATTTTCAATAGTGTTATGCGCAACTTCCTTTTCCCTAATTTTCACTTGACTTTACCCTGCAGACGCAGGTTTAATTAAACAAAAACTGAAAAACTAACTCGGCAGAAAGTACTTTTTGAGTGATACCGAGAGCTGGGTTTTTCAGTCGTTAATTAACCATTGAATTACCTATTACTGGCAAACCGTCAAGAGCTATTATTACTATAATATATTACTTCTTTTCACAGAGAATGGATCCTTCCTTTTTTCAAAATCTGGTACCTATGTTGAATTTTGATTTTCCTCGTTTTTCTCAATGATATTTCATTTCTATCATCATCATTATTATTATTATCATTATTACTATCATCGTTACCATAATTTGGTAGAGAAAATTATGAAATTGGATGCAAAAAGGACATTGGAAGAAATCTATTGCATGAATATAATTATGTGGTGGGAGAAGGAGGAAAATACTCGCACTACATATTTAGTACGATAGTACCAAATAGCAATACTACCGGATTGGAAGGTAGATCTGCAACGAGCCGAGAGTGGGATTTTTTTATCACTTTAAAGGGTAAGCGAGCCATTCGATTAGCGTGGGAAGCAGAGGATTTCATCTGAAAGGATGCGGCTTTGAGGAAAACAGAAGATAGAAGAACCGCCCAAGGAGAAGGCAGCAACCCAAGACCCCAGGGCTGATGGAGATGGCGAGAGAGAGAATGAGAGGGGTATATGGAATTGAATTGAATGAGATTGAGGGTGAAGAGAGGGGATGGCGTTAAGGGACGGGATTATGTCCGATATGCACGAGTATGGGCGGGTACACTGCCGTTTAACATGGGGAGTCCCCTTGACGGGTATGGCGATGAGAATCCCAGGGAATGAACTGGCGGGGGAGGGAAATTCGGGAGAGGGCATAGCGATGAAAGAGGGATCACCAGGGGGTGGATTGTGACTGATGAAACGCCTTGAAATGTGAGAGTGGGTATAAAGGCGGACCGAATTCACATAGGCGAAAGATTTCTCCACGCGGAAATTGGGTCGTTCTTGTTCTTCAGTGAGATCCTGATTCCCCAAAACCGCAACTTGATTCAAAAGTGTTATAACATCCTTCTTATGCAACAAAAAGAATAAGCAGATTGAATCGATAAGTTTTTAAACAACTTTCGTGTTAGAACAGGATATTTCTACCTTCAGGGAAATGTTTTACAGAATACTTCCAGGAAGAAACATACCTATTGTTGCAGGAACCCACTCGAAGCTATGAAGGTTTCGTATTAAAGTTATTCAGAAAAGTTCCCCAAATGTTTTTCATAACTAAACTGAAGCCGAATCGAGTAAAAAATTACCACCATAATGTCAGCTTCCTAGTTAGTACGGAGACAAAACAACAAAGAGCGTGCTTTTGCAGGCTGTAGGCTGTTCTGATTCCTGAAATCAGAGTGCTTAAGTTTCAACTCAGCTAATCAGGGCCAATCAGGGTGGCTCCATACCTTTTCATGATCGAAGGTTGAATAGGAAACAAATCAGCTTCAGAGCTAACTCTGAATGGAATACGGATGGGTAGGTGCCGATGGTGCAGAAGTCTCATTAGTCAGGTGGCGGTGGAATGGGGCTCTTCTGCTTTTTTATAGCTCTATTGGTTTTACTGGAAGATCGGTTTCAGTTCAGATCCCTATGATGTGACATACATAGTGCATTTTTTAATAATAGCGTGATAATGTAACTTTTGATATATTTGAGGAGTTGCTATTATAAGAAATAATGTAAGTTTTGGTGTTGAACTTTTGGTGTGGTAAACTGAGTTGAAGCAAATTAATTCATCATTTAATTGAAAAGATATCGACCATTTTACGCTACCAGCACCTCCCTTCCGCCGAAAAACCCCGGCCACGTCAAAGAAAACTTCCGAAACCTGAGTTCCCTGATGTATACCTCTAATTATTTTTCTATCTCAACACCTAATGAATACATTTAACTATGTTAATTTGCTTCAATTCAATTTAAATTTCGAGTCACATATTGACATCTTACATTACTTAAATTCTTTCAGTGTACACCAAAATCTACATAATTCCTTTATTATGTAGACATAATTCCTTATTATATCGTTTAATTTATTAAAAAAATTGCCCTATTATTAAGATGTACTACTCATGTCCTATTATAGAGAATTGAAGCTGTTTATCCAACCTTAAACCGGGCTTCCCAATAAAACCTCTCAAAAACAGAAATGGTCCCCATCCTTCCACCCTCACCTCACTGAAAAGAGTAGACAACCTTCGAAAGACATAATTGAGGCACATAAGGCTCCCGCAAAAATTCCATCTATTAGCCCTTCATTTCTTATACTTCTCAACTCTCAATTTATTCATTAAAACAATAAAATGAACCGCAGTGGTTCCAATCAAAGGGAAATCCTGACACATTCCGAGGATTGGACTACATTATGTGTTTTCGTAGAACGTTTCCACCCACCATTCGATGAATTTTAAATTGAAAGACTTCCAAGCATAATGTAGTTTGCCAGCTCTTTGATCATACACCTAGTTCTCAATTTATTTATTAAAAAACTTATGCCTCAGGGGTCCAATAAAACGGCAATCTGGAAGTTATGGTGGTAATAGTAACAGCAAGTAAATTATTTGGCATAGCATAAAATCAATCAATTAGTAATGCTGAACAGTTGTAATTATGTTCAAATGTAATTCAGTTTTTGTGGAATAAGTCGGTAATTTTACCATACGGAAAGCCAGGGACAACATTGTTCTGAGGAGCTCGGTAGTCAGTTAGTCCGTGAAATTCGCGATAGGGAGGGTGAAATTACAGTAAGAAACCTGCACGATTATTCTGCATCACTACCGAAGTTGAGGCTTGTACCTGTCATGCAAGAGTCGAAAATATGTATTATGATCTCCAAAATCAAAATTTCCGTTCGTACCATGCGTTTCAGACATAAATTTGATTCAGTGTCTGTCTATCTGTACCCATCTCCTTGGACCACGGTATCTAAACAAAGCATAAGCAAACTTGAAATTCCTTACGCACCTGTACTTACTCCTGTTCTATGCGACCGATTTTTTAGTAATCTTCAAGGATCACGCAGATTGGGTCCCTGGTTACCAGTGAATCCATAGACGAATAAAATGATGGTAGCGTCGCGCACGCTTTGAAAAACCAAGAAATGACGCTCAAATCAGCAGTTTTCTTCTGCCGATTTTGCTAAAACTGTTAGGATTCTAGCAGATGATTCCCGACGAATTTCATTACAATCGGAATGAGACTAGAACCTCTGCATGCGAGAACAACGGAACACTTCACCATTTACATAGCATTTAAGCTCCACATTCCTCCGGACTTGCTGGGGTGTGATTCGTTGAATGAGCAATGCCGGACGTTCCGCCTTGAAGATCGGAGGTGGCAGGCTGATCTGTCCTTTTTGGTTTATTATTTTTTCAATAATGAACCTTTGGATTCGAGCATGAAAAAAAGAGCCCCCCTCAAGATTTGATGGTTTACATTTCAAAGTAGAATCCGCAAATACAATTTAAAAAAAAACGCTGCAAATTATTACTCGAAGGTTTATTATTTACCTGTACAGATGCCCCTTCTGCGTAGATCACTGTTTTCACGGAACAACCAACTCCACATCATACAGCCATGTAATCAGGTGCACCCTAGCGATGATATCTGGGCCGGATTTATACCGTTCGATTCATGATCCGTTGACGAAGCTTTTCACTGCAAAAGAAGGCTGGTCGTACAATGCCCAGGGTGGTCTCAAAAAATTCTTTAGTTCAAGATCAATTTAAAAACTAAAAAAAAACCATAGGTACCCTTCTACTGAAAGTTTTTGAGCTAAGACGTCCTGGAGATTTCAACCCCTTAGAGATGACAGACAGTAACGCCGAGCTTCGAGGACCAACCAGACCCCCAACGGGACCTATAAATAAAATTTCGTAAATTTTTGTTAGTAGTAACTAAGAGAAGTGCCAAGGCGTACGGCGGACACACAGAATTTTTTTTATTGCATTGTCGGATTCTGCATACCTTGAAACGTAAACTATAAAATTATGAGGGGGGTTGAATTATTTTTTTTCATGCTCGATTCCAAGGGTTTATTATAGAAAATAATAAACACAAATTTCACCCTACTTCGCACTTTTCTTAGTTACCATGCACCAAAATTAATGAAATTTGGTTTGCACGTCCCGTCAGGGGTTTAGTTGGTCCTCGAAACTCGGTGTTACTGTCAGTCATCTGTAAGGGATGAAAAGTAGGGGTTGAAATTTTCAGACCGCCGCAGCTCGAAAACTTTGAATAGACCCATTCATGAACTTGGTTTTGCCATGTTTCTGTGCTTATATTCTTCATTATATTATACTAAATATGTTTTTGAATAAAGAATTGAATTGAATTGAATTGAAGAAGGGTATGATTTTTATCCGTTTTTAAACAATTTAAAAACGGAGAGAATAATTTTTTTGAGACCACCCTGAGCATAGTACGTCATGCCGTCCGTTTGCACCGAAAAGTTCGTCAACATAATCGTGAATCAAACGATATAAATCCGGCCCGGATGTCATCGCTAGAGAGCACCTTAAATATTATAATCACGGATGGCTGTATGAAGTCGAGTTGGTTGTTCTGAACAAACGTTGAAGTATTATTGGGTAAATTATTACATAACGGTAAATTATTACACAGCGGTACATTACTACACAACGGTAAATTTTTACACAACGGTAAACTATTGCACAACGGTGAATGATTACACAACGGCTCATTATTTGCATTATGCTTCATGAACATCCGCAACTACTTAATGATAGAATATTATTGAATCCCTCGCAGTTTTACCAAACTTTAATTCCCGGACCGGCTCTAATACTCGATTTAGGGCTTTCCTGGGGGGAGCTGGAGGTTAGGTATTGACCACAGAAGTCTGATCTACGCAGAAGAGGCATCTATACAGGTAAATTATTACACAACGGTTTACTACACAACGATGTACAATTTTACCTTATGCTTCATGAATAACAACAAATAATTAATTATTGAATTATTGAATCCCTTCCATTTTTATGAAACTGTAATTCCCGGGCCGGATCCGGTACGCGATTTAGGGCTTTCTTGGGGGGAGCACGAGTGTAAGTATTGACCACAGAAAACAGTGATTTACGCAGAAGGGACATCTATACGGTAAATAATAAACCGTTGTGTAACAATTGGCCGCGTTCTTCATAATACTTTCATCACAAACATGAACATTTTGTTGAGTTGTTGATGTATAATATATATATTTGTATTTGTCATTATATGTCTATTATATTGGGCTTGCCAGTATTGCTGAATAAATAAATAAATAAACTCACATCGCCTTAAACACTTGAATCACCGGTTCCATTCATAAAAACGCTGCAAATCCCTGCACAACGGTTTATTATTTTGTATAGAATACCCTTCCGTTACAGATCACTGCTCTATGTATAGATAACCCGTCTATATAATTTATGTACTATTCTATACATGTATAATGTAGATCGCAGACCTTCCGTAGGTTAGTACCTAACCCCGTACTCGTTACTAGGTACCTACCTAAATCACGAGTTAAATGTTGCTAAAATAATTCTGCCGATGACAAACAGTACCTAACAAAAAGAAACACACATAATGAAGTTCTGAAAAGAAATTGTTGATGAGGAGTGAAAACATTGTAAATAGTCTTTAAGCAATTTGCTACGTACAATAACAAAATAGAATCCAAACACATTTTTAATAATGCCATGACGTCTGTCTCTTCCCTGCTTGTCTAATTTATTGTTTACTGGGTATCATCATTCACAGCCACTGGGAAGAATTACATAGAATCATCCGCTAGGTAACGTCCAGATCGTCAGTCAGAAAGGCAATGTGAAGTTATTTTTATGTTGTATGGAGATACCTACTGCAAAACACAAGTCCAACGAGTGGTGAACGATTTTTGTACGATGATAACTGGCGAAGATAAAGTTCCCTAGCAACGAATCGGTTGTAAGCGAAAATCATCAGAAATATTTTCGTGACGTTGTTTCCGTTGCATGTCTCCGTTGCATGTCCCGCGTTTCATTTTCGAGTTTATGTAGCAAAGTAAAGACATAATGTCAAAAGTTGCGAAAGTACCTACCAACAAACTCCAGCCCCTTCTACGTAGATGGTATAATAAACCGTTGTGTAATAATTTACCGTTGAGTAATGATTTACCGTAGTAATAATTTACCCATCAATAATACTTCAACGTTTGTTCAAGTTTCACTACCTACCAACAAACTCCAAAAGAGCCTTCATTTTTCAAATGAAATAATATCACAGAACAACCAACTCGACTTCATACTCCGCCAATATAATCAGGTGATCCCTAGCAATGATTTCATCTCCGCCAAATTTCCTATTGTGGGCGCGTCTCTGGTTACGAGATTTGGTTTGAATTGTATACAATTTCATTCACACTGGAGTCGAAAATGCCTGTCGGTGCAAACTTCGGGGCCTTACTGTGAACGAACGGCTGGACGTACGACGCTCCGGATGGTCTTACAAAACTCGCAAGTTCAAGAACTATTTAAAACCGTAAAAATATTCACGTAAAAAAATGGTATAGGCGTTTTGAAAATTTCAACCCCTATTTTGAACCCCTTAGAGATGACTGACAGTAACGTCGAGCTTCGAGGACCAACTAGACCCCGAACGGAACCTATAACCCGAATTTCATCAATTTTCTTTCATGGTAACTAAGAAAAGTGGCCCGTACGGCGTACGGCGTACGGCGGACAGACAGAAATATTGGTTTATTATTTTCAATAATGAACCATTGGAATCGAGCATGAAAAAAAAAATTCTAACCCCCCCTCAAAATTTGATGGTTTACGTTTCAAGGTATGTAGAATCCAAAACTGCAATAAAAATATTTCTGTCTGTCCGCCGTACGCCGTACGCCGTACGCCGTACGGGCCACTTTGCTTAGTTACCATGAAACAAAATTGATGAAATTCGGGTTATGGGTCCCGTTCGGGGTCTAGTTGGTCCTCGAAGCTCGACGTTACTGTCAGTCATCTCTAAGGGGTTCAAAATAGGGGTTGAAATTTCCAGAACGCCTATACCTTTGTTTTACGTGAATTTTTTCACGGTTTTAAATAATTCTTGAACTTGCGAGTTTTTTAAGACCATCCGGAGCATCGTACGTCCAGCCGTTCGTTCACAGTAAGGCCCCGAAGTTTGCACCGACAGGCATTTTCGACTCCAGTGTGAATGAAATTGTATACTCTTGTCACCAGGGACGCGCTGGATTCAGTCAATCAATCAATTTATTCAATCAATTGATCGATCAATCAATCAAAATTTTCAATTGAAATTGGAATAGTTTGTAAATTATTGGATTACTTTATTGTTTGCAATTGGGGAATCATAGGCTTGTTTGTGTGTCTGTTGTTTTCAATTGCAATTGGCCACTGCTCACTTGAATTGGAATTCATTAATTTGAATTGGAATTCATTTCGAATTGTCTAATTGGCATGGTGCGCATTGGCATGGTCCGAAATGGTTCTGCAATTCTATTGGCCCAACGCTGTCTGCGATTCTCATCATAACATGTATAGACTAGTACATATTGTATTATACAGACGGGTTATCTATACAGAGATCTGTGATCTGTAACAGAAGGGTATTCTATACAAAATAATAAACCGTTGTGCAGGGATTTGCAGCGTTTTTTTATTGCAGTTTTGGATTCTACATACCTTGAAACGTAAACCATCAAATTTTGAGGGGGGTAAGAATTTTTTTTTTTCATGCTCGATTCCAATGGTTCATTAGAGAGTTTTTGCAACACACTCACGACGAAACGAACGAAACGAAAGCAGTGCTGCGCATGCGCACTTAAGACACCGAAAAGTTTGACGAACCGTGACGACGAAAAATACCGGGATCTCGCGGTGTCAGCTTTCGTCGTGTTGATATGACGAAACGTAATTTAACCTTACATCTGTATAACGCTACCTACCTTCTTCTGTTTTCCTTGGAAAATAAAAATGTTGAGCGTCGTATTCACAGCTGCTTCTTGGCGTCTTGGCAGACTTGACGCCATGTGTGGACATAGATTTGTATTAACCATGGAGTAAATGGATGATAGAGAGGTTGACATAACGTTAGCGTGACTCCACCAGCCGGTAGACGCCAAAGCTGAACGAAAACTGAACCGAAAAAGGTTAGCATCTGACTTCGGTCGCCCTATCCGCCATTTCCGTTTCGGTGTCGTTTTCCGTTTCGTTTCGTCACGAGTGTGTTGCAAAAACTCTCTATTATTGAAAATAATAAACCAAAAGGCCTCAGGAGATCGTGCTTACGTGGTAGTACGTACGTGCAGTCCAAGCCAACTTCCTCAATTCGAATGAGAGTCCCAATATTTACCAGCGCAGAAATGCGTAACTAAGCTTTTCTGAAACGCTGTAGAAATCCGGATCCATAGTTTTTTTCAAAATATCCTCCACACTTTTTCCTCTTCTATTCAAATGAGATTAATTAATCGTTTTGAAATGGAATGAGAGTTGATCAGAATCCAATCTTGATTTAGCACATAACCTGTCTATTCAACGAGCATTTGATTCCAAGCAAACAAACCGCCGATCAATATTCCCGCTCAACTCCGGAAGCATTCTCTTCAACAGGAAACGAGCCCTAATTAAGTGGGAGGGCCGAGCTTGGGGCGGGAACCTAACAAGCGGCAATCCTGTTGTAAGTTTTCAAGTGGCAAGGGGCCCCTGAGATTGCTGGCGTGTTCGCCAATCTGATTGATCTACCTGATGAACCGCGTTACCTCTACAAAGCGACTGGCCACAAGATGTAATCATTGGCATACCTAACAAGGCAGTAATTAGGTCCATGCGAAAATCGTTGACTATGTCTTGAATGGACGCCCAAGAGATACACTTGCGTTTCTTCTTCTGAGTCGCTATTATTGTTGGGTATGTTTTTGGTAAATCTATTATATCTATCTTGATAATGCGTGTTTGTCGAAGTTTCCTTCACGTTCACTATTTTTACCTCAAAACTGACGCCGTTTTTACGGTTTTTGCTTATTCCGTGGTTTGACATGAAAACTTAGCGGTTTTGAGGCACGAAACCAAGGAAGCAGCTATAGTACCTACTATGTTAACGAGGGGTAAGTTTTCAAGTAGATGATCCCACACAATACCTATAAATTTGCCTAATTTACGATTCACGAGCGTGCCAGGAATTTCAGCTCCTTCTGTGAACCGTTATACTATCTATAGCTCATCTCGTTTGAACTCTTCATCAGCCTACACAAATTATAGTTTCGATGGATCTAGTCGATCAGTTCAGTCTATAACAGTTCAGGGACCTGGATACGGAAGTATAAGTCATACTCGTGACCAAATCCCTTGATATCTGAAACGCAAAACGCGAGTACGTACTTAACCAGTGTTCAGATGTACGACGAAAATTGAGGGAAGCCATAGATAAACGCGATTCAACTACTTATTAAAATAAAAATGGAATTATATTAAATGAGAAATTGCATGAATTTAAAAGTTAGATTCACGTGAAAGAATCGTAGTAGTTGTCTGTCCATGCAATCGAAGTTAGTAAAATGCAGAAGCACATAAGCAAACTCCTTCTTATTGAGGAGAGATCTGCATTCAGTAGACAGTGGCAAAGGACGTTTGAAATTCTCCTTGTCTGTGTTCGTGAATAAATATTATCATGCACTTGCATGTTATTTGAATAAGAACCCAGGCCTAGAGAAAGTCCAATCTATAGTCGATAAAATGTGTTCCCAAGTGTCTTGGAAGTTAGGTAGGTACTAAGAATTATGTTGGTAAAAGACGATCGTATTATGAAACAAAAAATGACTGGAAAAACGAAGGATGAAATATTTTTTCCTTCCTTCTATTCCTAATGTGTTTGTATTGTGATTAAAAATTTTCTATGGATGAACACTGCAATTTCTATATTTGTTGTGAGTAGCAATAGAGAGATGGAGGTCTCGGACCAACCCCCCACCACCGCCCACGGAGGCCTCACATCCCGGTGGGGGTCTCGGACCAAGTACCCTTCCCCCCCTCACCATAGCTTGTCGGGGGCTCTGGATCAAGGCGTCAAATTTCTGGTGATGTCCCTGGGGAGTTCGGACCAAGTGGGTTGTAGTCAAATACAAGGCTGTAGGGGACGTATATTACGCGGGCAAAATAGTTCAGATGCTAATAATTCAGTAACCAAGAAACCCCCCCCCCCCTTCACTCCCCAAACACGCAGCTAGCATATAAGTAGATAGTAGAATGTGTGTTATTATCGATAGTTTGATATAGTGAGGCGCGATGAATGCATGTATAATAGACTTGAAATTATTTTGAATACCAGATCGAGCGTATATTTTATTGGAATTTACCTTTTGTCACTTGAGCGCTGAAAACCCCTATCATTTCGTGTTTGATTTGAGTAATGTAGTATCTAAGGAGGACTCATATTCAAAACGCTGCAAATCCCTGCACAACGGTTTATTATTTTGTATAGAATACCCTTCTGTTACAGATCACAGCTCTATGTATAGATAACCCGTCTATATAATATAATATGTACTATTCTATGCATAATTATGTAGATCGCAGACCCTCCGTAGGTTAGTACCTAACCCCGTACTCGTTACTAGGTACCTACCTAAATCACGAGTTAAATGTTGCTAAAATAATTCTGCCGATGACAAACAGTACCTAACAAAAAGAAACACACATAATGAAGTTCTGAAAAGAAATCGTTGATGAGGAGTGAAAAAAGTTGCAAAAGTACCTACCAACAAACTCCAGCCCCTTCTACGTAGATGGTATAATGAACCGTTGTGTAATAATTTACCGTTGAGTAATGATTTACCGTAGTAATAATTTACCCATCAATAATACTTCAACGTTTGTTCAAGTTTCACTACCTACCAACAAACTCCAAAAGAGCCATCATTTTTCAAATTAAATAATATCACAGAACAACCAACTCGACTTCATACTCCGCCAATATAATTAGGTGATCCCTACCAATGATTGGCCGTATTCACAAATTCCTATTGTGGGCGCGTCTCTGGTTACGAGAATTGGTTTGAATTGTATACAATTTCATTCACACTGGAGTCGAAAATGCCTGTCGGTGCAAACTTCGGGGCCTTACTGTGAACGAACGGCTGGACGTACGATGCTCCGGATGGTCTTAAAAAACTCGCAAGTTCAAGAATTATTTAAAACCGTAAAAATATTTACGTAAAAAAATGGTATAGGCGTTTTGAAAATTTCAACCCCTATTTTGAACCCCTTAGAGATGACTCACAGTAACGTCGAGCTTCGAGGACCAACTAGACCCCGAACGGAACCTATAACCCGAATTTCATCAATTTTTTTTCATGGTAACTAAGAAAAGTGGCCCGTACGGCGGACAGACAGAAATATTTTTATTGCAGTTTTGGATTCTACATACCTTGAAACGTAAACCATCAAATTTTGAGGGGGGGTAAGAATTTTTTTTTTCATGCTCGATTCCAATGGTTCATTATTGAAAATAATAAACCAAAAGTGCCGTATCATCTACTCCGAACCACGGTCTTGTGTACGATCAAGGTGATAACGACCCTAATGATTTGGAGAATCTATTGAACCAGGTCCCTATTCGTAAAAGGGTTAGAGAAATGCGTGATTCTGAGTAACATACTGAAGCCTAAAGTATTGGATTTAGGTGATTTCGGATTCGAGTTTAGAGAAGGTGGTGAGAGCCAGTGACACCAATCCAAACGGCACCATTTTCAACCGGACTGTTCAGATTTTAGCTTATGCAGGTGATGTAGACCTGGTGAGTAGGAATAAGAGCTCCTTGAAGACTGCGTACCGCCAAATGAAGGAGGAGGCCGGGAGGATGGGCCTGACAGTGAACACTGAGAAAACCAAATACACGCTCATGACCCGTGAAGGCAAAAGGAACCAGAGCTTCATCTGTGGAAACGAAGTGTTTGAGTACGCCCGTGAGTTTAAGTACCTGGGATCAACAATCACAGGCGACAACAGCGTATCCACATAGATAAAGCGGAGAATAGCCTCTGGAAATAAGGCCTATTATGCCGCAATGCCCCATGCTTAAACCCTCTCTGATGTCCAGAAAGACAGGACCACAATATACAGGAGGATGATAAAGCTGGTGGTAACATTCTGATCGGAGACATGGGTTTTGACCAAGTCCGACGAGAAGATGTTGTCGATATGGGAAAGGAAAATCCTCAGGAAAATGTATGGACCTGTTTGTGAGGGAGAACAGTGGCGAATCAGGAAGAATCTTGAACTTTACCAGCTCAGTGAGGATGAAGATATAGGCACAGACATCAGGAAGCAGAGGATTCAGTGGGCAGGGCATTTGGTGAAGATGGCTGATGAACGGGCCTGTAAGAAGGTGTTCAGTGGTAAGCCCGGGAGAAGAAGAAGGGAAGGAAGACCAAGGAAAAGATGGCAGGACGACCTGGAGGAAGGAGGAAAATTGGAGTCAGAAACTGGAAAATGAATGCTCAGGGTAGGACTGAATGGAAGGGTGTTATCCGAGAGGCCAGGACCCTCCATGCGGGCTGTAGCGCCAAGGGGTAAGGTAAGGTAAGGGAAACGTCTTATAGCGAACTTCTGGCAACATTATATTGATCTGATCAGGATCCTCTTTAACCAGTTGATGTAGTCAAGTTAGTTTCACTAGGGAACAAATAGAGTGATAAAAGGAATTCAACGTACGAAGGTCATGACAAAAAGTTGTCCCTAATTTATTCGTCATCAGAACTTGCAACGATTGAATCCTAAATCACCCAAATCTAGTACTTTACGCTTCAGTATTTTTCTCAGAATCACCCATTTCTGCAACCCTTCTACGAATAGGTACGTGGTTCAGTAGGTGGCGTCTTTCAACAGTTTCTCCAAATCATTAGGGTCGTTATCACCTTGGTCATATACAAGACTACGTTCCGAGTAGATGATACGACACCCCCATCTCTGTACTACTACTGTCGTGCTTACACACCCAGTGAAGTTAATGAAGAACTTCTGCATCTACCCTCTTCTCCGAGAGAGATTGTGCAAATGATTCGTAGCCCTCAGTGTTTTCTCATTTAACCTTTCTATTCCCACACCCTTCCACCACCGACCTCGGTATGTATCATCCTTGGTTTTATTCATTGCCCCATGATCCAGTTCGCCTCCCTTGGTTTTCTATTCTTACAGAGAGAAAGGAAAGTTCTACCGTCCATTGCCGGTTGTAGGAGTATTTCCCCTATTCGCTTTTACTTCGAGTCTTGAGGAGGCTCCTCCTTTGGTTAATACTCATGTCATCCTCTAGGCTTCCGAAATAATGAAAAAGATACAGAGGAAATTTGCCCTTTTAATGAACGCTGCTCTCTCATTTTTTTTGGGTTTTTTCTCGTCTCCCATTTCCTTAGCCCGGCTGCCTCAAGAAAAACTTCTTTGCATAAACATGAGGACGCTAATACAGAGGTAGGTAACATAAAATCATTCTCAAGGACGAATATGATAAGCAGATCTTTAAATAGTAGTACACTGTTTTTTCATGAATAACAATACGCTGCAAATTATTATAAAAAGGTTTATTATTTTCCTGTATAGATACTTCTTCTGCATAGATCACTGAATTCCTATAAGCATAAGACCCTGAATTAGTAGGGCCGTTTTTTGCTATGGATAGTGCATGGCTTACAGCTGATGGACAGAAATGTTTAACATGGATATGTGTATCTCCTCGGGTATTGAAAATACATGAACCAAAAGTCAGCCAAGATGAGCATTAAATACTCGTACCTACCTTTTTTCCTCCGATTCAAGACCGCATAGGTATACAGTGTTAGGTTATTGGATAGGATCGCGCGCACGGTGTCTGCGGTCAAACATTGTGTGAAGTCAACAAGTAGCTCTCCTCGCCTCACACATGATGCCAATTCCTCTCGTCACGCACCGCCCTCTTGGTGGCCTGATCCTCTGGGGAGTGATTGGCGAGGGATGGGGGGAGGGGGGGTGTTTAGATCCCGTGTAAAGCTCTACTAGGTAGGTCCTTGGGTATCATAACGTTTATACATGGCTGGTCACACCGATTAAACGGGAGGAAGTCAACAATCCGCCACAATCCCAAGCCCTGACCCGTGGGGCTATGCATCAGTAACAATATTGAAATCGATCATTCCGCATCGTTCAGTCGTTTTTTAGCCTCGTTCGGGTGAATCGAGTCTTCAGAATCCTTCGTCGTGATTTCCCGCTTCCTGTGATTGCAACCAAGGAGCTGTTCTCCACTGTTTTGGCTCTCCAAAGAGGTCTTCTGGCATTCGTGGAGACCATCGAATTATATACCTGCAATGCTCGCTAGACGGCTCGAGATAGGACTCCGGCGGTCCGCCTTCCCCCACCATGAGTGGACAACCTGCTGTTCACACGGCCACGACTTTTGGAAACATTTTGCCCGTTGTTTATTTTTCTTATGTTGTTTATCGTTCGTAGTTCACCATTATTGTTCAATGGCTCACAGTTCACCAGAAAGCGTCAGTAGGTAGAAACGTGGTTCGGACGTGTTCAGCTTATGGTTGTAAGATAACAGATGTGCAAGGAAATGACATTTCATTCCACAAGCAAGCTTCTTAACAGTTTTATGTCACGAGTTTCAACTAGGTATCCTATTAAGTAAGTAGACGGTTTAAACAGAAGTAGGAAAGCCCTAAATCGAGTACTGGAGCCGGCCCCGGAATTAAAGTTTCCTACAAATGCGCGGGATTCAATAACTAAATCATTAATTATTTTTTAGTTATTCATGAAGCATAAAGCACATAATAAACGTAAATAAAATTTACCTGTATAGGTGCCCCTTCTTCGCAGATAGTATGATCAACCGTTGTGCAATGATTTACATTTGAGTAATAATTTACCGTTGTGTAATAATTTGCCTATCAATAATACTTCAATGGCTGTTCAAGTAGCAAAAGTACCTACCAACAAACCCCAGCCTCTTCAACGTAGATGGTATAATGAACCGTCGAGTACTAATTTACCGTTGTATAATAATTTAGCATTGTGTTATAATTTACCCATCAATAATACTTCAACTTTTGTTCAAGTTTCACTGCCTATCAACATACTCGAAAAAGAGCCATATCATTTTTCAAATGAAATAATACTTATTACAGAACAACCATCGACTTCATACTCGAAGAATATAATCAGGTGCTCCCTAGCAATGATGATCTCGGGCCAATTCCCGATTGTTAGCACATCCCTAGTGATAATATTTGGGCTGAATGTATACAATTTCATTCACCCTGCTGTTGAAAATGCCTGTTGGTGCAAACTTCGGGGCTATGGTAAAATCGCCGAAACGCCCTCCTTCGACGTTTAAAATTGTAGTGATCCAGCGGGAGCTGAGGATGAAATAATTCCACGAGACGCTTGGTAGGTCAGTTTGTGAATGGAGTAATTTATTGGTGCAATACAGCTTCTTTTATACCCCTTACAGGACCCAGAGGGGGGTCGGGGGGTCCCCACTCTGGGAGGTCGATCTGAGTCAGCCCGTTACTCGATTAGATGTTTATCGGTGGACCAGCCGATCATCACACTGCTCCCCCCAGAATTTAAGTAAAGTACTTAGATTATAGTAGGCTGGCGTGCGACGGCGGTTGTTGCCGGTGGTGCGCTGGCCGATGGGTGTGAGAGGCTGCGAGTGGGTGCGTAGCGTGCGTTGTAGCGTGCTGGGCTGTCCGTGGGAAGGCGAGGGTCGAGTTGAGTCTGTGTAGGCGGGGTTGGCGACCGTACGTTAGTGGCGGCCGTGGCGAGGGAGGCGTGGGTGAAGCGGGCCTCCGATGTAGGTAGATCCTCCTGGGCGAAAACCAGGTCGAGCGGCGCGAACCACACGTAAGGGAAAGCCGGGTCGAGAGGCCGGAGCTTGAGAGGAGTCGGTTCCGCCGGTTTCGGGGGTTTGGGGTCCAGTTTCTTCGTAGGCGCCAGTCCGGGAGATCTGGAACAGAGGAACGATGATTCTATTGGTGGCCGCTCGCGTTATACGGAGAGCGATGGGTGAGGCGAGGAAGTGGGGTCCCGTTGATAAGGCCGGTGACGGGCCCGGCGTAGTGGGGGCTCGTGAGGCAGAGCGGTAGTGGGGCACCGCTGCGAAGCCGCGGTCGTATCGCAGGAGGCGAGTAGCCAGGGCGGAGGTGTGTGAACTTCGCTGGTGTTGCGTTCGCAGAAGGCCGGTGCGAAGGTGCGTGTTTTCACGGCGAGTTGTCGCAGGGGGCTGGCTCACGTTGGCTGGCGATCGCAGGAGGCGAGAAGCCGGGGCGAGAGGTGTGTGAACTTCGGCGGTGTTGCGTTCGCAGAAAGCCGGGGTGAAGGTGCGTGTTTTCACGGCGAGTTGTCGCAGGGGGCTGGCTCACGTTGGCTGGCGATCGCTGGAGGCGAGAAGCCGGGGCGTGAGGTGTGTGAACTTCGCCGGTGTTGCGTTCGCAGAAAGTCGGGGCGAAGGTGCGTGTTTTCACGGCGAGTTGTCGCAGGGGGCTGGCTCACGTTGGCTGGCGATCGCTGGAGGCGAGAAGCCGGGGCGAAGGTGCGTGTTCTCACGGCGAGTTGTCGCAGGGTCGCTGGCGATCGCAGGAGGCGAGAAGCCGGGGCTAGAGGCGTCCCAACCTCGCCGGGGCGAAGGTGCGTGAACGTCGGTTGTCACCAGTGTAGTGATCCAGCGGGAGCTGAGGATGAAATAATTTCACGAGACGCTTGGTAGGTCGGTTTGTGAATGGAGTATTGGTGCAATACAGCTTCTTTTATACCCCTTACAGGACCCAGAGGGGGGTCGGGGGGCCCCCACTCTGGGAGGTCGATTTGACTCGGCCCGTTACTCGATTAGATGTTTATCGGTGGAGCAGCCGATCATCACAAAAATGTTTACCCATTTTTACATACTCCAGAAAATATTTTATCCGTTTCACATGTTTTGTGCATATTTCAAAAAAAAATGCATATTTCGCATTTTTAAATACAAAAAAATCCTACCTATCCCTAGTATTAATAAGGTACTATGTTTACATAATACAATTTATTATACTTGAAGTTATCGTTATACTTTGCACACTCCAGTATCTGTAATTCCCGCTATCACCACCAATCACAATACAATTAGTATCTCACGCGGAACTGATTCGTTAACTATTCGGTAGTAATACTGGTACCTAACCTCGCGGTATCCGAACTGATGGGGGCCCCTGATATATTGATGGGGACACCTGTATATGTATGGACGTATGTTCCCACCCAAAGGTCTGCAGCTTCCCCCGATTCCAACGATCACAGATTTTTTCACTTCAGGATAAATATTATGTACCGTCGATAGATTAGAAAATTTCATCCAAATCGGTCCAACCTGATGGTGTGGTATCCGCCATAGCAGTCAGAAAGGGGATACCTACTAGTACCCCGCGAGATGCTGTCTGAAACGACAAGATCTATGCCTTTGAAGCGACTGGAAATAACACAAGACTTGGAAGACAGCAGATTTATTGAGGGTTAAGAAAAGGCTAAGTTGGTATATGTTGCATCATGAGTTATAGTTGGGTATAGATGTTGTATGGTTACGAGATCCTAGTTTCACAAAATACGGAAAATACATTCATTCTTAAACCAGCGCTCGACGTGGCGCTTTCGTGGCGACAAGGATAAACAAAAAGAGAAATGGCCGCAGGAAGACGAGGAAGACAGTCTCGGCAGGAGGACGTACTTCCACCACAGGGCGCGGGAGAAGTGAGATCAAATCCACACAGAATAAGGCTAGAGATAAGGCCATTCGATCCAGAAATGCAAACGTGGGAGTATTACTTGCCGTATTTCGAGTTGTAATTAATATTAGCTAGAATTGAGGAGGATGATGATCGCCGAGATGTACTGTTTACGAAAGTAGGGACCCAGGCTTTCAAAATGTTGGTGGACTATTTTCGGCCGACTCGGGTAACGGAACTGACATACAATCAATTGAAAGTCATCAATAAAGTCTATAATACACAGTATACGGTCACAACAGACTGGGTAGCATTCACTATGCGAAAGAGGTCGAAAGCGGAAGACGTCTCGAAGTTTATCAACGACCTCAGGGCGCTAGCGGGAAAATGTCAGTTTGGAACATCCCTAGAAGAGCGGATAAGAGACCAGATAATTGTAGGAATTAATAACAGTATGTGGCAATGTGAGTTCTTGAAGGCATTTCCAGGCAATGATCACACATTGGCAGAAGGTGAATCATTGGCAACCAGACTGGAGCGAGGTAGGGAAGAACAGACGCGTTTGGCAGAACTGACAGAGAAACCTCGAGAAGAAGAAAGGAGAACGGTGAATAAAATTAAGGGCAAACACGGTGGTCAACAATAAGCGGACACCAAATATAAAGAGGCCAGCACTGTTTCAAGTGTGGAAGACAAGCCCACAGCAACAACAGGAAATGTCCTATGCCTGGAATAAGTCGTATGACCTGTGCCAGGGTAAAAACCACTTTTCGCGTGTCAGTTTCAAGTAGGGGCGAGTTAAGGTTTGTCCGGAGACGGAAGGACGGAAGAGGACCATCAACAAGATACAAGAAACAAAGCCACGGGATACCAGTTCATCCTCTGAGAGTTCATCCTCCGAGAATCAGGGAGGATCCGAATTAGGGTTAATTCGACAAGTAACTCGTACGGGCAGAAAAGTAATCCTAACAGTGAGTCTTAATGGATCCGAAATAACAATGATGTATGATCCGGGAGCGCAGCACTCCGTAATTAGCAAGAAGGTTTGGAAGCAGATTGGTAAGCCCGATTTGACACCCTATCCAAACTTGATTGCCCACACAAACGTGGAAGTAACCACGGTGGGAATGACAAAAGTACAGGTAGCGGCATTTGGAAGGGAATACAAACTACCAATAATTGTTGTGGAGAAGCACGACGTGCCTCTATTCGGATTAGATTGGGTTTTAAAATTTGATCTTCCGTTACCTCCAGGAGCCGAAATTTGCACCACCAAGGCCACAAGGGAAACACCACCCACTCCCGCAACGACTCACATGCCCCCAACCATCTCCCTGAACACGATTCCGAATGATATTAAAACCGTTTTGTTGCGTTATCCAGAGCTGTTCAGTCTGACAACGGGAAACATTAAGGGGCATCACACTGAAATAATGTTACAACCAAATGCAGCCCCAAGAGTTTTCAAAGCCAGGCCAGTCCCGTTCGCCCTGAAGCCAGCAGTGGGAGAAGAATTAGATAGGTTATTGACAGAAGGAATCATAGAACCTATAGATCCAGCAGTGACTAGCATTGAGTGGGCGTCGCCGCTCGTTATAGCCCCAAAACCAAATGGTAAAATCAAGCTATGTGCAGATTTCAAGGTGACCGTCAATAGATGCATAGTTATGGATAAACATCCACTTCCCACTTTTGAAGAGGCGTGCGTTTCTATAACAGGAGGAGTACAATTCTCAGTCATTGACTTGAAGGATGCTTATTTACAGATGCCGGTAGCTGAGGAGTCAAAAAATACTTGATAATAGCAACGCACAAAGGTTTTTTCAGATATCGAAAAATGCCATTTGGAATTAGTTCGGCACCCGCTAAATTTCACAGAACTATGGGAATCATACTGGCAGGAATTGAGGGTGTACAATGCTATTTGAATGACATAATCATTACGGCAAGAGACAGAGAGACCCATATTAAAAAGGTGGGTACAGTGCTGGGGAGGCTCAACACGGCCAGAATGATAGTACAGCTAGAAAAATGCAAGTGGCTCCATGACTCTGTTATCTATTTAGGGCATCGGTTTGGTAGATGGGGGATTCATCTCACTGATCAACATGTGCAAGCTATTCAGCAAATGCCGGAGCCATCTAATGTGAAAGAACTTAGATCCTTCATGGGTAGCACAAACTACTACCAAAAGTTTATTCCCAAATTACAAGGGCGGTGTACGTTGCTATACAGTTTGCTACAAAAAGGAGCCAAGTGGAGCTGGACAGAACGACATGGCAGGGTAGTCAAAGAGATGAAAGGAATTTTATCATCAGCCGATACTTTGGTACATTATGACCCTTCATTGCCATTGATACTGTACTCAGACGCAAGTGAAACAGGGGTTGGGGGTGTTCTGCCACCGATACAAGGAGGGAGTGGAAAAGCCGATAGCATTTACGTCCAGAACATTGAACAAGGCGGAGCAGTGCTATGCGGTAATAGGTCGAGAGGCGTTGGGTATTGTCCATGCGGTAACAAAATTTGAACGGTACTTCTATGGGCGGAGGTTCATACTACGAACTGATCACAAATCACTGACATACTTGTTTGGGGGAAAGGCGGAACTGCCTAATATGGCTTCAAGTCGGCTTAGTAGATGGGCACTCAGGCTGATGGAATTCGATTATTGCATTGAATTCATACCTGGCAAAGAAAATAGTCCAGCAGATACGCTGTCGCGGTTACCTCAAAAAGTGGAAAACGTGCAGGACAAAAACGAATATGGAAGGAAGATAGCACACACAAAGTTAAAAGATATAGGGATATTGAAAAACCGGTTGAACTCAAGAACGGAAGACGATGAGCAGTTGCACAAAATAACCAAGTATCTACAACAGGGGTGGCCAGCAAAAGAGCATTTGGCTAAGGAGTTGTGGACGTTCAATGAAAAGAAGGAAGAATTGTCGTATGAAGAAGGGGTTCTACTTTGGAAGGGTAGAATAGTGATCCCCGCGACACTGCAACAAGACGTTCTGCATAGTATTACATGAAGGACACCCAGGCGTCTCGGCAATGAGGTCAATAGCCAGAATGCACCTTTGGTGGCCATCGATGGACAAGGAAATTGAGATATTCTTGAGGACATGTAAACCGTGCCAGGAAAACCGGCCATGGGATCCGGAATCACCCTTGTACTCCTGGAATGTACCAACTGAACCATGGTCACGTTTGCATGTTGACTTGGCGGAATTTGAAGGGCAGAACTGGTTGATTCTGGTGGACGCGATGTCCAAATGGCTAGAAATTGTACCCATGAAGCAAATCACAACCGAGAAAACAGTGGGGGTATTGGGAGATATTTTTGTACGGTTTGGGCTACCCAAGGTCATAGTTTCGGACAATGGTCCACAGTGGACATCCGATAATTTTAAAGAGTTTTGTAGACATAAAAATGTTCGACATGTTCTAACTACGCCTTACCATCCAAGGTCCAATGGGTTAGCAGAGAGAGCCGTGAGAACGTTCAAACAACGGTATGGATCGTGTAGGATCAGCAAGCAGGACCTGCAAACACGGCTGAACCAGTTTCTGTTTTCGTATAGAGTGAGTAGCCACCGAACGACGGGAAGAACACCGGCAGAGTTAATGTTTGGGCGTCAACTACGAACCAGAATCACTCTGTTGAAGCCAGACTTGGCAGGAAGGCAGGATGAAGAACTGGTGAAGCAGAAGCGCAACCATGACAGGGCGCAGCTAAAAGAAGACAAGAAGTTTTCAGAAGCGACAGTGAAGAGGAAGACGGGACCGCTATCATACATAGTCGAGGTTGAGGGGGTGGAGCGCCGGGTCCTCGCCGACCACATGCGGAAGGCTTTCAAATTTTTGTATGGAAACTGAATTTGAAATGGCTAACCTGGAACAGTGTATATAACTCTACATGATTTCGCTACGACCACAGAAAACTTGGAAAACCCTGAAGAATCAAGTATTTTGATCATAAAGATACAGCCGGAATCAGATTAATTTTAGAATAATATATATTAGGAAACGTGAGATACGGAAATAGCGTACGATCGAGCTTACTGTATGCATTCAGATACAAAGTTGATAATTTTTGATGGGGCGATTTTTGGTTCAGCTAACTGAATTAGTTCGTACAGCTAGGAAGCGCGACACTCAGTGAACTCGTTTGGTAACAGATGCACCATCTACACCGTGTTAGAACGTGAAAAGAGGTTTCATGAGTCGCAGATTTGTTGTTGTGAGGATACGACTTCAAAAAATGACAGGCTTGGCAAAGCGTGATGACAAATGAGGAGACAGAACCCAATGTTGTAAGATGTCATTACAGACCCTAATGTCAGAAGGGTGAGCTCCGATGCGGGTCCGTCACGGGAGGGTGGCTAAGAATATGAATTATGATGGGCCTTGGAATGCCTCGCGGGCTGTCTCCAGCCCAATCATTAGTGGACAGCTGTTTCCTAAAAAGGTGGCTTTTGACAAGGTACCCACGATTCCGAATAGCCAATAAGGTGCCTTCTCAGTTGACTGGGTATTGAATCGTTCTTGTTATCGCTGGTTTTTCAATTGAAATAATGGTTGCGTTTTGACCTGTAGAACCCAATAGTTTCATGACATCACGGATCTAAATTCTGACCCACAATCAAGTTAATAATCCTTGAAAATCGAACGCCGTAAAATTAATGTCGTGGTACTCCTTTACAATATACCACTCATGTACATAAATATATTTTAGATTGTTTCCAATAAAGCCAAGGGGAAGGCGGGCCTACGTGACTCAGGGGAGTGCAACTAGGTCCGCTCCACCACCGGCTCCAACTGCCATTGAAGGACCGGGGGAGGACGGAAAGATGCCTATAAAATGCGCTCCCCCTACCTCGCTGGCCATTCTACATACTGCACTCAACGATGACTTCTCTCTCTCAACTTACCTTGCTCCTCAAACTTAAAAGATCTGTGTTATTTTGTTTTATCGAACACGTATATATTTCACAGAACATAAGAACATTGGAAACGGAATTTCCAAAACCGTCAACAACATCAACACCTGTTGGTTTCCAAAACACCAACAAACTCCGGCTAGTTTTTCTCTTCTTCCTTCTCCACGCAGATCCTCTCTAGTATCTGGTCATTCTTGATCCTCGACAAAGGCTTCGTGAAGAGATCAGCAATGTTTTCATTTGTGGGCACATATTCAATTCTTAATATTTCATTTTTCACCATGTCCCTCAGAAAATGGAGACGAATATCAATATGTCGAGAATGCGAGTTCACGCTGTTACCTTTAGCGAAATTAACTGCTGCTTGATTATCGCATTTCACCAGTGGGATTCTAACAGAGCAATTCAACTCCCGTAAGATGTAACTCAGCCAGGATAACTCCACTGCACTTGTTGCCACAGAAATGAACTCAGATTCCATTGTAGATAGTGCAACACAAGTTTGTTTGTTCGACTTCCATACTATTGGTGTGCTTCCAAACAGAATCAAAAATCCTGAGGTGGATCTTCGATCATCTTTGCAACCAGCCCAATCAGAATCTGAGTGGGCTATCACTTCCTCCCCACATTTATCAATTTTAAACGCGTATCCCTTTGTTCCTTGCAAGTATCGTAAGACTCGCTTAGATGCAGCCCAATGCACTTTTCCGGGATTCGAAGCGAACTGACTGAGTTTCGAAACTGCAAATGATAAATCAGGTCTAGTTGCTTGAGCCAAGTACATCAACTTCCCTACCAATCTCCTATATGGTACAGATTCTATGTATGTTTTTTCTTCCTCTGAATTTGGACAGTCCGCTTTTGATAACTGTTGTTGAGTGTCCATCGGTGTTAAAACTGGTCTACATTCCTCCATGTTGAATTCTACCAATATTTCATTGATGTACTTCTGTTGATTCAGAAATAATGAACCATCTATTCCCTTCTTTACCTCAATTCCGAGAATATAATGCAATTCTCCCATATCTTTCATTTCAAAATTTTGCTTCAGGGTTGTTTTCAAATTGTTCATTGCTTGAAAATCTGGTGCTATTAATATCAAATCATCTACGTATACGAGAATAATCATAAGTTTGGATCCAGCCTTCTTAAAATATATACATGATTCTGCTACACATCTTTTCATTCCACTTTCTCGTAATTTCGTATCTAATGTTTCATACCAATACCTTCCAGATTGTCTAAGTCCATATAAACTCTTCAACAATTTACAAACTTTCTTCTCTGAACCACATTCCACTGCCCCTTCGGGTTGTTTCATATATATATATCTTCCTTTAATATTCCATTTAAATAAGCGGTCTTAACATCCATCTGATGAATGAGCCAATTATTCTTCACTGCCAACTTCAAAATCAATCTGACAGCTGGTAAGCTTATCACTGGACTGTATGTTTCGTCGAAATCTATCCCCTCCTTTTGAGTATATCCCTGAGCCAACAATCTAGCTTTATACTTTTCTACTGATCCATCAGCCAAGTTCTTGATTTTAAAAACCCATTTGCACCCTATTGCAGTTTTACCGACGGGCAAATCTGTTAATTCCCAAACTTGCATCATATTCAGAGACATCAATTCTTCCTGAATCGCAGCAGCCCATAAGTCACGATCATTCCCTCTCATTGCTTGTTTGTACGTTTTTGGTTCAATCCTTCTAGCTGCTGTCGTACAACAAACATAATTTGGTTTTCTTATTTGTGTCCTGTCTCTTAAAATCATCTTCTCAGGTGGCCCATTTTCACGTTCTTGAGGTTCTTCACATTCTCCATAGTTTCTTGTTTGTAGTTAAATACCTTCATCAATAATTTCTCCCTCAGTAGCATCTTGATATTCTTCTCCATTGTCTGCAGCTTCTTTAATGTCGTCATTAATTCTCTCACCTCTTTCGTTCATGTTTCTTCTATCTTCAATTTCTCTTGTTCTACTTATACTTGCTATACCATCTATTTCAAGATCTGAGGAATTTGTATGTTCATCAATTCTATTATTGTTACTGAATGGGAATTCATTTTCGATAAATGTCACATCTCTGCTTATAATAAGTCCTTGTTTCTTCAAATTCCATAGCCTGTATCCTTTTGAAGCCCCCGCATATCCTAACATAACACATTCATCAGCTCGGTCATCAAGTTTCTTTCTAACTTCTTTTGGTACATGAACAAAAGCTTTGCATCCAAAAGGTCGCATGTGCCTCACACTTGGTTTTATATTACTCCAGATCTCTTCTGGTGTTTTCCCATCGTCTCTGGGACATCGATTTCGGATGTAACAGGCAGTATTCACCCCTTCAGCCCAGAACCGGAGTATTAGCTGCTATCATAATTGACCGTGCCAAATCTAGGACTGTCCTATTAAATCGTTCAGATATTCCATTTTGCTGTGGGCTGTATGGACAAGATAACTGACGTACAATACCGTGCTTATCCAATTCATTTTCAAAAGCTTTATTGATATACTCCCTACCATTATCACTTCTCAGACACTTAATAACCTTGCCTATTTGTTTTTCAGCCATTTGTTTAAAAAGTTTAAAACAATCCACCACTTCATCCTTTCTCCTCAGAAAGTAAATTGTAGCTCTTCTTGAAAAATCGTCAATAAAACTCACAAAGTATTTGAACTTCGAGTGTGAATCAATAGGTAGACAACAAACATCAGAGTGAACAACTTCCAATAATTCGTGAGTCACTAACCTACTCGTTTTTGGGAATGGATGTCGAGTACTTTTACCTCTGAGACAAGCTTCACACACATCTGAGTTCCAGTCATTAGAGAACACTGAGTCCAAACACCGTACTGATTGATTCTTGAACATCGTTTTGATTGTATCTATGCTGACATGTCCAAGTCTCTCATGCCAGTTGCTTATCTTAACGTTCGACACTTGAGCATTCTGAACTGGATCAATTTCCTGGAAAACATACATATTGGCATCGTTTCTCTTAGCCTCAATCACTATCCTATTTTTATCAAATACTTGACAACAACCATCTTCTATTACCACTCTGTGTCCATTCATTTCGATCCTTGCAATTGACATAAGTTTATAGTGAAAATCGGGAACATGATATACATTTTTCAGGGTAAGCACTGTCTTACCATGTTTGGTCCTAGAAATGAGTTTTACTGTACCTATTCCAACAATACAACTGCCTATATTAGACGCCAATTTGACAACTTCTGGACTTCTTAATTCTTCGTACGTGCTAAAATCTGCTCTTATGGGGGTAAAATGACTACTTGCTCCACTGTCAATTAACCAGGCATTACTACTGATGGAACATAAACTGGCGTTCAAGCACATCAAAGAAGAATGATTCACGCTTTCATCTTTCTTGTTCAAATTCTCTCGACTTCTGGGTTGATCATATTTCTTCTTTCGGCAAAACTTCGCAATATGACCTTCTGCTCCACAGTTACAACAGCTGAAACTCTTTTTCCTAGATTCTCGTTGTATAAGAAGAGTGCTTTGCTATCTTCAATCATGTCCATTTCTGATTTCTTCAGCGATTTTCTCTTGTACTCACCACACAGCAAACTTTCCAACTTTTCAGGCGTATAATCGTCATCTTTAAAGGTACAAACCATGCTGACAATAGTTTCATAGTCCTCAGGTAAACCGTTGATCATGACGTTACATATCTGCTCATCACAAATTTTGAGACTCCCTGATTTTACTATTTCTGATGCATACCCCAATACGCGATTAACATAATTTTCCATGTCTTCTTCTGGCAACATTTTGGCTGAATACAAACTTTTCGATGCTTGTAAACGCCGCAATCTTGTTTTGGGTTGGAATATGGATGCCAATTTTCTCCAAAGTTCTCTTGGGCACGTGATATCTAAAATATCATTTTGGATATCTTCAGTGATTGTCCTTGCTATCGATCTGAATGCCTTTCTCTTCTTTTCGTCGTTAAATGCAGCAAATAATTGTCCTTCATCTTCTGTAGTGACTACGTCGTACAAGTTCTGATCTTCCAATTCAAGTCGGATGTTGAACGACCACGTCTTGTAGTTTTTTCTGTTCAACTTCACAATGCCACTCACTCTTGTATTGCTATTGCTACAGCCAATCTCCTCATCAGCCATTTCGCCAACTCTTTTGTTTTATAGCAGTTTTCGCGTGATCTGGGCCCGATAACCCTTGTTATTTTGTTTTATCGAACACGTATATATTTCACAGAACATAAGAACATTGGAAACGGGAATTTCCAAAACCGTCAACAACATCAACACCTGTTGGTTTCCAAAACACCAACAATCTGGAATAGGTGGCAACCTCTCCGGCTCAGCCAATGTGGTGGAACCTTCCGGGCACAACCTCCTAGCATTCGAAGTGGTGGTAACCTTCCTGGCCCAGCCATAGGTGTAACCTTTCGGAATGCTAGTCACCTCACACCTCAACCTCCTAGCAATCAAAGTGGTGGAAACCTTCCTGGCCTGGCCATAGGTGCAACCTTTCTGTTTGCTAGTCGCCTCCATTCAAAACTCACCTATCCAGGCCTACCTTCAAATTCTCTTATTAATAATGTGGATTTTGATTAACTGGCAGATGAGGTTTAGGTTGAGGGCAGATGAGGTTGGGGTTTGAGGCTGGCGGATGGGACACCTCATTGTGCACACTTCTGCTAATATCAGAAGGGGGGGGGGGGGGGGTTGAATTGGAAAGCTGTGATGTCACTAAAATTCTCTTGCTATGATTTTAGAGGGGGGAGCGGGGGGTGGGGCTGTAGCGTCGCGAGAATTGAGGCATCACCAAGTTGTTGGTTTCCGTTTTTCAGTATTCACCTCTTTGCCTTCAAAGAGCCACGTCAACATACATTTTTGTTTTTCTTAATTTAGTTAAGTTAGTAGAGGCAGGTATTTATGCACTATATGAATCAACTAAATAGTTCTTTAGTTCATGAAACGAATCGTAGCCTTTCGTTATCGGCATTTTCCTGGAGTTGAAAGCTCGAGGGGTACATGTAGGGGTGTTGAAAACGAGTATTTATGGTAAAAGAGGAGAATGTTCTCGTTTTACTATAGACAGTTGTTTGGTATAATTCAAACGGTATGTATATTACAGGGTATATGGAATTTCCTGTGCATTATTTTCAGAACTGAATTAAGAAGTATGGTGACAGTTTTGCATATGAATCTTGAGCTCCTCTCAACATCCCATATTGCAAAACGGATTGTATCAAGAGTAATAGGTACATTGGTATGACCATTGGTATGACCATTGGTATGACCGTGGCTGAATCCGTAAAATATCGCAGGTTCTAATATATATATATATAACGAAATATATATTTATATACAAAATATTATATTATCATCCTATTATATAAACGCGAAGGATGTGTGTCTTTACTATTGGATCGATCTTCTAAACTGTCTAATCTATTGGACCGATTTTATCGTGGTTGGTATCAAGTGCATTACGGGATTACGGCGCACAGTGCAGGCCACTTTGATTTTCCGATACTCCCCTCCTTCATCATCAACGCGGCACTCCCTTGCCACCGTCATCCAGGTAAACACATGTGGTAGGTACCTAATTATAGGTTGGTAATTATACCAATTTTGCCTCCGATTCCGTTTAAATTGATTTTGTTCAAAAGAAGTTTTCGCAGCGATTCTAACGGTACCATAACGATTTCTGTGGGATTGGCGTTCATAATCTATACCGGAAAAAGGGGAATAAAAATCAGTCATGCAGCATGACTTAATGAGCGAATTTTCAAAGAAATATTCGAATTAATGGCTATGGTTTTGAATAAAGGAAAACTTCGGTCTAAAATTTGGTTTTCTATGTATATTCTCTTCGTATTTATTTTAATTTGTACGTTTTGTCCATCCTGATTCTACCGTTTGTTTATTACGTAATTGTACTAAGTGCTTATTTATTTGATCGCTGTGGGTAAATTCAAGGAGTTGTACTAATCGTTTGCCTCCCCCTTTTTTGCTTCGAACTCTCGTCTTCAATTAATACTTCTCACATTTTTCAATCTGACCACTCTAAGGGGGTGGGGGTAAGAGTTTAAAGATTATCCTAGTTTTGGGTAATTTTTGCGCACTTTAAATGCTCTAATTTAAGAACGGATTTAGATATCTAAAATCCGATTTCACTATCGTGTTCAGCGTGCAAAAACCTTTAAAATGAGGGGTCACTTGTTAGAAAATAACATTTTGGGGATTTTTGGGTAATTTTTGCGCACTTTAAATGCTCTAATTTGAGAACGGATCAAGATATCTAAAATCCGATTCCACCATCGTGTTCAGCGTGCAAAAACCTTTAAAATGAGGGGTCACTTGTTGAAAAATAACATTTTGGGGATTTTTGGGTAATTTTTGCGCACTTTAAATGCTCTAATTTGAGAACGGATCAAGATATCTAAAATCCGATTCCACCATCGTGTTCAGCGTGCAAAAACCTTTAAAATGAGGGGTCACTTGTTAGAAAATAACATTTTGGGGATTTTTAGGTAATTTTTGCGCACTTTAAATGCTCTAATTTGAGAACGGATCAAGATATCTAAAATCCGATTCCACCATCGTGTTCAGCGTGCAAAAACCTTTAAAATGAGGGGTCACTTGTTGGAAAATAACATTTTGGGGATTTTTGGGTTATTTTTGCGCACTTTAAATGCGCCAAAACCCTCCTTAGAGTAGGCCAATTTCGCCCATCTTCGAACTTAGCCTTTCGATTGCCAAGATAGATTTTTTGTGCAAATTTGAGCTGTTTATCTCAATTCTATCGAGAGTTATCGTCTGGAGTGACACATATATAAATAAATATATATATATATACATATAAAAAAGTGTTAAATTTCAGGAATCGTTTTAGAATGGTCTGAAACGGATTTCTATGAAGAAAATTTCCAAAAATTTATATTATTTAAATTTCGAAGCCATTGCAATAGCTTCATTTTCTTTGAAAATTCGCTAAAAAGCAACAATCACCAATCCAGAAATTTTAATCTAGAAATTTTTTGAAACCGCCATTAAGTATCAAGTGAGAATTTTTCGTGGCTTGGAAAATAGGCTCAAATTCTTTTTATGTACCACGCTCAATAATAGCGACTTTTCGTAATGTTTAATGGCTAAATATTTATCAATAGCTGTAAGGGTGATTGATAGAGCTTTGAAAGTTATTCTATTCGATTCAGCGTGCTGGTAAACATGAAAACTAGAAGAAACACATTTTGCTGTCAGATGGCACCAGTGGTGCTAGTGAGATGCCGTTCCCTGACAACATGGCGACACCAAAAACTGTAGGTACAGTAATTTTTGGAGGCCTAATGGATATACTGCCAAAATTTCAAGTGAAATACCCAAAACTGCGGCTTGTACCGCGGTGCACATACATACATACATAATAATATATGCCACCCGCAAATGTTGCTCGAATCTTAAGTAAAAGCCTCACTGACGATCGGCAACAACGGGTTTTTATGCTAGTGATGCAAATAATTTTATATTGTTATTACCGTTATTTTGAGCCATGTAGTCAAGTTATTGTGTCGCAAGATGCGATTGAGCTTTCGAATATCGATGTTAATAGGTCGATTGATTATGGCTTAGCCAGTGTGATAGTGCTTTGTGTGAGATGGTTCTTCCCCTTTGGAGAAACGGTCCTTGTGAAGTGCATTACTGGTGTAGTTGTAGGAGGCAACAGCAGGATGCGGAGCTCGGGGCTACGGCTCTCTAGAGCTTATTACCGCTTGGGGAGAGTGTGTAATAGGCCGTGCTAAGGTCCCAAGTGTAAAGTTGGCCGTAACAATGCCGGTGGGGCTCTCCTTCCTCAATTGCTCTGCTTCGCCTCCGTATAGGAGAAGCTCTAACCCTCTGCCGTTGTTAGTATGCTCTGGTATACTTTGCTTGGTAGATCATACCTAAGTATTTCCATGACTTGGCACTTACAACCGTATACATGCAGCATTCGTATTTTATGGAAACTCGGTGTGACTGAAAGGGAAGAAAATATAAAGATAAAGAAAAATAAAACATCAGTGCTCACACATCAGATAAGAGTGCCGTCCTACCAAGCCAGTAACCAGTTGTACGAAAGTTATCCCTTTCAAATTACAGCAGCCTCGTGCACGGCTAACCGATATTCGCAACGTTTCTCGGCCGGGAGGTAATTGCCATGGGTATGTTCAAATTTATTCACCCAACAGTACAGGCCTAGATTATATTCCTTTGTTTAGTTTATGAATCAACTTCTATAAAATATAAGGAGTACGAATACATGTGCGGTTAATTAGATTACCATTGATTTCTGAGGCCGATGTCCGATTTCACAGTACTTACTGCCAACAAGTTTGGACACAAATAAATTGTAATTTGTAAGGATCCCATAACTACTGATTGGTTTTCTTCCTCTCCGAAGATGGTTGTGGGTGAATTCATAGCAGCAGGGCAAGTGTCCGGTGGCGGTCTCCCTTGTCGTATTATTTTCAGTCTTCACTTTGAAGTACTGTTCGCCTGGGAACGGGCAAATGGTCCCGGAGCCTTCAAGGTGAGTAGGCACTCGTCAATCGAGGTTTTGCCAGATGTTCCTATCAATCCATCATCCACATCAAGCCCCTGCAGTTACTGACGACACTATCTCACTAGTCAGACAACATCATAAACATCTTTACGGTAAACTGCTATTTCTAAGTCTTCGTGGATTGTGGCATGGTTTTCGATGTAAAAACCCACACATGAACAAAGCTTGTAAGGTCCCAGAGCTCTTCGAAGCGCTTAGTCTGACCTCAAAAGTACTACATATTATGCCAAA
Source organism: Leptopterna dolabrata (assembly GCA_954871275.1). NCBI lineage: Eukaryota > Metazoa > Arthropoda > Insecta > Hemiptera > Miridae > Leptopterna > Leptopterna dolabrata. The sequence goes on from OX940975.1 coordinate 40,836,979, forward strand.
GTAATAGGTGGAGAGACCTGTAAGAAGGAAGTAACATACGACAGCTTTGCCCCTATTTCTCACACCTTTCCCTTCTCACATTATTGCTTCGAAAATGAAAAAGAAGGAGTTCCGCTTGGGTCGTGTGGAGAAGAGGTACGCGCCTCGAATTTAGCACAGTAGGGTGAGAAAAGGATTTTATCCCGACCTACCAAAAGATGAGTCGGTGGTAGCTCGAAGGGCTGATGGAGCTTCTTGCCTTCCCAGAGGCGATATTAAAAACTTCATATCTTCCCCAGCCCACCTCTTCGTGGATCTTCCCCTGCCCTTATCTTGAGATATTAGTGATTCTTTGGAGAAACTTCCATTAGACCTTGCTGCCCCCCCCCCCCCACCATCTCCCCTGAGTCCTCACACTTTCAACACTTGTTTGAACAGCTCTTTACATCACAAGTGTCGGCCCCTGCGAACTCCTGAGTCCCCTGACAAATCACAGTTGATTATTTTTCATGTCTGGGTTTCTCTTTCTGCCGAAGAAGCATCGTCAGCCGTACTGCAGCTTCACCAACTCGTCAGCCGTACTACACTTAGAAGGATTCACCAACTCGGGCATTCGAAACCTAAACCTGCGTCAGCCCTGAATATTAAATGTTTGCCGCTCTATATTTTTCATTATGATCATGGAAATGTATTTTTCTCCCTCAACTTTCCGTAGAAATGCAACCGGTAATATATACTATCCCAAGTAAACCACTCTATTTCTCGCCCATTTACATTACCCGTGATGATGTTTCCTGTTATTGCATGATTCAAGAAATCATCCCTGATACACGACTCCCTGTACAATATCCTCCCATTAGCTACCACGTATAATTTGTATGCAGAGCCAAATATGAGACCAAATAAACCGCGTGACCCACAATGGTTCACGATAGCTTAGTCATATAAATATCGTTATTCGGATTCCTAAAGCGGTTTGTCGAAGATTATAGATAGAAAGTACGCCTAAATGAACCTCAACTACCAAAAGTTCGAATCAATCAAATTTTAATAAACGTTGAACCTGAAAGAAATCAGGCGAATTATTAGCAAGAAGAAGTAGTTTAAGTTATAAGCGCTTCCACATTCGCAGATATGCTGCCTATATATCAATTCCAATTATCGAAGAAGATCTATATATTATGCGAACTTTCTACGCGCAATTCCAGCACAGCTATGCTGGGCAAAAAATCGTATAAGTATCTACTAGATACTTGTTTTACATGTTATCACGTGAACTTGAAATCAGTGAGTAAACAGTGGTCTGGGTGCTTCCAGATACTGATGCATGGAGGTGGGATTTTTCCTTCTTTAGATTTCATAACTTTTCCCCATTGAAAACTAATTCCCGAGTAGAGTAAACTAGGAATCAACTGAAACATGAACTGTGGCGAAAGTACTTGGTTACCCTAACTTATCCGATAACAATCAGTGGAATTGCTCCAACAGCTGAACCTTTTGAAATCCAGACTGTTTGTTGAGCCCGAGCTTCGGGAAAAGGTCGTAATAGAACTTCCACCCCGGGAGCCCATGGAAAGGCAGACTCGTTGCTCACAGACTGATTAAGCGGGACACAGGTTGGTGATTGGACTATCGATGGGATTGCTTTGGGCGAAAAAATAGAAAAAACTAACGGAAGTCAATTTCTTCCCTCTTAAATTTTTTTTTTTTTGAAGTGCCTAATCAGCAAGATGCAATGGCCGGTTTCATGTATAATACGTAAAGTAGGTACTTCTGTTCCCACGCTTGTGTTAAAGTCCTTATCATCAAAGGCATGAAGAAGACAGTCTCACTTCTGAACCTCCTCCTTTTACAATAATATGTATTTCCCCTCACCATCACTTCAATCAGTTTTGGGTAGGTATGCAATTTTATTTTCCGTCATATTCATGACTTTACTACCATTTCCCAGTTTTTCAGCTCACCACTTTCCCGTACGACCTTGTCCCAACTGCCCCCCCCCCCCCCCCCCGCTTAACCAGAAATTAGCCAAGTTTTCGAACATTAAAACTCGTTTGAATACAATATTCTATGAGCAAATGAGGTCCTACTAGTTAACAGGTTTTAAATTATAGATAATTCAAAGACACTCTGAGATTTGAAGTGCATGTTGTTACTCTGTGCTGCAGTGTGTATGTTAGGACTTTGTTACATCTTACCTACAAGGTTTTCATGTAAGTACACCAACATACAAGGTTCATAGACTTACCTAATAAGCCTAAGGCTTGACAAGACTGAAACTGATTTTGAGTGGGAGCGTTGTAAAGAGCGGTGCAATTTCACCCGTTGGTCTAAATTATTATAAAACTATGGTGAGGTAGGCTTAAATAATTATGTTACGATTTTATCAACCAATTCTTGATAATTTTAGAAAACCACAACGACTTGAGTCATTAAAATACCAACATATTGAAAGGACATGCCATCTCCATCTTCGAGTTACCTATTCAATAAATTTACTTGTAAATAAAATTCGCTGTAGGTGCTCATTACTTGTCAGGTTATTCGTGTTTTTATTTAGGCTCAGCTGTGTGGATGTGATTTATCTATGCAGATGTTATTTTTATTAACAGGTAAATAATTGGATTCGGAATAGGAATAGGGACAAGGGTTTCCAGTTTATACCAGATTAGTATTGTATATATGTGTTCATTGGTGGAACGTTTCAAATCTTGATAGATTCGCCGGCTAAAGATTATTACAGAATAATACGTATAAAGCTGGTGAACTGTGTGGTACCATGGTTGTTTCACAAAGATGGGTTTGGGGTATGGATTGTTTGGTATTGTGGAGAATAACCAGACGGATCCCGACTTTTCCTCGTAGGAGTATGGACTATCTGTGTTTCAAACGTGGTGGGTGGCCTTGATGGTAAAAGAGACGGTTGTGTACGGTAACGGTGTCAGACGCAACGAGATGGAGCGGGATGCATGCAGCTCCGCCAGTTTGAGAGGACTGCGAATATTCCGACCTTGCGACTGCGCTTTTTTACTTTCTAATAACAACATTGGTACATAATATCAACTCCGCCAGTTCTAAAACTATTAACATCTCCGCCACTGCGCTAGTTTCCTTTTCCAGTGTAACATTTCCAACTTATCTCTCGAATCGGAATTGCGCAAATACCTAGGTAAATCACCTATCAATCACTTGTTTCTTTCTCTCAGCGTGAACACTATGTCCAACTTTAAGATGAACCACCACAACGCTCATCGTTCATCAGTTGTCGTGCGTTATGGTTATAAGTTCCATAAAAGTGTGTCCTACACCAAAATCTCGTGCTCTTTCAACCGGCAATGCGCTAAAAAAGTTTTCCGGCAAAGATTTTCATAACGGAAGACACGAAAACCGTCGTTGAGAGTTTGAAGGGACTGCTTTCAAATTCGGTGAAAACATCAAACGGACTGTGATCCTCCACCGAGATCAGAAGTATTTTTCAACTCGCAATAACTTCGAGGAACTAGCAGTAGCTGGCTCAATTTTTATGGCATTGGGCAAGCAAAACTTGAGAATTTTTGTCCCTTTCAAACTCCTCCTTTCTAATGTAAGTTGGAAGGGTGGGAGGTAAATAGAAATTTAGTTTACTGAACTGTGTGTACTGTGCAACTAGCCAACCAGCCAGGCAGTTAGAAAATCTCAAGGGGTCATTTTATTATTCATGGATGACTACGGTATCCCCAACTTATCACATACATGATAAAATGCCTCTCTCTTCCCCAGGTCTACAGAATGTTACCAGTACCAAACGTATCGCCATATTATAAACAGGATTTCCAAAGATAGGACGTAAATGTAGGAAAGTTCCGAAGGAGAAAATGCCAACCGGCTGGGGTGATTTAACCCGGAGAATAATAGGCAAATGCCAGGAGGCGGGATGGAGCGGCCAGGGTTGTGCGTTAAAGAGAAAAACGTTGGTTGGGTCTACAACAACTTGAGGGGAAAAACGGAAGACAGGGGAAAGAAGATAAACTCTGGTTGGAGAGCGGGAGGAGATGGGAAATACGAAACGATCCCACACTTCCAGCCTGCCACACCACTGGCGATCCGTTAGAGTCAACTATACCACTAACCGGTGAACACCTAGACGGCCGAGAGAAAATTAAACAAGAATAACAACCATGGTGGAAGGTACATACAGTTCCCTATCTACTTATGTATAATATGGTGGTTATATTTTATAATCTAGTTATATCAAAATTCGGTAATTTCATGACGAACTGTTTCTTACTTGGATTATTCATCTGAGGAAATGTAAGACCTATTCACTCAGCTCATTACGACCTCTATTTTGTACAGTCAGGCGCTTGGCAAAAGAAGAAAGATCCTGTTTTCGCATGGGCAAACGAAATTTAAAGTCTGATTCATCCCCGTACGCAGACCTGCGCGTTACAACACAGGAATGAGTGCTGGACGATCTGAAGGGCGAACATTATTCAGAGTTTTGGGGACAACACTTTTTTGGCATGGATTTGTCTTTACTGTGGGGAGGGGGGGGGGGGGGAATGTGTGTCCCATTTTTTTTCACTAAGAAAAATGTAACGCGATACCAATAAACAAACTACCTAACGACATCGTCTGGATAAACAATTTCGTATTTAAGGAAAAACGTAAGAAATCCAAGGTAGAAATACGTTTGTACTGTTTGACAGTTGGACCTTTTTTCTTTTAGTAGGTAGAGGTAGGGCTAGCGCATTTTTTCTAAAAATACGAATAACCAGGGAGAGAAGGAGACAGGGAGGGAGAGAGAGAGAGAGATTGATTGACTGATTGATTAAGCGATTTATTAATACAACCAGGGATTGGATAGGGCCAAGTGGCCCTCTCTTACTCCATCCCTGACTCCATATTACAATTCCTCGCTTTTTAATATACTGTATTGCTTAATTATAGTTAATAAGTTTCATACATAAATTTTCTTAATTAAAACTTATGTGTTACTATATTACATTTTTGAGACATTAATTACCATGTTACATTACTTTATTATATATATTCGTTTAATAATTTACTTTGTTTTTCTATTTTTATGTTACTCCTACCTTATCAGTAAATTTTCTTTGTATTTTGTTCTAAAACTTCTAACAGACATTGTTGTATCGAACATTGCAACTTTTATGTTTGAAGGATTTACTATATATTCCAGTTTTATGTATTGGTATTTGGAGTATTCTGCCTGATTGATTGTCTTGTGATTCCATCTGGTTCGTTGTCGATGAATTTTTAATTTTTCGTATAAATAGGTTAGAGTATGATACTACAGAATTTTTAAAACCATTGTTGCCATTTCCGGTCTCCGAATTTAAACATGCCTAGTCTTTTATAGTACGGTGTGACATGTGCGTCAAGTGGTAGTATGAAAATAAACCTTACAGCCGAATTTTGAGACTTCTGGATTGTCTCTAGGGTAAAACCGCCTATTGTTGACACTATTCCTAATGTTGACACTTTAATTTCAAAACGCAAAAATAAGGTACTGAGGCACTGTACACACTCGAAAGTGGCGTCATTCTACAGATAAAAATGTAAGTATTGAGGTTGACTCCAGTGGTTATAATAACGTTGTAGAAATTGTCTGGGTGATTTGAAACCGATGACAGCTGTATCAGTCACGCCAGCGGCGGATATCCTGTGTCTCGTGCTAGTGAGCTAAGTCTACAAATTTAGAATTTTCAAGACAATATTATTATGTGTAAAAATTAAATTTTCGCATCGTCTACTCTATGAATAACATAAGGAAGAATACGTAGGTACGCATCAAAACCTTTAATTTCAATAGAAAAACGTGGTTATGTTAGGTGTCAACATTAGGCTCCATGAAATATGTTTGTGTCCTAATGTTGACACACTGTCAACGTTTGGGAAAACTGTTGCTTGAGTTGCTAAGTTGATATTTGGGTTGAAATAATTTCGTAGAATATCGAGATCCTTGAATTTTTTCATTTTGCGAAGTGGAACCTTAGGTTGACATCTCTTGTTCCCAATGTTGACATTCGGTTCCTAAAGTTGACATATAACTTGATCTTTTTGTTGTTATACCCACCCTGCCACCTCTTCAATATAGTTAGGTACAGCTACCCTGCAACAGGCTGAGGACGGTATTTAGGCCAACTACCGAAGGAAACCGTTTCCTGTCAGTCGAAAACGTAATTTGCAAATTGCCCAAGGGCAGTCGCTACAGAAGAAATGCAGAGAAATTTCAATTCCCGGTTTCGATTCCTGTTCCTCTATAAGATGACCTACCTATATTTCGAAATCTTCCCTTCTCTGTCGTGGTTTAGGTACGATTCTGAAATCCTACAGAACTCGTTCTCACGTGTTTCAATTGTACATTTATATTAATTTTGAAGCCTTTCGTGAATTAAATTTTACCTAAATGGTTTTAAAGCCTCTTTTGTCCATTTAGGTACCTTTGGTAATTAGGTAGGACCTCAGGAAAACGAAGGGTAAATAAAACGTATAGGTGTCAACATTAAGACCAGCAAGTGTCAACAATTGGAATTTCTGAGAGGAAATGTGTCAACATTAGGGACCAAAATCCACTTTTGAAAAAACTCATTTATGATAATCAACAAAGGTATTTAGGAGAATCTAATAAAAGGAAACTGTTCACAAGGAACTCACAATTCATAATAACTACCCAAAAGTTTTAATTTCTGGAACACTTGCGTTCAAGGCGGTTTGAACTGATTTGTCTCTCTAATAGTGTCAACAATAGGCGGTTTTACCCTACCTACTTGTTCCGCATTCAGATCACAAAATGCCAATATGGCATAATCTAAATTTGGAATGAGCAGAGATTGTACTAGTTTTTGACGTACGTATAGTGGAAAGTCTATGGCCATTCTGCGGAGTTGGTAAATACCACTAAACATTCTCTGTTTATCTCATGAGAGCGTGTCTTGGATTAAAACTCAAAGGTTTTTGAAATCTTTTCCATACTCCAGAGACACGCCCCTCTATTTCAACTTTGAAAATCTTGTCAAGCGCTAGTTTTTGCAATTAAGATCTTTGGCCTTACTTTTTCTTGGATTAACGGCCATTCCATGATCTCGACAACAATTGCTCGATGTCAAAATTTATTTTCATTTCAGTGTGATTAACTTCGTCTATGCTACAACAAAGTCTATGATACATTTGCAAATCATCAGCATAGCTTATGTGCTGGCAAAAAGTGAAGGTTTCGGTAAGGGAATTGACATATAACAAAAAAAACGCTGCAAATCCCTGCACAACGGTTTATTATTTTGTACAGAATACCCTCCTGTTACAGATCACAGCTCTCTGTATAGATAACCATTCTATATAACATACGTACTATTCTACACATATTATGTAGATCGCGGACCCTCCGTAGGTTAGTACCTAACCCCATATCGCCGTTTCAGAAAAACAATGACACAACTGCGAAAATTCATTTTTTACAGGAGAAGCAAAAAACTTCAAATGGTTTACGGAAAATCCTGCCACGCTCGCGCGCAAGCTTTTTTAGTATCTTCATTCGGATGTTTTGTTGGAAATAGTATTCGCTATAGGGGCATAGATTTTCGGTGGTGAAATTCGCCCCCCCTCCCTCCACCGCAGCTGATCCATCGCAGAAAAGTCATTGTTTTCCTGAAGTGATGGCTCAAAATGTCATTATCTGACAAAGCGTTCGAGGCGAAAACAAGCAGCTTTCCATCAATTTTTCTAAATTATCATCATTTTAATGAATTATTTCTGGTAAAAGGACATGGGTTTCTTAGATTTCAATAAAATGCACATGCAACAGTTAGAACAATGACTACCCAATACTTGAGAAACAAAAAGCAGGCGTTGTCCGAATCTACAAAATTAGTTAAGGGAATCGTAAAAACGTTTATAAAATGGAGGAATTATGTTGCTCTGAATTAAAGAGTTCAGATCACGGCATTTATTGTCTGAAATCGAGATTTTAGCGGAGTAAGCCGGTTTCAGATGTAACTCAGCAGGCTCTTGGCTTTTCCTTGAAGCGCGTCTTCTTTTTGGGAAAATGTTGATTTTGCTCCACTCTGGTTGTTTGTAACTTGTTTTGAAATAAAACTCTTCACTTCCCTTTGAGAACCGCAACATTTTCACCTCCGATAACTTAAAATTGTCCCCGCCTGCATCCTTTGTCACAACTAACCCCATGTCGTGTTTGTATTTTGCTTTCTGGGGTTTTGTATTTGACTTGAATCGGTTCAACGCATGAATTCAGATAATCCCTCTGTCTTTGGAATGAACTCATAGCCCAATAGTTCTTAAAAAGTGAAGCTCTCAAGTCGTCCAAAACATTTACGGAGCACTGTAAGTGGCATTTCTCAGAACAGGGGGGACCCATTTTCCGAGCTTCAACTACTTTTCCCGTTCTAGATTGATAACTATTCCCGGAATTTCTCAATCTTTTGGCCTTAACTCGTTTCCACTCATCATATTTCCGAAGTCTTTTCTTCGGTTTTTTAGCCGGAGATTCAGTAGGAGCTTGAGGGGTGACCGTATCCTGGCTGAGCTGGATTTGAGGAATCTCTGCTTCGTCTTCTGACGATTCGGAAGATGACTCATCTGAGGTGGACGGTTCGTAGCTGCTATCAGACTCCCCGCCACATGAGTCTAATTCACTTTGAGAAGAAGTGTGAGTGCGCTCGGAAGTTGGTAAGGGAACTCTTTTCAAAACTGCTGATTGCTGTTAGATGTTGGTACTGGTTCCAAGCATCCTTGAGCTGACGTTTCGGTTGACTCATAGAAGCAAGCTGATTCGATTGAATGAGAATTGATGCCTTGGCCGACCTCTTTCTCCTCGGGCTGTGATAAGGGCTGTGGTTCCACGTTGCTGGCTGGTAGTTCTGATGGCTGGTGGTTGTTGGATGGTAGTGCAAAACTATTCTGAGCAGAGGTTTCACCCGAAATCAGGCTAATGATTCTCCCATTCTTTTCCTCCAACATTTTTCTAGCTAGTTCCATCATCTTCGCAGATCTTCCCTTCCTCTTAAATCCTGTGGAAAGAGAAGTTGAAGAACTAGGAAAAGTATAGTAAGTACACCCTAGGAATACAGCAATTACTACACAATTATCTGATTCTACAATGTCACAACAAACCGCTATGTCCAGATAAAGCGGAAACTTTCAGGTGAACAAAGACACAACATTACATTTACAACGTTGTTCGTGCGAAATTTCACCGCATCATTGAAAGAGTTTTTGGAAGAACAATGACCTAACGAACACTTATGACATTATTCTTCTGTTATTCTGATGCAATACGGGAAAATTCAAGTAAAAAATGACACTTTAAACACTTCTGTCTTTGTTCCTTCGAGATTTTGCTGTGTAACTAAGAAAGTTCTGGGATATAAATGACGCAAAGTACACTTACGGCGTTGTTGGTCCATATTCTTGCTGGCAGATAGATCACTCTTGAACTTGAGACGTTGTTATTCCAAAACAATAACTTCACACTTCAAGAACAGACGCACAACTGACACATGTGACATTGTTTCACCGAGTTCAGCTGATAATTAAACAATGACGCATCTACCTACAGGTGTAACTAAGGAGAATTCTTATGGGGTTGAATTTTTACTGGATGCGCTACCTCTTCCCGATCATACTGATGATTTAAAATCATTTTAGCCGAAATTCGTAGTTACGTCACTGTTTCACCGAAACGGCGATATCGTTACTAGGTACCTACCTAAACCGTTGTGTAATCATTTACCTGTATATGTTCCCCTTCTACGGAGATGGAATAATGAACCGTTGCGTAAGAATTTGCCAATCAATAATACTTCAACGGTTGTTCAAGTTGCAAAAGTACCTATCAACAAAATCCAGCCCCTTCTTGGTAGATGAACCGTTGTGTAATAATTTACCGTGGTATAATGATTTACCGTGGTGTAATAATTTACCGTTGTGTAATAATTTGCCGTTGTGTAATAATTTGCCATTGTGTAATAATTTACCCATCAAAAATACTTCAACGGTTGTTCAAGTTGCAAAAGTACCTATCAACAAAATCCAGCCCCTTCTGGGTAGATGAGCCGTTGTGTAATAATTTACCATTGTGTAATAAATTGCCACTGTGTAATAATTTACCCATCAATAATACTTCAACGGTTGTTCAAGTTGCAAAAGTACCTATCAACAAAATCCAGCCCCTTCTTCGTAGATGAACCGTTGCATAATTATAACTTACTGTTGTGTAATAATTAACCGTTGTGTAATAAATTACCGTTGTGTAATAATTTACCGTTGTCTAATAATTTACCGTTGTCTAATAATTTACCGTTGTCTAATAATTTACCATTGTGTAATAATTTACCCATCCATAATACTTCAACGTTTGTTCAAGTTTCACAAGTACCTAACAAAAAAATCAATAGTACATCGCTTATCAAATGAAATAATATCGCAGAACAACCAACTCGACTTACAGCCATACAGCCATCCTTGATTATAACCAGGTGCTCCCTAGTGATGATATCCCGGCCGGATTTATACCATTTGATTCATGATTGTGTTGACGAAGCGTTTTGGTGCACACGAACGGCTGGGCTTACAATGCTCCGAGTAGTCTCAAAAAATTGCTTAGCTCAAGACAAATTTAATAACGTAAAAAAAACCATACCCTTCAATCGAAAGTTTTCGAGCTACGGCGTTCTGAAAATTTCAACCCCTATTTTGAACCCCTTAGAGATGACTGACAGTAACGTCGAGCTTTGAGGACCAACTAGACCCCGAACGGAACCTATAACCCGAATTTCATCAATTTTGTTTCATGGTAACTAAGAAAAGTGGCCCGAACGGCGTACGGCGTACGGCGGACGGACAGAAATATTTTTATTGCAGTTTTGGATTCTACATCCTACCTTGAAACGTAAACCATCAAATTTTGAGGGGGGGGGGGGGTGGGGGGTAAGAATTTTTTTTTCATGCTCGATTCCAATGGTTCATTATTGAAAATAATAAACCAATAAAGTTGCTGATAAAATTGACCCTTGTGGAGTGCCTGAACTGACTTCAAGCCATCGCGATAGATCTCCATCAGTTCCCTTAGTACATTGTTCTCTTCCCGCTAGATACGACTGAAACCACGTAACTACCTGATCTGTTCCGCCAATAGACTTGAGGATTGCTAGTAAGATGTCATGCCGTACCATGTCATATGCCCGGGAGAAGTCGATCGTGGTGATAACCGCTACTTTGCTGTCGTCCATTCCTTTCCGTACCCCGTCTCAGAGGGCTATAAGCGCAGTTTCGGTACTGTACCCTGTCATATAAGCCGATTGCCTCATTTAAAATATTATATCATTATTATTAAGGAGTTGTTCTTGGACAATCCTGTCTAGTATTTTTCCTGGAGCGCATAGTATGTTTATTGCCCGAAAATCTGAACACGCTAAGGGGTCATCAGTTTTCTTAAGAGGCGTCACTATTGCTGTTTTCCATAATCTGGGTACACTCCCATTGAGATGGACGTCTGATATAAATGTGGGAAGACAAGTTCAAATCGATGACTGGGGATAAGGAAGTAGTAGTTACATCTGGAGAACTATTCGGCATTCACAAATGGTCTGACTGTGACTCAGTCAGCACTGTGAGTAGTTGCACTTTTGATACACGCTAAACAGTTCCTCTCAGCCGTCAGTGAATTGGGACGTGATTGGGATCCCCAGAAAGTCGCTTGGAGCTTATGGAGAAATTCACGTGTACATAATACATTGCTCTACGTGTAATACGAGTAACCTACGGAGGGTCTGCGAATTGCATAATATGTATCAAATGGTATATATTATATTATATAGACGGGTTATCTATACAGAGAGCTGTGATCTGTAACATAAGGGTTTTCTGTACAAAATAACAAATCGTTGTGCAGGGATTTGCAGCCTTTTTTTTACGTTATTAAATTTGTCTTGAGCTAAACATTTTTGAGACCACCCGGTGCATTGTACGTCCAGCCGTTCGTGTGCACCAAAAAGCTTCGTCAACACGATCGCGAATCAAACGGTTTAAATCCCACCCGGATATCATCACTAGGGAGCACCTGATTATAATCAAGGATGGCTGTGGGAAGTCGAGTTATTTGTTCTGCGATATTATTCAATTGATAAGTGATGGACTATTGGATTTTGTTGGTAGGTACTTGTGAAACTTGAACAAACGTTTTAGTATTATTGGGTAAACTATTACACAATGGTGAATTATTACACAGCGCCAAATTATTACACAACGGTAAATTATTACACAACAGTTCATCTACCAAGAAGGGGCTGGTTTATGTTCATCGGTACTTTTGCAACTTGAAAAACCGTTAAAGTATCGATGATCGGCGACTTATTACACAACGGTTCATTATACTAGGCCACGAGGGTAGGTACTGACCACAGAAAACAGTGATCTACGCAGAAGGGGCATCCATTTCACTCCACATCAACAATAATTGTCCTTCAAAACATTATTTGCGTTTCTTTTTGCCATTTTAGTTACTGTTTGTCATCGACAGAATTATTTTAGCAACATTTTACTCGTGAATTTGGTAGGTACCTAGTAACGAATACGGGGTTAGGTACTAACCTACGGAGGGTCTGTGATCTACATAATATTTATAGAATAGTACATATTATATTATATAGACGGGTTATCTATACAGAGAGCTGTGATCTGTAACAGAAGGGTATTCTGTACAAAATAATAAACCGTTGTGCAGGGATTTGCAGCGTTTTGTCCTGCAGCTACAGCAAAGACTGCAACCAGTACAAGTGCTCATGCATTGCCAATAATATGGAATGCACCATTTCCAGCAAATGCAAGGGTTGTGAGATCTCAAAGATCAATGAAAACGAGAAGGACCACTGTGATACCGACGAAGAGTGTGATAGCGACATCAGCGATGAAGAAGTATGACGTTTCTTCCTTATTTCTACCAATTTTTTTTTTTTTTCATTTTGATATTTTTAATGACTCGCGGGCTTTGATTTATATTCGCGAAAATGAAATTGATAGCCCATTCCTTTTTGTGAAGTATTCATTCCAAAATAAAGTTCGTTTTATAAATAATTTATACATAGTTACCTCTATCCCTAGCAATACCATACGTACTTATAGAAATAGAACTATAGCCCTGTCTTTTATTTGTTCAATATTGGTCAAAATATAGTCATAAGTAGATATTTTAATCTCGTTTTATCTCATTAAATCATCAATTCATGCGAATACATCCAAAAAATGCGCGAACCCGCATTAAAACAGGGTCCGCTGATATAGTCAACCCCCACAGCACGGTCGCATTAAGTGCACAGGTGCCTGTGGTTTCCCTGCCGTTCCGCCTTCACGCCATACCGCTCAACGTTTTCCTCACAAATTGTGAACCAAATTGAAGCTCTTTCCTCGCTCTACAACTTTTATGGAGAACGAATTTTTTATGCACATAGCCGTTTCTGATATAGGTACCTATGTATAATATGCGAAATAAGAAAAAATTTGTAAAAAAAAAAAAAAATCACGTTTTTGTTATTTAAGTATTTTTTTCACGCATACTTGTTCATTTAGCAAGAATTTCGACCATACCAATCGAAACAAGAGTCTTTACGGAACATTTAGGCGTTGAAAGAAATTTCTACCTTTCTGGTTCGAAAACTATGAATTTTCAAAGAAAATGCCTTCCCCCACTCCTTTCAACCCCCGCCATTTTTGAAAGCTACCAATCTGTGATGGCTATCATAGCTTATTACAATTCATATGAACCCTCAAGAATATTCTGAAAGTTTGCTCCGGTTATCCCTCTGGTACTCAAAAAACTGCTGGCACATGGACTATAGTGGATGTCGGAGGCCATCGCCTCCGGAAGCAGTTGTTCATCATCATATCGGTAATTTCAAAGTTTTGATCCATATCATCAATGATGCTCTGAAGTGTTGACACTACTTCTCTTTCAAGCGTTGCGTTCCGACCTTTCAGCTCCTGAATTCCATTATTCATTGCAACTAACTCTGACCGAAGCCCATTAATCGCATCAGTGTTTTGTTGTATCAGATCTGAATACTGATTGAGGTGAACTGACAAATCCTTGATCTCTCTAGTATGAGCATCTAGTTTCTTCATGTACTTATCATTGGATACCTTGACGTTCTGACGGAGATTGTTTATCGCATCCACTACTGTTTGCCACTTTCCACTGTCAACCTTCTCCTTACCTTAGGCCGAATCGGTAGAGAAGCTTCTACTGACACATGCAGGAACGGGACTGTTGTCTATATGTGATGATGTCCTTCGAGCCCTCCCGCAGGACTGGCAGTGCCAAGGTTTTTTGTTGTCCTTGAGGAATTTGAACCCTCAACCCCTTGTCACAAGTTTGACACTTCGACATGATGAATCACACGTAATTTTCACTGTAAACAGAGAGCACGATTAAACATATGTTTACCGAACGACTGCGCGATAATATTATCATCAATCTATACATAGTTTGCCAACCATTTTTGAAGACCGTGTTCCTAAGATAGATTTCACAAACGTGGAAGACTCCACAACTTTGCGACACGTAGTTAAACTGAATTATATCACTTTATTAGAGAAAATATTAAGAATAAGGAAGTAAACATGGTGGGGATTCACGGACAATCAGTTAGCAGATACGTTTACAATACATCTTCCCATTGACAAATTTATTAAATTAGGAGACATGCCGTTGTCAGAACTGTAAAGTTCCCTATTAAAAGGAAGGTATGAGGTTGCAGGTAATCTTGCATAGAGGTGGCAGGCGTTGGTGCTCCACGTCTGACTGTGCTGTAGAGCCACCTTGAAATCGTCTACCCCGGGGAGTCATCTGCCCGTTTAAGCCATAAAAATTTGGATTAATTCATCGGCACTACTGCTGGAAGACACCCAACTGCCAGTCATCATTACAGCTGCTTTGACTGACAAGACACACGCAGCTTGGTGGGAGGAGGGGGGGGGACAACAATGTAAAGCAGCGCAATTTTTCTCCTACCAGTCAACACTGATCATGATGGCAGTTGTAAATTTTTGTTTATTATTCTTAATAATGAACCTTTGGAATCAAGCAGGAACAAAAAATTTGAACCCCCCTCTGATGGTTTCCGTTTCAAGAATCCGAAAATGCAATAAAAAAATTCTGTCCGTCCGCCGTACTTAGCACTTCGTCAACATGATCGTGAATCAAATGTTATAAATCCGGTCCAGGTATCATCGCTAGGGAGCACCTAATTATAATTAATACGGATGACTGTATGAAGTCGAGTTGGTTGTTCTGCGATATTATTTCATTTGAAAAATGATGGCTCTTTTGGATTTTGTTGACAGGTAACTTTGGAACTTGAACAAACCCTATGAGTCATGAATTTAAAAAACTAATCAATAAATTATTAAATTATTGAATCCCGCGCATTTTTATGAAATATAATTCCCGAGCTGGCTCCAGTTCTCGATTTAGGGCTTTCCTGTGGGTAGGGGGGGGGGGGGGGTGAGCTCCAAACAGTGATCTACGGAGAAGGGGCACCTATACAGGTTAATTATTAAACAACGGTTTATTATTGTGATGAATTTAAAATTCTCATCACGGTGGCGTGGAAGGTGAGTGAGTGAATTTAGGTAAAGGAGAGAGAGGAAAAGTCGCAGGCGGCTGTAGTCAACCGAACATCTACGACTTTTGGAGGAGAGAGAGGTGGTGTGGAAGGAAGGTGAGGAAAAGTCGCAGGCGGCTGTAATCAACCGAACATCTACGACTTTGGAGGAGAGAGAGGTGGATGAGGGAATTTCACCTAGGCGGCTGTAGTCAACCGTTCATCTAGGTGAAGGAGAGGAAAGGAGAGGTCCCTTGTCTAGGCGGCTGTATTCAACCGATCATCTAGACAAGGAGGAGGAGGAGAGAGGAGAGAGGAGGTGAAATTCCCAGGCGGCTGTATTCAACCGATCATCTGGGAGGTAAGGTAAGAGAGAGAAGAGAGAGCTGGTTAGAGGAAGTGTCGAATGAAGCTTGAGCGCCAGGATCCGGGGTTTTATAGTACTTGGGGGCCTCTCCCTCCAGCTCCTTGCTGGGAGCTGGTAGTGGGGCCCCAGGTTGAGTAACCCTGGGTTCTGTCGCCTGTCCCCACTCATATCTTTATTTACGGAGCTTTAGTTTGGCGTTTGGATATTGGTGAGAACTTAATATGATAGGAGTGTTCCCGGGAGGGACTCACGACAGAGGTCCCCCCAGTTTGAACCAATATTGGTGCTGAAGGCGCAAGATGACAGGAGCTGAGGGCTACGGCAAACAAGAGGTGGTCGCTGAAGGCGCAAAATGACAGGAGCTGAGGGCTACGGCAAACAAGAGGAGGAGCTGAAGGCGCAAAGTGACAGGGGCTGAGGGCCGCTGCAAACAGAGGTTGAGCTGAAGGCTGTCCTTAAAAACTAGTAGTAACATGGTAGATTATAAGTAGGTAGATGATAAGTAGGTAGAACATAAGGTAAGTAACATAACATAAGTAGGTAACATAGGAAGTAGAACATAAGTAGGTAACATAAGGTAGGTAATATAAGGTAGAATATAAGGTAGAAGAAATAGGATGAGATGGTGAGAGTATATACAGCAGTGGTCAGGATCCCTAAACATGTGGCATTTAGGGAAGTGATCGGCAAGGGCGAGATGAGGAGGATGAACAATATTTACAAGGTGAAAGTGAGGGGCAAGGGCGAGATGAGGAGGGTGAACAAGATTTACAATAACGATATTTACAATGTGAAAGCGAGCGGCAAGGGCGAGATGAGGCGGATGAACAATATATACAAACATGATATTTACAATATGTACAATATTTACAACCTTTGTGCAAATTCGGGGAACAAGGCGGAACGGGGTGACGGGAATCCGCCGATTCCTGGGTGTGTGTTGGGTGTGTCGAGTGATAGTGTGTGCGTGAGTGTATTGTGTGGGGGCGGCGGTTGCTCCGAGCTCGTGGCGAGGCGGGCACGGCGGAGCTCCGAGTTCCGGTACAGTGCGAGTGGATGAAAAAGACACTTGCACTGTCCCGGAATCTCAAGGCCCCGCCGTGATTGCTCATAGCGGGGCGGGGGGTTTGGCCGCCGGGACGAGGGGAACATGGGGACGCTCCCTCCGTCCGTTTCGCCGCCCGGGCCGTTTCGTCCCGGCGGAGACTATCGTGGATATCCCCGGCGATGGAGGGGGGGGAGGGGGTGTTGGAGGGGGTGAAGTTGATACGGGGGGGTCGAAAATCGAAAAGGGGGGGGGGCGGTAAACTTGGTGGGGTGACAATTTCGGGGGGGTTGGTGATTTGAACGGGGGGTGGGGGTTCGAAATTTATAGGGGGCAAGCAAATTTGAACGGGGGGCGGTGGGGGCATGAGTTCCGCGAGGTGGAACTCGCGAAGGATGGAGGACATTAGGGGATCTGTGGGGGAGTAGGGAGGGTGTACCCCCGTGGCCTGCGCTGTGCGAAATTCGCGCAGTATTTTCCACTGGGGGTACTTCCATCGCCGGGGCCGGGGAGGTAGTCCGGTGATCCGTGGCGGGACGAAAAGAAGCGGTGTAGTCGGCCCGGGCGAAGGGGGTAGGGGGGAGAGCGGGTCCGGGACGAAAACGTCCCGGAGAATCGCCGCCATTTCCGGATCCGAATCGAAATCCGGAAACGGCGACGGAGGTGACTGGTGCATTGGGAAGAGGTGCGACATCGCGAACGGACGGTGGGAGACTGATAGTGTCTGTGGGTTGGGTTAGCACAGGTGCGGGTTTACACCTGGCTAACGGGACTGTATGTGGTTTGCCGTCAATTAACAGGGTCGCGGTGGTGTGTGTTGTGCGAATGACTTGAAAGGGCCCGGCATAAAGTGGTTGGAAAGTTTTATGGATGCCGGGCTCTTTCAGGTACATGTGTGTGGTGGTGAAAAATCGTTTGGGATAAGTGGTGTCGTTTGTCGGTGTTGTTGAGTGTAGCGGTTCCCTGTTAATAGACGGCGTGTGATTTGGGGTGAAAATGTCGGCTGGTAGACGTAACGGGTCTTTAAATGCGTTTTGTGCGGGGCTGGTTTGGTCTGAAGGACGGGCTGAAGTGCGTAGGCTGAGTAAAATGTAGGGGAGGGATTTGGTCCAGGAAGGGGAATTTGTTGAAGTAGAAATGGCCTGTTTCAGGACCGAGTGCCACCGCTCTATTTTCCCGTTGGATTGGGGATGGTATGGGGTAGTGTGGATTTTGTGGATGCCGAGGGAACGTAGTAAATCGGAAAAGTGGGCGGACTCAAACTGCCTCCCTTGATCGACCGTGACTGTTCGCGGACAACCGTAACGGCTAACCCATTGAGAGAGGAAAGCCGTCGCGACGGTGTCCGCGGTGATGTTTGAGAGTGGAATGCATTCCACCCAGTTGGTGGCACGGTCGATCATCGTGAGGCAGTATTTTTTCCCCTCGGATGGGGGAAGGGGGCCCACTAAATCCAGATGAACGTGTTCCCACGGCAGGGAGTCGGGAATGGTTTGAGGCGGGACATGGGGGTGGGCCGAGACCTTAAACCGCTGGCACTTCTGGCACCCCAGAACCCAGTTACGAATATCTGTGTTCATGTGGGGCCAGAAGTACCGCGTCTTGATAAGGTCCCGGCTAGCCCGAATGCCAGGATGGTGAAGGGAGTGATAGTGGAGGAACAACTGCCGCCTCAGTTCCGGTGGGACGTAAGGGCGCGGCGTATCGGCCGTTACGTCACACCAGAGGTCGAGGGGCGGCAGCTGTTCCAATTTGGAGGCGGAAATGAGATTGGAGAGGGCGGGGTCGGAATGTGGAGTTTGCTTTGATTTTAGGATTTGTGGTGAAGGGAAAGGCAGTAACTCCGCCACCGGCGCGGGGGTAGGGGTGGGTCGGGATAGCGCGTCCGCCACGCAGTTGTCGGCCCCCGGCAAGTATCGGATATCGGACGTAAATTGCCCGATAAACTCGAGTTGCCGGAGGCGACGCGGGGAGGCGGATTTGCGATTCTGTAGGAGGGCGTGGGTCAGGGGCTTATGATCAGTGACGACAGAGAACTGCCTGCCCTCCACGAAGTCACGAAAGTGCTTGATGGCTTCGTGGATGGCGAGGAGTTCTCTGTCGAACGTGGAGTAATTTTTTTGGGTGGGGGATAGCGTTTTGGAAAAGAAGCCTAGGGGTTGGGGGGTGGCGCCGGTGTGCTGATGGAGCACTGCCCCGATGGCCCAGTCGGACGCATCGGTGGTGATGGATAGTGGGGCGTGAGGATCGGGATGGGCCAATAGAGCGGCGTCTACTAGGTCCTGTTTGCAAATTTTGAAGGAGGAGATGAGTTGGGGGGTCCAGGTAATGGGGCGGTTGTCATTTTTTTTGGAGGGTTGGGGAATGGCGTGTATGAGTGGTTGTTGATGTTGTGCTGCGTGTTTGATGTGTCTGCGGTAAAAGTTTAACATACCCAGGAAGCGGCGGAGTTCCGTCACGGTGCGGGGTTGCGGGAAGTCACTAATGGCGTGGACTTTGTCTGCGAGGGGTTTGATGCCCTCGGATGAAACGTGGTGGCCGAGGCAGCGGACGGAGGGTTGGCCGAGAACGCACTTGTCTGTGTTAACCAAGAGGCCTTCGGAGGAGACGATGTCAAGGATCTGTTGGAGATGGCTGAGGTGTTCTTCCGGCGTCCTGGAGGCCACCAGGACGTCGTCGAGGAAGCAAAAGACGAACGGTAGGCCTCGCAGGATGCTGTCCATATAGCGCTGCCAAGTCTGTGCAGCGTTCCTCAACCCGAAGCCCATCTTAACATACTCGAAAAGTCCGAACGGGGTAATGATGGCGGTTTTCTGGACATCGGGGGGGTGAATGTTGATGTGGTGGAATGCCCGTGAAATGTCGAGGGTAGAGAAGATATTAGCGCCATGGAGGTGCGACGAGAAGTCCCGTAGGTGGGGAACATTATAAAGGTCCGGCGTGGTTTTTGAATTGAGTCGCCGGTAGTCCCCGCAGGGGCGGATATCCCCATTGGGCTTCTGCACGATGTGGAGTGGAGAAGCCCAAGGGGATTTTGAGGGGCGGACGATGCCGTCGGCTATGAGTTTATTAAAATGTTGTCGGGCTTTAGATAGTTGCAGGGGGTGGAGTCGTCGGGCTTTCGCTGTGATGGGGGGGCCGGAAGTCTCAATGTGGTGTTGAATGGTGGAGATGTGGGCAGAGGGGCGGCGCTGGGGGCGGTAGTGGAGGAGGAGGCGTTCAAATTGCGTAGGGGGGTGGTTGATGGCATGGATGAATCCGGGTATGGGTGTTTTTGTGGCGGGGTCGATCAGGCGCGCGTTCCGGACGTCGACCTGGAGACCGAAATATGCGAGAAAATCGGCCCCCAGGATCGCCTTCTCCACGTCCGCCACGGTAAACTCCCACTCGTACGCGAGCCCGCTCATATAAACAGAGGAGCGGTACGTCCCGTACGAGGGGATGGTGGTACCGTTGGCGGCGTAGAGAAGCTGCCGGTAGCAGCGCGCCTGACGACGGAGGATGTTGTTAGGAAATATTGATAGCGCCGCCCCCGTGTCCACCAAGAAAGGTACATTGGTTTTCCTGCAGCGCAGGAAAAGTCGCTGGTGGGTCGGGAGGGCGTTGGGTATAATTGCGGAGGTAGGTACATGTGTCGGCGTTGGCTGGTCCGCCGCGAAGGAGACGCGAGGCGGTTTCTTGTCGTTCCGGAGGGGGGGAACGGTGGAGTCTGCAGGGGGGCTGGCCAGTTTGGTAGGAGGAGGCTTCGCCTTGTTCCGGGGAGGGGGAACGGTAGTGGCGGGCTGAGTGGTGGCCGGAGGGGGTTGTGCCCTGGAGGCGGGCGGGGAGGTTCCGTTCCGTGGTGGGGAAACGGACGCGGCGGCGTGAGTGGCGGCCGGGAGGTTGTCTGCCCTGTTGGCGGGCGTGGAGGGGCCGTTCCGGGGTGGGGGAACGGTAGCGGCGGCGTGAGTGGCGGCCGGAAGGTTGGTTGCCCTGGTGGCGGGCGTGGAGGGGCCGTTCCGGGGTGGGGGAACGGTAGCGGCGGCGTGAGTGGCGGCCGGAAGGTTGGTTGCCCTGGTGGCGGGCGGGGAGGGGTTGTTCCGTTTGTGGTGGGGTGAGGGGTTTGGCGGCGCTGCAGGCGCGGCCGGGAGGTTGGCAGCCGTGGCGGCGGCGTAGGAGGGGTAGCGTGGCTTGGCGGTGGTGGCTGTGTGAATGCGGGCGGGGGGGATATGTGCATGGTCCCCCCCGTGTTGGCGAGGAGGGGGGCCCGCCGGATTTACCGGCGGGCGTCTGCGTTTCCCTGCTTAGGGGCGAAGGAGCAGGGGGGTTGGCACTTGCGGGCCTCCCCACCGAAGTTTACGTGATAGAAACAACGGTTGGGGTGGTCCGCAGGTAGGTAGGCGGAGTTGGTGGGGCGGGCTGAGTTTGATGCGCGCGCAGCTGCTGGGGATCGACCTCTGCGCTGGCGGGGAGGGGATGCGTTGCGGCGCTCGGGTGAGCGCTGGCGGCGGCGGTCGGCGGACGAGTCGCGTCGGCGATCCGCCGAAAGTGGTCGACGGCCGTCGAGGGAGGGTGCTCGGCCGCGGTCCCGGGATTTTGTGCGGTCCCGGAAAGGCGGGGGGTGGCGCGGCGTACGCACCTCACTGACGGCGGCCGCAGCGGCCAAGTCGTGCACGGTGTCCGCGAGGCGCAGGAGGGGCTCGTCGGGACCGTCGAGATGGCTGGCCAGGGCCATCTGGATGGGGTGGGGAAGGGCACGTAACCAGAACGTGCGTGCGATGTCGGCTGTCATAATCCCCTGCAGCTGGTGTCGCAGCCGCCGGTAGAGGTGGGAGGGCTTCTGGTCGCCGAGGTGTTGAGGTTGGGAGAGGGCGGCGACTCGGGCGATTTTCGACGGCTGGTAGGTGTTGATGAGGCGGCTGCGGAGGTCGTCGTACGCAGCGGCGGCGTCGGGGGAGATATCAGAGGTCTGCAGCAGGATCTCGTAGGGCAGTAACGAAATGATCCGGGAATACCGGGTTTTCTGGCTGCGGATGTTGGCGGCCGAAAATGCTGCGTCTACTTGGAAAAACCAAAGCGCCGGGTCGTGCGTGTAGAAGGGGGGCAGCGACAGAGGGAACGCAGCGGACGCCGTCATGACGTTGGCGGCGGCTGCGGCCGTAGCGGCGGCGGCGGCGGCGGTGTCCGACGTCGCAGAGGTCGGCGGGGAGAGCGTGGAGAAAGGGTTGTCGGCCAATGCGTCGGATGTCGCAGCGGCGGGCGGCTGCAGTGTGGCTGGTCGCAGGAGCGGCGGCGTCGGTGAGTTCGGGTCCATTTCTGTAACTAAAATTCAAAAATTTGACGTGGATTTGAATTTCGAAATTCGCAATCGGCGGGAGCGGTGGTGCGTTGGGTTGAGAGGTGAGTGTTGAGGGTTGGGCCAAGAATTGCGAATTTAAACTGACTGGTTAAAATTTTGAATTTAAAATTGGGGACACCGAACTACTTGACTGGGGCGACACATGAGGTGGGAAGGTGGGAAGGAAGAAGGTTGAGTGAACGTCGGGTTCACCACTGTGATGAATTTAAAATTCTCATCACGGTGGCGTGGAAGGTGAGTGAGTGAATTTAGGTAAAGGAGAGAGAGGAAAAGTCGCAGGCGGCTGTAGTCAACCGAACATCTACGACTTTTGGAGGAGAGAGAGGTGGTGTGGAAGGAAGGTGAGGAAAAGTCGCAGGCGGCTGTAATCAACCGAACATCTACGACTTTGGAGGAGAGAGAGGTGGATGAGGGAATTTCACCTAGGCGGCTGTAGTCAACCGTTCATCTAGGTGAAGGAGAGGAAAGGAGAGGTCCCTTGTCTAGGCGGCTGTATTCAACCGATCATCTAGACAAGGAGGAGGAGGAGAGATGAGAGAGGAGGTGAAATTCCCAGGCGGCTGTATTCAACCGATCATCTGGGAGGTAAGGTAAGAGAGAGAAGAGAGAGCTGGTTAGAGGAAGTGTCGAATGAAGCTTGAGCGCCAGGATCCGGGGTTTTATAGTACTTGGGGGCCTCTCCCTCCAGCTCCTTGCTGGGAGCTGGTAGTGGGGCCCCAGGTTGAGTAACCCTGGGTTCTGTCGCCTGTCCCCACTCATATCTTTATTTACGGAGCTTTAGTTTGGCGTTTGGATATTGGTGAGAACTTAATATGATAGGAGTGTTCCCGGGAGGGACTCACGACAATTATGTTTATGCTTCATGAATTTAAAAACAATGATTGAATTATTGAATCCCGCGCATTTCTATCAAACTATAATTCCACGGCCTGGAGGAGCTGGAGGGTAGGTATTGACCACAGAAAACTGATCTACGCGGAAGGGGCATCTATACAGCTAAATTATTACACAACGGTTTATAATTTTACCTTATGCTTCATGAATAACAACAAATCATTAATTATTGAATTATTGAATCCCTCGCATTTTTATGGAACTGTAATTGCCGGGCCGGTTCCAGTACGCGATTTACGTCCTTCCTGGAGGGGAGGACGAGGTTAGGTATTGACCACAGAAAACAGTGATCTACGCAGAAGGGGCATCTATACAGGTGAATAATAAACCGCTGTGTAATAAGTTGCAGTATTTTCTCGCACCAGCCAACCCTGATCATGATGGCAGTTGTTAAGCTGTTCCCTCCATGAAAAGCTATCGGTGTTCACTTAAAAATGAGTGCGCATCCCAGGATCATTCCTCACTGTGGGCCGTTCGTGAAGTTGACACCAAGAGCTATCACCTTCAACGTGCGAATTATAGACAGCCTCGTATCACAACACGCTGCTCCCATGCCACCCCTGCATCGCACATAAGATAAAGCCAAGCATTCCTCCATTGTCCTCTTGGCGATAAACGATCGCGTGTGCCCGTGTGTTAGGGAAATACGACAATCTGAAGAGCTTAGAGATCAGTAAAGAGTACAGGCAGAGCCAGTGAGCGAAACCTAATTAGCATTAAGGTACCTATCGAAATAATAATAAACATAGCACATAGTAACATGTAATACATAGTTTCTCGCACTTCTGTCTACAGCTAACCCTATGACTTCCAGACAAGTTAGGTGGCATTAAAAATAAATAGGTAACAGCTCGACGAAGCAAATCCACTTCAGGAAGACAGTCTAAGGACCTTAGTACAAATCGAGCATCTAACATATACTTTGTGTGCACTTTTCATATTGGTAGTAATACCTTCCTCTTGCTCTTTAAGGCGGGTAAGGAACGCAGCTATGTAGAGAGTTCAATATAACTCGGTAGGCGGTGCCAAGGATTTCTGGCTTTATGACGCGCGAACACATTATGATGTCCAACTAAGAGTTGGGCTAAGGTGTCCAACGCAGGACACTTCATCATCCCTTTGACGAACCGACCATTTGGCAGCGGTCAGACTTTAGATTCCCCCTGAGACGGAGGCTGCGGAGCGAAGGTAGGTAGTCCCCCGGGGGTGGAGTTAATCCCCTCGTCCATACTCCTCGCAGCGTCGGCGGTTTGGAAACTTAAAGCCCCGCGAAGGCTCCCGCTACTTAACTGGCCTCGTTCTCGCGTAGCCGAATTCTCCCTCCACTTCCACAACTCCACTGTTTCTCTACCGCCAACATTTCCAAGCCCCTCGCGTCTTCCTATACCTAAGGAGATGAAGTTTAGCGCTAGACTCCACCACCCTGTCCACCTCATTCCTCGCCACCACCAGCCAACCCGACTCGGCAGCTATTCAGCCCCGTTGTCGGCTGTTCTTTTCCCCTCCAGACATAATTTTCGCCTTCAAAATTACCTCAGCGACTAAACACGACCTCAGCAAAATTCTTAATATGTTTACAGAAAATAAGGACTGGCGCGGATAAATTATGTACTTCCAACGGACTACTTACAGTTCCAGACCCCAAAAGAATGTTCACTCCATGTACATTTCCTCAAAACTCGTGGGAAATTTGCCGGATTTCGGACGGTCAGAGTTAAACGGCGTTTCAAATATGACAGTTCCTGCAGCGTTGATGTTTGATATTCAAAGGTTCACGAAAAAACTAATGGGAATGGGGACCATTTCACTAGAGTACTAAATCAATAATGCGACATGTTCATGATGGTCTTCTACGTATTGGTCACCTACGTATTTGGTTCGGGAAATTTTTTTGGAACACCGCCTCAACATCTTTCCTTTTACGTTTCAAGGTGTGTAGATTCCAAAAACGCTGCGAAGTCCTTGTCACATGGGCTTATTATTATATTGGACATACCTACAGAAACGTTGGCTGTTAATTTATTGTTTCTTCATGCGCAATACCTGATTGAAATAGCTATTTTTGATGGTTTTGATTGAATAGCTATTTTTATCATTCATAGTGCCATTTGGTCTTGATTTGTCTTGATTAACCTTTTGATACTACTTATAGTGTTACTATACAAGTTTATGGTGATTTCATAAAATTTCCGAGGTTTTTTATTAATAAAAAATGAATTTTCGGAGCTGAACCTTTGCTACAACCCCAGTTCTTCACTCTTTAGTCAAAATCGACTTCCTATTCCGTCTTCTCACCCTAAAAAACATGGAAAACTCTACCTCACTTGCTCATGTTCACTAAGACCTCAAAAAAAAAAACTTCGAAAAACCCTATTGTTATACCGATTTTCCCCCAATAATAGCCCTGGGTGCATCCCGATTGGGCTGCTGAGCTTCGGACCACCACTAGGACCCAAATGTGTTCCCAAACTGTTTACGGAAAAACGACGATTTTAGACAAAAATTTAACGTAAATTTAAGGCTGAAACTTCGTTAGAACCTCGATTTTCCACTCTTTGGTCAAAATCTACTTCATATTCGGGTTTCTCGCCCAAAAAACGTGGGAAACAATACCTCAAAACCTCAAGATACTAAAACACCAAAAAATCCTATTTTTATACCCATTTTTCACCCGTAACACAATCCGTTCCCAACACTGTAAGTATAATCCGATCGGGCTGCAAAATTTTGGAATACAACTAGAGCCCCAATGGAGCCTGCTTGCGAAAGAACGAATTTTTAAGAACGAAAATGAAGTGTATATGGATGATACGCCGTACGGCGGACGGACATCGCATTTTGGTTTATTATTCTGTGAATAATAGGTAGGTACACTTTTGTATTCGCTCAGCAAAAAATTTTTATAACACCCCCTCAAACTTTTTTCTTTTACGTTTCAAGGTGCGTAGATTCAGAAAATTAAATGTCCGTCCGCTGTACCCCGCGCCGTACGCCGTATCATGCATTCCGATTTCATTTTCGGTCTAAGAAAGTCGTTCTATCGCATACATGATCCATTTGGGCCATAGTTGTGTCCCAAAACTTTGCAGACCGATCAGAACATATATCCAAGTGTGTAGTGAGTGAAAAATGGGTATAAAAATAGGTATTAGTAGGGTAGATATGACAGATCGGCGCCAATTTTGAGGTAGGACAGTTTGGCCACAATTTTTGGGCGACATTTGGGAATGGATACAGAGGCGCCTTCTTTGCCAATTTAGAATTAAAATCAGGGCGGTCCGATAATTAGGGAAGGTGCGAGGGGGGTTTGAAATTCGGGGGGGGTGGGGGGGAGTTTAAAGGAAGGGTGGTTATGGAGAGGTGATTGGTTAGGATGATGGGGGAGGATGAGATGAGAGATCTGACGGCATTTTTCAAATATTTGGTACAGTATTGAAAAGGGTTGTAAAAAAATGCGTGATTTTGGTTTAAATAGGAAAAAATGAAAGGGCACTTTGAAATCGTAATTCACATAGGAGGGTTTATTATTGTGCAAACTCACATTATCATAATATATAATATATTACTGTTATTATTATACTCGTACCTATTACTATTCTGTAATTAGTCTTTATGGGTCCGTATGCTCTCCACTGCATTGTTCCTTCACACGCGACGCGATTCGTACTCGGTAAGATAACTTTACCTTGAGTGGGGCGAGTCGGTGGCATGAAGGCGGCAGATATCCCGAGAGGCTGGCTAGTTCCTCCGGGTGACGGATGTAGAGTGCGGGTCGCCACGTTCCTCAAGCGGCCCACGGCGAACTGGGCGGCACTTGGTACCTACTGTGTGTGCTCATGCCACGGCGCGATGGAACTTCGTCTCCGATGGCTATTGGGAAAAAAGGCCTCGATTCCGATCCTTCGATGGTTTTTATCACCTCTGCTGATGGTGGGGATAATTCTGGTGAAGTTGGGTAAAGGCGCGTGGCTTCAAGGTCCCAGCAGGGTTTTCTAGCTGATCCTGACAGGAAATTCTGTCAGAGGGAAAGGTTTTTGTGGGGTTTCTAACGCTGGGTTCGTTCAAGATATTGCTGAGATGTGGGAATGGGTCATTTCCATTCGCACACCCTCTCATACACACTGATTGTAGATCATAAAATATATGTATACATTTCTTTAATTTCTCTACCTACTAGATACAGTACATGGCCCCTCCATGATTCGCCCGTTTATAAATAAATAAATAAATAAATAAATAAATGAATGAATGAATGAATGAATGAATGAATGAATGAATGAATGAATGAATGAATGAATGAATGAATGAATGAATGAATGAATGAATGAATGAATGAATGAATGAATGAATGAATGAATGAATGAATGAATAAATGAATAAATGAATAAATGAATAAATGAATAAATGAATAAATGAATAAATAAATAAATGAATAAATGAATAAATGAATAAATGAATAAATGAATAAATAAATAAATAAATAAATAAATAAATAAATAAATAAATAAATAAATAATGCATAGAACGATAGTTCTTTAGTTGCCTCTTCCTACAATCCATTTCTAGCCACTGGATCCTTGATTCTTTTGCTCCATGGTCCTATTGAACGACCGTTCAGTGAAGTGAACTACGTCGAAGAGTAGTTCAGTTGGCGGAGTTAGTTCTTCAAGAGTAGTTCAGCCAGGAACTACCCACCTCTTTGATGATAACAATTTATTAATACTGTATTTTCTTAGGTGTGAAGTGAGTCAGACGCTGCGGCTGTTTGTGATTTGGGCAACATAGGTACTTGTGATACCCCCCCCCCCCCCCCCAACCAGTCATGGGTCTTGGAAATACTAGATGTACATACATAACATAGTAATAGATTTAAAACTGACTGAACTGGGAACTGACTTACCTACCAAGGTGTAGTGTACCAATTCAGGTAGGAAGTACGGTACAGCCACACAACTAGGTATGTAAGCTGAATTGTGGGGATACAAAGTTTCGCGCTTTTCGGCGGCCTTTGCATACAAATGACCGGAATTTAACAGAATAAAGTCATGAAGGAGTCGGAGAGAGTAAAACTCGTGTTCTGAAATTTGCACGATGGCGATAGTAAGTCGGGCTATAGAGCTCTCCACTGCTTTTCAGATGGTGGACCCTCCCTCCAAAACCACATTTCCTGTCCTCTTTCTCCCTTTCCGTTTATAGGTCCTCTGACAGAGAATCTACATATCTAACGAAACTACCATGAGAGCCGCGAGATAACATTTAGGGGAGTCACTTTATTGGTGCCTGGGTTTGAGCCTTGAATAACTCCGTTCATTTGACGGTCCCTAGCGGAGCCCTAAATTAATTTCGGATTCAACGTGATTTTCACAGTCCAGGATTTACGTGGGAGAGTTCACACGAATCCGGGACAGAGTGGCCTATGAGACTAGTGCGTGGGTTTCTTCACCCATCATTCAGAAAATTGAGATCAAGTAGTCCATTGCTGGAGTTGAATTCGTAGAGTCAACTGACGCAAATTCAACAAATTTCAGCACCTTTCGGAAGATCAAGTCCATCAAAAACCTCGCGGAACCGTCAATAAGCTTTTGCGATGGTACTGATTCAACTGCTAAAGTGATGATGGAATCAGAAACTTTTGAAGGCGATATTTGCTAGTTCAAAATTACACTAGAAGCGATAGAGTGATTATGAACAAGTAGGTATTTCTTCGGTGGGATGGTAGGTACATGTTTTAAAAAATGAAGAAGTTAACATGCATCATCAACCTGGTGTAATTCAATAAAATTATATGCGTAGTTTTCAAAATTCAATACGTACCTTCTGCCATAAACCTTTTTCGGAAACCAAGTAAAGTCCTTGAAACTTTTTGTATAGGTTTAGACTTCGTAGCGGGCTCACTGATAATTTCGTAATATACACAAATCTATATAACTAAATTTACAGGTGATCGTGGTGTCTGTCTGTTTGTCTGTCTGTGTCCAAAACGGCTGAATGGATCGAACCCATCTCGCGTATTTGAATGTTTCTATGACCAGGGAAGGACATAGGGGGGTTCACTTCCGGATCCGATGGATAGGGGTGGGGGTTTATAGGGAAGCCGAAACATAAAAAAATTAAATTCTCGAAAACGGCTCAATGGATCGAACCCATCTCGCGTATTTGAATGTTTCTATGACCAGGGAAGGACATAGGGGGGTTTACTTCCGGACCCGATGGATAGGGGTGGGGGTTTATAGGGAAGCCGAAACATAAAAAAATTAAATTCTCGAAAACGGCTCAATGGATCGAACCCATCTCGCGTATTTAGATGTTTCAGTGACCGGGGAAGGACATAGGGGGATTCACTCCCGGATCTGATGAATAGGGGTGTGGGTTTATAGGGAAGCCGAAACATAAAAAAATTAAATTCTCGAAAACGGCTCAATGGATCGAACCCATCTCGCGTATTTGAATGTTTCTATGACCAGGGAAGGACATAGGGGGGTTTACTTCCGGACCCGATGGATAGGGGTGGGGGTTTATAGGGAAGCCGAAACATAAAAAAATTAAATTCTCGAAAACGGCTCAATGGATCGAACCCATCTCGCGTATATAAATGTTTCAGTGACCGGGGAAGGACATAAGGAGGTTTACTTCTGCGAGAGGTAACAAAGTCAGATGGACCCACCCCGAGTTCTACCCGTCAGCGACGGTCAACACAGCTAGTGTATAATAATCATCTAAAAAAAAAAACACTAGAAATAATTATTACAGAACGGTTTATTATTTTCCTTATAGATACGCACCTCCGCATCTTCATATTTCACTGATTTCCTCCTATGAGTGCACACTTACTAAGTGGCTTTCAGTAAAGGCCACTACTTCTTCGCTACTTCTTCACAATAAGGAAAAAAAAGTTTCTATACACGATTTAGAAGTTGAGATGCAGTGAGACTGCTTGGAAATTACAGCTCGATAGCCTGAGAAATGGAGTCAGGACAGTAAAATAGACCTCAAAATGTGACACTGAGTCACCCCAGTTTACGGTATTCACGAACTAAACACGCAGACACGACAAAAAAGACACCCAAATTTGCGCAGTAATATAAATAATATACATTCTTCCACCTTCCCCACCTTCTGTACACGTCATTACGGCCCCCACGACCGAGCCATTTTCGAAATGAGGTTGGTCACTGAAACTGAAACCTTCGACATACTCCTAAATTTTCACTTAGGTTGGAAGATTCGTTTGGCCGTGAGCAACAACTTAAATACGTATCAATAAATCGGTAAAAAAGGACCTATCAACAAAATCCAAAAGAATCAATCTTTCCAAACCAATCTTTCTTCAAATGAAATAATAATCACGGAATAACGAACACGATTTCACAAAGCCATGCGTGATTATGATCAGCTGTTCCCTAGCTATTATATTAATTTGGGCTAAAGTTATGC
Organism: Leptopterna dolabrata; assembly: GCA_954871275.1. Taxonomy (NCBI): domain Eukaryota; kingdom Metazoa; phylum Arthropoda; class Insecta; order Hemiptera; family Miridae; genus Leptopterna; species Leptopterna dolabrata. The sequence goes on from OX940975.1 coordinate 40,867,653, forward strand.
ACCTAAACCGTAAATGATTCACAACTAACAAGACTCCTAAGGACCTACACACTAAATCTTTGTTATTTTTGGTCCATGGTTAAGTGCTGCGCACGACGTAAGAACAGACATTTTTTGATTTATTATTTTCAATAATAATTCGACGTGAAAAAAAAGTGGTATCCGTTTCAAGGTATCCAGAATACGAAAATACAGTTTAAAAAAAATTATTACACAACGGTTTATTATTTACCTGTATGGATGCCCGTTCTGCGTAGATCACTGTTTTCTGTGGTCAGTACCCTCGAGCTCCCTCCGGGAAAGCCCTAAATGGAATACTGGAGCTGGCCCGGGAATTAAAGTTTCATACAAACGCGCGGGATTCAATAATTAAATCATTAATTATTATTTGTTGTTATTCATGAGGCATAAGGTAAATGATAAACCGTTGTGTAATAATTTACCTGTATAGATGCCCTTTCTGCGTAGATAGTATAATAAACCGCTGTGTAATAATTTACTGTTGTGTAATAATTTACCGTTGTGTAATGATTTACCGTTGTTTAATAATTTATCCAATAATACTTAGACTTTTGTTCAAGTCGCAAAAGTACCTCCCAACAAAATCCAAAAGAGCCATCATTTTTCAAATGGAATAATATCACGGAACACCAACTCGAGTTCATACAGCCATCCGTAATTACAATCAGGTGCTCCCTGGCAATGATATTTGGGCTCAATATATACAATTTGATTCACCCTCCTGTTTACGAAGCCTGTCGGTGCAAAATTTGGGGCCTTTCTGTGAACAACGGCTGGGTGTACAATGCTCCTGGTGGTCTCAAAATAATTCCCAAGTTCAAGAACTATTTAAAAACGTAAAAAAATTGGAGGTAGCGGCGTCCTGGAGATTTCAACCCCTATTTTTCACCCCTTAGAGATGACTGAAATTAACGCCGAGCTTCGCGGACCAACTAGACCCCAAATAGGACCTAAAAACCGAACTTCATCAATTTTGGTTCAGGTTAACTAAGGAAAGTGCGAAGTACGTCGTACGGCGTACGAACAAAAATTTTGGTTTATTATTTTCAATAATAAACCTTTGGAATCAAGCATGAAAAAAAATTTATAACCCCCCTCAAAATCTGATGGTTTACGTTTCAAGGTATGGAGATTCCGAAAATGCAATAAAAAAATTTCTATCCGTACCATGAGCCAAAATTGACGAAATTCGGTTTATAGAACCCGTTCGGGGTCTAGTTGGTTCTTGAAGCTCGGCGTTACTGTCAATCATCTTTAAGGGATGAAAAATGGGGGTTGCAATTTTCAGAACGCCTATACCTTTTTTTACGTGAATTTTTTTACGGTTTTGAATAGTTAGTGAACTTAAGGGTTTTTTGAGACCACCCGGAGCATTGTACGACCCGCCGTTCCCCAAGTTTGCACCGACAGACCTGGTCAACAGGAGCGGGAATCAAACTGTATACAATCAGACCAAATATCATCACTAGGGAGCACCTGATTACAAAACCCCCATCAAATCCGACTTTTTCACTTTTAAATTTTTTTCCGTGTTTTAGACCTTGAGTCATAAAAATGGCCGTAACTCCCTTAAGTTAAGACGTAAATTCAAATTTGAGGATACCATTAGAAAGAACGCTGAATTTTCTTTCTTCTCAATACATGATCAAAATTTTTTTAAGAGGGCTGAGTGAGTAAAAAATCACGCCAAACTGAAAATTTTGTCAAATACAACTTTTTGTTGAACTTGATAGTATTTTTGAACGCTATTTTTACCCATACCTAATCATTCCTCTCTTCGCAGAAAAAATCTGAAATTCATCAGCTTTTCAACGGTGTGCTCAAATTTATTTTTATATAGGTACTTGAGAAAACGGCGTTCGAATGGGGAAAAACGTGATATTGTTGAGCAAAATCGAGGGTTTTGCACGAATTAAGATATTTTTTGGACTAGGAGAGGTATGGGTTGTATCTGGTCGGCATTCCATTATTTTTTTACGTTGTATCGAATGATGACACTCCCGAACCTCTCCAACGTAATTAAAACTGTTCTCCCGATCTCTTGAAATAGGTGTACCTACCTGCCTACCTGAAACCAAATCTAAACCTCATCACGAGATTCAAGACGCTACCTCATAATGTGTTGCGACGAGCTCGCATATGTCGTCAGCAAGGAGGTGTTCACTTTGAGAAACTGCTGTAAAAATACACGCTATGATTTCGAAGCATAATTCTTTATTTCCCTTAGGTCGATGAGGTTTAGATTTGGTATCAGGTAGGCAGGTAAGTACACCTGTTTCCAGAGATCGGGAGAACAGTTTTAATTACGTTGGAGAGGCTCGGGAGTGCCCTCATTCGATTCAGCGTAAAAAAATAATGGGATGCCGACCAGATACACCCCATACCACTCCAAGTGCTGAAAATATCTTTATTCGTGCAAAACCCTCGATTTTGCTCAATATGATCACGTTTTTCCTCATTCGAACGCCGTTTTCGCAAAACATTATGTAGATAAAAATAAATTTGAGCACACCGTTGAAAAGCTGTTGAATTGCAGATGTTTTTTCCGAAGAGAGGAACGATTGGGTATGGGTAAAAATAGCGTTAAAAAATACTATCATGTTCAACAAGAAAGTTTTAGTTGACAAAACATTCAGTTTGCCTTGATTTTGGTTTATTATTTTCAATAATGAACCATTGGAATCGAGCATGAAAATTAAAAAAATCTAACCCCCCCCCCCCCCCCCCCCCCCGACAAAATTTAATGGTTTACGTTTCAAGGTTTGTATAATCCGAAAATGCAATAAAAATATTTCTGTCTGTCCGCCGTACACCGTACGCCGTACTGGCCACTTTTCTTAGTTACCATGAAACAAAATTGATGAAATTCGGGTTATAGGTTCCGTTCGGCGTCTAGTTGGTCCTCAAAGCTCGACGTTACTGTCAGTCATCGCTAAGGGGTTCAAAATAGGGGTCGACAATTTCAGAACGCCGTATCTCGAAAACTTTCGATAGAAGGGTATGGTTTTTTACGTTATTAAATTTGTCTTGAGCTAAACAATTTTTTGAGGCCACCCGAAGCATTGTACGACCAGCCGTTCGTGTGCACCAAAAAGCTTCGTCAACACGAACGTGAATCAAACGGTATAAATCCGGCCGGGATATCATCACTAGGGAGCACCTGATTATAATCAAGGATGGCTGTATGGCTGTAAGTCGAGTTGGTTGTTCTGCGATATTATATCATTGGATGAGTGATGGACTATTGGATTTTGTTGGTAGGTACTTGTGAAACTTGAACAAACGTTGAGGTATTATTGATGGGTAAATTATTAGGTACACAATGGTAAATTATTACACAATGGTACATTATTACACAACCGCAAATTATTACACAACGGTAAATTATTACATAACAGTAAATTATTACACAGCGGCAAATTATTACACAGCGGTTCACCCACCAAGAAGCGGCTGGATTTTGTTGATCGGTACTTTTGCAACGTGAACAACCGTTGAAGTATTATTGGTGGGCAAGTTATTACACAACGGTTCATTATAGGTATTGACCACAGAAAACAGTGATCTACGCAGAAGGTGCATCTATTTCACTCCACATCAACAATTTTCCTTTAGAACTTCATTATTTGCGTTTCTTTTTGCCGTTTTAGTTACAGTTTGTTATCGGCTGTATTATTTTTGCAACATTTAACTCGTGATTTAGGTAGTAACGAGTACGGGGTTAGGTACTAACCTACGGAGGGTCTGCGATTCACATAGTATGTATAGAGTAGTGCATATTATATTACACAGACGGGTTATCTATACAGAGAGCTGTGATCTGTAACAGAAGGGTATTCTGTACAAAATAATAAACCGTTGTGCAGGGATTTGCAGCGTTTTTACTTACTCAGCTCTCACAAAAAATTTTGATTATGTATTGAGAAGAAAGAAAATTTGACGCTCTTTCTAATGGTATCCTCAAATTTTTAATTTACGTCGTAACTTGAGGGAGTTACGGCCATTTTTATGACTCAATATTTAAAACACGGAAAAAAATTTTACTTAAAGCGAAAAAGTCGGATTTGATGGGGGTTTCGGAAAAAATGTTACGGCACAAAAGTTGTTGCAAATTAGTTGTAGAATCGATCCCTGAAGTTTGGATCATTAATTCTGGGACACCCTGTATACCATATATTTGTGTCCACATTGTAGGGATGGTACTCTACTTTTTCCAAAACTGCGGTATAATAAGAAGTATTTATAGAAGTTCAATATTAACAAAGGTCTTACGGTTTTTGCTGCACTAATCCTGCTTCGGCTGTCTGTTTAATAAAGGCTGAAGTATCCGTTTAGCCGTGTACTTACCTGCAAGTAAGAAAAAAATACAGTTGTCAAGATGACTTTTCCTTCTAGTTGTCAAACTGAATATAATAAGTACATCGTATATGAGACTTCATAATAGCGTTAAAAAATACTATCATGTTCAACAAGAAAGTTTTAGTTGACAAAACATTCAGTTTGCCTTGATTTTGGTTTATTATTTTCAATAATGAACCTTTGGAATCGAGCATGAAAAAAAAAAAAAAAAAATCGACACCCCCCACCCCCCAAATTTGATGGTTTACGTTTCAAGGTAAGTATGTAGATTTCGAAAATGCAATTAAAAAAATGCTGTCCATCCGCCGTACACCGTACTTTTCTTCGTTACCATGAAAAAAAAATTGATGAGTTAAAAATAGGGGTTGAAATTTTCGGAACGCCGTAGCTCGAAAACTTTCGATAGATGGCTATGGTTTTTTTACGTTATTAAATTGGTCTTGAGCTAAAGAATTTTTGAGACCACCCGGAGCATTGTACGTCCAGCCGTTCGTGTGCACCAAAAAGCTTCGTCGACACGATCATGACAAACGGTATAAATCCGGCCGGGATATCATCACTAGGGAGCACCTGATTATAATCAAGGATGGCTGTATGAAGTCGAGTTGGTTGTTCTGCGATATTATTTCATTTGAAAATGATGGATCCACTAGATTTTGTTGGCAGGTACTTTTGAAACTTGAACAAACGTTGTAGTATTATTGACGAGTAAACTATTAAACAGTGGTAAATTATTACAAAACGGTAAATTATTGCACAACGGTACATTATTACACAACGGTAAATTATTACACAACAGTTCATTATACTATCTACGTAGAAGGGGCAGGCTTTTGTTGATAGGTACTTTTGCAACTTGAACAACCGTTGAAATATTATTGATGGGCAAATTATTACACAACGGTTTATTATACTAGCTTCGTAGAAGGGGCACCTATACAGGTAAATTATTACACAACGGTTTATTATTTTCCTAATGCTTCATGAATAACTACAAATAATTAATGTTTGAATTATCGAATCCCGCGCATTTGTAGGAAACTTTAATTCCGGAGCCGGCTCCAGGACTCGATTTAGGGCTTTCCTGGAGGGGGCTCGAGGGTACTGACAACAGAAAATAGTGATCTACCTACGTGGAAGGGGTATCGATACAGGTAAATAATAAACCTTTGTGTAATAATTTGCAGCGCTTTTGGTTTATTATTCTATGAATAATACACCTATGTATTCGCTCAGCAAAAAATTTTTATAACACCTCCTCAAAATTTTTTCTTTTCCGTTTCAAGGTGCGTAGATTCCAAAAACGCTGCAAAGTCCTTGTCACATGGGTTTATTATTCTATTGGACATACCTACAAAAAAGTTGGCTGTTATATTGTTTCATTCATGTGCAATAATTGAAATAACTATTTTTGATGGTTTCCACCTATGTTGGCCCCCAAAACTTGAATTATGTACCTACGTTGCTTTTTTTTTTTAAATTATCATTGATCATTGATACCATTCAATCGTCTTGATCCACGTGTTGATACTTTTTCTAGTGTTATCCTGCAAATTCATGGTGATTTCAGACGATTTCGCAGGTTTTTGACTCATAAACAATCAATTTTGGGAGCTGAACATCTGGTACAACCTCAATTTTCCAATCTTTTGTCAAAATCGACTTCATATTCAGTCTTCTCGTCCCCAAAAACATGGAAAACGATACTTCAAAAGCTCATGTTACTAACATGTTACTAAAACACAAAAGTAACTATATTTTTGTGCACATTTTCATTCATAACACCCCTGGGTTTATTCCGATCGGGCTGAAAAGTTTCGGGACACAACTAGGGCCCAAATGGAGCATGTGTGCGAATGAACGAATTTTAGACCGAAAATGAAGCCGGTATACGGGATACGGCGGACGGGATACGGCGGACGGCAGACGGCGCACGGTGGATGGTGGACGGCGGACGGACATTGCATTTTTGGAATCTACGCACCTTGAAACGGAAAAGAAAAAATTTTGAGGGGGTGTTTGAGGGGAATAATAAACCAAAAAGGGAGCGTACCTAATTCAAGTTTTGGGGGCCAAAAATGGTGGAAACCACCAGAACTAGCTATTTCAATTATTTTAGATGAAAGCAACAATAAATGAACAGCCAGCATTTCTGTAGGTATGTCCAGTAGAATAATAAACCCATGTGACAAGGACTTTGCAGGGTTTTTCACTATCTGTTGATTGGGTAAAGACCTACAATTTTGTTGTTCATGTCAGGCGAAAATTTGGGCATATGTGGTAATTTGTTCAGCGACCATTGGAATTCCAAAAACGCTGCAAAGTCCTTGTCGCATAGGTTTATTATTCTACTGGACATACCTACAGAAATGTTGCTGTTCATTTATTGTTTCTTTCATGTGTAATAATTGAAATACCTATTTGTGATTGCTTCCACCAATTTTGGCCCCCAAAAACACAAATCACACTCTTTTTTTAAATTATCTTTGATAATAGTTATCTAGTGCCATTTAATTATCTTGATTCACCTGTTGACACTTTTTCCAGTGTTATTATACAAATTGTTGGTCATTTCAGACAGTATTCCGAATTTTTGACTAATAAAAAAATGAATTTTGGAAGCTGAACCTTCATTAGAACCTCAATTTTCTACTCTTTGGTCAAAATAGACTTCATATTCGACCTTCTCGTCCCAAAAAAACATGGAATACGATAACTCAAAAGCTCATGTTACTAAAACTCAAAAAACACCTAGTTTATACCCATTTTTCACTCATAACACCCTTGGATATATATTCCGATCGGGAGGAAAAGTTTCGGGACTGAACTAGGGCCCAAATGGAGCATGTGTGCGAAAGAACGACTTTTTTAGACCGAAAATGAACCGGTATGCATGATACGGCGGACGGCGTACGGCGGACATTGCATTTTCTGAATCTACGCAACTTGAAACGTAAAAGCAAAAATTCTGAGGAGGTGTCATAAAATTTTTTTGCTGAGCGAATACATAGGTGTATTATTCACAGAATAATAATCCAAAATTACCGAGTGGGGGGAATTGCCAAACGTTGCAAGCTTTGGATAGCCAAATAGTACAGCAGTTTGTGCAAGTGGCGCGAGATAGCGCCGCCATCCGGCAACGCTTACCCTTGGCCAGTCTCTCCAGAATTCACTAATAAGATTTGTGCAAAGGTTGTAATCGATGTAGGTAACAAGAGGTTTCTAAGGTACTGAGCACAATTGGTAACACCATTATCGAGTGGAAAATTGTTCAAGATAGTTGATAGGGAAAACGCTGCAAATCATTACACGACGGTTTATTATTTAGGTACCTGTATAGATGCCCCTTCTGCGAAAATCACTAGCTTCTGTGGTCAATAGTACCCTCGTGCACCCCCCAGGAAAACCCAAAACCGAGTACTGGAGCCGGCTGGGCGATTACAGATTCATAAATATGCAGTTGGTTCCAGAATTCTATAAAGAACTGTTTGTCTTCATTCGTGAAGCATAAAGTTTGTTCAAGTTACGAAAGTACCTATCAACCAAATCCAAAATTACCGTCATTCTACAAATGAAATATGTAACATCACAGAGGAACCAACTCGATTTCGTATGGCCATGCGTGATTGCAGTCAGATACTCCCTAGCAATAATTCGGTGCAAACTTCAGGGCCTTACCGTGAATGAACAGCTGGACGTACAGCTGTCCCCGCAGGGGGTCTCAAAAATTATCGAGTTCGAGATTTATTAAAAACTTGAAAAAATTCGAGATAACGGCGTCCTGGAAATAACTAAGGAAAGTGCGAAGTACGGCGTACGGCGGACGGGCAGAACCGTTGAAGTATTATTGAGTAAATTGTTATGCAACGGTAAATTATTACACAACGGGTTATTATGCTATTTACGCAGAAGGGGCATGTATACGGGTTAATTATTACACAACGGTTTATCATTTACCTACATTATGCTTCATGAATAACTCACAAATAATTAATGATTGAATTATTGAATCCCGTACATTTGTATGCAACCTGCTGCAGTACTCCATTTAGGGCTTTCCTGGGGGGGACTTTGAGGGTACTGACCACAGAAAACAGTGATCTACGCAGAAGGGGCGCATCTACAATAGGTGAATAATAAACCGATGTGAAATAATTTGCAGCGTTTTTAACGTTCTAATTGATCTCGAACTTGGCAATTTTTTTAGACCACACGGAGCATTGTACGTCCAGCCGTTCGTTTACACCGAACAGCTTCGTCAACATGATCATGAATGATACGGTATACATCCAGTCCAGATGTCACTGCTAGGGAACACACGCATGGCTGTATGTTACCGAATTAGTTATTTAGTGATATTATTTTTTTCATTTGAAGAACGACGGTTATTTTAAATTTAGTTGATAGGTAGGTAGGTACTTTCGTAACTTGAACAAACGCTATGCAACATAAATAACAAGAAATAATCATTAATGGTAGAATTCTTGAATCAACCTTATATTTAGGTATAAAATTGTAACTACCTGGCCGGCTCCAATACCCGATTGGGGGCTTTCCTGGGGGAAGAAGAGGGTAGGTACTGACCACAGAAAACCGTGATCTACGCAGAAGGGTCACCTATACATGTTAATAATAAACCGAAGTGTAATAGTTCGCAACGTTTTATTTACCCCTTGAAAAAAAGAAGTTGCATCTATAGATATAGGGGGGAGTGGGTTAATGCCGTGCACCTAACTTTGGTATGCTACAGTAGAAAGATGGAAAGTAATAAAAATGATTATTTCACATGAGTGGCTTTGGAATTCATCCCACATTGAGTGTGCAAAAGCTTTTCCGTCTCGAAACATTATTAATAAAATAGCAGCCCAAAATGTGAAAAAAGTGCTTTGCACGGCATTACCCCCACTGTCGGGTAATGCCGTGCATGCCTTGGGTAATGGCGTGCATAGAGTTTTTTCCTCCTCTTCTGTCATTCAGCCATGTCTTTCTCACTGATTTTGCAGGTAAATGTTTTTATATGTTTACATAAAAACTGTCAATAAACTTTATTATAAAAGTGAGCAATGGTTAGAAAAATGATTAAAGAATTAAACCATTAAAAAAATGCGTTTGAAAAAACTGACTTTTTATCACACGAAATTTCGGTCTTGAATTTCTTAAATCAGGAGGTAGACATAATTAGAATTAGGTATTTTATGAAACTCACTTATAGGTATTTTAGGAAATTTTTTGAGAAAAAGTGGTGGAAACAACTGAAAAATTGGAACTCGGGGTTATGATGTGTATTCTGAATGTGCACGCCATTACCCCGGTGTTTACATTTTGATTACTCGTTGACGCTGACCGCAATTTCGCACAAATCGAAATTTTGATTATCCCATCAGAAAGCCAATGAAATTCTGTATTGAATGACGTTGAGAAATCAAAGAAAGTATTGAAAATGGTACTTACAGCACTTATTTCCCGAGACTCAAAATATAGATGAAAAATTACTGAATCACATTCACAGCAGTAACGTCAAGTGGGAATACCTTAGCAACGCGTGAATGCTAGAAGTTCGTTCCCGCGTCTTCCACAAGGATTTAAGTACCTTTCCGCCTCAATCGAGTGACCCACATTCTGAGAACTGTCGTGCACGGCATTACCCGACGCACGGCATTACCCCTCTCACCACTAATCGCAAAATGTACCAGCAAGTGTCAGGGAAGTGGATATTAGTTGTAAGCGGTTGGAACCTAACATTACCACACAACATTAGTAGTGAAAGACAGAAGAAAGGATGGCTCTCGTGCCGACGAGGCCTACGATAGTTAAAAGTATTCGTAGGGGTGTAGTGATGAACGCCTGGTAAAACTAGGCTTTATTCAGCATAAAACAACAGGGTACAAGCAGGACCGGAATATTGGGGAATTGAGGAAATTTTGGTATCTAAGGGATCGAAACATATGAAACACTAATTGTTAATAAATAATGGATTATGACATTCTCCCCTTCTGGTTTGTCAAATATACCTAGTCCTCCAAATACTTAGGTGGCCGCCTGTCCATCTGCGATCTTTTTAGAGCTTGTGGGCTCTCCACCAAACCCCGTTCATTTGTAGGAGGTCCTACTGGCTGCTCCTGAGCTGGACTTGAGGCTTCTTGAGGATGAGTCGCCTGATTTTCCTGCAGGCATGCTGGCGGTGATGTGAAGGAATCGGAATCGCCTATGGGTGCTAGAGGTCGATTCGATACAATGGTTTCCCTCCCGTCAGGTAATCTTACGTGAGAATAATCCGGATTCGCTTCCAACAGCTCAACTTCTTGAACAGGCGAATCATATTTGCTATTCGATGGTGGAAGGGATCTCATTAAGACCTTGCCAGGCATAGTCAACCATGTTGGTAGGGAGTGTCCATTTATCGACTTGCGGGAGTGGCTGAACATTCCCTCATGTGGTGTTGCATTAGTCGATGTACACAGCAGGGACCTGATCGAATGAAGAGCTTGTGGGAGCACTTGTTCCCACTGGTCGGTTCCAAGCCTGGCAGTGCGAAGAGCCATTTGCACTGCCTTCCATATCACACCGCTGAACCGCTCAACTTGACCGTTTCCGCTAGGATTGTACGCAGTAGTTCTACTTGTGGCTATTCCATGAGAGGTCAGGAAATTTTTGAGTTCGGAAGACATAAAAGCAGCTCCACGATCAGAGTGGATGAATGAAGGCATGCCAAATATCGAGAACAAGGCCGTGAGATGTTTAATTACGGTGGTAGCTGATAGATCTGAACAAGGAAACGCGAATGGGAATCGGGAGAATTCATCTACCACTGTGAGTAAGTAGCGATTTCGAGTTTTTGAGGGAAGTGGCCCTTTAAAGTCAATGTTGAGGCGTTCGAACGGAGATGTTGCTTTTATCAGCTGGCCAGTATTTTTGAAGAACCTGGGTTTTAGCTCTGCACAGTCTTGACAGCTGGATGTGACCCGTTTTACGTCCTCAACTGAGAAAGGCATGTTCTTGCATCTGACCAAATGCAACATTCTGGTGACTCCCGGATGACACATTGTTTTGTGGAGTTCGAGTAGATCTTTGGTGGTAAGAGTCGCACAGACCCGAGAGAGTGTGTCAGCTACGACATTTTCTGTACCTGAGCGAAATGATATGTCATACTTGAAGCAAGATAATTCGAGGCGCCATCGCATAATCTTCTCGTTTTGGTTTATTATTCTGTGAATAATACACCTATGTATTCGCTCAGCAAAATTTTTTTATAACACCCCCTCAAACTTTTTTCTTTTCCGTTTCAAGGTGCGTAGATTCCAAAAATGCATTGTCCGTCCGCCGCCCGCCGTACGCCGTATCACGTGTACAGGCTTCATTTTAGATCTAAAAAAGTCGTTCTTTCGCACGCATGGTCCATTTGGGCCCTAGTTGTGTCCCGAAACGTTTCAGCCCGATCGGAATATACCCAGGGGTGTTATGAGTGAAAATGTGTGTAAAAATAGGTACTTTTTGCGTTTTAGCAACATGTTAGTAAAATGAGCTTTTGAGGTATCGTTTTCCATGTTTTTGGGGACGAGAATACCGAATATGAAGTCGATTTTGACCAAAGACGCGGAAATTGAGGTCCCAAAATTTTTTTTTTTTAGTCAAAAACCTAGAAAACTGTCTGAAATCACCATCAATGTGTATACTAACATTGGAAAAAGTGTAAACAGCTGAATCAAGACCATTAAATCGCACTACCAATGATCAAAGATGATCTGGGGGGAAAAAAAAGTGTACCTATTTCATGTTTTGGGGGCCAAAATTGGTGGAAATCATCAGGAATAGCTAATTCAATCATTCCACATGAAAGAAACAATACATTTAACTGCCAACAAGAATCTCTAGAACTCCAATAGAATAATAAACCCATGTGACAAGGACTTTGCAGCGTTTTTTTATTTTGCTTCGCTTTCTATTGATATCGAACATAAACGAAACAGCCTGTTGGTCTGTGATTATGTGGAATGGTCTGCCAATAAGATAGTGACGCCACTTACGGAGTGCTTCAACTATCGCAGCTGCTTCTTTCTCCACAGGTGGGTGGCCCAACTCCGATCCAGACAAGGTTCTAGAGAAGAAAGCCGCTGGTCGGCCTTCTTGGGATAATGCAGCGGCGATTGCATGTTCGGATGCATCCATTTCGACTGTAAATGGCAATTTTTCATCAACTGACATTAGAACGGCTTTAGCTATGTCGTTCTTTAGGGTATCTATCAGGTGTTTCTGTTCTGAAGATAGTAGAAAACATTTTGTGAGTACTAGTGGACGTATCTTGTCAGAGAATTTAGGGATCCATTTGGCGAAATGGGAAAACATCCCCAGTACACGCTTGAGGTCTTTGATGTTATCAGGAGTTGGCATTTCTCGGAGCGGTCTCAACCTGTCTCCATCTTGTTTGATTGTGTTATCAACTATGTTATACCCCAGTAGATTGATATTTGTTAGAGAAAATTTGGACTTTTGTTCGTTGAGAGTCAGATTATACTTTTTTGCGGTGTCGAGAAAAGCTTTAAGATTGATGTCATGTTCTTCCTGAGTTTTGCCACACACTGCGACGTCGTCCAAGTAAGCGTATGTTCCTTTTAAGTTTTCTGTTTTTATGACGGAGTTAATAAATTTTTGAAATGCGGGGACTCCATTAGTTACACCAAATGGAATCCTTCTAAACTGATAGAGGGACCCATCAGCTTCAAATGCAGTGTAGACCTTCTCCGAATCTAATATTGGAACTTGATGATAAGCTGATTTCAAGTCTATGGTACTGAAAAAGTTATTTTTGGACACTTGCTCAATGATCTTTTCTATTTTTGGAATAGGATACGCATCCAATTGGGTGTACCGATTCACAGTTTGTGAGTAATCTATGCACATTCTCTTTTTTCTCATTTCACTTTTCACCACAAGTACCTGTGCTCTCCATGGAGATACGCTCTCTTCTATCACCCCGTCTTGAATCAGTTTAGACACTTCGGCTTTTATGAACTCTGTATCTTCTTTTGAATAGTGCCTTGATTTTATGGCGATTGGCTTGCAGTCGGGAGTCATATTCGTGAATAAGGAGACTGGTGGCACATTGGCTGCTGCTAGTGTACAAATGGAAAGAGGTTCTTCAGGTCCACCAAGTTTCATTTCAAGTGAGGAATGCGCTGCTAGCAAGTCGTGGCCTATAATCACCTTTGCACAGAGATTTCTCATTATTAATAGAGTAGCTTTCTTGTGTACGTGTCCTTGCATTTCTATATCTACTTCGCAACTACCCTCCACTGTAGAAGACAGTGCCGAACTAGCCATTGTCACACGCTCGTTCGATGGCCGGCTTTGGAAATTGTATTTCTGTACTAATGAATTGTCTATGAAACTCGTAGTGCTCCCAGTATCAACTAGGGCTGAACAATTAAAATTATTGTTGATCATCACTGGGACTATTGCTCGCTGTAGGGTTGCCGACGCTGCTGATATAGCTCCTAGCAGACTGGCTGAAGCAGCTTGCTTCGAAGAATTCTCAAAGTCCGACTAAGATTTACAGACTGAGCTAAAGTGGCCAAGCTTACCACATTTCTGGCACTCTTTGCCTGTGGCTGGACATTTGCTGCGAGGATGGCGCTTGTAACCACAAAAGTAGCAGAGAGTTTTTCCTTCAACAGCAGCAATCGAAGCTCCGTTATTTGACTGAAAGGTAACATCCACGGAGTTCTCTACGGCTGCAGAAAAATTGCTGGATAATGAGGAGTATTTTTGTGCATTGATTTCGGCTAATTCCAGTGCTCTTGCCTGGTCCTTAGCTTGGGACAGTGTCAGAGTTTCGTTCTCCAACAAGCGTTGACGGATGGCATTAGATGCTAAACCCGTGATGAACGAGTCCCTTATGTAATCGTTCATGTTCTGTTCCTCAGTTACTGCCTTGAAAGAACATTCTTTCCCCAGAATCGTCAACGCTTGGAGGTAATTGTTAACCGACTCACCAGGATTTTGTTTCCTAGTTGCGAGGCAGTGTCGAGCATAAATTTCGTTTTTCGGTTTGACATAGAGCTCATCAAGAACTGTGATTGCCGCGTTGAAGTTTGTTTCGTCGCTAATTAGTTTGTAAATTTTAGAAGATACATAATTTGTCAGAACGCTCACTTTGGCTGGATCCGAGAGTTTGGCTTCTTCTTGGGATTCCAAAATGGCCAGGAAGTTATTAAACGTCTTTTTCCAATGAATGTAGTCTTCTTTCGCTGTAGCCACTCCTGGGTCTACCGTCAATCTTTCGGGGCGTAGGTATTTATCCATGGTTTTTTTTTAATGCTGAATAAATTGTAGTGATGAACGCCTGGTAAAACTAGGCTTTATTCAGCATAAACAACAGGGTACAAGCAGGACCGGAATATTGGGGAATTTAGGAAATTTTGGTATCTAAGGGATCGAAACATAAGAAACACTAATTGTTAATAAATAATGGATTATGACAAGGGGGTAATATGGAAAAGTCCTTTTGACGCATTTATATTTATTCACTCGGGAGCAGTAAAGAAATGACATTCTCGTGAACGTGTCAACCGCGACAGGTTATGAAAAATGATCCCTCCGTCGCGTTCAGCCCATACCGTAGGGGTGAAGGGAAGTCACCTGCTTTGCATCTCATTACAACATTTACATGCATGTAATATCCGAAACGTGCCCTTGCTTAATCCAGAAGTTACTCTTTCCAGTTCCCCCTGAAGGAAAAGTTTGACAAGGGTCCGGGGGGACGGGAACGTAATTTGCTTCAGCTGCTCTCACATAGCGCCCATCTTATTGAACCTCCTTCCGTTGCGTATCGCGTCGGCAAGTTGGGAACCCCTTTTCTTATCAGGTTATCCCGAAACGGTTCGGGGTTCTGGATGGGGATCGCCACCGAACCCAGCGCGACGGAAGGACAAATCAGATCTTGTATTATACACCTCCCATCACGTGGCGTCAGGGACTTTTTGTACTAACCCTTAGTAAACTGACGAATCGAGCATGAAGAAAAAAAAAAAAAAAAAAGAATAAAATCCCCCCCCCCCCCCCTCAACTACACAAAATATGACCGTTTCCATTTTAAGGTACGTAGGATCAGAAAACGGAATAAAAAAACGCTGCAAAGTACTTGTCACATGGGTTTATTATTCTACTGGACACGCGTACAGAAATTTTGGCTGTTTATTTATTGTTTCTTTCATGCGCAATTTTATTGAAATAGCTATTTTTGATGGTTTCCGCCAATTTTGGCCCCCAAAAACACGAATTAGGCTCGGATTTTTTTTCAAAAGATCATTTTATGATCATTGATCGTACCATTTATTTGTCTTGATTAACCTGTTGATACTACTTCCAGTGTTATTATACAAATGCATGGTGACTTCAGACAATTTCCCATGTTGCTGACTAATAAAAAATTAATTTCGGGAGCTTAACCTTCGTTACAACCTCAATTCTTCATTCATCGGTCAAAATCAACCTAATATTCGGTCTTCTTGCCCTAAAAAACATGGAAAACGATACATCACAAGCTCATGCTAACTAGAATCTCTCGAACATCCCTCGAAACCCCCTATTTTCACACCCATTTCTCTCCCATAACACCCCTGGGTGTAGTATCCCGCACACCGGGGCCGAGTTTCGGAGCACAGCTAGGACCCAAATGTGTTCCCAAATGGGGATCCAAACTGTGTGCGGAAGAACAACGATTTTAGACCAAAATTTAACGTAAATTTAAGGCTGAAACTTCGTTAGAACCTCAACTTTCCACTCTTTGGTCAAAATCGACTTCATATTATTTTTGGTCTTCACGTCCCAGAAACATGGAAAACGATACCTCAAAAGCTCATGTTACTAACATAATACTAGAACACAAAAAGTACCTATTTTTATACCCATTTTCACTCACAACACTCCTGGGTATATTCGAATTTTTTAAGGATTTTTTTAAACCGAAAATGAAGCCGGTATACGTGATAAGGCGGACTGCGGACGGACATTGCTTTTTTGGAATCTACGATCCTTGAAACGGAAAAGAAAAAATGTTGAGGGGGTTTTATAAACATTTTTTGCTGAGCGATGACATAGGTGTATTATTCACAGAATAATAAACCAAAAGGTCTTTCTAATTCAAGTTTTAGGGGCCAAAATTGATGGAAACCATGAAAAATAGCTATTTCAATTATTACAAATGGCTGGCATGGGGGAAAAACCAGATAAGTACTAGAAATTGAATTTTACAGGAGAGCATTTTAAAGTTTCAAATCGAACCCCTAATTCAGAAATCCAAAATATTCGACACTTTAGCCTGACATTATTCCACGAAAGTATTCAAGAACCGTAATGATTGCTGTAACTGCCACTTAAATTACATTTTAATGGTAATTTCAACGGTTTTTTAAAAATTTTGTCAAGTTACCTGGTAGTAGTATCGGAATATTCATCCTGGCTCACCGACTTCAATCTCTGTTAAAAATGCTTCTGACTTCAATCTCTGTTACAACTGCTTTTGTGCTAAACTCTGTTAAAAATGCTTTTCTGTTAAACCCCTGATAAAACTTTTCAACACAAAACATCAGAACACATTTTTCAACACAAAACATCAGAACCAGTGACTTTTTCATTTAGCGACTTAAATTCCTGGTAAAAATTTTTTAACACAAAACATCAAAACCAGTGACTTTTTCATTTGGGGAGGGGTAGTTAAAAGAATGTATTCTATAATAAAAATGAATAAGGAACAGCTATTGAAAAAATTTAATTTTGAAAGCTCCACAAATAAACTCTCAGAACTAGAAAAAGGAAAACCGTACAAGGTTCTAAGTTTTGAGTTCGTTAAAACGAAATACTCCCGGGAAAACTCTGAGAGTGTAATTGCCAACTTGGGAGAATTTAGAGTGTTCTTACCTGAAAGATATGCACTCACTTTTGAAAAATCCGAACTCAAAGATCTAGTTAAGCACGGTGTTTGTTTAGTGTACACTGGAATGATTAAATCGAAAAATGGAAAAGACATGCACGACATCAAGTTTGTTTAATTATTAAGTTTAATAAAAAAAAAAAAAAAACGTTTTAACGGAAAATTTCCGTTAAAAACAATAATATTATACTAAGTTGTTAAAATATTTTAATTTAAGGCGTTCATTATTATTTTTTTTTTTTTCTAGTGAAAACATCAGAGGGAGCTAAATTTCGAAAATATCGGCCCCTAAATAGTCCTAAATTTCGAAAATATCGACCCCTAGTCTAGACTATTAAAGGTGGACCCCGTAGGGGTCCACCTTTAATTTGGACCCACCCTCTTTAAGGAATTGTGTTTTAAAAGAAAGAAAATAATAATAAAATATAAGATGAATAACAAAATCGTATTACCAACTGAAATTTACATGGAAATCCGAGATAGAATAACCCATCCGGTTGATCATATCAACTTTTGTCAAGCAACGAACATTTCAGTAAATATAGATTTTCTTTCTGATAATATTTCGTGGTACCCAAAAGTAACTGAAGAGACATTAAGAGAGTATGAAAACATTATCGATTGGGATTTAATTTCTTATATCAGAGAACTCTCTGAAGATTTCATAAGAGATTTTCGAGACAAGGTAAATTGGAAAAGTGTGTCACTTAAACAAATCCTATCAGAAAATTTCATCAGAGAATTTAAAGATAAAGTATATTGGGAATGTATTTCATGTAGCCAAACACTATCTGAAGACTTCATCAGAGAATTTCAAAACGAAGTTGATTGGGGTATAATTTCTTATAACAGAGAACTCTCTGAAAATTTTATTGAAGAGTTTCAAGATAAAGTAGATTGGAGATTGATCTCCAGGTATCATAATCTTACTGAAAATTTCATTCGAGAGTTTAAAGATAAAGTAGATTGGAGATCAATCTCCATGTTTCAAAATCTTACTGAAGAATTCATTCGAGAGTTTAAAGATAAAGTAGATTGGAAATTTATTTCATATAACCAAATCCTATCAGAAAATTTCATCAGAGAATTTCAAAACGAAGTTGATTGGGAATGGATTTCACTTAGAAGATATTGGAATGAGATTTACAATTGGCAAAATTTAAGTGAAGAATTCATTCGAGAGTTTCAAGATAGAGTGGTTTTAGATCAGTAAAAAAATAATAGTTTAGAATTGTTCGTTTTAATGGGGAATCCCCATTAAAACATATTTGAACAAGATGTAAGGACGTTCAGGAATGTGTACGGGACATGTTGCGCAATCTACCGTCTGTTCGGCGAACCAGTTGCATGGCTCATCACCGATATGACTCAAGGACAACAGGGAGAGGCGTCCCGAGGATTTTATCAGTTATCTTTTAGACGTGGCCCGCTCTGCACACACAACGTTTCAACCTAAAGATTATTTGTGGTTAGCTATTGTTGAAGATTAAGGCTTTTATTTGGAACTTCAGAGTTACAAAACGTACCATAGTGAGTGTATAGTGAGTGTATTATGAGTGTATAGACTTTATTGAGGAAGTGGAAAGTTAGGAAGTTGCAAGAACTTTAATAACAGATGGAAACATTCAAGTGCTAGAATTTGTGTTGTTATAATCTTATTAAGGGTAGTATCATTTTAATACTACCCTTATTAAAGGTAGTATCATTTAGTGGCAAAAGTATCAATATTTGTACTTCCAATAACAGTTCTACGAGTGGAATCCATGTTGAAGATTACAGAATATAAAACATTTTTGGGAAACGAATTGAATCAGAAGGTCGTGTTCTCCCACCCCAAGCGCTCCTATAGGAACGCCTGTTTATCTGAATGTAAAAGAGGACCGCGAGACGATGTGACGTGATTCTCCCCTCCCAAAGCGCTCCTATAGGAGCGCCTGTTTATCTGAATGCAAAAGCGGTCCTCGAGAACCGCGGGAAGATGTGATGTGATTCTCCCCACCCAAAGCGCTCCTATAGGAGCGCCTCGATCTACTAGTTATTCTTTTATGAAACTACTCGATGTAAAATAAAATGTTTATTATTGTTTATTGTTATTTCCTTTTCCAAAACTTAGACTTACAATAATTATACATTGGGTTTTTATAGGGAATCCCTATAAAAACTGACTTAAAACCTTTTTTTCTTACACATTTTTTATCTTGAATACTTTTAAACTCTGCTCTGAAGCTCCGATAATTCTGTGATTGATTCTGTGATTGATTCCAGTTTCATTTATAATGTAAATGAAAACTAGAGCTATTAAAAATATTATAATTACGAATATCTTATCGATACACAATGAAAGGTTCAAACAGAACATATTTATTGTAGGAAAATTTAAAATTTCGTGAGTTGTAATTCCTCGGGATAAAAAGTTCCTTGGATTTCCTCTCCACTTAAATCTTTAATTTTATAAGTAACTGGACTCGTTTCTAAAATCTCACTTATTTCAAAAATCTCTTTCGTCCAATTTGCTTTGTATTTGTTTGCAAAAGTTTTCTTTGATTTCGTAATTCTCACACGATTTCCAATTTTAAATTTCTTTTTTACATTTTTTCCACTCTTTTTAAATAAATATCTCAGAATTTCATTTTCGTTTCTCGCATCAACTTGAGCAGGTGTCATTCCAATGGATCGATGAACGTCTTGTTTGTTGTACTCATTAACTAATTCCTGTAAAATATCGACCCAATTTTGATTTCCATTCACCTCGAAACGAATTTTAATTTTTTGGTTCAAAGTTCTGTTAAATCTTTCGATGATTGCAGATTTTTCTAAATTTTCCGTGTGATACATTTTAATTTTATACTCGTCTAAAAGTTCTTTGAAAAGTCTATTTTCAAATTCTAAACCTTTGTCCGTGTGAAGGAGTTTAGGAGTAGAATGATTATGAGATTTTACATTTTCCAAAACTCCTTTGAAAGCTTTTGAAACTACCATTCCGTTTTTCTTTTTCAATGGAACTGACCAAACGTACTTTGAAAAAGTATCAATGATATTCAACATGTAACCGAACCCCTTGTTTTCATTCTCGTATTGTTTCATTATAATCAAGTCCGCGGCCCAAAGATCATCTTTTCCATGAGTAACAATTTTCCTTTTCTGAAATTTCTTTCTAACGGGTTTATGTAATTCCTTCGCAAATTCCAACTTTTCGTTTTCAGATAAATTTATAACTTCAGTTTCAGGAACTACGTTAGTTTCCTCATTCGGATTTTTTATGAATTTACTTTTATTAGTTTTACATTTCACACATTTAGCAGCAATTCTCCACCTTCCGTTCACGGTTTGTACAATTTCCGCGTTTATATTTTTTGTTTGTTTTTTGCATTTATGGCAATAAATTTCATCCTCCATGTTTTATTTAAGGAAACTTTTTTTAATGGAGTAAACTCCATTAAAAATACACATTCTTACTTTAGTTGTAAATACGGAGCCCGTCAGTTTACATTTCTATTAAAGGTGAGGACGAATCGTCCCCCCTCTTTAACGTTAAAGTCGAATACAAGTCGAGAACATTTAAAAGAGTTTTGAAACTCTTAAAGTGTGGTGGCCAAATTGGCCACTCTCTTTAACGTTAAAGTCGAATACAAGTCGAGAACATTTAAAAATTTCTTAAAGAGGGGGGGCGATTCGCCCCCCCTCTTTAACGTTAAAGACAATACGGGGTTTTAAGCAAGTTCTTGTGTTATCGTATTTTTGACTGGATTGTAAACGAAGCTCGAACCACTGACTAAAACAACGTAGCACGTTGTTCCTTCTGAACCACCTGAAGGTGCTGCTACCGCTTTATTGAATTCTACGTGTAAAATGATGTTGCTTTTACCACCGGAAATACTTTTAGGTTGATCCGTTAAATCTATACTGAAAATCGGATAATCTCTGTTGAAAAATTCGGGTTCATGATACGGTAAATTGTCTTGAGAGTTTGTTAACTTTTTGTAATCTAAATACGCGGAATAAGCTAAACAAAAATCATTTTCGTCGAAATCCAAATTGTAATTTTCCTCGGGATATCTTTTTCCACCGACTTCCAACCAGTAATTCCTAACATCTTTATGAACAAATTTAGCATTATCTTTCGTCTGATCATTGAGTACATCGGTTTGAAAAACTATGAAACACCAGAGAGGATTATAAACGTTTCTATAAATGTTAGTTACATCGAACATCAACGTTTTTCCGGAAACGTTTTTATGTTCTATGCATTGCCAACTTTTAAATTGAAGTTGATATGGAATGTTTTTCAAATCTGTAATCAAATTTACTTTAGATTCGTTATCGTATTCAATCACCGGAACTCTCAAAACGAAAGAAGTGATTTCTACTTTTCCATCATGTGGAAGCGGAGTTGCTGTGTCTTTTTTGTATCGAAATATCACGTTATCATCACTATTTCGAATAAAAGTAATTTCAAAACCTCCCTTGAATATTGGAACTGTTAAATCTTTGAAAAATCCTAATCCTAAATCTCCCAAACAACCAACAACACTGAAATTTCCACCTCCGATAGCTTTTGAATTGAACCCCGAATTGATTACGTTTCCATTATAATTTTTTGGTCCTGAATGGCATACATAACCTTGAACCGTGCTTGCAATCCCCGGGTTTTCAATTTCATCGACTACGACATTATGTTTTTTCACTTCTATGTTGGAAAATAAGTTTGCAACGAAATTATCAACAAGTCTTACATCCTTGTTTTCACTTTTATATGGTTTCGTAGAATCGGTTGAAACACATTTACCAGAAATGTAATATTCTACATCTTTGCAAATAAATTCGTCATAGAGTTCTATTTTGAAAGTAGTCCTTTTGTTTTCGGCATTTAAATTCAAAGTCGATGAAGGATTGAAAGTTTGGAATTGTTTTCGTACAATACCATCTTGATATTTATCAAAAACCTTTTTAGATTGATGCATTCTTTTATTATAGTAAACATAATTTTTTTTTATTTAGGTACTATGAAAAAAAAATTTTTTTTTTAATTTAGGTACTATGAAAAAATTTTTTATTTAGGTACTATGAAAAAAATTTTTATTTAGGTACTATGAAAAAATTTTTTATGAGATTTTCTCATAAAAAAACACAACTCACTGTATTCGTCTTTTCATCGGACCCGTCTGCCAGACGGGTCCGATGTATTTACTGTTAAAAAGCAGGAGCAGACGGTTTTTGGTTTTCATCAATGTTGTTCATCTTATTTATTATACAAATTATTTACTTTTCAGCAACAAGTAAGCTTTAATATCGTCGAATTTAATCTGTTCGTTATTTCCCGTGGTTGTTGACAATTTTATCATTTTTATTTCTTTCAGTCCTTTTCTTAGTGGAATGAAAACTACTTTCTTTGGTTTTTCCGTGTAAACAGTATTAGGTGGCATTAGTTTCTCTATGAAAGAAACGTGTAATAACTCGTGTTCAACGTGCAAATGGGGATGTTCATCATGATTTGTAAAGCTATATTCCGTAATGTTACAATGCCATTCGACTATATTATCAGAAAAAACGAGTTGTTTCGGATTATTCTCTGATACGTAGTTGGTATTCTTTTTAAACAAATTATTGGAACCTAAACAATGTTTCAACTGAAATATATCGCAAAAATTCCCCTCATCCACAATCTTCATGTCCATGGGAAAGTATGCAGCAATTCTGTAAGAATCGTCTTTTAAATACTCGAGATCGAATTTCAAACTATTCGGAGTAACTTGTTGTATTTCTTTCATTTGAGCTTCAGAATACTTTTTCATAGTTTCTTTTTTCTCTAACAAACTAGTTTGAAAATTGGATAAAATACTAATCAACTTGGCTTTGAATGAACTCACATTGAACGTTCCATCGATTTTATATTTTAGATCATATTTTCCATCAGTAAAAGTATATCTGTAAGCGAACACGAAGTTTTTTATCTCAAACGTTTTCCTAGTTGTAAACAACAAAGCCGACATGCCCAACTGATACTCTTTATTCGGATCGAGTGGAATCGGACTCTCAAACCTTAGTGTATCTCCTGAAATTTTTATAAACATTATTTATTATATAATAAATAAATAAAAAAATGAATCCAAAATATAACAAAAGCTATATCATAAAACCTACACCGTTTGACCCGATTAGTATGAGAGATGGTTTACTACCACTTCCAATTAGGTGTTTAATAATTGGTACGAGTGGATGTGGAAAAACTACATTGTTGTACAACCTCATTACAGAACCATGGGGTATTCCCTTTGAAAACTTTTATGTTTTTTCTAAATCATTAGAACAACAAGTTTATAAAGGCTTGAGACAAGCTTACGAAAAACTAACTGATAAAATTGGAAAGGAAATTGCTCATTTCTATAGTAGCTGTGATGAATTAATCGGTCTAGATGAATGCCAACCGAACAGTTTGATAGTTTTCGATGATTGTGTGAATGAACAACAACAGCAAATTATAAAGGATTACTATGTAAGAGGTAGGCATAAAAACATTTCGTGCATTTATTTGACTCAATCCTATACTAAAGTTGATAAACAGTTGATTAGAAATAACGTGAATTTTCTTTGTATTTTTAAACAGAGCAATGCTTACATTAAAACAATTTATGATGAGTATGTAGGATCGGATTTTACTTTTGAACGGTTCAAAGAAATTTGTGGTGAATGTTGGAAGGATACATTTGGTTTTCTAACGATAGACGCAACACTAAAAAAAGAGAGTGGACGATACGGAAAGAATTTCCAGCTAGAAATAACTAAATAAGCATTAACCAAATGTGTATATAATAGATCTTGATCTATTATATTTTTTAACGCTTAACGCTCAACGCTTAACGCTCAACGCTTAACGCTTAACGCTTAACGCTTAACGCTTAACGCTTAACGCCTAATGTTCAACGCTTAACGTTCAACGCTTACCGTTCAACGTACGTTTAACGTACGTTCGACGTTTAACGTACGTTCGGTGAATCGTTAAAAAAAAATATATTTTATAATAAATGATTGATGAAACATTAAAAAAATTAGATGCAAAATATAAAAATGCTTCAAAAGGCAAACCAAAAGACAAAAACCAAAAACTTCAAGAAACTGTCGAGAGTAAATCTGAAAAGATAGTTCGAAATACTTTTAGGAAACCTAAAGAAATGACTGTCAATGAAGCCAATAAAATTCGAGAAAAAGAACAAGAGTTGAGACGTGTTTTCCGAGAAGCAAGAGTAGATAAATTTAACGATAGAGAAACTCAGGAAAAGACGTTCGCACCCATCACTGAAAAATTAGTTGAATTGAAAAATGCAGTGAAACAAACTGATGAAGATATAAAGAAGTTGGAAATCGTACCATACACGCAACAGCCAATGACAAGTAGTTCTCCTAGAAAGAAAGTTGTAACTTTTGGACCAGCTAACACATTCGAAATAAATCCTACTGAAACCTACGATATTGCTGGCGAAACTATGGCTGAACCAGCTAGTAACGATCTCTCCTCAATAGTAGACATGGTAGATCTAAATGAGTATCCATCCAGTAGTGTAGGACCAAAAGGAATTGGTTCAATTGCGAGACTTTACATCAGACAGGGTGATAAACAATTTGGCATCTGGGGAAAAGAGGACAAAATTTACATCGGAGACAAACAAATTCGGGTAAATGAAGACGATCTCATAATTCAAAATGTAAAATATAGAGGAACTCACGGATTATGGTGTTTGTTAACTGATCCTCTAGGACCTGATCCTGATAAATACACTCAAGAGGATTTGAAAACTTACAAGAAAATTCTCATTCAAACGAATTCTTTATACCAAAAGAATGACCCAACTACGGGATTACCAAAGTCAAGTAAGGGGAAAAAGTACAGAGAGTTGATTGCTCCTATTTGGAAGGAATTGAAGGCAGGTAAATCGGGATCTGGATTGATCGAGTATACGGAAAATCCTGTGGAATATAAATACATCGATAATTTACAACAGTTGCAACAGCGTTTGTACTATTTGTACGCACAAGAACGAGCCGGTAATAACAATTTTCACAATGAAAAATTAGGAATTGTAAAGTTTATAAACGATCAGTTGGAAAAAAACTTAGATAATCCCAAAGGAATAGAATATCTGTTGAAAGTTGTCAACAGTTTACCGAAAGGAATCATCAAGAACGGATCTGGAGTTTTAAATACATTGTTGAACAAACTTGATGGTTTCGCACCCGAAATGCATTTATCTGGATACAACTACTGCGGTCCATTTACAAAACTAGATAAACGATTGAAAAGAGGAGATCCGGGAATTAATAAATTGGACGGAGGCTGTAAGCAACACGATATATCTTACAGAGATCATACAGACACCAAAGAAAGACATGTGGCAGATAAAGCACTAGAGGAAGTAGCAAAAGAAAGAATGCACTCGAGTGATGCGAGTTGGAAAGAAAAAGCTGATGCAACTGCAGTGAGAGTTGCAATGAGGAGTAAACGATTCTTTGGTATGGGAGTTCGTTATTAAAAAAAATTTTTTACTATAATAAATAACTATGATCATGAAAAAGATAGATTTAACCGAAAATCAAATAGCCAAAATACAAGCCGCTTACAAAAAGCGTAGAAGTGTTACAATTCTTTTTACAGCGAAACAAATTTCGGGAAACGGAAAACATAAAATCAGTCTGTGGGAAACTCAATCGAAAGCATTTGAAAAAGCTAAAGAAAAAAAGAAAGGAATTACGTTAACTTTGGATTACGAACAACTACATTTGAATCACACGGGTGGATTCCTGCCACTGATATTTGCAGCAATGGGAGCAGCTGGAGCGTTATTAGGTGGAGGTGCAGCAGTAGCAAATTCAGTAATAGACTCGAAACATAAAGCCGCTGAAGAAGCCGAAATAAAACGTCATAATCTCGAGATGGAAAAACTAGCTAAAAATGCAAAAAGTCTAAGTATTGGGGCCGGTTTAAAAAAAAGAAAAAAACGGAAAACTACCAACCCTTGAGTAATTTAGATTTAACTCGTTTCGTGAAAATTTTTAAAATAAAACATTTCCGAGGTGTTTTCATGAAGGATGAACTCCCCGATAGATCTGAACACGTTGAATGTGGAATTATTAATTTGGAAAATTCTTATCAAAATGGTAGTCACTGGACTTGTTATTTTAAAAAATCTGAAAAAGAAAAGTATTATTTCGATTCCTATGGAAACGCATCACCCCCTAAGGAGTTGGTAAAATACTTGGGAAAAAAAATTAAATACAATTCCGAACAAATTCAAAAGTATAACGATCCTCCAATTTGCGGTCATCTGTCTTTGATAGTGTTAAAAGAACTTTCAAACGGAAAAGATTATGAAACTGTTTTAAAAACATGCAAAGAGACATTGAATTCTGAAAAAACTTGGTCTTAGTATAATATTGTTGTTTTAATGGAAAATTTCCATTAAAACGTTTTTATGAGGGGTAAGTTAAAAGGATCTCTCCAATAATAGACAAAAGAAAAAGGTGGCGTCGATTCGACGCCACCTTTAAGAATTCAAAAAAATGAGGGGTTAGTTAAAAGAATCTCTTTTCTAATAAAAATGAATGATTCGAAAAATTATATATCCTATAATAAAATGTATGATACGAGAAGGCATTGTGAAAAGTGCAATGTTAGCACTACTTATAAAAATTGGGCTAGACACCTAAAGTCTAAGCGCCATGGAAAAAACGACCCGGACCGGACAATGACTATCAGAAAACCTAGAAAAGCAAAACCTGTATTTGTAAATCCGAGGAAATTGCACAAAGTATTTAATTTTAATGAAAAAGTATTTGAAAAAAGCAAAGAACCTAGAAAAGCAAAATCTGTATTTGTAATACCGAGGAAATTGCACAAAGTATTTAATTTTAGTGAAAAAGTATTTGAAAAAAACAGAGAACCGAAAACGGAAGTTGTTGAAAAGGAAACTGCATTTGAATCTAGATTAGTGACTTACAACATTAAAAATACGAAAGGATTTAAAGATGCTTCCAAATTTCTGAACAGTATTGAAAGAACCGCAACAGGTTTAATCAAATGGAAACTTAGAGAAATGAAACTAAAAGTTAATGTAGTTTTAATCGCAGAATTTAAAAAAGGAACTAACAAAAATAACATGGAGTATCAGGAACTCAATTTCAAAACTAAAAACGTAATAATATTGCAGTCGGCAGAAGTTGCAAACTGTTACGATGAAATGAAACAGAAAATTCTAAATGAAATGGAAACGTTCGAAATTAAAGGATCTAATTGGCGACTTCATAAGATCAAGCATTTGGAACTTAACGTTAACAAGTACATTCCTTTGAGAGGATCATCTTACATTGAACTCCCTAAGTTTCTACAAAGTAGGAAAGCAATTATAAATGTGAAAAATGACGATAATAAATGTTTCCTTTGGTCTGTTCTTTCAGCTTTACATCCAGCTGATAAAAATTCTGATAGAATAGGAAAGTACATAACATGGGAACATGAGTTTGACGAAGCGTTGAAAGATATCAGTTTTCCTATGAAACTTACAGACGTAAAAAAGTTTGAGAAAAGAACTGGGATTTCCATTAATGTTTACTGTCTGAATGAAAAAAATACTATAGTTCCCTTGGAAATAACGAAAGAGGAAAAGGAAAAACACGTTGACTTGTTGTACTTGAAAAACGAGAAAACTGAACATTACTGCTGGATCAAAGATCTATGGAAACTGGTTGGTCATAGTCAGCTAACAAAGGATCACAAGAGAAGGTATTTATGTAAAATGTGTTTAAATAGCTTTGGAACTCAGGTCAAATTAAACGACCATAAAGAATATTGTGGAGCTCATAAAGCTGTTAAAGTAGAATTACCAGAACCTTATGATAATGTTTTACAATTTGAAAATTATAAACGCTCCATGAAAGTTCCATTCGTTATCTACTCGGACTTTGAAAGTTTGCTTAGAAAACTTCAAACTGTTATAGCTGAAGAGAAATGCAAAACACCCGTTAAAAACTCTAGAAAATTTATCATAAAATCAATCAGAACTAGATTAAGAAGGGTTACTAATAAAATACACAAACATGAAGCTAGCAGTTTTTCATATTACATAAAGTATTCCAACGGATATTATAAGCCCCCAGTCGAATATTCTGGTTCGGATTCTCCAAAAGTATTTTATCAGAAACTGAAAGAGGAAGTTTTACACATTGCTAAGGAATATTACGATAAAAATGTACCCATGAAACCATTGACTGACCAACAGGAACAGGAATTCAAAAATGTAAAAACTTGTCACATTTGCGAGAGAGGTTTTAACGAATTGCCTCCAATGTTAGAAAAGGAACTCGAGGTGAAGGAAAAAGCTTTGGTCTACTTTCACATGCAAGGAGATGAAAGTAATGCAAAACAAATACAAACGGAATTGAAGGATCTGAAACAAAATATCGATATGAACAAAAGACGTGTGGCTGACCATGACCATTTGTCAGGAGAATTTAGAGGTGCTGCCCATTCTCTGTGTAATTTGGAGTACCAATGCCCGAGATTCGTACCAGTATTTTTCCACAACCTAGCTGGTTACGATGCCCACCTATTCGCGAAACAACTCGGAGAGGATGAAGGGGAAATACGGTTGATTCCAAACACCGAGGAAAAGTACATTTCATTCTCAAAGATTCTCAGGTACGACTCTGGAAATTTTGATAAGAAAGGAAACCCAGTAATGAATAAAATTGAAATAAGATTCTTAGATTCGTACAAATTTCTAGCAAGCTCTTTGGAAAAACTAGTAGGAAATTTAACTAAAGATCAATTTAAGGAATTAGAGAAACATTTTGGAACAGAGAACTTGGAACTGATGACAAGGAAACTAGCTTACCCATATGAGTACATGGATAGGCCGGAAAGGTACGATGAAACCTGTTTACCACCTATAGAGAAATTTTACAGCAGCTTAAACAAACAAGGAGTAAAAGAGTCCGAGTACAGAAATGCGCAGGAGATTTGGGATAGATTTGGAATAAAAAACATGAGAGAATTCACTATGCATTACAACAAATGCGATGTCTTACAGCTTGCAGATGTAATGGAAAACTTTAGAGATATTTCCCTTAAAACTTACAAACTGGATCCAGCATTTTATTACACGACACCTGGATTTGCATGGGATTGTATGTTGAAAATGACAAAAGTGAAATTGGAATTGTTGACTGATTACAATAAAATTCTAATGACAGAAAAAGGAATTCGAGGAGGTATATCGCAATGTAGTAACAGACACGCGAAAGCAAACAACAAGTACATGGTTGATAAATATGACCCAACTAAACCTTCCAACTATATAATGTACCTTGACGCAAACAACTTGTACGGATGGGCTATGTCTCAGTACATGCCATACGGAGGTTTTAAATGGGTAGAGAACTTGGAAAATTTAGATGTTGAAAATATAAGTGATGAGTCTCCTAAAGGTTATTTTCTGGAAGTTGACTTGGAATATCCTAAGAAACTGCACGATTTACACTCAGATCTACCACTTGCACCGGAAAACAGGATTGGAAATACAAAATTACCTAAATTAATGACAACTTTGTACGACAAAGATAAATACGTTTTACACTACAGGAATTTGAAACAGTGTCTGAGCATGGGAATGAAACTAAAGAAAGTACATAGAGCACTGAAGTTTGATCAATCGGATTGGTTGAAAGTGTACATTGACTTCAACACGGAACTGAGAACGAAAGCGAAAAATGATTTTGAAAAGGACTTTTTTAAATTGATGAACAACAGTGTATTCGGAAAAACGATGGAAAATATCAGGGGAAGAGTCGATATTAAATTATGTTCAAATGGAAAGAAACTGGAATCGTTGATAGCAAAACCCACTTTTGATCGTAGAACGATATTCACGGAAAACTTAGCAGCAGTTCACATGAAAAAGACCAAAATTCTTTTCAACAAACCCATCTACATTGGCATGAGCATTCTGGAAATTTCTAAAACTCTAATGTACGACTTTTATTATAACACAATTAAAAAACAATACGGAGAAAATGTCAAATTAATGTACTGTGACACGGACAGTCTGATCATGGACATAAAGATTGAGGATGTTTACGCAGACATTAAAAACATCATTCTCGATCAATTTGATACATCCGATTATCCGAAAGAAAATGTGTATGGAATTCCACAGGTGAACAAGAAAGTACTTGGAAAATTCAAAGATGAAATGAACGGAAAAGTAATGGAGGAATTTGTCGGACTAAGATCGAAACTTTACGCGCACAAAACGTTCGAGAATCAAAAAGAAACAAAGAAAGCTAAAGGTGTTAAGAAAAATGTTGTTGAACAGGACATTAAATTCAATGATTTCAAGGAATGTCTGTTGACCAAGAAACCAATCTACAAAACACAAATGATGTTCAGATCAAACAAGCATGATATTTATACTATTGAACAGAACAAGAAAGCGCTTAGTGCCTACGATGATAAAAGGTATATTCTAGAAAATGGTATGGATACTCTTGCTTGGGGACATCATACAATTGGAATAGAAAAAGAAAAGTTCGTAGATCATTTGAAGGAACTTACGAAAACACAAAACGAGAAAGAAAATGGAAAATGAAATAGACGACCAGGTAGGACTAAATTATAATTTTTATAGGAGATCCCCTATAAAAACGATTTTTTCTTAAAATTATAGGTGTAACTCTAATAACTAATATATATATGTGTCTCTCCCATTGTACACTAAACAAACATCACGTTCGAGTAGATATAAGAAATCGGATTTTTCAAAAGTGAGTGCATATCTTTCAGGTAAAAATACTCTAAATTCTCCCAAGTTGGCAATTACACTCTCAGAGTTTTCCCGGGAGTATTTCGTTTTAACGAACTCAAAACTTAGAACCTTGTATGGTTTTCCTTTTTCTAGTTCTGAAAGTCTGTTCGTGTTGTTTTCAAAATTAAATTTTTTCAATAGCTGTTCCTTATTCATTTTTATTATAGAATACATTCTTTTAACTACCCCTCCCCAAATGAAAAAGTCACTGGTTTTGATGTTTTGTGTTAGAAAATTTTTACCAGGAATTTAAGTCGCTAAATGAAAAAGTCGCTGGTTCTGATGTTTTGTGTTAAAAAATGTGTTCTGATGTTTTGTGTTGAAAAGTTTTATCAGGGGTTTAACAGAAAAGCATTTTTAACAGAGTTTAGCACAAAAGCAGTTGTAACAGAGATTGAAGTCAGAAGCATTTTTAACAGAGATTGAAGTCGGTGAGCCAGAATGAATATTCCGATACTACTCCTGGTTACGCACATTCAAAATTCCAGACTTAATTGGCTACAAGCAATCAAATTTTCAGACTTACCTGCTCACTCACCGTTACAACGGAACGATTGTTTATTAGGTTTATAAGGATGTGATTTTTAATCATCTACATCGTCAGAGTCCACTTCCACAAGGTCTTTATCTATGCCTTCTCTCTCGTCGGTTCGCATATTTTTATAATAGTCATGAAGGCTGCGTCGATCAATGGTAGCAAGTCCAGTAAATTTTCTTTCTTATCTTAGCTGATAGGCAGAGGTGAATCATTTAGCGCAAAGTTGTAGGAAAACAATTTTTTCCCTTTCTTCTAATGGTCGCGCTTAAAAACAATGTCTTCTACGCAAGATATAAGAAAAATCACCAACCTGTAGTTGTAACTTCGTGTTCTGATATTGCAGAATAATCAGGATCCTTAAGAATATCATCCGAATTCAAGACGTAATTTAAATATAACCCAACGATAATTTACTTCATTACTACATTATGCAAAGCACAAGCAAACGTTTTTCTGAGTTCAGTTTTATTTTGCCAAACGTTTGCGGATGTTGTTAATTTTTTCGTCTCTGTGGGTATTTGTCTGGTGCGCCCTACAGGCCACAGCAAGGGAACGGACGAGGTTCGGAATTTGGCATTCTAGATCTCAGATTTGGATTCAGCAATAGGTAGGACTTTAGTCCCACCTAATTCTTCCGACACCAGACATTTATCATTATTGCTGAACATCTCACTTATCACATTTTCCGGATTCACCATCCCTATTCCAGTATCCTCATCATTGTCGGGAGCATTCGATTTCAAGCCGGCAGCAGGGTGATCAGTCACTCCACCTTTTTTTTTGATTTTGCACAAGCCATTCAAAAATAAGGTTGAGTAGGTAGTTACCTAACTGGTGGTTATGTGTAGTGGTTATGTTGGTGGTTATGTGTAAAAAACCTGGGAAATTGTCTGAAATTACCATAAATCAGTATAATAACACTAGAAGTAGTATTATCAGGTGAATCAAGACAATTAAATGGCCTATCAATGATCAGTAATAATTTGTAAAAAAAAATAGGAGCCTAATACGTGTTTTTGGGGGCCAAACTTGGTGAAAACTATTTCATTTATTGCACACGTAAGAAACAATAAAAATGATCAGCCAACAATTCTGTAGGTATGTCCAATAGAATAATAAACCCATCTGACAAGTACTTCGCAGCGTTTTTCAGTCGTAATTAACCATCCCACACGTCAGGTGAATCTACATTTTTTTTCAGCCCATCATACAAACATTTGCCCTTATATAGATATAAATGATGATATAAATGTTATTTATATATTTTCAAACATATACCTAATCTATATATTTATATATGAGCGATATAATGTACACATTTTTGTTGAAATCTAGGGATGAATTCAAGATGCTCTGGAACGGTTTTCCCTACAGAAAATGTCAAACATTCATGTTCTGAACATTTTGGACCCATAGAAATAGCTTAATTTTCCTTGAAAATTCGGTAAAAGGAATGGTAATCACAATTTACTCATTAATCTAAAAAATTTCAAAATCCTCACATCCAACACATCCCTCATCGAGGGTTTTAGCGCTCTTTTCACGGGAGTTCCACATTTTACGATCATAATATCACTTCTAAAATTAACGCTAGCAATAAACTATGTACCAAACCAAACACACTTCCTCTTCCTCTATATCGAATGGACAGGAAACCTAACTTTGTCATTAACCATCTTGCCACATAATCCTTGCTCCATAAGATCGTACAGATTGGATCGACGGATAGACTTCCAGTTACTTTAGGTAACAATTTACCAGGTAATAAAAACATGTTAAAAAAACCTTAGCCATCATTACTCCTACCTTCCTCCGTGGGGGCCCTTTTTTCGTATTTTTCACCAAGAACTTGCCGAGACATCACCTCAGTATGAAGTTGTAGAAGGCCTACCTAGTCTCCTGAAAAACTGTGGAGACGTCACGACCAACAATGTCCGCACGTGGTGCTCGTGACAACAGCTCTGAACGCCGAACACTTGTCCCTTCCAACAAGTGACAAAGTACCTATCTTCTGCTGAACCAGCTCGCTTCCACACGGTCACGTACACTTCCGGAAAACAACAGATAGATACCTCGGGATCTCGTCGCTTTCACGGAGATTCATCAAAACACGTGCGTTTCCAAAGGCTATGAGCCATGATGGGGAGGTGCGGGCTTAACTAGATTTATCTGGGATCACGAGAAAAAGAAAACTTCACCGACATATTGCCCGCGGCGATGCAATAAATCCAAGAGCTTTTTGTCCCACAGCAGAATTCAACCGATATCCACATCAGGCCAAGCTTCTTTTTACTGCTCATGAAACCTAGGTTGTAGGTAGTGAACAACCTATACAAGAGGCTGATCAGCAAGGCTGAGGCTGAGACTTTTTTACTATAAGTAAAAAACACAAACGGTAAATTACTCGCATAGGTATAGGTAGCTATCTCATTTCCTCGCTGCCATAAATCTAAATTGCCCACCCCTAAGAGCGCTGGGTGTGTATGATGGTTGCCTGTACACTGTTGAGTGACAGCACTGGGCATCTACACCCATTTCAGGGATGACTGGAGTGGTTGTGCAATGTGTTCGACTCCCTATTTCTCTAAGGCTATCCAACCAGAGTGCATATCCATTGTCGATATCAGTTTAACCATATGAGAATATCCAGGTGTCAATCAGTAAGCATCGAACAGGGCTCAGCGAGACTTTAACGATTACCAGGAGCATCCAGCTCTAATGATTCTCCCACCAACAGATCGGTGTCCAATGTGCATCAGAAATGTGAAAAACCCATTAAAATGTAGAGGAAATGACGAACGATGATTTGCATTATAGGTTGCTAAGCAAAATAGAAATAACAATCAAAATCCACTTTGCGGCTACCGGAATGGCAACAACTGAATAGTAGGTAGCACAAGGTACTATTCAAGTTAGCACTGTAGTCTTGCCGATAGATTAATAAGGCCACTTGGGCCACTGCCCCAGCATTTTGATTTCCCTCCGTATACTGTACAAAGTTTGTTCATAAATTTTAACGGTGACCCGCTAGATTTCTCTGGCTATGGGTATTCAATATTCTAGTAGAGCATCCATGGTGGTTCCTTCATATTAGCTCCGTAGACCAAGCATGCTGTCGGAATATAGCGACAGTAATCGATGTCCTGCAATCGAAATCGAAACCTAGGCTCCTGAAACTGGCAGGCCCTGCGACCTGGTATTCCCATGGCAACTGAGAAAAGTGGCCCCTCCGCGCATGCTCAGTCAAGTAAAAATGTTGTTCGCCACGCCCACTTCGGGCCCCGTCACCAGAATCTCATTTCCACCCATAAATCGTTCCTGTTCACACTCGATTCGACCCCTTCGATTCAACTTGCCACCTCAATACGAGATGCTTTCGAGTTGTTTTTGTTGTCTCCTGATCCCGTGAATCACATTCGCTTTCTCTGTTCAGTCTATTGTCAGTTTTCTATTTTTTGCGTCAAATTTTGTGCGTCTGCGATAGGTTCGGTTCCCATGACAGATTTTTATGGTACCTACGTGCGTTTTGTCCTGTTTGCTGTCTGGTGGATTGATTAGCGACGTAACACTCAAAAGCTAGCTTTTAGGCAATATAGCTTCACCATTCAAGTAGGTACCGGCCGAGTGTCATTGCTTCGTTGTATTTTATTTTACTATATTTTTGTACCACATGAATTTGGTGGCTAATTTACAGTCGATGCGTTGATTACGAGTTTAGGAATAGATAAGCCTTTGCTGAATATCACTCTATCAGTAAATAAAGGGAAGGATGTTGTTGCTTTGAGGTATTTTGTAGAAAAATCTGTTGGTTTTTTGTTCTGGTTTGGTGCCCAACCGTTTTCAGAGCCAACGCACCGCTACTGCAAAGAACTGATAAATATGTCAACTCATTCACGCGGATTTAGAGGCTTCTGCGAAGTGGTATAACAGGCGAGTTGGATTCCGCTGAATATTAGAGCGAAATTATACTGCCAATTGTTTCACTTTCAGGCCAGACACCCTCCCCTTGGACATAAATAATGATGTTCTACGGCATAAACGTGATGATGTTGGACTGGGCGATTCG
Organism: Leptopterna dolabrata; assembly: GCA_954871275.1. Taxonomy (NCBI): domain Eukaryota; kingdom Metazoa; phylum Arthropoda; class Insecta; order Hemiptera; family Miridae; genus Leptopterna; species Leptopterna dolabrata. The sequence goes on from OX940975.1 coordinate 40,903,415, forward strand.
AATGCCATAAAGCTATGAGGGTATTGGCCATATACATCAGAATACCACTCCAGGCTCTTGGAGATATAGGTACGCAGTCCATGGAACAAGTTCCCTGTGCTATCTGGATGCATGCAGCAGCAGCAAATCTCTTAGCCCCGTGAAGTACATAAGGGAAGGACCTTCAAAAATATTGTAACATGTCGTATACCAATACCTACCTACGAGCAGCAACATATATATGATGTGAGAGAAAAATCATTGCCCCCCCCCCCCCCCACCGGACACCAGTGGAGCAATATTTATTGAATAATATACAAAACAAACATAAATATAAGCATGGGTTACCCCACTGTTTGTAGGTATGGGAGGATAAAGGCCGATTCACACTTGCCGGGCAGGGCAAGGCAGGGCAAGGACCATGCAATGCCTTGCTCGTGCCTTGACCGATCCCGAGTATTCACATCTCACGATCATTTGGCGGGCAGGGCAGTCGTCACAATGCTGTCAACAGGTGCGTTGATAAAAATTGCGTTGCTACTTGAAGTTGCGTTGCAGGTGAATCATGGCAATTAAATGGCACTATGAATGTTGATAGATTGTGTGGGGGAAAAACAGGAGCCAAGCTCGTGTTTTGGGGGGCCAAAATTGGTGGAAACCACCTAAAATAATTGTTTCAATTATTGCGCATGAAATGAACAATAAGTGAACAGCCAAAATTGCTGTAGCTATGTCCGATAGAATAATAAACCCAAGTGACAACGACTTTGCAGAGTTTTGGTTTATTATTCTGTGAATAATACACCTACCTATGTATTAGCTCAGCAAACAATTTTTATAGCACACCCTCAAAATTTTTTCAAGGTGTTTCAAGGTGCGTAGATTCCAAAAATGCCATGTCCGTCCGCCGTACGCCGTCGCCGTATCATGTGCACCGGCTTCATTTTCGGTCTAAAAAATTCGTTCATTCGCACACACGCTCCATTTGGGCCCTAATTGTCCCCCGAAACTTTGCAGCCCGATCTAAATATACCCAGGGGTGTTATGATTGCAAATGGGTATAAAAATAGGTACTTTTTGTGTGTTAGTAACATGTTGGTAACATGAGCTTTTGAGGTATTGTTTTCCATGTTTTTGGGACGAGAAGTCCGAATATGAAGTAGATTTTGACCAGTGTGGAAAATTGTGGTTCTAAGGAACTTTCAGCCTTAAATTTACGGTAAATTTTGGTCTAAAATAGTCGTTTTTTCGCACTCAGTTCGGGTTCCCATTTGGGAACACATTTGGGTCCTAGTTTTACTCCGAAACACAGCAGCCCGATCGGCATACTCCCAGGGGTAAAATGGGAGAAAAATTAGTGTGAAAATAGGAGTTTTGGAGGGATTTTTGAGGATTTAGTGAACATGAGCCTGTGGGGTATCGCTTCTATGTATTTTACGGCGAGAAGACCGAATAGTTGGTTGATTTTGACCGACGAGTGAAGCACTTTTTCAATCAATTGTTCGTCTTCCATGAAAAAATCACATAAGACACAATCACACACCAACTCAGAACTGATGACAAGACCAGAGGCAGGTAGCTGACCTGCGACAGGGTGGGGGAAGCGGCAGGCAAAGGTTTTGATCGGTCCGATATCGATCGGCCGGGCAAGGTTCGTGCAAGGATCGGTCTTTGAACGGACCCTGCCCGATGAGTGTGAACGGGTGGGATCAATCCAACCGATTGGACGGATCAAAACCGAGCCTTGCCCAGTCCTTGCACTGCCTTGCCCTGCCCGGCAAGTGTGAATCGGCCTTAATGGAACCATGACAGTCCCCTTCAGATGGAAGCTGAACGAGAAGCGATATTGCTCTGAGGCCACATTGAGTCGATCGGCACGGAAACCACGAAGATAGCCGGCAACAATGATCGCTAACATTGTTTATGATCAATGGCTCCTTCACAACCCGGAAGAAGACATTAATTTGCGAGGATGGGGTTGCAGATGTTGAAAGCCCGTCGGAGGGAAGAGGCCGGATATAAGAAAGCGATAACGATGACGTGGCGTCCTTAATAACAGGATAATCTGGTCGAGAAATGTAGCGAAGGGAGTGACTCAGTGCCCTTCTGCCACCGAATTGGATTTGTGCTAGCAGTCGGGGTTGACAAGGCAGCTTACAAAGGGACCCCCGCTCGCACGTTCTGCGCCAGGCTCGACCGGATATTGCGAGGCTGGCGATACAATACCATCGTCTCCCCTCCACCACAGCCTAGTCCTACTTCATTTACACCGTTTCCCAAACACTTTTCGTCCTTACTTCAACATCACCAAGCTCCTCATCCCGCATCCCCCAAGGAGCTATTCATCTCGAAAAACGAGGAGAAATATTACACAAAATAAATAATATCCTGCAGGAAACACCCCTTCACCTGGAATTGCTTGACAGAAACTCGGGGTTATACTTAGCTTAAAAAAGAGGAAACACTTGACAGAAAGGAAAAATTGCGAACTCTTGATCATCTCTGAGAGCGATGTTTTCACGGTTTCAAGCTAAAATTAACGGTGTTATGATCGAATGTTATCTAATCTATAGGTATATCTGAGTGCTTCAGCTTGTCTGTCTGCCTTTCAGTCTCACTCAAACAGCTGAATCTATTTCTATACGTATTTTGAGACGTGTCTGAACTACAGCACTTGAGGACACAATGGAATGTACCTAATCTTTGACACAAAATGTGTGAAAAACAAGGTCTGCTAGGAATATTTCTTCACCTCAAATTCAACGACCCCGAAACATATGTTTTGAGTCGAGCCAAACAGCTATAAATAAATGATATCATCATATCAGGGCAGGTAATAGAAAACTGAAAGGTATCAAAAACGTCTCCCTATAGACCAGTGTTGTTTCCCACCCACTGTTCATTCAGTAGCTGAACATTCACAACCATATAGCGCCCGGCTAATCTGCTTGTGCACGAAGGACGAAATAAGTTAAATATGGAGTAACCAAGCCATGCGTGATTATAATCAGGTGTTACCTAATAATGATAATATATGGGCTGGATTTATAGCTCAGCAAAAAATTTTTATAACACCCCTCACAATTTTTTCATTTCCGTTTCAAGGTGCGTAGATTCCAAAAACGCTGCAAAGTCCTTGTCACATGGGTTCATCATTCTACTGGACACACCTGCAGAAATGCTGGCTGTTCATTTATTGTTTATTTCATGTGAAATAATTGAAATAGCTATTTCTGATGGTTTCCACCATTTTTGGCCCCTAAAACACGAATTAGGTAAGCTCCTTTTTTGGTTTATTATTCTGTGAATAATACACCTATGTATTCGCTCAGCAGAAAATTTTTATAACACCCCCTCAAACTTTTTTGTTTATTATTTTCAATAATGAACCATTGGAATCGAGCATGAAAAAAAAAATTCTTACCCCCTTCTTCTTCAAATTCTTATCAAAATTTGATGGTTTACGTTTCAAGGTATGTAGAATCCAAAACTGCAATAAAAATATTTCTGTCTGTCCGCCGTACGCCGTACGCCGTACGGGCCACTTTTCTTAGTTACCATGAAAAAAAATTGATGAAATTCGGGTTATAGGTTCCGTTCGGCGTCTAGTTGGTCCTCGAAGCTCGACGTTACTGTGAGTCATCTCTAAGGGGTTCAAAATAGGGGTTGAAATTTTCAAAACGCCTATACCATTTTTTTACGTAAATATTTTTACGGTTTTAAATAGTTCTTGAACTTGCGAGTTTTTTAAGACCATCCGGAGCATCGTACGTCCAGCCGTTCGTTCACACTAAGGCCCCGAAGTTTGCACCGACAGGCATTTTCGACTCCAGTGTGAATGAAATTGTATACAATTCAAACCAAATCTCGTAACCAGAGACGCGCCCACAATAGGAATTTGTGAATACGGCCAATCATTGGTAGGGATCACCTGATTATATTGGCGGAGTATGAAGTCGAGTTGGTTGTTCTGTGATATTATTTAATGTGAAAAATGATGGCTCTTTTGGAGTTTGTTGGTAGGTAGTGAAACTTGGACAATCGTTGAAGTATTATTGATGGGTAAATTATTACTACGGTAAATTATTACTCAACGGTAAATTATTACACAACGGTTCATTATACCATCTACGTAGAAGGGGCTGGAGTTTGTTGGTATGTACTTTTGCAACTTTTGCAACTTTTTTCACTCTTCATCAACAATTTCTTTTCAGAACTTCATTATGTTTGTTTCTTTTTGTTAGGTACTGTTTGTCATCGGCAGAATTATTTTAGCAACATTTAACTCGTGATTTAGGTAGGTACCTAGTAACGAGTACGGGGTTAGGTACTAACCTACGGAGGGTCTGCGATCTACATAATATGTATATAATAGAATAGTACATATCATATTATATAGACGGGTTATCTATACATAGAGCTGTGATCTGTAACAGAAGGGTATTCTATACAAAATAATAAACCGTTGTTTCTTTTCCGTTTCAAGGTGCGTAGATTCCAAAAATGCAATGTCCGTCCGCCGTCCGCCGTAACACGTGTACCGGCTTGATTTTCGGTCTAAAAAAGTCGTTCTTTCGCACACATGCTCCATTTGGGCCGTAGTTGTGTCCCGAAACTTTTCAGCCCGATCGGAATATACCCAGGGGTGTTATGAGTGAAAATTTTTGTAAAATTAGGTACTTTTTGCATTTTAGCAACATGTTGGTAACATGAGCTTCTGAGATATCTTTTTCCATGTTTTTGTGGACGAGAATACCGAATATGAAGTCGATTTTGACCAAAGAGTGGAAAACTGAGTTCTACCAAATGTTCAGCTCCCAAAATTGATTTTTTATGGGTGGAAAACCTGGGAAATCGTCTGAAATCACCATCAGTTTGTATAATAACACTTGAAAAAGTGTCAACACGTGGATCAAGACGGTTAAATGACACTACCAATGATCAAAGATAGTTAAAAAAAAAAATAAAAAGCTTACCGAATTTTGTGTTTTAGGGGCCGAAATAATAATGGAATCCATTCGAAATAGCTATTTCAATTATTACGCATGAAAGAAACAATAAATGAACAGCCAGCATTTCTGTAGGTATGTCCAATAGAATAATAAACCTATGTGGCAAGGACTTTGCAGCGTTTTTTTTTCAATTTGTCTTTGATCATTGGTAGTGCCATTTAATCGTCTTGATCCACGTGTTGATACTACTTCCAGTGTTATTATACGATTTGATTTGTGATTTCAGACGATTTCCCAGGTTTTGGTTTATTATTCTGTGAATAATACACCTATGTATTCGCTCAGCAAAAAATTTTTATAACACCCCCTCAAAATTCTTTCTTTTCCGTTTCAAGGTGAGTAGATTCCAAAAATGCAATGTCCGTCCGCCGTCCGCCGTACGCCGTCCACCGTACGCCGTACGCCGTATCACGTGTACCGGCTTCATTTTCGGCCTAAAAAAGTCGTTCTTTCGCACACATGCTCCATTTGCGCCCTAGTTGTGTCCCGAAACTTTTCAACCCGATCGGAATATACCCAGGGGTGTTATGAGTGAAAATGTGTGTAAAATTAGGTACTTTTTGCATTTTAGCAACATGTTGGTAACATGAGCTTCTGAGATATCTTTTTCCATGTTTTTGTGGACGAGAATACCGAATATGAAGTCGATTTTGACCAAAGAGTGGAAAACTGAGTTCTACCAAATGTTCAGCTCCCAAAATTGATTTTTTATGGGTGGAAAACCTGGGAAATCGTCTGAAATCACCATCAGTTTGTATAATAACACTTGAAAAAGTGTCAACACGTGGATCAAGACGGTTAAATGACACTACCAATGATCAAAGATAGTTAAAAAAAAAAAATAAAAAGCTTACCGAATTTTGTGTTTTAGGGGCCGAAATAATAATGGAATCCATTCGAAATAGCTATTTCAATTATTACGCATGAAAGAAACAATAAATGAACAGCCAGCATTTCTGTAGGTATGTCCAATAGAATAATAAACCTATGTGGCAAGGACTTTGCAGCGTTTTTTTTTCAATTTGTCTTTGATCATTGGTAGTGCCATTTAATCGTCTTGATCCACGTGTTGATACTACTTCCAGTGTTATTATACGATTTGATTTGTGATTTCAGACGATTTCCCAGGTTTTGGTTTATTATTCTGTGAATAATACACCTATGTATTCGCTCAGCAAAAAATTTTTATAACACCCCCTCAAAATTCTTTCTTTTCCGTTTCAAGGTGAGTAGATTCCAAAAATGCAATGTCCGTCCGCCGTCCGCCGTACGCCGTCCACCGTACGCCGTACGCCGTATCACGTGTACCGGCTTCATTTTCGGCCTAAAAAAGTCGTTCTTTCGCACACATGCTCCATTTGCGCCCTAGTTGTGTCCCGAAACTTTTCAACCCGATCGGAATATACCCAGGGGTGTTATGAGTGAAAATGTGTGTAAAAATAGGTACTTTTTGCGTTTTAGGAACATGTAAGTAACACGAGCTTTTGAAGTATCTTTTTCCATGTTTTTGGGGACGAGAAGACCGAATATGAAGCCGATTTTGACCAATGACGCGGAAATTGAGGTTTTACCAAAGGTTCAGCTCCCAAAATTGGTTTTTTATGAGTCAAAAACCTGGAAAAATGTCTGAAATCACCATCAATGTGTATAATAACATTGGAAAAAGTGTAAACAGGTGAATCAAGACCATTAAATGGTACTACCAATGATGAAAGATGATCTGAAAAAAAAAGAAAAAAGCGTACCTACCTATTTCATGTTTTGGGGGCCAAAATTGGTGGAAATCATCAGAAATAGCTATTTCAATCATTCCACATGAAAGAAACAATAAATTCAACAGCCAACAAGAACCTCTAGAACTCCAATAGAATAATAAACCCATGTGACAAGGACTGCAGCGTTTTTTACTCATAAAAAATCAATTTTAGGAGCTGAACATGTGGTAGAACCTTAATTTTCCACTCTTTTGTCAAAATCGACTTCATATTCAGTCTTCTCGTCCCCAAAAACATGGAAAACGATACTTCAAAAGCTCATGTTACTAACATGTTACTAAAACACAAAAAGTACCTATTTTTGTGCACATTTTCATTCATAACATCCCTGGGTATATTCCGATCGGGCTGAAAAGTTTCGGGACACAACTAGGGCCCAAATGGAGCATGTGTGCGAAGGAACGACTTTTTTAGACCAAAAATGAAGCCGGTACACGTGATACGGCGTACGGCGTACGGCGTACGGCGTACGGTGGACGGCGGACGGACATTGCATTTTTGGAATCTATGCGCCTTGAAGCGTAAAAGAAAAAATTCTGACGGGGTGTTATACAAATTTTTTGCTGAGCGATTACATAGGTGTATTATTCACAGAATAATAAACCAAAATGCAATGTCCGTCCGCCGTCTGCCTTACGCCGTATCACGTGGCTTCATTTTCGTCTAAAAAATTCGTTCGTTCGCACACATGCTCCATTTGGGCCGTAGGTGTGTCCCGAAACTTTTCAGCCCGATCGGAATATACCCAGGGGTGTTATGGCTGAAAATGTGTGTAAAAATAGGTACTTTTTGTGTTTTAGCAACATGTTAGTAAAATGAGCTTTTGAGGTATCGTTTTCCATGTTATTGGGGACGAGAAGACCGATTATGAAGTCGATTTTGACCAAAGAGTGAAAAATTGAGTTCTACCAAATGTTCAGCTTCCAAAATTGATTTTTTATGAGTGAAAAACCTGGGAAATCGTCTGAAATCACCATCAGTTTGTATAATAACACTGGAAAAGATGTCAACACGTGGATCAAAACGATTAAATGGCACTACCAATGATCAAAGATAGTTTAAAGAAAGAAAAAAAAACGTACCTAATTTGTGTTTTAGGGGCCAAAATTAATGGAAACCATCAGAAAACGCTGCAAATACCTGCACAACGGTTTATTATTTTGTATAGAATACCCTTCTGTTACAGATCACAGCTCTCTATATAGATAATCCGTCTATATAATATAATATGTAATATTCTACACATATTATGTAGATCGCGGACTCTCCGTAGGATTGTACCTAACCCCGTACTCGTTTCTAGGTACCTACATAAACCGTTGTGTAATAATTTACCTGTATAGGTTCCCCTTCTACGTAGATAGAATAATGAACCGTTGTGTAATAATTTGCCCATCAATAATACTTCAACGGTTGTTCAAGTTGCAAAAGTACCTATCAACAAAATCCAGCCCCTTCTGGGTAGAAGAGCCGTTGTGTAATAATTTACCGTTGTGTAATAATTTACCTTGGTGTAATAATTTACCGTTGTGTAACAATTTACCTTTGTGTTATTGTGGTGATCGGCTGCTCCCTAACACTATGTAAATAGCGTCGCTTGCGTTATAAGCCGCGTCTAACGGCTTCCCAGAGCAGGGTTCCCCTGCCCCTCTCTGGGGATGTATCAAGGGGTATAAAAGAAGCTGTGAACTGCCAATTAATTGTCATTTGACCACACAAACCGACTCAAGTAGTCTCGTGTATTTATTCCTACTTTTAGCTCCCGCTGGATCATCACAGTTATAATTTGCCAATTGTGTAATAATTTGCCCATCAATAATACTTCAACGGTTGTTCAAGTTGCAAAAGTACCTATCCAGAAAATCCAGCCCCTTCTGGGTAGATGAGCCGTTGTGTAATAATTTACCGTTGTGTAATAATTTGCCATTGTGTAATAATTTACCCATCAATAATACTTCAACGGATGTTCAAGTTGCAAAAGTACCTATAAAAAAAATCCAGCCCCTTCTGGGTAGTTGAGCCGTTGTGTAATTATATATCGTTGTGTAACAATTTGCCGTGGTGTCATAATTCACCGTTGTGTAATAATTTGCCATTGCTTAATAATTTACCCATCAATAATACTTCAACGTTTGTTTAAGTTTCAGAAGTACCTACCAACAAAATCCAATAGTCCATCACTTGCCAAATGAAATAATTATCGTAGAACCAACAACTCGACTTCATACAGCCATCCTTGATTACAATCATGTGCTCCTTAGTGATGAAATCCCGGCCGGATTTATACCGTTTGATTCACGATCGTGTTGACGAAGCTTTTTGGTGCACACGAACGGCTGGACGTACAGTGCTCCGGGTGGTCTTAAAAAATTGTTTAGCTCAAGACAAATTTAATATCGTAAAAAAACCATACCCTTCAATCTAAAGTTTTCGAGCTACGGCGTTCTGAAAATTTCAACCCCTATTTTGAACCCCTTAGAGATGACTGACAGTAACGTCGAGCTTCGAGGACCAACTAGACCCCGAACGGAACCTATAACCCGAATTTCATCAATTTTCTTTCATGGTAACTAAGAAAAGTGGCCCGTACGGCGTACAGACAGAAATATTGGTTTATTATTTTCAATAATGAACCATTGGAATCGAGCATGAAAAAAAAAATTCTTACCCCCCCTCAAAATTTGATGGTTTACGTTTCAAGGTATGTAGAATCCAAAACTGCAATAAAAATATTTCTGTCTGTCCGCCGTACGCCGTACGGGCCACTTTTCTTAGTTACCATGAAAGAAAATTGATGAAATTCGGGTTATAGGTTCCGTTCGGGGTCTAGTTGGTCCTCGAAGCTCGACGTTACTGTGAGTCATCTGTAAGGGGTTGAAATTTTCAAAACGCCTATACCATTTTTTTACGTGAATATTTTTACGGTTTTAAATAGTTCTTGAACTTGCGAGTTTTTTAAGACCATCCGGAGCGTCGTACGTCCAGCCGTTCGTTCACAGTAAGGCCCCGAAGTTTGCACCGACAGGCATTTTCGACTCCAGTGTGAATGAAATTGTATACAATTCAAACCAAATCTCGTAACCAGAGACGCGCCCACAATAGGAAATTTGGCGGAGATGAAATCATTGCTAGGGATCACCTGATTATATTGGCGGAGTATGAAGTCGAGTTGGTTGTTCTGTGATATTATTTCATTTGAAAAATGATGGCACTTTTGGAGTTTGTTGGTAGGTAGTGAAACTTGAACAAACGTTGAAGTATTATTGATGGGTAAATTATTACTACGGTAAATCATTACTCAACGGTAAATTATTACACAACGGTTCATTATACCATCTACGTAGAAGGGGCTGGAGTTTGTTGGTAGGTACTTTCGCAACTTTTTTCACTCCGCATCAACAATTTCTTTTCAGAACTTCATTATGTGTGTTTCTTTTTGTTAGGTACTGTTTGTCATCGGCAGAATTATTTTAGCAACATTTAACTCGTGATTTAGGTAGGTACCTAGTAACGTGTACGGGGTTAGGTACTAACCTACGGAGGGTCTGCGATCTATGTACATTATACGTATAGAATAGTACTACATTATATAGACGGGTTATCTATACATAGAGCTGTGATCTGTAACGGAAGGGTATTCTATACTTTTTATTGCAGTTTCGGATTCTACATACCTTGAAACGTAAACCATCAAATTTTGAGGGGGGGTAAGAATTTTTTTTTCTTGCTCGATTCCAATGGTTCATTATTGAAAATAATAAACCAATAGCTATTTAGAGTATTACGCATGAATGAAATAATAAAGGAACAGCCAACATTTCTGTAGGTACCTATGTCCAATAGAATAACAAACCCATGTGACAAGGACTTTGCAGCGTTTTTCATTGCATTTTCGGATTCTACATACACTGAAACGGAAACCATCACATTTTAGGAGGGGGTTAAAATTTTTTTTCATACTCGATTCCAAAGTTTTATTATTGAATATAATGAACCAATAAAAAACGTGCAAATTATTACACAAAGGTTTATTATTTAACTGTATAGGTGCCCCTTCTGCGCAGGTCACTGTTTCATGTGGTCAATACCCTCTAGGAAAGCCCTAAATGGATAACTGGAGCCGGCCTGGGAATGAAAGTTTCATATAAATACGCGGGATTGAATAACTAAATCATTGTTATTTTTAGTTATTCGTGAAGCATAAGGTAAGTAGTAAACCACTGTGTAATAATTTACCTTTATAGATGCCCCTTCTGCGTAGGTAGTATAATAAACGATTGCGTACTAATTTACCGTTGTGTAATAATTTACCTAATAATACTTCAACGTGTGTGCGAGTTGCAAAAGTACCTACCAACAAAATCCAAAAGAGCCTATTTTGGCTTATTATTTTCAATACCTAATTAACCATTGGAATCAAGCATGAAAAAAAAATTCTGACCCCCCTCAAAATTTGATGGTTTACGTTTCAAGGTATTTAGAATCCGAAAAAGCAATTAAAAATTTCTGTCTGTTCGCCGTACGCCGTACTGGCCACTTTTCTTAGTTACTACCGTGAAACAAAGCTGATGAAATTCGGGTTATAGGTTCCGTTCCGGGTCTAGTTAGTCCTCGAAACTCGGCGTTACTGTCAGTCATCTCTAAGCGGTTCAAAATAGGGGTTGACATTTTCAGAACGCCATATCTCAAAAACTTTCGATAGAAAGGTATGGTTTTTTTTACGTTATTAAATTTGTCTTGAGCTAAACAATTTTTTGAGACCACCCGGAGCATTGTACGTCCAGCCGTTCGTGTGCACCAAAAAGCTTCGTCAGCACGATCGTGAATCAAACGGTATAAATCCGGCCGGGATACCATCAATAGGGAGCACCTGATTATAATCAAGGACGGCTGTATGAAGTCGAGTTGGTTGTTCTGCGATACTATTTCATCTGAGAAGTGATGGACTATTGGATTTTGTTGGTAGGTACTTTTGAAACTTGAACAAACGTTGAAGTATTATTGATGGTTAAATTATCACACAGCGGTACATTATTACACAACCGCAAATTATTACAGAACGGTAAATTATTACACAACGATTCATCTACCAAGAAGGGGTTGGATTTTGTTGATCGGTACTTTTGCAGCTTGAACAACCGTTGAAGTATTATTGATGGGCAAGTTATTACACAACGGTTCATTGTAGATATTGACCACAGAAAACAGTGATCTACGCAGAAGGGGCATCTATTTCACTCCACATCAACAATTTTCCTTCAGAACTTCATTATTTGCGCTTCTTTTTGCCGTTTTAGTCACTTTTTGTCATCGACAGAATTATTTTAGCAACATTTAACTTTGATTTAGGTTGGTACCTAGTAACGAGTACTACGGGGTTAGGTACTAACCTACGAAGAATCTGCGATCCACATAATATGTATAGAGTAGTATATATTACATTATAATGGACGGGTTATCTATACAGAGAGCTGTGATCTGTAACAGAAGGGTATTCTGTACAAAATAATAATTTACCGTTGTGCAGGGATTTGCAGCGTTTTTCAAATGGAATACTGTCACAGAACAACCAACTCGACTTCACTCGATTATAATCAGCCGCACCCGTGATTATAAACAGGTGCTCCCTAGCAATGATATCTGAGGTGAATGTACACAAAATGATTCACCCTCCTGTTGACGAAGCCTGTCGGTGAAACTTGGAGGCCTTACTGTGAACGAACGGCTGGGCGTAGAATGCTCCGGGCGGTTTCAAAAAACCCAAGTTCAAGAACTATTTAAAAAATTTAAAAAATTCGAGGTAACGGCGTCCTGGATATTTCAACCCCTATTTTTCACCCCTTAGATATGACTGACATTAGGTTTGTTCGCGGTGGCCATCTGACTGTCTTCAAACCGTCAGATCCATCATTTGGCGTTCGCGGTGGTCTTGCGGACTGGTCTCGGACTGTATAGCATCCATAGGATGCTGTTCGCGGTGTTTTTCTGGCGGTTCGAAGACAGTTCCAAGACCGTCAGATCAGTCCGCGGATTTTCCGATGTACTCCTTTCTGACTGCTCGCCCCCCACTACCGCTCGCCCGCTTAAGCCAATCAAATCATTTCTCATCGCACCGTCGTTCGTCGTTGTTCGTTCTGTGTGTTCGTTCTAATAACCCTACCCACTTCTCTCACTTGCGTTTTGGTACTTCTCGCCATGAGTTCATCGAGTGATGAGGGGTCGATCACTCCTATCGAGGTGTCATCGGAAGATGACTTGGACTTACTCCATCCAGTGAAAAAGAATTGAAAACTATCTGGAAGAAGTTTTTCCTGTATACGACGAGGAAACTTTTTTTGTTCATTTTCGTGTGAGCAGGCCAATAGCCGAAGAGTTGGCTCGACGGTATGGTGCCTCTTCCTCTTACCATTATCAAGTAAGTTGTTTACTTTAGTCAACCTATACTTTTCGCATTGTGGCTGCATCACTTACCTACTTACCTGAAACAACCTGTGTACAAATCGAAGATCCTGTTATAATTCCGAAAGCGTACTATTATAAGTACTATAATATTATAGTTATAGAGTAAGTACTATTATATTATAATGCCTTGCTGATGTGTAGGTAAAGAAATACAACCCCCAACTGACTCTGACCATTTCCACATTTTACAGCGTTGGACGATGATTTCCCCGAAGAAGGCACTGAAGTCAATCCTGATGAAGATGAATCCATGGAATCTCATCCAGAAGACGTCACTGGCCGTTCTGTTGGGGACCGATTGGCATCTCTACTAGCTACTTGAATTCATATAATTATAGTACTATGTTTACATAACTACCCAAGCTTTTGTATTTCAATCACCATATTTATCCATCAACGACTGATCTTATAGTGAGCACTTGTATGTCCCTGAATCAAGTTTCCTACCATAACGATAAACGCTGCAAATTCTACTGGCACAAATAACTAGAGGGGTTAAAAAAAAATTGTAATGGACATACAAAATTGCTGTCTATAGTTTTCTATAGGAGTCTAGTCTATAGTTATTTCGTGTGTAAAAATGAGGTGGTCGGTTGAATATCCCAATTGAAAAACTTAGTGCCACTTACCTACCTAATTTTACGATTACGGTGGGTGTTCCAAGAACTGGCCTAGCAATTGCTGGTTTTTGCCAATTTTGGCCCACTCGAATTAGACTCCTAATTTTGAAAAATTATCTTCGATTGTTGAAATTGTGTTTTTATGGCTGAATTCACAGTTTAGGTATGCTACCTTTTTTTTGTAGACGTTTCCGGTGATTTCAGCCATTTTATCAGATTATTGACCCTTGAGGAAACCGAATACATAGCTATATTAACAAAAAATGAGCACATGAAGAATGTGTAGTCTGTTATCAGCAAAATTAGTTAGGTACCTAACAACGAACTTCAAACTTTCGATTAGGTATTTTTCTTCAGTCACCAATTACTCCACAGAAGTACACTGGTATCACCGAATTTGATAAGCATCCCATTAGGTCATTAGTTAGGAAGAAAACTACAGATTTCGATTTATTTTTATTAAAAATACTTCGACTAAGTACAAGTTGAGATAAAGGAACGCATAACATTGGTAAGAGATGAATACTCGAAGCAAAACATAGGAACTATATTAAAACTAGGGACATAATATAGAAGATAGTCTACCCATTCATCAGAAGCATAGGAATAATCGTAATATAAGACTTGAGTATGTTGAAGAATGAAAAAAGTAATAAATTAGCCGAAATCAACGATGACCTATAGGACGAACGTTAGTATTATTGTTATAAAAAGAAGAAATAAATTAGTAGAGATCAATGATGACACATGAACTTCTCACACATGCACGAGTCACAGCCTTTCAATGAACCTTAATAGGTATGATTTGTATAACAAACGTCAGAAAGCAGAAAAAATCAAGATCGACGACGACGCGACACGATCAGGAAGGTTAGACATTTGCAGGTTGCACAGCAGTTGCAGTCAGATTTCCTTCCCAAGCGTTCGCGGTGTACCCGGTCCATTGTGAGTTTTAAAGTTGGTATTGGTGGCGCAAGCGTGTTGGCACGATCAGAAAAGTGGTTTCAGACGGTTCCCTGACCGTCAGAAAAACACACCGCGAACGAAGCTATGAATGCTGAGCTTCGCGGACCAGCTAGACCCCAAATGGGACGAAAAAACCAAATTTCATCAATTTTAGTTCATGGTAACTAAGGAAAGTGAGAAGTAGGTACGGCGTACGGCGGACAGACAGAATTTTTTCTAATTGCATTTTCGAATTCTACATACCTTGAAACGGAAACCATCCAATCTTGAGTGGCGAGGGGGGGTTAAACGTTTGTTTTTCATGCTCAATTCCAAAGGTTCGTTATTGAAGATAATAAATCAAAACGATCGACAGTAGGTCCTCTCCAGTACGGTTAAAATATTAATTTGGGAGCAGTTGTAATGAAGAAAGTACTGACAGTCTGTATAACTTAAGTTTCACACATGTTGACCATGTTGTTAAGAAGATCAGACACGGAGTAGGAAGAAAAATAATGTCTCTTTCATTGACAGGCTCCTGCACTGTAGGACGGATACCCATATACTGATATGGATGCATGATACAGGTATTTATAGACTGGGTTTGAAAGGCTTATGGCCACTGTGACATTAGTCAGTGGCTCACTGATCAAGAAAAATTGACATGAAGAGGAAGAATAAACCTCTAATATTGGAATCATCAGGAATGTCTGTGTCTCGGGTCAGTCTTGGATACTGACTTCGGAAAATTCCAAAGCAAACAAGTAATTTTGTCCTGTTCAAAAGTTGATCGTTTCACATTCACAGGCATTGTGTGATGTACCTACGGGTGTCCTGGGGCAAGTTGTCGCAACAGGTTACGGCGCGTGGGAATACGCAGTGGAGCCGCGCGTCGGCTGAGTGTTGCAACGGGGTTGCTCTTACCTCACAATATTTGCCGTTTCTATTTCATTCTCCAGATCTCCTCGATTTAGAATTTAGTTAATTCTGCTTCTGAGCCTACCACCTAGCAAGAGTGTTGTGAACACGTTTGACGGGAAAGATTCATGTTGTCGTCCAAAATCAAAACTTCCACTCGCATCGTGCGTTTTAAAACAAAAGCGTTGATCACGGTTTTCTGTGGTCCATACGCTCGAGCTCCCCCCAGGAAAGCCCTAAATCGAGTACTCGAGCCGGCTCCGGAATTAAAGTTTCCTGCAAATACGCGGGATTCAATAATTCAATCATTAATTATTTGTAGTTATTAATGAATCATAAGGCAAAAATAAACCGTTGTGAAATAATTTACCTGTATAGGTTCCCTTTCTACGTAGGTAGTATAATGAACCGTTGTGTATTACCGTTTTGTAATAATTTGCCGTAGAAGTCCTATACGTAGAAAGGGAACCTATACAGGTAAATTATTACGCAACGGTTCATCTGCCTAGAAGGGGCTGGATTTTGTTGATAGGTACTTTTGCAACTTGAACAACCGTTGAAGTATTATTACACAACGGTTCATTACACTATCTACGTAAAAGGAGCACCTATACAGGTAAATTATTACACAATGGTTTATTTTGCCTTATGCTTCATGAATAACTACAAATAATTAATGATAGAATTATTGAATGCCGCACATTTGTAGAAAACTTTAATTCTGGAGCCGGCTCCAGTAGGTACTCGATTTAGGGCTTTCCTGGGGGGAGCTCGAGGGTTTTGACCACAGAAAACCGCGATCTACGCTATTCACATCAACAATTTCCCGTCAGAGCTTCATTATTTGCGTTTCTTTTTGCCATTTTAGTTACTGTTTGTCATCGACAGAATTATTTTAGCAAAATGTAACTCGTGATTTAGGAGGTACCTAGTAACGAGTACGGGGTTGGGTAATAACTTGCGGAGGGTCTCGATCTACATAATATGTATAGAATAGTAGTACATATAATTATATAGAAGGGTTATCTATACGGAAAGCTGAGATCTGTAACAGAAGGGTATTCTGTACAGAATAATAAACCGTTGTGCAGAGATTTGAAGCGTTTTTTCATTCCAACCCAACAAGTTGAAAATTAAATTATATTACCTAACCGTAAGTAACGATTAGATCATTAAAAGGTACCAGAGACATTGGGATGTGCTTAGAAGTCGCAGGGTCACTAGCCTATAAGTTTAATTGGCAATTACCGGGAACTCCTATCAAACAATCAATGAAGTTTCCTGGCTTTCAACCTGTTCTGCCCCTTCAACACTTGCTGTCTGCAACCACGGTTACCCCCACTTTACTCTCTAAGGCTTAGCCAGTACATCAGAGGACCGCAAAAATATCGTTCTAGATCTTGGGCCGTATTCACAAACCGAAGTAAGTGTGACCTTTAGCTAAGTGGAGCTAGTAAGTACAGCTCGGAGCCGTACTTAAGGAAAAAAAAATCCTTTTCAGGAACCACACTTTAGCTAAAGTTACACTTAAAACAAAGTTGGACTTTCGGTAAAGTGACACTTTGTTGTAAGTGAGAAAGTGAGGCTCTTTCCACACTTAAGCCGTTCTTTGTGCAGCTTCCAGCCCGGCGCCTGAAATATTTTCGCATAGCGTTGAGTTAGTTCGCATAGAGCCTGACGTATTTCGCAATTTCCGTGTTCATTTTGGTTTATTATTTTCAATAATGAACCATTGGAATCGAGCATGAAAAAAAAAATTCTTACCCCCCCTCAAAATTTGATGGTTTACGTTTCAAGGTATGTAGAATCCAAAACTGCAATAAAAATATTTCTGTCTGTCCGCCGTACGCCGTACGGGCCACTTTTCTTAGTTACCATGAAAAAAAATTGATGAAATTCGGGTTATAGGTTCCGTTCGGCGTCTAGTTGGTCCTCGAAGCTCGACGTTACTGTGAGTCATCTCTAAGGGGTTCAAAATAGGGGTTGAAATTTTCAAAACGCCTATACCATTTTTTTACGTAAATATTTTTACGGTTTTAAATAGTTCTTGAACTTGCGAGTTTTTTAAGACCATCCGGAGCATCGTACGTCCAGCCGTTCGTTCACAGTAAGGCCCCGAAGTTTGCACCGACAGGCATTTTCGACTCCAGTGTGAATGAAATTGTATACAATTCAAACCAAATCTCGTAACCAGAGACGCGCCCACAATAGGAATTTGTGAATACGGCCAATCATTGGTAGGGATCACCTGATTATATTGGCGGAGTATGAAGTCGAGTTGGTTGTTCTGTGATATTATTTAATTTGAAAAATGATGGCTCTTTTGGAGTTTGTTGGTAGGTAGTGGAACTTGAACAAACGTTGAAGTATTATTGATGGGTAAATTATTACTACGGTAAATCATTACTCAACGGTAAATTATTACACAACGGTTCATTATACCATCTACGTAGAAGGGGCTGGAGTTTGTTGGTAGGTACTTTTGCAACTTTTTTCACTCCTAATCAACAATTTCTTTTCAGAACTTCATTATGTGTGTTTCTTTTTGTTAGGTACTGTTTGTCATCGGCAGAATTATTTTAGCAACATTTAACTCGTGATTTAGGTAGGTACCTAGTAACGAGTACGGGGTTAGGTACTAACCTATGGAGGGTCTGCGATCTACATAAATATGCATAGAATAGTACATATTATATTATATAGACGGGTTATCTATACATAGAGCTGTGATCTGTAACAGAAGGGTATTCTATACAAAATAATAAACCGTTGTGCAGGGATTTGCAGCGTTTCAGTTTCTATTCATTTTCATTTTATATTATATTCCATTTTATCTAATAATGGGTGACGACTTCGTCGACTATTTGATACATCTGCGTGACAGGAGACGGCAGAACGCGCCGAGAAGAAAGAGACGGCTTGTTTCGGTTGACAGCTTATTTGAGAATCAGTTTTTTCAACGCTTCAGGTAAACTCCTTTAAATTATTAATTCAATCAATTAAAATGAAATGGAAATTATTCTTCAACCAAAATAAATAGGTAGGTAGGTAGGTGATTAATGAGGCCTCATGACGAATCTCGTGGTAATTCCCGAGGCACCTTATCGATGGATCGTATCTCATTTTTTTTATTAATTTTTTGGAATAATACCTCGTATGTTATCGAACTGTTGCTCGAATTTTGGCGGACAGTGAATTCTGAGCTTTAAAAATCTGTAGAAAGATGGCAAAATGTAATATATTATGTCACGTTTTCTAAATTTTTCAGGAAAGCAATTTCAAAGTTCAGTCAGCCCTCAAAAATCGAAAAATGATTCAATATTGTTTTTTCTTCGACAGTAACGTATTGTAACTAGCTGTGTTTTGAGCTGTGTTTTTAATTTTAGCTTATAGATTAGAACGAATTTTCCCAATTTTCCAAGCAGATTCCTGACATATATGATTTTGCCATCTTCCAAATTACTCGAGTTTACTGTTTTTGCCGATTACCTCGATCACTAATTGCTGCAATTTGTAGTTGTTTGGATAGGTGGTATGTAATAAAAAAATTTATAAAAATACTAATGGGTAATAAAAAAGCAATTTAAAAATCAGATTGCAAGAGTATGTTCGTAAAAATATTTCTTTATTTCCCATTGGGGAGGAAAAAGTAGTATTCAATTGAAAAAGAAGAAGACAAAAAATAAAATATTGTAAAATCGAACAATTGAACTATATGGGGCTTATTATCTCCAACCCGGCACGAAATGTCATTAAAATCAGTCTTCCTCGTTGTCTTGCTTCGCCATCGCTGCTGTCAGCGGCTTCAAGTTCCCCAAAAATGGATGGGACTTCGTCACCACAGTTTTTTTTGGAACAGTGCGCATTAACAACTCCCCACGAAATCGGAATTGCCTTTTGCACTTAGAGCAAAGCCACATGGCTAAATAATCGTAGAACTAGAGCACTGTGTACTAACTACTGGTAAACAAAAAAGCTCAAGAAGGTTGCCGCAGATCAAAGACGAGCGTGACTTGAGAATGAGAACCAAGTAAAAATGGACCGTAAAATCAGATGGGAAGCGGTGACAACTGGCTGGGATTCCAATCTCTATTGGTGTGAACTAGAAATTAATTTACCCACGACGAAACACCGACACTTTCATTTTCTGTTAGAATTCAATATTCAAACCTCCAGAAAGCAAACACCATGTCACATTCTGCCTCCTCTAATCGTGCCAATATTCAAACATTGGCGATGGCAAAACATCATTTATGTGTCGTCATATATCACAATTTGCCATCTTCAAATACCGGTGAAATTTCAAAATTGGAAGGTGGCAATAAGAAACAAGGGACATAATTATTATACTCTGCCATCTTCCGATTTTCACTTCCTGGACATATCATAAATGGTCAATGCTCTTTCCATTGTTACCGGTAGTTTAGACGGCCGATCGTTGTAGAAATGTTTTAAATATGCTATAATAAACTAGAGGGAGTGAAAATACCGATTTCGAAAAAAAGTGACATATCACACTTTGCCATCTTTCTACAGAAATGATAACCTCGTTTTTTTCAAGGAGGAAGTAGTGTCTATGACAACCTCGTGTCTGTAACTTGTATATAAAAATGGTTTCGATTCATTTTGTATTATAATATCATAGTTTCCAATTGTAACAGGTCCTCGAACCAGGAAAATGGTTGTTTGGAGCAATTACAATCTTGATTTCTGATGGAAATAATCAGTTTTATGTCTCTCCTGTAAAATTTGTTTTTTTCGAGATACAAGGTTCTTGCCATCGTTATGTGAACTGATTTTACGAGTAATTGCGTGTTCTTGTTTTGCGAGTGGTTGCTTATGGTACCATTGTTGATCGTCAAATAATTTCACGGTATCTGTTCCCAGATTCTCAAAAAGGACTGTTTTGGAAGTACTGTACCCTCTGTTACGGAGGACCCTAGAGAACAGTGGACGAAGAGGGGATCCAATTCCCACTCTGTACAAGTGGCTCGCTGTTTTGCAGTTCTACGCGACTGGTAGTTTTCAAGTTGTCGCCGCAGACGTCATTGGAATCAGCCAGTCTTCACTTTCGAGGCTGATTTCGAAAATTTTGCAACACCTAGCAATGTTGCTTCCACGGTTCGTAAAATACCCAAATGATTTAAGGGTAGTGAAAATAGCCTTCCATGATATATTATGGCGGGGTTACCTGGCGTGGTAGGGTGCATTGACTGTACTCATATACCCATTACCAAACCACCAGGACCAAATGGTAAGCTGTTCACAAATAGAAAGTGGTACTTCAGTATCAACGTGCAAGTAGTTTGTGGGCCCAACCTGGAAATTTATGATATTGTAAGCAGATGGCCCGGCTCTGCCCACGACAGCAGGATTTTTGATAACAGCAGCATGAAGTTGAGATTGGACAATTCGAAATCCGGGGAATTATCTTGGGGGATAGTGGATACGCTCAAACGGAGTATTTATTCACTCCAGTAATAAATCCATTACTGGGTGCTGAAATGCTGTACAACGCTGCTCAGTCAAAACAAGGATCACAATTGAGAGGTTTTTTGGAGTTTGGAAACGGAGATTTGCGTGCCTATCCAGAAAATTGGGAACAAAGCTGCGAACAACGACCCTCATCATTACTGCTTGCACAGTTCTCCATAAAATAAGTTTGCAACAAGGAGAGCTCAACACAGAGGAATTAGATTACGACAATAATATCTATCATGACGAAGGACAACCACATGTACCACCTGCTCCACCGAACAGGGCCCGAGGAAGAGGAGCGGTTATAAAGCGAAGATTTATTTAACAAAATTTTTCTCAATGACTGTTTAATTAAGTGCATCCTACAACAAATATTACAGTATTTCTACAAAATTGCAATTTCTTCATTGAATATAATTCATCTCTATTGTTTTCAATTCCTCTAATATCAGTTTCAGATTATTTTCAATATAATACTGTGGGTACATTTTTAATACTAATGCTGACGAGCAGTAGGAACTAGTATTTCATTGCATTACCATGATGGACAAGTAACTTTCAACTGAGATCAGAGGACCATGCAAACTCCAGAAGCAAACACGTCACAGTAAATTAGTGGAGATAAAACCTAATTAATAAAAAATATAAACTGCACAAAGTTACTAATTCAAAACTAAAAAATTCAAACAAGATCATTATTGTCAACTGACATCAGGCTACCATGCAATCTCCAGAAGCTAACACATCACAGTAAATTAGTTGAGATAAAAAACCTAATTAATAAAAAATATAGGTAAACTGCACAAATCGTCTCTGAAGAATGATGGTTATTTCGGATTTTGTTCTTGTGATGGTTATTTTGGGTTCTTGAACACAGAATTACGTTATGCTTCATGAATAACGACGAATAATTAATTATAAAATATTCTTGAATCCGCGGCATATTTATGAAACTATAATTGCCCCGTCGGGTCCAGTACTCGATTTAGGGTTATCCCGGGGGAAGCAAGAGGGGTGGTATTCCGAAGTAACGCTGAATAAGTGATTCGAGGGTGGATTAGGTCAAGAGGATCAGGGTTAGTGGGTCATTAATGAGTGAAACCTCACATGGCTACGGAGTGCGGACCCTCCAAAGCGTAAGTCTTTTTCAAGATTTTCCCACTGGTTCCCTCGTAAAAAAAAGAAAAAAAGAGGGCTGGTATACAGACAAATAATAAACCGTTGTGTAGTAATTTGCAGCGTTTTTTATAGGAATGATGCCAATGATCGCTAGGTTGAAGCGTCTAACCCTTCCAAAAGGGCGACAAAGTTTGAATGCGCCTCATTACCGGAAACAGTAATTTCTCCTCCAGATGATTATAACGGTGAAAGAACTTTTCTCCCTGGAAGGCTGAAGGTCTTAAAACGACCCATAACATCGCATCATCAACAACAATGATTTTACATCGCATCATACGTCCCGCCGTAATACCAGAGCACCTGAACCCCGGGACAGCCGTAATCCTAGAGTCAATAGTGGTGGGACAGCATAATATGTCCCTCTGCCTCTTTTTGTATAGTTTGAACTCACACCTACAACTAGACCACCCCTGCCCTCTCACCACATCACCCTGAAAATTATAGTCGTTGGTCCACAATTTGTACCTTGTAAAAACAGGTCGCAAGTTTGGTAAAATAATTTATTTATGAACCTGTCCTTGGAATAAATACTTACAAAATATGAACGGTTTCTCATGAAAGAAATATCGCAGGAAAAAATATTGAAATTGGAGGAGAAGAGGTGCCATACAAAGTTTGAACTTCTTGAGGGTGTGATAAGGCTTGAAACACTTCTTGCACAGTGCCATGTTGCAAGAGGTGTACAGCATTTTTGAGCGT
This sequence comes from Leptopterna dolabrata, assembly GCA_954871275.1. Lineage (NCBI taxonomy): Eukaryota > Metazoa > Arthropoda > Insecta > Hemiptera > Miridae > Leptopterna > Leptopterna dolabrata. Next base: position 40,926,482 of record OX940975.1, read on the forward strand.
GCCTCTTTTAGCGAATTTTCAAAGAAAATGAAGCTATTTCAATGGATCCAGAATTTTCAGAACACCAATGTTTGAAACTTCTTCACAGGCAAATCCGTTTCAGAGCATTCGGAATTCATCCTTAGTTTTTCACAAAAATTTATTTATTATAAAATCCAACAATTTTTTAAAGTCAACGACTTGTATATTTTCCGGAATCAACTCTGTCCAAAACCAAAAACACAACAACCAGCTTTTCATACATGTCAACAAAACATCAACCAAACTAAACACATGATTTTTGCGATCAGTGGAGGGGATTCCTACATTGCCTCCCGCTCTTCTTAAGGCCTGCCCTCAGGCCTGACTTCAGCTCTCGTCAACCTGTTTGCATGAAGTAAGCGAGTAGTGCGTTCCATTTTGACTTGGAAGAGGACATCGTTTTTCTTCCCCACTATCTTATATGGTCCCGACCATGCTGCCTGCAGTTTAGGACATTTCCCAACTGTTCTCCGAGGATTGTAAACCCAGACCAAATCTCCGACAGTTAGTTGAGGTATTTTGGCCCGACGATCGTGCACCTCCTTTTGCGTTCTCATCTGGATTTGAGCCTCCTTTTGCGGCGCCGGTTTAACTAGGCCTGGCCCTTTCACTCTTCGACATTCTATGCATGTTCGGCACCAAGACCGTATATCGGCCGACATGCCTAGCCAGAAATACATTTGTCGGACCTTACCTAGCGTCTACCAGAAACCAAAATGACCCCCCCTCCGGGCTGTCATGGCACTGTTGAAGTATTTCTGGAATCATTTTGGTTGGTACTACCCATTGCAACCACGCCCGGCCAAACTTTGTCTCCCAACGATGAAACAACTGTCCATTTTGCACCTCCAGTGAGTCCCACCGATTCACTAGTCTTCTGGCCTCTGGGCTCCAACTGGTAATTTCTTCCACCGAGGGCTTTTCCCCTTTTTGCTTCCAAGATGCAACTCTTTTTATGATTTCATCGTCTTGGTTTCCATTTATCCCAAATTCAAACTGGATTGCACAAACTTCATGAGAGGCTTCTTCTCTCTCTCTTTTACGAAACGTTGGTAATAAGAACACAGTCCCAGGAATGATCTTACCCGCTTCCTCGATTGTGGTTGAGGCCAATTTTGAACTGCTTGAGTTTTGGCTGGGTCTGTTGCTACTCCAGAGGCTGAGATAATGTGTCCCAAGTACTTGATTTCTTTCTTGAAGAATGTACATTTATCTGGATGAATTTGCAATCCCGCCTCCCTGAGTCTTTTCAGTATCCCATCGAGTTTTCTCACCACTGTAGGTACGTCGTCGCCATAAATAATTATGTCATCAAGGTAGACAAGTCCTAATTCCTTTGGGAATAACTGCCTCCATCAATCTTTGAAACGTGGCCGGTGCATTGGAAAGCCCAAAGGGTAGAACACGGAATTGCCATAAACCTTGTTGATATAGGCTGAAAGCAGTTTTTTCTGTCTTCTGGCTTCACTGTGATTTGCCAATATCCGCTTTTGAGGTCTAGCCCGCAGAACCATTTGGCTCCATGAAGAGTATCCAACAAATCCTGTACACATGGAAGAGCATAAGAGTCCTTTTTGGTAACTCCATTGAGACGCCTGTAGTCTATACAAAAACGAGTAGTACCATCTTTTTGGGGAACCAAAACGATTGGTGATGCCCATGGACTATTTGATGGTTCGACAACGCCTTGATTGATCATGTCCTGTAAAAATTTGGCCACATCTTTCTGCTGACTGTGGGGAATTCGGTGTGGAGGTTGTTTGATAGGAATCGCATGTCCTGTGTTGATTGCATGCTGGACTGTGTTTGTTCGTCCCAATGGTTTACCTTCTCCAGCGAATGAGGATTGGTGCTGCAGAAGTAACGTCCTCACACTATCATAATCAGCAGACCCAGGGCATAAATCAGAAGCTTCCATCGCCTTTGTAACCCATTGTGGATCTTCCGTTTGTTCATTACTACCTGGTTGTAGGTGTTGCAAAGCCACCTGGAGAACTCTTTCCACACAATTCCACCGTTTCACGAGGGGTACCTCCCTATCACCAATTCGCAGCATAGTCCTTTTGAAATCAACGCAAGCACCAAATTCCTGTAAGAAGTCAGCTCCTAAAATTGCCTTATCTCTAATAGGTGCAATAAAAAAAGTGTGCCTTCGTGAAAATTCGTCCCCTATTGCTATTTCAACTGTGCACTCACCCAAGACTTGCATCTTTCCACCTGAAGCTGTGTGTAAATGCTGAAATACCGATTGTTTCTTCAAATTCTGTTGTCTTTCTCTGATTATATCTGGGCGCAGAATGGATACAGACGCTCCTGTGTCCACTAGTAGAAAGTAAACTTTCCCCCATAATTTGACTTCAACAAAACAAGCTCCTTTTCCTAGTCTGGTAGAACAAATAATTGCTATGCGGCCAGGTTTATTTCGAGTCAGGTCCTGACCATTACTCCTGGCTCGAATCAGTTTTCCGGATGGCTGTTTGAATTCCCATTGTCCCTTCCTTGTAACCTCCCAGGCTTATAAGGACATTGTGTTTTCCGGTGGCCTGAACGATTGCAGCCCCAGCATTGAATGCTGGTTCCGTCTCTCCTCCCCCCTTCCTCGTCGAGAGCGGCCTTCTCAACTAAAGCTTCCAACATTTGAGCCTTGGTCAATGCATCCTGCACAGTTAGAAAAGGCCCTCCAAGGGTCAACATGCGACTCAGCTCTGGATTCTTCAAGGACCGAAGAAATGCTCTTACTGCTATGGTCTCTCTGTATGAATTTGGCCAACCTGGGTAAGCACTTCGGGTTATTCGCTCTATGTCAGTCGCTAGTTGAATAAGTGACTCTGAGTCCCCCTGCTTGCGAATGTCTAAAACTGCCTGCCATCTAGGAGCGAGCCGCTCCTGCCCAAACCTAGCTGCTATAGCCCGTGATAGAGAGCAGTATTGTTGTTGTTCTGTGAGCGGGAGATTATTCAAAACCGTCAGCGCTGCACCTCGCAACACGCTCGCCAGCTGTTGTCCTTTCTTGATTTCATTCCAGCCATTCACGCTAGAAAGTGCTTCGAAATGTCCTCTATACTCTTCCCACGCTACCGTGCCATCATAGGGCATAGGCTTACTTTCCGTTGCGACACAAAAAGTTTGTTGGGTTGGGCAAGTTGTATTGAGCTCACTTTGCATTCGAGGTTGAGCAGAGCATGGTGGAGATGGCACACAAGGATTACTTGGATTTGTACTAGGCTCACTCTGCAGTACTTGCCCCTCCACTTGTTGAGGCCTTCTAGTGTCTCGTATGAGCTCTTGAAGATGCTGTACAGACGTCGCAATTTGGTCTTGCAGTCGAGTAAGAGCAGTCTCCATCGTTTGTACCCGACCCTCAAGATTTCTATCCTCTGCAGTTGGCAGGGAAGGATTCGGGGATGAAATAGCAGGAACTGGGCACTGGCGAGTCGATATGGTTCGTCGAATTGGCGTTCTTTTTGTAGTTGTTCGTAAAAGATTCTCAGTGAACGATTCGAAAAAAACTATATTTTCTGCCTAAAAAACGCATACGGGAATTGAGAAACTATGGACGCCACAGCGTAGCAACCAAAACAGTTATTGCAGGATCCAACACTCCTTCCCCTCAGGCTGGCTGATACCGGGCTGGTGGCCTCCGGCTTCGTGTGGACCGCCTCGGTTGGTCTGGGTGGAACCTGACCTTCTTCTGGGGTACCCCATCTACTCCAGCACTGCATGTAGACTGATCTTGCGGGGCAGGTGCTTCCTGGCAGCTCGTTCGCAGGATTCCTCTAGGTGCTGCAAGCCGCAACTGGTTCTGATGCCTGCTGACTGTTCCTCGCTGAGTGTCCACTACATACATCATTCGGCCCTTCTGCCCCTTGATGGTCCCGGGCACCCACGGCACTCCTGAGAAGAATTTTACGAGGACTTTCTCCCCCACGCTGAATTTTGACCGACTGACATTCTGTGCAGCCGCAGCTGGCTTAAGGAGGGACAACATGGTGCGGGGTTGCCTGCCATGAAGCCATTCTGCCGGTGACTTCCCTTCCATGCTGGGCGTTGTCCTATAAGAAAATAACAGTGTGTCCAGCGCTTCCAGTTTTGAGCGCCCTTCATGCAAAGCCTTTTTCATGGCTCCCTTGAACGTCCTAACCCAACGTTCTGCTTCTCCATTTGACGCTGGGTGGAACGGGGCAGTCGTTAAATGCTTGATTCCCACTTGGTTGCAGGCTTAGGGGCAGAAGGGCCGAATGATGTATGTAGTGGACAGTCAGCGAGGAACAGTCAGCAGGCATCAGAACCAGTTGCGGCTTGTGGTCCGTTAGCAACTCAAAGGGCCGCCCATACAAATATTGATGAAATTTCTTCACCCCAAATATGATAGAAAGTGCCTCCTTCTCGATCTGACTGTAGTTCTTTTCAGCATCATTCAATGTTTTTGAAGCAAACGCAATTGGGTGTTCTGAACCATCCAGATACCGCGTTGACAGCACTGCGCCAACCCCATATGATGAGGCATCTGCAGCCAAGATTAGGGGGTAATCACTTTTGTAAACGGCTAACTGGGCAGCCTGCACAATGTGATTCTTTATGCCTAAAAATGCCGCTTCCTGCTTTTGTCCCCAGAAAAACTGACAGCCTTTCCTGCGCAACTCATTCAGTGGCCCACAAATTGTAGCAAAATTAGGAATAAATTTGTTATAGTAGTTCTCTTTGCCAAGGAATGATTGCAGCTCAGCCAAATTTGCTGGCCTTCTCAAGTTCTTGACTGCTGCGACATTTGCTTCACTGGGTTTCACCCCGTGCTCAGACAGTACATGTCCCAAGTACTCGACGCTTTGCTCAAAAAATACGCACTTGTTCCGATTGGCCCGCAACCCATGGTCCCTCAAACGCTGAAACAGTGCCTCAAGGTTGCTCATGTGTTCTTGATCCGTGGCCCCGGTAACAATTATGTCGTCCAAGTAATTGGCACAACCTGGGATTCCCGAAATGACTCGCTCAATCAAAGCCTGAAAAATTGCAGGAGCACTAGCTATCCCAAAAGCTAGGCGTTGATACTGGTACACCCCAAAAGGTGTGTTGATCACTGCCACCTTTTTTGCTTCCTCATCCAACTCCAGCTGCAAGTAAGCATCCGCCAGATCAATTTTCGAAAACCTCTTCCCATTTTGGAGTTTCTGTAACAGTTCCTCGAATCGTGGCAGTGGATATTGCTCGACCTCCAGTTGAGGGTTTACAGTGACCTTGAAGTCCCCACACATCCTTATTTTTCCCCCAGGCTTTGGAACTATGACTATTGGAGCAGCCCATTCACTAAACTTCACTGGCCTAACTATGCCTGCTTCTAAAAGTCGATCTATCTCCCGCTTGACTGCCTCATGCTGTGAAAATGGCACTGGTCGTGGCTTGAAAAACTTTGGGCGTGTTCCTTCCTTGAACCGCAGGGTAACCTTACAGGAGTTACAGGTCCCTAAACCACCCTCAAATATCGCCCCAAATTGCTTGCAAAGCTCATCTACTGGCTTCTCCATTTTTGCCCCCTGACTACCAACTTCATGCACCATCAGATTGGGCCCCATCAATTGAATCCCCAAGGGCTCGAACCACGGAGTCCCCAAAATGTTTGTTCCTGTGGGGGTGTCAGTTACTAGTACCCTCAATTCAGCAGCCCGGGTATGCAGCGTGACATGAACCGTCATACATCCTACCAAGGAAATCCCAGACCCCCCGTAAGCCTGCAGCCGAGTGGTTGGCGGCTGTAACTGAGGTGCTCCCAGAGCCTGGTAGGTTTGCAACGTTATCATCGAGCATGTAGCTCCAGAATCCACTAGCATCCTCACCGGGGTTCCATTGACCTCCACCTCCACGTGATATCTAGACCCGGTGGTAGAAGGTGCCAGTGTCTGCACTTCGTCCACTAGACACGCATCTTCTGGAGAACAGCAGACTGTCGCATGATGTCCCCTCTTCCCACACCGGTCACAGCATGACCGGTAGAACCTACAGCTGTACCGAGTGCGCTTAACAAAACAGTCTCGACACGATTTCCGCCGATTGGGCACGAACCCCCTTTCACTAGTCTCCGGCCTTTCACTAGATGAACTCCTGGACCTTGGCGTTTGAGAATGTGTCGGAGAACTAGCTCTGGAACCCCAAGCCTGGTCCCGGACTGGAGACGCTTTCCGCCCCGCCTTCCGATATTCTGATGATATTTGATTCATCCCTTGAGTCTCTGTCCCCATTAGAGCATTTGCCGCCGTTGTGGTCTCACAAGCCCGGGCAATCCCCATCACCTCCTCCAATGTCGGGTTGGCCAACTGCAACGCCCGTGTCCTAACCCGTTCATGTGGTGTATGCAGTACCAGCATGTCCCTGATACTCTCGTCCACTGCAGACTGCCCGCAACCTTCTTTTGAGCACATGAACCTACACTCCCGCGCTAATCCCTTGAGCTCCGCAACCCACTCGTTATATGTCTGGCCCCCCTTCATTCTAGATTGGTGAAACTTGTACCTGGCGGAAAGCACATGCGCCTCTTGCACAAAATGCCGGTTCAGCTTGTTCACAATCTCCGCATATGCCACTGCTCCAACATCACTGATACCCAATAAATTCTGCAACAGTCCATAAATCTCTGCTCCAATCCAAGAAAGAAAGTAGGCCCTTTTCCTCTCGTCTTCCGTAACTCTGTACGCCTTAAAATGCTGCTCTAAGCGATAATAATACGAGTCCCATTGCTCATTTCCTGGCACATATGACGCAAACGCAGGCACAAAAGACTCACCCGTTTGTGCGACCCCTCTCATGCACTGGGCAAGCATAGCTGCCTGTTGCTGGAACAACTCCTTCACCGATTCCATGAACCCCTCTTGATACCCCCTCGTTGATCCCGGGTCCTCTTGTCTCCTTGTCTTTGCCATTTCCTCGTCGCCACTAAAAGATTCTCAGTGAACGATTCGAAAAAAAAACTATATTTTCTGTCTAAAAAACGCATACGGGAATTGAGAAACTATGGACGCCACAGCGTAGCAACCAAAAAAGTTATTAGAGAGTTCCTAAGAGATAAGTTCATTAGGGAACGGCCATATCTTTTGGCCACATCTAAGGCGAGCAGCCTTTGGATGCTAACCAATAAGTCCGGTTTGACAGAAGTGGTGGGGGTAGGAGTGAATTAAAAAGTAACGTCACTTAACTTAGCACAACGCGAAATCGATTCCATTCCATAGCATAGGTAGTTTTTTATCCTAAGTTGATATCGCAACAATCTAGCAAATTCTTTGAAAGACGCTTGGAGTAACTTTGAAAGACGCTGGCGATGGAGAGGACCGACGACACATGACGCGTTAACAAAAAAGACAAAACGCGGCAAAAAAGCTGTGCACTGTTACCCCTGAGTAAGGTTAAAGACGATTCCTAAAGTTTGTGCCCTGGGAGATAACGCGCCTTATGTATAAGGCCGAATAAGTCGAACTTAAGGAAATAAGTTTGAACTTGGGCAACGCGCATGCGCAGTTGAGATAAATCCGAACACATCTTCCCGACTTTAGTCTTTAGGAACTCTCTTTTGCAGGATCCAACAGTTCGAGGCATTGTGGTCAAAACTTCTCACGATTTCAAGATCAGTTCTTGAACTTCCTCCTTTCGCCAAATCGGACGGGCCCCCAAATATAAAATCCAACAATTTTTTAAAGTCAACGACTTGTAGGTATATTTTCCGGAATCAACTCTGTCCAAAACCAAAAACACAACAACCAGCTTTTCATACATGTCAACAAAACATCAACCAAACTAAACACATGATTTTTTCGATCAGTGGAGGGGATTCCTACATTATGTAGGTACATAAGTATATATTTATTTTTGTGTCCCTCCAGGCGATAAGATGTGTCTTGGGTACATGACAACAATTCCAAATTTGGCCAAAATGTGCGTATTTCCAAACAAAAAGCTGAGTTCGAAGATGAGCAATTTTCAAAAATTCTAAAGGCGTCAAATCTTAGTGTTTTGGTCAAAAATCGGTAAAAACTGCTAAAATTGAGAATAATTTATATAAAATTCCTGAAAGTGGTATGGAAGGGCGAGAATAGACAGAAAAACATAATTTCAGTTCTTTTTCATACAGAACAGGGGTCAAATTTGGATTTTTGGGGGTCAAAAAATGGTAAAGGGATAAAATCATTAATTCTCCTGTCGTAGTGTGGGATGGTTTTCGAAAAAATTATATAATTTTATGAAACAGATATGGTTTCTCGCTATATATCATATTTTTACACAATAGCACAAATCTTTGAAAGTTCGCTCCTACAGCCATGCTGCATGACTTGAACTTCTTCTTTCTTTTTTTCGTTCTTTTTTTTCGCACCACGCGCATCTCCTTCGCGTGTCTCTCTCAGTTGAGAAATGTTCTCCGACATTCGAGAGTCTTGCTTTATTATTAGGCGATAGCGATGACGTGGATTGGGAGGAAGAGTGCCTTTGCTTATATTCACTTCCTTGCACTTCCAAGTCTCAGGGAAGCGCAAGGACGTGGAGGCGCAACTTGGCGCTATTTTCTGTTCCTAGATGTTTTTCAGTAACTGGGACACATGTTGTCCCAGCCGTAATTTAAAAAATTTTCTAGACTGGGACAGCATAACACCTATATATCCCACCCGGTGTGAAACGGATAATAACCAAATAGAAGTGCTTCACGCAGATGTTGATGATGTTTTTTGGTTCGAACTGCAGGTACACACTTTAATTTATATAGTTACGGCTGTCTGTTTATGTTCCGGGTGATCTCATTCGATTCTAAAACGCTGCGAATTTTTAAACAACGATCAATTATTTTCCTGTCTTATTGTTACTTCTTCTGCACAAATAATTTAATTCCTATTAGCGTAGAACCCTTGAATTAGTAGGGCCGTTTTTCCGTTAGACCCCTACCTAACCACGCAAGGAACACACAGGGACACGACAAAAATGCCACCAGAGTTGATGTATAAGCAATCTAACGTAAGAATTATATTTACATATCCCCAGATACTATGTAAGACATGTACGACATGTAACGCGCCATCGATCCCCACGAACCCACCTGGTTGTTCTCTAGCTACCGACGAGTTAGGATCGTTTTCATTGAACTTAGGGACATGTCTTCCAAGTGTCCCGAATGCGCCTTATCTGCAGCAGAGTCCCTGACGTGTCATGGGGCCTGTGGCGGCGGCGGCTATCACTACGCGTGTTGCTCGATTCCTTCGACTCTTTACAAGCGAATGACTTCAGACGAAAAGAGTAAGTGGATCTGCCCAAAGTGTAGTGTACAAACTGGATCTCTCGCGGTCTCTCAGTTTGATTTGAGGGCTCTTCAGTCTTCTGTGAGCGAAATCAGTATGAAATTATCGTCCTTCACTTCACTACAGGAAACGGTCAAGGAGAGGAAAAGCTCAATTGAGTTCATGAGTGGACAGTTTGACAGCTTCCAGGAATGCGTAAACTCCTTTAAAGAAAAAGTATCCGGGTTAGAGAAGGAAAACGCGGTCCTGCGGGGCACTGTAAGCAAAATGTACAGCAGAATAGACTTTCTTGAGCAGGATTATAGAAAAAGCTTTGTTGAGATCCATGGAATCCGAGTCTACTTCGGAGGTGGTCGCGGGGGTGGTGAACGGCGTTTCTGACAAGCTGGGATTGGAGCGAGCTTTTGTTCATGGCTTCCGAGTCGGAGCCCAGGGCAGAGAAAGACCCAGAATCATTCTAGCTAAACTTTTTTCTGAGGGTACGAGAGAGAAGATGATACAGACCGCCAAGCGTAGTACACTCAAGGCGAAACTTCTCTGCGATCAATGGCCCGACACTCGGATATATGTGAATGAAAGCCTGACGGCATTGATCAAGACTGAAAAACTGGCCAAAGAAAAGAATTTCAGATTTGTCTGGACTCGTCACTTCAAGATATACCTACGTACGGAAGGATGAGAATGCACGGGCAATCCTGATCAACTCCGAGGACGACTTAGCAAGGCTCGATAACGCAACGAACATCGCTGAAAGGTAGATCTGTGCCTACCTACCTAAAAATTGGTAACGGGCGAAAGACTCTCAACTCAATGGTAGATCTTCAGAATTTTAACCTTCAGAACGAGAATATTGGTGTTACTTGCCAGTATTACAGTTCATTTGATAGCTATTTCGACTGTACAAAAGATTTCTCCCAAAAATTGTCTGCTTTACACGCTAATATCAGAAGCTACAATAAAAACTTCGATGAATTATATGCTGCTATCAGGAATAACATAGAGGACCTGGACGCTATTATTGTGACAGAAGCTGGCCTGGATAGGTGCCCTAATGTTTTAGAAATACCTAATTTTGATGTATTTTCGTCCAAGAATCATAGGAATAAAAATGACGGTGTTGTTGTCTACATCAGGAAAAAGTATAGCGCATCAGAGTCAGATGCGTTCCTAGACTTCGCCACAGCTATTAGTGTGAGGTTTCGTATCAGTAATAAAGAAATGATAATTATAGTCCCTTATCGCAGCAGGGAGGGCAGTATAAACTTGTTTACGGAAGATCTGATTAAATTTTTTGACAAGTTTCCTCAAGCTATATCTTAATGGGGGATGTAAATATTGATACGATGGACCTCACTAATCAACACATCTTCAATTACATTCTATCGCTGGAGCAAAAAGGCTCATAGATAGACCAACAAGAGTTCTAAGTACAAGTAAAACTTGTATAGATCTATTCATCCGTGGTTAAGGGGAAAACAAAGTAAATGGAGGGATTGTAGAGACCTCGGTCACTGACCACTATCCTGTAATCTTCTCTATGCAAATTAGCAATACACGCAGACCATTATCATCGCGGCAACCTCACAACAAAAGTGTGGTTGATGATAACAAAATGAAAATAGCGGTTAAGGAATATAGGTGGAGTATTGTGACTGATGAAGAGGACGTTAATGCGGCGACCATTCACCTTGTTGAGGGTATCCAAAAGTGCCCCAGAGCACCCATACAGTTCACGTTTCCTCAAATAAAACCGAACTCACTCCCTGGATTACGCAAGGAATAGTCCGCTCAATAAGAATTTGGGAAAAACTAAGCAACAGAGTAGTTAAGCAGCCTCTCAACGTCTCACTGGCGAACTATTACAAAAAGTACAGGAACTAATTAAAAACTATAATAAAATAAAGCAAAAGACGACTATTTTAGGAAAAAATTAGTAGATTTGAAAAGTAACCCTAGGAAATACTGGGAGTGTTTAAACAGAGCGATTCTGGGTAAAAATAGAAATTATGACACACCTATTGTCAACAAACAGCTTAGCGAGAGTAACGCTAGTTCTCGCGAAGAAGCTTGCCTACAGGTTGCTCGAAACTTTAGTGAGCGTTTTTCACAAGTAGGATCACGGTTGGTCCAAGATGTCCCTCGATCCGTTTTTCCAGGTGACGAAAAAATACATACACAAGTAGAACGCTCCTTCAAACTCAAACTCATTGATGAACCGAACTTAATAAAAATCATTAGCAATATGCGGGGGAGATCGGCTCCGGGTTTGGATGGCATATCTTTGGAGATGTTAAAAACTCCCATGGAGGTTCTCAAGTTACCCATTATTCATATTATCAACCTGAGTTTAACGACATCCACGTTCCCCGATTATCTAAAAGTCGCAAATGTTATTCCACTTTTCAAATCCGGGTCACCTCATGACTTTTGAATTTCAGGCCCATATCCCTGCTCAGTGTTCTGAGTAAGTTACTAGAGAAGTGGGTCAAAAACCAATTGACGGATTACTTGGAAGACAACTCTCTTCTCGGGTCCAACCAGTTTGGTTTCCGATCGGGCACTGGAGCGGATGAAGCTTTGTTTCAATTGACTAAAGATCTATATGATTCTATTGACACGGGGAAAAAAAGCATATTAGTAACAATGGACATGGCGAAAGCCTTTGATTCTGTGAGTGGGAGCAAACTGTTGGAAACCATGTCCACTTATGGGATCAACAATAATGAATTGTCTTGGTTCAGGAGCTATTTGGAAAATCGACGCCAGCGGGTGACCGTTGAGAAATGTACTAGCTCAGAAGAAACAGTTGATATGGCATAGTTCAATGCAGCAAGATCAGACCAATATATTTCTTGATGTTTATCAATAATATAGTCGATCTTCCCATCAATGGCAAGATTTATATATTCGCTGATGATTTGGCCCTGTTATGCTACGGTGACCCATGGGATTCAGTTTTTCACGCCTGTAATAAAGATGTAGGCTTAATTAATAAATGGATCATCAACAATATCCTAACTGTCAATGCATCTACGTCTAAGTACATGCTATTCACCCGGTCCAGGGATAAAGATCCTCTTTTCAAGTTGAAAATGCACTTGTGTGGCCTCAACTCACCCCGTGATTGCCCCTAGCTAAGTAGGGTTGTTGAAGAATGTAGGTAACTGGGAGTCATTATCGACAGCGATCTCCGGTGGGAACCACATATTCAAGGGATGATAAAAAGATTAAGGACATCTCTCCCAATTTTCTATCAAATACGCAAAGTCATGAGTCTTGACTCTTTGATTCAAGTCTACAGAGCTCTAGTCCAGCCTATTTTGAGCTATGGTATTATCGAGGCTATCATCAAAGTCTTGTCTAGAAACAACAAGCGCTACCCCACCTCTCTCTTGTTCAACCACATACCTGTATTCACTCTAAACCAGCTATATATCAAGGCATCACTCCTTTTTTACCATAAACACAGCGACTGGTTTGACGTGAGAGATTGCTCTTCCCGTCACTACACTTTACGGACCACCACCGATACAATGATTGCCGCCCCTAGGTCCAGACTATTTTCTACAGGACAAAATATTTTCTATCAACTTCTTCTATAGCTTCGCAATACTGACAATGATATTAGGACCCCTTTAGCATTAGTAGAAACCTATACAAAAAGAGAGTTTTGTCATGGTTAGCATATATGGGACCTGTAGCTTCGAATGTTTGCTTGGTAAGCATCTACCGATTATAATGCTCTAGTTTGTTATATCTTATAGTAAGTGCACATCTTACACCAAATTTTGGTATATTATTTTCAATAATGAACCACTGGAATCGAGCATGAAAAAAAAAAAAAAATCACCCCCCCTCAAAATATGATGGTTTACGTTTCGAGGTATGTAGAATCCGAAAATGCAATAAAAAATGCAATAATATGTACTACTACTCTACTACTCTATACATATTATGTAGATCGCAGACCCTCCGTAGGTTAGTACCTAAACCCGTACTCAATACTAGTTACCTATCTAAATCACGAGTTAAATGTTTCTAAAATAATTCTGTCGATGACAAGCAGTAACTAAAACGGCAAAAAGAAACGCAAATAATGAAGTTCTTTAGGAAATTGTTGATGTGGAGTGAAATAGATGCCCCTTCTACATAGATCACAGTTTTCTGTGGTCAGTACCTACATTCGTGGTCAAGTATAATGAACCGTTGTGTAATAACTTGCCCATCAATAATACTTCAACGGTTGTTCAAGTCCGATCAACAAAATCCAGCCCCTTCTTGGTTGATGAACCGTTGTGTACGTTGTGTAATAATTTACCGTTGTTTAATAATTTGGCATTGTTTAATAATTTCCCATTGTGTAATAATTTACCTATCAACAATACTTCAACGTTTGTTCAAGTTGCAAAAGTACCGATCAACAAAATCCAGCCACTTCTTGGTACATGAACCGCTGTGTAATAATTTACCGTTATGAAATAATTTACCGATGTGTAATAATATACCGTTTTTTAATAATTTGCCGTTGTGTAATAATTTACCCATCAATAATAATTCAACGCTTGTTCAAGTTTTAGAAGTAGGTACCTACCAACAAAATCCATTAGTCCATCACTTATCAAATGAAATAATATCGCAACAACCAACTCGACTTCATACAGCCATCCTTGATTATAATCAGGTGCTCCCTAGTGATGATTATCTGGGCCGGATTTATACCGTTTGATTCACGATCTTGTTGACGAAGCTTTTTGGTGCACACGAACGGCTGGACGTAACAATGCTCCGGGTGGTCTCAAAAAATGGTTTAGTTCAAGACAAATTTAATAACGCAAAAAAACCATACCCTTCTATTGAAAGTTTTCGAGCTACTGCGTTCTTAAAATTTCAACCCCTATTTTGAACCCCTTAGAGATGACTGATAGTAACGTCGAGCTTCGAGGACCAAGTAGACCCCGAACGGAACCTATAATCCGAATTTCATCTATTTTGATTCATGGTAACTAAGAAAAAGTGGCGAGTACGGCGTACGGCGGACAGACAGAAATATTTTTATTGCAGTTTTGGATTCTACATACCTCGAAACGTAAACCATCAAATTTTGATGGCGGGGGGGGGGGGGGGGGGGTTAGAATTTTTTTTTTTCATGCTCGATTCCAATGGTTCATTATTGAAAATAATAAAACAATATTTCTGTCTGTCCGCCGTACGCCATACTGACCACTTTTCTTAGTTATGAAACAAAATTGATGAAATTCGGGCCGTTTGGGGTCTAGTTGGTCCTCGAAGCTCGACGTTACTGTCAGTCATCTCTAAGGGGTTCAAAATAGGGGTTGACATTTTCAGAACGCCTATACCTTTTTTTTACGTGAATCTTTTTACGGTTTTAAATAGTTCTTGAACTTACGAGTTTTTAAAAACCACCCGGAGCATCGGACGTCCAGCCGTTCGTTCACAGTAAGGCCCCGAAGTTTGCACCGACAGGCATTTTCGACAGCAGGGTGAATGAAACTGTATACATTTAGGCCAAATCCCGTCACCAGGGACGCGCTAACAATCGGGAATTGGCCCGAGATAAAATCATTGCTAGGGATCACCTGATTCTAATCGCGGAGTATGAAGTCGAGTTGTTTGTTCTGTGATATTATTTCCTTCGAAAAATGATGGCTCTTTTGGAGTTTGTTGATAGGTAGTGAAACTTGAACAAACGTTGAAGTATTATTGATGGGTAAATTATTACTACACAATGGTAAATCATTACTCAACGGTAAATTATTACACAACGGTTCATTATACCATCTACGTAGAAGGCGCTGGAGTTTGTTGGTAGGTACGTTTGCAACTTTTTTCACTCCGTATCAACAATTTCCCATCAGAACTTCATTACGTGCGTTTCTTTTTGCCATTTTAGGTACCTACTGTTTGTCATCGGCAGAATTATTTTAGCAACATTTAACTCGTGATTTAGGTAGGTACCTAGTAGCGAGTATGGGGTTAGTAATAACCTTCGGAGGGTGTGCGATCTACATAATATGTACTATAGAATAGTACATATATTATATAGAAGGGTTATCTATACGGAGAGCTGTGATCTGTAACAATGGTAAATTATTACACAACTGCAAATTATTACGCAACGGTAAATTATTACACAACGGTAAATTATTACACAACGGCAAATTATTACACAACGGTAAATTATTACACAACGGTTCATCCTCCTAGAAGGGGCTGGATTTTGTTGATAGGTAATTTGCAACTTGAACAACCGTTGATGTATTATTGATAGGCAAATTATTGCACAACGGTTCATTATGCTATCTACGTAGAAGAGGGCACCTTTACAGGTAAATTATTACACAACGGTTTAGTTAGGTACCTAGTAACGAGTATTTCAATTAAAGTCCAATTCAAATTGATGGTATACCAATTTATACAATTCATACAGTGAAATTGTAATGCAATTGCAATTGAAAAACCCATTGATTACCACTGAAAACCATTGAAAACAATTTAAGCCCCCCCCCCCCCCCCCCCCCCGACAATATTGGATACAACATCCTTGATTATACTCGAATTGTCTAAAATGGCGTGGTGCGCATTGGCATGGTCCGCCGTAGTTCAATTAATCGTTTTCTTTTGTTTTTTCAATAATAACATAATCGCATAATCACATAATCCTAGTTTGTATAGTTGAACCCATATATTATTATAACGTATATATACCTATCCCGTTGTATTCGATTGAACATGGAACATTTTGTACCCAACCCCTTTTGGGTGGTTTGAGTGCCATGAAAGATTCTTATTTAGACTAGCGTTATCTGACCATGCAAAACAGACCTTTAGCATTGATAGAGGAGGCACAGCATGTATACATAGCTTAAGAGGGGGGGGGGGGGTCGTAAATGAGATGTTTGACCTATTCATGAATGAAGCCCTTAGGTGATGGCGGTTGAAAGCATTGAATGAGGAAAAAAGAGGGTCTTGGCAAAAGCAGAACGCCTCCTTTGAAACGATCCTTGAATGCCCCCTCGCAACCTTGGCGTGCTTCACCAGTACTTCAATACCCTGGACGACAATCCTGGGTTGCTCGACAACACTACTGAGGCAAACTCCGTCTCTTCAAACGCACAATGGCTTATATACCAGGCATAGAACATCGCCAAACTCCCTATACTCATTCAAATTACTCAGGCTTCTCGCCAAGGTGCTCCGACAAAGATGATGGAATTTATCTACATTCGATGAACAAGCTATTCACTAGGTGATGAGCGAATTCCGCTTGAATTTCTTCCTAACCCTCTAGGGCCAGAACTTTGCAAGGCATGAAGCAGCAATAACCATCCGATTAGTGGAGGGTAAGAGTAGTTCATTTGAGGGACTCATGCTCAGTTAGTTCACTCCTAGAAAGGAATAGTTCTTTTGAGTTAGTTCAGTAGTTCATTCTAGTTTCTTTTCTTTCAATTCACATGAAACGAACAATGAACTAGAATGATGATAAATACGATACCAACTTAGTTCCTGAACAATACCAAATTGGTTCCTTATTCCTTTGAACTGTCGTTCCGTGATACTATAAAGTTCTTATTTAGTATCCACCTCATCTGACTAACTCCTATCTAAATGACTAATGAAATAACGAAATATCTCTCAGTGGATACTATCAACCCCTCATGTGTAGTGATATAATACAAACTACGTAGTAGTTCATAACGCACAGAACGATAGTTCTTTAGTTCCCCCTTCCTACATCCCATATACATCTCCAGACACTGGGTCTTTCATTCTTTTACTCTGTGGTCCTAGTGGATGGACGTTCAGGGAAGTGAACTAAGTCGAGGAGCAGTTCAGTTGGCGGAGTTAGTTCTTCGAGAGGAGTTCAGTCAGAAACGACATCCGATGTGTCCCTGTTACAGACTCCCACCGCCATAAAAATATCAGCAGCTCCTACATACTCGTCGTTCAGTACAAAAAAATGATCCTCCGGAAAGATGTATGAGGATTTCTCAAAAAAATTTCCGAAGGATCATTCAAGGAGGAATGACTGTATTTCTCTTTGGCATCCACAAATCCGTTAGGTACGCCATTTTGTACGGATCAGTGGTTTAGATGCTCGCAAAACATCGTCAGTAACTAACAATATATATTTTAGTTCGTCTGAAATTGTCACCTTCCCGATTCACGATGGCTTACGAAAATCAATTTCTCTAGTGATATTAGAGCCTATTGACCACTCACAATCTGGACGGTTATTAATTTCGAAGTTGAGTTAGGTCCGTATTTCTGTTTTTGAACGCAACAGTCTACCAAGGGTTGGCGTTATTTTGATGGAATTTTAGTTTCAAGCGTCGTAGAACATTATGGGGAAGATGGCAGATCCATCTGTGATCCATCTCCATCTAGATATCCATCTCCATAGTGATGGAGAAAGAAACCTAGCTCACGACGCCAAATTGGAACAAAGCAACGATCAAAACATTACAACTTACCCTTACAAAAGGGTCTTTAAGACAACGTACAACAGATGAACGTCATTCAAAAGTTTCTCGAAGTTCTTGACAGATGAAAAAGAAAAGAATGGAATAAAGTAAGTTGATGAACCGAATGAATAGAGTATGGAAGAAATGGGGGAGAGAGAGCTGAATAAACAGTCCTTTAGGACTTCGAGCTTTTTTGTTATGAAACAAGATACACTAAGGCCGCAAACTACCGAGGAAAATAGCGATTAGTGGAGAGAATTAATGGTAGATAATTAGCCTGTTTTACGTGAATACAAGTCTTGTTTAGTAAAATATTACGGCAAAGCCGGTGAATGACGGGGTAGGGAAGGGTTGCCTAATGTTTGTTCAACGCCGTCATTTTCAGCGTCAACTTCTTAAATTAGAGGTTCCCTCAAATGAAATGACCTTCTTAACACTTATTTCTCCACTGAGTCATTATTAAAATAAAGTTTGGGTTTCCGGAAGGGGTCGAGAGACCGGGCCGGATAAAAAGGGCATTCGGCAAGCGTCGCAGGATTTTCTTGGCAATCGTTTTCATCAGTTTCATTAGTATTTAGAAAAGGCTGTTTAAATCACTTGAAGGGCGAATGCAGGTTTTTAAACGGGAGAGGGAGAGGATTCTGGCAAGTTTGATATTGATTCGTTTGGGGGTAAAAATTCCTCCACATAGGCTGTTGAAACATTAATGCCAGACTTTGAGATTGCTGGAAACGCTCTAACAAAGCTTTGGGGGGGAGGGGAGGGGATTTAATTTTTTCCTCGATTCCCTTCAAGCTTTTTATTCATTTTATCATGCAACAACGTCGAGAGTGAAGGCTCCAATACAGTATGTTGGTTTTTCAACTTCTTTTTTATTACCATCTGCAGGGCATTCGAAAAGTAATCGGCAGTTCGTTTGTATGAATGTAGGTAAGTACTACCTTTCAGGGTATTCGTTTCATCATGCAATAATGTCGAAAGTGAAGGCTCTATTACAGTATGTATGTTTTTCAACTTCTATTTTTATTACCATCCGCAGGGTATTCGAAAAGTAATCGGCAGTTAGTTTGTATGAACGTAGGTAAGCACTATCTTTCAGGTTTTAAATGTTCAAGTGCAGGGGATGGTGTAAACATGGAGGCATGATAAACAAATAAGTGCCCAAAAGTTGCTGTTATTTAGCTAGCGATGTTCTGGAACAGAAAAGTTAGATCTAACTGAGAACAGAAATCTTTATGGAAAATCATCCTACCCGGGTAGACAAGGCCCACATTGGCCTGTAACGCTTGGGTGGGTGAGTGCGTGCGTGCGCGTGCGTGCGCGTGCGCGCGTGTGGGTGGGGGGGGGGGGGGCTTTCCGCTCACAAGAAATCAGGAAAGCCGTCCAGATGAAATTAATATCCACAGGGGAACTTCAGGAGGGTGCAATACACAAGAGTTCAAGATGAGAGGGCATGTGGCGCTTTGGTCGATTCGCCAAAAAATAATTCGATCATTTCGGGTGCCTTTCGTGCTTGGTGGAAAGGAGACATTAACATGTTTGTTTTTGTTTTATTTATTTTTCTGTGCTCCTGAACCTTCAATACTCGCTGGATTCTTCTCCTTTTCCTTCCTCACAGACTCAGTGTGTCTTTCTACAAGGGCTGTCAAGAAGGAAGAGGATATGAACTTGATTAAAACCCGCGGATCTCATCCGTTGCCTTGGAGTCTAATGTGGTGAGGCGTGAAACCTCACGTGCGAGTTGAGGGAGTGCGAACACAAACTTGGAATGACGCGAAGATTGTTCCTCCTTCCCTCTTCCCTCACTCGTATCGTTTTCTTGTTTCCTGTTTCTCTTTTCTTGAATTGGTACGAACGTCACAGCCTATCAGTATACAACTTCAAGCTAGGAGAAGAAACTCAATTAGACAGAGTTGGAAAATCGTGCAGGACGACCTTCTCGGTGCGACTTGAACTAAAGTGAATAGAAAAAAAAATCAAATGACAGAGAAGGACGACAACAGATGAGTAGCCCGCTTTTTGTAACGTAATTATACCGCTGAAGAGTATTTTGTATGAATATAACAATATCCAAGAAATTCATATGCATATTATACAACGCTCAGCTACCATGAAAATTCGAGCGACATTGGATCGATCGAAATTTGTGATAAAAGATGTACAAAGGTACAGCTTCGAAACGCCGAATTCAGTGGAAATGTGGATCATGAATATCATGAATACAGCTAAAGGAACACGAATTGCCAAAAGTACTAATTACGAGTAGTAAACCTTATTTATCATACTTACGGACGACCAAATCTTTGACTAAGACAGATTTTGGTAGGTATTTAATTTTGAAATATAGGCAGGGAATAAATTTTACTAAGTGAATCTGACGAAAGAGGAATTCTAGGTACGAGTATACCCATACACCACTAATTTCAAATTCGGCGATTCCTTTTGAATTCAGCAGTCTGATTCGACTTCAGCCATTATTTGCTCAAATCTCTTACATCATCTTGCGAGAGATCTTAAGCCTCTTCTGGAGCGAGCAGTCACGCCCAAAGCATTAACGTTAGCCCATCCTCGTTTCAACCCTCCTGTTTCTTGGGCCTTATCAAGTTCAACTTCCCTATAATGTGATTCTTCCTTCGCCCCCACAGCAAAAACTGAGTACTGAAGAAATGGGATGGCAAATAAAAGAAAACTGAATTGAAACTGTAATCATGACAGTACGAGAAAGGATTCCTCGGGCCAATCGTGACACGACAAACTCGTGTTCTGGTTTTTTAAAAGTAGGTACGATCGATAAAGAACTATTATTATATTATTATATTTATGATTGATGAACTGATTTTATATATATATATATATATATATATATATATATATATATATATATATATATATATATATATATATATATATATATATATAATTATCTTTCATTATTATCTATTATATTATATTTCATTTTCACACCACCATTCTATGATTTATTGCGGCGTCGATAAAATACCAGTAAGGATTCGAATGCGGTTAAAGTTGCTGAACTTAGGTTTTTCGGTACCCTTGCAAATCGGTAGGTATACTGATGGAACCAAACACGGTGTCCTGCATGCTAGTGGTGATTAGTGGTTTAGAAGCTCCTCAATATTTTACAGAACATCCTGAAGAATTCCTAGATTGAGGGACACCAAAGCCACTAATTTATTGCCTTCTCATAACCATACGATTCAAATTATGTTATTTTTCGTCAGTTAGATCGATATGCTGTGCCGTGAAAAATTTACCTGCCAGTGAGGTTTCGGTACCCACCAATCATCGCACCACCGGCAAGGACTTCAATCCACACAGCCCGTCTCTCTCCCTTTCTGTTCTACACTCCTTTCTGCCATCATGCATCTACCGGTGGAGAAGAAGAACCTCCTAACCTGCAACAGGGAAACCTGACTTCTCTCGAACGAAAAAATTTGTGAAGTAGCTTCCGGAAAATCATCTCGCTGCCTTGGTCCCTCTTGCCGTTCTGTTAACATCGTTTTTAGTAGTACTGCCGTTCATTGGCGATTCAATCATTCTGGAAACCAGACGACCATATAAAGGCAAAACTCCTTGTATCTCACTTGGAGCTATCTCTACTCACCTTTTCTTCATTGCCTTACCGGTATGTATGAGCGTCGCCCACGTGCAACATCCGTACGCAACATATTTCCCAGAATTCAGGAGCTAAATCCAATTAGGACCATTGTTACAGTTTCAAGTACCAGCTGCGAAACCTCTCTCTCCAAGTCGATTTTCTCAGCTGCTTCCTCTTCAACCACCGATCGTCGTCTCAAGCGGACTTGCGCCGAGTCCGCGTGCAACACGCCGCAGGACGCACTTACCGCCACCTGTCAGTGTCTACCCCGAAGTCAGAAACCTTTTTATTTTCCTTTTTCTACTATATCAGCCGTTCAACCGACGTAATAGCTAGGTCAGGAGTTGATGCCGTCTTCCTTTTCATTTAAAATATTGGCTAGTGCAGGAAATCTCGTGTACCTATCTAGGCTGTCTACCTATAAGAAAACCGGGACCAAGTACTCCCAAGGAAAATTGCATTTCTTTTTTTATTTGTTTTATAGTCCAGGTCGGACCGCTCAGTTGCTACAAATTCATTTCCCGTCAAAATCAAAATTATATTTGCCTCCGGAAAGAGATTGTGATTTGAGTTTTATTCATCTTCCCTGACCGTGCGGGTTCGTCCCCACGTTAATTTTGATTTTTTTTATTTCCTAATTCCTGCACAGCGCAATGTGCCCTCTAAAAAATATATGTTTATATATTTCTTTGTTACATTGTTGTCCTTATTGATCCTTGTAGACGTCACGAAAATAATTAAGGCTGACCCTTTGACAGACCCTTGAAAGATAAGACGTGTTTGCATCGAATTTAATCAACTCAAGGGAAGCAGATATCATTATGTAATTTCGATTTCAATTATCTTTTCAAGTTTTATATATAGAGAAAAATCAAAAAAACAATTTTTGGTGGGAAATTGAGAATAGCAGCTAACCTAACTATTTCACCAGATTTATTTTATTTTAAAGGACCAACGGCAGCGTCCATAGTAAAACTTGAAGGAGTTTGTTGACATTTTTTTTATTTTCCAGCTCGAAAAATCGTGGTCCCGATTTTTTCAGCTTCTAAACAATATTATTGTTCGAAACCCCCAAAATTTACATACACCAAAACTGAATTTGCTGAGATGGAATTGAATTCTGCATATTGAGCATCCTAAAGCTAAAGTTCCAGCTACGTTTACTTGGAGTTACAGAAAATTAGTGCGTTTTGCATGTCTATTTTTCTGCAACTCCAAGTTACCGTAATTTGCACTTTAACTGTAGGTGGTGAAACCCACCGACAAAGAAGACGGTTACATATTTGAGATTTTGTCAAAACTACTTTTTTACGATTTTTGTAGACCAGTGATGATTTTAGTTTATTAATATCAATAATGAACATTAGAGATCAAGCATGAAAAAAAAAAACGCTGCAAATCCCTGCACAAAGGTTTATTATTTTGTACAGAATACCCTTCTGTTACAGATCACAGCTCTTTGTATAGATAACCCGTCTATATAATATAATATGTACTATTCTATCCGTGTTTTGAACTCTGAGATCACTTGGCTTCTGTGAGATCGCATATTGGGGGTCGAAAGTGCGCTGAGATCGCATACGCAAGCGGTACCTACCGAAAATTAGCGGCCGAAGACGAAATCTTATTGTATGATGCCACGAATTTGGAATTGAGAGACGGTGGGACGTTGGGAATTGGCGGGAGGGGTTGGGGAGCGGTCCTTCTTGGAATCACCGTTGTCATTTTGTATGTTTGGATCGAGCCTCGAAATCGGAATTCTTCTTATTTCGTAAATTAAGGTCGCAATCTTGTTACAGGTTACATACATACATGAAAAAGATCGGCTGTACGGAAATAAAATGGTTATTATCCCATTATTAGGATATTGATGAAGGCAGTGGCTGAAAGGGTTGCGCCGTGTTCAAGGCAGGAACACTGGTGACGCAGCGTAGAACGTAGGCAGACATAGTGAGTTCCGATGATAGGAACAGGATCGAGGAGAAGGTTAAATCGGAATCGCTATGGATCGAGAACGCTTTGGAGAGTGCCGAAGTGCATTCCGATACTCTCGGATCGGGAACGTGGAACCATGGAAGACGGTTCCGAGAGTATTGGCATACGTCTACCAGGCCCCCCAGACTGTGTATCTGTATCGGTAACTTGAGCGGCCTAGAAGAACGGTTCCACCGAGAGATTAGGTTCCGCAATCCTCAGCCGAGAGTATCGGCACACCTCTAGGTGAAAAATAGGGGATGAAATTTCCAGGCCACTGTTATCTCGAACTGTTTTCACGTTTTTAAGTAGACTCGAACTTGCAGATTTTTAGAGACCACCCGGAGCATTGTACATTCAGCCGTTCTTTCACAGTAAGGCCGTGAAATTTGCACCGAGATGCTCCATCAACATAATAGTGAATGAAACTGTATAAATCCAGCCCAGAAATCATTGCTAGGGAACAGCTGACTATAATCACGGATGGCTGTATGAAACCGAGCTGGTTGTTCCTTGACATAATTTCATTTGAGGAAAGATGATTATATTGGATTTTGTTGATAGGTACTTTTGTAACTTGAACAAACTTGCTTTACGAATAACCACGAATAATTGATAATATATTTCTTGAATCCACAGCATATTAATTTACGAAACAGTAATTGCCCGGCCGGCTCCAGTACTCGAGTTAGGGCTTTCCTGAAGGAGACCCAAGCACAAGGGGCATTTACGCAGGTAAATAATAAACCATTACGTAATCATTTGCAGCGTTTTTATTTAGCCTTCAGATAAAGATAAATAAAAATAATACCTTCCAAAACAACATTACTTCCTCATATCCATCGCATTGAGATTCACACTTCGAGGGAATTCATAAGGTATCTTCCGGGGCCTAACCCCTCAACATTTCCGATGTTTTTAGAAAGGAAGGAGAGGAGGAAATACATTGAACGAACACAATTATATTTAGTTAATGGATTCCCGGTGAACTGTCGATCAAATATTGAAATGTGGGCTCGGAGAAGATAAGTTCCACCAAAAACTGGTTTTAGCGAATTTTCGAAGAAAAGGAAGCTATTGTTCTCGGTCCAAAATTTTTAAAACTCGAATTTCCGAAAGATTTTTATACCAAAATCCGTTTCAGACCATCCTGAATTCACTGCCGAAAGACACCAAAAATTATATGTATATATATATTTATATATCTAATATATAAAATTCTCGTCACGGTGTGCGGGACCGAACTCCTCCGAAACGGCTCGACCGATTTTCGTGATCCTTAGCGTGCATATCGGCCAGGGTGGAGAATCGATCAACATCTATTTTTCATCCCCCTAAATGTTAAGGGTGGTCCACCCCTAAATTTTTTTTAAAATTTTTTTGACAAACTTTTTTGTTTTCATTTTTTCACGATCACAGCATACAAAAATACATGCAACCCTAAATTTTCACCCCTCTACGATCAACCCTTATTTTTTAATTGTTAACTAAAAAATTTAATTTTTTTGCAAGAATTTTTTTTATATTTTGTCATGACTTAGAATAAAAAATTGCATATGACCCTGAATTTTTCACCCCTCTACGATCAACCCCTATTTTTTATTTGTGAATTATAAACTTTAATTTTTTGGCAACATTTTTTTTTATTCTGTCGACTTAAAAAAATAAATTGTACTTAATAAATTACTTATTGACTGTTCATAAATATTTATTAAATCCTATGATGTTAAAAAATCATTTATTAACAGTTGATAAAGCTTACAACACCAGATGGAGAGCATGTACGTAGATTCAACGCACCTGTTGTTGAAGACGTTGCTGGAATCATGGTTGGCGACCGTACAGCTACACGACAAATCGTGATTCGAAGAAGAAATAATGATCTTCAGTTCATCAGTGATACCCATCGTTCATATGACGCTCTCCAATATCATTTATTAACAGTTGATAAAGCTTATCAAATATAAACAAATTTTTCTATCCGTTTCAGTTTTTTACCTTCATTTATTTACATGTTGCTGTACAGTCAGCAATGCCAAAAAAGCGCAAAGGGGCCAATTTGAGTTGTCGAACGAGCCGTTCCAGAGCCAAGCAAGATTTAAGAGCACGAAGATCAAGCGAACAAATTCAAGAAGACAATGCAAATTTGCGTGCGAGAATGTCGCAGTTACGTGAACAACGATCACAAGAGGCACGAGATGAACAAAACCAACAAAGACAACTAGAACGAAGACAAAGTCGCAGATTCATAGTCGACAGACGTAGAGGAATTGACCAACAACGCCAACAAGTTCATCGAGCATTTCTGTCAGATTCATTTCTTCGACTAGCATTCCAGTACGAGCCTGATGTTGAATATTATGCTCATTCCAAAGTGGTTATTGGTACTTTGGAGAAGGAATGCCCGCATTGTCATGCACTTAAACTTAAAAATGAGCCACTTGGGATGTGTTGCTCATCAGGAAAAGTACAACTAACCGAAATTGAAACACCACCTGAGCCATTGCACGGTTTACTTATTGGTACTGATCCAGATTCTAGCCTGTTCCTGATGTCAATTCGCACTTTCAATTCATGTTTCCACATTTCAAGGATTGTAATTTAAAATATATTCGTTACTTTAATAAAGATTAATTTATTAACCTAAATAAAACATACTTTTATTGTTTATACCGCTTTCGATTATAAATATATCCCCGCACACTAACTTACAGAAGATAGTTATTTTTATTGAATTAAAAAAATGTTTCCTAGAAATAACATACATGGCAAAACAACGTTTGCCGGGTCAGCTAGACCTAATTGTTAACTTAAAAATTTAATTTTTTCGCGAGAATTTGTTTATATTTTGTCATGACTTAGAATAAAAAATTTCATATGACCCTGAATTTTTCACCCCTCTGCGATCAACCCCTATTTTTTATTTGTGAATTATAAACTTTAATTTTTTGGCAAAATTTTTTTTTATTCTGTCGACTTTAAAAAAAAAATTCATATTACTCTCAATTTTTCACCCCTCTACGATCAACCCATTCACAAGGACAAACATTGTCTGTATGTGGCTTAGATTTGGAAACACCGTGCTTTTCTCACGGACAACTATATGTGGCATGTTCTCGCGTGGGAAAACCATCCAGTTTGTTTCTGTTGGCTAAAGACGGACTAAACAAGAATATTGTACACTCTATTGCGCTGAGAGATTAATTTTTTTTTAATTTCAACTGCCATAATTGATAGTAAAAATATGAATAATTATTTTTGATGTTTAGATAGCTATCAAGGATTGTAATTTAAAATATATTCGTTAATTTAATAAAGATTAATTTATTAACCTAAATAAAACATACTTTTATTGTTTATACCGCTTTTGATTATAAATATATCCCCGCACACTTACAGAAGATAGTTATTTTTATTGAATTAAAAAAATGTTTCCTAGGAAAGAATATTTCCTAATGTTTCCTAGATGCATGGCAAAACAACGTTTGAATGCTTAGTAGTTGGATGCTTTAGCCCATCGTTGAATAGTTTATACGTCAATTTGTTTTTTCCGGCTGCAACGCGCTAGTATATTTATATATGTATGTGTCATTCCCGACGATAACTCTCGAAAGAATTGAGATAAAAAGTTCAAATTTGCACGAAAAATCTGTCTTGGCAATCGACAGGCTAAGTTCGTAGATGGGCAGAATCGGGTCACTCTAAGGGGGAGTTTTGGGGAGTTTTAGGGGGGGAAATTACCCATAAATTCCCAAAATGAGACAGTCTGACAAGTGACACCTCATTTTAAAGGTTTTTGTACGCTGAACACGATGGTGAAATCAGAATTGCGATATCTCATTCCGTTCTCAAACTGGAGCACTTTGAAGATGAAGGAACGCGGTTATTTCTTGAGATGTTCTTCCTGGTTCGTCTGCTCTAATCTGATAACGGAATGGGATATCGCAAATCTGACTTCACCATCGTGTTCAGCGTTGGAAAATCTACAAACCGAGGTGTTACTCGGCAAAAAATGGAACAAAAAATTTGTTACGTATGCCCATATTTGATGCATAGGTACCGAATTAACCGAATAGCGTCATACTTGAATACCTATAATTACCCAATAAGTTTAAGATTGCCCATATTTGAATGGGATATCCCAAACATCACATTTTACATAAAATCAGTTATTTCTTCGAAAATTCGCTCTTATAGCCATGCTGCATGACTGTGGTTTTTTAATAATAGAATGGAAGCCGTATATTCATTACCCTCCACCGAAAACCGTATCCTTAGCCGTAAACTGTAGCCTAGATAGAATTCAAAACCTGCATTACAAACCGAATCCGTAGTACTTACATAGAACAGTTCACCAAGCTGTCATTCGCTCTTCCCCGTAACTCGACATTGATGCTGGAACATGAATCTGCAATATACCCAGGCCGAGGCGCGCAAGACTCACAGCCACTACAACCGATAAGCTGCCCTTATCGTCCTCCCATTTCAGCCATTAATATACCTGTGCGGGGTTATAACCGCAATGCTCGTAGGATTTGCGTCAGACCACGTGGTGGCCCACCAACGATATACCTACACTGAGAACGGAATGATATGATTAGTACTATAGGCACTGTCAAATTGAATACGGATACTATACAACATATCCTACAACATACGTGTGTACGCAGTAAACGAGGGCTTACATAATATATAGGCTTGGCCATCACTCCGTATGTGTTTATTGAAGACAAACCGTAACTTAGACCCACTGATTGTGTTTGTGTTGCACAACAGTTAAATTTGCGAAATATGTATGTGTTCCTTCAAGAAATTATTACAAAAATAGAAGGTAATTTGATGAAAGAGATCATGCTTATCATGCATGAAGGTATGATAAGAAAAAGCTGGGAATTCTGAAATCTGTACCTAAATAGTATGTTTTGGTTTATTATTTTCAATAAACCCGTGGATTCGGTAAACGAAAAAACTCTACGAGGTCCTTGTCACATGGGGATTCTACTGGACATACCGACAGAAATGATGGCTGTTGATTTATAGTTTCTTTCATGTACAACAATCAAAATAGCTATTTTTCAATGGTTTCCACCGATTCCCCCCCCCCCCCACCACCACAACACACGAATTAGGCGCCCATCATTTTACAAAAATTATCTTTGATCACTCGCCATTTAATCGCCATTTAATTGTCTTGATTCAGCTGTTGATACTACTTCTAGTGTTACTATACACATTTATGGTGATTTCTGACAATTTCCCAGATTTTTGAGTAGTAATTCGTATTTATGGGGCCCAAAATTTGGAAACCATCAAAAATAGCTATTAAATGAAAAGCCAACATTTCTGTAGTTATGTCCAGTAGAATGATAAACCCATATAACAAGGTCTTTGCAGCGTTTTTGACGAAAGATTCCAGTCCTTTTAAACCTATTTTCAAGACCTATTAATTAAAAACGCTGCAAAGTCTTTGTCACACGGGTTTATTATTTTGTTGGACATACCTACAGAAATGTTGGCTGTTCATTTTTTGTTTCTTTCATGCGAAATAATTGAAATATAGCTATTTCTGGTGGTTTCCACCAATTTTGGCCCCTAAACACAAATTAGGTAGGCACGCACCTTTTTTTTTTAAATTATCTCTGATTATTATATTGGTAGTACCATTTAATGGTCTTGATTCACCTGTTTACACTTTTTCCAATGTTATTATACACATTGATGGTGATTTCAGACATTTTTCCAGGTTTTTGACTCATAAAAAACCAATTTTGAGAGCTGAACCTTTGGTAAAACCTCAATTTCCGCGTCATTGGTCAAAATTGACTTCATATTCGGTCTTCTCGTCCCCACAAACATGGAAAAAGATACCTCAAAAGCTCATGCTACTAAAACACAAAAAGTACCTATTTTTATACACATTTTCACTCATAACACCCCTGGGTATATTCCGATCGGGCTGAAAAGTTTCGGGACACAACTAGGGCCCAAATGGAGCATGTGTGCGAAAGAACGACTTCGCGGACGGCGGACGGACATTGCTTATTTGGAATCTACGGACCTTGAAACGGAAAAGAAAAAAATTTGAGGGGGTGTTATAAAAATGTTTTGCTGACCGAATACATAGGTGTATTATTCACAGAATAATAAACCAAAAAGGGATGATGGCGAGCCTCTTGGGGATGGTTTGCAGCAGGATTCTGGCCCGCGGAGGTTTTGATGTCGCTTCGGACTTTAGCGATGTTCCTCTCCACTTCTGCTTAGCTTCTGAGTATTACCCGTAGATCAGCAGATCAGCAATAATCGTCGTACCCGCAATGCGCTTATCATAATTATCTGAATACATCACACATGTCAACAAAATGTCATCATCGAATCTGTCATCGAATTTCACAGTTTTCTTTCTCTCTGTTCCGAATTGGATATATTTTGGTTTATTATTTTCAACAATGGATCTGTGAAATAGAGCACGAAAAGAAAATGGCTACCCCCCCCCCCCCCCCACCCCACCTCCGCCACCACAAATTTTGATGACCTTTGCACATTGAGGAATAAAGTGAACTTAAAAACAACACACATTTTACATCATGGATGTTTATTAGGAAGAACGGTGCATTTATTTAATTATATTTATTTATCAAATGCATTGAAAGGTTCGTCCATTTAGTAACGGAGTTTGTATGTTCGTAGCAGTTTCAAAAGGACGCAACACTTGTCAGTTGGGAGGAGAGCCTGGGTGACGAGGAAGCTGATCATAATATTACATGTAGCTAACCAGAAGTGTCAAGAAAAATCGTCAGTCCTCGCACATGCGCGCTCCCTAGGAAACGATATCAAAGTCTCCTGGGCGAGACTCTTCTGTATGCAGCTACGTATTAGACAATACAATATAGTGGCGTAATTTATGAACAATGAACATGAATACGTTGGAGTAGCTTGGAGCTAAGATCTCGTGCCGGTCGATAGTTATATTTTTGTTATTTAGGTAAACTCAATATTGAATGGCGGGAGTTAGGCCTTCGAAAGCCCAAGGGCACAACACGTAACACAATTATTGTGATTTCGTAATACCCCGGTACGGAATTTTCCATCTAAACTTTCGGAGGTGAGCCGTAACTATCATAATGCCCGTGATCAGTTTACCCACCATAGGCGGAGTGCAACGTCGTCGCCAGTTTCCCTTGTAAATTGCTATTGCGCGGATAATCTACAGAGGCTTGCTGGAGGCTTTAGCACCTTGCAGCTTACCGGAAATGAAATCCCACTCTCAAATAGTATCGATCCAGGTCGCCACGAACTAACAGAAATTAATCAGTACACAAACAAGGACAATACTTACTGAGAATATACATAGTCAACATAATACTTCAACATAATATACATCAACTACTAAAAGTAAAATTAATGTAAACAGACATTTCAGGCTGGGGCTTTTCGTCCGACTGCCCTGGCAGCGTCGCGGACGTGATCAGCTGTCCTCCAATGACAGGACCAGAATTCGACCTGATCATTTCGCTCTTTACTTGGCTGCTCATCGCCTCGCCCACTTCAGTAGAGAGGGGTTCGCCCAACTGCTACATGGGTCATATTTGGACGTGTCACGGCGGTCACCCATCCAAGTACTAACAACGCTCGAGGTATCTTAACTTCGGTGATCTCACGGGAATCGGTTTATTCTACCTGATAAGGCCGTTGGGCTACATCGGCTACTATAGTATGGGTTCTCTAATGGTGGGTAAACTGAGTAAAAAAAAGGGAAAAAACTACAGGATAATAATAGAATAGTCTATTTCCACGTAAACTAACAAAACTGTAGACCGGTTTCGGTTGTTACACCATCATCAGTACCTACACAATAGAATACTGATGATGGTGTACACTGATGATGGTGTTACCGAAACCGGGCTACAGTTGTGTTAGTTTACGTGGAAATAGACTATTCTATTTTTATCCTGTAGTTTTTTGCTATGGATTTCCACTACTCCGCCGCAAGTGATTTAAGTTATACCACGCAGTTATCTCACTAATGTTTCCCATGAATTGTATTTTTGTATTTTCGGTCTCCAAACAGTTGTGTGAAATCATTGTAACGTTTCGTAAAGTGAACTTGACAT
Source organism: Leptopterna dolabrata (assembly GCA_954871275.1). Classification (NCBI taxonomy): domain Eukaryota; kingdom Metazoa; phylum Arthropoda; class Insecta; order Hemiptera; family Miridae; genus Leptopterna; species Leptopterna dolabrata. The sequence continues at coordinate 40,957,956 of OX940975.1, forward strand.
TTAAGTACAAAAATAAAAAATTACATGGATTTTTGCAAAACTGATCTATTCTTTTACTATACAGAGCATTCTGCATTCACCTTATGTATATTATATCATGTATGTATCCATTTGTTCATGTGTTATCTGACCACGGCAACAAGCTAAAAATCCATAGCTCATCAAAATGTCGGTAATGCCACATTTATTGAAGAACGAGTTCAGCAATTTCCAAAAACAAAACGCTGCAAATCCCTGCACAACGGTTTATTATTTTGTTTATTGTTTTGTGTTGTATTATTTTGTAGGGAGAGCTGTTACAGATCACATCTCTCCGTACAGATAACCCGTCTATATAATATAATATTGTTAGGCGGTGCCGACTGACTACAGTGATTGTTATGGGTAGTTTGGTTGTTGCCGGAGAGGTGTTAATAGTTGCTATGTGTGAGTTGCATGTTGATTGAGGATTGAATTCGTTGTTGTCAAGACTGTGCTCGTTCTTGTGTGATAATTTCGATTAATAAACCGTTTAAGCCTATTACGCATTTCAGTGGTGTCAGGTGTGGGGTGGAGAACGACACGGAAGATGGATCTGGTAGAGTACTGCGAAGTGGCCGGGTAATTTCGCGTGACGAGCCCCAACCAGCAAATGGAACTACTGCACCATCTGAGGCCGAGCCCGAACGAGAGTTGGGTGTGCAGGCTGCGAGTTCGGATACTGACCTTCGACGGAACTGGCAGGATCGCAGGACTACAGGGAGTTGGTGGCAGCACTCCAATCTCAATTTGGTGATTCCAACCATGCCCAGCTGTACATGAACAAGTTAAGGACCCGTACCCAACATCCAGAGGAGGATATTTCAGCCTTTGCCAGGGAGATCAGACTGCTGGCACGGAAAGCCTTGCCTGGAGCCCCGCGGGAGTCGTTGGACCTGCTTGCGACATCGCAGTTTACGGAGCAGTTGTACGATGACAAGGTTCGAGAACTGGTTATGCTGGGTAACCCACAAGATTTAGAATCCGCGGTAAGTCTGGCGCAACGGAGTGAGGCTGCCGTTTGCCGAGCAAGGAAAATGGCTCCGAAGATGACTCCCAGGGTTATAGCCGTTAGTCTGCAGGATGATGGAGACGGGGATGTGAGAGCCCTTGCAGCAGCACGGCGACGTAGCGGCCCTTCGGGCTCCGAGCTGATGGTTTGTTGGTGATGTGATGCCGTGGGACACGGCTACAGAAATTGCCCGACGCGTGTAAGCATTTGTTGGAGGTGTGACAAGGTGGGCCACAGTATTCGTGAGTGCCCAGCCAGGCTGGGAAACGGGCAGCGGTTCTAGGTGAGAGGCGACCTGTGGACCGGCAGCAGCCTCACAGAAGGAACACCGTGGTAGAGGGAGACGACCCTAAAGGAGTTTACTGTATAGGGACCTTTTCATCGATTGCGATACGAGGCACAGTGAATGGGGTTCTGTGCACAATGCTGGTGGATACAGGGGCGTCTGTCACCGTTGTTCGTCGGGGAATCTTGGGTCAGCATGATGGCGCTGAAGCAAATAGAATGGGTGCTGTCCTTCGCACTGTAACCGGCGACACGTTCCCCGTGCTGGGCAAATAAGAGGTGACTATTGACCTTGGAGAGAACAGCAAGCGCCAGCACCAGGTTCTCGTGGCGGACATCACGGATGACTGTATTCTGGGAATGGATTTTCTCGCCAGATGGGGATGTTTAATTGATGCGGCCAGAAGAACTGTCGTGATTGATGAAGGCGAATGATTCTGGAGCAGTTGGAAGGAGGTGGTCTGACAGCTGAGCTGCCAGCCATGAAGAATTTGCTGCTTGAATTTTCGGATGTGTTTGCTAAAAACAAACAAGAATTGGGCCGTTTTTCTAGTGTTTTCCACGACATTGATGTAGGATCTATTGCCCCAATATGACAAGCGCCAAGGCGGGTACCCCCTCATTGCTTAACGGAGGTTGATGGGCTGGTTGCGCAGATGGAGGCCATGGGAGTTGTAGAGCCGTCCTTGAGTGCTTGGGCGAGTCCCATTGTTTTGGTGAAAAAGAAGGATGGCTCCACTCGCTTCTGTATAGACTACCGCCGTTTGAATGATGCCACACGGAAAGACTCCTTCCCACTGCCCAAGGTGGATGAAATTATTGGCTCGCTGGCTGGCAGTAGCTGGTTCTTCACCCTCGATTTGCAGAATGGCTATTGGCAGACCCCCTTGACTGATGCAGCAAAGGAGAAGACTGCTTTCTGCACCCCCATGGCTTGTGGCAGTTTCGGATGGTGCCCTTCGGGTTGTGTAACGCCCCTGCTACTTTCCAACGAGCCATGAGCCAGCTGTTCAAGGATCAAATCCGCCAGGGTAAGGTTAAAATATACCTCGATGATGATACATTCCCCATCGTTTCAACAGCACATTTAAACGCTGCATGAAGTAATGGTGGTACTTAGGCAGTCGGGGATCAGACTGAACCCCAAGAAGTGTGAATTCTTCAAGAGACAGGTGCAGTATCTTCGGCATGTCATTTCTGAAGCTGGGGTATCACCTGACCCCGAGAAAATCAAAGTCCTTCGTGAGTTTCTGTTCATACTACCGACCCTTTGTAAGGGATTTTGCACGTCTAGCAGAGCCCTTGTACCGCCTGCAGGATGAGTCCCTCGATTTTCTTTGGACTCCGGAATGTGCACAGGCCTTCAGAGATGTCAAGCAAGCTCTCACCACTCCACCGGTTCTCTGCCACCCCATCCCAGGAGGGCGGTACATCCTTGATGTAGATGCCAGTGGGACAGCAGTAGGTGCGACCTTATCGCAGAAGCAGGGGGGTAAGGAGAGCGTGCTGGCTTACTACTCCAAGTGCCTGTCCAATGCTGAGCGCAACTACTGTGTCACAAGGAAGGAGCTACTCAGCCTAGTGAAGGCAGTCAAGCACTTCGCATCCTATGGGCTAGACAACGGGGAGCCAGTCAACGTGCGGACGGACCACGCTTCCTTAACTTGGCTGAGGAACTTCAAAGACCTGGACGGTCAGCTGGCGCGATGGCTAGATGTTCTGTCCTCATACAACCTCAACATCGTCTATCGGCCTGGGAAGGAGCATGGTAATGCAGATGGACTGTCCCGGAGACCATGCTTGGATGATGAATGTCGTTACTGTGATCACCAGGAACAGAAGCACCAAGCCCAAGATCCCTGGATCAGTGGAACAACACTGGAGCACGAGATCAACTGGAAACAAGCTCAGCAGGATGATCCATCTGTAGGATCAGTGGTCCAGTGGGTTTTAGAGCGCACCAGGCCAGAATGGTCGGCTATATCCATGCTGGGGCCAAAATTGAAGGCATACTGGGCCATATTTGAAGCACTGACGTTGGTGGACGGAGTGTTGAACCGCTCATGGGAGCCATCGAACCGGCAGCCAGTGATGCAGATTGTGGTCCCAGATGCATTGTGGGATACAGTGCTGACCGAAACGCACAGGGTTGGCCATTTTGGTGAAAAGCGGATGGTGAGCACGCTCCGGAAGACATTCTATTGGGTTGGAATGCATCGATACGTCCGGATCTGTGTGCGGGCTTGCGATATCTGTGGGCGGAGAAGGGGAAGCCATCAAAAGAAGGCCCCGTTGCAGGAGTACAGTGTTCGGGTGCCATTTGAAAGAGTAGCCATAGATGTCCTTGGACCCCTGCCAGTATCAGAGAGTGGGACCAAATACATAATAGTGGTAATGGACTGCTTCACTAAGTGGCCTGAAGCCTTCCCAGTGGAGGACTAGACGGCTGAGACTGTGGCAGAGGGATTGGTCAGGCATGTGATCAGCAGGTTTGGCATCCCCCAGGAACTGCACTCAGACCAGGGGACGAATTTCGAGTCACACGTATTCCAGGAAGTAGTCACCCTATTGGGTATTCGTAAGACCCGGTCTACCCCGCTGCACCCACAGAGCAATGGCCTCGTAGAGCGATTTAATCGGACCCTGTGGAATCTATTGGCGAAGATGGTGGAAAAGCATCAGCGGGACTGGGATCGGCAGCTTCCTTTGGCTCTTTTGGCATATAGGGCTACCGATCACGCGTCAACGGGGTTCTCGCCTGCCATGCTGATGATGGGGAGAGAGTTGACGTTGCCGGCAACGTTGTTGTATGGAATGTTGCCGCAGCACGTTTCTACAACGCAGTACGCCAAGACTCTGCAGGACAGGTTGGAGGCGGTTCCCAGGAGGCCAGGGATCAGCTCGGCAAAATGCAAGATGACCTAAAGAGACGATATGACAGCCGTGCCGAGGTGCCACGACACAGTGCTGGCGATCTCGTCTGGTGCTTCATGCCAAGGAGAACAGTGGGACACTGTCCTAAGTTGCAGTCCAACTGGGTGGGGTCCTGTGTAGTAAAGAAGCGGATTACTGACGTGGTCTACCGGATCAAGCTGCCTTCAGGTCGCAGCATTGTTGTCCACGCCGACAGGACAATCGGACGTACTATGAACTATGTACTATGTACAGGACAATTGGACTATGAAAGATAAATTAAGTCGTGGGTACCTAATCAACATTTTGGTGTAACATATCACAATGGAGTATTTTCTTGGGAAACTCATAAAAATGAGACATCTTATTAAAGCAACATGATGTAACTATAATAGCGATTCACGAATCCATTGAAGTATTAAAATTACTTACTTTGTCCTTGGAAGAAGGAAGAATCCGTTGAAAGAAACTATATTCAATACATCGAAGATTTGGGTAGGCACTCAGGGACTTTTACTAAGGGGATATATTATATTAATGTGTTTCATATTAGACGCGTCAGTTTTTTGTCCCCACCCCGACCCCTCCCATCCATTTAAAAATAGATGTCCTTAGGATTGTGAAAGTTCAATAGTGAGGCAGCAAATTTCAAATACCTAAATCAAATGTTAGGTAAATAAGTAAAGTAAAATAAGCGGATTTTTCAAGTTTATCCGTCTAGTTCTAAGGCAACTTCATGGACGTAGATTGGGGTAGGTGATAGCTCATAAAATATACACAAGATGGCCTAAAAATGGAAGCCTTATAAACGGGAACACCATCATATAACTACGGAATACTTGTTTTAATCCATGCAATCATTAGCGTGCTCCCAACAGACACATTCTCAAATATTCAGCCAAATATCAACTGTGAACTTTCTCCCAGCTTCATGATCTCCCTATCTGTTTACAGAAAAAAAAAACTCGTCCACTCACAACACCCTATTTACTCCATAATAATCTGGAATAAGAATGTACCTACAGCTGGAAAGTCAACTTTTAGAGCGGGCAATCCGAGTATCCGAGATCGGGAGCGATGCAAATTCCGCAAGTTGGTTGAGCTCGGAAAGAGGCACTTAACCTTGTTAGCCAGCTGAGGTGGATCTCTGAAAAGCGGGGACAAACTTCAGAACTCAGTGCACTCAATTTAATTTGTAACTCTTGTGACCAGTCTTCTTGTTCACCGTTCAGACGTTTCGAGTGGGAAGTAGACAAAAAGGTCGACTTCTAGCGAATCCAGGGTATGAATAAATTATTGCGTCTTCCTCTTCCTGTCGCTGGATAGAATATCAGTCCCTGTGAGAGCCCTCTGGCACAGTATAACCGACTGCATATAATATTACAAACATTTTTGTCCATTCCAGGAAAGAGTTATTCAGTTGATCAGGCTTTGGTTTATCTGAACATGGTGAGGAAATCCCATCTGGTCTATTGGGAACTAAATGTATCGGACCAAGTAATGCTTGTATCTACCTGGATAACTTGCATTACAAAGTTAGTTGTATTAGTTTGTAGACGACACAAAAACTTGAATAGTACCTGTATCCAATATACCGATAACTCGGTAGAAATGAAGAAACTCAGCAAATTCTGTAGATAATAATTATTGAAGCCGTGGCTGGATCCATTCAGATGACTTGCCGAGGTGAAATTATCTTTATTGTCCCTAAAATAATTTTCATGGTCCTTCATTATTACGTTTATTGTTATTTTCACTAAATGATCAAACACAAGTGGCTAAATCTAACCATCAAAATCCAGCGGCAAATCATCTTTTACAATAGCGGAATCTGACTGGACGCCATATCTCGTCTTCAATTCTGGTGATGCATCGCTGGTGATCTGTTGTAATTCACCTGGAGGATGAACCTTTGAATGACCTGGCAAAGGGAAGTTTCCAGTCCGAAGGTTGATTTAGTCTGTTCCCTCCCTAAGGAATTAATTTATCTGGTCTCGCGCGCATCAGTATTCGAACGTGAACGAGGTCCGACGATCCTATTCCCCGCCTGACCCTTCTCACAATCCCTTGCCCTCGCTCTTCCTCCTTCCTGAGACCTCACACCCTTTAGAAACCCTCCTAACGCCCCCACCCGTCCACCCGGCACCTACCCGACCTCTGGAGATCTACCGAGTTCCATTATCGCCTGCAAGATCCAATTACGCTGCTCGTGACACTCCTTAGCCCGGGCCCCACCTCCTTCTCCACTTTTCCTCGTTCTTCCACGACTTTCGCTCGTCACTCGGCATTTTTAGGGTAGTGGGCTGTCATTAGTGTTCCCCCGTCAGGATTAATGTGCGGATCGAGGAGTGGGGGAAAATGGAACGCTTAATGTTCTTATATCGTCCATCAAGCCAATCCATACCACGGACTCAAACCATCATCCATTACGTTTTCTTCTACCCGTAGATGTGTTAAAGAGACAAGCAGTAACTAATTTTGTAACCAACAAAAATATGTCCGCATACCTCTGTCATCTTTGGCCTTAAATGTGCTGGCTTTTTTTGAAAAACCCGGCCAACTTGAAGAAGATGGAACTATTGCTCAAGAGCTATAAATAATCCTCTTTTTCACGTTGTATTTTGTCATCAGCACGTCTGAGAAGGTACAAACTTTGATGAGATTCCGTAAAATTGATGTTGTTGCGTTTTGACAATGTTTCAGGTCTCGTATTGAGGTCATAAATGTCACTGCATAAATTGGTAGCTAAGTAATAGAACGTGTTGCCGTTGTATCTCTTCTGCAGAGTTTGAAACTTATTACCGATCTGCGCCTTATTCAATGATAGTTTTCATTTAAATTATGTAAGAACTTACCTAATAATGCTGGTTGACAACATACTATGTTGTCTTTAACACTACCTGACCAATAGTTTCAATGTGAGTCGAAACTTGAATGTGAGATGGTTGGCTTAAACACTAGGCTACCACTCAGTTTTAAAGAAACTGGGGAACTTAACGAACTACCTAGACTGTCAGCCAAAATAATAGTGATTAAAAGAAATGAAAATCAGAAATGCAAAAATAATTACATGCAGCACTACCTACCTGAAGCGGCGAAAAGGGAAACTACCTATTATACTAAAAGAATTGTGAAAAAGAAAAATTGTAACTAAAAACTGTATAATAAACAGTTTTTAGTTCACACCCTTTATACATGAAATAAAGGGTGTAAAGCTGTGAAAATAATGGATGTGGATAGCTGAAGATATAATGGGGACATACAATGGGAAGGATTCGGTATCTGGAAAAAGGTGGGGGGCAAATTACTGCCTTCCCGACTAAATGTTTGTCCTGGTAAGCAGACGAACTAGTTCGCAGGAGCGCGACGGGTCGCGGTAGTTACGGGTCCATGACAAAATAAGCATCTTTCAAACCCATAATTATTTCGATTCCTTGTCACACATATACCACAAAACTGTGTCCAGTGAACTGTATATTATTATCTTCCTCATTATTGAAGGTCGTTCATTCAAAACAAGAGACGAGTTTTTGTACTCTAATTAGATTTCCCTCTTGAATTTTGCGTTCAGACATCAAAACAGTTCCGTGTCTACTGATGATGGTCTGTATATGTGGAATAGGGTGGAAAAGTCATCCCGTAAATTGTGTGTGTGTGTGTAAAGACCGTAATCCGTTTCGACCAACGCAGCTCTGAACAAAATCTATTTCGACCAAAAATTGAATCTGTTTCAACCAGCTAGTGCTGGGAGGGGAATTCGTTTCGACCAAATAAGGTGTATGAAAGTACTTCGTTCGAACCAGAGGCAGTTTTCGCATAAAGTTGTATTTTACTATTTTTAGCGAAATTACTATTAAATAACTTAAAAGTTATTAATATAAATTTAATTTCATGCAACGTTTACCAGAAAATCTTTGCCTGGAAGTGAGCAGTGTCGCAGGTTTATATTAATTTAGGAACAATTTCGACATTCATTTCGTAATAATTCATTATAAATATGGAGACTAGTCACGGAGACTACGCACGGAAAGAATATCGGCTGATTGCACCTCATATTGGGGATAAAATTATTCATGTTATTTCAGGTGCTTTTTTTATTCTGTTTGTATAGAGAAATGATCGCTAGTAGTGACAACAATTAGTCATTCCAGTCTTTTTAGCACTTTTTCGTATCGATATCACCTCAGATCACCATCACTAATGGCTGATCGAAACGAGTTGTGCGGTAAGGGTCGAAACGCAGTCACTAGAAAACCTCGTTTCGGCCACCGTTCGTCGAAACGAAATGCGCCGTGTGTAAAACCAGGTGCCAAGTGAGGAATAATACAGAAATAGACACGGTACCAGCAGGATAAAGGTAACATGCCCTGCTCTATAACCTGCATCAGTCATAACAGATATTATGGATTGTTTGAGGGGAGTAGGGATTTTTTTATTCTGAGATGCGAGCGTTGACGAGCATCCAGATCGCTCATTTAGGTACACGGTAGGACCGAGGGGGTCTCTCTTCTTGAAGAATTGATAGGGGATGATATATTTTCCTATGTAGAGATAAGACAGTAACTGAAAACCACACACCGTTTCGAAGTAATTAGAAACGAGATGAAGGCGGGGCACTGAGTGGTGGAGCATTACGGAAAAGTGGGTACCCGTTTTCGTGTACGAGTATGAGGATCAATTATTTTCGTGCACGAGTATGTGATAACTTTACTTACCTGCGAAGTATGAAGTTCCGTTTCTGAGTAGTGCTATTGGAGAACTGATTATTGTCTTTGTGTCGGCAAGAACGAGAATTCTCGCAGCAAGGGCTGGCACGTATCGAATAATTACGATCTAGTCCTTGAGTAATAGCCCTTGAATAATGTATGACACAAACTGATGGTTACCTGACTCCTCTCATGTCTTGGGAGTGTGATTACAGCTCAAGTTTGATATATACACGTTGTGTCTTCGAAATTATGGATCCTGACAGTAATAAAAAAGTACAGCACTTCTTAAATTGACATAACCTGCAGCAGGAAGTTGGGAGCTGCGTTGTAAAATGACATGTCAGGCTACTGTTATACACCATTTAGTTGTACTTTTACCTATATGAAACTCCTCCGAATAACATCTATATACATCAATCTCATGTATATGTACAATTCTTCCAGTTGGGGTATCTCGGGCTCTATGGAGAAAGGTTTTTGAAAGAAACTAGGTACCTATATTAAGTACCTACGTCGTGGGATCGAATCACAAGAGTTGGACAGTCAGTTTACGAAAACCGTGAGAATGATGTTCAATAATAAATTTCCAAACTCGGGATCAAGACCTCGAAACTTCGCAGCGATAATCACGATACTTCAGGTCACTCATTATCATGAAATAAGTTATGTAGTTATCAGGTACTAAAAGTTGCAAACTAGATTAACTTCAAATCGGGTGGCGGCTACGGATCCGCTTAATTACTGCCCTTCTAGTTCGTTCAGAACGCCAAAAACAAGAAAATCGTCAAGCAAGTAGGTCACAAACCTCAAGGTCTCCGTTAAAACACTTCCTATGCTGATGGCTGGTACTTCCAAACTTTTCCTCCTCCAGTATCAGATTATTTTTGCGTTAGTAAAGAAGTTTCTGGAACAGTGAAATATCACAAGCTAATCAGCTTCAAGAAAGTGATGAATACTCGAACTGAAGTGCTAACCCTGACCCGGATGCTGAACTTTTTTCCCTAGTTCCGGAAGCCTAAAATGAATTAGTTAACAATTCATAAAACCTTGGATTATATCTGTGGGACACTTGAGAACGTTTACATGCACTTGAGAACGTTTACATGTAGTAGTTCCCCGGACTACCCTTGACAGCCTGTTTTAGAGAAATTCGAATAAGAAAAATTCGAATCTCCCGCCAAAGACGAAACTTCTCTGTGGGCCGAAGCTCCACGGAACGCTCTGCCAACGGCCGGCCCGCGCTGTTGGTAGCATTGGCGTTCCCCCCCAGCTCCTCACTTGTTCTTTGGCTACCTTTCGACATTGTTTCGTCCGTATTTGTATCCCTACGCCAGCGGTGGACACCATGTTGGCCACTCTGTCTCCGGCAACGTACGCCCAATACCGCGGATGTTATCGTCGTTGGTGGGAATTTTGTAGGGATCGAAGGTTGGACCCGTGGGATCCCAAACCCAAGATTGTAGTTCATTTTCTCCAGACCATTCTTCAGACCACTTTAGTGTCGTATTCAACTTTTAACACTTACAGGTCAGCCCTGTCCCTTATTGCGGTGGAGCCACTGGGTTCTGACCCCTTGATTTCCCGTTTCCTCAACGGGGTATCGCACATTCGCCCGCCTTCTGCTCGGTACGATACCACTTGGGATCCCCAGGGAGTATTACAATGGTTGGAAAAACCCGTACAGGGATTGTCATTACTGTCCCAGAAGTTAGTTACCCTTCTGTTATTGGCGACTGGACAGAGGCTGCAGACTATGGCCTCTATTAAGGTGGCGGAGGTGCAGATCCGGCCAGGGCAGACCCTGGAGATACGGATCTCTAGTTGGTTGAAGACTTCGGCTCCATATAAGCCCCAACCATGCCTCACCGTGCCCTTTTTTCCACAGCGGCCTCTGCTATGTGTAGCTTCCCTCATGTCTGAATATCTAAGGTTATCGGCTCCTTTGAGGGCCCCAGGAACAGAGGCGCTCTTTATTATTACTAGATCCCCATACACGGCAGCGTCGCGCCAGACAATATCGGGTTGGGTGACTAAGGTGTTAAGAGAGTCGGGGGTTGCTGAGCATTTCACACCACATTCAACGCGGCACGCATCATTGTCGGCCGCAAATAGGGCACGTGTTTGCTCAAGCATTGGGTCCCTAATCCGTTCCACTGTTTTTCCAGGTGGACGGGAAGAGGCTGCGTGTCACCAGCTCGGACTGCTCGTCAGGGGTTTGACGTAACAATTTTAGTTTTAGTTTCAATGATTCTGTGATTACGGGTGCAGAATGAGGTGCGAGGGAGAAAAGAAAGGTGAGGGGCATGAGGTCTAGGGATGAAGAGGGACAAGCTGTATAAGCTAGCAAACGCCTGCCTAATGTAATATTCATACTGTGATTTAGATTCCATTTATGTGCCCATTAGTTCTTAGTCTTAATTAATCTTAGGTCCAAACGGTAAAGCCAAAATCCTTTCTAATGGAAATGGAGTAATCATGGCCGATCCCGAATGCAGATGCCTCTAACGGATGATGTTTGCGCTGCACACCGCCCACCACTGTCTGATCCTAATTGAAGCATGTTTTGCGTCTCAGGCCGTTGATCCGCACTTCTGGAGTTTCCATACTAAGACCAGATGCTTTGGCACCGCGAAGTAATATCAAGCAACAAGGAACCACCTGCATCCAAAAACGGCCCGAAAGGATCTATCTTCATTCATCTTCCCTTCATTTCCTAATTGAGCTCACACTCACTACCTAATAGTAACTTCATATGTGCCGTCTTACGGAATGCTTACACAAATTAGCGGCATTAATTAGGAAACATTCATTTGATTTTCACGAAACCCCCGACACGTGCAGAGTAATACTTAAACCGTAGAAAATATTTCGCGTTTCTCCCCGTGCTTCCCAGACTTAATATTTCCTCGTCGGAGGGGATCCCTCGCTGTTTTTCATTCATATTCATTAACAATGCCATAGAACCTGTACTAGGGCAAAACAAAATTAATTAGGAAGACGTAAGAACCAGTTCGCTCAGCATGGTTATACAGCAAATCGTGACTACCTAATTCGATGAAAACTTATAAAAACAAGAACGTATCAATTCTTCCACAGCGGTTTATAATTACAAATTGGAGGCAATATTGAGTAGTTAATAACAGTATTGAGGATTTGGTCCGCAACTGCCCCAATATCCATAAATTTCATAAATACGTAACCGTAAAATAAATACAATCCATGAGACTACCTATAAATTTCATCTAATCCATTGTAAGGTTTGGACCCCGAACGGAACCTATAACCCGAATTTCATCAATTTTTATTCATGGTAACTAAGAAAAGTGGCCAGTACGGCGTACGGCGGACAGACAGACATTTTTTTATTGCATTTTCGGATTCTACATACCTTGAAACGTAAACCATCAAAATTTGAGGGGGTTTAGAATTTTTGTTTCATGCTCGATTCCAATGGTTCATTATTGAAAATAATAATCCAAAATCAAAACCTTCTATTGAGTTTTCGAGCTATGGCGTTCTGGAAATTTCAACCCCCTAGATTTCATCGATTAGAGATGATTGATTGTAACGCCGAGCTTCGCGGACCAACTAGACCCCAAATGGGACCTACTAACCAAATTTCATCAGTTTTGCTTCATGGCAACTAAGGGAATGCGAAACACGGCGGACGGAGAGAAATTTTTTATTCGATTTTTGGGTCCTACGTACCTTGAAACGGAAACCGCCAAATTTTTAGGATGTATGGGGGGGGGGGGGGGGTTAATTTTTTTTTTTTTTTCATACTATTGTAAAGATTTACCTATTATTGAAGATAATAAACCAATACATTTGCTCCTAATTATGTTTCAATATCCTACACTCTCTCCTTCGTTCCTGAGTCTAATTGCTGTTATCATAAGATACGACCTACCAAAATCGGGAGTAGCGTAGGTGATTACTACTATATGGGGGAATGCAACCCTGAAACGTTTGGTACAATTATCGTTGATCAGCAAAACACTTTCATAGCCTATACCACTAAACCGGTAGCAATGGCGTTGTTTCATTGTTCACCCTCCTTTTTTTTCGTTTGTTAAGCACACTGTTTAGAAGGAATACCACATGAAAGTAGTACAGCAGACATGATGAAGGGCGGGTAGTGATCTCCAGGCGCCCTTCACCTCAAAGGGCAGCAAGTAGTTAGCCTTTCAACTAAGGGAATATTAATAAAACGATCTCTCCAAGGAAAAACCGCAGGGAAAAAGGGCCAGTGGTTCATATTTGATGAAGCACGGCGTAATCGCCGTGGTTCTTCTATAATCTTCTCTTGAGCCTCGCATCGGTTAGTTCCAATTCAACATTCCCTCCCTCTTTTTAACATTCTTGACCTAAAAAAAATCGCGCATTTACATTCATTGTATTCCACCAACTACTTGATCATTCTTTATCGAGAAAATTAATTTTTCTGTTGATATGAAATTACGGAAAGTTCAACTCAAGAACAATGCTGATACAGTGAGAGTCACAACGGTCTACTCGTAAGTAGTTCCAAAGAAATTAGTTCGTCAACAATTTCAATGGAGATGTTCAATTTATTTTTAGTGTGCTTACATGCTGCAATGTTTGTTGCAATTCCTACAACAGCCACGCTTTTTGAGCGACTTTGTAGTGGTTCCGGGGCTGCGTAAAAAGGCCAGAACAATGTTCTTTCATACAGCTTGACTTAACAGTTAATTTAAAAGATCCAGGAAAAAACTATTTCAATTTTTTTTTAATTCCTGGTGTTTCATTGAATAGTGATTGGGAGAGTGGAGGGACTGATACGATGGGAAATGGGTTGTCAGATCCTCATCGCTAACAATATTCTTTACAATTTTATCGAAATTCGTGATGAAGTAAAGTAGAGTGAAGTAAAGTGAGCTGAAGTGAAGTAAACAGCTTTACATACGTCCAGTACCCGATTTGGGAAGGGATATTCTCATACGGATAATATACATCGGACAATATATATAATAAAATAAGAAGAAGAATATATAATAAAAACTACCTAATGAATTCTAAGTTTAGAACAAGGCAGGTGGCGAGATAAAACAGGGATAATATCACCCACTTAATCTTGTATCCTAGGCATTACTAGATTCATTCCAAACCTCTAACAGAGGCTAACAAAAGATCAAGGTGGTAGGTATATTCAAATACTCAAGGAGCGGAAAAGGGGAGCGTGACATCCTTTTTTAACGTCTTGCGACCTCTTTTCCACAAAGTTGATATCAGATTTAGCTTTCCCCAAGGTTTCAAATGAATAAGCAAGGACCCAGCGGTAACGTAAGAAGAGAAACTTCTATACAGAACGGATTTAAGTTTCGAAGCTTTTCCGCAGCGGTACAGCACAGAAAAAAGAGGGGTTTACTTGAATTCGGCCACACAAAAACGGACCTTGGCACTTGAGGTAGGTACCTACTGTTGTGTATAAACTGAATAATTGGGTTGGAACAGATTCGTCCTCCAAAAACGATAACTTTATCAATGCTGGGGACAACAGGAGTAGCCTCCGCATTTTCGCGGAAAAATTAAAAGACGATTCCAAGTACTGCTGTCTTTGATTCCTCATACATCTTGAGGCGCGTCCACACCGGGCTAGCACCGACAAGCCGAGTACCCGCGAATGCGCATGCTCTGTAGGTGTGGACGAATTCACGAGTGTTCCCGCTTGGAGTCGTTTCACCAAAGGGTGTTCGACATTCCTACTCATCCTGTATGGACGCAACTGAGAGGCACCACGAACATCAGAGTCACTGGGAACACTGACAAACACACATTCGAATGCTCGTCTGGTGTAGACGGGAAGGCGAACAAGTGTAGACAGCATTCGCGAATGCTCGGGAATCCATATATTATTTGTCTATGCTCGCCCGATGTGGACGCGGCTTTGCATGATACTATCCTATTCACGTTTTCTAATCATGTTCCCGACTTGCATCATGTTGTGATCATGCGATACAAATCGAATAAAATACGTAGCAATTGTAAAGATAATTATGTTTCCAACCGAAGGTGATCCTGAACTACCCACAGCTGAACTTTTAGTACAATGCCACTGTTTCGCTCTCTTCTTATCGAAGAACCTCCTTAACCCCGAATCTCCTTAATCTCTAACTACCTATCATCAACCTACCTATTTTTATCAACTATTCTCTTCCTCTCTATTCTCATGTACCACCAACTATTACCCCCCTAGTCTGCAATGTTTTCAATCATTCGCATGAATTACTGTAACTACATACCTACTGCAGCCATAAAGCCCCGTATCATACTTCCTTTAAAAAATTATGACTACCATCGTAAGGACCTACATCCACTAACTTCGTCACCACTGACTTCGTGAATAGCTCCCAACTCCTCAATGGATTGATTTTTGCCGCGAAAGTGTCCCAGAGAATAACAGGACGGGCGTAGTAATGTGACTGAACAAGAGGGAACTTGACGCTTGATCGGAAAAATTTTAGCCTTATTTCTCTGCGATTGCCCTCCGGGTATATTCCCTTTCCTTCCGCCGAACTTTTCAGTTCGTTGGTTCCCCGATTCTCAGATTAGTTTGCTCTAGCGATTCCAAAAGGCGAGCTATTAGTTACAAACGCTCTAGGAATTCATCGTATTTTGGGGAATTCAGGTTCCCCAACTATTTTATAAACTTTTTAGGATTCGGTTGATATACTGGAAAGGCAAATTTTTCATACTGAAAATCAGTTCGTGTCGTCAGTTTAATATATGGAAACAATATGCTCGAGGTCACTTCGTTATCGTGATACTGTTTGGGGGTCAAAACTAGTTGTGGCAAGTGTAGTTCATTCGACGGACTCAAGTTCAGTTAGTTCACTCCTTGAAAGCTGTAGTTCTTTTGAGTTAGTTCAGCAGTTCATTCCAGTTCCTTTTCGTTTCCAATCACACGACACAAACATTGAACTAGAACGAAGATATACGATACAGGTATCGTACGAGGTCCAGATCCCACCTATAATGGACCTCAAAGATTTCCTCACCGGCCTACGCAAAAAAAATATATACAAAGTGTCGTTCCATGATACTATAAACTACTTATGTAGTATCCACTCCATCTGAGCTAACTCCTATCTAAATAACTCCTAATGAACTAAGGAAATATCGTTCAGTGGATAGTATCAACTCCTCCTATGTAGTAAAGGAACCAGGGGCCAATCTGTCGTGACTAGCAAGTCACTGGAGGCGAGGAGCAAATGCTATTCTCTCGACGTCCTGAATATGATGTCCTCACGTCAAATGCTTTAGTCTCCAGCACTCGACTTGCTAGCCACAACGGATTCCTCCGGATGGTATAGTACTACTGCTACTGATGGAACTAACTCTTTAGATTTAATACCGAGTATTAGGTACTTGGGAATCTATTCGTCAGTAAGAACTGAAAGTAGCTGAATTATTTGGAAACGCAATATTTTTGGTATCTCATCTCATCTGAGAATTTACAGATATTGCAACTATAGGGAACTCATTACGTCACGAATCTGCTGGTTTGAGGGCAGGAATACACCGGACCTAAACGCACGAAGGGTAGATGATGAATGGAGGGGGGGGAGGGATTTCTGCCCGTCCACCAGCCGTACATAGCACTTTTCATAGTTAACATGAACCAAAATTATTGAAATTTTTCGTTTTGTAGGTCCCGTTTGGGGTCTAGTTGGTCCGCGAAGCTTGTCGTTACTGTCAGTCGGCTCTAAGGTGTGAAAAATAGGTTCCCGAACGCCGTAGCTCGAGGACTTTCAACAGAAGAAGACGGTTACTTTACGTTTTAAACAGATCTCGAGCTCACGAATTTTATGAGACCAACCGGAGCACTGTACGTCCAGCCGATCGTTCGCACCGAAAAGCTTCGTCAACAGGATCGTGAACGAAACGGTACACATCCAGCCTAGACATCATTGGAACACCTGATTATAATCTCATGGCTGTATGAAATCGAGTTGGTTGTTCCAGATATTATTTCATTTGAAGAATGATGGTTATTTTGGATTTTGTTAACAGGTACATTCGGTTTATTATTTTCAATAATGAACTTCTGGAATCGAGCATGAAAAAAATGGTTTAACCCCCCCCCCCCCCCCCCACCAACCAAAATTTGATGGTCTCCGTTCCAAGGTACGTAGAATCCGAAAATGGAATGAAAACGCTGCAAATTATTAAAAAACGGATTATTATTAAACTGCATATAGGTACCCCTTCTGCGTAGACCACTGTTTTCTGTGCTTAATACCTACTCTCGTTATCCCCTAGCCCACCCCCCCAGCGAAGGCCCTAAATCTAGTACTGGAGCCAGCCCGGGAATTACAGTTTCATAAAACATGGAAAACGATACCTGTCAAGCTCATTTTCACTAAAACCTAAAGAAAAACCCATTTTTACACCCGTCTTACACCCTTAACACCCCTGGGTATATTCCGATCGGGCTGCCGAGCTTCGGAGCACAACTACCCCAAATGGAGCATTTGTGCGAATGAACGACGACTTTAGACTAAATTTTATGGCGAATTTAAGTCAGAAACCTTGTTAGAACTTCAATTCTTCGGTCGTTCGTAAAATCGACTTCATATTCGGTCTCCTCGCCCTAAAAAAACATGGAAAAGGATTCCTCAAATGCTCATGTTACTAAAACACCCAAAAAAAAAACATTTTTACACCCATTTTCCACCCATAACACCCCTGGGTATATTCCGATCGGGCTGCAAGGACACAACTAGAGCTGAGGAGCCTGCGTGCGACAGAACAAATTTTTTAGACCGAAAATAAAGCAGATGTGGATGCTACGGCGTACGGCTGACGGACACCGCTTTGTTGGAATATACGCACCCTTTATCAATCCTTTGGTTTATTATTCTGTGAATAATACACCTATGTATTCGCTCAGCAAAAAATTTTTATAACACCCACTCAAAATTTTTTCATTTCCGTTTCAAGGTGCGTAGATTCCAATAATGCAATGTCCGTCCGCCGTCCGCCGTATCACGTGTAAAGGCTTCATTTTCATTCTAAAAAAATCGTTCTTTCGCACACATCATGCTCCTTTTGGGCCCTAGTTGTGTCCCGAAACTTTTTAGCCCGATCGGAATATACCCAGGGGTGGTATGAGTGAAAATGTGTGTAAAAATAGGTACTTTTTGCGTTTTAGCAACATGTTGGTAACATGAGATTTTAAGGTATCGTTTTTCATGTTTTTGGGGACGAGAAGACCGAATATGAAGTCGATTTTGACCAAAGAATAGAAAATTGAGGTTCTACCAGATGTTCAGCTCCCGAAATTGGTGTTTTATGAGTCAAAAACCTGGGAAATCGTCTGAAATCACCATCAATTTGTAGAATAACACTGGAAAAAGCGTCAACAGGTGGATGAAGACGATTAAATGGTACTATCAATAATCAGAGATAATTTTTTTTTTTTTTTAAATAAATAAATAAAATAAGGAGCGTACCTACCTTATTTGTGTTTTTGGGGCCAAAATTGGTGGAAACCACCAGAGATAGCTATTTCAATTATTTTATATGCAAGAAACAATAAATAAACAGCCTACATCTCTGTAGGTATGTCCAATAGAATAATAAACCCATGTGACAAGGACTTTGCAGCGTTTTTATTCCTGAAGGGGGAGTTCAAAAAATTTTTACCGAGCGGATACTGTATTATTCACAGAATAATAAACCGAAATATTTACTTATATAGATGCCTTCTGCGTAGATCACTGTTTTCTGTGGTAAATAGCTACCCTCGAGCTCACCCAAGGAACTCCCTGAATCGAGTACTGGAGCCGGCCCGTGAATTACAGTTTCACAAAAATGCACAGGATTCAATAATTCAATCAGTAATTATATGTTGATATTCATGAGGCATAAAGTTCTTTCAAGTTACAAAAGTAACTATCAACAAAATCCAAACGAGCCATCATTCTTCAAATGAAATAATATCACAGAACGACGAACTCAACTTCACACAGCCATGCGTGCTTATAATCAGGTCATCCCTAGCAAAGATATCTGGGCCGGACTTTTACCGTTTCATTCACGATCATGTTGACAAAGCATTTCGGTGCAAATGAACGGTTGGTCGTACAATGCTCCGGATATTCACAAAAAATTCTTTAGTTCGAGATCAATTTAAAAACGTAAAAACGCTGCAAATTATTACACAAAGGTTTATTATATACCTGTATAGATGCCCCTTCTGCGTAGATCACTGTTTTCTGTGGTCAATACCCTCGAGCCCCCCCCCCCCCCCCCCGGCACCGGAAAGCCCTAATCGAGTACTGGAGCCGGCCCCGGAATTAATGTTTCCTACAAATGCGCGGGATTCAATAATTCGATCATTACTATTTTGTAGTTATTCATGAAGCATAAGGAAAATAGTAAACCGTTGTGTCAAAGAAAAACGGAGTTATTGAAAAAATAGTCTATTTCCACTAATACATACACGAAAAACTCAAAAAACACTGTTATACCGGTTATACACAATAATTAGAGAGTTCCTAAGAGATAAGTTCATTAGGGAACGGCCATATCTTTTGGCCACATCTAAGGCGAGCAGCTAAGATGCTAACTTTGGATGCTAACCAATAAGTCCGGTTTGACAGAAGTGGTGGGGGTAGGAGTGAATTAAAAAGTAACGTCACTTAAGTTAGCACAACGCGAAATCCATTCAGATTCATCTGCCTTTCTTTCCTGGTCGTTCCGTTTCCATTTCATTTTTAGTTTATTCTATTTTATTTCAAGTTCATCATGGAAGAGCTTGAAAATCTTTTTCGCCTCTACCTCAACGGACAAGGACTGTTGTCGGATGACGATATTATAAGTGCTTTTGAGGTGTAGGTATTTTGAACATCAAAATCCTCGTGCGATGCGACGACTGGACTTTTTTTTTCCTAATTTGATATCGCAACAATCTAGCAAATTCTTTGAAAGACGCTTGGAGTAACTTTGAAAGACGCTGGCGATGGAGAGGACCGACGACACATGACGCGTTAAAAAAAACGACAAAACGCCGCAAAAAGCTGTGAACTGTTACCCCTGAGTAAGGTTAAAGACGATTCCTAAAGTTTGTGCCCTGGGAGATAACGCGCCTTATGTATAAGGCCGAATAAGTCGAACTTAAGGAAATAAGTTTGAACTTGGGCGACGCGCATGCGCAGTTGAGATAAATCCGAACACATCTTCCCGACTTTAGTCTTTAGGAACTCTCTACTGAAGGCACATTGGAGAGGTGACCTTATAAATAGTCAAAAAGTAAAATGTGGTCTATTGGGATTGTTTGTGAAGAAGAATGGTGAAGGGAACGAAGGAAGGGGGTTCGAATCTGATTGGTTGTGAAGAAGAAAACTGAGGAAAACATCTGGATCAGTATACCGTATTACGGAGAATGTCGGATAAAATTGGTAAAATATTAACTTCTAAAGGGTTCAAAGTAGGATATAAAACTAAAAATAATCTCAGATCTTCATTAAGTTCAGTTAAAGATAAAATTAATGTTCAAGATAAAAGTGGTGTTTATGTATTAAAGTGTTCTTGTGGACTTGACTATTGTGGTCAAACTGGTAGGAAGTTTAGAGAAAGAATAAAGGAACATGAAAAACATTTCAGGGATAATAAGGGTGATTCGGCCTTTGCACGTCACTTGAATGAATCTAGTCATAGCTTCAATTTTGGTCTTGCAGACAGACAGTTCAATGAATATCTTCATTTTTGCCCAAAAGGGAGCAAGTTGGATGTACTTACTTGAAAAATTCGAAATTGAGTGATAGGATGGGTAAATCTTTGAATGATGTAGTTCCTTTAAGTTTTTCTCCATTATTGCGTTTGGTCCCTCCCCCCCCCCCCCCCACGTCCACCACATGTTCCTTTCACTTTTTGGCATTCTGTTCCTGGGCCAATCAGAATCTACCCCCCTTCCTTTGTTCCCTTCACCATTCTTCTTCACAACCAATCAGATTCGACCCCCCCCCCCCCTTCATTTGTTCCCTTCACCATTCTTCTTCACAACCAATCCCAATCGACCACATTTCACTTTTTGACGATGTTATTGTGTGTTACCGATGGTTTGAACACCGAAACCGGTATAACAGTGTTTTTTGCGTTTTTCGTGTATTAGGGGAAATAGGCTATTTTTTCAATAACTCCGTTTTTCTTTGAAATGGGTTTCCACGAGTTCGTCGCGAGTGACTTAGTTCGAAACCGTTGTGTAATAATTTACCTGTGTATCTTTCTACGTAGATAGTATAATGAACCGTTCTGCAACAATTTGCTTTTGAGTAATAATTTACCTTTGTGTAATAATTTGCCCATCAATAATACTTCAACGGTTGTTCAAGTTGCAAAAGTACCTACCAACAAACTCCAGCCCTTCGACGTAGATGGTATAATGAACCGTCGTGCAATAATTTACTGCTGTGTAATAATTTACCATTGTGTTATACCTTAAATAATTACTTCAACGTTTGTTCAAGTTTCACTACCAATCAACGAACTCCAAAAGAGCCATCATTTTTCAAATAAAATAATATCACAGTTCAACCAACTCGACTTCATACTCCGTGAATATAATCAGGTGCTCCCTAGCAATGATGATATCGGGTCAATCCCCGATTGTTAGCGCTTCCCTAGTGATGATATTTGGGCTGAATGTATACAATTTCATTCACCCTGCTGTTGAAAATGCCTGTCGTTGCAAACTTCTGGGCCTCCGGGTGGTCTTAAAAAAACCCCAAGTTCGAGAACTACGAGTATTTACATTTTGGTTGTTCTGTGATATTATTTAATTTGAAAAAATGTTGGCTCTTGTGGAGTTTGTTGGTAGGTAGTGAAACTTGAACAAACGTTGATGCATTATTGATGGCTAAATTATAACACAATGGTAAATTATTACACAACAGTAAATTATTACACGACGGTTCATTATACCATCTACGTCGAAGGGCTGGAGTTTGTTGGTAGGTACTTTTGCAACTTGAACAACCGTTGAAGTACTATTGATGGGCAAATTATTACACAAAGGTAAATTATTACTCAAAAGCAAATTGTTGCAGAACGGTTCATTATACTATCTACGTAGGGGGCACCTATGCAGGTAAATTATTACACAACGGTTTATTATTTGCCTTTTGCTTCACGAATAACTACAAAATAATTAATGATTGAATTATTGAATCCCGCGAGTTTGTAGGAAACATTAATTCCGGGGCCGGCTCCAGTACTCGATTAGGGCTTTCAGGTGCCAGGGGGGAGGGGGGCTCGAGGGTATTGACCACAGAAAACAGTGATCTACGCAGAAGGGGCACCTATACAGGTAAATTATTACACAACGGTTTATTATTTTCCTTATGCTTCATGAATAACAACAATTAATTAATGATTGAATTGTTGAATCCAACGAGTTTTTATAAAGCTTTAATTCCTGGGTCGGCTCTGGTACTAGATTTTGAGCTCTCCTGGGGAGCTCGAGGGTAGGTATTGACCACAGAATGATCGACGCAGAAGGGGCATCTATGAAGGTAAATAAATACCCATTGTGTAATAATTTGCAGCATTTTTTCATGTGAACAAATGTTTTGCTTCACGAATAACAACAACAATAAATTAATGATAGAATTCTTGATTTCACCGCATATTCATGAAATATGATTGCCCGGCTGGCTCCAACACTTCATATAAGGCTCTTTTGTGGGAAGCAGGAGGGTAGGTATTGACCACAGAAAACAGTGATCTACGCAGACGGGGCATGTACATACAGGTAAATTATGTAAAACCGCTATTTAATGATTTGCAGCATCTCATTTACCGCTTTAGCTCAACCATTGGTATTTTGTAACCCTAGCGTTCACCAATACTAAGTAACACTGTACATTTATATCAACATGTCCACGGAACAACGCTTGTGTCACATAAATCACCCACAATCATCCAAGGCCTTTATGCATTCCATAGCCCCACAGTCAGTTTGTCTATGCTACAGAACAATCACCACGGAATCAAATCTGATTACAATCCAATGTCGTCAAGTTATTTACGAGAATAATTAATGTAATCAGACGATTGGTTCTATTCAATCGTGGATCAACCCTCGCCAAGGGATCCCGCAATGCGCACGTGATTAGGAGGAAGGCCGTGTTTTTATGGGTATTGATGGTTACCGCCCGTCCCGGGCGCTGAATATGCCCTCCGCTTCAGTGATAACGACCTATTCAGAGATACAGTCTATTCCAATGGACCGAAACATTAATTACGTTTACATGGTATAAGTACTGCTACATAACAGCGATTTCCGATTGCTCCAAACTGTGAGGGGCAATAATTCAATTTTATCTGGCGGTGTATTAGAGCGAGTCGGGGTGTTTTACTAACCAGCACATAATTATAACAGCCTTTAATGCCGTATCTCATCTCAACACCCAAGTGAGCCGGGGGCGATTCTCTGGATTGTCCTCATATCGACTGGCCACAATGAGGAGTACTCATGACTTCTGTTTTAAATTAATGTAGGCTACAGCCTAAGAATAAATTTTCAGGCCATCCGTACTCTTCTACGATTAATAGTTCTTATTCTCTGAGGTTTCAAAACTTCGGCGACAAGTGAAGTCACACTAGTCAAGGGGGTCGCGCTCTGGCGGGAGGGGTGAAATGCCGTCACTTGTTGTCGAAACTGTTAAAGCTCAGAAAAAGAACCATTCATCGTAGGAGAGTGCGGTTGGTCTCAAAATTGTTATATAGTTATAATGGAACCTACTTTAATAAATTTAAAATTGGGAAAGCAGTATAAACCGAAGTCATGGGTACTCCTAATTTGCATTAAAACCGTACCGTTCAACTGTTGTTTTACAGCCAAAATGACAAAAACCATCCAACATACGAGCATTTTTAGCCCAACGGCCATATCAGGAAGAATAAACAGCATTATCAGTTGCAGCTTGTAGTTCATATAACCGAAATAGTGCTGCTGACTAAGAGATAAATTAACCACGTCACCCAATTTCAGGTGGAGGACGAAACCATTGACTCATCTTATTCGGTGCGGTTCCTGAGAGCGACCCTAGCCTGCAGGCTGACCTTCCGGGAGCACATCAAGCGAGCAGAAGAAAGGGCGGTGGCGGTGACAGCAAACCTGAGCAGACTGATGGCAAACACTGGTGGCCCATTGCCCAAGAAAAGGAAGGTGCTCATGACCATAGCCGAAGCAATCATGTTATATGGAGTGGAGGTGTGGGCTGAGACCCTGCAAGGCGAAAAGTACCGAGACCATCTACGGTCAGTGCAGAGAAGGGGAGCCTTGCGAACAGCAAGCGCTTATCGTACGGTCTCCTTCCCTGCCGTTGGGGTCATTGCTGCCGCCATCGCAGTCAACCTCCTAGCAATGGAAAGGGAGCGGATCTACCTCCACAGCAGAGCCAAAATCCCTAACCAGGAAAGAGGAGAGAGAAAGAACATTGCAGCAGTGGCAAAATGAGTGGGAAACCGATGACAGGGGGGCTTGGACCCCCGTCCTAATCCCACAGATGCGCCATGGCTTGACAGGAAGCACGGAGAAGTGGATTTCTACATTACAATGTTCCTGTCGGGCCATGGATACTTCCGGTCTTATCTGCACAGATGGGCACTAGCAGACTCCACGAAGTACTGGTACTACAATGCACCAAACGACGAGGCCGAACACACGTTTTTCCACTGCACCAGATGGATCAGGGAAAGGGAGATTCTAAAAGAAGAGAAGGTTGAAATCACACCAACTAATGTGATCGGGAAGATGTCTCCAGCCAGGGAACATGGGATTGTGTCCTACGTATTCCGAATCCTCAAGACAAAAGAGCTGCACGACCAGTTCCTCAGATGAAGATAAACTGGAGACAGCAAGAAGACATCAGAAGAGGGAGTGACATCGCCCGGTGATCGACCCTACTCCGAAGTAATGCTGAACAAGTGATTCCGGGGTGGATCAGGTCATGAGGATAAGGGTTAGTGGGTTTTTGAGCGAGTGAAACCTCCGCGGCAGCGGAGGATGAACCCTCCAAAGCCTCTTTTCGATATTTTCCCACTGTTTCCCTCGTAAAAATAGGAAAATAAATAAAAATAAAAATACTTGGAAGGGTGACCGCCGTAAGACGTGGTGACACGTCCAAGTATGACCCATATAGCTGTTGAGCGAAATGGGTGGCAAGGTAAAGAGCGAAATTATCAGACCGAATTATGATCCTCTCATTGGAGGACCAGAACTGACCTCTGATCACGGCTGATCACGTCCGCGACGCTGGCAGGGCAGTCGGACGAAAAGCCCCCGCCTGGAATGGCTGTTTACTTTTAGCGAATTTTCAAAGAAAATGAAGCTATTGCAATGGCTTCGAAATTTAAATAATATAAATTTTTGGAAATTTTCTTCATAGAAATCCGTTTCAGACCATTCTAAAACGATTCCTGAAATTTAACACTTTTTTATATGTATATATATATATATATATATTTATATATATATTTATTTATATATGTGTCACTCCAGACGATAACTCTCGATAGAATTGAGATAAACAGCTCAAATTTGCACAAAAAATCTATCTTGGCAATCGAAAGGCTAAGTTCGAAGATGGGCGAAATTGGCCTACTCTAAGGAGGGTTTTGGCGCATTTAAAGTGCGCAAAAATTACCCAAAAAATCCCCAAAATGTTATTTTCCAACAAGTGACCCATCATTTTAAAGGTTTTTGCACGCTGAACACGATGGTGGAATCGGATTTTAGATATCTTGATCCGTTCTCAAATTAGAGCATTTAAAGTGCGCAATAATTACCCAAAAATCCCCAAAATGTTATTTTCTAACAAGTGACCCCTCATTTTAAAGGTTTTTGCACGCTGAACACGATGGTGGAATCGGATTTTAGATATCTTGATCCGTTCTCAAATTAGAGCATTTAAAGTGCGCAAAAATTACCCAAAAATCCCCAAAATGTTATTTTCCAACAAGTGACCCCTCATTTTAAAGGTTTTTGCACGCTGAACACGATGGTGGAATCGGATTTTAGATATCTTGATCCGTTCTCAAATTAGAGCATTTAAAGTGCGCAAAAATTACCCCAAAATCCCCAAAATGTTATTTTCTAACAAGTGACCCCTCATTTTAAAGGTTTTTGCACGCTGAACACGATAGTGAAATCGGATTTTAGATATCTAAATCCGTTCTTAAATTAGAGCATTTAAAGTGCGCAAAAATTACCCAAAACTAGGATAATCTTTAAACTCTTACCCCCCCCCCCCCCCCACCCCCTTAGAGTGGTCAGATTGAAATATGTGAGAAGTATTAATTGAAGACGAGAGTTCGAAGCAAAAAAGGGGGAGGCAAACGATTAGTACAACTCCTTGAATTTACCCACAGCGATCAAATAAATAAGCACTTAGTACAATTACGTAATAAACAAACGGTAGAATC
Source organism: Leptopterna dolabrata (assembly GCA_954871275.1). Taxonomy (NCBI): domain Eukaryota; kingdom Metazoa; phylum Arthropoda; class Insecta; order Hemiptera; family Miridae; genus Leptopterna; species Leptopterna dolabrata. The sequence continues at coordinate 40,984,347 of OX940975.1, forward strand.
AGGATGGACAAAACGTACAAATTAAAATAAATACGAAGAGAATATACATAGAAAACCAAATTTTAGACCGAAGTTTTCCTTTATTCAAAACCATAGCCATTAATTCGAATATTTCTTTGAAAATTCGCTCATTAAGTCATGCTGCATGACTGGTTTTTTTTTTTTTTTTTAATGAGAATTTTTATTCAAATGAACTTATTCCACATATACTAGATGAGTTCCTCATAATAGGTACCTACTGATTCCAGTGAGTATCAAATTGCTACCTAAGTGCTCATCTTATGTCTACCTCCCAAAATTTCATTCCCACCAAATTAGAACAGAATGTTCCTCACAGGCTACAGGCAACGAGAAATGTTTTTTCTACTTCAGTATTACTGAATCAAATAAAGAAGAAACGTTAGAACACTGAACAAAAAAAGGAGAATACAACAATAATGTACCTACATGTTCAAGACATTTAAACATTTAATTTTTGTCGTGATGGAATTTAAAATTTGTATTTCGGGTCTCCTTTTAGGTCATGGATTCTACCACTAACTACAAGGGTTGGAAAATTTGGAGGAGAGTGGGCTGCGGCAATTTTACCATCGGCGCTCTGAAACAGTCAATAGGCACTAAATAAAATCTAAATCAATTTTGTCAATCAATCTAAATCAATTCATATTAAATTTAATGCTGCAAATCGAACACTTAGTTCTGAATGAAAAGGAAAAAACCTCAACAGTGATTCTAAATGCCAACAGCTGATTATAATCGTTGTATCGATGGTAAGCTGATATTTTTAGAACAAAGTGGTATAGAAATGCTATTACCACCCAAGTGATAATTGCTCAACTGGGAAACATGATAATATAATTATTATGATGTACTTAGTTTCAACACGGGAAAAATGAACAAAATAATAATATGTAAAGCCGCTGCAAATTATTCTACAACGGTTTGTTATTTTCTGCATAGCCAACCCATATGCCAATAACTGTAATAGTCAATATAGACAATTTTACTATCAACCCATGATGCAAGACACGGTCGAATGTCTTTTCCACGTCAAGGAGCATGCCAGCTGTAATCTTCTTGTTCTCATATGTTTCCAAAATTTTGTCGGCCACTGATGAAGTTGGAGGGGGCAAGAGTGGAAATTTCTGAAGCCAAATTGCGTTGATGGTAGCAAATGTTCGATGGGCTAGGATGTGGGGATACACACATTTTTCAAAGAGCTTAGACAACAGCGACAGAGGCTTGTAACTTGTTTCACTAGGCTTCCCTTTCTTATATGTATCATGATAATTTTGGCTCTTTTCCAAGCTTTTGGGAAGCCCAGACGTACGGCAGAATTGAATATCAGGGCAGTTGGACGAGCGTTTTACGAAGAATAATATGTTGATGTCTGTTATCACGATAAGGCGTTTTGACACAGTACGTACCCAATCCATAGGACGCATGACAAGGCATGAGTCATCATGTAGGAAGGAGTTTCGGAAGTAGTTAATAAAACTTGGGCATCGTCGAACGACAGTTCTTTTAAAACTTCAGTGTGATGCGGTAAAAGTGGTAGGCCTTTTACAAAAAGTAGTCTAGGATGTCTCGTCTGTGTAGCTCCATTGCTCCAAATGAAAGGTTGGTTCTGGTGGATAAGCGACGTTCAGATTTAGAGTTTGAACAGCCGATGCTAGGAGGAACCCTCAAGGATTTGGAGAATATGAACCAAACCAAATCCCCGCCAATGAACTTAGGACCAAGTTTGTGGACCACTGACCAGATGCGCTGTTCTGGGCGTATTGGACCCTGCAGAATAACATTATTCGATTTGTGCAACAGCATCATTTACCTAGCTCTATCTGAATCCTCGCTTACTGGTTCAATAATTGACAGTGGTTCATCGTGCTTCATTTCCTTCCAAACTAAAACACTAATAAACCATCTTTGTGTGCATCGGCTGGGTGATGAAATAAATTAAAATAGTATGTATAGAAAAGAAAAGAATCGATAAAAATCGGAATGTATTCATATTTTTGTAACAGAATCATAAATTATTATCTGTTATTGAATGTGTCCAAGTTTTTAATTTCGATCAAATATGTTTGATGAGAACGTCCGTCCCGCGCTGTAGACAGCTGGAAATACTTTTATTCGCTATTCATGTTCGGGTCCGAGGTAGGTATACCCAGAAAAGTACACTAAACAAAATTTGTTGGGAGTAAAAGAAAAACATCATGTTAGACCAAAATCATGTTTAACTCACAGGGAAAGTGGACGAAACTTCTCACCTTCTCAACGTAACATGAGTATCGACATTAACGTAAGAAATTAATATCGACATTTTCCAAAGCCATGGCTTCAAGTTTATCGATATAAAATTATTTCATTCAAATAACGCCATGGTACATTCCCGTCAAACTTAGAAGAAATGTGAAAAGACGCCGGGTGGTCTGATATAGCAGGAAACAATATTGTTAGATGCCGTAACAAGAGAAACTTATAATGAAAAATTGTTTCAAGGCTAGACTCTTTTATATCTGGCCTACAGAAAGGGGTAGAACCCAACAAATGAACGGCTTCTCCAACGCGCTGGAATGAATAAAGCTACCGAACTCCGCCGCAGTTTTGAAATGCAAGTCAAGCAAGCGGCTTGCATTATGCATGATGTGTAAATTAAAAAAAAGGAATCGCTAAAAAGTGGGGGGAAATGCCTAGGTGTTCCTTTTTCTTGTAGATAAATTAATACCCTCGGATATATGAACGAGGAACGTTTACTCGCCTCTTTGGAAATACACCAATTCTAGATGTAGAAGAAGGGGGAAACTTGCATAAGTATTCAAAATATGATTGCATGTAAGACTACTCAAATAGGTTACGTGAAGTGATGATAGAAATATGTTAATGAGCAGTGATCAAATAACTGATATATTTTTGCAATACAGTTTGTTTTTTATAAATGAATACGCCTAACTTATGATCTACCAACCATAATAAAATAATCCAAAAACCTACTATAATATTATAATCCAAAAACCTCATTCAACGCGAAGCTTGTGGAGAGGTTCGGAGTAAACTTCTCGTATTTCCATGTGTTACAATATGCACACCTGTTAAGCGCGTATGACTTATATATCTATTAAACAATTCAGCACAAAAAAAAGAAAACATTAAAAACAGTAGGGACAAAAAACTCCAATTAATATACCTAAAATTATTAACGATTTACTTTATAAGTGTTCCTTTATATCCGTTCGTAGGGGATAAATAAAATTACGGAAAAATATACCTAACTCGACATGGAAAAATACATGCCGGCTGATTTGAAGACAGAATCTCCACGATACTGTCAGACAGTTTGCAGACCATCTTGGCGCTTCTCATGATCCTCATTGTATGGTTTTGGGCTGAGAACAAAGGTCATAGAACCTGGTTAGGGGTCTGCCACCCCACTGCCGCTACTGCGTATATAAGTAGTAAAATACACAGCTCGAAAATTCTGCTTGTCAGAATATTTCTAAATGTATGCAACACATGAAATGATATCTTTATTTTCTTAGCAGTATTTTCAATGTGATTATTCATTTCATAGGTATTTATTAGAATCAATGAAAAATCCCAAGTATTTGAATTAGTGAAAAATACTAACTTCATATTATTTTTATTTATTATTTATTTATTTATTATTTATGAATGATCCTTAGAGCTTTTAAATTATTGAAATCCCGTGTATTTCTTTTCAAACATCCCAATGATTGCATGGCCCTATCACAAATAGAATCAATTATGTTCACTGAACGTCATACGACTATCAAATTGAACACCCAGATCAGAAATAGTCAATCGACGAAAAAGGCTTGAATGCATTATTGAATAATCAAGGTTAGGAATACTGGTTGAACGCGAGAAAGTAGTAATGCTACACTTTCCCATATTAAGGGATAGTTCTTATCTCTAAAAACATAAAATCCCATGGGGCACCCCTGAAGATGCTAGAAGGGTTCTGACAACGTGTTATGTGTCGTAACAATCAATCTCCTCTCTAACAAATAATTCTCAATCAGCTGAAGGAAGACTCCATGAAAACCAAAAGATTATAACTTGCTTGATTACGAATTATAGAGACAGAACGAATGGGCAATTATTTCTATCAGGATAATTCACAATGAACACTTTTGGTACTGATTTTATAATCAACTTCCTCTACGCATTTGAAAAAGTTTAGGGAAAAGTTATTTTTTGGGTGAAGAAAAACACGTGAAAGAAAAAGACGGTTTGAAGAAGCCGACTGGCCACTTGAATCGCGGAGATCGTTTCGGTTTGGATCCGTTCATGTAGGTGGACACTATATTATGCGTGTACACCGAAGCGTGTCGCTAACATTAGAAAGAATGAATGATGAAGAAACGCCACAAGAAAACCTTACTCGTAAGTAGGTACACTTATTCTGGTGAGTGAGTTGGAGGTGGCGGGGAGAAAACCATTTCCCATTTGCTGCCACCGGCCAGCCAATTGAATCACAAATATTCGCACGTCACATGCGACAGCAGGGTTTCATTTCCCCGCCTCTTTTTAGATTTCAGTATTTGAAATTCTCTCAAAATATGGAGGTGGTATATTTTCCCGATTCAGCCCTATTAGGAATCAGCTGATTTTGAGCTATTTCGAGCGTGTGTTGGAGGTAAGATAAACGGATACTTTGAGGAATGGGGAGATGAAAATGTTGTCAGAGCAAGGTAAATGTTGGACAATATGATCCCCACATTCAAAGAAGAGCCCGGCGTTTGAGCTCGGAGAAACTACAGACTCGCCATACTGAGAGGTTCAACCGAAAACACACGAGTGTAACCAGCGAAAAGGAATAGGATGAGACTTCTGCAAACCAGGCCCACATAACCAAAGAAGACAGTTCAGATTTGCAAAAAAGGGAGGATGCCCCAGAGGATCCGATTGCTGCTATCATGCAGACACGCTAAGGCACTTTGAGACACCGTCAAAGCTCTCGGTGTTTCAAGTGACTCCGAGATAGAGGGCCGACTCCTTCCCAATCGATTTCTGACGGCGTATGAATGTAGGGCAAGACGCTTGTTGACAATTACTACCGTCAAACCGATGCCACCGAGTAACCTCCCCTGGGGCATTTCATACTGGTGCTGGACTTACGAATCGGAAAATCATACGAAAAGAGGATCTGATTTTGGTTTATTATTTTCGATAAAGAACCACTGGAATCGAGCATGAAAAAAAAAAAATAAATGAAAAAAATTCTAACCTCCCCTCAAAATTTGATGGTTTAAGTTTCAAGGTATGTCGAATCCGAAAATGCAATAAAAAACGCTGAAAATCCCTGCACAACGGGTTATTATTTTGTACAGAATACCCTTCTGTTACAGATCACAGCTCTCTGTATAGATAACCCGCCTATATAATATACCGTACTATCTATACATATTATGTAGATCGCAGACCCTCCGTAGGTTAGTACCTAAGCCCGTACTCGTTAATAGGTACCTACCTGAATCACGAGTTAACTGTTGATAAGATAATTCTGCCGATGACAAACAGTAACTAAAATGACAAAAAGAAACGCAAATAATGAAGTTCTCAAGGAAAATTGTTGATGTGGAGTGGAAAAGATGCCCCTTCTGCGTAGATCACTATTTTCTGTGGTCAGTACCTACCCTCTGGTCAAGTATAATGAACCGTTGTGTGATAACATGCCCATCAATAATACTTCAACGGTTGGTCAAGTTGCAAAAGTACCGATCAATAAAATCCAGCCCCTTCTTGGTGGATGAACCGTTGTGTAATAATTTACCGTTCTGTAATAATTTACCGTTGTGTAATAATTTACCATTGTGTAATAATTTACCGTTATGTAATAATTTAACATTGTGTAATAATTTGCCGTTGTGTAATAATTTACCGTTGTGTAATAATTTACCCATCAATAATACTTCAACGTTTGTTCAAGTTTCACAAGTAACTATCAACAAAATCCAATAGTCCATCACTTATCAAATGAAATAATATCGCAGAACAACCAACTCAACTTCATACAGCCATCCTTGATTATAATCAGGCGCTCCCAAGTGATGATATCCCGGCCGGATTTATACCGTTTGGTTCACGATCTTGTTGATAAAGCTTTTTGGTGCACACGAACGGTTGATGGACGTGCAATGCTCCGGGTGGTCTCAAGAAATTTTTTAGCTCAAGACAAAGTTTTGACAGAAATGTTGGTTTATTATTTTCAATAATGAACCACTGGAATCGAGCATGAAAAAAAAAATTCTAACCCCCTCAAAATTTGATGGTTTACGTTTCAAGGTATGTAGAATCCGAAAATGCAATAGAAATATTTCTGTCTGTCCGCCGTAAGCCGTACTGACCACTTTTCTTAGTTACCATGAAACAAAATTGATGAAATTCGGGTTATAGGTTCCGTTTGGGGTCTAGTTGGTTCTCGAAGCTCGACGTTACTGTCAGTCATCTCTAAGCTGTTCAAAATAGGGGTTGAAATTTTCACAACGCCGTAACTCGAAAAATTTCGATAGAAGGGATTTTTTTTTTAAGTTATTAAATTTGTCTTGAACTGAACAATTTTTTGAGACCACCCGGAGCATTTTACGTCCAGCCGTTTGTGTGCACCAAAAAGCTTCGTCAACAAGATCGTGGATCAAACGGTATTAATCCGGCCCGGATATCATCGCTAGGAAGCACATGATTACAATCAAGGATGGCTGGGTGAAGTCGAGTTGGTTGTTCTGCGATAATATTTCATTTGATAAGTGATGGACTATTGGATTTTGTTGGTAGGTACTTGTGAAACTTGAACAAACGTTGAAGTATTATTGATGGGTAAATTATTACACAATGGTAAATTATTACATAATGGCAAATTATTACACAACAATAAAATATTACATAACGGTAAATTATTGCACAACGGTAAATTATTACACAACGGTTCATCTACCAAGAAGGGGCTGGATTTTGTTGTTCGGTACTTTTGCAACTTGAACAACCGTAGAAGTATTATTTATGGGCAAGATATACACAGCGGTTCATTATACTTGACCACGAGGGTAGGTATTGACCAAAGAAAACAGTGATCTGCGCAGAAGGGGCATCTATTTCACTGCACATCAACAAAATTTTCCTTCAGAACTTCATTATTTGCGTTTCTTTGTCGTTTTAGTTACTGTTTGTCATCGACAGTATTATTTTAGCAACATTTAACTCGTGATTTAGGTTGGTACCTATTAACGAGTACGGGGTTAGGTACTATCCTACGGAGGATCTGCGATCCACATAATATGTATAGAGTAGTACATATTATATTATATAGACGGGTTATCTATACAGAGAGCTGTGATCTATAACAGAAGGGTATTCTGTACAAAATAATAAACCGTTGTGCAGGGATTTGCAGCGTGTCATAATCCATTATTTATTAACAATTAGTGTTTCATATGTTTCGATCCCTTAGATACCAAAATTTCCTAAATTCCCAATATTCCGGTCCTGCTTGTACCCTGTTGTTTTATGCTGAATAAAGCCTAGTTTTACCAGGCGTTCATCACTACAATTTATTCAGCATAAAAAAAAAAAAACCATGGATAAATACCTACGCCCCGAAAGATTTACGGTAGACCCAGGAGTGGCTACAGCGGAAGAAGACTACGTTCATTGGAAAAAGACGTTTAATAACTTCCTGGCCATTTTGGAATCCCAAGAAGAAGCCAAACTCTCGGATCCAGCCAAAGTGAGCGTTCTGACAAATTATGTATCTTCTAAAATTTACAAACTAATTAGCGACGAAACACACTTCAACGCGGCAATCACAGTTCTTTATGAGCTCTATGTCAAACCGAAAAACGAAATTTATGCTCGACACTGCCTCGCAACTAGGAAACAAAATCCTGGTGAGTCGGTTGACAATTACCTCCAAGCGTTGACGATTCTGGGGAAAGAATGTTCCTTCAAGGCAGTAACTGAGGAACAGAACATGAACGATTACATAAGGGACTCGTTCATCACGGGTTTAGCCTCTAATGCCATCCGTCAACGCTTGTTGGAGAACGAAACTCTGACACTGTCCCAAGCTAAGGTCCAGGCGAGAGCACTGGAATTAGCCGAACTCAATGCACAAAAATACTCCTCATTATCCAGCAATTTTTCTGCAGCCGTAGAGAACTCCGTGGATGTCACCTTTCAGTCAAATAACGGAGCTTCGACTGCTGCTGTTGAAGGAAAAACTCTCTGCTACTTTTGTGGTTACAAGCGCCATCCTCGCAGCAAATGTCCAGCCACAGGCAAAGAGTGCCAGAAATGTGGTAAGCTTGGCCAGTTTAGCTCAGTCTGTAAATCTAAGTCGGACTTTAAGAATTCTTCGAAGCAAGCTGCTTCAGCCAGTCTGCTAGGAGCTATATCAGCAGCGTCGGCAACCCTACAGCGAGCAATAGTCCCAGTGATGATCAACAATAATTTTAATTGTTCAGCCCTAGTTGATACTGGGAGCACTACGAGTTTCATAGACAATTCATTAGTACAGAAATACAATTTCCAAACCCGGCCATCGAACGAGCGTGTGACAATGGCTAGTTCGGCACTGTCTTCTACAGTGGAGGGTAGTTGCGAAGTAGATATAGAAATGCAAGGACACGTATACAAGAAAGCTACTCTATTAATAATGAGAAATCTCGGTGCAAAGGTGATTATAGGCCACGACTTGCTAGCAGCGCATTCCTCACTTGAAATGAAACTTGGTGGACCTGAAGAACCTCTTTCCATTTGTACACTAGCAGCAGCCAATGTGCCACCAGTCTCCTTATTCACGAATATGACTCCCGACTGCAAGCCAATCGCCATAAAATCAAGGCACTATTCAAAAGAAGATACAGAGTTCATAAAAGCCGAAGTGTCTAAACTGATTCAAGACGCGGTGATAGAAGAGAGCGTATCTCCATGGAGAGCACAGGTACTTGTGGTGAAAAGTGAAATGAGAAAAAAGAGAATGTGCATAGATTACTCACAAACTGTGAATCGGTACACCCAATTGGATGCGTATCCGATTCCAAAAATAGAAAAGATCATTGAGCAAGTGTCCAAAAATAACTTTTTCAGTACCATAGACTTGAGATCAGCTTATCATCAAGTTCCAATATTAGATTCGGAGAAGGTCTACACTGCATTTGAAGCTGATGGGTCCCTCTATCAGTTTAGAAGAATTCCATTTGGTGTAACTAATGGAGTCCCTGCATTTCAAAAATTTATTAACTCCATCATAAAAACAGAAAACTTAAAAGGAACATACGCTTACTTGGACGACGTCACAGTGTGTGGCAAAACTCAGGAAGAACATGACATCAATCTTAAAGCTTTTCTCAACACCGCAAAAAAGTACAATCTGACTCTCAACGAACAAAAGTCCAAATTTTCTCTAACAAATATCAATCTACTAGGGTATAACATAGTTGATAACACAATCAAACAAGATGGAGACAGGTTGAGACCGCTCCGAGAAATGCCAACTCCTGATAACATCAAAGATCTCAAGCGTGTACTGGGGATGTTTTCCCATTTCGCCAAATGGATCCCTAAATTCTCTGACAAGATACGTCCACTAGTACTCACAAAATGTTTTCTACTATCTTCAGAACAGAAACACCTGATAGATACCCTAAAGAACGACATAGCTAAAGCCGTTCTAATGTCAGTTGATGAAAAATTGCCATTCCACATAATCACAGACCAACAGGCTGTTTCGTTTATGTTCGATATCAATAGAAAGCGAAGCAAAATAAAAAACGAGAAGATTATGCGATGGCGCCTCGAATTATCTTGCTTCAAGTATGACATATCATTTCGCTCAGGTACAGAAAATGTCGTAGCTGACACACTCTCTCGGGTCTGTGCGACTCTTACCACCAAAGATCTACACGAACTCCACAAAACAATGTGTCATCCGGGAGTCACCAGAATGTTGCATTTTGTCAGATGCAAGAACATGCCTTTCTCAGTTGAGGACGTAAAACGGGTCACATCCAGCTGTCAAGACTGTGCAGAGCTAAAACCCAGGTTTTTCAAAAATACTGGTCAGCTGATAAAAGCAACATCTCCGCTCGAACGCCTCAACATTGACTTTAAAGGGCCACTTCCCTCAAAAACTCGAAATCGCTACTTACTCACAGTGGTAGATGAATTCTCCCGATTCCCATTCGCGTTTCCTTGTTCAGATCTATCAGCTACCACCGTAATTAAACATCTCACGGCCTTGTTCTCGATATTTGGCATGCCTTCATTCATCCACTCTGATCGTGGAACTGCTTTTATGTCTTCCGAACTCAAAAATTTCCTGACCTCTCATGGAATAGCCACAAGTAGAACTACTGCGTACAATCCTAGCGGAAACGGTCAAGTTGAGCGGTTCAACGGTGTGATATGGAAGGCAGTGCAAATGGCTCTTCGCACTGCCAGGCTTGGAACCGACCAGTGGGAACAAGTGCTCACTCAAGCTCTTCATTCGATCAGGTCCCTGCTGTGTACATCGACTAATGCAACACCACATGAGAGAATGTTCAGCCACTCCCGCAAGTCGATAAATGGACACTCCCTACCAACATGGTTGACTATGCCTGGCAAGGTCTTAATGAGATCCCTTCCACCATCGAATAGCAAATATGATTCGCCTGTTCAAGAAGTTGAGCTGTTGGAAGCGAATCCGGATTATTCTCACGTAAGATTACCTGACGGGAGGGAAACCACTGTATCGAATCGACATCTAGCACCCATAGGCGATTCCGATTCCTTCACATCACCGCCAGCATGCCTGCAGGAAAATCAGGCGACTCATCCTCAAGAAGCCTCAAGTCCAGCTCAGGAGCAGCCAGTAGGACCTCCTACAAATGAACGGGATTTGGTGGAGAGCCCACAAGCTCTTCGAAGATCTCAGAGGGACAGGCGGCCACCCAAGTATTTGGAGGACTATATTTGATTTGACAAACCAGAAGGGGAGAATGTCATAATCCATTATTTATTAACAATTAGTGTTTCATATGTTTCGATCCCTTAGATACCAAAATTTCCTAAATTCCCAATATTCCGGTCCTGCTTGCACCCTGTTGTTTTATGCTGAATAAAGCCTAGTTTTACCAGGCGTTCATCACTACACAGCGTTTTCGTCTTACAAGTGTAAATTATACAGAAAAGCCATCCGCTACTCAGAGAAATGTTTCATGTTTTTGTAAAAATGGCCCAGCCCAATGGAACATACTTCCTATTCAGCAATGTTCAATTTTGATACGTAGGTACACCTTATTTTAATACAAGCACGTGTTGCATATGGCTCGTTGGCGCCGAAGCACATAGGTATAAGCGGCGGTGGTTGATCTATAAGCTTTACTTGACTAACCGACTTCGAACTGAAATATACTCACCTCGCCTTACTCGCCTTCCTATGCTCTCGGCCTACCGGCAGATTGCTTGGCTTAGCTTTCCGTGATGTCGCACTGTAATGCGTGTAAGACTCTCTTTATATAAAGGGTAAAACACTGGCAGTAATTTATTGGAGAGGAGGGAAGTGGGAGATCGTAGAAGAAAATGGTAGTAGTCGATCCATAAGTACCTACCTGTTGATTTAGGAAATATAAAGATAACGGACCTGGACCGGTGCAAAAAATAACGACCTGGAAGTGCAAGAATGGTCTTCTCTTTGCCACTTAGGTAACAAAAGAAATCAGAGTTTATAGTCACTAGTCTCGACGATGTGCATCCTAGGATTATAGTATAATCTGGAAAAGATTTACCTACCTACGCACGGAACCAAATGCGTTCAAAAAGGTAAGATCAAAAACGAACTGGGCTAAGGAAGAAGAGAAACTCACCTTCGGCGTAGTGTAATGAGAAGACTTCAAGTTTCAAACTACGAGTAAGTTAACGACTTGGATAGTCCTGGTCTACGTTTCTAGCTTAGGTAATGAAATACTCCGTAAGTTGGCATCATGAATAACATCGACATTTCACAAGAAGAGCAAGGAGGGTCTTCCCCTGTTCGAAGGTGTATCGGATCTGCCCACGGAATCGAATACAAAATAAAATCCCATCTGTGTTAAACTTCGGTTGATAGTGATAAATTTCTCCCTTGAGAGGGAAAAACATTAAATCATGTTTAATGTTTTTCCCTCGCAAGGGAGAAATTAGATATAGTTTTTTAATGTCAAGAAAAAATGAAAGCCACAATTTCACTGAACTCTACAAGTATAATGTTGCATTTACTGTACTTATTATAGAACTCGCCATCAACATATGGTTGCTACAACAGAAGGTAGTAACTGTGTAGTAACCAATGAAAAACGTAGCTATTGACTCTTGTTTCTTTCGAGTGCGATATTCTTTATGGTTGCTACAACAGAAGGTAGTAACTGTGTAGTAACCAATGAAAAACGTTGCATATTTGCGTGTCGGAATTCACAGAATGACCCCCAGCCCTAAAACATTAAACATGTTAATAATATTTTTTTATTCTTTTTTATACAACCTAACCAAGAGGATGGTTCGTTGTATTATTACAACTATGGAGATGAAAGGAATATTAGTTCCATCTCGACTAAACTGATGTCGGACTATTTATGTGTAGCTAATCGCAAATGAAGCAGACACGGAATTAAATAGATCTGAAACATTAGGTACCTTCAAAGAATATAAGGGTAGAAAAAAGCACTTCCAAATAAATGTTTGAATCATACGAGTTGAAACAGCTGATGGTTAAGGCAGACAGTTGTTTCAATGTATACATGTATGTATTACATTTCGAGTCCCTAGAGGTGACCGAAAAATCAAGTGGATTAACTAAAGTGTCAGGATTTACGCACCGATAAGCCGAACGTAAATAAATCCCCTTACTTTAAACTTGCCTAGCCATAATTCGTCCCATACCCACATGTCCTGAACTGTTCGGGATCGCAGTGGAACATGGAGCCTGCAAAGGTCCGCGGACCAACAACGATCGCGCCGAGGCTTAATAAATGGTCCCCTACTAATCTCACTCTAAATCCAGCTGTCTAGAAACTTAGCGGGTCACTTAATGGAAATCATTTCCCAGTCTAATGATGAAAAAAAGGAGGTGCGCTACCTGTTGCACGTTTATGACCGGAATAGTAATCGCAGGACACGCGACCATGCTGAGATATGGTCATCTATTTCACTCCACACCAACAATTTTCCTTTAGAACTTCATTATTTGCGTTTCTTTTTGCCGTTTTAGTTACTGTTTGTCATCGACAATTATTTTAGCAACATTTAACTCTTGATTTAGGTAGGTACCTAGTAACGAGTACAGGGTTAGGTACTAACCCACGGAGGGTCTGCGATCCACATAATATGTATAGATTAGTACATATTATATTATATAGACGGGTTATCTATACAGAGAGCTGTGATCTGTAACAGAAGGGTACAAAATCATCTGTTCTGTACAAAATAATAAACCTTTGTGCAGGGATTTGCAGCGTTTTCAAATGGTATAATATCACAGAAGAACCAACTCAATTTAAATTCATCACAGAAAGCAAATGTTGTACCACGGCTTTCAGTAATTTTGTGAATAGATAAGGAGCGGAGGATAAGCCAAACGGGATGACCGAAAATTGGAACAAATCGGATTCATTAAAAAACGCAAATCCTTTCTATCCTCAGGGTGGACTGATATTAGACAATATGCATCTAATATCAGGCCAATTTTTGCTGCAAAATATTGTTTTTGAAGCAGTTGAGCTGATGTTCTAGTTCTAATCTTCCATTTTAAAATGAGGGGCATCTAAAAATGAGTTCAATTTCTTCAAATTTAAAATGAATCGCTTCCCTCCATTCGCCTTATCAGCTAAAAATATTGGGGTAACGAACTGCTGTGGTGAGGGGTAGCATCTTTCGATAGCAACAATTTGGATTAAATTTCCAACTTCAATGGGAAACTGCTGTTTTTCGGACAAAGAAATTTTATGTTTGGGTAAAATTTGCTGGGAAAGTTTTTCCGTCATGGGTATCCTATATTCTTGAATCCACTTCAAAATAGTGTAGTTAGAAGTCAGTGTAGTCAACCTCCCGTAAAACTCCTTGAGGCATATGGCACACTTAATGGGTTCAATGTCTCTTCCTCCTCTCTTGTTCTCGACGAGGCTTCCAGTTCTGGGACTTTGTCTGTGAGTTCGAGGTTTGCGCTTTGGGGTGTCTCGTTTCCCTCGACGAACGAGCTGGGCGACGGTAGTTTAAATGACCGGTTGAGTTATTATACCTGTTTGGTCCCAAAATTCGGCGGTTTTTAGGGTAAGCCCCCGATTTGTTTACTTCGATGGGTTTCAGACCTAGGTCTTTTCCCACGGTTTCAAGATTTTTTGCTGTTTTAATTTTTTCCTTGGAGATCCGCGCCAAATTGGCAATCAGAGGGGATTATTAGGTCATTCAATAATTATTGGTTCCGAATGTTTCTATCCAATAACGAAGAAATTTTATTCCTCCAAGAGATAGAAATTTTGTGAAATAAATGTGTCTGCATTTTGCAGGAATCTGAAAGGTATGTGAAGAGCGATTGAATTATAGTGGGAGAAATAGTTCCTCGATTTTCCTCGATTAATAAGTTGATAGCTTTTCCGGAGGCGCACAAGATTTTTCCTATATGTTTTTGCCTATCTGCGTAGCCTCATCTCGAGTCAAGTTGGGTTTGGATAAGGTTGAGCGTATTTCAGGGTTCAGTTTCGGTGGAATAAGATCGTTTACGTTGCTAATATATCAAGTAATAACGTCGAATCGTCTGTGGAAAGGCCGTTGGCTAAAATGTGACGCCACCTAGGCACGAGGGCCTCATGATGGTCGAAATCGTTTATCTTTTTCGACTCAGGATTTTCCCCAAAGACCTCTAAAAATTCGTTCGTTTTTGAGAGACATCTCCGTCGGACGAGGGTTCGGGCTCCGTCATTCGCTCATGGGACGGGAACCGACCACTTCTCGCTTCGGGTTCGTTCTGCGACCTTCACCTCTCTCTCCAACTTTTGGATTCTCCGCAGGAGAAATCGTTTGGACGATTGTCAACCAGAATCACTATCACTGGAGGAAGGAGACCACCTACGCTTCGATTTCATTATATTTTTCGGAACGTCCCGTCCTGAAAAGGGGTGGGGAATTACAGGTTAGGTTCTGACCTAGGAGAAAAACCTACTCTAGTTACTTACAGTGTCCTCATATCGTGTTGAAAATCACATACCTGAAGATCTAAGTGGGCACCTCAAAACACACCGAAAATGCGTGTTAATGAAACACAAACAGTGCTAGCGATAAGCGTAGCGCCTGAAGGATGACTGCTAACTGCTTTCGCGCGTTTTTTTTAAATAGGTGGCGTAGCTACCCGAACCCGCAAGAGCTGCAGTTATTTAAATATCTTCGCACTGGATGTGGCATATAATTCCATTTCAAGAATGATGGATGGTATGGATTTTGTTGAGGTTAGTTTGAATTTTGTTGATAGGTACTTTTTGTAACTTGAACAAACGTTATGCTTGATGAATAACAAGAAATAATTAATCAGCGATGGAATTCTTGATTCCACCGCATATTTATGAAATTTGATTGTCCAGTACTCGATTTAGGGCTCTCTTGTGGGAAGCAGGACGGCCACAGAATCTACGCAGAAGGGGCATCTATTTAGGTAAATAATAAGCCGTTGTGTAATAATTTGCAGCATTTTCTGGCGTGTCGTGTGAATTTCAGAAATCCTTAATTAATATTTAAATTGTGAATATTTGGCAAATGGTTTTCTTAGTCCGATTTTCCAGTTAAGTATCGCGTCCTACTCGTTAACAACGCCCTCAATGTGTGTTACCTATGTGGAAGTTACTCGAAGTAAATTGCAAATTGGATTCTCCTCGTCGTACATGTAATTGGCTTTCACAACTAATATTTCCTCGAGAACTCTGTCTGTGATAGTAATTTCTCACTAGTCTTAGAAGTAGGTACGTACCTACTTGGTTGAACCGATTTATTTTCCTATTACCTCTACTAACAGTCCTTTTATGGTGAATTATATTCTCTTGTATTATTCCACGATAAAATTACACGTTTTTGTATGAGTTCAAACTTTTTTTTTTAATCTCTCTGGTTGGGCCGTGGCTGCGCACAAAATTATGGGGGTCAGCTTGAATTTTCACAATAATAATGTAATTGCACCATAAAATGACTAGAGGTAAGAGCAAAATAAATCGGTTGAAAACGTAGGTATGCACATTTTTGTCACTAGGATTCATCCACTTATTTAACGGGCTAAAGAACCAAGTGAAAAATCAAAAACATGTACGTAGGTAGGTACCTACCAGCAGGAAATTCGTGACAGCACAGAAATTATTTGACACAATAACTAGGTACTAAGAATGCTAACCGAGGAATTGTACAGTCCCTAAGTTAAATTAATGACATATTCGCAAGTTTGGCTGAATTCCATCACCCCCCAATGAAAACAACCAAGTGAAGGAACTTTTGAGTCAACCGTCCCTGGTAAATTCCCTAAATCTGAGCGGCAACTATTTTGATGAAGGCCTGTGTATTATTGTTTTTAAAAACCACTTCACATTGATATACGTATAGGTAACCAAAACTATAATGTGTTTTACAAAATATAAGGCAATAGGAAGAGGGAAGAAGTCAAAACCCTGAAGATTAAATTCCCATAACAATAGCTCAATAAATAATTCTGAACAGTCAGAACCGTATTTTGGCCCACTATGCAGCGTCCCTTATCATATTTCAGTGAATCCAACAAAACATAAATATAAATGTGAACTACGATTACGATTTAATAAACCACAGCAATCTCAGTGTTTACAAACCTCTGTTTGAATATGAAAATAATCCATGCAAAAAATTCTTGTCCTCTCTTTTTACATGGTTTAAGACCTTTATGTGCTCATGGAGATACCTTCGCGGGACGGATACGGATAGGAAGGGAGGGGAAATTCCCCCTTTTTTTACTTCCCTCCACTACCCACAAACACTCCCTTCCACCCACAAACTTTTGTTTCGACATTAATCACTTTACTCATAGAAGCAAAAAGATTTCAAAGGGGTGGAAACAGCCTACCCTCTTCTTTTTATTTTCCTTCTTTTTGTCTCATTGTTATTCGTTCGGGGTGGAGTCGCCCGGAGGTAGTGGGGGTAAGTAGTGTGGGAGTCGTGGTGGTTGGGTGGGGGGGAAGGGGTCACCCATACAACAAGGGGCTACCCAAACAATGTCAACAATACAACTCTGATGCTGTCACTGAAAGGTGGAGTGAGGTGGGGGAAGACCGAAAAAAGGGAGCGGCTTTATGGGTTTGGTGTCCAAGATTGGAACTTTCTATTCTTACCCCTTTTAGGTTGGGGTTTCTCTTTCCGTTCCCATTGGAGTGAACTCAATTTATAACCGCAATGTTATAAAATCCTTCCGTCGTTCAGGCTACCTTATTTCCTCCCACCCCGCTCATCCCGCCGCATCGCCATATTTTCACGGACTTATCTCCTTCCTTATCAAATCCCCTTGGTCACTATTTTCTACAGACATAGACTTTCTAGATAATGGGGCCTGACGCCCACATAGCCCCTTTTTACCCCGTCGAAAACAACTCTAAGCAATTCAACAGTTTCTTCTATCGTGGGCGGAAGAATAGAATGGCTCTTAAACAAACGGTTTAAATGGGAAGTAAAAGACAATTTCGACTAAAACACTACGAAGCTTCGGAGCTATCGTTCACACCAGTGAACAAGAGATTCAGTTGAGAATTCAGCTTAAAAATCAAATCCGTCTCGTTCTTCAGTAAAATTCTTCCGTAGCCCACATCCGTTAGATGTACATTCTACAACAATTTTAGTGATTAAAATTCAGTTTTTGGAGACTTGGTAGTCTTCACCTTCTGTAAGAATCCGCAACCCAGCCTTTAGTTTTTAAATCTGTAAAAATCCACATTTCTAGCTCCTTGTCCTTGTTTTTGTAGATCCGTTTGAAAAGGGTCTGATCTTAGACCGCAACATTGCGGAATTAAACGCTAAACAAAGAAACGCTTCCGTACAGTCCGCAACACAGTGAGACGTTTTCATGTTTTATCACAACCTTTATCTTGACAGTAGATAGGTAACTAAGAATCATTCTCGCTTGTTCTTTCTTCATCATCAGAAAAGAAATTGTAACGATATTCTCGTTGTCTTGCGTCTTGCAATTTCGTTTTCCTCTCGGATGACGATCGCGTTTGTAGGAATCGTTTATATTGGTTTATTATTTTCAATAATGAACCATTGGAATCGAGCATGAAAAAAAAAAAAAAAAACTTACCCCCTCAAAATTTGATGGTTTACGTTTCAAGGTATGTAGAATCCAAAACTGCAATAGAAATATTTCTGTCTGTCGGCCGTACGCTGTACTGGACACTTTTCTTAGTTAACATGAAACAAAATTGATGAAATTCGGGTTATATGTAGGTTCCGTTCGGGGTCTAGTTGGTCCTCGAAGCTCGACGTTACTGTCAGTCATCTCTAAGGGGTTCAAAATAGGGGTTGACATTTTCAGAACGCCGGAGCTCGAAAACTTCCGATAGAAGGGTATGGTTTTTTTTACGTTATTAAATTTGTCTTGAGCTAAACAATTTTTTGAGACCAACCAGAGCATCGAGCGTCCAGCCATTCGTGAGCACCAAACAGCTTCGTCAACACGATCGTGAATCAAACGGTATAAATCCGGCCCGGATATCATAACTACGGAGCATCTGATTACAATCAAGGATGGCTGTATGAAGTCGAGTTGTTTGTTCTGCGATATTATTTCATTTGACAAGTGATGGACTATTGGATTTTGTTGGTAGGTACTTCTGAAACTTGAACAAACGTTGAAGTATTATTGATGGGTAAATTATTACACACCGGCAAATTATTACACAACGGTAAATTACTATTACACCACGGTAAATTATTACACAACGGCTCATCTACCCAAAAGGGGCTGGATTTTGTTGATAGGTACTTTTGCAACTTGAACAATCAATTATTACACAACGGTTCATTATACTTGACCACGAAGGTAGGTACTGACCACAGAAAACAGTGATCTACGCAGAAGAGGCATCTATTTCACTCCACATCAACAATTTCATTCAGAACTTAATTATTTGCGTTTCTTTTTGCCATTTTAGTGACTGCTTGTCATCGAAAGAATTATTTTAGCAACAGTTAATTCGTGATTTAGATAGGTACCTACCTAGTAACGAGTACGGGGTTAGGTACTAACCTACGGAGGGTCTGCGATCTACATAATATGTATAGACTCTTACATATTACATAGACGAGTTATCTATACAGATACCAAAGGTTCATTATTGAAAATAATAAACCAAAACATTTCTGTCCGTACGCCGCACAGCATACTTCGCACCTTTCGTAGTTACCATGAACCAAAATTAACGAAATTTGGTGTGCAGGTCCCGTTAGGGGTCTAGTTGGTCCTCGAAGCTCGGCGTTACTGTCACTCCTCTCTGAGGAGTGGAAAATGGGGGTTGAAATTTTCAGAACGCCGTGGCTTGAAAACTTCCAATAGAAGGGTATGGTTTTTTTTACGTTATTAAATTTGTCTTGAGCTAAACAATTTTTTGAGACCACCCGGAGCATCGTACGTCCAGCCGTTCGTGAGCACCAAAAAGCTTCGTCAACACGATCGTGAATCAAACGGTATAAACCGGCCCGGATATCATAACTACGGAGCATCTGATTATAATCAAGGAAGGCTGTATGAAGTCGAGTTGTTTGTTCTGCGATATTATTTCATTTGACAAGTGATGGACTATCGGATTTTGTTGGTAGGTACTTCTGAATCTTGAACAAACGTTGAAGTATTATTGATGGGTAAATTATTACACAATGGCAAATTATTACATATCGGCAAATTATTACACAACGGTAAATTATTACACCACGGTAAATTGTTACGCAATGGCTCATCTACCCAGAAGGGGCTGGATTTTGTTGGTAGGTACTTCTGAATCTTGAACAAACGTTGAAGTATTATTGATGGGTAAATTATTACACAATGGCAAATTATTACATATCGGCAAATTATTACACAACGGTAAATTATTACACCACGGTAAATTGTTACGCAATGGCTCATCTACCCAGAAGGGGCTGGATTTTGTTGGTAGGTACTTTTGCAACTTGAACAACCGTTGAAGTATTATAGATGGGTAAATTATTACAAGATGGCAAATTATTACACAACGGTAAATTATTACACAACGGCTCATCTACCCAGAAGGGGCTGGATTTGATACACCAGACGGAAATCACTACGAATAAACCGCGTGAGAGAAGAAAGGAATGAAGGAATAAACTAAAAACAACAGAAGGCCCGCACTGATATATAACCTGACGAGTGGAAAACTTGCAGAGGGAGAGGACATGGAGAGGAGGAGCTATAGTATCCACGAGATAATAGAATTGATAACAAATTAGGCAGTTACAACTGTAGAAATTCGGCAGGTAGACCCGTACGATTGCAGCACCCCAAAGTAGCCAAGAAATAAATAATCCCCCGCCCTCCCCCCAATTTGTACGGTTTCCGTCCAAGGTACGCAGAATCCGAAAATAGAACAATTATTTCTTTCTCTCCACCATACTTCGCACTTCCCTTAGTTACCATGAACCAAAACTAATGAAATTTGCGTTGTGTCCTTCGGATTCGGAGCAGGCCATGCTGAATGAAGGTCCTTTTGACCCTACTTCCAGATAGTACCTACGTGCGGTTTTGAAGTAGTTAGGTAAGACCTTATTCTTGGAAAAACTTGATAAGCCGATTTGCGACTGAGAACAGCAAGGTGACTGAGCACACATTCATTCCCAGAATTTTCATCGAACGAGTGAATCAGATCTGTGCTCATTCGAAACGATTCGTTATGGTAATAAATAGCCGAAAACTATAAAACCGTCAACCACAGTGTGGGTGTAGCTAACTGTGGCTCGAAGCTGTGAAATGAATACATTTTTCATAGGTAATGCGTCACTAGATGGAATTCGTAGAACTAATTTATAGCTATCTAATTCATTATTTTTCACGTTCAAAGGAATTTAAAGACGGTTAGCACCATTGTCTCTATTTTGAAGTTTTTGTCCTTTGGTCTTCCTTCTCTGACCCTTGTTTCTACATTGCATCGACACAACAACAGAATATTGCAACTTAGTTATTTTATGCCGAAGGTGGGCAACATAAAATTCGCCGATCGGATTTATGAGAATCTATCCATAGGTGGGTGGAGCATCTTATATAGTATCTTTTTCCGTCGTGGAGGTTTCTTATCCACACAACTAAGTCTGTAATGATAACAATGGCATCGCATGTAGTCAGTAGATAGATAATATAGAAGAGCTAAGGACACAAACCAATTTCAGACATAAAGTTAGTGGTAGTAGAATGTTGGTTTTCTCGAAATTCTATACAAATATTATAAAGCTATTTTAGATATGATTTATTACTGTATTTTTACCCACTATTCAAACACTGTGTTCGACATTCTATCAACTGAAGTAGAGAGTGGTACTCACCTGAAACAAGACAAAAATATTAATCAATTTTCGCTAATAATCGTATGTGCAATAGACAATTTTCAAATGCATTTCATTACAACACAACAAGAATCAATCAATTTCCACCCCGTCTTCAGAGTTAAGTAAAGAAGTCAATGTAATAATAATAACTTGTGTTATAATAGGTTTGTTCTCAGTGACCATCTGACGGTTATCTGACCGTCAAAAAGGCCTTGAGCGGTTCTCTGACCCTTTTCGGACTGTATAGTATCCATGACCGGCTGTTCGCAGTGTTTTCCTGACTATCCAAAGCCAGTTTTCAGATAGCAATTTTAGTCCACAGATAAAAATGGCGAGCGAGAACTGGCCATGTCTCGATTCCCAAACTCAAACCCTTCTCAAACGCTTATTAAGATGGTACTATTTATTGAATCATGGATGGTTTTACAGTTTTCTAGGAGTCAGCTGCGAAAAGCCAGTAGTACCTCCTCGTCAGGCAATCTCATTCACTGTTTATATCCCGTCAGGGATGGTATCAACCAAATCAAATATAATTCAAAAAAATAAATAAAATAAATATATTTCAAATATAATTTATTGACGTACTATCAGGAAGTTATTGTGTACAAAAACTGTTCCTGCACAAAAGAAAATGTTAATTTTAGGTAGTTATTCTTCTTGCTTTCCAACTAAGTTCGTTTATCAAATGTCGCAGGAAAAAAACCGCGTACAACAATAATTTCAAATGGAATAATAAACTTTATGTATAAAGAAATAAAATAAATTTCTCTCTAGCTTTTCATGTTTTTCTGAGCGTTATTAACTTGAAAGAGTGGCATGCTGGAAGCTGGGAAACTTTTAATTAAAATCACACCTGCGGTCCGTTCCGTCGATTAGATTCCCTCGACTGAGCGCATTAAAACCCACAAGCGAAATGCATCGAACACTCACCGACGCTCTTTCTCATTTTCAATTTTGGTTAGGGGTGTGACGCGAATGCTGGGGGATAAGCAAATCACTGATAACCAGTTCGTGATATCAGTTAAAAGAAATAGGAGCAGCTGAACTACTAACACAGTCAAAACCCGATTCAATCAACATCCCAAAACTACCTTTAAAAAATCGGGAGATCCGTTCGAGAAATATCTCCGTTTGAAGATTTTCACGCCTGCTTTTGCGGAAAAGTTCGCACGATGTATCTTCACTTGATAAATATGTGTAGGTATGTAATGTTAAAATCGGACGCAATCCACGGCAGAGCACTTCAACTTCAACTATACTATTTTCATCTGTCTTATACTGACCATTTTTTCAAGATCCATATTAATTACACAGGACTGATCACAGTTAATGGATGATGTACGATTCGTCGAATTGTCCACCAGTGTTTCATTTTTTGTGAGGTGCGAGCGGTAGAGGGGGACGTAGCCAAATGATAGGTTTTTCGAGTCAGCAGATCGGCTATGTAGGTAGATACCTACTATCAACGTTCTATACACGTGTTTTCACAGTTTCCACGCTCTGTTCATCTAGCTGTACTTGGTTCTACAAACCGTGGTCCGCGTTCACTTTGCAACATTCAACCATGAGAATGCGGAAGCTAATTCCATGAAACGTGGTACCTGTCAGGTCCAGTTCTGATGGATCATAAAACCAGGTTTAAATGAGAAAAAGTGTACACACAGCGACGGATCCAGAGAGGTCCGAAATATACAATGGATAAAATGAGCTTTTTTTAGGCACGAAAGCTTTATTCTACCTGGGCAGATAGATATATTATAATCGTTAGCCTCCTTCACCCCCCTCTCCTGTCAGTTCGCCCGAACATAATAAAATTCTACTTGAAATTCTTACAAATTCAAGCTTAGTTATTATCAGTTTTAAAACAACTCGGGAAGTGGGAGGGGTTGTGTATGGGCGGTAGGGAGTTAGATGGGGAGGGGGTTTGGGAGAGGGGCTCTTGGGGCTATGGGGGCTGGCTATGGGGAGGGGGGTCGAGTGAGTGGTCGGGGAGGGTGGGTAGAGGAGGCCTTCGGCGCCTCACAACCAACTAGTTTATTTATATTTATTTGAAAAACTAAAACACCCTTTCAAATAAAAATGATATAAACTAACTGGTAATTTATAAAGTATGAATATAAAATAAAGCATATAACTTGTACACAAATTATTGCATGTTGGAATTACATACTGCACACTGGTCTCTCCATGAAGACTGTCAACTGTGATACTGGTTACCAAGCCCAAATGTATCACATGTTTTGCCCTGTAATAATCATTCTCATTCTTCAAATAATAATTCAAAAGTTCATGATATCTTCAGGTTATGCGTCACAGCACGGTTCCATTGCATAAAACCAAATTGGTACGAAACATATAGGTACCAGAAATTGAAGATGACTGAGATATAATATTGACAAACTTATCAGGGACAATTATGACACCTAGAAGATTCATACGGACGCGATCTTTACAAAATCGGACGGGATCGTTTACGTGAATAGAATTATAAAAAGGCCCACCGTGGACCCCACAAAAGCGGCAACATAGAAGGCCGCGGAAGAATGGGATTATCCCCATTCCATTCCATTATGCTCTTATCAGTCGTCAATGATCTCATAAAGAGAGAGGATGCGCGCTCTCGGTACTGCGTACCGCCCGCCAGTTCTAGTCAATGTATAAAGTCGGCACAGTGTACCGTGCGCCCATGAACTTTTGACCAAAGTTTTTGTTTGTTCCTTTGTAAATGGCTAGTGGTCGTCGAGTTATAAGTGATTCAGAGATCGCGAGCATTCTACAAGCTGTGGAAGAAGATGAAGACAATTTTAGTCAAGATAATGCTCCACATTTCGACTCAGCGATCCGAGTGAGGGGGAAGGGAAGTTGTTCGACCCGATGATAATTCTAGTGACAGTGAATGTTCAAGAGATGAAGCAGCTCCACTGAATTTTTCAGAGGATGAAATTACAGATTTTCACACATTTTCTTTGCTAATTAAAAGCTGTGTTATGGGCACCTACGTGTTGGTGATGGCTGTTTTTTTTTTTTTTCAAATTAATGACACAGTTCCTGAATTTATTGAGTTACCTCATATGTGTATAATTGCGTTTTTCTAATTACAAACTTTTATCAAATTTGCATGTCTTATATTATTGCCAACCTGATTAAGACTTAAGCTGACCATTTTTGGGAAAAATTACCCATCGGCTTAACAAAAAAATGGTTTCCACAATTTCTATAGAGGCTATTTTAAAAGCTAAGTTAGGTGGTATATTAATTTTTGCGCAAAACTACGAATAAACGTTCCCATTATGGAAAAAGTTGCCATTTCCGTGCGGGTGACACTCCATACCGCCCGCCGGCGATCTACTTCCCCTCATAGGTGCCAGTGCCCGAGGGTTAAAAAAACAAAATATACCCAGATGAGAACCCCGTTCTGAGAGTTTTTCGACATTTCCCGTCCCCCCCCCCCCCCCAATCCACCACTGTGTACACAACCACTTTTCTTTAGGTAGGCTGCTGTCGCATATTACCAAGTTTATAGTACATAGATAACCAATCCTGGACTACTACAAGTCAGTGAAGCTGTATTTACAGGCGGTACCTCACCTTCTTATTGGTTTATTATTTTAAAAAATGAACCTTTGAAATCGAATATGGGGGGGGATTAACCCTTCTCCCCCCCCCCCCCCCCCCCAATCAAAATTTTATGGTTTTCGTTTCAAGTACGTAGAACAGAATCCGAAAATGGAATAAAAAAAATTGCTGTCCGTCCGCCGCACTTCGTTTTTTTTTCTTAGTTACCTACATTAATGAAAATTAGGTAGGTAATGAAATTTGGTTTGAGGGTCACATTTGGGGTCTAGTTGGTCTGCGAAGCTCGGCGTTACTGTCAGTCATTTCTAAGGGGTGAAATATAGGGGTTGAAATTTCCAGAGCGCCGTTATCCGGAGCATTGTACCTCCAGACGTTCGTTCACAGTAAGGCCCTGAAGTTTGCACCGAAACGGATCGTCAACATGATCATGAATAAAACGTTAGGTACACATCCAGTACAGATAACAATATCATTGCTTGGGGACAACTGATTATAATCATGCATGGCTTTATGAAATCGAGTTGGTTGTTCCGTGATATTATTTCATTTGAAAAATGATGGTTATTTTTTATTTTTTTGCTCGGTAATTAGATGCTTTTGTAACTTGAGCGAAGGCTATGCTTCACGAATAATGACAAATAATTAATAGATTCTTGAATCCACTGCATATTTATGAAATTGTAATTGCCCGGCCGGCTCCATTGATCGATTTAGGGCTTTCATGTGGGTGCAAGAAGGTAGGTATTGACCACAGAAAACAGCGATCTACGCAGCATCTATACTGGTAAGTAATAAACCTCTGTGTAATAACTTGTAGCGTTTTCTATTTCATTGTACAGTTTTTATTTTTTGAGGTTCAAGTTTTTACGCTACCAACATTTTTGCATCCAGCAGACGTACCAAAATCTGAATAAACGATCAAATGATTCCAAATAGTGTCACCGTCAAACTATCCCATTCCATCCAAAACGTAGGTACCTATATCATGATACCAGGAGTGAAAGTTGAGTGTACAAACATTCGTATCTAATGCTAAATGCACTGATATTGATGCCTACAGAAGCCTATTGGCCTACTCATCTGAACAGACCCTTGGCCCAGGAGCAGAATATTCCCCCCTACATGGAACACGTCTGAGCCGAATATTCCGCCATTTGGGAACGGTCTTCGCTAGCTACCGTAAAAATATTCTTGCATAAATGAACATGGGGTACAAGTCCAGAATGGTGACACTCAGTCTGGGAGTGTCACCATCCGCTTGAAAAGTATGTGGAAGTCAACACCTAATTCCCCAAGTTTTAAGGCAACAACCCTTGATTTTGGCAAAAACTCCACGTTTTTTTGAAATTTACACAGCATTTTTTCCTCTAAATGTCTGTAAATTGAGTACATCGTTGGAAATCTGAGATCTGGGAGACGTTTTGAGGAGATCTGCGAAGTGCTTGAGTTATTTTCAGTACACCCACTGATTTTTCAAAATTTTCACAGAATTGTAATTTCCAGGTTTTGCATAGTTCGAGTCTTCTAAGTCACATTTTTTGTGAGCTCTGGGAAATTCTGATGGTCGCATAGACGTGATATTTAACGTAGTTTTCAAAAATGGGGTCAAAAATAGAAAAACGTGAGTAATTTGAGGAGAAAACCGTGTCTTTTTGAGAAATAACGGTTTTTTGACAACAACAACAAATTCAAAAATCTATTTCTCTACAAATTTACGAAGTTTGGAACCCTGTGTTTCGGCATTCTTCTCCGTTTGACGTGCAGTTTCACGCAATTCTTTTGTCGGCCATATCAAGAACCACCCTGTATAAAAATATAGGTACTGTGGCAGAATTGCCTTTGAGGTAAGTACTTATATCATGAAAAAGAAAGGAGGGAATCGGAAATGGAAAAAATTATTATTATGAAATTTTAGAAACGAAAAAACGCCAGAAGGAAGGAACTGATAATCGCTAGGTCGATCAAGCCTGGGGAAAAAAGAAATGGAAATGGAGGGGTAGGAAAAAGCTTGAAGAAGAAGAAAGTAGCAAGGGTGAGGGGAAGTAGAGGCAAATGCCTCTGGGCATACTGTCTCAATCATTCAGATCCATCCATACAGCTATTCATACTTTCTTATAAACGGAAACCCTACGGCTCCTTTGAGCGAGCTCAAGATGAAAAGGTAGAAACCGCGATATCTTCCTGAAGAGAGAGGGGCTCACTTCACATCCAACTCCTTAGAAATACGAAGGGGAAAAAAGGAAAATAATGATGTTAGAAGACTCTATCATTTTACCAGTTATAACTTCTCAATATCAACATTTCAGCGACATTTTTACCACTGAGAACCAAAAAAGGAATTCACTAGAATCGTAAAGAATGAAATGAAACACTCAAAATATTTTCCTTCTTTACATAATATGTAAACTCGTAGGCGCTCGTATGTACTCGTACGTAAGTTTTATTTGTAGGTAGATCCTATCTACCTACAAATAAAACTTACGTACGAGTAACTTGAGCTCTGTGTACAAAAATGCACTATCGACCAAATGTACAGTACTGGGTAATCTAATTGATATAACCATTGATGGGAAATCTGAAGTTCTTAACAGGAAGGGTGAAGTACATGAGAAAAAAGTGGTGACGGAAGGACCGAGACCACCACGGATGGTCGTCCATCCGTAGACGTTCCTTCAAAAATCACCATCCTTGGCCGGCATTTTGACAACCCGTTGCGATTCCTGACCATAAGTTAAGGTCATGGTTACGGACGTCAGCTTTCACGGAGGCACCTATGATAAAGGACGGGTATGGGGAGCATCCGTTGTATGTTCGTCGTCCATAGTGTGTCCGTAGCATCTTGTTGCCATTACGGAGGGGTATAAAGGTGGCTTCCTTCGTTGGAATGTCGTCCGTAATCCGTCCGTGGTGAACCGTTGTCATTGCGGAGGGGTGTAATTGTGGCTTCCGTCGTGGAACGTCGTCCGTAGTGTGCCCGTGGTTTACCGTTGTTATCAGAGATCGGCATATTCATATTCGTAAATGTGAATATGAATGTATTCGCACGGCATATTTTCTGTGAGTACAAATACGAATATATTCGTATTTACACGTGAAAATATGAATATATTCGTATTCACACGAATTTCGTGTAAATATGGTCGAAATATAATGTTATTCCCTCGAATTTCATATGTATTTGATAGGAATATGTTCATATTCACACGAATTTCGTGTAAATATGGTCGAAATATAATGTTATTCCCTCGAATTTCATATGTATTTGATAGGAATATGGTCATATTCACACGAGTTTCGTGTAAATATTATGGTCGGAATACAGTGGTATTCACTCGAATTTCATGTGAATTTAATAGAAATAATATGTTCATATGCACACAAGTTTCGTCTAAATATGGTCAGAATATAATGGTATTCACTCGAATTTCATGTGATTTTGATAGAAATATGTTCATTCACACTAATTTCGGGTAAATATGGTCGAAATATAATGGCATTCACTCAATTTCATGTGAATATGTTTACATATTCCTGTCATATTCACACCGACCATATTTACACGAATTTCGTGTAAATGTGGTCGATATAGGAATATGTTCATATTCCCTCGAATTTCATGTGAATATGGTAGGAATATGTTCATATTCACTCGAATTTCGAGTAAATATGGTAGAAATATAATCATGAAATCACAAGCAAGACTGAACCTAACACTGAACCTAACGACAAAAGATGATAGGGTGAGATCAATGTCGACGGTGGAGAGGTGTTGTAAACAAAGCACCTACCTAATTCAGCCTGAACAGGCCCCACCTACTGCCCTCGACTTGTGACATATGAAATTCGAATCGATTTCGATGGAACCGAGAAATCCAAAAACTGAGGGAAAACCACCGCATTTCTACTGTATTTACATTAAATGCCGTAGGCGAGCTGGAGGGCACAAATGCTACCCAAATGCCACAACTCCCACACAGTGCGCGGATCAACGAGCAGGAATTGATAGATCTGTGGACTGACGAGAAGAGTGCATTTTTAGGGGACACACGCCTTCTGTTGCATTTGGGGGGTGTGGAACGGTTACTGCAAAGCCAAATGGAAGCAGTAAGGACCATGTTGGAGCAGGTTCTGTTGGTTGGTGGACAGGAAGTGCCTGAGCCGCAGCCGATGCAGAATAAGAGGCTTGGGTTAAAGACGCAGGGGCCCACACTCAAGCCTACTATGTTTGGGGGGTTGGAAGAGTGGGAGTCTTACTGCCTATAGTTCGAGCTGATCGCGGGGCCAAACGGCTGGGATGAGGATACCAAAGTGGTAGCTTTAGCCTCATCATTGACAGACGCCGCCAGGGAGGTATTGGCCGAGGTTGGGACGCCGTTTTCATATGGGTCCCTGAAAAGTGCTCTGGAGACGAGTTTTGGCCATAGGAACCAGGAGCAAAAATTCATGACCCTGTTGATGACCCGATACCAGCTACCTAGAGAGGATGTTGCCACCTACCACCGGCAACCAGCCCGGGCAGTTAGCCCGCCCGGCCCTACCAGAAATATCGAAAGGGTCAGAGCTCATGGTTGTACACCTATTCGTGAAAGGCCTGAGGGACCTCTCCCTACGCGAGATGGTGTTGACAGCTGGGCCAAAACTGATGGATGAAGCACTCGAAGTGGCTAGAAGATTGGAAGCCGTCCTGCAGGTGCCCTCACTGGGACTTGTCGGCTAGCAGTGCGTGACGAGCTCTCAGTGTTGGATGAGTCTGAGGGCCAGACCACCAGTCCCATTTTGCGTGTTTAAGAGGATAGCCGGTACCGGGGACAGGCAAGGGAGCAGCGTCAGGAGAGACCATCTGGGCGGCCCATTACTTGTTGGTGTTGTGCTGGACTAGGGCATTTTGCAAGGCATTGCCAACAACCTCGGCCCATGATTGCTCATGTTCCTCATTGGGGTAGTAGGCCAGTCCCAGCATGGAAGGATCCGCCACCAGGCACTCACACACATTCGGAAAACGAACGGAGGTCGGAATGAATGGGGACAAACCGACCTCAGGAGACGAGTCCCCTTGTCCTCGGACCGACGACACCAGCCCAGGGGAAAGTGTTATCTACAGAGCTTCAGTTGGATCGTCACTGGTTCTGTTGGGAAAGAATTATGGGATTCCCTGTGACTTGGTGGTGGACACAGGAGCTACGATTTTTCAAGGACAAACTGGTTGACAGGCTAAAGGTACCACTGGTAAATAGTGGGGGGGGGGGGGGGGGGGGGGGGCAGAATAAGGTCAGTGTCAGGGGATGTCATACCCACTAGAGGCCTGGCAGACATTCAGCTTGATTTGGGGGATGGGAAGAACCGCAAGCAGATGGTACTGGTGGTAGACATACAGGAGGAGTGTATCCTGGGCATGGACTTCCTGGCCAACCATAAGTGACTGATCAACCCTGCTGGCAACTGGATGGCTGTGGAGGGGTAGCGGGTTGATGGAATACCTGAAGATCCCTGCAGAGTTGTGGAACTGGACGATGAAGGGGATGACCCGGACCAGCTCACTCCGTTTGACATAGGGCCAGCAAGAGGGGAGGAAACCAAGGAGCCGGGAGAGCTACCTACCCACCTGTTCAAACTCTTTGGGGATGCTAAGGGTCACCTAGATGCGGGAGAGCAACAGATGGTGAAGGAACTATTGGTGGACTACAGAGATGTTTTTGCCAGGTAGGGAAAAGAACTGGGGAAGATTGAAGGGTGTACACATCGAATTGATGTGGGGGACAACCAACCCATCCGGCAAGCACTCAGGAAATCCCGCCCCACCGGTTAGTTGAAGTGGAGAAGCTGATTGCAGAGATGGAGAGCACGGGGGTCATTGAAGCCTCTTTTAGTCCCTGGGCAAGCCCGATTGTCTCAGTGCCAAAGAACGATGGGTCGACTAGGTTTTGTGTGGACCTCTGACGGTTGAATGACGTGACCAAAAAGGATTCGTTCCCCCTGCCAAAGATAGAGGAGTTGATTGGGGACCTTGCCGGCAGCTCGTGGTTTTCCACCCTTGATTTACAGAGCGGGTATTGGCAGGTGCCTGGAACAAAAGTGTATTCGGACGATGTGCTGATCGATAAACCCAATGTTGAGGACCATGTAGAGTGGCTGCGAAGGGTGCTTGGAGTTTTAAGGACAGCTGGGGTGAAGCTGAACCCAAAGAAGTGCCGACTTTTTTTTGAGACATCTGACCATCTGATCTAGGGTATGTGATATCGGGAGAAGGGCTAGCAGTGGATCCGATGAAAGCCCTCAAGGTGCTCCAGTGGCCGGTGCCAAAGAACGTTCAGGAGCTGTGGCGTTTGCCATGGTGCTCATATAATCGGAGTTTCGTAAAACATTTTGCCACACGGATGAGTCCCTTATATGCACTGCAGGACAGCACCAGGGAGTTTGTCTGGTCCAAAGACTGGACTGTCAAGCAGCATTTGATGATGTTAAGAGGGCACTCACACAGCCACCTATATCGGGGCATCCGGTTCCAGGAGGCATATTTGTGGTTGACACTGACGCGAGTGACCGTGCTGTAGGAGCCGTCTTGTCACAAAGGCAAGATGGGGAGGAAAGGGTCCTTGCCTACTTCAGTAAATGCCTGTCCAAGCAGGAGCGCAATTACTGTGCAAGGCGCAAGGAGCTACTGAGCCTGATAAAGTCGCTGCAACACTTCAGGTCATATGGGCTAGACAGTGGGGAGAAGGTCCTGGTGAGGACCGACTATGCTTCTCTACAGTGGTGCAACTTCTGGGATATAGACAGACAATTAGCCAGGTGGCTACAATTTCTATCCCAGTATAACTTGGAAGTTGAGTACCGCCCAGGGGCCCAGCATGGAAATGCGGACGCCATGTCTCGCCGACCTTGCTTAGAGACTGACTGCAAATATTGCCGTCGGCAGGAAGAGAAGCAGGAGGCTGCTTCGCTGATTGGCAGAACGCGGATACAGACGTCTGCAGAGGCGTCGAGGGAGGCACAGTTGCAAGACTCCGACATTGGACCCGTCTACAAGTGGGTGGAAATGAGGGAGCGACCTGCCTGGCCCCGGGTAGCGGGTTTGAATTCTACTGTGAAGGCACTTTTGGCGATGGTGGACAGCCTATGCCTGGTGGATGGGGTACTGACTAGGCTATGGGAAGACGAGTCGGGAAAGAAGCGGGTAAGCTTCTTTTATTAATTATAAATTAATAAAAATAAATTGATTATAATTAATTATAATTTTATTATAATTCTATTATCGAATAATAGTTGCTTACATCTCATTTATTAATACCCTTCTAACTACAAGTTTTAAGGTTTATTTATTGCAGAACAAAAGGACAAAAGAATGAAAACAGTTAATAACTAACTGGCAAAAAATGTAGATGGTATTACATTGGAAAGATTAATTTTTTAAATTTATATAGGTAAAAAGTTCATTGAAAACATTTATTTTTTATTTTTTGAATTCATGAGTGAATATATATTTATAGATTAGGTATTCCATTAGGTATAATGCATACGTCCTTGCTGCTTCCTGTTGTTCTTTCAATTGTGTTCAATCTGAATTGAGAGCATTTTCGAATTTTGATCACATGACCATTTGTTTGTTGTCTTTGGTTTCTGTTTCAGGAAAACGTGGATCTCCATGTCCACTCCAAGTACTCAAACTTAATGGCTTCTGCAAATTTGAGTACCAGTACTGGTCGCGAAGGATACGGTTGATGGAGAAGTGAAAGAATGACACCTCTCTCTGTTGCTTGTACGTTGAGAGTCGACCGTAAACTACGGATCCCTTACGGACGATGACGGAGAGACGTGCACGCCTCGACGTCTCCGTTAACCGGTTGACGGAGAAGTGAAGGTAGCACACGTCTCTCCGTTGCTCGTCCTTGAAGGGCACGTATGTTTCTACGGAGGCATCCTCAACGAAAAGGCAATGGAGGGTTGTGCTTCCTTGGCCTGTCCGTTAACCATCCGCCATAATTCCCTCGACCATCAGTCAAATATGTTACGGATTAATCACGGATCATCGAAGGAAGGGCACGCTCAGTGATGGGTGGGCTAAAGACCATCTAGGGAGAGGGAAATGAAATGAATTGAAATTAAAATAACCTTCACTTCCACAAAATACAGAAAATTAATACTAAAACTGCAGAATAATACAATCTGAATTAATCCTATATACGGGCATAGCCCGCGGTAGGGAGATGAATCGCTCTTGTAATTAATCTTACCTCAAGCTGCAATATAGTTTAAAGTAATTACGAAAAAATAAAAACAGTTCTGTAGAAAAATAACAGCTTTTTTTAATGCATTTATTTTAAAATTACAATTTCGTTATGTACACAATTTTTACAAATGCTACTCCCCTCGGTAGGCGAGCCTGTGCATTTCATAACCTAATTTCATTTTGGGATGAAATGTTCCCCTAATCTGCTCTTAAAAGATGCAATGGTACCAGCCGATCTGAGGCCAAGTGGTAGGCTGTTGAACAGCCTAACCCCCCAATAATCAAAACTCCTCTGTCCACAAGCTGTGAGACGGACGGGAGGTTGTAACAAGCACCGACCACTCGACCTTGTAATCCCATCCGCGATTAATGCATTTCCCCCGTGTTGATTCTCATAGGGCCGGTTTCACCAACGCGGATAATCCAGAGTTCAATCCCGGCTGAGGTTTAAGCCATCGATTCTGAGAAAAGACAGTTTCACGAGCGCCTAATCTAGGAATAAGTCGCGGCAACGGCGTATTAAGTTAATACCTCGTTTCAGGTGGTTTAAACCTCTGATCTACGGTTGATCTCCGATTCTCCTCCAGGCCATCGCCATTTTGAAATCTATTTTATTAGTGTTTTTCATATGTATTTCTCAACTTGCAATCTTGCATCAACATTTAGAGCGATGAATCGTTACATTGAAGTGTTTGAGTCATCCTTGGATGAATATTTCAATGGACTTCTGGAAGTGGCCGCGCCCAGACGGCGATAATACGCGAAAGGGTCGAGCATTTCCACAAGTGGGATGATGGCGATTTTTTCGCGAGTTTCCGCCTTCCGACGGAAGGGATGAGCTTAGTGCTCGATGCAAGAGAAAGCCTTCTAGTTCTCGAAACAGAAATGTGAGTGCAACCAAAAATGTGTAATAAATATAATTTTACACCAAACCAGGTAGGCAACAACGTCGGACCCATCATTATTTATTTAGTAGGTAAACAAACCTTCATTGTACGTGGTAGGTACTCGCAGACTGCGCTAATAAGTACATGTATAACTTCTTCTGCATACAGCGAATTATTGTAAAAAAGTAGATACCTTTTATAGAAGAGCCTAGGTAGGCTATCTATAATTTATTACAAGAGCTGTCTCGAAAGATGTAAGATGGTCTTTTGTAGTAATGACAGAGTGGAGTCGAGCAGAAGTTCTCAGAATGAGAATGACAGAGGCTAGAGGCATAAGAAAAAATCGCGAAACTTCCGCAACTGGCTACTATTATGCAGTTTAATGTCTCCACAACAGAGGATGGCGGACAAAATTTAAGTATCCATAGAAGAAATATCACAGATCCACAACTCATGGATGAGCATCTCTCCTCCATGTCATCTGTAATACGGGATTTGTGTTTCTGGGGATAGCAATGCTGATGCAAACTGAACAATCTCGGCTTAAACCCAAGTTCGGCTAAACCGCGGATCAAAAACGTTGGTGAAACTGTCGAAGCTCTGAACCACAGATCAAATTTGAATCCAGGATTTATTGATACCAGGTTTAAGCTGCGTTGGTGAAACCGGCCCTTATACATTTTTATGAGAATTAATTTCTCAACAAGGTCTTTCACTCTTAATACTTTAAATTCCTTAAACAACTCATCGGTTG
Organism: Leptopterna dolabrata; assembly: GCA_954871275.1. NCBI lineage: Eukaryota > Metazoa > Arthropoda > Insecta > Hemiptera > Miridae > Leptopterna > Leptopterna dolabrata. The sequence continues at coordinate 41,019,373 of OX940975.1, forward strand.
GGAACCTAATTCTTTTTTTCATTAATATTTTAATGAGTAGCTTTTGCATGACAAATATCAAGTTGATCAGCCCCTCTCCACAGCCCCCCCATCCCCCGACACCATACATGATAATTGGCTGAATCAGTGCATGGTACACCATCCTCCGTGAATCCACTGAGAGGAAGTTCTTTACTTCTCTACAAAATGTGTATTTAATACATATGAGCTTCCTTAGTCTGGCCAGCATATTCTCAATTTGGATGTTCCATCTAAGCTTCTGATCAATTTCTACACCTAGATAGCGAACACTTGAGACCCTTGCTATGGTTGGGCAGCCACATATCATCACTCCATCGCATGACGGAAGGTGACACTCAATATCCTCAATTTCAGGGTTTTGGGCGTTAGCCATGGTAAATGCCAAAAATTTAGTTTTTTCAAAATTCAGCTGCATGCCTAGTTCCCTAAGACGTTTTAAGATCACTACTAGGCCAAGTTCAGTCCTCCTTTTTGCCATTTCCCAATTGTCCCCCGATACAACAAGAGCAGTGTCATCGGCAAAGGAAATCAGTGTTCCCCCTACTCCTGTCTCAAGCAATTGATTTATAAATACTATGAACAGAATAGGGCCAAGAACAGTGCCCTGCGGAATGCCAAAGCTACAGCTTTGCCCGCTACTTATTACCGTGCCAAGCCTAACATATTGATACCTATCCTTAAGATAGCTACTTAGCCAGTTCACAAATGCCGTATCCACGCCCGTTGTTCTGACCGCTTCAACTAATTTAGAGTGCGAGACCGTATCAAACGCTTTTGTGAGATCCATAAACGTCCCTATAACTTTTTTGCCCCCATCCATCGCCTTGGTCACCTCACAAGTAAGAAGCGAAATCGCATCATCAGTGCTCCTTCCCTTCCGGAAACCAAACTGCATTTCACTCAATAACCTATGGCTTTCTAAATACTCCACAAAAAAGCTCTTTGCTATTTTTTCTATTACTTCAGCTATCACTGACAATAATGAAATTGGTCTGTAGTTAGTGAGCAGCGCTGGGTCACCCTTTTAGCGAATTTTCGAAGAAAAGAAAGCTATTGTTCTCGGTCCAAAATTTTTAAAACTCGAATTTCCGAAAGATTTTTATACCAAAATCCGTTTCAGACCATCCTGAATTCACTGCCGAAAGACACCAAAAATATAAATATATATTAATTGCTATGCAATTTTAACGCCGGGGGTCATGTGAAAAAAATGTCCTGTCACAATATCCTGTCACAAAAACGCGTCACGCAAAGAGGAATGTGATGAAGATGAGCACAAAGAGGAATGTGATAAAGATGAGCACAAAGAGGAATGTGATAAAGATGAGCACAAAGAGGAACGTGATAAAGATGAGCACAAAGAGGAATGTGATAAAGATGAGCACAAAGAGGAATGTGATAAAGAATTACCAACGTTATCTTTGTTACCTATGAATAACTAGTTACCTACATTTCATGGTAACGGGGGGTAAATTGCATAGCAAATTCTCCTTTGTTATACGAAGTATAAGAACACATCCTTCGGGGGTGAGTATATATATATATATATATATATATATATATATATATATGTATGTGTCATTCCAGACGATAACTCTCGAAAGAATTGAGATAAAAAGTTCAAATTTGCACGAAAAATCTGTCTTGGCAATCGACAGGCTAAGTTCGTAGATGGGCAGAATCGGGTCACTCTAAGGGGGAATTTTGGGGAGTTTTAGGGGGGGGAAATTACCCATAAATTCCCAAAATGAAGCAGTCTGACAAGTGACACCTCATTTTAAAGGTTTTTGTACGCTGAACACGATGGCGAAATCAGAATTCCGATATCTCATTCCGTTCTCAAACTGGAGCACTTTGAAGATGAAGGAACGTGGTTATTTCTTGAGATGTTCTTCCTGGTTCGTCTGCTCTAATCTGATAACGGAATGGGATATCGCAATTCTGACTTCACCATCGTGTTCAGCGTTGGAAAATCTACAAACCGAGGTGTTACTCGGCAAAAAATGGAACAAAAAATTTGTTACGTATCCAATACCTACTCTGTATTGGATACGTAACATACGTACTGTACGTATGTTGGATAAGTAACTGTACGTATATTGTAGTACCAATACTACAATATACGTACATACTTGAATACCTATAATTACCCAATAAGTTTAAGATTGCCCATATTTGAATGGGATATCCCAAACATCACATTTTACATAAAATCAGTTATTTCTTCGAAAATTCGCTCTTATAGCCATGCTGCATGACTGTGGTTTTTTTTTATAAATATCGTGGAAACGTAGGTATCGCCATACCAAATCATATCAGAAATACTACAGTTATATAATATTGTTTTGTAGAACATAACAAACTCTCTAGATCATTGGTTCTCAACGGGGGCGTTCACGCCCCGGGGGGGGGGGGAGTGATACTGAGGGGCAGCGAACTTGTTTTGGGCGGTAGGGGGACGGTGAGCGTATTTATATATTGACCCTCCAAAGGCGCCTGCCTGATCAATTCAACAGGTTCAGGAATCTTTTCGATTCCATGCTTGAGATGCATTTAGGTACATCTGAGAGGCCGATAGCTACAATTTATAATCGATGTTGCTTACTTGACCGATAAATTCGCCAAATTTAGAGGAATCCATTCGCAACTTCAAGGTGATGAACTCAATTTAATAAAAACGAAATCTGTTATTTCTGCCTTCCAAAATAATCTCATTATGCAAGCTGAATTCTGGCCGCAACGAAGTTGTGATTTGTCAGTTTTCAATCCTGTCAGATAAGCATAGTGAATAGTATCCCGCATAAGAATATTGAAATCCCTTTGATGAAACTGTTTACTGTGAACACCTGGAGTCTTTGCATAAGACCATTTCCGAACGTTTTGAGGAAATTTTGTCCCTGGAAGTTCCTCAATGGGTCATGAATCCTTTGTGCATATTGAGAAAACAGAGGTTGAGATTCAGGAAGTATTGATTGAACTTTCAACTAATGAGACGTAGGAAGCCAGATTCCAGGATCGTGGCTTCATGCTAATATCAGTTAACTGGAGCGGACTGGAAGCTGGAGTGCGGACTGTCTTTAAAAAAAATGTTAATTGCCTCCCTCTTCTACCTCCTCGATCGAGGGTTCATTACTGTGACTGATTTACTTAATATTACAACAACAACAAAATCTCCACCCCTTGTCCCTGGATGATGCCTCTGTACTTACTTCGAATGGTAAAGAATAAAAACGGAGTTATTGAAAGGTTGTCTGTTTCCACTGATATACGAAAAATACACTGTTATACCATCGCTAGTAACACCGTCAAACCATCTTCCGTAACAAACAACTACTAGTTATTGTTACAGTTGTTGTTATTAGTTATTATGAAGCCGGTAGGTATAGCTGGAAACCGGCGTATTTTTCGTGTATTAGTGGAAACAGAAAAACGCTGCAAATCCCTGCACAACGGTTTATTATTTTGTATAGAATACCCTTCCGTTACAGATCACAGCTCTATGTATAGATAACCCGTCTATATAATATGATATGTACTATTCTATACATATTATGTAGATCGCAGACCCTCCGTAGGTTAGTACCTAACCCCGTACTCGTTACTAGGTACCTACCTAAATCACGAGTTAAATGTTGCTAAAATAATTCTGCCGATGAAAAACAGTACCTAACAAAAAGAAACACACATAATGAAGTTCTGAAAAGAAATTGTTGATGAGGAGTGAAAAAAGTTGCAAAAGTACCTACCAACAAACTCCAGCCCCTTCTACGTAGATGGTATAATGAACCGTTGTGTAATAATTTACCGTTGAGTAATGATTTACCGTAGTAATAATTTACCCATCAATAATACTTCAACGTTTGTTCAAGTTTCACTACCTACCAACAAACTCCAAAAGAGCCATTTTACGAGTCATTTTTCAAATGAAATAATATCACAGAACAACCAACTCGACTTCATACTCCGCCAATATAATCAGGTGGCCCCTAGCAATGATTTTATCTCCGCCAATTTTCCTATTGTGGGCGCGTCTCTGGTTACGAGATTTGGTTTGACTTGTATACAATTTCATTCACACTGGAGTCGAAAATGCCTGTCGGTGCAAACTTCGGGGCCTTACTGTGAACGAACGGCTGGACGTACGATGCTCCGGATGGTCTTAAAAAACTCGCAAGTTCAAGAACTATTTAAAACCGTAAAAATATTCACGTAAAAAAATGGTATAGGCGTTTTGAAAATTTCAACCCCTATTTTGAACCCCTTAGAGATACAGTAACGTCGAGCTTCGAGGACCAACTAGACCCCGAACGGAACCTATAACCCGAATTTCATCAATTTTCTTTCATGGTAACTAAGAAAAGTGGCCCGTACGGCGTACGGCGTACGGCGGACAGACAGAAATATTTTTATTGCAGTTTTGGATTCTAAATACCTTGAAAGGTAAACCATCAAATTTTGAGGGGGGGGTAAGAATTTTTTTTTCATGCTCGATTCCAATGGTTCATTATTGAAAATAATAAACCAAAACTTCCAATAACCAAGTTTTTAACCTGACCCTTCAGGTTTTAGCGATGGGACCCCCCGCCGAAAAACGACAGGAAAAAGTGAGACAAAAGTAGCGCGAAATTTTCTTATGATTTTCACGTACAACCGAGTGGTTGCTAGGGAAATGAAACTTCTTTCATTTTCATCGGACAAAAATCGATTTCCATTCTTTTGAAAGCTCTTGATTTATCACGCATTTATTTCGTATTTGTTCTTGGTATTTATTTCCTAGTTTCATAATATAACTATATAAATGGATGTTATAAATCGATAGTAAACAATGACGCTTATTTGGTTGTCACTTGGTTGTTTCGATGTGTATAAGCGTGGCTAAAGCTTATATAATACAGCGAGGGGGACAAAAACCTGAAGGGTCAGGTACACCACATTTTAGCCGTGAGGCTTTAAGCGGAAGTCATCCGGGGGTGCAGGGGGCGAAGCCCCCGCCGAGGCGCGCAGCGCCGAGTTATTCTTTGAAATGGGTTTCCACGATTTCGTCGCGAGTTATTTAGTTCGTTCGAATGAAACTATGAAACATGGTGTGTACGTGCTCTTGCTCAAAATACCGACAATACGACGATTCTGAGCAAAGGTAAAAGGTCAGTTGTGCCCAACTTCTAAACGACTGGACCGATTTTGATGGAAATGTTTGCATCGTGTTGTAGGGGGTCCTAAATGGGAGGTCCTGATTTTAGAATCCATTTTTACGCGTGCATTTTCCGGGAAATGACAGCCAATTTCACAACCGTACTGGTTGAAAGATGTGTCGGAACCTCCCTATTTTTATACCTCTTCGAAATTTCCACGGAATGTCTGGGGTACCAACGGAGCAACGACGGTGAAAAGGAAGATCGTCGCGAGAGAAATTCGAAACAGTTGATGAGTCACTTCAGTAACGTTTTTTGGGTCGCTTTTTCATGCCGTGACGTTTTTCGGCAGGGAGGTCCATGCTAAAAGAAATCGACTCTACATCTAGTAAATCCCACATACACAGCTGTGTGAATTACATTCATAACAAATACTATCATTTTTGTAAATTATGTTCTGTTTTAGTCGTCTATTCAATTACATTATTCCTTTAATTCAAATTTGACTATTTGGAACCCCCCCCCCCCCCTATTTTCCATACCCAAACTTAAGGATTTTCATATTAGGTGGGCGTTGAAAAATATACAGCTCCCAAAGGGAGCGGCGGCTTCAAAAAGGAGATGGACAAATTTTAATTTGAAAAAAAATAAGTAATTTTGTATTATAATATTTGATTTTTCTGGTTGTTCCAGTATTTTCTTTTAAACACAGTAAGGCGATTTATTGTAAGAAGACATACCTACTATGCGAAAAATAGTCGTAGAGCTGAAATGTTGAGGGGACACGAGGATTGGATCGCAGATGGTGCGTTATCAAACTTATTGAAATCGTACAGTAACTTTCGTCTGCGCATCCGCAAACGTGAAATATTTGAAACGCCCATACTACCTCAAATATTGTTGAAATGAGTTCAAACTTTGAGGGTTGATCAAGGATAATACTTAGGTAGTTCCATAGAATTTCATTGAAATCGTGCCGTAAATTTCGTCTGCGCATGCGCGAACATGAAATGTTGAAATGTTTGATCCTGTTACGCATGTTAGGTAATTTATTACTACTCTATTTATTTATATTCAATCATTTTGTCTCACCACTATTTTACCAACTGATTCTATAGTGTCCATGTTACAATAAGTGAGGAAGCTATAGGTACTGCCCACCCAACTTGGCCTTTTTTTTGGTTTTTTTTTGGCTTCCTCGCCCAGATACCTTCAATAAGGTCCAACAGGCTAGGCATGTCCGTACGCAGCTCTTTGAGGACACTACCGAGCAACAGCAATGGTTAGCACGACTCGACTGTCATTGCCAGAGCACAGCGGCTTCATAGCACCACTGATGGAGCAGAATTGGTGAGATCACGGGACACCAGAGCCAGCACCGCATGGATCAGGAAACCGTCAGCAAGAATGCAGGGCTGGAAATCCCTAGGTTTGGTGAAGGTTCACTCTGGTTCTCTTCCCACCAGAATGAGGCATTGAAGGGGTCAGCATAGCGGAACTGCCCATCACTGTCGAATGGGTCACAACATTAATGAAACGGCTGCTCATGTCCTCCAGGTCTGCCCCTCAATGGTGCGACCTAGGTGCGCCCGTCATAATGCAGCCCTGGACCTGTTGCATGGTTATGCACAAAGCAAAGGATGGCCGGTGTGGCTTGAGCCCCACATTAACCTAGTGGAGCAGAGCTATCGGCCAGATCTCTTGGTGATGACACCGAGAGGGGCCTCCATCATTGATGTCTCTGTGGTCTCTGGATCCGGATCCCTCGGTGGTGTCAATACTGCCAAGGTCCGTAAGTCATTCAGGAGAATGGCTGCTCAGCGTGTGGCCAGCCAACCATGGGGGTGCCGTGGGGCCCGGAGCTGAACACAAACCTTCAATGGGGAGGAGAGAAGCCGCCTGACGGCATAGCCAGAAGAGGCCCAAACCCCCTCCCGGTGGCAAGTCAACTGAAGACCTCCCCCCCCCCCCCCCCCATTGTCCGGGGCCGGATCTCGGACCAGGGTTGCCAGTGCTGCTGGATGGATTCAACAGCACGATCCTCAAAAGGTGATAAAATGACTACTGGTGAAGTACTATTCTTATTACAATACCATCGTTGTAATGTTGATAATTGCTATCCAAATATAACTTGTTAAATGACTGAGTGTAAAAAAAAAATATGTGCTCCAAAATGAAAATTTCCATTAGCATTTTGCGTTTCAGACATCGAGCAACATTTTTGGTTCCGTGTCTGTCTGTGGTAGTCCCTTGCAATGCCCACAGCTACCCGAAAATGGGCTGAAATCTGGAGGGTAAGTGCGGGTTGGGTCGGATGGTCCCACAGAAAACTCATTGAAAAAGTACTTAACTTTATTGCGCATGAGCAAACGTGAAATACTTGAAACGCCCATAACTACCTTAAATATCGTTGAAATTAGTTCAACCTTGGAGGGTCGATCAGGAATTGTACTTCGATAGTTCCATACGAATTTCTTCGGAATCCTACTGTAACTTTCGTCAGCGCATGCGCGAACATGAAATGTTGAAAAAATTTTGAAAGGTTTGATCCTATAACGCATGCTAAGTAATTTATTACTACTCTATTTATTGATAGTCAACCGTTCTGACGCATCATTTTTTTACCAACTGATTCTACATGTCCATGTTGCAATAAGTGAAGAAGCTATACTGCCTACCCAATTTGGCAGACTTTTTTTGTTTGCTTCGTCACAATCGGAGGATAAGGAAGACTTGGACTCGTGATTGAGTTTTTAAAAAAATTGATGTCCACCAAAATGGCAATGTCCACCACCATTTGGCATTTCAGACGCCACGGAATATTTTTGGTTCCGTTTCTGTCTGCCTGTGTGTCTGTCTGTCTGTGGTCAATTCCTTGTAACGCCTATAGCTATCGAAATAATGGTCGAAATGGGCTGAAATTTGGAGGGTATACGCGGGCGCGGGGGCTGCGCATGCCTATATGTGAGATACTTGAAACGCCCATAGCTACTTTAAATATCGTCGAAATAAGTTTAAACTTGGAAAGTCGATCAGGAATAATACTTTGATAGTTGCACATGAATGACATTGGAATCGTACTGTAACTTTCATCTGCGCATTCGCGAACACGAAATGTTAACAGTTTTGTTGTAACGCTTCTAACTACGCGTAGAAAGCTGAAATTTTTAGAGCATACGCGGGTTGGATCGCAGATCGTCTCGTATCAAAATCATGCATGGATACGCCTACTGCCTACTCGAAAAGGATTAACCCCCAGAAGACAGCGATCTACGCAGAAAGGGATCTATACTGAAAATAATAAACACGAGTAAAATTTGCATAGTTTTTTCGTCTCCATTCCAATATCCTTCCGCTTTCATCTCACCAATCTTGCGACGTCATTCGGAAGAAGCAGTTACTCCGGATATATTGCTGATTTGTAACTGTTACTGGAAAAAAAATTCGTGGATGAAAGGTACCTATTCTTCCTGACCATATTACCTACTGGTTGTCAGGCGAGTGCATTTTCATTCGGCATTCCTTGCCATCACTCACGATTCACCACCATCCATCACTCGATGGCTGGAAAAATTCCCTGTAAAAATGTTGAAAAATCAGCCAGGGTTGTAATGGTGGAAAAATGCCCCACCCCGTGAGAACTTTGTAACCCTTTGAATTTCGTATTTCTAAAAAAGTCATGTAGAAGTACCTAGGTTTCTAATAGTATTTTTAATCATACCTATCTATTCCTCTAACCTTAACATTTCGCACAGTTCATCCAATTTTAATGATTCGCATTGCAGGGGAGCGCAAGCAATCAGTAATAGAAGAGAAATGGTGAGATGATTATAGCAATTTTCTGTAAATAGCATACACAACTGAAAAAACAAATAACTACACATGCACTTCGATACCACCACCGCAATTCTGTATTCAACAAATACCACCATTTTATCAGTAGCATTCATTATTTAACGTATATCTACTGATGTGTCGCATACGAGAGGTGGCGATAGAATTGTCCTACCCACGGAGGTTAATAGATCCCATGACCCCCAGGCTAAACTTGGCTCAGCACACACGAAAAGTGCATTAACCTTCCCAACAAGTTGTGGTTGTTAAATAAATTCACGAGAAATAAAAGGGGAGTATCGAAGCGGATAGGGAGCTGCTGCATAAATATTCATAAATAACATACTGAGCTCCACTCCACCGCTAAATTGGGAAGTCTAGTACTGTATATGCTTTTGGAAAGCGAAGCTATAATGGTGATTTAAATATCTACGAAAGTTCCATTCGATCCTCATCAGTTAGTCTGACTCGGCGGTCTTTCAGGTAAAACAATATTTTATTAACCGAGAAGCAATAAGCAAAATTACTTCACTTAATTCACGGGTGAACATTATGTATATAAATTGTTAGTGTCGTGATATCCTCCCAGAAGTATACCTCTTTACCTATTTTAGACTGTACAAATAAACAAAACGAATGAAGAGGGGTACGTGACCAAACGCTGGGCAGATCTTCCTTCCTTCGACAGTCCCTCAACGGTCTGGAACGACCGTCAAGGGCCTGAGGGAAGGTGGAAAGGGTCCTATAAAACCCACCGTTTTCACCGGGTTTACCGGCAACCCGGCGGTCTTTGGCGTTTTCCGACTTGGAGGGGGTGGGCTCGCAAGGGGAGCAGCATTTACGGGCTTGGTCCCCAAAATTTACGCGGTACCAGCAGAAGGAGGGGTGCTCTGCCGGCTTGTATTGACGGTGTGGGGGGGTGGGGGGGGGGGACTGGTACGAGGCGCTGGAGGGGTTGTAGATCGAAGAGGAGTGCGGCCACGACGGTCCATGGGCTGGTGGGAGCTTGCATCATTCTCAACAGAGGTAATGTGTCCACATTCAGAAGGCCCGGTTGTAGATGTACTATTCTAGATGTAACCTTGCAACAGAGAGACTAGGAGGCCAAGTTAAAGATTGGCACGTTTTAGGAAGATACACAGCATGCGACCACCAGCACATCGAGTATGCGATTGTAGACCAGCACACCCTAGCGCCACTAGGGCCCCCAAATCGTAAGACAGCTCCGTGGAACGTGGAAATGATCGATGAGGGCTTATTCTCCACCATAATCGCCATTGGAAAGTGTTCCCTTCAGGCTACAACATACCCTACAGCAGAAGACGTGGTCAAGGCCACCATGAACCTTATACAGCAGGCCAGAAATGCAGCTATGCCTAGGGAAGGGAGGGAACCTGAGGGAGGGCAGCCTGCTTATTGGTGGAACGACAAAATTGCAGATCTCGGAAGAACATGCCTCAGAAGCATGCCTCAATCTAAGATGTAGACTCCCGAACTTTTCCACCAGAACTACTGAGTTTAAGGCAGCTAAAAAAAAAGGTTAAGGCAAGCTATAGCCAGAAGTAAAGCTACCAAGTGGAAGGAACTCACCAAAGAAATAGGAGAAAACCCCTGGGGACCTGGGATACAGGATTGTGACCAAAGAGCTGAAGGGCACGTCAGGTGAGGCCATCCTAGATGCAGCTATCAAGGACGAAATAGTGGATGGCCTCTTTCCTAATCACCCTGAACGAGACAGAGACTCCCCATATAGCTGTCCTCCACGACTGGAGATCCCATTATTCACTAAGGATGACCTGACCAGAGCGGTATCATCTTTTAAAAATAAGAAGGGGCAAGGGCCAGACAGAATTCCTGCAGTACAGTAGTAAATGTACAATAAATGCCTAATGGACAGAGGCCTAAGGACGGATGGCTTGGTCCCGCTCGATAACGGAAAAGGAGATCCATCCTCTGTCTCAGCTTACAGACCACTATGCCTGCTGGATGCTGTGGGGAAACTATCTGAGAAGCTCCTCAAGCCCAGAATCATGGATGCCATCGCCAGTAGCCAGTAGGCAGTTTTGCTTTGCCAAGGAAAGATCAGCTATGTGTGCTGTAAGGAAGATGGTATCAGCTGCAAGGGATAGGGAGCACGGAGACTACCATACGAGACAGATGTTCATGGTAGTGACTCTAAATGTGAAGAACACCTTCAATTCTGTGAGATGGGTGAGAGGCGTTTTGGGCTTCCATCTTACCTGCTGGCCATCATATGTAACTACCTAAAGAACTGTAGCTTAGTGTATGAGTCCAAGGGGAAGTTGTGCAGGAAGAAGATCACCAGTGGGGCGGCTCAGGGGTCTATATTGGGGCCTGACCTGTGGAATACGACCTACGATGGGATCCTTCTGCTGGACATGCCAGAGGATGTGTTCCTGGTGGGTTATGCCGATGATTTAACGGTGGTGATAAGGGACCATACGTGGGAGCTCAACCGATCAATGAGGCGAGCCATGCCTTGGATGGAGGAGCAAGGGTTGCAGCTTGCAGTTCACAAAAGATGCAGATGAATAAGAGGCACATTTAACTATGTCACCCAATTTAGGTGGAGGACAAAACCATTGACGCATCTCATTCGGTGTGGTTACCTGGGAGCGACCCTCGACTACAGGCTGACCTTCTGGAAGCACATCAAGGGAGCAGGAGAAAGGGCAGCGGCGGTGACAGCAAACCTGAGCAGGCTGATGGTAAACATTGGTGGACCACCACCCAAGAAAATGAAGATTCTATGACCACAGCAGAAGCTATCATGTTATATGAGGTGGAGGTGTGGGCTGAGGCAATACAATTTAAAAAGTAGCGAGACCACCTGTGGTCATGCAGAGGAAGGAAGCTTGTGAATAGCAAGCGCCTATCATACCGTCTCCTTCCCTGCTCTGATGGCAGTGGGGCATGGACCTGCGTGCTTCTCCCGCAGGTGCGCCCATGGCTTGACAGGAGGCACGGAGAAGTGGAGTTCTAGATCACAATGTTCCTGTCGGGCCATGGATACTTCCGGTCCTATCTGCACAGAAAGGCGATAGCAGATACCCCAAAGTGCTGGTACTGTAATGCACCAAACAACGACGCCGAACACACTTTTTTCCACTGCACCAGATGGATCACGGAAAGGGAGATTCTAGAAGAACAGGAGGGTGAAATCACACCAACTAATGTGATCAGGAAGATGATATCCAGCCAGGGAACCTGGGAAAGGATTGTGTCCTATGTAGTCCGAATCCTCAAGGCAAAAAACCTGGACGGCCCGTTCCTCAGGTGAATAATAAACTGGAGACCGCAAGAAGACATCAGAAGAGGGCGTAACCCCAGGGCCCAGGGATCGACCCCACTCCGAAGTAACGCTGAACAAGTGGTAGTTCAAGAGGATAAGGGTTTTTAGTGAGTGAAACCTCACACGGCTGCGGAGTGTGGACCCTCCAAAGCTTAAGTCTTTTTCATGATTTTCCCACTGTTTCCCGCATTAGAAAAAAAAGGTACTTGGATGGGTGAACATTCAAGTACCTACAGTTAGTACTTGGATGGGTGACGTCAAAGTATCCACGTACCTGTTGGGTGAACCCTATCCACTCAAGGAGGCGAAGGCAATGAGTAACCAAGAGCAAAATGATCACAATGAATTCTCAACGGGAGGACAGCTGATCACGTCAGCGTCTTTGGCAGGGCAGTCGAACGTGAAGCCCCAGCCTGAAATGGCTGTTTACTTTACTTCGCTTTTTACTGATATAGGTACTCTGTTAAATATAATTTGCGTAAGCCGTCATAATCCAAATGAAGTTGTAAAAATATTTTGGAGACAATATTAATATACAGTTGAGTATTATCAAATTCTACAAAGAGTGGTGGTTCTAAAAAGTGATTCTGAAACTCTGAAACAAGGAACGGTCTAAGATAAAAGTTACTGGACGTCGGTGCATGAAAAACGCCGTCGTGAGTGCTAATTCCAAGCGTGAACAGAAAAAAGTCAGCCAGGTTTTATATTCATATGAAAATGTGAGTTGTATGGTGAGAACCGTATTCAACGGAGCCAAAAGCCCTCTCGACTGTTGGAGTTCCGCGCTCGTGTTTCAAAAGTAAGAAAAGCAAAGCCGATGGAGTAGCTAAAACTCTGTTGTTTACGTGGAGACCTGACTTGTTCCGAGGCCTCCAAGGGCCCAGATCCTAGATTAGCCTGGTTTACATAGCGAAGGGAACCCTCTGAACTGGAAAAATGGAATAATCCCTCTAGTCAGGGAAGTCTGCCTTTTAGGATGGGAATTAAGACGATGGGAATAATTTAATTAAACAAACAGAGAAGCCCCCCCCCCCCCGTCGGGAGATATTCAACGTAAGTTCAAGCGGTAAATATAGAGTCTAATAAATGCGAAGGCACCCCTTAGAGAACTGGCTTTAGAAACAGCTCATAATGAATTCGGTAATTTTTTTCTTTAGAATTGCAAATGACTCATATGGAATAGTATTCCTTCTTGGAAATCAAGAAAACAATTCGCATTAACAGCTCAAACTTTAATGCAACAAAAAATAAATAAAACTACAGGATAAAAATAAAAATAGTCTATTTCCACATAAACTAGCAAACTGTAGACCGGTTTCGGTTGTTACACCATCGTCAGTACACAATAGACGACGATGTACTGACGATGGTGTAAAAACCGAAACCGGTCTACAGTTTGCTAGTTTACGTGGAAATAGACTATTTTTATTTTTATCCTGTAGTTTTTTGCTATGGATTTCCACTACTCCACCGCAAGTGATTTGAGTTATATTCAACAAAAAATATTTTACTTAACTACTCATAAACTCGGGTTGATGTTGAACACATATTGTAGATGACAATATATGCGCCCCCTCACCATCATCCGACGAATAAGACAATCCAAGACGCGCCCGGAAATCATGGAACTTTCGATCCACAAGAAGTCTTAGTAAGTCTGCAAGGCTGTCATCAGTTGGACAATACTCTAATGAAATCTCCCGTTAAGGATAAGATCCTTGGCATAGTATTTCCTTACATCCAAGTGCTTAATCCTTGCGCTCGCCTTATCATTCTCAATGTACTTCGTGCAGCTTTGGTTGTCTTCTAAAACATGCGTTGCATTTTCTTGAGGGTGACTCATGTCTTTTAAAAGTATTCGAATCCAAACTGCCTCTTGAATTCCAGTTGATGCAGCGACAAGCTCAGCTTCTGTCGAGGACAGAGCAACCGAGATCGCTTCTTACATAACCAACCCGCACAGCTTGAACCTACTCGGAACAAACAACCGCTGATTGACTTTCTATCATCCCGTTCCCCCGCCCAATCAGCATCCACGAAGCAGTTTAACTTGATATTGTTTTGCGAACTCAGTTTCAGCTTAATGTTCAGCGTTGACTTCATGTAGACTCTATCCTCTTCACTGCATTCCAGTCACTGTGAGTTGGCTGTTCGACCCTACCTACGTGACAAAACTCCCACTGCTGATGAAATATCTGGCCTTGGCATGACCGTTAAATACAGCAGAGACCCTGACGATACTTAGTGTTATCGGACAGAGGTGACAATTCATGAACCCAGCCTCCATAGGTGTTTTCACTGGCTTGGCATCTTGCAGACTGTGCTAGCTCCTCGATTTTCCTCCTTTGGTGAATGAAGTAGTGAGGACCGCATTTTTCGAGTTCAGCTCCCAAGTAATTTGATGCCTGTCGTGAGTCCCTCCCGGGAACACTCCTATCATATTAAGTTCTCACCAATATTCAAACGCCAAACTAAAAGCTCCGTAAATAAAGACATGAGTGGGGACAGGCGACAGAACCCAGGGTTACTCAACCTGGGGCCCCACTACCAGCTCCCAGCAAGGAGCTGGAGGGAGAGGCCCCCAAGTACTATATAACCCCGGATCCTGGCGCTCAAGCTTCATTCGACACTTCCTCTAACCAGCTCTCTCTTCTCTCTCTTACCTTACCTCCCAGATGATCGGTTGAATACAGCCGCCTGGGAATTTCACCTCCTCTCTTCTCTCTCCTCCTTCCCCCCTTGTCTAGATGATCGGTTGAATACAGCCGCCTAGACAAGGGACCTCTCCTTTCCTCTCCTTCACCTAGATGAACGGTTGACTACAGCCGCCTAGGTGAAATTCCCTCATCCACCTCTCTCTCCTCCAAAGTCGTAGATGTTCGGTTGATTACAGCCGCCTGCGACTTTTCCTCACCTTCCTTCCACACCACCTCTCTCTCCTCCAAAAGTCGTAGATGTTCGGTTGACTACAGCCGCCTGCGACTTTTCCTCCTTTTCTATCCTTTACCTAAATTCACTCACTCACCTTCCTTCCACGCCACCGTGATGAGAATTTTAAATTCATCACAGTGGTGACCCCGACGTGAACCCAACCTTCTTCCTTCCCACCTTCCCACCCCATGTGTCGCCCCAGTCAAACAGTTCGGTGTCCCGCATTTTAAATCAATTTAAAATTCACAAAGTTCAGTAATTTTTGCAATTTTGGCCCACCCTCAACCGCACGGAGATCAACTCTCAACATTCAACTCCAACGCTCAACTCAACCACCGCTCCCGCCGATATTGCAAATTTCAAAATTCAAAACCACGCCAAATTTTTGAATTTTAATTACAGAAATGGACCCGAACTCCCCGACGCCGCCGCTCCTGCGACCAGCCACACTGCAGCCGCCCGCCGCTGCGACATCCGACGCATCGGCCGACAACCCTTTCTCCACGCTCTCCCCGCCCACCTCTGCGTCACCAGACGCCGCCGCCGCCGCCGCCGCTACAGCCGCAGCCGCCGCCAACGTCATGACGGCGTCCGCTGCGTTCCCTCTGTCGCTACCCCCCCTTCTACACGCACGACCCGGCGCTCTGGTTTTTTCAAGTTGACGCAGCGTTTTCGGCCGCCAACATCCGCAGCCAGAAAACTCGGTATTCCCGAATAATCTCGTTACTGCCCTACGAGATCCTGCTGCAGACCTCTGACATCTCCCCCGACGCCGCCGCTGCGTACGACGACCTCCGCAGCCGCCTACTCGGCACCTACCAGCCGTCGAAGATCGCCCGGGTCACCGCCCTCTCCCAACCTCAACACCTCGGCGACCAGAAGCCCTCCCACCTCTACCGACGGCTGCGACACCAGCTGCAGGGTATTATGACCGCCGACATCGCCCGCACGTTCTGGTTGCGTGCCCTTCCCCACCCCGTCCAGATGGCCCTTGCCAGCCATCTCGACGGACCCGACGAACCCCTCCTACGGCTCGCAGACACTCTACACGACTTGGCCGCTGCGGCCACCGTCGGTGAGGTGCGCACACCGCGCCACCCCCCGCCGTTCCGGGACCGCACACAATCCCGGGACCGCAGCCGCGCACCCTCCCTCAACGAACGTCGAGCCCCGTCGGCGGATCGCCGACGCGACTCGTCCGCCGACCGCCGCAGCCGGCGCTCACCCGAGCGCCGCAACGCATCCCCTCCCCGCCAACGCAGAGGACGGTCCCCAGCAGCATCCAAACCGGCCCGCCCCACCACAACCAACTACCTCCCTGCGGACCCCCCCCACCGTTGTTTTTATCATGTAAACTTCGGTGGGGAGGCCCGCAAGTGCCAACCCCCCTGCTCCTTCGCCCCTAAGCAGGGAAACGCAGCCGCCCGCCGGTAAATCCGGCGGGCCCCCCTCCTCGCCAACACGGGGGGGACCATGCACATACCCCCCCCGCCCGCATTCACACAACCACCACCACCAAGCCTCGCTACCCCTCCTACGCCGCCGCCACGGCTGCCAACCTTCCGGCCGCGCCTGCAACGCCGCCGAAAAATCCACCCCACCACAAACGAAACAACCCCTCCACGCCCGCCACCAGGGCAACCAACACTCCGGCCGCCACTCACGCCGCCGCATCCGCTTCCCCACCACGAAACGTCACCTCCCCGCCCGCCAACAGGGCAGACACCCTCCCGGCCGCCACTCACGCCGCCGCACCCGTTCCCCCACCACGGAACGTAACCTCCCCGCCCGCCTCCAGGGCACAACCCCCTCCAGCCACCGCCCAACCCGGGAAGAAACCGAAACCTACCCCTCCCAGACCGGCCAAACCTCCCAACAACCCACCCCGCGTCTCCTTCGCGGAGGACCTGCCACCACCATCACACATCCCTACCTCCACCATCAAACAGAACGCCCTACCGACCCACCAGCGACTTTTCCTGCGCTGCGGGAAAACTAATGTCCCTTTCCTGGTGGACACGGGGGCGGCGCTGTCCATCTTCCCTAACAACATCCTCCGTCGTCAGGCGCGCTGCTACCGGCAGCTTCTCTACGCCGCCAACGGTACCACCATCCCCTCGTACGGGACGTACCGCTCCTCAGTTCACATGAGCGGGCTCGCGTACGAGTGGGAGTTTACCGTGGCGGACGTGGAGAAGGCGATCCTGGGGGCCGATTTTCTAGCCTATTTCGGTCTCCAGGTCGACGTCCGAAACGCGCGCCTGATCGACCCCGCCACCAAAAAACCCATACCCGGCTTCATCCACGCAATCAACCACCCCCCCACACAGTTCGAACGCCTCCTCCTCAACTACCGTCCCCAGCGCCGCCCCTCTGCACACATCTCCACTGTCCAGCACCACATCGAGACCACAGGACCACCCATCACCGCCAAAGCCCGCCGCCTACACCCCCTGCAGTTGTCGAAGACCCGCCAACACTTCGACAAACTCATCGCCGACGGTATCATACGCCCCTCAAAATCCCCTTGGGCTTCTCCACTCCACATCGTACAGAAGCCCAATGGGGATATCCGCCCCTGCGGGGACTACCGTCGGCTCAACTCAAAAACTACACCAGACCTCTATAATGTTCCCCACCTGCGTGACTTTTCGTCACATCTCCATGGCGCCACTATCTTTTCCACCCTTGACATTTCGCGAGCGTTCCACCACATCAACATCCACCCCCCCGACGTCCCGAAAACCGCTATAATTACCCCGTTCGGGTTATTCGAATATGTGAAGATGGGCTTCGGATTACGGAACGCCGCGCAAACTTGGCAGCGCTATATGGATAGTATCTTGCGAGGCCTGCCTTTCGTATTTTGTTTTCTCGACGATATACTGATCGCCTCCAAGACCCCCGAAGAACACCTCAACCACCTACAGCAAGTCCTCAACATCTTCTCCACCGAAGGTCTCCTGGTCAACACAGACAAATGTGTCCTCGGCCAACCCTCCGTCCGCTGCCTCGGCCACCAAGTATCCTCGGACGGCATCACACCCCTCCCCGACAAGGTCCACGCAATTCTTGACTTCCCAGAACCCCGCACGGTCACCGAGCTCCGCCGCTTCCTGGGTATGTTAAATTTTTACCGTAGACACATAAAACATGCCGCCCAACATCAACAGCCACTCATACACGCCATTCCCCAACCCTCCAAGAAAAATGATAACCGCCCCATCACCTGGACCCCCCAACTTTCCGCCGCGTTCAAAATTTGTAAACAGGACCTAGTAGACGCCGCTCTATTGGCCCACCCCGACCCTCACGCTCCCCTCTCCATCACTACCGATGCGTCCGATTGGGCCATCGGGGCAGTGCTCCAACAGCACACCGGCGCCACCCCCCAACCCATTGGCTTCTTTTCCAAAACCTTATCCCCCACCCAGAAAAACTATTCAACTTTCGACAGGGAACTCCTCGCCATCCACGAAGCCATAAAACACTTTCGTGACTTCGTGGAGGGCAGGCAGTTCTCTGTCGTTACAGACCACAAGCCCCTGACCCACGCCCTCCTTCAAAATCGTAAGTCCGCCTCCCCGCGTCGCCTCCGGCAGCTCGAGTTTATCGGGCAGTTCACGTCCGATATTCGATATCTGCCGGGGGCCGACAACTGCGTGGCGGACGCACTATCCCGACCCACCCCTCCCCCGGCGCCGGTGGCGGAGTTGCTGCCATTCCCCTCTCCTCAATCCATCAAATCCAAACAAAACCCCACCTCCGACCCTGCCCTCTCCAACCTCATTTCCGCATCCAAGTTGGAACAACTGCCTCCCCTCGACCTCTGGTGTGACGTAACGGCCGACTCACCGCGCCCTTACGTCCCACCGGAGTTGAGGAGGCAGTTGTTCCTCCACTATCATTCCCTCCATCATCCCGGCATTCGGGCGAGCCGGGACCTCATCAAGACGCGGTACTTCTGGCCCCATATGAATACAGATATTCGTAACTGGGTTCTCGGGTGCCAGAAGTGCCAGCGTTTCAAAGTCTCGGCCCACCCGCATGTACCTCCTCAACCAATCCCCGACTCCCTCCCGTGGGAGCATGTACATTTGGACTTAGTGGGCCCCCTTCCCCCATCCGAGGGGAAGAAATACTGCCTCACGATGATCGATCGTGCCACCAACTGGGTGGAGTGCATCCCCCTCTCCTCCATCACCGCGGACACCGTCGCAACGGCTTTCCTCTCTCAATGGGTCAGCCGTTACGGTTGTCCGCGAATAGTCACGGTCGATCAAGGGAGGCAGTTTGAATCGGCCCACTTCTCCGATTTACTACGCTCCCTCGGGATCCAAAAGATCCACACCACCCCGTACCATCCCCAATCCAACGGGAAAATAGAGCGGTGGCACTCGGTCCTGAAACAGGCCATTTCTACTTCAACAAATTCCCCTTCCTGGACTAAATCCCTTCCCTACATTTTGCTCAGCCTTCGAACATCCGCCCGTCCATCAGACCAAACTAGCCCCGCGCAAAATGCATTTAAAGACCCACTACGTTTACCGGCCGATATTTTCACTCCACACCACACACCGTCAATTAACAGGGAACCACTACACTCAACAACACCGACAAACGACACCACTTATCCCAAACGATTTTTCACCACAACACACATGTACCTGAAAGAGCCCGGCATCCATAAAACTTTCCAACCACTTTACGCCGGGCCCTTTCAAGTCATTCGCACAACACATACAACCGCAACCCTGTTAATTGACGGCAAACCACATACAGTCCCGTTAGCCAGGTGTAAACCCGCACCTGTGCTAACCCAACCCACAAACTCTATCAGTCTCCCGCCGTCCGTTCACGATGCACCATCAGCTCTTCCCGCAACACCCGTCACCTCCGTCGTTTCCGGATTTCGACTCGGATCCGGAAATGGCGGCGATTCTCCGGGACGTTTTTGTCCCGGAACCGCTTTCCCCCCTACCCCCCTCGCCCGGGCCTACCACACCGCTTTATTTTGTTCCGCCACGGATCTCCGGGTTACCTCCCCGGCCCCGACGATGGAAGTACCCCCAGTGGCGAATTCTACGCGAATTTCGCGTAGCACAAGCCACGGGGGTACACCCCCCCTACACCCCAACCGACCCCCTGATGGATTCCATCCGTCTCGAGTTCCGCCTTGCGGAACTCATGCCTCCCCCGCCTCCCGTTCAAATTTCAGCCCCCCCTGTCCAAATTTCAGCCCCCCCTGTTCAAATTGCAACCATTCAGCTTCACAACCCCCCCATACCATCCAAAAACCCAACACCCCCCGCCCAACCGCCAATTTCAGAGCCCCCCGTTTTAATTCCCCCCCAATTTTCCATCTTCGATCCCCCTCCCTCCCCTCCATCGTCGGGGATATCCCCAATAGTTCCCGCCGGGACGAAACGGCCCGGGCGACGGAACGGACGGAGGGAGCGTCCCCACGCCCCCCTCGTCCCGGCGGCCAAGTCCCCCGCCCCGCTATGAGAAATCACGGCGGGGCCTTGAGATTCCGGGACAGCGCTGGTGTCTTATCAACCCACTCGCACTGTACCGGAACTCGAGGCCCCTCCGTGGCCACCTCAACGCGTCGGCCGCCGGCGACTGCCCCCAACACACTATCCTCACACACACACCCACACACACACTCGCCACACCACACCCAGGAACCGGCGGACCCTCGCAACCGCCTCCCACAAATTGACCAAATGTGTGTACATACCTCTGTACTAGCTGTATATAATAATTCGTCTGTAAATACTGTAAACACTCACCCGTCATCTGTACATACTTCATCTCATTGTAAATATTGTTCATCTCCCTCATCTCGCCCTCGCCGATCACTTCCCTAAACGCCAATGTTTAGGGATCATGACCACTGCACTGTACATACTCTCGCCTTCTCATCCTACTTATTCTACCTTATGTTCCTACTTATCATCTACTATGTTACTTACTTATCATCATCTACTTACTTATCGTCTACTACCATGTTACCTGCCTTACGTTACTACTTATCTACTATGTTACTTCTCTACTATGTTAGTTATCTACTATGTTACTTACCATCTACCATATGACTACTAGTTTTTAAGCACCGCCTTCAGCTCAACCTCTGTTTGCATCGGCCCTCAGCCCCTGTCATTTTTGCGCCTTCAGCGACCACCTCTTGTTTGCCGTAGCCCTCAGCTCCTGTCATCTTGCGCCTTCAGCACCAATATTGGTTCAAACTGGGGGGACCTCTGTCGTGAGTCCCTCCCGGGAACACTCCTATCATATTAAGTTCTCACCAATATTCAAACGCCAAACTAAAAGCTCCGTAAATAAAGACATGAGTGGGGACAGGCGACAGAACCCAGGGTTACTCAACCTGGGGCCCCACTACCAGCTCCCAGCAAGGAGCTGGAGGGAGAGGCCCCCAAGTACTATATAACCCCGGATCCTGGCGCTCAAGCTTCATTCGACACTTCCTCTAACCAGCTCTCTCTTCTCTCTCTTACCTTACCTCCCAGATGATCGGTTGAATACAGCCGCCTGGGAATTTCACCTCCTCTCTTCTCTCTCCTCCTTCCCCCCTTGTCTAGATGATCGGTTGAATACAGCCGCCTAGACAAGGGACCTCTCCTTTCCTCTCCTTCACCTAGATGAACGGTTGACTACAGCCGCCTAGGTGAAATTCCCTCATCCACCTCTCTCTCCTCCAAAGTCGTAGATGTTCGGTTGATTACAGCCGCCTGCGACTTTTCCTCACCTTCCTTCCACACCACCTCTCTCTCCTCCAAAAGTCGTAGATGTTCGGTTGACTACAGCCGCCTGCGACTTTTCCTCCTTTTCTATCCTTTACCTAAATTCACTCACTCACCTTCCTTCCACGCCACCGTTAAATACAGCAGAGACCCTGACGATACTTAGTGTTATCGGACAGAGGTGACAATTCATGAACCCAGCCTCCATAGGTGTTTTCACTGGCTTGGCATCTTGCAGACTGTGCTAGCTCCTCGATTTTCCTCCTTTGGTGAATGAAGTAGTGAGGACCGCATTTTTCGAGTTCAGCTCCCAAGTAATTTGATGCCGTTCCCAAATCTTTCAGTTCAAACGACGACGACAACATTTGAAAAGTTTTCCAACATCTTCCTCACTCCTAGCACAAAGGATTTCATCAACGTAAATCACTATATACGTGTACGCTCCTTTTTCTAATTTTACATAAAAACAAGAATCTGCTTCACTTCTTCGAAACCTACCTATTAATTTTTTTCATTCCAGGCTGGCGCTGCCTGTTTTAGACCGTACAAGCTTTTTTGTAGTTAGCAAACCAAATATTTATTATTTGCATCCTCAAAACATAGGTAAGCTGTGTCACATAAATGTCTTCTTTGAGGTATCCATTCAAAAATGCAGTTTTCACGTCAAAATGTTTCACAAATAACTTCTTACACGCAGCTTTAGTGAGTAGTATTCTTACCGTGATGGGGTTTATTGTCGGAGCAAAAACCTGATCGTACTCCTCGCCATATTTCTGTAAAAACCCTTTGGCAACCAAACGCGCTTTGTAACGCTCTACTAGTCATTATTACCATATTTGACCTTAAACACCCATTTAGACCCCACAGCTTTCTTTCCAGGAGGTAACTTTTCCGACACCCAGGTTTTAAAGAATTCATCTCCTCTTGTGCTGACATAATCCATGTTTCTTTTTCTGTGGCATGCATGTTTTCATTTTGTTTCCAAGACCTAGGTTCAACAATTTCGGTTTTTTCAGCATCAGTAATCAACATTTTATACCTTTCTGGGGGAATACCCTTGGTAGCTCTAGTACCTGGGACCCTGTTTTCTACGAGAATTGAGGAATGCTGCACTGGACGGTTCGTCTCAGACTTCACCGTGTCCGACAGCACGGTAGGTCGGGTAGTCCTAAGAGCCTCAGTTCCAGAAATTGTTAGGAAAAACTCAGAAACTGATGACTCGTCGGTGGTGTAGCCTATTTCTTTTCAAGCTGAGGATACTCGCATAGTGTCTTCTACCTGTCCTACAAACCTGACATCATTTGAAGTGATTAAACTTCTTTTCGTCCACCAACCAAATTATGTAGCCTCTCGATCCACCTGGGTAACCAACGAAAACTCCTGCTATCCCCCTTGGATCATAGCTCACCGTTCAACGCATCTAAAGGGCATCTATTGTGAATATGTGCGGCTGTTGACACCGCCTCGGCCCAGAACATCTGTGGTAGGTTCGAATCGATGAGAAAACTTCTAGCCATATCACTGAGAGTTCGTTCTTGCCTTCCAGCAACTCCATTCTGCTGAGGGGTCTGGCACATGAGATCCCGCAGTTATCTAAGAATGTGCTGTGTTCATGATAATCAAACTCTCGACCGTTATCACTTTGTAAAAACATGATTTTTCTGCGTATCAAATTCTCAACCATATTTTTATAGTAAGTTTTTTAACGCATTTAATGCCTCGCTTTTGTTCCTCAAGAATCTTACACCTAGAAAAATCGTCAATGAACGTGATCGGACGTGAACTTACCGGAGGATTTAATTCTCATCGGCCCACATAAGTCAGTGTGAACTTCCTCCAGTAGATTCGCAGATCGGCTTCCCTCACTTTTCGGATATGAACTACGCGTTAATTTCGCTTGAACGCAAGTTTCACGTTTCTGAACGGATTCGTTAGGGTTTGCCCGTATCCCTCACGTCTCAAGTCATTGAAATTCGAATGTTACGCTCCCAGGCCGGGCAAGCCGTTACGATGCGCTCCTGAGAAAGTTATATCATACGCTCCCGCTATTACGTGCGCCTCGTCAAATGAAATAAAAACTACGAATTTCGAATATTCCAATATCAGTGGCATGGAAAAATTGCACAGTTTCGAAGCCAGTAAGTAAGGAAGTGAAGTTTGGAGGACAGTACTTTGACGAGCTTGTATACAGAGATATCTGTTTCATTAGCCTCGTGACGCCGAATCCACTTCTCTACCCAACGTCCTGTCAACACCTTTCGCCGTGGCAGATGCATCTCGCGCAGGGTATTTAGTTTAGGATAAATTTCCGCTTGCACCTGCTGCAACTCATCAAAAAACAGGAAAATGTTCGGGTAAGGAGAGTTGAAATCTTTGCTAAAGAAAGCATGGAAAGATTCACGCGCGTTTGTGGTGCGTGACGTCGCTTGACTTGCATGCCCAAATCTGAGATGGAAAAAGAGAGTTGTCGGCGATGTAGGTGTCGTGGATGTACTCTAAGAACTCTTGAGCCTTAGGTAGATCGGGTTTGTCCATTATCCATTCTAAGAAAACATCGCCAACTTCGTGCGGATGACAATAAGGGACCCAAAAATCCAGCAGAGCCATTTGCTTGCACTACTTGTCTCATCTTTGTAAACGAATGTCATCCCAAGACCTTCTATTCTTCTATACCTGCAATTTTAGTTGCAATACGTGTAGTCGTAGTCGTAAGTTATTGTAATATTATTTATACGTGCAGTCGTAATCGTATGTACCTATCTTATTGTAATTATTTATTTTTTATTTATCCATTGTAACTGTAATTGTATTTTTACCATAATTTTACCTACCATGCCTGTGCCAGATGAAATCTGCATCGCACCAACACAACCTCAGGCCAAACCAGCCTCACTGCGTTCTGATCTGCATTATCCGCATGTTATCTTATTGGGAGCGCAAGATTTTAAAAAAAAGCGTTGCCGTAGGTCTAGCCGCCAGTGGTTTGTGTTCATGACGGTACGTTTATTGTCGAATGAAATCTGGGTGACACCCCCAGACTCCCGGATTATACCAGTTTAGATCAAGGATCAAAGCAAGGAAACATGGAACATGTTTTTCGAATAGGTACATGATAACAGAGGCTATGGAGATATGTAGAAAAACGTCTGCCAATTCGAGTAGGCACTATAGCATCCTCACTTGAATCACATGAACGTATAGACTAGTTGGGTAGGTTCGTTATGATACGGGACCATCTGCGATCCAACCCGCGTGCACCCTCAAAATTCCATCTCTCCACGACTATTTTTCGCGTAGTTAGAAGCGTTATAAGGAAACGGTCAACATTTCATGTTTGCGCATGCGCAGAGGGAAATTACAGTAAGATTAAAATGAAGTTAATAATGGAACCATCAAATTATTATACTGATCGACCCTCCAAATGTGAACTTATTTCAACGATAATTAAGGTAGTTATGGGCACTCCAAGTATTTCACGTTTGCGCATGCGCAGACAAAAGGATTTTCATGATTTTGAAACGGGACCATCTGCGATCCAACCCGCGTATACCCTCAGAATTTCAGCTCTCTGCAACTATTTATCGCGTAGTTAGAAGCGTTACAAGGAAATGGTGAACATTTCATGTTCGCGCATGCGTAGATCAAAGTTACGATTCCAATGAAAGGAACTACCAAAGTACTATTCCTGACCGACCCTCCAAGTTTGAACTCATTTCAACGATATTTAGGGTACTTATGGGTGTTCCAATTATTTCACGTTTCCGCATGCGCAGACGAAAATTACGGTACTTTTTCAATGATTTTGGTATGGGACCATCTGTGAGTCAACCCGCACCTACCCTCAAAATTTCAGCCCACTTCGACCTTTATTTCGGGTAGTTATGGGTGTTGCAAGGAATTACCAAGACAGACAGACAGACACGGAACCAAATATGTTCCTCGATGTCTTGAACGGAAAATGGTACTGGAAATTTTCATTTTGGAGGACATGAACTTTTTTTTTTTTGTCAATCACGAATCCAAGGCTTCCCTGCCTTCAGTAGTGAGGAAGCAAAAAAACTTCGTGGGATTTCCAAGCCTTGGACCAGCGACCTACCGCAATGTAACTTAATACATGTCGTCAGCTGCTTTCGGCGTTTTTCGGGTAGGTAGAACCCCCTCGGCAGTTTTCGGCGGAGTGGGGTCTGGCCGTGCTCTCATGGGCGAAGGTGTGGTAGGAGCGGTGCTGAGTTGGGTGGTAGGAGTGGGGTAGAAGGAGAACTGTGCGGGCGATGGCGAGGGGGCCGAGTGTTTACGGGGACGCGGACGGGACGCTCTCCACCCCGGTTTACTCCCATAAAAACATGTTCCATGTAAAAAGTTCAGTAGGTTCACTCTAAACGAACGGGAGCGCATCGTAATGCGGCCGAGTGGACTTTCACTTCGGAGTGGCCCAGTGTGAGCGCAACGTAGGTCGCCCTTTGTTCCGTGATATTATCTGGGGATATACGAGCGTCCCGCCCGCCAAGAAAACCGAAGAACTCGAAAGCGACCAAGAATACTGTTTACACGAAAGAACAAGTGGGGCCCTCGGCTCCTAACTCGGCTCCTCGGTGGTCTCCGGTGTTGATTTTCGTACAATATCTCGAGGGGCCTCTGAGGATGTGTAGGTTGTACCGAATTTCAGTCCTCAGGATCGTCAGGTGCCGGAGTTATGGAAGTTTTTCAAGTTTTTCTAGTTCTTGTTCTTCTTGCTGCTCTTGCTCTTTGACACGGCTACAACCCCACAGACATAACGGATCGAGCTGAAATTTCGCATAGACATTTTTTATGCTTCAAGGAAGTGACTTTTGTGTATTTTCTCCCACCTATTGGATGAGGGGATGTTTCTAGGAGTAGGTTAGAGAGGGTTTCAAGAGCTGAAATTTGGCACGCATGTTCACAGAGGCCCCTGTAGAAGTGCTCAAAATCTGAACCCGAAGGTTCCCCTCCATCGACCACCATCGCCCCTCAACGGTCATAACGGTGGACGGGTGGAAAGGGGTCATTATAAGCAGCCCTGCTAGCCCAGCTTCTAATTTGACCGACCAACCCTCGACTTGTGACTTCTCTCTCAAACCTCTCTCTCCTACCTCTCGTTGCGCTTGATGTGGTGGTAACCGCGTGGTATTTTATACTCTCTGTGGTGGTAATGGTGAGGTGCCTCCCTCTCTTTCATCTAGCATCTGCTGGGGTGGTAACCGTGGGGTATCTAATCCTGCTGTGGTGGTAACCGTGGGGTGATAGCAAAAGACTCCCAAGGAGAAATCCCTCTCTTCCATCTAGCACCTGCTGCGGTTGTAACCCCGGGGTATTTTATACTCGCAGCAGTGGTAACAGCGGGGTGCTAGCAAAATACTCTCACGGAGCACGGGGTATTAGTATTAGTTTCCTTCCTACCGAAACCTATCCTCCATAGGGATCACCACACACCCTAATCATTCACCATAACCCCTTCGTAAGACTACCATTAACCTTACGACAACTGTAATCTCCATTACCTATCGCACCGAGTTCTGCTGCGAAAACCACCATGTTCGATAGACTTATATTTTTTATGGAAGGAGGAGGAAAATTCCCGACGGGGCTGTGAGTTTGCCGCTGGGACTTGATACGCCGGCAAGCATCAAATCATATAGTTTGTTCAATAATAGAAAAAAAATTAGGTACCTATACTTCATAAGAAATATAAAATTAATATAAACTAGGTATCAATAGTAGACACCGAACGTAAGGCTCAACTGTAGGCAATGCGTGCGTTGTTGAGTATTGCAAGTGTTTACCCATTCCGAGCAGTCTTTGTCCATTGATGGCCATATAAAACGATGTTTCAGCAGCTTGAGTGTGGCTCTCTCACCAGAGTGCGACATCCCGTGAACGCTCTCAAAAGCTGTTTGCGTGGAAGATTCGTGAACGAATGGGCGGACATAGCCCATAGATGCCCTCATATTTTTATCATGAAACTATATCAGGGAACTACATCCCTTCCCCAAATCCTACGGAACTGCCTACGGACTGCGCACTCACTGGGGTTTGACACCTTTGCTGACATCTAGCCGGGGTACCACTTCTGGGAAGTGATATAACAAGTGATGAGGGTTGCCGTCGTTCAGAGCCTGCATGTAAAAATCTCTGATAGAGCACCCTAACTCCCACTTGGAAAAAACGTCAGCCAAGTGAGCGATATTACAATTATGGGCAGCATAGAAATCTTCTATAGGGATACAAAACGACCTTTCTACCTTAAGTATGATTCAATTTTTTTTAGTACAGCAATAACTCCAATACATGTACATGAATAAGCCACTCCTTAACCGCCTGCACCTCGGGCGGCATCGGTTGAGGTACCGACAAAAAGATAAATAATGTTTGATTAGAATTTTAAGTAGATCTAAATACCGTTGCTAGGAATATGGTCAAGAGCCCATAATGCTACCAGAGTTTCAAAGCAGCTTTTGGTGGGATTTACCAGGCACCGGTGAACAAGCATTTGCGGCGACCAAGTCATCTGGCACCCTGCCGCACCCTCTAACTCCCAGTTCAAGTATTTTATGCATGATACAGGGTACATTTCGTAAATAGTGTTGTAGCTGCTTGCACTATGACTCGCACAGCATGGGATCATGAGGAAAGCAGAATTTGATCCATGGGTTCATGGGATGTAAATTCACCTATTGCAGCGAACACGAGGATTGTACACTTCATATTTGCATGCCTACCAAGGTTTTATCAAAAGCATATCCATTGAGTTCGAGGCGTGATGCCCCTTCGATTTCCTAGTTATTTTCCATAGAATCTCAGAGGGCGTGTCTACCTATAGAGAGAAAAAAACACGAGGCCAAAAGACGATCTCTCAACCTCAAGATCATGAACAGTGAGCCCAACATAAACGTGCAAATAGTTCATACGGAAAAAATTATCCTTCGTGCCATACTGATATCTCCTCAGTATGGTTGAACTGTTTCTCTGAGTGATTTGCATCTCAAGATTTGGAAAAAGCAACAACCCTATCAATCCTTCCGAAAAATTGGTATATGTGTATGGGTATAGAAGGGGAAAAGCATCCTTATTTACTCGTACATTATTAGAGAGAAAAAAACACTCTTAGAATCGCCAATTTTGGCCACGAGGAGAAATTATGATGATATTATTATTGCTTTATTGGTCGAAAACACAGTGTGTTTAGTCAATTGTCAAGTATAAACCTAAAAACAGTGTTAGATGAAAACATTCACGATTCCTAATACCCTCCTACACGTTGTTCAAACACAATGCTGAGGGTGAATCTCATACACATGAAAAAGCAGGCATGTCATCCGGTTTGCTCGAAGGTTTGATTACAACACACGTCGAGTCACTCATTTGACGGGGCTGTATGTCAGCGATCCTTCCCACTTTACACATACACAGCCTTCCCCATGCGCCTACTCTGTGGGTTTCAGGGTGATAGGAATTTACCCTGAGTTACCGCGATCTTCCGAGAGTCAGGGCTAAATGTCGTTGAATGTTTTATTTGTGTAACCACCAAGGGTGCCGCTCCCGAGAACTTGCCAACAGCTATGAATAAATAGCCACGTCGGTCTCGGAGCTTCATGCGGGCTCACGTAAGAGTTTAATTTTAGATTTCTCCTTTTCCTGGTTTACTATTTTATGGCAAAAAGTCCCCCAGGGATATTATCCAATGAGGTCAAATCCATAAAAGAAGGTTATAAAAGAAATTTAGTTTTGATGGCTTGCGTTTCACGGAACGTAGAATCTGAAATTGGATAACAAATCAGTTCCTCCGTACTTCGCGATTTCGTTAGTTACCATGAACCATAGGATAAAATTGAATTCCATTCGGTTCAAAGGAAGCCGAGACATAATTCTACGAAACCGCTGCAAATTATGGTCATATCAACCTAATTGACGACATCACGTTAGCAGCGCTGTAACTTTCGCGTATTACACTTTCTGCAGCGCTTCTTAAAAAGGGTTGAAACAAATTTTCAAAAAAAAAAATTGTCCGCCAATAAAACCTCCTTTGCCGCAAAAAGAATTTACATCCGTTTTGCCCCCCAAAGTAGCATGCTCGGTGCTTTGCTCCTCGCTCTTGGATGCGCATATAGGTAGAAACCTGTTCCTTCCCCATGGGTGACTTTGAAGCCTAGAAGTTCTGGAATTACTGAAAAAGAGTGGCACATGCCATCTATGATAAATTAGACATGAGTATAGGCGGTATCGACTCAGATGGGCGACGCGGCGCGGCGCAACAGTGGCGGGTGAACTACATAAGAACAGCATCCATAATTGCATACGTCCATAAAGAGACCCATGTTGTTCCAGGGCCCGACTTAATATTATAGCCTATAATATTGAAATCTACCTAACGTAGATTTCATCTATCTAGTACCAGACTAATATTATTTATAATGCGCGTCAAGTAATCCAGAACTAATAACTTTGTTCAGACTGTGATCTTGGCAGCACTGATGACCGGGTTGGTGTTTTTAAAAGGGCCTAATTTACTTGTCCGATTGTGCACTGTGTGAGCTGTACCACTGTTTCGTTCTTTTCTTTGGATGAAAATTATGTTGCAGTAGCCGCTTTATTTATCGTGAACATAGGATAAAACAGTTTCATAATTGTATTAAAATATATTAAAACGATATCGGATGCCAACCTGCTGCGCTATGAAGCAAAAATTCGTATAATATGTAATGGGGTCGACACTTACGTGCTCAAGCCGGGGAACGATGAAATGAACATCTCATACTACATAGTGAATTAGGTAGTGCTCGGGTAGGAATGCCTACTCGTAAGACTGTAGAAATCATTAGGTCCTTTTTTTTAGTTAGAACTCCAAGGCAAATAGCAGAATCTAGAAGGCATAGGAAATGACTGAATCTGCAGTATTATCTACACAATTCTCAGTTGGAAAATAGCCGATTAAAAAAAACCGACCTCTCATCCATCAGCCCACTTCCTTTTTACTGGCAGGTATTTCGTTTTTGACTAACCTGCCGTACTGAGGTACCTACTCTGACGACTTAGATGTTCATCATTTTCAAGTTCGGGGGTTCTAAGGGGATGAGAGTATGAGAGTCCTCTGCTTTGCTCGACCTTTTTCTAAACGTTTTCGTTTTATCAGTCTAATCCTAATAATTTACCTGTATAGCTGCCCCTTCTGCGTAGATCACGGTTTTCTGTGGTCAATACCTACCCCTGAGCTTCCCCCAGGAAAGCCGTAAATCGAATAGTGGAGCCGGCCTGGGAATTGAAGTATCATAATAATGCGCGGGATTCAATAATTCAATCATTAATTATTTGAAGTTGTTAGTGAAGCATAAGGTAAATAATAAACCGTTGTGTAATAATTTACCTGTATAGATCTGCGTAGATCACTGTTTTCTGTGGTCACTACCAACCCTGTTGTTCCCCTTCGCCCTAAATCTAGTATTGTGGAGCCAGCCCGGGAAATACATTTCATAAAAATAATTCAATAATAATTCGATTATTACTTCGATAATTTGATAATTACTCCACTAATAATTCAATAATCATTAATTCGATCATCTATTATTTGTTGTTACCCATGAAGCATACGTTTGTTCAAGTTCCAAAAGTACGTATCTGTCGGGCTATCTAGATAAATGAACGTCGTAAAATCGTAATATTAATATGAGATTTATTCAACATACCTCCGGATTGTAGTCAGTCGAGTTATATATATGAAAAGGTTGATTTGACACTGTGGTACTTTGGCAAAAACAATTTTAGGCGAGGAGCGTATATTGCGGTCGACGGAGCTGAAGGAAGTGAGGAACATCAGCGATCCTCATTCTTAGGATGCAGATGTTATGCATTATAATCATATAGAGTTGCCTTTGTAGTGTGACGTCACGACCGTGGTGATGGATGGGAGATTGCCTTCCCGACACTCCCCTCCAACCTTCCATCCATTGATGCGAGGACCTTCCTGTGGTCAGTGCAGCTCCGGGTTGAACTGACGTAGCTCAGGACAGCTGACGCAGTCGGCGCAGCTCTTGTAGTAGGTGCAGCTCCGGGTTGAACTGACGTAGCTCAGGACAGCTGACGCAGTCAGCGCAGCTTCGAGTGAGTTCAGAGACGTGGAGTTCTCTCAGCAGAGCTCCTGGTTAAGCTCAGCTCGGGGTTGGGATGACATGAGAATTTCAGAAACAAAACGAGACATCGATTAGTGTTTGAACATCATTAAGTCCCTAAACTTGTCGGATTTTGTTTTTGTCAGTGTTTTTGTTATGTGAAATGTCGGATTTTGTTATGTGTTTTTTGTTCGTCAGTTATGTGAAAATCCGTCTGATTTTCACATGTCCATTTCTGTGCTCCTGTCGTACGTAGAGGTAGGACAGTCTGACCAAATGTTTTAGAGTGGTTTAGTCATCTACTTCCGCCAAGCGGATAGCTGGTTTTGAGTTTTCATAAATCGTTGGTACCGTCGTAATTCCTATTATTTCCGAATGCATTGTCCGTATTGAAACTACTAAGTCTCTACAAGCTGTACTCATGGCAACAAATTCGCTCTCTGCTGATGAAAGAGCTATGTGACTTTGACGTTTAGTTCGCCAAATCACCGGATTTCCGAACAGATAGATGACATACCCTGTAGTAGAGTAACCTCCCTCACTAGAGAGTCCTAAGGAGGCATCTACAAAATAGTCAATTGTATCTTCCAACGTAAGATTTGATTGAAGTCTACTTAAAAGGTTAGTAGCGTAGGAAATATCAGATCTCACTCCACCCTGTAAATACAGCAATGAGCCAATCGCCTGTCTGTAAGGAATGGAGTTTAAGTCACCGGTTTGTTGAGGATCATCGTTTTCTATTTGCCTATCGACAACCATAGGGGTAAAAGCCGTGTTTTATCACTATTTGGATCAAACTTTTCATCATATATGGGATTTCTCAAGAATACCGATAGTTTTCTCCCTCCGGTTTCTACTATTTCTAGTCCCAAGAATTCCGTAATTGAAAATTCCCCTTCCAAAATTGCTTTTATTTGTCCTGACTTTTCTTTGCTATTAGTCGCCACCATAATATCGTCAACATACACAAAAGAATAGCAATTTTATCACCAAACTTCCAGATAAACAAACAGGGTTGAAAAGGATAAGGTTGAAATTCCATCTTTTTCACAGCCTTCTGAAATCTAGTAAACCACCGTCTTGGGGACACTTTGAGTCCGTATAACGCTATGTGAACCTCGACATACACTGTTACTTCTGAGATCTTCACCGGTTTGTAAATATTCACAATAACCTTCAGGGATCTCAATGTACACCAGCTTATCTAAGGATCCATTCAGAGAAGCCGTTTTGACATCGTACTGAACCAGTTCCAAATCAAATTTGGCCACGAGGATTAGCAAGAACTTGACATCCGGTAATCTAGCCACGGGGGCACAAAGCTCTGATAGATCATACTGATTACTATCTGCAAAACCGTTGACTACTAGTCTACTTCGATACCTCAGTGAGCCATCTGCCTCCGGTTTCCTTTTATGTACCCATCGAGTTTTCATAACTTTTACTCCTTTCGGCACCGTAGTTTTTGGAACAATTTTCCAGGTCTTACATTTTTCCAACGCTTGAAATTCTGTTTCAATAGCTTGTAGCCAGTTCTTGGCGTCTGGTGCTCGCACCGTCTGCGAGTAAGTAATGGGATAATTACTCAATTCTTCATAAGTATCTTGGAGAAAATTTGCCAGATTTACTGAATTATCCAGTTCTTCAAAGAATTCGCATTCATCATTTTCATGAATTAACACCGGCTTATGAACTTGTTCCACTACTTGAGTGGCCACTTCGCATACGTCCTGCTTTCGACAAAATCTACATGCTTGGATCTCACTACCGTTTTATTCCTGAAGTTTAATAAAGAGCAACCTGTTTCTCAACATTCCAAGATAAAACCTAAGTTTGCTTTACGAGTAAACTTAGAAGAACCTTGAGTATCCAGTATATAAGCTTCAAATCCAAACCGTTTTATGAATTCAGAAGAACTTCGAGTATCCAGTATATAAGCTTCGCATCCAAAAGGTTTTATGAATTCAGAAGAACTTCGAGTATCCAGTATATAAGCTTCGCATCCAAACCGTTTTATGAATTCAGAAGAACTTCGAGTGTGGGCAACCGGGTTAGTGCTAGGTACTTCGTAAGGTGTTTTGAACTCTGTTGCTTTATTTGGTGTCCTAT
Source organism: Leptopterna dolabrata (assembly GCA_954871275.1). NCBI lineage: Eukaryota > Metazoa > Arthropoda > Insecta > Hemiptera > Miridae > Leptopterna > Leptopterna dolabrata. The sequence continues at coordinate 41,053,601 of OX940975.1, forward strand.
ATTCTGAACAACACATGTTGCATGGCATAAGACAAAAATTGAACACCAGAAAGATTAACTCTTTTTTTCTTTTGAGTCATTTCGTCAGTTTCATTTCGATTCGTTCATTTCCTTCGTTTTATATTCAAGACCCCAGCAAGTCTGAAGTTCCGTCACTTTCGTATGAGTCCCAGTTAATTTTCGGATTTCTTCGAAACGTGAAAGTAAACCAAGTTTTCCTTCGTTTAGCTACATATTTCGTATGCAAATTCGTACTCTGGTACTTCGCCTGAGACCTATGTGCCGCCGCTTTAACAGGTCCCAACATACCTGAATCTAAACACTGAAATGGCACATCTCTCTTGTGCCTTACTCCGGAACAAGGCTTGCGCATAGCCTTGGCCCTTTTGCAATTAGCACAGTCGAGAATAGCCAAACCAAATTTCACATCCTTCAACTTAGGGAGAACTACATGCTATTTCCAACTGCGATTAAATCGATAATGCAATCCGAGTTCCTAATCATCCCTTAACTGCAAGGTTTTAGCCGGTTTAACCCTCTTTGGACTGGAACTCCCCTCTAAAGTGACCTCCGTTTCTCCCGTTACATGATCTCCGGTTTTTGCACTACTTCCGAAATTTCTAGACAATTCAGCCGAATTGTAATTATTGATGTCCCCCGTATTTTACACACCTCTACCATCAACTGATTTTCTTTAAATCAAAACCTTCACAACATCAAATATCATCCATTTTTCCTCCGGGACATCCACCAGAAACGCCCATCAACAAAAACCAGTTTTCAGCGTTTCCTCCCCGTCTTAGAATCAATAATTTGCAAATCCTCATTATCAAATTTTGCTATCAACCCACCGGTTTGAGATTATCACTCCGTCCTTTGGATACTACACTCTTAATCCAGTTTTGCGCAGGCGTCTTGTTTTGAGGTTGAGAGGTGTTGCGATCAGACTTTGAGGTTTTGATTTTCCTTTTAAAAGCCGGTTTAGTATTTCCCTTCCCTCGGAAGAGTGGACCATATTTTTCGCTCCGTTTTTGTTCACGTACTCTTTTTCTAAACTCTGACTGTGGTTGATCGCCATCCCTAGACAAAATAATGTCCGTATCTTCCAGTTGTCTTTTTTTTCCCTTTTTTCTTTTTTTCTTTTTTTAAATTTCTACATTCCGTTCGTGTATGTCCCTTAATGCCACATTGAGAACAGGTGACCTGTCTCCTTGGCCTGTGGGGCTTCACTGGATTTCCAGTTTGCTTTTCGCTTATAGGTATTTTTCTTTGAACTCTTGCCTAACCTTTACCACCGGCTTGCTCTCTCCTGTTGTTTTCCGAGATCATGTTATTCATCGTAAACATGCGATTTTAAATTTTTTTAATCGCACTCTTTATAAAGTTCGTCAATAAATCGTTATACTCGTACACATCGAACAAATTTCGTCATTATTGTGTCGTGCTTTTCGTAACCATTAGAAAGCTCGTTAGTACGTCGTTATACACATCGAATAAATTTCGTCATTATTATCGAACTTTTCGTAACCATTGTAAAAATCGTTAATACGTTGTTATACACATCAAACAAATTTCGTCACTACCACACCGTACTTTTCGTAATCACTGTTGAGAATTAAGAACAACAATTCACATTGAAAACTCAAACTTTAATGAAACACAACTGTTTTCCGTAACTACAAGGATTGGTTGATGTTGAACTAATATTGTAGACGACAATATCTCAACACGCCCCCTCAACATCATCCGATAAATCCAAAGCGCGCTCGGAATTCTTGAAACTTCTTTCCTGCAATGGGTTTCGTAAGAATGTCAGCTAGGTTGTCATCAGTTGGACAGTATTCCAATGTTATTTCTCTTTTGTGGACGAGATCCTTCACATAGAACTTCCGAACATCTAAGTGCTTGATCCTTGCACTGACCTTATCGTTTTCAATGAACTTCATGCAACTTTGGTTGTCCTCAAAAATCGACGTTGCAGTTTCTTGAGGATGGCCCATGTCTTTCAAAAGCATCCGAATCCAAACTGCCTCTTGAACTCCTGTTGACGCGGCGACGAGTTCTGCTTCAGTCGGGGACAGAGCAACTGAGGTTTGTTTCTTACATAACCAACCCACACAGCTTGAACCCACTCTGAATAAACACCCGCTGATTGACTTTCGATCTTCTCGATCCCCCGCCCAATCAGCATCCACATAACAATTCAATTTAATTTCGTCTTGCGAACTTAATCTTAGCTTGATGTCCAGTGTCGATTTCAAATAGGATACGACCCTCTTCACTGCGTTCCAATCACTTTGCGTTGGCTTCTCGACTCTGCGCGATAAAATCCCTACTGCTGATGAAATATCTGGCCGTGAAGTTACAGCCAAATACAGTAGAGACCCTATAGCTTGGCGGTACTTTCTGTTATCGGACAATAGCGTAGACTCAGCATTGGAATTCATGAAACCGGCCTCCATATAGGTATTTTCACTGGCTTGGCGTCCTGCAGACCAAATTGGGTGACCAAATCTTCAATCTTTCTTCGTTGATGTATGAAGTAGTCGAGACCATCATGCTCGATTTCTACGCCCAAGTAATTTGACGCAGTTCCTAAATCTTTCAGTTCAAACGACAATGACAACAATTGGAAAGCCTTCTGAACACCTTCTTCTAGCTTAACATATAAACAAGAGTCTGCATCACTTCTTCTAAAACCATTGTCAATTAACACACCATTAATTTTCTCATTCCAGGCTCGTGCTGCCTGTTTTAGACCGTATAGACTTTTCTGAAGTTTACACACTAAATTCTTACTGTTTTGATTCTCGAAACCTTCAGGTTGAGTCATGTATATGTCTTCTTTAAGGTCTCCATTCAAGAATGCTGTTTTGACGTCAAACTGCTTCAGAAACAATTTCTTGGAAGCCGCTAAAGTGAGCAGTATTCTTACAGTGACGGGGTTTATTGTTGGTGCAAAAACCTCATCGTAATCTTCGCCATACTTCTGTAAAAACCCTTTTGCAACCAAACGCGCTTTGTAACGCTCCACTTTCCCATCATTCCCATATTTGACCTTGAATACCCATTTTGATCCCACAGCTTTCTTTCCGGGAGGTAGTTCCACCAATGCCCAAGTTTGATTTTGTATAAGAGATTCCATCTCTTCTCGTGCAGCCAAAATCCATTGTTCTTTTTCGGGGCCTTGCATACTTTCAACTTGTTTCCAACTCCTTGGTTCAAAAATTGTATCTTTATCACTGTCGGCAATCAGAGCTCTGTACCTTTCTGGGGGAATGCCTTTAGTAGTTCTACCAGAACGTCTCAATGGAAAATCATTGTTATCCCCTGGGTTGCAATGGATCTGCTGGTGATCCTGGGATTCTATTTGTTCATGAAATGCCTGACCCTGTTGATTCGTCCCACATGGCGCTGGATCCAAAATTACGGTGGGTTGGACAGTACTCAAGGGATTTCTTGAAGTTTCATTTCCTGAAATCGTTATGAAATACTTCGAAATTGATAAATCATCGTTCGTATAACCAATTTCTTTCAATGCTGATATTACTTTCGCAGTATCTTCGGTTTCGCTCATAAATCTGACATCACTTGATGTGAAAAATTTCTTTTCATCTGGCAGCCAAACTCTATACCCTTTCGAACTATTTGGGTAACCAACGAAAACTCCCGATTTACCCCGTGGGTCGTACTTCCCTCTACTGGGGTCTTTGTTTAATACATAAACTTCACTCCCAAATTGTTGGAAATAAGCTACTACTGGTGTCTTTCCAGTCCATAAGTATACGGAAGTTCACCATTCAAAGCATCTGATGGACACCTGTTGCGAATATGTGCCGCTGTGGATATAGCTTCGGCCCAAAACATCTGTGGAAGGCTTGATTCAATGAGGAAACTTCTTGCCATGTCGTTCAGAGTACGGTTTTGCCTTTCAGCTACTCCGTTCTGCTGTGGGGTTCTGGCACAAGTAAACCTTCTCTGTATCCCACATTTGTCTAAAAATGTATTAAATTCATGATTGTCATACTCTCGACCATTATCGCTCTGCAAAAACTTGATTTTTCTACCTGTCATATTTTCTACCATGTTTTTGTAGTTTTGAAACGCGTTTAATGCCTCATTCTTATTCCTCAAGAATCTCACTTCTGTCCATCTAGAAAAATCGTCTATAAACGTTATGAAATATCGCGACTTACCGAAAGATTGAATTCTCATTGGCCCGCATAAGTCAGTGTGGACCACCTCCAGTAGTCCTGAAGATCTCCCTCCTTCACTTTGTGGATATGACCTGCGCGTTAGTTTTGCTTGAATGCAAGTCTCACATTGATGAACGATTTCGTTAGGGTTTGCCCGTATACCTCTTGCTAATCTTTCTCTGATAAGTCGTCTCAAGTCTTTGAAATTTAAATGACCGAATTTCCTATGCCATGCCAAAAGAGAAAATTGTTCTGACACCCTTTGAACACTTTCTTTTTTCTGGTGCTGGCGTAGATAGTACAAACCATTGTTACGATCAGCAGTTAACTTCGTTAATCCTTCACCATCTTGAACGATGGCAGTGTCTTTATCAAATATTACTCTGTAACCTTTGTCGGTTATTTTCCCCACTGAAATGAGATTCGTTCTTAATTCAGGCACAAATAGAGTTTCCGATAAGGAAAGCTTATTATGTCCATCATTTATTGGTATGATAGCAGTCCCAATGCCTTTCGAGGATACATGTGTGTCGTTTGCGAGGCTGACACTTCTTCCACGGTCAGGTCTTCGGTCAGCAAGGATACTCAACTCGTTTGTCATATGCGACGTACATCCACTATCGAGACACCAACGTATATCTGTTGACTGGAAGTTGCTGGACTCATGGATCAGTAGCCCGAAATCTCCATTATCTCCGAAATCTCCATTGTTTTCGCAAACAACTGCAGACTCCTCTTGGTGCCTTGTTCTTCTCTCTGGACAGAATCGAGATATGTGTCCAGATTTGCTACAATTGAAACATGTTCTATTTGAGCGGAACTGCGGTTTCCGTGCATCTGTAGAATCTATCAATTTTTCCCGATACTGTTGCCGTGGCTGACTCTTCCCTAGAAAAGCATTATGCTCATCCGTGTCAGTGTAGTTCTCTTTATTCTCTTTCCGTGCCTCACTTTCTTCAACAATTTTTATTTTTAGAGCCTGGGGTGATGGTAGTGTATCTCTGGTCTCAATGGCGATTCGACAATTTTCAAAATCGTGGGGTAGAGAGTACAAGAGCATGATAGTAAGAAGATCTTCATTTATTACAATATCCATGTTCTCAAGTTTGTCAACCACGTCAAAAAAATCATTCAAATGATCTCTCACGCTATCTCCAGTTTTCATCCTTTTCAACACTAAATTTTTCAGCAAGGATGCTTTCCTAGCTGGCCCTTTTGATTCATAAATTGAACTCAATTTGTCCCAAACATCCTTGGAAGATTTGCAACCTTTGACCTGCTTCAACTCTCCAGAGCTGATTGCGAGTATTATGTCAGCTTTAGCTTTGCCGTCCGCGAGTTCCCATTCTTTAGCCCTCACTTCTTCTGTCGGCTTCACCATGTCTCCAGTGACGTAACCAAAAGTATCATTCTTGGTTAATAATGCTTCAATGTGCATCTTCCAAGTATCATAATTCTCCCGCCCCAGCGGTTCAATTTTAAGTATACTAGAACACATTTTCGTTTTCTTTCTAACTCGTAAGTCTCATAATCATTGTTGAGAATTAAGAACAACAATTCACATTGAAAACTCAAACTTTAATGAAACACAACTGTTTTCCGTAACTACAAGGATTGGTTGATGTTGAACTAATATTGTAGACGACAATATCTCAACATTGTAAAAATCGTTAATACGTTGTTATACACATCAAACAAATTTCGTCACTACCACACCGTACTTTTCGTAATCACTACAAAACTCGTTAATACGTCGTTATACACATTGAACAAATTTCGTCACTATCACACCGTACTGTTCGTGACCATTAAAAAACTCGTTAATACGTCGTTATAAACAAAAAACAAATTTCGTCACTATCACATCGTACTGTTCGTGACCATTAAAAAACTCGTTAATACGTCGTTATAAACAAAAAACAAATTTCGTCATGATCACATCGTACTTTTCGTGACCATTACACCATCATTATTTAGCCCTGGTGGAATTATTCACATCGTACTTTCCTCGTTGTTCTAGAATTTGAACGCGTATCGATACCACGCGAAAATTGGAGTGCAGCCGTGGGGATATACGGTCCGCCCCGCTACCTGCCTGGCGATTTCGCCCCCTGCCGGAGGGTACTTTCATTCCAGACATGCGCGCTGTGCGCCGGTAACAGAGCCTCAGGCTAACTAATACTCCCAGCGACACGCTTGCAATAAGACTATCCCGCCGCAAATTCAAGAATCACTGCCGGACTGTTATATAGAAAATTCAAAAATCGAAAGTATCCTTTTTTGATAAGTTGTACCATGAAAATTATTAGTTTAACGTAAATTAAATCAATTCGTGTAATTATAGTCGAACGCAATTAACTATATTCGTTATTAGCTATCTTCGTTATTAAACATCGATAAGAGTTCGGGGCACCTGGCTTGCAAATGATCAACGGTCCAGTCAACTGAGCCGATGAACAACAGCAGCTCCCGCCTTCCGACTCTTCTGATTAAAACCAGTTCGGACTATCCACTCCATGTCAGGCACCAAACAGTTGCAAGCATCCAAAACTGGGTTGACTTCCTTCACTCCGTCACCAACCTACTTGCTCCTCTTTGCCTTATCCGTGAATAATTCCACCATTGTTGAGCCCTTGCCTGTAATGTTGGGGGTGCGTGTCTCGTTAATCATCAATCTGTTTTCAGTAAAACACTAGTCAGTTTCAATCGAAACTCACACGAATTACCTACTGACTATCTAGATTACATGGTTCACATTCTTTACTTCCGGTTTGACTCAGCACAATTACTATTTCCTTCGAGCTTCGGTCCAATCACTGAAATTTCCCTTGATTTTAAAAAAACATCTCATCATGTCAAAAGAAAAGCATCGCAGAAAAATAGTGGTCAGCCTCTAACCGGAAGAGATAAGCCAAGTAGGTACGCACTTCATCAGAGTCGATCCAAACACTAGATGATTTCTCATAGCATCGAATGTCATAATTTATACAATCGCTCTTTTAGTTCATAATATCTAAATTAACTTAGTTTTAAATCGTCATGTCAACAGAAAAACATTGCAGAAGGGCAGTGATTGGTTTCTAACTTGATAAGATAAGATTAGATAACAACACCGTGATAACAGAGATATCGATACATTGTGAACCAGCAATCAATCGATTATTGACACCACCATTACAAATCGATAAGCCGTACTTTTATCACTTCGATTTGACGTTCTGCCGACCTTCCTTCAATATGGCCGCCGGTTTCCCTGCCGCGAATTCCGGTAATTATTTGAGAAATAATTTTTTTCGGATTTTCACTCAGCGACTTCCGTTAATTGGAAAATGGATTTTCTCGCAGAGGGACAGTTATACCGTACTACTTCGTGTTTCCAGAACGATTTCACCGAATTTCTGGGTATTTAATCCGATCTATAGTATGCTCGAGACTTATAACTTACACCGGACTGCGGCGAAAGCTGGACCCAGATATTTCGGGCTACGCTCCAACGACATCGTGTCCCCGAACGTTCTCACCGACTTTGAGGCCTCACCGCTCTTTATTCCAAGCTTTCCCGTTTCGTTGAACTGTCCGATCATCTAGGCAATCAGCCTCCTAACTGCCTAGCCTTGGTCTTTCTACGAGAAAATCAACTGCACGCACACCCAACAAGGACTAGTTCCCCAATGCTAGTCAAGCAATGTATACATGTCGGGCTATCTAGATAAATGAACGTCGTAAAATCGTAATATTAATATGAGATTTATTCAACATACCTCCGGATTGTAGTCAGTCGAGTTATATATATGAAAAGGTTGATTTGACACTGTGGTACTTTGGCAAAAACAATTTTAGGCGAGGAGCGTATATTGCGGTCGACGGAGCTGAAGGAAGTGAGGAACATCAGCGATCCTCATTCTTAGGATGCAGATGTTATGCATTATAATCATATAGAGTTGCCTTTGTAGTGTGACGTCACGACCGTGGTGATGGATGGGAGATTGCCTTCCCGACAGTATCAATAAAATCCGAAAGATCCAAAATTTTTCAAATGAAATAAATGAGATGAAATATCACAGAACAGCCCACTCGGCTTCATACAGCCATTCGTGATTAAAGTCAGGTGATCCCGAGCAGTGATAACTGGGCCGGATTCATACCGTTTCATTCACGACCATGTTGACGGAGCTTTTCGATGCAAACGAACGGCTGGTCGTTCACTGCTCCGATTGGCCTCAAAAAATGTTTTAGTTCAAGATCACTTTAAAAACATTAAACAAATCATACCCTATTGAAAGTTTTTGAGGTATGGAGTTCTAAAACTGTCAACCCCTATTTTCCATCCCTTAGAGATGACTGACAGTAACGCCGAGCTTAGCAGACCAACTAGACCCCAAACGGGACCTACAAACCATAAAATTTCATTAATTTTGGTTCATGATAACTTAGAAAAGTGCAAGTACGGCAGACGGACAGATATTTTTTTAATCCATTTTCGGATTATATATACCTTGAAAGGGAAACCATCAAATTAGCATTTTATATGCTTTTGCGATGGGGTATTGAAGAAAAGTCGTGAGGAGAGTGATGTGACGAGAGTGTTACCGCTAATTTATTCGTGGGAACACTTGATTTCTGGGTTTAATTAAAACATGCTTTTGCGATTGGGTTATTAGGTACTCCTGGGCTTCCTCTCCCGCTCATCCTACGAAGTTGACATTTGACATCGAGCCTTCTTAGGAACGCTGGGTACAAATGACATGATGGGGTCCCTCCCTGACCAGCTGAGTGGTCCCTGAGACTAGTTCCTCTCCCCTTCATCCTATGAAACTGGAATTTGACAGGACCTTAGGCCTGCTGGGTACGGATGACAAGACGAGGTCCTCACTGCTGAGCGAGTGAGCTCTGAAGCTAATTTCTCTCCCCCTCATCCTACGGATTCATGCTATTTCCTATATATGATCGACGGCAGGCCAAACATTCTCAAACTCTTTCCTTCCTGTTCCCATTTGCTCGAACAATTGTACGTAGCGCATAATATGTTCATCATACTTGCACTTCAGAGAACAAAACAGCTGAGAGAAATTCGTTCGTTCCAAATAGAAACTCATTCAACCAAGGCTGAACATCAAAGCTGACCTGGAACATAGTGGCGGAAGTCCCTGTTTAAGGTGTTACCTACGGAAAAGAGTCACGTCGGTACCACCTACAGAAACCTGTTCCTTCCCCCTGCTGGATATGTATGTAGAAACCTGTTCCTTCCCCCCAAACCTTGAAATTTCTTTCAACGCTGTTTGGCGGGCAGCTTTTTGTCCCCAGGCGAGAATGAAATCTACGCAGAAGGGGTATCTATAGGTACAGGAAAATAATAAACCATTGAGTAATAATTTGCAGGTTTATTCCTTGTTTTGCTGCTCAACACGGATTTTATCAGAGGTGATTAGCAAATCACTGACAAGAGGAGCTCTTGCAAGCTTTACTCTAGGCTCAAAGGTCATAATAAATTACTGACCGAAAAAATGCATGTCCTTCAAATCAGCATTTCAGACTTTCAGTTTGTTAATGGAACAACTTTGGTTCCGTGTCTGTCCCGATAACCACCATATTATATTATTTTATCGAAATAAACTGTTGTTATCGAAATAAATGTTATCGAAATCGAGCTGAAATGTTGAGGGTACGTATGGGTCGGCCCATGGAAAGTCCCACATCAATTTCATTAATATCATACAGCAACTGTTGAATATAATAAGATGGTTACGCACGCAGTGAATGCAGCCTTCCCGTAAAATTCTAATCTAAACGTCTAATTCGTTTGTATTTACAGGTATGTACATTTTCTAACGGTACGTACTAAAAAAAGGTCGGAACGCGATGGAAAAAAATCCAGAAAATACGTTTTACTGGGGTTACAGAAACCGATCTCATCACTTTTGAGTAACGCATGTTAAAATCCGACAATAGCGAAAAACATTTTCATGGAACTTGCTCGAGATAACCGCTCTTTTTCTGAGCTTTACATTTATCAACTTTACTTTTTTCAACGACCTAACGCCACTCCCCAAAATGCGAGGACGATTATTATGCTAAAACATCTCATAGTAAATACGTTGAAAAAAATCATCCGCCCACCAGTTTGCCGTCAACGAAAACAATGCAATTTAAAGGTTGAAGATAATGGAGAACTCCAAAAATCCTCATAATTTAGCAGACCATTACAACCATGATACTGCTCTAAGAATAGAAGCCAAAGATGAATACATACGATCTCCAACAGGATTACATCAGCCTTATTATCCGATTTTATAAAATGGATGTAATTTTCATTTCAACTCAAGTATCCGGCAAACGTACTTAACGTCTTAGCAATGGAGGGTCTCCCCCAAGTTCTTACAATCCCCAATCCCCAGATGGTCCGTTCTCGCCAAAATCAATACGGCAGTGAAGGGGAGATAAGAGTAATATCTTTGCAGAGAGTCATCGAAATCCGTGAGTTATTGTGAAGTCAGTGCCGGATGGAGGACAATAACTCCAAATTTGCTCAGTGAAATGGAAAAAAATCCTGCCTCTGCCTCGCAAAAGCCTTTCTACTATACGTAGACATAACCAGCCGCAGGAGAGGCGAAGCGGTGAACTACGAGATCATAGATAAAAACGCTGTAAACTATCAAACACGGTTTATTATTTTCCTGGATACCTTTTCTGCGTAGATCACTGTTTTCTGTTTGAGAATAATCGGGCCATTTACTCGTGAGAAGCTGAGTACCTCGTATTTGCGTTTGCGCATGCGCAGTGTCCGTAGTCACAAACTAATCGTTCTGTAATTCATAGAGAACCATCTAAAAGCTGCGCCCCACCTACCCTCCAAATTTGAGCAAAATCGGGCAACTGGTACGTAAGAAACTGATTACTACGGATTAAGCGTTTGCGCATGCGCAGTGGTCATACCGATGATCTGAGTGTTATTATTCATAGGATAATTTATGGACCATCTGCTCATCCCGCAAATTTCAGCAAAATCTGATTCGAATTGAGGAACTATTGCGTAAGGCTAGGATTTGCGGATACATAAACGGACAGACACCGATCCAAATTCGTTCAAGTTACAAAACTGCGTACCTACCAGTCACATACAAAATAACCATCTTTCTTCAAATGAACTAGTACTATGGAGCCTCCATAGTAATTAATTAGCGTTTTACATGCTTCTGCTATGGGGTATTGAAGAAAAAACCTTGACGAGAGTGAGGTGACGAGAATGTTACCTAGCAACAGCACTTTATTTCTGGGTTTTTCAAACATGCTTTTGCGATTGGGTAATTAGGTACTGCTGGTCCTCCTCTCCCGCTCATCATGCGAAGCTGAAATTTGAAATCGAACCTTAGGAATGCTGGGTAAGAATGACAAGATGGGGTCCCTCCGTGATCAGCTGAGTGATCCCTGAGGCTAATTTTTGCCCCCTCATCCTACGAAGCTGAAATTTGACAGGGAGCAGAACTGTTTATTACACTTATTATTCCAGGAATGGAACCATTATGGTTTGGTTTGTAGGTCCCATTTGGAGTCTAGTTGGTCCGCAAGGTTCAGTGATCATCAGAATTTCAAAAATGGCCGGGTGGGGAGTTCGAGGGGCCATAAAAGCGCGCTACAGGAGATGGGGACGGTGGAAAAATGGATATTTATGTAACTGTAACTGCCGAACGTTAGGAGGATAGAAATTCAGTGATCTAAGCAGAAGAGGTTTTCTATACAGGAAAATAATCAACCGCTGCCTAATAATTTGCAGCGTTTTGGTTCATTTATTTTTTCAATAACGATCCTTTGGAATCTAGAATGAAAAACATAAATAAATCCCCCCCCCCCCCCCCCCTCATCGCGATTTGAAGGTTTGCGTTTCCGTAAATCCGAAAATGAATTTAAAACGCTGCAAATCCCTGCACAACGGTTTATTATTTTGTACAGAATACCCTTCTGTTACAGATCACAGGTCTCCGTACAGATAACCCTTCTATATAATATAATATGTACTATTCTACACATATTATGTAGATCGCGGACCCTCAGTAGGTTAGTACCTAACCCCGTACTCGTTACTAGGTACCTAACTAAACCGTTGTGTATTAATTTACCTGCATAGGTTCCCCTTCTACGGATATAGAATAATGAACTGTTGTGTAATAATTTGCCCATCATTAATACTTCAACGGTTGTTCAAGTTGCAAAAGTACCTATCAACAAAATCCAGCCCCTTATGGGTAGATGAGCCGTTGTGTAATAATTTACCTTTGTGTAATAATTTGCCATTGTGTAATAATTTACCCATCAATAATACTTCAACGGCTGTTCAAGTTGCAAAAGTAGGTACCTATCAAAAAAATCCAGCCCCTTCTGGGTAGATGAGCCGTTGTGTAATAATTTACCGTTGTGTAATAATTTACCGTGCTGTAATAATTTACCGTTGTGTAATATTTTCCGTTGTGTAATAATTTGCCATTGTGTAATAATTTGCCATTGTGTAATAATTTACCCATCAATAATACTTCAACGTTTGTTCAAGTTTCAGAAGTACCAACCAACAAAATCCAATAGTCCATCACTTGTCAAATGAAATAATATCGCAGAACAAACAACTCGACTTCATACAGCCATCCTTGATTATAATCAGATGCTCCGTAGTTATGATATCCGGGCCGGATTTATACCGTTTGATTCACGATCGTGTTGACGAAGCTTTTTGGTGCTCACGAACGGCTGGACGTACGATGCTCCGGGTGGTCTCAAAAAACTGTTTGGCTCATGACAAATTGAATAACGTAAAAAAAACCATATACCTTCCATCGGAAGTTTTCGAGCTACGGCGTTCTGAAAATGTCAACCCCAATTTTGAACCCCTTAGAGATGACTGACAGTAACGTCGAGCTTCGAGGACCAACTAGACCTCGAACGGAACCTATAACCCGAATTTCATCAATCAGCCACCCGTGATTGTAATCAGATATTCCCTAGCAATGATATCTGGGCCGGATTTATACTGTTTCATTCACGACCATGTTGACGGAAGTTTTTGCGCAAACGAACGGCTGGACGTACAACGCTCCGGGTGGTCTCAAAAAATTCTTGACTTCAAGATAAAAATGTTGAAAAAAACCATGACCTTCTATTGAAAGTTTTCGAGCTAAGGCGTTCTGAAAATGTCAACCCTTATTTTTTAGAGATGACTAAGCCAAGCTTCGCGGACCAGCTGGACCCCAAGCGGGACCTACAAACCAAATTTCATTAATTCTGGTTCATGGTAACTAATGAAAGTGCGAAGTACGAAAGACTGGCAGATATTTTTGGTTTATAATTTTCAATTTTCGTCTGGGGTTCAGTCAGAAAACCACGTACTCTTCTAGGCCAACATTTGGGTTCATTTATAAACCATCCTCAGGGTACAATGCCACATCAGAGGACATTTGATATCAATTAAGTACCTATAGAGGCAGTAGTAGGAGACATTTGGAATCTAACTACACACTATAATTCTAGAAAATGATAATCTGGAAAAATCTGTACCTAATATCTGATCCAAGAAAATATGGAAATAACATCGTAGCTATATGAAACTATGGAAATTTAACTATAAGAAAACAGTGATGTTTCAGGTAGTATCTTGAATGTTAGCATACCTTGGATGTTTTTGCTATCCTTATTACATGGGATAAGTTGCAAGACACCATACCATAGCCAATCATAGTCAAGTTCAGTGACCATGACAACAGCGGAGGACTCGTATTCATATTAAACAGTAGTTGGAGATCCAAAAACGATTGTGTGTGAATAGCAGTTACACATACAACACAACACGAATAGTGCGTCGTTTCCTGACTGAACTCCAAAAGCCCCCACAACCTACTTTGTAGATAGGAACAGCAACTTCCCAACAACCCATGGCCCGATTATGTTGAAATTTTTAGGAACTTTCTTCAAATTACGCGGAGGAGTTTTCTTTCAACCTTTCCTAAGCTTCACGTTAGGCTTCATGCATGCATAAAAACAAATAATAAAATTAATTATAGAATTCTTGAATCCACCGCATATAATTTATGAAACTGCCCGGCCGACACCCGTACTCGATCTAGGGCTTTTCTGGAGGAAGCACGAGGATTGGTATTGACCAAAGAAACCTGCGCAGAAAGTGACCTGCGCAGAAGGGGCATCTATAGGAAAATAATAAACCGTTGTGTAATAATTTGTAGCGTTTTTTGACATAGATTGTGTTTCTGGGGGCCAGGCCGAATTTTTCACGACAGAAAATATTTGCCGCAGATTTCGAATGATTTTCACATACAACTAACTACTCCGTAAGTTTCCACTCACGAAAATCGTTGATTCTAAAAATCGTTGAAAAGCTCTCACAAAAATCGTTAATCCTAAAAATCGTTGAAAAGATCGCACGAAGAAAATCGTGAATCCTAAAAATCGTTGAAAAGCTATCAAATGATCGTAAAACCTCACGCTCCCAAAACCTCACGCTCCCAAAAGCTTCCCTCCCCTAGTCACTACCTACTCCATAAACACATCATAATATTGTTAACACATTGTGCGCGTTACGCGATACCCACAAACAAAATTCGTTCAGATACTACAAGAATAACCATTGTCTGCGTGTAATGCATTCCAGTTTTGGAGGTAATTAACAGAAGGTAAATACCTAAAGGGTCCATTACGTACTAGTTGTCTGCACTAGTATATGAAGATGGTGCAGGTGGGAGTGCTGCGTTCACTTCATTAATAATACTGCATCTCTACATTTTTATAATCATGGTATAACAATATTTAGTAGATGTAAGAACTAATACCATATCCACGATTCGATGTTTCCCCAAGTAGCGGAGAAATTTCCGAAGTCCAGGATTTTTTTTTTTTTTACTGAGAACGACTAGCCACACATAGGTATATTGGGCATCTTGATTCGTCCAGTTAAAGGATCGAGCATCTCGTCCCCTAACCTCGGCGGAGGTCTCCCGATGAATCAGCTCCCTGACGATATAAATCCTCGGCCACACCCTTCAGAACACTATTTATTTCTCTTGTTACTACCTAGCAGTTTTCAGTCCAACGAGTGCGGAACCTTGAAAAAGGAATCCAACGAGGAGGAGAAAGGTGAACGACGATCGATTCAGAACATTTCTATACCCACCAGCAAGTCTCTTGTCTCACTAGGTATTCTTTGACGCCCAAATAAACCGAACCCAGATAAATTCTTCAACTGTCGTCCAAAGGTGGTTTGAAATAATATAAGGGCTACACATAAACCCAGATAAGACCACCATAGTTCCCTTCATACAACGGAGGAAGCTATCCTTCAAACATCCCTGTCTCCAAAGCAAGAGATTACCACTCTCAACAGAGGTTAAATATCTGTGAGTAGTGACCTGGAACAAGCACTTAGAATAACTTCTTACCACAAAATGCTAGGAAAGACATGAGGATTAGCTCGCAAAATAGCCAGCTGGACCTGTAAAGCTATTAGCGCCCACGCATCAGCCATATGGTGGCTGGCTACTATTCAACTTCTCAACTGAATAAGTACATAAAAGACAAGCGTGCCTATTCATCACAGAAGCGATAAACCCGTTCTCACTTACCTCACTCCTCTCCACCTGTTCGTCCATGAGACCTACTTGGGGGCTCTCCCGCCGTAATTGATGGAAGGGCCGGGCTCTGGGTGAAGGAACCAAACTTCGGTCTGATAAGGTATTAGAATTTATTGGCAAAAATACAATGCAATGTACAAATATCAAGGCAAATGAAGTGAGATGTAAGCACGGGGAAGCCTCACAAAAAAAGGATCTATGATTTGCACACCAAGTTCAAATAATTTGTGTCCAGGGGGGTGATGGAGTCTTGCATACTACTATCGATGTCTATGTAGTCTATGTATCATTTTCTTTAATTAATGTTTTTATTTAAATATTCAAGCATTTGCACCCATACGAATTTGTAAGCCTTACATAAAACCTAATATCTACAAAAAAGTATACATATATGTTTCTGAAAACTAAATTTTTTTTTTAATTACAGAGTTAAACAAATTCCTATAGTGGATATAAAAGGATTTTAGAGAACTATTCAGGAGATTCACGTTTCACGTCAAACGGCTCCTGCTACGATTTGAAACAATAACACCTTTCGTTGTCCACTTTTTCAAGTTTTAAATTTGTTGGACTTCTTGGTATTTGAGCAAGACACAAATAATTGTTTCCTAAAACATCGTGAAATACCTCCACAGCTTTATGTTTTATGTTTTATTGTACAAAGTCGACAATTTTTCGGCTTCCAACACCTTACGCTAGGAATCATAATCAATTAAATTAATCGCTTTGGAGTTATCAGAGTCATTCTCACCACTTTTAGGAGACAGTGGACTAGCCATAACAGTATAGTGGTCAGAAAAATCACTTTCATAAATTAATCTAATACTTTCAGTTTTAGATATGATCAGTACAAGATCTAGAACCCCCGATACTATTTTCGTACCATTCATTGACCATAGAAAGGAACCCAAGCTTAGCTATGGCATCCAAATAGTCACAGGCAGTACGCGATGATCCGTTGATGTTGATATCACCACAGGAAATTTGTAAAGAAGAACTAGAACATATTATCTTAGTGAAATACTCATCAATATTTTCAATGAAAAGAACCACATTGCTACCAGGAGATCCATAAATACCAGCGACAGTGTTACAGTGTCGCCCCCAATAAGAAGTGACACTAACTGAGTTGCACTCAAGTACCGCATCCTCCGTATTACCTTTGACCTCCAAACCATCCCGCACATATACTGACTCCCTCCGCACGATGAATATGAATTTTGCTAAATGAAAAGTTTTACCCATGCAAAATAAAATTATACAGGTCACGATTCCACGTTTCAGTAAAAACTACTAGGTATATACACTGGTACTTTCAACGAATCCAGAGAAATAATTGAAAAAACCAAATCTGTTTCTCTGTTTCCCAATTTTGACATAATATTTATGTAAATTCCATATAGGTACGCTTTGCAAATTAAATTCCATCTCGCCAAGAGATCTACAGATAAAGGCTCTTGCAACATTAAAATCATCTTAGTGCATCACTCAACGGTTAAGAATCCATAGATAGTCAGCACGATTGATGAGCCCTTGTAGTGCATTGGCGTAGCTGAGACAGTTGTTGTCATTTGTCGCATGATCATTTATGCCAAATTGATTTTTTTGCAGTTTATGCATTTTGGCTGTTTATCACACGATCATATTGATACGGTATCACGATCACGTGCGCAGTTTTGGCCCCTGTGCGTGTTGGTGCTTTACAATGTTTCTGAAGAACATTTTTTGTAGCAACGTGATACGCGCATATAATCCTCAACTCTGCAAGAAAGTCTAGTTAAACTCTATAGTTTTTTACGAAAGTCTTACGAGGTGAGAAAGAAAAACGCTGCAAATCCCTGCACAACGGTTTATTATTTTGTATAGAATACCCTTCCTTTACAGATCACAGCTCTATGTATAGATAACCCGTCTATATATTATGATATGTACTATTCTATACATATTATGTAGATCGCAGACCCTCCGTAGGTTAGTACCTAACCCCGTACTCGTTACTAGGTACCTACCTAAATCACGAGTTAAATGTTGCTAAAATAATTCTGCCGATGGCAAACAGTACCTAACAAAAAGAAACACACATAATGAAGTTCTGAAAAGAAATTGTTGATGAGGAGTGAAAAAAGTTGCGAAAGTACCTACCAACAAACTCCAGCCCCTTCTACGTAGATGGTATAATGAACCGTTGTGTAATAATTTACCGTTGAGTAATGATTTACCGTAGTAATAATTTACCCATCAATAATACTTCAAAGTTTGTTCAAGTTTCACTACCTACCAACAAACTCCAAAAGAGCCATCATTTTTCAAATGAAATAATATCACAGAACAACCAACTCGACTTCATACTCCACCAATATAATCAGGTGATCCCTAGCAATGATTTCATCTCCGCCAAATTTCCTATTGTGGGCGCGTCTCTGGTTACGAGATTTGGTTTGAATTGTATACAATTTCATTCACACTGGAGTCGAAAATGCCTGTCGGTGCAAACTTCGGGGCCTTACTGTGAACGAACGGCTGGACGTACGACGCTCCGGATGGTCTTGAAAAACTCGCAAGTTCAAGAACTATTTAAAACCGTAAAAATATTCACGTAAAAAAATGGTATAGGCGTTTTGAAAATTTCAACCCCTATTTTGAACCCCTTAGAGATGACTGACAGTAACGTCGAGCTTCGAGGACCAACTAGACCCCGAACGGAACCTATAACCTTCGGGTTATTCGGGGGCTTCGGGTTGGGTTCGGATGAAATTCGTTTCATCAATTTCCTTTCATGGTAACTAAGAAAAGTGGCCCGTACGGCGTACGGCGTACGGCGTACGGCGGACAGATAGAAATATTTTTATTGCAGTTTTGGATTCTACATACCTTGAAACGTAAACCATCAAATTTTGAGGGGGGGTAAGAATTTTTTTTTTCATGCTCGATTCCAATGGTTCATTATTGAAAATAATAAACCAAAAGACTTTCAATAGCTACAAGAAACTCTCCTTTTGGCATGTTTTGGGTTCACACGGAGGAAAGTGGGTAAGTATAGCCAGAAAATCCAACGGTATAGGCATAGGTCTTGCAAGCCATAACGGAAAATAACACAAATCCCTTTTAATGCAAAATATGTAGGTAGGTCATTAGGATAGATATATCGTTCATTTTAGTTTCAATCCATTCCAACGGTTGGTATTGCACAATCTAAAGATAAAAAACGCTGCAAATCCCTGCACAACGGTTTATTATTTTGTATAGAATACCCTTCTGTTACAGATCACAGCTCTATGTATAGATAACCCGTCTATATAATATAATATGTACTATTCTATGCATATTATGTAGATCGCAGACCCTCCGTAGGTTAGTACCTAACCCCGTACTCGTTACTAGGTACCTACCTAAATCACGAGTTAAATGTTGCTAAAATAATTCTGCCGATGACAAACAGTACCTAACAAAAAGAAACACACATAATGAAGTTCTGAAAAGAAATTGTTGATGAGGAGTGAAAAAAGTTGCAAACGTACCTACCAACAAACTCCAGCCCCTTCTACGTAGATGGTATAATGAACCGTTGTGTAATAATTTACCGTTGAGTAATGATTTACCGTAGTAATACCTAATTTACCCATCAATAATACTTCAACGTTTGTTCAAGTTTCACTACCTACCAAAAAACTCCAAAAGAGCCATCATTTTTCAAATGAAATAATATCACAGAACAACCAACTCGACTTCATACTCCGCCAATATAATCAGGTGATCCCTACCAATGATTGGCCGTATTCACAAATTCCTATTGTGGGCGCGTCTCTGGTTACGAGATTTGGTTTGAATTGTATACAATTTCATTCACACTGGAGTCGAAAATGCCTGTCGGTGCAAACTTCGGGGCCTTACTGTGAACGAACGGCTGGACGTACGATGCTCCGGATGGTCTTAAAAAACTCGCAAGTTCAAGAAATATTTAAAACCGTAAAAATATTTACGTAAAAAAATGGTATAGGCGTTTTGAAAATTTCAACCCCTATTTTGAACCCCTTAGAGATGACTCACAGTAACGTCGAGCTTCGAGGACCAACTAGACGCCGAACGGAACCTATAACCCGAATTTCATCAATTTTTTTTCATGGTAACTAAGAAAAGTGGCCCGTACGGCGTACGGCGTACGGCGTACGGCGGACAGACAGAAATATTTTTATTGCAGTTTTGGATTCTACATACCTTGAAACGTAAACCATCAAATTTTGAGGGGGGGTAAGAATTTTTTTTTTCATGCTCGATTCCAATGGTTCATTATTGAAAATAATAAACCAAAACTCACTCGGCAAGACGTTTACTCCGCAGTGATACGTTTTTCAAAAAGGGAATATGCATTAGAGTGACAGTCAATAGTACCTTTGGTACCATCATTATCGAATTGATTGAAAATCGCTCATCTCATAAGTTTAACGAGCGGGATGGAGGGGGAGCCTGAAAAATTCTGAAATTAATCCTTCCTATACAAGCTTCGTCGCCCGTGCGTGCTAACGCGGATATCCGAGCCATAGTGGGCGTAACGAACGGGATCGCGGGACGGAATGAAGTGGGGAACACTTGATAGGATCGACGGGTTGACAGAGGCGAGTGAATTGAAACAATAGGCGTTGTTAAATATCGCTTTAAAACAATCATTAAAAAAACTTGACTGAAACAGCATTTCTCTCTCCCTCGCGTACCAGCGGCTATTTACTGATGGATGTAATTTTTGACGTCCCGCCACCTCCCATCGTTTCTGGTATTTTCTCCAGGTCTCTCCCTCTTCTCTAACATGCTATCCGAAAGATTTCAGGCCCCGACAATCAAGTGGACATAACTCTCTCATTTTCCTCTCATCTCTCTCTCCCTTGCTTTCGTTTCCTCTTCTCTCGTCATTTCATTTTCCATAACAAACACCCATCCTATAAATATCAAGTAACAATGGTTTCCTCCCCGCGGGACTCTTAGCCACTGCGTGATTTGACAAATATACTCATACAAACGAGTCCTTGTTTCATTCCCGCGTATCTCCCATTTTGAGGAAGAAAATATGAATAAACTTTTTTACTTCGTTAATGTCACAATTTTTTCTATCCATACCAAATACAACCGAATGTTGATGGAGTAGTTGGCGGAACTAAAATGTCGCTATTGAAGATCTTCAAAAAGTTGAAGGACGGTTCTGACCGTGGATGAGGTGAACATTTTGAAGAGCTGGGAAAGGAAAATTTTGGTAGACCTGCATGTAAAAGTGGTAGGTACTTGGCGGCTCGGAACAAATTATGAAATTCATTAGCTTAATGGTCACGCGGACATGGCTCATGTGAGGATCATGGGATGTTCCAAGTATTCTGTTACAAGTTCCCCACGCCACAAAACATGGAATTCCACAATGTGGACACGGATACCTATGAAGAAGGACTAAATCATTTTGACGTTGTGATACTTAATCGAGCGACATTCTCGAGAAACTGAAAGAAATTACTAAAATAAGGGGCTATCTTAATATTCTGAGTTCATCGCCCTGCTAAACAGAGAACATAACAATAACCTGGGCATTCATGACGGTGGACTAGAACACTATTCAATTGAATGTAACCAACATCAAGACTTCAAGATTTTTGTTGTTGCTGCTGTAAACATGCTAAATTTACTAAATTTCCAAAAGTGGAGCACCTATTTACACGGCCAATAAGTTCCAGAATTGTTTTCTCTCCTAAAGGGGATTGAGGGTAATGCCTCTGAGACCACCAAGTGGTTCTATTGCGACTAATTCTTTCATCCCTATCCCTACACTAAATAAATGAGGAGACGACATCGTCCTTCAGTTCTTAAATCTCGGAGGGACCGACAGTACCCTTTCTGAAGGTCAAAATCTTTCGACAGCGGGGCAATTGCAGAGAAGGTATTGGGAAATCAAAAGATAAATACTTATCCCACGTTTAAATTTTAGTGCCACAGCTTGAGTACAATAACGATAGACCGATCCGATTTCAATTCAAAAACAACTAAACTTGGTGTTCGCGCCATATAGTCCCGATATCGCGGGTGGGTGATGGGTGGTGCTACCTGTTGTTTGCGACTCAGACTCGTGCACAGGGAAGCGCCGTCCGTCAGCTGCTGCGACCTGTCGATCTCATCAATCACCTTGATAATCAGTTAGTCCCCACCTTGGTAATCCTAGAGCCACCAACCTGACTGAGCTTGAACTCACCAGTGCACTCAGAATCCTTTGCCGTGTAACTCAAGCTCAGTTCTTTGCTGCTGACATGAGGACTGTCTCCAAAGGGCAACCTTGCTCCAAACCTCTGCAACATTTATTGCCCTTCATAGGTGAGGATGGGTTGCTAAGGGTGGGCGGTCGCCTTCAACACTCATTGCTACCTCCCTCCACAAAGCACCCAATAATCCTACCCAAGGAAGCACACCTCAGCACATTACTGTGTGACTTCTATCACCAGCAGCATTCCCATGCTGAACCTCAAGCAGTCCAAGCTGCAATACAAAAGGAGTTCTGGATCCTCTCTCTTCGTTCCTTATTGCGACAGAGAGTGTGGAAATGTCTGCCATGTGCCAAGGCTCGTGCCAAACTACATCATCCAGTGATGGCCAATTTGCCACCAGAAAGGGTAACGCCAAGTCGACCCTTTTTTGCCTCTGCAGTAGATATGGCTGGACCGATCTTGCTGAAGGAATCCACCCGTCGCAACTCAAGAGCTGTTAAAGCATACATTGCAGTCTTTGTTTGTTTGAGCTCCAAAGCTGCACACTTAGAGCTGGTTGGAGACCTTTCCACAGATTCCTTCAAAGCAGCATTGGATAGGTTCGTGTCAAGACGAGGCCTCTGCTCTTCAATCCACTGTGATAACGGGACCAACTTTCGCGGTGCCCATAACGATATGTTGGAGATCCGGCGCTTTTTAGAATCGTCAGAGCCCTGCCTTCAAGACTACTTGTCGTCCCGCAATGTGACCTATAAATTTAACCCGCCAGAATCACCATGGATGGGTGGCTTGTGGGAAGCAGCGGTCAAGTCGACCAAGCGACATTTATCCCGTATAGCAACAAACCGACAGCTAACCTATGAAGAGATGGTTACCCTCCTTTGTAGGATTGAGGCTGTCCTAAACAGCCGCCCTCTGTGCCGTATAACTTCGGATGTGGCAGACAACCCTGACTTCCTGACTCCGGGTCATTTCTTGATCGGAGCACCTCTGCTCAGCCCGCCAGAACTGGACCTCACTTCAGAACCACTCAACCACTTATCCCGTTGGCAGGCAGTTCAACGTGCCACCCAAGAGTTTTGGCATCGTTGGTCCAAAGAATATTTGAATTCCCTCACTGTTCGACCCAAGTGGACTGTCCCACGACCTGCCCTAGCCGTTGGCGATCCTGTCTTCCTAATGGGCCAAAACACACCTCCTCTCCAATGGCCTCTAGGAATCATTGAAGAGCTTCAACCAGGCCCTGATGGCATTGCCCGGAAAGCCAAGGTGCGAACAGCTAAGGGAACGTATCTTCGACCTGTTGCCAGACTGGTGGCTCTGCCTCCTGCAGATCCTCCAGAATCTTCTTCCTAAAATTTCTTATCTTTGGGGATTGGGGTATGGGGGGGGGGGGTTCATTTATCTTTTCCATAGTTTTTTCCTCTTTTTTTTAATGTTTTTCAAATATGGATTGGTCTTCCGAAATGGCATTTCGGGTGGGCGGAATGTTCGCGCCATATAGTCCCGATATCGCGGGTGGTTGATGGGTGGTGCTACCTGTTGTTTGCGACTCAGACTCGTGCACAGGGAAGCGCCGTCCCTCAGCTGCTGCGACCTGGCGATCTCATCAATCACCTTGATAATCAGTTAGTCCCCACCTCGGTAATCCTAGACCAGTTAGTTCCTTCTCGTGTCTCACGAAAACCGTTTATGCGTCTCGCAAAATTCCCCTTCATCTATCCTTCTAAAATTGGTCAGTTACCTGCCAGTAACAATTTTACCGATTCTCGCAAGTCGTTCCAAGTTGGTCTCCTTTGTAACACTATACTACTTTATATAAACCCTTCACACGGATTTGAATATAATTCGCGCCTCGCGATCGCTGCCGCCTTCCTTGCTGCCTCCAGTCCCGGATCTCCCGCCCCAGGCCTGGGGAAACGCATCGCTAGCTGCGCACCGGTGAGTCGTATATTGGTTACCCAATTATTCACAATCCGTGTCGCCTCTTTTTCATCCAAATTTCCTTTCTTATACAGTCCACTATTTAACTATTTTATATTACCAGCACCGCTTAGATTGAAGCCTTTTCCAATCTATGAGCGTGTTCTCTTTAGTTAGAACACTTGGACGGAAAATGAACTAGCATAATTACCTATTATTTTCTACATGTTTTTCGCGGACCCAACTTTCAACAACAAAAAACTAAGATGAGATAACAACTACAAAAACGGCAGAGAGCAAGTGCCTAGCGCGATTGGTGGGGAATAATTCAACCTGAGATTATTTCATGCGAATGTTGTTCGCACCACAGTTCAAACGAAACATCAGGTGTTCAGCCGTCTCCGCCTCGTCATCGTAGAGGCATCGTGTGTGTGTCCTACATTTGCCCATATTTTAAAGGTATTACCTCGGGAGGCAGCGGCCGGCGAAGAGGCCAGTAATGGCGACTTGCTTCTTGCGACACAAGGGCAGAAGAGCTTGAGCTCTTCTTGGAGAATCTACTGAACTGCTCGGCTTGCCTCAGCCTGGGAGAGTTACACCAGTGTGCAATTGTCATGGTATCTTTACGTATTGCATGGTGATGCGCTTTGTGATCACAAGCTTGGGTTCGGGACCAGTTGACTGTTGATGCCTTTTTGGCGAGGCGATCAGCATCCGCGGTGCCTCAGTTTCTTTTTGTCCAGAACCCCACAGCGACGTCAGCTTGTTGCTGTTCGCTGCCGCTTTGAGGGAGTAAAGGCAACTGCAGATCAGCTTGGATTTTATGGAGTTGACAGATATTGCCTTTAGAGCTGCTTAACTAGATTCAGAACATCAGACAAAACATAGATTCTGGCATCCTTGAGTAGTTTCTCAGCGGTCTTCTGTGCACAGATTTCTAGTGCATGGATTTCCGCCTGACAAATGATGGTTGACGGACCCAGGGCTTTTCCAAACTCCCTCATTGGAAACTAATTTGCTTACTATACTTGATCTTGAGACCAAAACTGAAAAGAAGGAAATTCAAAAGCCTGGCTCACACGCTCAAATTTTGAAAACGAACTCCGCGGAGAAACCGTTACGGGCGGACAATAGTGTTGTGGTGTTCCCCACTAGTAGAACCTCTACAGAAAAGGCGAGGGACGTAAAAACAGAAAAAAAGCGCTGTATCCAACCCTATTGTAGAAGGTGAAGATTTCTAGCGTCCGGACTTTGGGTAAAAAGGGTGGGCTTATTCGTGCAGCTGAAAAGGAGGCTCTCAATGCAATTTTGGCTAACCCTTCGCTCAAAGATAGCGGACTTACAGTCCCGCACCCTAGTAAGAAGTTACCACGAACCGCTGTTTGGAGTTCCCGCTGGAATGACTGAGGAGGGGATAATAGAAGGTTTGCTGAAGCTAAATAATCTGGAAGAAAAATAAATCAATGAACAGATAAAATTCTTATTCAAATAAAGCAGAAGGAATGTACTACCCAATAATATATTATGTTCGGTAAGTAACGATTTATTTTTCGAATTCATTGGGTTGGGTCCAATCAGGAGTCTCCAATTACGTTCCACATCAATGAATGGAGAACAATGAGGCATCCAGCTGACCATAATAATTTAATTGACGCAAGTAATTATGTCATCAAATGTAAGAGGATGTTACCAGTGATTCGCCAGCTGTTAAATAGATTCGTCAGCTATAAATTCTCTGGCAGCTCAACTAATAACAGTCAAAACAACTGTACTTCCAGGCATTCACCAAAATGCATCAGTAAACAACAATTAGCCGGAATACTACGGCAAACCACTTGGTTAAACGGTCCCGGGCTGGTTTCCAAGATCCGTGACCCCTTTAGCTCCATCAAAGGCACAGTCCTAACCCTTTCGTTCATTAGGAACCGTGGTAGGTTTAAAATTTACTATTTCAATACACTTCGCTGATCTACCCTTTGTAATCGATCTTTAGAACACGATATTGTTAGAGCGGAGGCGTCACAAGTCACAAGCCTATATGAGCCGTACCACGGCCGGCTTCAGAGAAGGCTGCGGCAGTAAAAAATTGGCAACGTCGCACTTCAGGCCGGCCGCGACACCACCCACCAATAAGACTATGTTTGTTTATTTCCGGGTTTCGATAGATCACCTATAGACCTTCTCGCGAAAATTATTTTCAACAGTAATATTGTTAACAAAAGTTATTGTTTTTAATGATAACAGAATGCAGGAAAATTGTGTCTTGCCTGAGTGCAAAAGTAATTAGGAATGTACGAAAGAATATGTGACTTCGTTTCGTTTTCCCAAGGATGAAGAGAAAAAGTGGATTCGTGCGATTCCCCGTGCTAATTGGGAGCCAAAACCTAGGTCAGTGGTTTGTATTTATAACATTTTCCCGAAAATGATTCAGGTACAGTAGATAAGTAGGTACCTTCAACAGGGAGAAAAGAAAGAATGGACCCTTGCAAAACCTAAAGATACGTACCTACAGTAGTTTCCATCATTCAACTACAGTTATGGTATGACAATAGAATATTCTATGACATTCATCATTGAATATTATGAACATTTTAATCTCTCAAGAGTTCGAGGATAAGTTTTTGAAGGCTCCTAACCAAAAAGACATCGTAACATTTGTCTCAGAGAGATCGCATTCCAAATTAGAAGACAGCAATAGATGCGGTCAATATGATTACGAACCATTATTCCAAGAAATTTCGCGATCAAAAATCGAAGAATGCTGCAAAATCCTTGCCACGTGGGTTTATTAGGTATACTATTGGACATCAAAAAAGCTGGATATTCATTTACTGTTTATTTCATGTGTAATAATATTGATATACTTAGCTATTTTTGGCATTTTTCACAAATTTTGGCCCCAAAAACTCGAATTAGGCTCCTATTTTTGACAAATTATCTTCGATCAACTTCTCATTGAATTGTCCGGATTCACCTCTGAGTTATTATACAAATTTCTAGTGATTACAGCCATTTTCACAGGTTTTTGAAAAATCATCATAAATAAATATTCATAAATTCACCCATAACACCCCTCGATGTTTTCCGATCGGACTGGGGAGTTAGGGGACTGGGGAGTTAGGGGGTTTTCAAACCGAAAATTAAGGTAGATATCGATGAATCGACGGACGGTCATTGCGTTTTTGGAATCTACAAACCTTGAAACGTAGATAAAATTTTGAGGGGGTGAACAAAAATGTTCCGAACCGAATACATAGGTGTATTTGGAGAATAATTAACCAAAATGGCAGTCCCAAGTTGAAGAAGTTCCAGAAGTAGAATACTATAAGCAAACTATAATTAATTCATGTTCATTTTCCTTTTCTCCAAGTCATCTTGCTTGTCCCTTTCCGTTGTTCTAGGTATTAGTTGAGGACCTTTCTTTTAAATAATGCATCATTCAGAAGATGGCTGTTTTAATTAATTATACCTACTCGCAATATATAGGTATAATAATAAAATAAGTGAAGGATTCATTCATGGAGCTAAAAGAACGCAGTGGTTACGAAAGGGGCCTGAAGCAAGAAGCTATTACAGCGTTGCCAGATCTTGCGCCGCAGCCTTCTCTAAAGCCGGCCATGTCCGTACCCATGACTTCTGTTTATAGTACTTCCCATTTTTTCAATGAAAGTAGGTTCCGTTCTAAGAATTTTGAGACCAACTGCACTCCCCTACGATGAACAGTTCTTTCTCCATGAACTTTCAAATTTTCGACAACACTTGTTGCCGAAACTTTGAAAGATCATATAAAAATAACTAGGTATATTCGTCGTAGGAGAGGTCAGTTGGTCTCAAAATTCTTAGAATTGAACTACTTTCATTCAAAAATATAAACAGACGTCATGAGTACTCGTCATTATTTAGTGGCTTTTCGTTCAAGATGGATATCGAATGGATTAATCTACAAAATTAGTTTATGAGAGGGAGAAGATGATACTCTAATCAATAGCTGCGACAACTGAAGTCAGTACCGACTGAAGGTACCCTGGAGGAGGGCGGAGGGATGCTACATCATTATGGCACCCGTAATCGTTTCTTGGCTTATGGTGACGTCGGATGATTAAGCGTCCGGCGATGAGAAAGTAGAACCCAGTAGGAGGTATATTCACCAACTAACACGTCAAAAATTCAGTGTTATGAGTCTTGGAACATCAATGAATGCTGTAGTAACTATGTGGTGTAGTAAATTGTATGAATACGAGAGGCTCAGCAACATCCTAGCTTCAAAATTGGATCTAACATCAAGCCCAACAAGTAGTCGAACCATCGATAACTAATTGGGTTCCACTGCAATATCAATATTTAATAATGTCACCTATATTGTTAAAGGCATACGATTCTGCTGATGTCAGCGTCATTGCCTTGCTGTGTAGGTGAACAAATAATTCGATAAAATAGTACCTGGCTAAAATCTCACCCTGGAAAATAATAACGTTCTGCTCGGAGGTTTTGCTGGAGTACAACAAACCGCATATTTCTTACTTTTGTTTTAACAATGATCGTGTGATGGGGATGGTGGAAAAGGAAATCAAATTATAACACAATGCAAACTTTTACAAGTTGAGAATAGCTTGCTAACGAAAGAGCGCACGCAATGGAAACGGACTAGAGCCTAGTAAACAAAAATTAATCAGAGCCCGCAGCAGGTTCCTTGAATAGCGAATCGTTAAGGGAAGGCGGTTTGATGATCACCTTCATCCCAGGGGAGGAAGAAAAGCTGTCTTATTGCTTTCTCTCAAATCGGCTGAAATGCTGGGGAAAAACGTGGTGTTGAGCAGTGGAAGGAATGGAAGGAAGAAACCACTTACCTGTCATTTCTTTTGGTTACACTAAACACTAAATTCATTCCAATTTATTTTTAAAAGCGCAAGACAGCAGCACAGCACAAGGTGTCCAGTGAACGGAAATTGGTGAGTACGGTTATTCAAGATTGTTATTTTCCTGATTATTATCGATCACCAAACCAAGATGGGAAACACCTTCAGTTTACTTACGGTAGAATACTAATTATTCATCTACATTTCACTTACAGTGGCCTTCCCAAGTATTAATCTACATGTTACCAGTACCTATGTACTTACTGTAGACTGTGCATTTTATTCACAATAGGCTCTCATGATTCAAATCTTGATAATTCGATGATACCTAATTTTGATACTTTGAACCAATCGCTCAGTCTCTTGAAAAACCGGTAAACCTAAATCACTAGGATATCCTGTGAGTCTCAAAACACTTGTTAAGTACCGAATCCAAAGGTTTCTCGACCGGCAGGCCACCCGCTAACACATTAAAATTTGATATCATCCTTCTACTGGCAGAAATTTTAAAATTCTTGAGAAACTCAACTCGTTTTGTTCCCACTAACTTTACTGTCCATATTTATTTATACTGTTAAGATAATAAGGGTGCTTCAAGTTTTGTTCACAGTTAAATTTTGTTTCTTTTGAAATGTTTGATTTCTTGTTCAAATGTTTCATCCGCACCTTTCAATTATTCGAACTATCGATTAAATCAAACTTCCGGTAGTTCGCATTACTGAGGGTCGTTTGTACCTATTTCTAAGACCACTAGAGTAACAGTCCACCATGTCTTTGTCTAATCCTATTCTATGTATCACTTTAAGCCTAAAGTCGCTAAGTCAACCTGCACACAATCAGCAGTACGGCCCACAGAATTTCTTACTGTGAGGTGTGGATAGCACGAGTAATTCAAGAGTGAGGTTTTACGGTCGGATACATAATAGATGAACAAGGCTGGGAATCCCATAACGTATTTATGTGAGCGCCACCTCTTGGAAATGGGAGCAATGGATTATTTAGCGGTCAGGATTGCGTTTTATCGGTTCAATAGCAGTTTATCGATGTGCAAATCTCGGCTTGGCATCTTCTCATGTTAACCATTCCAGTTACTGTATGTCTGCCTGTACATCCTTATATTCCTAGTATTACCTATGTCCTTGTACTCATTTTAAACATCACAATTAATGAACAACCCAAACAAGCAGAATGTGAAGAATTTACGGGCACAAGTTCAATACACATGGACCAATAGGTATTTTATATTCTCCGAAACTTTAGTCTTTGCGTAGGTAAACATGATATTCCTTGAAATGCTCTCAATTTCGAACTTGTGCCTGTGCAATATCCCTGTATCCCGAGTATACATCCTATTCCTTCAGTGCCTAGTACATTCATATCGTGGTAAACGATACACCTGATTACGTAATATTTCCTTCATTGGGTTATTATAGATTTCTTCGCTACATACATTGATAATGAATTCTAGCAAGCCCTGTGAGTCCCAGACGGTCCGGTATCAGTATCTATGCTTACTTATACAGTTTATAGTTTTGTAGGTAATATTAATTACGTACTAAGAAAGTATACCCCTTAAAAGTCATTTAAACGATATCTTCACTGGAATACCTACAATTCAGCAAATATTTTATCTCTCGTCCATTCATATTTGTACAAAATCATTATTCAACTTTCAGTTCAACGTCGCCATGTAACAATCTGAGAAATCTATTATACTACTGATGTACCGCTCTACGAGGGAGAGTTGGCTTCCTCACTACCGGAAGGTAGGAAGCCTTGGATTCGAGACTGAGTTTTTAAAAAAATCATGTCCTCCAAAATGAAAATTCCAATTACCATTTTGCGTTTCAGACATCAAGGAACATTTTTGATTCCGTGTCTGTTTGTCTGTCCGTCTGTGTGTCTGTCTGTCTGTGGTCAATTCCTTGTAACGCCCATTAGTATCCGAAGTAATGGTTAAATGGGCTGAAATTTGGAGGGTAGGTACGGGTTGGGTCACAGATGGTCCCATACCAAAATCATAAAAACGTACTATAACTTTCGCCAGCGCATGCGCAAATGTGAAATACTTGAAACCCCCGTAACTGCCTTAAATACCGTTGAAATGAGTTTGAAGGGTCGATCAGGAATAATACTTTGATAGTTCCACATAAATTTCACTGGAATCGTACCGTAACTTTCATCTGCGCATGCGCAAACATGAAATTTTACCATTTTCTTGTAACGCTTCTAACTACGCGAAAAACAGTCGTAGAAAGCTGAAATTATGAGAGTACACGCGGGTTAGATCGCGGATGGTCCCGCATCAAAATCATTGAAATCGTACCGTAACTTTCGTCCACGCATGCGCAAACGTGAAATATTTGAAACGCCCATAACTACCTCAAATGTCGTTGAAATGAGTTCAAACTTAGAGGGTCGACCAGAAATAACACTTTGATAGTTCCACATGAATTTCACTGGAACTTTCGTCTGCTCATGCGCGAAAATGAAATGCTGAAAATTTTTGAAACGCTTGATCCTATTAAGCATGTTAGGTAAATTATTACTACCCTATTTATTGCTATTCAATCATTTTGACTCATCATTTTTCTTTAACCAATTGATTCTATACGTCCATATTGCAGTAAGTGAGGAAGCTGTACTGCCAACCCAACTTGGCAGACGTTACTCAATGATTAGTCAATCGAGCTGTATAACTCGAAAACAATAGGCGATTTGCGTAATAGGTAGCCTTGATTGAACCACTTAGTTGGGCGGTAATTGAAGTCTATTATAGTAGTATGGTTACCGCCAGATGCAGACAAGCACGACGTTCCATCACGCGAGCATTAACTGTGTTGAAATGACATTATATTGTAAGAGCGTGGTATCGATTATGAATAATATCATGACACCATGTATGATATCTTATCCCTGGGAAGAATATTCAAAACGTGATCGACCCTACCTGACCTATTAAGTGTTACCGGCGCCTTTTATGACGGTTTTCACGTATAACAACTTCATTGCTGTTCGTGCGACTTCCTTATTTTCGATCCCCTAAAAATCGTTCACTACTCGTTGAAAGGTTCTTAATTTATTTCAAAACTACACACACTCAAAATCGCCTATCGTCTACTCTGTACTTGAACGCAGCATAAATTTGGAATTTGTATTTACCCTCCTTGACCTCGTTGCAGGATCCAAGTTGGAAACTACCTGTTGAGTAGGTAGTTACTGTTGGCCCTAGGGGGCAGGGACTGTGGACGCCCCAGTAATGGTCAGTACTTGATAGCATGAGGTATGCTACTGCAGTTCGTCATGCAGCATGGCTAAAAGAGCGAATTTTCAAAGAAATATTTGTGCTATTTTGTAAAAAGATGATATAGCGCGAAGCCATACCACTTTTCGTAAAATTATACTACATTTTCGTGATTTCAGCCATTTTTACCGATTTTTGACCCTTGAAGTAAAATCTGACCCACTCTTTTTTGATAAAAATAGTTTTATCACGATACTACAAATATTACAAATTTTATGCGTCAGGCACAAATATCAAATTAAATGTTCTTCTTAATAAAAATGAAAATTACATGTTGATCTTATATAAATTATGATCTTATATAAATTTCTCTTACTTTCTAAACAATTCTAAACAATAAATCAAAATAAATACTCTTACATGACAATATTATCTCTGTACATCTTTTTGAAATTGGTGATAGTTTTGGCATTTTTATAAATTTGAAGGTGTTTGTTATGCATCTCATATATGATTTACGCCGATGATTTACAAATCTATGTGTCCACAAAACCAGAGTTCCTAAATTGTACTGTGTCGAAATTAAATGAACAATTGGAAAAATTAGTATCATGGTGTAATAATCACTGCCTTACGATCAATGCAGCCAAAAGTAAGGCAATAATTATAGGAAATAAGCGCTTATTAAATAATTTGGAGTACTCGAGTCTTAGTAATGTTATCATTATTGGACAATCATTAGCCTTTGAACGCGAAGTAAGAAACTTAGGCATTATGGTAGATGAGTGTCTATCCTGGTCCCAGCAGGTGTCAGCAACATGTCGTAAACTGTTCAAAGCATTGTATCAGCTTAAAAGAATTGCCTACCATTTACCTGTGCACATCAAAGCCAAGTTAGTCACAACACTCATCATTGTGCCACATTTTGGTTTATTATTTTCAATAATGAACCATTGGAATCGAGCATGAAAAAAAAAATTCTTACCCCCCCTCAAAATTTGATGGTTTACGTTTCAAGGTATGTAGAATCCAAAACTGCAATAAAAATATTTCTGTCTGTCCGCCGTACGCCGTACGGGCCACTTTTCTTAGTTACCATGAAAAAAAATTGATGAAATTCGGGTTATAGGTTCCGTTCGGCGTCTAGTTGGTCCTCGAAGCTCGACGTTACTGTGAGTCATCTCTAAGGGGTTCAAAATAGGGGTTGAAATTTTCAAAACGCCTATACCATTTTTTTACGTAAATATTTTTACGGTTTTAAATAGTTCTTGAACTTGCGAGTTTTTTAAGACCATCCGGAGCATCGTACGTCCAGCCGTTCGTTCACAGTAAGGCCCCGAAGTTTGCACCGACAGGCATTTTCGACTCCAGTGTGAATGAAATTGTATACAATTCAAACCAAATCTCGTAACCAGAGACGCGCCCACAATAGGAATTTGTGAATACGGCCAATCATTGGTAGGGATCACCTGATTATATTGGCGGAGTATGAAGTCGAGTTGGTTGTTCTGTGATATTATTTCATTTGAAAAATGATGGCTCTTTTGGAGTTTGTTGGTAGGTAGTGAAACTTGAACAAACGTTGAAGTATTATTGATGGGTAAATTAGGTATTACTACGGTAAATCATTACTCAACGGTAAATTATTACACAACGGTTCATTATACCATCTACGTAGAAGGGGCTGGAGTTTGTTGGTAGGTACTTTTGCAACTTTTTTCACTCCTCATCAACAATTTCTTTTCAGAACTTCATTATGTGTGTTTCTTTTTGTTAGGTACTGTTTGTCATCGGCAGAATTATTTTAGCAACATTTAACTCGTGATTTAGGTAGGTACCTAGTAACGAGTACGGGGTTAGGTACTAACCTACGGAGGGTCTGCGATCTACATAAATATGCATAGAATAGTACATATTATATTATATAGGCGGGTTATCTATACATAGAGCTGTGATCTGTAACAGAAGGGTATTCTATACAAAATAATAAACCGTTGTGCAGGGATTTGCAGCGTTTTTTGTATTGTTCGTGTTTGTATACAGACATGCAAGAAAAGCAAATAGGGGACTTGCAGAAGGCCCTTAAAGCTGCAATAAGGTTTATTTACGAACTGCCTTATGATGCCCATGTGACACCTTATTATAAGCAGCTAGGTTGGCTGAAAATAAAGAATGTTTTCGAAATCAACGCTGCCAGTTTGACGTTCAAAATATTAAATAACAGGGAACCAGCTTATTTACTAGAGAGGTTTAAAAAACATGTAGATATCAGCTCGTTCTCTGGAATGACCAGGTCGGATGCTGATCAGTTAGAGATGCCTAGGCACAGAACGGGGGCTATTAGCCAGTCATTCACAGTGACATGTGTCAGACTGCATAACAAACACCTTCAAATTTATAAAAATGCCAAAACTATCACCAATTTCAAAAAGATGTACAGAGATAATATTGTCATGTAAGAGTATTTATTTTGATTTATTGTTTAGAATTGTTTAGAAAGTAAGAGAAATTTATATAAGATCATAATTTATATAAGATCAACCCTCTCCCTCTCCCTCTCCCTCTCCCTCTCTCTCTCTCTCCCTCTCTCTCTCCCTCTCTCTCTCTCTCTCTCTCTCTCTCTCTCTCTCTCTCTCCCGAAAGTGACGTATGGCTCGATTTGTTTAGAATATGTGCAGGAATTCAAGAACTTAGGAATAATGGTACAAAACACACTTTCCTGGGACACGCAAGTAACTAAAATGTGTAACTTTGTTTTTAAAAGCTTATACCAACTAAGAAGAATAGCTATCGATTTCCCAACGCAAGTACGAAAGCAGCTGGCACAATCGCTCATTCTCCCGATCTTTGACTATGCTAGTGTAGCTCTCTGTGACCTTAAAAGCGGAGATATTGACCGCCTGCAGAAAGCTCAAAATGCAGTTGTTAGGTTCGTTTTGAGAACTAAATGGGACGAGCACATTACGCCGCATTTCAAGGTACTAGGGTGGCTTAAAATAGCAGAACGAAAAAAGCTGCAGATAGCTGTATTAATGTTCAAAATTTTGAAATATAAGACACCTAAGTATCTGTTCGACGAATTTACTTGGATGTCCCAAGTGCACAATAGGAGCACAAGGCATAAGGACATAGTCATGCAGATTCCCATTCACAGAACCTCGATCTTCAACCGATCATTCATAATTCAAGGAACAAAAATTTATAATGAACTAGTGACAATGTTCGAAATGGACCAGAAAACTGAAATCTTCAGAAACAAGGTCAAAATGATGCTATTAGATAAGTACTAATAACCATTATATGTATCATTGATGTTTATAACGAACTGTTCATATTACCCATTATTGTATTATTTAGTATGAAGATTCACCTATAACATTATTTTATTTTTATGTAAAGTCATTTACGATTGTAAGAGGAATGTATATATTTTTTTATCCAGGGATGGTGGAAGAGAGGGCCCTAAGGCCCTAACCAGTCCCTGGTGGATAAATAAACCATACAATCAATACAATCAATCAATCTCTCTCTCTCTCTCTCTCTCTCTCTCTCTCTCTCTCTCTCTCTCTCTCTCTCTCTCTCTCTCTCTCTCTCTCTCTCTCTCTCTCTCTCTCTCTCTCTCTCTCTCTCTCTCTCTCTCCCTCTCCCTCTCCCTCTCCCTCTCCCTCTCCCTCACCCACTCCCTCTCTCTCTCTCTCCCCGCGCAGGCATGTGACGCTCAGGTGAAACGAAGAAATTTATTTCCTCGCCATGAACGAGATCTCAGAACCTGCGACGATATTAGCGATGCGGGAAACTTCGACCAAGAACTAATATTTGCCCGAGATAAACTGCGAGAAGGAAATGTTCTTATCTGAGAAGAACGCACAAATAAGGTTGAGAGGGGTCAAATGTTATTAGAATATTTTATTTTACTCCTTTTAATTTCCTAGAAAAGCTAATTGCTTTTAGTTTCGGCGTGGGACTCGTTATTGCTAACGGAAAGAACAGCGAGGCATGGAGGGTAGCTAACCTAGTTAAGCTGCGCTTCCTTTATTTATTCTTCCCATAAAATTACCCCCAGCTCTTCGGTTCTTGGTTAACTCGATTCCGGTGCTAAAGAGATAATTAGCATAATGGAAGCAGCCAGACTTGGGTAGCACGATTGTGGAAAATATGACGCTCCTGGTAGGGCAGGAAACAACAGTAATATATGAACGGTTTGTGTAATACGTTTAAATTACGAAGCCCATTTGTGTAGAGAAGCGGAGGAACTATGAAATGGAGATTATAAAGAACATTTAAATCAATATTATCATACATCACACGACAAAACTAGGAGGAATAAGAAACTTGGCCGGCAATAAGTACAACTTTAAAAAGGAGCACTTGATCAGAACAGGGATTCCTAACCAATAATGGGTGGCGACCTCCAGCAAAGAAGAAGAGAACTCTACCACTTCCATACCACAAGTGGTGTCATCAGGGATGCAACAAGTACCTATGAAAAAACCTAAGCGTTTCTATCGATCATTATGTATTTTGGAATGTTGAATCTGTTTTTGAAGTTTAAAATTCATGTCGAGTAATTATGAGGACAATAAATCGGACGGGGTATCCACGAAAATTTGAATGCTTAAGTAGGATGCTTGCACATGCGTAGAGGCTGTTGCTATAACTGATTGATAGGGGACAATGAGAGACCATATTTGCGCACTTTAACAACTAATCACCCGAATCGCCACTAAAATCGGTAGAACGGAAACGAATCAATAGTGTCAGGAACTTCGTGATTGGGCAGACAAAAGTTACAGTAGATTACAAGGAACCGGGTACACACAGGCAGATAGGTAATAAACAATTGTTCCTTCATGTCTGAAACGTGAAATGCGCGTGAACATTTTGATCAAGGAGAAAGTTCAGTTCTTGTTAAACTAAGGCTATCCTACCTTTGGTAGTGACGCAAAATATCATACACATTTGGTAAGTATCTCTGTTTTTCACAGCCTTTGGTATGGTTGTTTGATTACATATTAGACATACCTAATTAGTTACTGGTCGACCGATCCCTTATATTCGTATTGCGCTGTAAGTAGAAGTGTTGATTCCGATTGGTATCGATGCTGGGCTGCTGTCATACCGCTCACAGACACTGATGATACTACGGTTGACACCCCTTCATCCACCCGAGAAGAGGTTGGTACATATCCCTTCGCACAACCAAACCTCAAACGCCTATCGGAAATCGATTAAGAAGGCTTGCCCACCTAGGTTTTCCTCAGCCAGTTGCCACTCTTAGGTTAAGTTAGCTCATCAGAATAAAATCAGCACCCAGTGTTTTCCCCCGTCAGAATTCCAAGATAATATTCAGCAACGACGCCGCATTATGTTGACGCGCCTTCATATATTATACAGAATAAATAAAGAGTGCTGTCGTGATATCACTCATTGTAATGTAAAGATTTGGCAAATAAACTTACGAATGAGTTGGTAGGCGTGGACAGGCAGCTCGAGGGAGCTGGAAGGGTCGAGTGGGAAGGGAGCATAGTCCCCAGACTATAACAACTCGCTGTCTTATCTCTCTCTCTCTCTCTCCTTGCCTCACTCCTCCTCCGAAAAGATCCCCAGACTGGTCTATCCACTGAGGCACCAAAAGATCCCAGACTGGTCTATCCACTGGGCACATCCTAAAAGATCCCAGACTGGTCTATCCACTGGGCACATCCTAAAAGATCCCTGACTGGTCTATCCACTGGGCATATCCTAAAAGATCCCAGACTGGTTTCGTAATAAACCATTCAGGCAGTCTGTCTTCTCAGCTTATAGATTGCTTTAACCTGCTAAGAAAAATTATGCTATTGGGTGAGGAGGTTTTAGAAATCACTAAGGCTGGTTGAAAACTACGCGATATCATCATCAGAAATGCAGACTGACCATAAGCCGCAGATTGGTCTATCCACTGGGCATGACTCTCACCTCACCATCCCGTCTCATCTAATCTCAAACCACAACAAGTGCAAATCCCCCATGGGGTTATTACTTACTTGAGTAATTCCTCCAAAAAACGTCAATTGGAGAAATTATGGTTACCTACAAT
Source organism: Leptopterna dolabrata (assembly GCA_954871275.1). Taxonomy (NCBI): domain Eukaryota; kingdom Metazoa; phylum Arthropoda; class Insecta; order Hemiptera; family Miridae; genus Leptopterna; species Leptopterna dolabrata. The sequence goes on from OX940975.1 coordinate 41,091,753, forward strand.
CTACTGCGTAACGTTTTTGGATTTACCTACACTGAGAAAAATACACTATCACTGCACACTATCTCAGTGATAGATGAACATACCCACTATCGGTTTCCTATCAGTTCCCTATCAAAGGGTTCCTCCTCCGTGGCCCAGTTTGCCCTCAAGTGGCACACTATCAGACAACTATGAGGCACCTATCAGATAACTATCACATGACAAAACTCATCTATCGGGAACCTATCACTTGGTTTTGCATGCTATCAAAAGTCTATCAACATGGATGAAACATCCTTAAGTGATAGTAGTTGACATCCCATTCTATCAGATACCTATCAATCCGATATATCTGACCTATCAGAAACCTATCAAAATGTGGCAGTGAAAGAGTGAAAGAAAAAACTCTATCAAAATTGCGGCCTGATCACTATCAAAAGACTATCACATGATGAGAATGATAGATAGCATCTTTCACGTCTCTCAAGAATGCGGCCTGTTCACTATCAAAAATCTTTCACTCATACAGAATGATAGACAGCACTTTTCATCTTTATCAAAAATGCGGCAAATACACCATCGAAAAACTATCATGCAATGAGAGTGATAGATAGCATTTTTCATCTCTTTCTGAAGAACTATCGAAAGGCTATCATTGGGTGAGAATGATAGATAAAATTTTTCACCTCTATCAGAAGCTCAACCTGGTTACTATCAAAAGGCTATCGTAGGATGAGAATGATAGAGGGAATTTTTCATCTCTATCAAAATCTCTACATGGTTACTATGAAAAGGCTATCACTGGATGAGTGTGATAGATGGAATTTTTCACCTCTATCAAAACCTCAACATACGCTATCATTAGATGAGAATGATAGATGAAAATATTTCACAGTATTAAATGATCAGCTTTGATACCATGAAAACATACCAATATACCAAACTATCAAAATGATTGGAAAATCATAGAAATCATCTATCATTGGAAAATATAGATAGGAACATTTCACCCTATTAAATGATCAGCCTTTTTAGAACATTACCTTCAGTGAAGGATGATAGAAATATTCCATTTGATGAAATCAACAGCCTTCATGCTATAAATGTGGCACTGTAAAAATCCCTACTCCTCCAATGGGGGGGGGGGGGATTTTTTTTTGAGACTAGTGAAGAAGGAGATAGTGTTCTTATAGGGTAGTGATAGCGTTGTAATAGCGTTTTTATAGATACAGTTCTATCAAAAGGCTATCATTGGATGAGTATGGTAGATGGCATTTTTCACTTCTATTAAAAGCTCAACATGGTTACTATCAAAACGCTATCATTAGATGAGAATGATAGATGAAAATATTTCATACTATCAAATGATCAGCTCTGATACCATGAAAACACTATCTCTATTGGAAGATGATAGATGGAAATATTTCGAACTACCAAAATGATGGTCATACATACCATGAAAACACTATCGCCATTCGAAAATTATAGATGGGAATACTTCATCCTATTAAAAGATCAGCCTTTTTAAAACATTGTCTTCAGTGGAGAATATAGAACTATTCCGTTTGATGAAAATCAACAGCCTTCATGCTATAAATGTTGCAGAGAAGAGTGCGTCAGTGTTCTGTCAGCTTGTCAGACAACCATGAGAACACTATAACGTATATGATTCTATCCAATGAAAACAGGGACTACATTATTCCTTTCACTGCACATTGCACAGCCTGTATGCATTCACAGGAAGCAGTTTTGGTAGGTAGGTACGATATATTGTAACACTATAAAAATGCTATTACAATGCTTTTGCCCAAAATCAGATTAGCAGATAAAGGATAGGTCTCCTTCTGGACTAATACCTTCCTGCACTGGGCAGCAGTTATTCAGCTGACTATGCAGGGGAATGCCGCAGTACCTGAGGTACCACCTGTAATATCTGCAAAGCACATTCTTAGGAAGTCGTCGGATTCCATCATTGGAATGATGAGTCGAATACTCCTCAACAATTAAAAATGGGTACGTACATACGTACAAAAAGCCAATTTGACATTTTCAAATACCGAAACCTGTGATAGTAATGGTATAGGTTTTTGATAGGCACGAACTTTAATTTATAGAATGATATGGGTCTATCACAGCATTAGGTGTGATAGGTTATTGATAGATACGCAATTGGCTGATAGTGTTCTGATAGGTTGTTGATAGTTGTTTGATGGAGCACTCATAGTGAACTCATAGGGCTTTGATAGCCTTTGGTTGATAGTGTTTGAAAGAGTATAGTTCATATTTGGTAATTTATATCCGAATATCAAATTTCGTACTCAAGGTATCATCACATGAAGGTTTAGGTACATTTCAATGGTTTGGAACCAATCCTAGTCAGTTGAGAGAAGTCAGTTGAAACCAGTTTGTCTGTCTATAATTTGGTCGAGAAAGCATTAAAGTATGAAAAACAGAGTAGAGGTTTGTAAAATTTAAATTTTATAATATGAAGGGGTGTCTCTATCAAAAATCCTGTAGTGCTGGTCTATCACAGGATAACTTGTGATAGGTTTCAGATAGATATGCCATTGGCTGGTAGCGTTCTGATAGGTTGTTGATAGTGTTTTGATGGAGAACTCATAGTGAACTGATAGGGTTTTGATACCCCTCGGTTGATAGTGTTAGAAAGAGTTTCTTTCGGATTTGCCATTTTATATCCGAATATCAAATTTTGCACTCCAGGTATCATCACATGAAGGTTTAGGAACATTTCAATAGTTTAGAACCAATCCTACCCCTAATCATCCCGAAACATTAAAGAAAGTCAAAACCGATCTGTATGTCCATAACTTGGTTGAGAAAGCGTTGAAGTATGACAAACAGGGTGGAGGTATGTAAAATTTAAATTTCATTATATCAAAAATGTCAAAAGTGCCTCTATCAAAAATCGTGTAGTGCTGGTCTATCACAGAATAACTTGTGATAGGTTTTTGATAGATACCCCATTGCCTGATGGCGTTCTGATAGGTTGTTGATAGTATTTTGACGGAGAACTCATAGTGAACTGATAGGGTTTTGATAGCCCTCGGTTGATAGTGTTCGAAAGAGTTTCTTTCGGATTTGCAAATTTATATCCGAATATAAATTTTGCACTCCAGGTATCATCAAATGAAGGTTTAGGAAAATTTCAATGGTTTGGAACCAGTCCTACCCCTAACCATCCCGAAAGATTAAAGAAAGTTGAAACCAATCTGTATGTCCATAACTTGGTTGAGAAAGCGTTAAAGTATGACAAACAGGGTGGAGGTACATACGTAAAATTTAAATTTCATTATATGAAGGGGTGCCTCTATAAAAAATCCTGTAGTGCTGGTCTATCACAGGATTACTTGTGATAGGTTTTTGATAGATACGCCATTGCCTGACAGTGTTCTGATAGGTTGTTTATAGTCTTTTGATGGAGAACTCATAGTGAACTTATAGGGTTTTGATAGCCTTTGGTTGATCGTGTTTGAAAGAGTATCTTTCGGATTTGCTAATTTATATCCTAATATCAAATTTTTGCTATCAATTCAATATCACAGTGAGGTGGTTTTGGGTTTTGGTGGTTTGGAATGAAACACTTCACATTCCTACAGAAATACGGACATGTCTGCTCGAAGGTGATAAGTAGCGTAAATAAGTTTATTTATTGTTTATTTGATTGATAATAATGATGTACTAACTCCCCAGTGGTAGGGCGTCGGAAACAAGTGAAACTGAGCAATGAATGTTGAGGTGAGAGAACTATCTGAGCAGGACATTATCTACCAAAGTTGCTCAAGTTGGAACCCAGATTGTCGAAAGAAGTTTATTTATATATAGCTTATTTGATGGACAATTATGGGAGCCTAACTCTACAGTGCATGGCCATTGAAAACAAGTGAAACTGAACAATTAATATTGAGAAGAGAGAACAGTTTGAGCGGGATATTACGGAAGTTCCTCTTCGAACCCAGATTGTTTCAAAAAGTTTGAAAATGTGGAATGTATTATCATTTCCCATTTTTCAAATCTATATGTGCATAATATGGTTGAGAAGTGTTGAGAAGTACGAAAAATCGGGTAGAGATGTTGTAAAATTTAAACTGTAATGCATGAAGGGGTGTCTCTATCAAAAATCCTGTAGTGCTGGTCTATAACAAGATAACTCATGATAGGTTTTTGATAGATACACCATTGCCTGATAGCGTTCTGATAGGTTTTTGATAGACTTTTGATGGAGAACATATAGTGAACTGATGGGGTTTTGATAGCCTTCGGTTGATAGTGTTTGAAATAGTATCTTTCGGATTTGATAATTTACATCTGAACAGTACATTGTCGAAAGAAGTTTATTTATATATAGCTTATTTAATGGTCAATATTATGAGAACCTAACTCTCCAGTGCATGGCCATTGAAAACAAGTGAAACTGAACAATTAATATTGAGAAGAGAGAAAAGTTTGAGCGGGATATTACGGAAGTTCCTCTTCGAACCCAGATTGTTTAAAAAAGTTTGAAAATGTGAATGTATTATTATTTCCCATTTTTCAAATCTGTACCCATGTGCATAATATGGTCGAAGAAGTGTTGAGAAGTACGAAAAATGGGTTAGAGATGTTGTAAAATTTAAAGTGTAATAGATGAAGGGGTGTCTCTATCAAAAATCCTGTAGTGCTGGTCTATCACAGGATAATTTGTGATAGGTTTTTGATAGATACGCCATTGCCTGATAGTGTTCTGATAGGTTGTTGATAGTCTTCTGATGGAGAACTCATAGTGAACTTATAGGGTTTTGATAGCCTTCGGTTAATAGTGTTTGAAAGAGTAACTTTCGGATTTGCTAATTTATATCCTAATATCAAATTTCTGTAATCAATTCAATATCACAGTGAGGAGGTATGGGTTTTGGTGGTTTGGAATGAAACACTTCACATTCCTACAGAAATACGGACATATCTGCTCAAAGGTGATAAGTAGCGTAAATAAGTTTATTTATTGTTTATTTGATTGATAATAATGATGTACTAACTCCCCAGTGGTTGGGCGTCGAAAACAAGTGAAACTGAACAATGAATGTTGAGGTGAGAGAACTATCTGAGCAGGACATTATACCTATCTACCAAAGTTGCTCAAGTTAGAACCCAGATTGTTGAATGAAGTTTATTTATATATAGCTTATTTGATGGACAATTATGGGAGCCTAACTCTCCAGTGCATGGCCATTGAAAACAAGTGGACCTGAACAATTAATATTGAGAAGAGAGAACAGTTTGAGCGGATTAGGGAAGCGGATATTGTTTAAAAAAGTTTGAAAATGTGAAATGTATTATTATTTCCCATTTTTGAAATCTGTATGTGCATAATATGGTCGAAGAAGTGTTGAGAAGTACGAAAAATGGGTTAGAGATGTTGTAAAATTTAAAGTGTAATAGATGAAGGGGTGTCTCTATCAAAAATCCTGTAGTGCTGGTCTATCACAGGATAATTTGTGATAGGTTTTTGATAGATACGCCATTGCCTGATAGTGTTCTGATAGGTTGTTGATAGTCTTCTGATGGAGAACTCATAGTGAACTTATAGGGTTTTGATAGCCTTCGGTTGATAGTGTTTGAAAGAGTAACTTTCGGATTTGCTAATTTATATCCTAATATCAAATTTTTGTAATCAATTCAATATCACAGTGAGGAGGTTATGGGTTTTGGTGGTTTGGAATGAAACACTTCACATTCCTACAGAAATACGGACATGTCTGCTCAAAGGTGATAAGTAGCGTAAATAAGTTTATTTATTGTTTATTTGATTGATAATAATGATGTACTAACTCCCCAGTGGTTGGGCGTCGAAAACAAGTGAAACTGAACAATGAATGTTGAGGTGAGAGAACTATCTGAGCAGGACATTATACCTATCTACCAAAGTTGCTCAAGTTAGAACCCAGATTGTTGAATGAAGTTTATTTATATATAGCTTATTTGATGGACAATTATGGGAGCCTAACTCTCCAGTGCATGGCCATTGAAAACAAGTGGACCTGAACAATTAATATTGAGAAGAGAGAACAGTTTGAGCGGATTAGGGAAGCGGATATTGTTTAAAAAAGTTTGAAAATGTGAAATGTATTATTATTTCCCATTTTTGAAATCTGTATGTGCATAATATGGTCGAAGAAGTGTTGAGAAGTACGAAAAATGGGTTAGAGATGTTGTACAATTTAAAGTGTAATAGATGAAGGGGTGTCTCTATCAAAAATCCTGTAGTGCTGGTCTATCACAGGATAATTTGTGATAGGTTTTTGATAGATACGCCATTGCCTGATAGTGTTCTGATAGGTTGTTGATAGTCTTCTGATGGAGAACTCATAGTGAACTTATAGGGTTTTGATAGCCTTCGGTTGATAGTGTTTGAAAGAGTTTCTTTTGGATCTGATAATTTATATCTGAACGTCGAATTTTTGTATTGGTATATTGGTAGGTTTTGGTGGTTTTGAGTGGAACACTTGATATTCCTATAAAAATATGGACATATATGTGCTTGAGGGTGATTTCAGGAAGCATAACTACATTTATTTATGGTCTGGAAAATATAGATAAACTGACGCCCCGACCATATAAAGTCGGGATGGATCTGAGTCAGCGTTTGCTAATGTGAAAAGTGTTGAAATTTGTGTTCATGATTTCCTTCTCATTTTTGTGCCACTCCAATGAAGATTTCCCTCACGTGATCCAGTAGTGTGGCAATGGATGAGGTAAGTGAGAGATAAATCTATTTCTACAAAAATACTCTGAAGAGTGTTCTTATAGATGATAATAGTGCACTGAGTTGCACACTTTCAATACCCTATACTGTGATAGTTTTCTTATAGTGTTTTGATAGAGTACGAGCCTGCACACAATCATACCTCTATCAACTTAGGCGGAGGAGGGGAATGACCCTATATAATGAGCAAGCGCTCCCAACCAGTATCAGTGCATTCTCAGCATTTGTGCAAGTCGTGTCGGTCTTCCATGCATTCCATTCACACCAGATTCCAGTCAGTGGTAACGAGTTGGTTGTGTGTTGTCTTTGCGAGTTTCCAAACCTCCATAAACCAGTTAAACATTGTGAGTATTGCACCATATATACGCCTGGTGTGGTTTTTGTTTGTAGCAATGTCCCAGGCTGGTGAAGTGCGTGACTTGCTCATAAGTTGGCATCTGCCTGAAGAGGCAATCGAGAAAATCATATGAAAATACCCCACCAAATCGTCAAAACACGGCAAGTTCATCGAGAATTCAACATTTTCTGGTTTACCTACTATTACCAAACATTTCCTTCACCTTGTTCAAGATTATTTCATGAAAACTGAAGTAGATATCTTGAAGCCACAATTCAATCATTTCTTCGTGAATTTTGGTTGCTAGAATGTGAATTTACAGTTCAAATGACAGTAAAGTTCCTGGCAAAACTAATGAGAAAGTGGGTAACATTTAAAAAAAAATTAGGTAAATTAAATTTCAAAAATGTGGTAGGTACGGATTTGTTGATGACTTTCTAGTTGTTATTCAGGTTGATGTTGATGTTGTTGGGGGGAGGGGGGGGGGGGGGGGGGGGGGGGGTGCGACTACCTGGCAATGTTTGGGGTTAAATTAACCGTTATCCCAAGTGGCGGGAAAGGCGCAGATGGATACATAGCGCGCTAGAGAAGCCGTTACGTACACTTTCCCTTCTCGTTCCCAGTTTATTTATTGACCATACCTACTTTCAGGTTCAAGAAGACTTCATAACGCTCCATCCCCAATATCAGGAGGGGCTGTTCTACAACCTGTCGAACGTGCGGAAACAAATTGTGCAAAAAGCTACGGAAAACTTCCCTTCAAGGAGGACAGGGGCCACCCAGGCCAACGCCGGGGGTCACAATGATTCCTACAACCAAGCTGTCGAAAGCGGAGGTTCGTTGAAATGTTGCATATTAATCTGTTGATTGCTCTTCGATGCTACTTGCAACCGTTGGCAATATGTAGGTACTGTGAAATTCAACAGCTAGTCATCCAGGACCGATTTGATTCCTTTTATTTGGAATGTATGTAATATCCTACAGATATTATATTAAAGAAACGTGAATTGCAATTCCAAGAAGAAAGTGTATAATTTTCTAATTTCGTATTGTCAACATAGGTATCACCTGTGGTCTCATGATATAACTTGGTACGTACGTAGTGAATCGTTACAGTATGGATTTCCAATGTTCTTTCTACTTTTAATCGGCGGTTTATTGCAAATTCATCTTTACAACAAAAGTGAGGAAATTCATGAAAATGCCTTTGAGCGTTCCAGTTCAAAACCATGCCGTCGGTATGATTTTTTAAATTTTGGTTTATTATTTTCAATAGGTAATGAACCATTGGAATCGAGCATGAAAAAAAAAATTCTTACCCCCCCTCAAAATTTGATGGTTTACGTTTTAAGGTATGTAGAATCCAAAACTGTAAAACACTGCAAATCCCTGCACAACGTTTATTATTTGTACAGAATACCCTTCTGTTACAGATCACAGGTCTCCGTATAGATAACCCTTCTATATAACATTATGTACCTACTATTTTACAAATATTATGTAGATCGCGGACCTCCGTAGGTTAGTACCTAACCCCGTACTCGTTACTAGGTACCTCCCTAAACCGTTGTGTAATAATATACCTGTATAGGTTCCACTTCTACGGAGATAGTATAATGAACCGTTGTGTAATAATTTGCCCATCAATAATACTTCAACGGTTTTTCAAGTTGCAAAACTACCTATCAACAAAATCCAGCCCCTTCTTGGTAGATTAGCCGTTGTGTAATAATTTACCGTGGTGTAATAATTTGCTGTTGTGTAATAATTTTCCGTTGTGTAATAATTTTCCGTTGTGTAATAATTTGTCATTGTGTAATAATTTGCCATTATGTAATAATTTACCCATCAATAATACTTCAACGGTTGTTCAAGTTGCAAAAGTACCTATCAACAAAATCCGGGCCTTACTGTGAACGAACGGCTGGACGTACGGTGCTCCGGGTGGTCTTAAAAAACTCGTAAGTTCAAGAACTATTTAAAACCGTAAAAACATTCACGTAAAAAAAAGGTATAGGCGTTTTGAAAATTTCAACCCCTATTTTGAACCCCTTAGAGATGACTGACAGTAACGTCGAGCTTCGAGGACCAACTAGACCCCAAACGGAACCTATAACCCGAATTTCATCAATTTTTTTTCATGGTAACTAAGAAAAGTGCCCCGTACGGCGTACGGCGGGCAGACAGAAATATTTTTATTGCAGTTTTGGATTCTAAAAACCTTGAAACGTAAACAATCAAATTTTGAGGGGGGGTAAGAATTTTTTTTTTCATGCTCGATTCCAATGGTTCATTATTGAAAATAATAAACCAATTGAAATATTTCTTTCTGTCCGCCGTACGCCGTACGGGGCACTTTTCTTAGTTACCATGAAACGAAATTGATGAAATTCGGGTTATAGGTTCCGTTCGGGGTCTAGTTGGTCCTCGAAGCTCGACGGGGTTCAAAATAGGGGTTGAAATTTTCAAAACGCCTATACCTTTTTTTACGTGAATCTTTGTACGGTTTTAAATAGTTCTTGAACTTGCGAGTTTTTTAAGACCACCCGGAGCATCGTACGTCCAGCCGTTCGTTCACAGTAAGGCCCCGAAGTTTGCACCGACAGGCATTTTCGACTCCAGTGTGAATGAAATTGTATACATTCAAACCAAATCTCGTTACCAGGGACGATAGGAAATTTGCCGGAGATAAAATCATTGCTAGGGGCCACCTGATTATATTGGCGGAGTATGAAGTCGAGTTGGTTGTTCTGTGATATTATTTCATTTGAAAAATGATGGCTCTTTTGGAGTTTGTTGGTAGGTAGTGAAACTTGAACAAACGTTGGGTAAATCATTACTCAACGGTAAATTATTACACTACGGTTCATTATACCATCTACGTAGATGGGGCTGGAGTTTGTTGGTAGGTACTTTTGCAACTTTTTTCACTCCTCATCAACAATTCCTTTTCAGAACTTCATTATGTTTGTTTCTTTTTGTTAGGTACTGTTTGTCATCGGCAGAATTATTTTAGCAACATTTAACTCGTGATTTAGGTAAGTAGGTACCTAGTAACGAGTACGGGGTTAGGTACTAACCTACGGAGGGTCTGCGATATACGTAATATGTATAACATAGTACATATCATATTATATAGACGGGTTATCTATACAGAGAGCTATGATCTGTAACAGAAGGGTTAGTACCCAACCCCGTACTCGTTACTAGGTACCTACCTAAATCACGAGTTAAATGTTGCTGAAGTAATTCTGCCGATGAGAAACAGTACCTAACAAAAACGCTGCAAATCCCTGCACAACGGTTTATTATTTTGTACAGAATACCCTTCTGTTACAGATCACAGGTCTATGTATAGATAATCCGTCTATATAAAATGATATGTACTATTCTATACATATTATGTAGATCGCAGACTCTCCGTAGGTTAGTACGTAACCCTGTACTCGTTACTAGGTTCCTACCTAAATCACGAGTTAAATGTTCCTAGAATAATTCTGCCGATGACAAACAGTAGCTAACAAAAAGAAACACACATAATGAAGTTCTGAAAAGAAATTGTTGATGAGGTGTGAAAAAAGTTGCAAAAGTACCTACCAACGAACTCCAGCCCCTCCTACGTAGATGGTATAATGAACCGTTGTGTAATAATTTACCGTTGAGCAATGATTTACCATCTTGTAGTAATATTTTACCCAACGTTTGTTCAAGTTTCACTACCTATCAACAAACTCCAAAAGAGCCATCATTTTTCCAACGAAATAATATCATAGAACAACCAACTCGACTTCATAGGTACCCCACCAATAAAATCAGGTGGCCCCTAGCAATGATTTTATCTCCGCCCAATTTCCGATTCTCGGCGCGTCTCTGGTAAGTAACGAGATTTGGTTTGAATGTATACAATTTCATTCACCCTGGAGTCGAAAATGCCTGTCGGTGCAAAATTCGGGGCCTTACTGTGAACGAACGGAGGGACGTAAAATGCTCCGGGTGGTCTTAAAAAACTCGTAAGTTCAAGAAATATTTAAAACAGTAAAATATTCACGTAAAAAAAGGTATAGGCGTTTTGAAAATTTATATTTGAACCCCCTATTTTGAACCCCTTATAAATGACTGACGATAACGTCGAGCTTTGAGGACCAACTAGACCCCGAACGGAACCTATAACCCGAATTTCATCAATTTTGTTTCATGGTACCTAACTAAGAAAAGTGGCCCGTACGGCGTACAGACAGAAATATTTTTATTGCAGTTTTGGATTCTACATACCTTGAAATGTAAACCATCAAATTTTGAGGGGGGTAAGAATTTTTTTTTTTTCATGCTCGATTCCAATTGTTCATTATTGAAAATAATAAACCAAAAAGGGGTTATAAATAAATCAATATTAAAATCGTCAAGTTCTACAAAAATCGATTTTTTAAACCATAAATGAAACAGTGCCTATTAATAACTGGTGAGTTAATTTCTAGAGAACATTTATTAATAGAGCAATAATAAATTCAATCACTGAGAGAAGGGGCTTATTCCCTCTATCATTTTCCAACAGGGATAGTGTTTTCATGGTATGAACGATGTCCATTTTATACTTTGAAATATTTTCATTATAATTCTCATCTGAAAATAGCATTTTGATAGTTCAAAATGCTGTTTTCCATAGATACAGCCCCCCCCCCCCCTCCGGTTCACGTAACTTGAATCAGTTTGTATGCCACATCTGTTTAACCAATTATTTATTTCCTACTACAGACAAGATCAAACAGTGTGAGGTGGCACTTCTGCTGCTCCCTACGCCGTAGCTGCAGGCCCAGTGGAAACCAATCGTCCAAGAACGAAGGCCACAGTGATCGAAGCCACAAGATTTTTTCCACAGCCATTCCGCCTAAACTGCATTTCCTCACCCACTATCCCTCTTCCATGCAGCGTAATGGTCCCATTTTCTCCTTGTCCTGTCTTCGATTTGAGTCAAATTACAGGGCACTGAAAACTGCTCTGCGTTCTGTTGCCACCACCGTCAATCCCCCCTCTCTGCCTATAAAAAAATTCAGCTTCAGCTGAACAATTTATTATTAATAAGCTGGTTACCAGCTCTGACTTACAAGCCAGGAGCTCTTTACTCTGTGGATCGTACTTCCATTAATTCCTTGATTGAAGAGAACCAAAACTCTTACATCCCCTAACAACATAACTTACAAGCCTGGTTATCCTGATCCCAAATTTTGTGGACGGCCCTTTATTTGTCTAATTGGACCGTATTTTTTACTCTTCAGTTTTGGATAAGGCATTTGGGGAGTGCCACGTTTTCCTTACTGTTTGCTTCTCGGAACATTTCTACGCTTACGAAGTTACCCCAACTTGTGTTTTAAAATGGTTTGATTTAGAAAAACTCGAATTCCCCTTCCCCAACAACATTCATAAGGCACGCAGCAAACAATATGTCACCATGCGTAATTTTATCGCCCATTTAATCTACTGACTGGGAATTTTAATAATTTTATTCTTCGGGAGGAGGGGAGCAGGACCAGGAATTCTAAGATGTATTAGTTTCGAAAGGTCAGTAGATTAAATGGGCGTAGATTGAATCTAGTTACCATTGTTTTCTCTGCTCACTAGAAGGTGTAATCATCGTATAAAGCTATGTTTTTCGTTAGAAATGTGCATGATCTCCACAATCCTGGTTTCATAATATTTATCTATCTGTTTACTCAATAATTACATTAATTGAAGATTCTATTTTAAATTCATTGAATTGAGTGTTTACTCAATGTAATTATTGAGTAAACAGATACAGATGAATTATGTAACCGGGATTGTGGAGATCATGCAAATGTCACAAAAAACATTGCTTTATGCGATGATTACACCCGTTAGTGAGTAGAGAAAATCATGAGCATGTTTGTGAAGTAATATGCTTGATAACGTTTCATCACTGGTACACTGAATTTAAAATAGAATTTTCGTCTAATAATAATCAAATAAATTGATTTTGTATTTACACTTAGGGAGGGGAGAGGATATTTTGTGGGGCTGAGCTAAGAACCCTAATTATTTCTTTTGCAATTTAAATATGAAGCCTATATTTCAATATTACTCAGTGATTTAAACTGAATTTTATCTAATCATAAGCTATACTATTATATTAGACTCACTCTGTTGTATTTATTTCGTATCTATTTGAAATTGACTCCAATCCTTTAATGTTACAATATAAATATTCTGTACATACTTAAAGTGAATTGTACCTAATCATAAGAGTCATCATTAGCTATATTTCTTTATATTAGGCTGACTCTATTATATTTATTTCGTACCTATATTGAAATAATTGACTACAAACCTTCAGTGTTAATATGTAAATATCCTGTACATATTTGTTTAAATAGTATGATTTTAAACAGTAGTATTAGTAAATGTTCTTACATATGATTCAATATTCCAAAGAAACGAATTGAATTGAAATATTATTATTATACACTTGTGTTTGAAAGTCATCAAAATATAATTGCTGTTAAACTTCAAAATTTGTTCACGATTACTTGCATCCTTTTTCTCTTAGTTACTAGTTTATTACACCTACTTGTTTTTAAATTTATTACTATCATTTATTCAACAATTTTGTTTCAGTTGACAGGGGTGACGTCACTGTGAGTGAACTCTTCGTCCATCAGCATGCTATACCTGTGATAATTATGTCGTCATTAGGTTTAAATAGTAGCGCCTTTAGCTTACGCTGCATCCCCCCACCACCATCGCCATACACCTAGCTTATAGCTTGGTGTAAGGAAGAGGGGTTCAGAGTAACCTGAAGGCGCTATTGTTTCAACCTTGAGACGATCTATCACATGTATAGCATTCTGATATACGACGATTTGACCACACTTTCACAGTGATAGATCAAATCTATCACTGAAAGTGTGGTCACATCGTCGTCTATCACTTTTTGATAGATGGAAGGGATAGTTGTTTGATAGAGTTCATCTATCAGAAGGTGATAGATGAACTCCATCAAACAACTATCCCTTCCATCTATCAAAACTTACGAAAGAGAACTGATAGGAAACGATAGAGTTTTGATAGGAAATGATAGTCTTTCGATAGATATGGATGAAAGAGTACTGATAGGAAACGATAGGGTTTTGATAGGAAACGATAGTCTTTCGATAGATATGGATGAAAGAGTACTGATAGGAAACGATAGGGTTTTGATAGGAAATGATAGTATTTCGATAGATATGGATGAAAGAGTACTGATGGGAAACGATAGGGTTTTGATAGGAAACGATAGTATTTCGATAGATATGGATGAAAGAGTACCGATGGGAAACGATAGGGTGTTGATAGAAAACGATAGTATTTCGATAGATATGGGTGAAAGAGTACTGATGGGAAACGATAGGATTTTGATAGGAAACGATAGTCTTTCGATAGATATGGATGAAAGAGTACTGATAGGAGACGATAGCGTTTTGATAGGAAACGATAGTATTTCGATAGATATGGATGAAGGAGTACTGATGGGAAACGATAGGGTTTTGATAGGAAACGATAGTATTTCGATAGATATGGATGAAAGAGTACTGATGGGAAACGATAGGGTTTTGATAGAAAACGATAGTATTTCGATAGATATGGGTGAAAGAGTACAGATGGGAAATGATAGGATTTTGATAGGAAACGATAGTCTTTCGATAGATATGGATGAAAGAGTACTGATAGGAAACGATAGGGTTTTGATAGGAAACGATAGTCTTTTGATAGATATGGCTGAAAGCGTACTGATAGGAAACTATAGTGTTTTGATAGGGAACGACAGTCTTTCGATAGATATTGATGAAAGTGTACTGATAGGAAACGATGGTCTTCCGATAGATATTGGTGAAAGTGTACTGATAGCAAGTGATAGATTTTTGATAGGACACGATAGTCTTTTGATAGATATGATGAAAGTGTACTGAAAGCAAATGATAGCTTTTTGATAGAAACAGATAGTCTTCCGATAGATTTTGCCTGTAATGAATGGCAGAGTACTGATAGGAAATGATAGTCTTTTGATAGGAAACGATAGTTTTCTGATAGATTAACACTATCATAACTGATAGATGGAGGTATATCTATCAAAAAATGGCCACAACCCTATCAAAATACCCTATCAAAACCCTATGAATTACCGTCCCAAACCGAGCCTACAATTTGATAGATGGGACACTATCTTCAGGAACCAATAGAGTACTGATAGTGTTTATCTATCATACGGTCTTTCATTTATTGGGCCGAAATTCGGCCCAATAGACTATCACACACTATCGGTACTCTATTGGTTCCTGATGATAGATACCATCTATCAGTTTTGATAGAAAACACCCCCCTTTTTTTTCTCAGTGTACTGCCACCCTACATTTTTTGGATTTACCAACTGCCCGCCATACATTTTTTGGATAGTGAAGCTCGTACATGATTGAAAGGTTTCTTGGAGCCACTAGGTTTGAGTGCATGTAAACCCTGAAAAATACGTAGGAGGAAAAATCTGTATCTCAACCTCAGCAATGTTAGTTGGTGGGGGCATCCCGAGTAATCAATAGTAAGTAAAGTATTTAAGATTTAAGTTTCTGGTATTATATTACCTCGTGTTGTGGGTTATCTTTCGTAATAAACCATTCAGGCAGTCTGTCTTCTCAGCTTACAGATTGCTTTAACCTACTAAGAAAAATTATGCTAACTTTGGGTGAGGAGGTCTTAGAAATCACTAAGGCTGGTTGAAAATTACGCGATATCATCATCGGAAATGCAGACTGACATAAGCCGCAGATTCAGTTCCTCAACATCAAACACTTGTAGACGACTACATCACCCAGGATACCAAGAATCCGATTAAGAATGATAATGGGTGACTATACAACGGCATGTAAGCAGCAGGCACTCTTTGAAGGGTACCCATGAGATCCAGTACTCCCGAAGTAGTGAAGATGCCAAATTACGACATGCAGCAACGAGCAGTATTAAAAGAAGGATGTTGTAGAAAGTTTCCACGGAAGCCCTTGGCATTTTTAGTGAATCGGGACTAATGTGCACAGGAACTGGAAAACACCTAATAACAAGCAACCTCGTTTTCCACCTCTCTGAAACTTCCCAGAGTGAAAATAACGCTCGAGCTCATTTCGCAACGATTTATAAATAGGGTAAGTGAGTACCCATTTTTAAGGCCGGCCCTGGAGCACCCTTTCTGCTCATCAGACACACCCACCCCTTTTCTGGAAGAAGGGCGCAGATATATATGATGACTGATAATGGACTTTACAGGCCTCGGATGGAACTTGCGCCCTTCAATGTTGAGCGATGGGGAGATACCGTGATGTCGATCATATCACTCGCCCCCTCTTCCAATGCAGACACCCGAGTAACAACAAACCCCTTCTTCTGACAAGAAAAGATCGATATGAGTTCCTGAAGGAGGGAACCTTCAAGCAACGTTAATCGGTATTGTTATTACTCAAAATCCATGGGCACCACCCCTGAGTTACAAGGAAGATTTTTGCATGGGTTCATTAATAATTTTCTCCTCATAATTTTCGGCTTACCATTTTCAATACTGAACCTTTTGAATCAAGCAATCAAACAATTATTTCAACAGTCATTTCCAAAGTTTGAAAAATATTTGAAATGTTCAAAAAGCCATATACTACTACGAAACTTTTAATAGAAGGTCTTTTCTGACGATTTCGAATTGATTCCAACGGGAAATACCCATGGATCTGAAAGATGTAGGTAGGTACATTTTTAATTTTTTAAATTTTTTAATTTTTTTATTTTTAAATGAAGCGCTTTTAGATTCTACCCTAAGAATCGTGGCACCAGCTAACGGTAAGTAGCATTTATTCTATGATTTTTAGAAGTTTCATGCACTAGCGACGTCACACCCGGTAAGGCAGTCCCGCCCAGGTGGGACAATGGTGCACGAAACTTTAAAAAATAAAACTACTTATCGAAGGGAAGTGCGGTTGGTGTCAAAATTCTCAGGATGGACTCTCATATTATGAAAAAATTAACTGAGGAAGTGGTTCGACCTGATGAGGAGCAAAGGCTCCTCATGGATCACTCATCCATGAATCGATGGATGCTTGTGGATATCTTTTCAATGTACGTATGTGTCGTGAAATCCTCCCAGAACATCACTCTGTATCTCATATTAAGATTGCACAAATAAACCAGACGAATGAAGAGGCGTACGTGATCAACTGCAGGCGAACCCAATCCCTTCCCACCATCCCTTAACGACCCTCCTCCAGACAGCGGACATCTTGCCCGACTCTCCACCGCTTACGAAGACGTTCGTAACCGACTGACTCATCGCCCTGTACCAACCTTCTAAATTGGCTCGCATCTCTGCGCTCTCCCAACCTCAACAACTGGGGGGTCTCAAACCCTCCCACCTTTTCCGCCGGTTGCGCCACCAGCTACAGAACGTGTTGACAACGGACATCACCCGTACCGTTTGGTTACGGGCTCTTCCCCCACCCATTCAACTCGCCCTTGCGGCCCACCTCGACGCTTCAGACGACGCCCTCCTCCGCCTAGCTGGCACCATCCACGACATCAGCACCTCAGCCCACATCACCGAAATTCGCCCCCACTCCCCAAATTTCCCCCGCTCTCGCTCCACGACCCCCAACAGGCGTCGGTCCCCTTCCAAGGACCGCCACAGCCATCCCCCCACCCCCTACCCCCCCGCAAACCACCGGCCTCTGGAAAGTCTCATTCACTGACACGACCTCATCGTCGGGCGCCACTCCACCAACCACTCCGCCCCTCTCCTACACTGCTGTCCTCCAAAAGGCTCGGCCTTCTCGCGCCGCAGCCTCAGCCGTCGTCCAGCACACCGCCCCCGTCTACCCCACCTATTCATTTGCTGCAAATGGACAAACTTACCCTTTCTCGTCGACACGGCGCCGCACTCTCCATCATCCCCAAGACTGTGCTCCGTTCCGTCTTCAGGCTCGATCCTCCCACCAAATCCTCTACGCAGCGAATGGCACGAAGAACCCCTACTACGGTACCCACCACTCCACTGTTCATCTCAACAGCAACGCGTACGAGCACTTTGACCGCCTCATCACTGAGAACATCATTCCCCCCTCCAACTCCCCCTGGGCGTCACTCCTCCATATAGTACAGAAGCCAAACGGTGACATCCGCCCCTGTGGCGACTGTCGCCCCCTCAACACCCGCACCACCTCCGACCTATACAACGTTCCCCACCAGCGGGGGACTTCTCCTCCCACCTTCACGGAGCCACGGTTTCCAGCACCCCCAAAATCGCATGGGCCTTCCACCATATCGACGCACATCCCCCTGACGTACCAAAGACAGCCATAATAACCCATTTTGGCCTCTTTGAGTAAGTCAAAATGGGCTTTGGCCTCGGTAACGGTGCCCAAATTTGGCAGTGTTACACGGACCAGATCCTCCACGGCCTCCCATTTGTCTTTTGTTTCCTCGATGACGCAATAGTCGCCTCCAAAAACCTCAACAAACACTACCTCCACCTCCAACAGATCCTCAAAATCTCCCAATCCGAGGGTTTAATTATTTATCAACAAGGAGAAGAGTGTAATCGCCCAGCCCTCCGTCCGCTGCCTTGGCCACCTCGTCACCTCGTCTGGCATCACCCCACTCCCGGACAAAATTGACTCTTTCCACCAATTTCCCCAACCTTGCACCGTCACCGAACTCCGCCGCATCCTCGGAATGCTAAATTTTTATCTTCGCCACATCCGCCACGCCGCTCATCAAGCACCTCTCATCAAAGCCATTCCTCAGCCCGCTAAAAAACACGACACCCGCCCGATTACCTGGTCCCCAACTATCGCCGTCGCCTTCGACGCCTGCCATCAGGACCTCGCCGCCGCCGCTCTACTTTTCCACCCCGACCCCCACGACCCCCTTTCCATCACCACTGACCTCCCCATCATCAATCTTGGCTTTTTCTCCCGCACTCTCTCACTGGCTCAGCGAAATTATTCAACTTTCGACAGAGAACTCCTCGCCACCCACGAAGCCATCCAACACTTTCGTGACTTCGTGGAGGGCTGGCAGTTCTCTGTCATCACTGATCACAAGCCCCTCACTCACGCCCTTCTTCAAAGCCGCATTTCCGCCTCACCCTGTCGCCTCCCGCAGCTCGAATTTATAGCGCAATTTACAACAGACATTCGCTATAAGCCCGGGGCAGACAACTGTGTCGCCGGCACCCTCTCAAGACCCTCTCCCGCGCCTGTGGAAGAGCTATTGCCATTCCCCTCGGCCCAGCACATCGGAGGGCGTCAGCTCCCCGACACCGACCCAGCCCTCGCCCATCTCATTGCTGCGGATAAACTCGAACAGCTGCAGCCACACGGTCTCTGGTGCGACGTCACGTCCCACTCTCCTCACCCGCACGCCCCGCCCGACCTCTGGCGGCAGATGTTCGACCATTATCACGCCCTCCATCACCCCGGCATCCGGGCCAGTCAAGACCTCATTAAAACGTGGTACTCCTGACCCCACATGAACACCGACATCGGTAATCGGGTGCTCGGCTATAAGGTCTCGACGCACCCCCACGCTCCCCCTCACCACATTGATGACGCCCTACCATTTGAACACCTTCACCTCGACATCGTCAGCCCCCCTTCCCCCCTCCGTGGGGAAGTGCTACTGCCTGACCATGATCGACCGTGCGACCAACTGGATGGAATGTATACCCCCCCGCCCACACATCCGTGGACACTGTCGCCTCAGCTTTCCTTACCAATTGGATAGCTAGGTACGGTTGCCTGCGGATCCTCATAGTCGATCAGGGCAGGCAGTTCGAATCTGCCCACTTCACTTCCCTCCTCCACTCCCTCGGTATCGAAAAATGCCGCATAACTGCATATCACCCCCAAACCAACGGGAAAGTAGAGCGGTGGCATTCAGTATTAAAACAGGCAATTTCAACCTCTTCCAACTCAGACTCCTGGACAAAGGCGCGCCCCTACATTCTCCTCAGCCTTCCCACATCCGCCAGTCTGTCAGATGGGATTAGCCCGGCCGAGCGGATATTCTCTTCCCCTTTGAGACTACCCGCCGACATCTTTCTTCCCGACCCGTCAATCAACAGGGCTCCCCTTCACCAACAAACCCATTACCCATTACCGACACCGCTTACCCCAAACGCTTTTATCGCGCAACCCATATGTACCTGAAGGAGCCCGGCCTTCATAAAACGCTCCGAACTCTTTACGCCGGGCCCTTTCAAGTCATCCAAACTTCACAAACGACTGCCACCCTGTTGATTGGCGGAAAACCCTACATCGCTCCGCTCGCCCGCTGCAAGCCCGCCTACGTTCTGGCAGACCCCCCTCAAACCGCCACGACAGCCTCGATCAACACTCTCCGTGACTCTCCCGAGTGCAACATCTCGCCATGTCCCTCTTGCCACGCCGTGGTCTCCCGACCACCACATCACCACAATCCTCCGCAACGTCTGGGTCCCAGCGCCCCTCTCGCCGCTCCGCCGCTCACCCGGGCCACCATCACCGCCTCCATGGCAGCCCCCTCCGCGGATCACCAGACCACCTCCCCGGCCTCGGCAGTGGAACGTATCCCGGTGGGCCATAATCCTCGACTATTACATCGGCAAGGCCACCGGGATATACGACCCCTACATCCCTTGGGACCCAGGGATGCCTCCCCCACCACAGACCCCGCCACCACCCGCCACGACTGCACCACTGCTGGGGATATTCCCTGTCACTGCCACCAGGAACATCACAGGCCCGGACGACGCGAGCGGCGGAATCACTGGTGGCCCCAGTTTATTGCCCCGCTCCGCTGCATCACAGCGGGGCCTTGGGACTGTCTCCTACAGATCGCATCCACTTTCCATTCTGTAGGACACATCCCAGAGCCCTGCTGCGACACCCACAATGGACGTCGCCTCATCTTCTTCATCACATCACCCTCACGCTTTTAGCTTCAAGTTTCCACGCTTGTTATTATCGCTTGTAAACTAGTTTTAAGTCCGCCGCCTTCAGCAATGTAAAACTGCGCCCTCAGCTCCCCTCTGTCTTCCTATTCCCCCTCAGCACTATTGTCACTCTGCGCCCTCAGCACTCACCACTACTTGTTCACTTTGCACAATCTGGCGGGACCTCTGTCGTGATATCCTCCCAGAACATCACTCTGTATCTCATATTAAGATTGCACAAATAAACCAGACGAATGAAGAGGCATACGTGACCAACTTAAGGCGAACCCTATCCCTTCCCACCATCCCTTAACGATCGGCAACGATCGTCAAGGGACTGGGGGGGGGAGGGTCCTATAAAAACCCGCCGTTCTCACCCGTTTCTTC
Source organism: Leptopterna dolabrata (assembly GCA_954871275.1). Classification (NCBI taxonomy): domain Eukaryota; kingdom Metazoa; phylum Arthropoda; class Insecta; order Hemiptera; family Miridae; genus Leptopterna; species Leptopterna dolabrata. Next base: position 41,113,203 of record OX940975.1, read on the forward strand.
ATTCTACACTCAAACCTAAAGTCGATGACCTCTCTCTCCCTCCTCACTCCTCCTTACCTATAACCAAAAAGATCCCAGAATGGTGAAACTGGTCCGGTGATTTCCGACCACAAGTGGCAACCACTGGGCAAAACCCTGTAGCGTTTTTAGTTGTGGTAACCTCCCTCCTCACTCCTCCTTACCTAAGTCGATGACCTCTCTCTCTCTCCTCACTCCTCCTTACCTATAACCAAAAAGATCCCAGAATGGTGAAACTGGTCCGGTGATTTCCGACCACAAGTGGCAACCACTGGGCAAAACCCTGTAGCGTTTTTAGTTGTGGTAACCTCCCTCCTCACTCCTCCTTACCTAAGTCGATGACCTCTCTCTCTCTCCTCACTCCTCCTTACCTATAACCAAAAAGATCCCAGAATGGTGAAACTGGTCCGGTGATTTCCGACCACAAGTGGCAACCACTGGGCAAAACCCTGTAGCGTTTTTAGTTGTGGTAACCTCCCTGGCTCAAACGCTAATTCCAGCACTTTCTCGTCCATCACTCTCATTCTCTCATCCAAACCTCGCCATTGCCTCATTCTCATTCAAACCACCACAGTAAGAATAAAGCTTTGCTTTTCCTCGATGGATAAATTACTTCAGGTAGGAGGGAACTGTAGGTTTCAGGGTTTTTTGTTGTTTTTTTCCACGTAACTTCCGGAGGTAGAAAAGCTGTGCATAGACGCAAGTCAAAAACGCTGCAAATTAGGGAAATAGCCCGACGACTAGTTCCAAACGCCGCCACCACGTGGCAGCACCAAAATGAGCTAAATTTATCTTCGCTCTCAGTTCGTTAATAATTGACCGATTTTCAATTAGTAAACTGCATTGGATTCAGAATCAGCATAGAATTTCCGGAAATTGGTTCTGGTGTTCAAAATTTCAAAATTTGTACACCTGGGTCAATGGTGTTCAAATTTGGCTAATTTTTTCGGAAATCCCAATTACCCAAATTCTAGAGGGTTGTGTCCTGATTACTGTGGTTTTTCTAATTTAAAATTGGACCACTAAAACCCCATCAATTCTTGTCCAGAAGGCCCCTTCGGAAGGGCTTTGTCGCCCGAGTAGCTTGGATGCCTGTCATTTCCGAGAACAGTTTTTGCCCCACCATTCAAGAGTTTTAGATTTCCTCCTCCCTGTTTCCTAGGTTTGCTATGGAACTGTTTGGGCTCATCCATGACCAAGTGCCAAACTTCCACGAAAATGTGAGCTATTTTTTATGCATCAGTCATGGATGAGTCGTGAAATTCATAGTCAGTACAACTGGTCAACAAAATTGATAATATAAATAATAAAAAATAATAAAATAAATTAAACGAGGATCTTGAGTTATTTTATAATTTATTTTTACTTTTTAACATTATTAGTACCTATTTTAATAAATCTAATTTATTTTTATTTGATTAGTGTACAGGATCTTACCTAAGTAGGTACACCAAAATTAAACTAAGCACCTCTCCCCACTTCCCAATCCAATTCATCGCATTTGAAACCAATCATAAGTACAAATTGGACGATCGATTGAACGATTTCCTAGACCAAAGTTAGTGACTTCAGACGCCTGAAACTGCAAATAGCCTACTAAAAATTAAAAATAAATTAAATTACTCAAATACCTGAATTCCTCCCAAGTAATGGTTGGTTGGTAGGGTATAATGCATTAGGGGCGAGTACTAGGTACCTTTGTTTTTACCTCCAAATCCGTATATTCTCTGAAGCAACCAAGTACCTACCTGCGCACCTTCGAAGAATGGACACCGGTCGAATCAAGACTAAATCTGTGGAAGGTGTATTATTATGCTTTCTCAGTTGATTTATAAAGTAATCCATACCCACGAGTATCATATAACCTGAGTTGACCAAAGTTCACTTAAAAAATTAATATCGTCGTTATATTTATCTGAAATGATCATTTCAAACCTTATTGTACCCCTATCTGTTCAACGAGTTGCACGCCTGTGTACCTACATGACGCAAAAACTTTATACACCACATTCCTGTTCATTCAACATCGATAATTTTCAGATCACCTACCTACTTTAAAAACCGATATATTGGCGTGTTGTTGTACACAACAGGTAGGTACTTGATAATTAGGACGTTACAGCAGTGCCTGCGCAATCGTTAAATTTTTTTTTAAATCGACGTTATTTCAGGACGATCGGACCTACAATAAATTCTCAAATTTGAAAGACACTTGGAATAATTTGGTAGGTAGTTCATACATAAATGTTCTAATAAATCGAAAAAGTATGATAGAGCAAACGTGAGATTTGCTAAGGAAGGGGTACGAACGTATCAACGAAGTTGTTCCAATTTTCAATTTATTAATTAATAACTTTTTGGTTCTTCGGAAATAAGTAACAAAGGTAACAATATTAATTGAGTACTTAATAAGAACTCATCAAAAGAGACTTCTGGCTCCCGAATTTGGCTGCTTCTCGTCAATCTTGACTCTACCAATTCATAGAGCAGAGCGTGATGGTAAAAGTAAATAAGTTTTTTCTCCATCTTTTGATTCCGTAACTCATCTTCGGCTGGAATTTCTCCGATGTGCGAGTCTTTCCCTGTAGGTATATACTAGGAAATAACATTTAGTGGCTCCCGCAATATGCAGTTGCCCTTGGACTTGAAAGCAATAGGGATGGGAAAAAGTATGATAGAGCAAACGTGAGATTTGCTAAGAAAGGGGTACGAACGTAGCAACGAAGTTGTTCCAATTTTCAATTTATTAATTTATTAATAACTTTTTTGGTTCTTCGGAAATAAGTAACAAAGGTAACAATATTAATTGAGTACTTAATATAAGAACTCATCAAATTTCAAATCTTTGTGAGATATGAAGAATGATTTGTTTTTGGACGCAGCATCAGCTGTCGTCAACTTGCTGGCTGACTGAGGGCATTTAATTTCAATGATTGAATTTTCACCCTCAATCCAGCCATCGGGTGACGCACCCAAAAATCCAAATTTTCGGTCAACGAAAAGCCCACACTCTCTGACTTTCAGTCCACTTTGATCGTGAATGAAACTATATATAAATCCGGCTCAGATATCACTGCTAGGGAACACCTGATTATAATTGAGCATGACTGTAAGAAATCGAGTTGGTTGTATCGTGATACTTTGTTTGAAGAATGATGGTTGTTTTGGATTTTTTTATAGGTAGTTTTTTGATGTGAACAAGCGTTAGGTACCTACGCTTCACGAATAACAACAAATAATTTATAGAATAAAAATTATATATACAAATAATAATTATAGAATTGTTCGTTCCGCCGCATATTTATGAAATGTGATGGCCCGGCTGGATCCAGTACTGGACTTAGGGCTCTCTTGTGGGAAGCACAAAGATAGGTATTGAGTTCAGAAAACAGTGATCATCTATACAGGTAAATAATAAACCGCTGTATAATAATTTGTAGCGTTACTTATTCTATTTTCGTATTCTACATACCTTGAAACGGAAACCATCACATTTGGTTGGGGGAGGGAGGAATTTTTCATGCTCAATTCCAAAGGTTCATTATTGAAAATGATAAATGGAAAACTGACTGTTTTGGTAGACACAATTATGGTTAGCTGGGTAGAAACGATTGTTGGAAGAGAATTACAAGTCAGGTACCTGAGCGCCGCGGGGGCCTCGAGCCCGACTGGGAAGCCGCCTACCCCCCCCCCCCCCCCCCCCCCGCCCATCACCTTCTGGACAAGACTTGATTGATTTTAGTGGTCCAATTTTAAATTTAAAAACCATAGTAATCAGGACACAAACCTCTAGAATTTGGGTGATTGGGATTTCGGGATTGGGATTTTCGGGCTATTTCCCCTTAGCAAAGATTTATTATTTACATGCATAGATGCCCCTTCTGCGTAGATCACGGTTTGCTGTGGTCAATACCTACCTTCGTGCTTCCCCAAGAGAGCCCTAAATCGAGCCTGGAGCCAGCAAGACAATCACATTTCATAAATATGTGGTAGACTAAGAATCTATCATTAATTAATTATTTGTTGCTATTATTCATGAAGCAAAACGTTTGTCAAATTGAAAAAGTAGGTACTCATCAACAAAATCCTAAGTAACCATCAAATCAAACTAACGGATTAAATGAAATAATATCTCAGAACAACCAACTCGATTCATACAGCCATGCGTGATTATGATCAGGTGTTCCCTAGCAATGATATCTGGGCCGGATGTATACCGTTTCATTCACAATCATGTTGACGAAGCTGTTTGATACAAACGAACGGCTGGACGTACAATGCTCAGGGTGGTCTCAAAAAATTCCCAAGTTCGAGATCAATTTAAAAACGTCAAAAAAACCATACCCTTTCCCCTATTGAAACTTTTCTAGTTACGGCGTTCGGGAAATTTCAACCCCTATTCTTCACACCTTACAGATGACTGACAGTAACGCCGAGCTTCGCGGACCGACAAGACCCCAAATGGAACCTACAAACCAAATTTCATTAATTCTAGTTGATGGTAACTAAGGAAAGTGCAAAGTACGGTGTACGGCGGACGGACAGAAAGTTTTTATTCCGTTTTCCTATTGTGCCTAGTAGAATCATTTAATTTTTGATTCTATGTAGTAGAATGGTTGACTTCGAAGCATTATAATGGATTTTATTGAAAATACCTACATACTGGTAAGCATATAGGTGATACGTAACTACCTACTGTTCGCAGATAGAAAGAATGCGTCAATGTTAGTCTCTTTTGAGGATTTGTAACTTTTCCAAACATTTCTTTGCCTACCATTGTCCTTAGTCGCATTTATGCTTCAAATGTGGAAGGGTTGAAGACCTTTCCATAGGTACTTTACTAACTTAGGTCAGGGATATTTTGAAAATAGGTACCTAGTAAATTTAGGCTATTGTGGCGAACTGATAGGCTAGGATATAAAACGCATGTGGCATAATACAGGTGAACGGTACCTACGAATGGCAGGTAATCACTGGGAGAAAGTTTCAAAAAGACCTCGCTTCGTTAATTAGCACTCATTTACGGATCAATTCCTGTTGTTGGCAAGTTAGGTACTGTAGTGATTGGGAGTGTAACAGACGAGTCGATCGCTTGATTGAGAATGGTTATTTATTTGATGGCCCCTGGCTCTTTTATACTCCCCTGACATGATCAGAGGGGGGTCGGGGGGTCCCCACTCTGAGGTACTTCATGTTACAACATTGATCGAGTTGTGGAGGAGCAGCCGATCACAACACTGCTCCCCCCAGAATTTAAGTAATTTACATTATTAAATTGTCGTGCTTGTTTGTTGGCGGGCGGTGGGGGTTGCGTGTGTTGTTGTTGAGGTGGTCGGTTGGGTCCGATGGGGTTGTCCGAGGATGGCGAGTGTCGTTGTCGTGGGGCGGTGGCATAGAGCGCGTAGCGTTGGCGGGCGAGGCTCGGGGTCCGGGCGTGGTTCGGTGGGAGCGGCGGTTGCCGTGGTTGCGGTGGTGGCGAATTTATGGCCATCGCTGTGTGGTGGGGGGCGATTTGCGGTGTTGCGGTGGGTCCCGTGTTGTGCGTAGGTGGTGGTGCCGGCTTGCATCTGTCGATAGACACCGATGGTGTTCGGCAATCGTCCGTGAGGTAAGTGACTGTTTTCCCATCGTTCGTTAGTACTTGATGGGGGCCGGTGTAGGGTGGCTCTAGTTTTCCCCTCGGTGTGTCGACGCGGACGTACACACGTGTCGCTGTGCGCATGGTTGTTGGCATGTAGGACTGTGTGTAGTGGCGGTAAGATTCGTTTGTGCGGAGGGGTACAGTTGTCGGTGGTGGTTGAGTGAACAGATCCCCTGGGAGGCGTGGTGTGGCCGAAAAGAGGCGTTGGGCCGGCGAGTAGCCGTCCGGGCCCGGGCGGTTTCGTAGGCCGAGGAGGAGGCCGCTGAGTTGTGTGGCCCAAGTGCGGGACGTGGCTGTGGCGATGATTGCGTCCTTGAGGACTCGGTGCAGTCGCTCGACTAGGCCGTTCGCTTGGGGGTGGTAGGTGTTTGTGTGATGTACCTCCGTGCCCATGGACGTGCAGTACTTGTGGAATTCGGCGGAGGTGAACTGGGTGCCCTGGTCGGTGGTTATGTGTGCCGGGGAGCCGTAGCGTGCGGTCCAATGTGTGCGTAGGGCCGTGATTACTGCGTCGGCAGAAATGGTCGAGAGGGGTGCGCATTCGAACCAGCCAGTGGCGCGGTCGATCATCGACAGTATATATTTCTTTGTTGCCGACGGTGGTAGCGGGCCGAAGAGGTCGATGTGTAAGTGTTCGAGCGGCGCTGCGTCCGGAAATTCGCCGAGGGAAGCCCTGATGTGTCGTGCCGTTTTGGGTCGGTTGCAGCTCGGGCAGGCGCGGGTGAATAGCCGTATAGATGAGGTCATATTCGGCCAGTAGTACCGAGCGCGGATGAGGGCTGTGGTGGCCTTAATCCCCGGGTGTGTCATCCCGTGTATGTGGCAAAAAAATGGGAGGCGTAGCGGCGTGGGGATGTAGGGGCGAGGCGAGGCGTCGGTGTTTTCGCACATGATTTCGTGGCCTTGTATTCGGTGCGCTGTGAGAGCCATGGTGGCGATGTGATCATCGGCGGCCTGTGCGTCGGCGAGTTGTTGGATCGTGAAGGGGGTACCGTGATCCGTGACTGCGTGGGCCGTAGTTGTGTTGGCCGTGGGTGGCAGTCGAGGGAGGTAGTCGGCGACGATGTTCGTTGGGCCCTCGGCGTACCTGATGTCCGTTGTGAATTCGGAAATAAATCGAAGGTGTCGAATTCTCGTCGGCGGGGCCGTGTTTGACTGAGGCGCTAGGGAGGTCGTTAGGGGCTTATGGTCCGTGTAGACGGTAAGTGGGCGCCCTTCGATTTGTTGGCGAAAATGTATGATGGCGAGGTATATAGCCAGTAGTTCGCGGTCAAATGCGCTGTAGTTACGTTGAGCCGGGTTGAGGGTGCGTGAGAAGAAACCTAGCGGGCGTAAGTGCGTATTGTCGATGAAATGCAGCGCTGCGCCGACGGCGAAATCCGATGAGTCCGTGTGTAGGACGAGCGGTTGGGTCGGGGCCGGATGGGCGAGTGTGACGGAGGTTTCGAGTAAGCGTTTTGCGCGGTCAAATGCGTCAGCTGCGTCGGTGGTCCACGTGAGCGTGCGGTTGTCCTTTTTCTTCGCGTCGGGTGGTATCATTTCCACTAGGGGGCGAAGTGTAGGTGCGGCTCGTGGTAGTGCTCGGTGATAGGAATTGATGAGGCCGAGGAATGTTCGAAGCTCGTGGACGGTAGTGGGTCGAGGGAATTTCTTGATGAGGGCCGTGCGTTCCGGTAGGGGTGTGATCCCGTCGGCTGAAACGTTATGGCCGAGAAATTTGACTGAGGGTCGAGCGAGCTAGCATTTGGCTTTATTTATTTGTAGGCCGTATTTAGCGAGGGTCTCGAGGAGCGTGCGTACGTGGGTGTAGTGTTCTGACGGGGTGGCCGAGGCGACCAGTATGTCATCGAGGTAACAATACACGAAGGGCAGGTTGCGTAGGACGTGGTCCATGTAGCGTTGCCATGTTTGCGCTGCGTTTCGTAAGCCGAAATTCATTCGCTTGAATTGGTAGGCGCCGAAGGGTGTCAGGATCGTTGTTTTAGGCACGTCGCGTTCGCTGATCTTGCAGTGGAAGAATGCGCGTGCGAGGTCGAATGTACACGGTAGTCCCGTACAGGGCTGTAGTGAAGTCGTGTAGGTGTGGGACGGTGTAGCGATCCGGTATAGTGAGTCGATTCAGCGCTCTGTAGTCACCGACAGGGCGAATGTCACCGTCGGGTTTCGGTACGATGTGGAGCGGGCTGGACCACGGCGCTTCCGAAGGTTCGATGACCCCCGCCGCTAATAATTCGCCGAAATGGGCCTTCGCTTTCGCGTATAGGTCCGGTGATAATCGGCGAAGTTTTGCATGACACGGGGGTCCCTTCGTGACGATGTGATGTTCGACAGGGGCGTCGCATGGTGTGTCGGAAGGTTTGTAGCTGTCGAGAAGGGCTTGAAACCGGGGCTCGTTCGCTGTCGTCGTGCAGATTGACTGGCTCGGAGGTACTAGGTCTACTGTGCCGGTGATGTACCGCCGCGTGGCCGCGTTGATGAGTCGGGCGTTGGGTAGGTCAACGAGTAGGCCGTGGTACGTCAAAAAATCGGAGCCGAGGATCGGTGTCGATACGTCGGCGACTGTGAAGGTCCACTCGTATGGTGGGAGATCAGGTAGGTGTACTGAGGCGGAGTGTGTTCCGTACATCTTGATCTCGGTGCCGTTTGCGGCACGTAGAGCGCTTGGACGTGTTGTTTTTCGACGGAGCAGGGTGTTCGGGATGATCGAGACGTCGGAGCCGGTATCTACGAGAAACTGTAGGGCGGTTCGTTTGCAGCGTATGAAGAGCCGAGATGTTGGTGGGTTGCGCACGGCCGTTACGGCTGGTCGGGCCGTGCGTTGTCGTTTCCCGATAGTTTCGGGCGCCAGGTGCAGGGGCTGCGGCATTTCTGTGCTCGGGGGCCCCATGTGCGATGGTAGAAACATAGGGTGGTCGTCGGGCGGCGTGTGTTCGTTGTCGGCTGCGTCGGCGAGCGCCGTTGTCGTCTGTTGTTTATCACTTCAACCTCTTCGGAGACGGTAGCCACCCGAGGAGGCGGGGCGAATGGTAGGAGGCGATCGGCGAGCGCAGCGAGTTTCACGATGTTGGGTTCGTCATGCGCCGCTATGTGTAGACGAATGCTCTCTGGTAGGGCGCGGAGGAAGAGCTGTCGGACGAGTGGTGCCGGTGTGTCAGCCGGGAGTGCTCGGGTGAGTCGGCGAGCGAGGATCGACGGTAGCTCGTCGTCCGAGGCCGGCTGGAGTAGGGCGGTGAGCCCTGAACCATCTGAAGGTGCGTGTGTCGCTAGAAGGCGAGTTTTCAGCGTCTGGTAGCTGCTGGCGTTCGAGGGGTTGATGTCGGCGCAGAGGTCCGCTTGTCGGGGTTCGAGTGCGAGGAAAGCTCGGGCGAACTTCGCATGTGGCGTCGTGAGTCCTTCGTGTGCGAGTAGGATCTCGAGCTGTGCGAACCAGGCGTGCGGAAATGCGGGGTCGAACGGTTGGAGCTTAAGGATCGATGACGTACTCGCTTCGGGAGTTTTCTGCGGTTTCTGCTCGGTCATATTCGTTTTCTTCTCAGGCGCCAGTCCGTTGAGGTGTCAGCAGGAAGTGTGCTCGGCGCCGGCGTCCGTTTCCTTATATAAGGATCGGAGATGGTGGGGCGAAGTAGCGGGAGGCGCTGCGATAGCCGTCGAGGCGGGCGTCGGAGTGGGGCGCCGCTGTGGCGTCGGTGGGGGCCGCGCGTGGTGGGGCTCGTTGATGCGGAGGCGGGGCTGCGACGCAATCGAACGGCGGGCGCTGGGCGATGTAGTCAACGTCGGATGTCACCAGTGTAGTGATTGGGAGTCTAACAGACGAGTCGATCGCTTGATTGAGAATGGTTATTTATTTGATGGCCCCTGGCTCTTTTATACTCCCCTGACATGATCAGAGGGGGGTCGGGGGGTCCCCACTCTGAGGTACTTCATGTTACAACATTGATCGAGTTGTGGAGGAGCAGCCGATCACAACAGGTACATAATTTTGTAGACAACTACATTAGCTACTGGTAGTTGATTAACTTAATAACGGCTTACCCAACACGTCATCTTCACTCCTTTCGTTTCGAGATTCTCAGTTTTTATTTTTGATATTCTCGCACAGGCCAAATGATTTGAGAAGCGTATGTTGAAAGACGACGGCGACGCCTTCTCATACCCATCCTTAGCTTTATTTATTTCTTCGATTATTGTGAATTATTTTTGTATCAATATTACAGCATGAATGAACACTATAAAACTATGAACAGCACCATATGTCGCGAAAGCACAACCAAAGTTTCAGTAACGTGAAGTGGATCGAGACATCAAGAGAGGCGAATCGTTACGTCACGCTCAGTAAGTGGGCGGAGTCAGGCGAAGCGGGCATTTTGGCGGGCTCTCAGAAATTAAAATTACATTTATTTTCATAAAATCAATGGCCCGTATGAAGAAAAACTTTCTTTCACCATTCGTCTTCAAATTCAATCCACTTTCGATTTCAGCAATAAAAGAAGTGTGTGCGTGACCAACCGTTCTGTTTTCACCCGGAAAGTAGGGAATCCATGGTTTTGTTCGGGAGAAGATCGCAATTACTAGCGGGAGGTCAAATCTCATAACAAACACCACCGAATCGATTGGAGGGCTTCGAAAAGGGGGCATTAACGCAGGTGGTGTGAACACGGATCACCTGTATTCCCAGTTTTGTGAATTTCTGTGGAGGCTTCATGCGTGCGTCACGAGAACAGCGATGCGTTTGAGGAACTTTTGCAGGTGATAAGGAACGTTTATCCGCCACGGGTTTGAAGTAAGTAATGTACAGAGCACCGAGTTTCTTCGAATTTCATATTTCTTCGATGCTGGCTATGCAGACTGAAGTGCTGAATTAAAGGTTTGTGTGTACTTTCAGACATTTCAGATATTTTAACGTTGAAACGAGGTTTTGAATCAAGGGCCAAGAAAAAATTACGCTGCAGATGCAACGCCAAAAAATTTTGAACACAATAAAGCTTCACAAGTGGGTCCTTGATTACCGATTATAGTCATAAAATTATGTTCATGGCTAGAATCCATCTAATTTTTTTCTCCTCGACTATATTTGTAATGGATCAGAAGGTAGGTACACATATCTAGTTACAATTCACGAAACTGGCGCCTGAAAATCTGTATGTATAATGCATTTTACATATGCCACTCGCCCGCAACCACACTGAAAGAACCTCTATTAAAAGTTTTTAGCTCTGCACATCAATGTTTCCAAGCTCACCAGGTTCTTCTATTCCATCAGTGAAAGAAGATTCTTTCAACAGATATACTACAAAAACCATCTTTGGAAATGCACACGATTCAGATGAAAGAACTCGAAAGTCGAGGGGCGCAAACAGGCGGGGAGAGAAAAGGTAACTGGAGTCCCCATGAAACGGTTGGTAACCATTGCAATACCCCATCGCTGACTATTCCATCACCAGTCAAGGAATAGGGAGGGAAACCCTGATCGAAGTTGACAACGCTCCACGTCTTTATTGTCAACCCCCATTATTCTCCATATTATAAAAGATCTGCCCGTCGAGTCCTCGAAATAAAAATGGGGAAAAATGAATTAATCATCCTGTGAGCGGGTTGTAAACACCTTTGTTGTCCCGTTTGAACATGTGGGCCATTCACAAGATTGATGGCTTTTGTTAATATTACCATTAATTGCCTTTAGAAGCTGCCTTCGCTCGAACTTTTCGGTCCCGATTCAAAATCAATCAGGTGACCACTCAGGTATGGCGCGAAGCTACACCTATGGATTAAACAAACTGATGATGTTGTGTAAAATATGTGACGTTAAACCTCATCATTCAAGAAAGATCGTTGTTCACTCATCTCCTCCTCCCGCCTAAATGTTGATGGATGTTTTTGATTATTTTGTATACCTCTCATAAACATATTTCTATCCGTCCGGCATCACGTTTTGCCCAAACGGATTGGGCCTTGGGGAACAAAGGTTTGACGTTCCAACATTAAACTATAGGCCGTGCGCTAGAATAATGCCCTCCGACCCTGCCGTCTGACGGAGAACGTGGAAATCATTTTCAACACGGAATTCCCCGTTTTTTTTCCCTGTCCAGTGGCAGCACTTTCCCCCTGTAATCCTTTTTCCAGCTGAGAGTGTGAACCGTCATAAAAACTTAACTTTTTTCGTTATAAAAATGATACTGTCATAAAAGCCATAGGTACCTACCATAGTGAATGAACGTAGCATTGTCCCGATTTTTGTAAAATCGGACCCCTAAGCGTGACTCCTTTGAGCTGACAGACAAACTCGTGTGTAATAGGATTTTTCTATGAAATGTTTTCTTGAAAATTACCTAGGAGTACTTTTTTGAAAAGGTACAATGAGGTAAATAAGGAAAAATTTTTGAAGGTAGGTAGGTATAGAAGGAAAGATTGGAAACAAATGTTATTTTATTATTTATTTATTTAGTACATAAATTATTCATTTATTTAGTACTTACGTAATTTAACTGTGGTACGTAAAACTTCTAATCAGAAAAATCCGAATCCTCATCGGAACTGCTATCAGTATCAGAAGCCCCCCCACCCCCCCAACATTAATGATGAAACTATCGATCTCCGATTCGACTAATTTTTCGTCAAACTGCACATTATTACTCGTCAACCACGAAATTACATCTGCCTTCAGAGTCGAACTGTTAGGTCTTTTGTTGGTCTGCACACAATGGTATTTAGCGTTGTCCATCACCACGACCGAATCCGCGGGTAAATTCGGCAGGAACTTAAGCGTGAGCCACTTAGAAAAATTGTCGAAGTTCATCGAAGAATAGTAGTCTCCAGATATGGACTTGGTAAGCGTAACAAACAAAGGTCTCGCCCGATCTGATGTTGTTTGGTTTCCAGATTCCTTATGGTTGCCGACTGTTCTCGCCGAGACGCCCGTCGCTGCACTAGTCACATCGCAAACGTTCCATTTCGCGTCATCCTCTTTCTTCTTCCGTGTAAAATACTGGCACACATTGTACACAATTTCTCGTGCCTGACTCCTTAGAGCCCTGCCTCTTGCGATAGCAGGTTTCTGGTTTCTTGCTGACGATGAATGTTGGTCTTCCATCGCGAGATTTGTGTAGGCGACACACGGAAACTGACGGGTACGGGGGATTGTGATGATACTCACAATTCAAAAATAGGATGACGGGGATTGTGATGATACTCACAGTTAAAATAAGAAGGGTTAATACGACGATATAGGTAGGATGGTGAAACGAAAAGCAAGATGCAAGCGAGGAAAACACGATACGGGAACGGAATGAGCGGGCTTGGAATGGCAGCACGGCTGCCAACATAACAGAGTAAAAGTCCCAACATTGCATCCCACTCAGGCTACCGAGCCCTCAGCTTCTCCCATCCTCCTATAGAGTGCAGGGTCGGAGGGCAATATTCTCGCGCACGGCCTACAGATAGACAACTTCAAACTATACGGGTGAGTGTGTTTTTGATGGATTTTCAATAGAAAGCTTTAACAGAACACTTTAAACAAGACTGTGGTTTTTCTGACAGTTTTAAAGATAATAATATTGTTAGGATCAAATTAGACCACCCGGACGGTACGACAAACCGTACCTAATTCTCTATAACTGCCCAAGGGCTGGCAAAGAACTAAGAACACTTTGTGAATCTCAGATCGGGTTTGAGTTATGGATGTAGGGTGAATCGACATTCAAATATCAGTTGACTCTATGATGCCAAGGCACTTATTTGAGGAAGTGGATGTGCCAGTGGCACGTCCAAGCCACAAGACCTACTTCTACAATACCAGGAACACAGGAAACCCTCCCGTAGGTTTCAGAATTATCGGTGAACAGTAGTTGGGATATCAAGAGTACCTGGACCTCGAGTAGGTAACACCTCCTCAGCCCTAAACAGAGACCTAATTACGTCCACTACATCAGCAAGCAAGCACCCGCACCTTGCATGACAATATTATGGCCTGAAGGCAATATTTTTATCTGAAACGTTCCCAGAAACGTACCAATATTTGGAGGGCTCTGACAATTACCTGCAAAATGTGAATTAGAAACAATAATGGGAAAATGTACCTGCCTTTTGTTCATCATACAACTAAATAGTATCGCCATCAGTCAAATGAGCAGGTAAGCCAACAAATTAATCTTGTAAAGGCTAATGTAATTGGGAGTGAATGTAGAAGAGAAAGGACTCGAGTTTCAGGCTCGGAGAATAATGACAGAAGATCCTCACTGTCAACGTGACTGATTGGACTGATAACTGATCCGTAGTGGTGAAGCCGGGATGAGCAACGGGCTCGGAGAGTGGGAGGCGGTTGAATTGAATAATGATGGTGGAAACTGGAGACGAAGGTATGTTCCGTCGACCTGTGAATAGCGAAAGACGATAACTAGGTAACGCGAGGATTCCTCAGTGGACAAAGAAGGAGAAAATACGCGAGGAGATGGATAGTAGAATGAGATGAAACGCCAATAAGAATGGCATCTTGTTGCAACATAGATGAATAGACAATATGGAGCTGCGTCGGGGAAGGGAATAAAAAACACTACAAATTATTACACAACGGTATTCTTCTGCATAGATAACCCATCCGCCTAGATCACAGTTCTTCCATTGGTATTAAAATCAACAATAATACCGTATTATCCCGAGGTTCACAACCAAATAGGTACCTACCTATGTATATCTGTGATCTTCAACAACAGGTACAAATCGAGGTTCAGTAAGCTTAGGCATCATCAAAGGAATACAAAACTCTTTGATTCGTGAACCACCGTAGATCAAAGAATTGTTCTAGGTAGTGGACACCAAGTACGTTACTTCCTACATCATCAATTTTTTTTTACCCAGAAGTGCTTATCAACAAATTCCTTAATAATCTCCTTGGGATCAAGCGGTATCTCAAAAACTCTTACTCGATTTCATAAAACCATGCGTGACTTGAATCGTATCATCTCCTCATTCACTGAAAACTGGGCTGGAGTTATACCCTTATAGTTACATAGTTGGTCAAAACATATTGCAGCAAGGAAAAAAAACCCTTACATTCTTCAGAAAACTCAACCCTGGCTCATCCACGAAGCTCATAGACGGTGCTCCTATAAACAATTATTCAGTTTCTGAGCGATAGCTGGGTATGACCTTGCAGGGGCGCCATTTAAGGGGGGCAGGGGGGGGCCTAGGCCCCCCCCCCCCCCCCCAAGGAATTGATAAATAATGAAAATGACTACTGGAGTTATCTAGAATATCATAGCCTTCTTTTAAAAAGTTATTCTTTTAAAAAGGAATATTTTGAATGAATATTATTGGAATGTAGCAATGCTAATTTAATGAATTGAAAAAGGGTACTTTGATTTTGTTTGTATTTATTCTTTTATTGAAACTTTAAATATGTAAAAGGAAGCATAAAATTAGCCTACATCTAAATGTAATATTAATTTAAACAAATTTGCGGGGGAAAAAACCCTGGACCTCCTTTCCTTAGTAGATATATCATACCCCCTGGTGTTTGCCCCCCCCCCCCCCCCCAACAGTTTGGTGAAATGGCGCCCCTGTGACCTTGGAACCGCATAATAGGACTAAGAGCTATTAAATAACACAGATCACTAAATTCACTGAAGGCACTGGCAAACTTTTCATAGGGTCACATCAAATCTGAATCCTTAGGGTTTTATCGAGCTAGAATAGGGCTAGAATATGGCGCTATCCTATTATACCTAACAGCAAAACAATACGTCTTGACCAAGTTTAATCCCGTCCAAAGCCGCTATTCCCATCGTTCTAGCCCTATTCCCAGTATCCACAGCGTACAACCGCTACTGTACAGACGGGCCCTGTTGGCTATCAGATACACATGTGTAAATTGCAAGCCACACCCACCCGATAAACCTTTTTTGGGCTTTAAAACTTTTCCACGAAATTTGAAACACTATATCAAGAATTCATCTCAGCTATCTAACTCTCTCAACATAATTGAATATTCTCTCAAGCAATGTATACCCACTCTCATAAAGTGCAATATTACTATATCGAAGTATCGGAGATCCCTGTATTTGGCGCCCATGATCTCGATGGTTGAATGCGCCTGATACACAAATTGATTACGAATAAGTTTTAATTCATTTTTCATACTAATATATTATAATTCATTTTTAATTCAATTTTTTAAATCAAATTTATTCAAACCATTATTAGCATGAGAGGTGGAGAAGTCAATAGGATTCTTGGAAGTCCCCTTAGATACTTTTTCAATGTTTGTTCACAGGAAAAATTAGGGCAACGGGTATGTAATCAGCAGTTTACTATTCCTACCTTCGGGATTATCATCGCCTACTATGATCCTTTGGAATCGACCAAGAATACCCTCAACTTGCAGAACTGGTTTGAAGATAAGTCGAAAATCTACGTACTGACATTGAAACAGCCGTCTGAATGCCGTGTACACGGTTTCGCCCTTCTAAAATTTTCGTGAAATGTTCATGTTTGTGCTAGCGCTGAGGATTTTTTCGAGATGCGGTAAAATGACACTTTCTTCAGGCAGTTTCTCACACCTGATTTAAGTTAGGGAGGTGCAATCAAGCAGTCAAATAAATGCATCGACTATCTTTATATCTACTGACATCTACTTGAAATCAGTTTGCATGCGAGGAACCGCCTGAAGAGCTGAAAAATTATTATGCAAAAAGATGTAATTTTTTGGTTTATTATTTTCAATAATGAACCTTTAGAATCGAGCATGAAAAAAAATTTAACCCCCATCCCCCCAACCACTTAAAATTTGATGGTTTACGTTTCAAGGTATGTAGAATCCGAAAATGCAAAAAAAACAACGCTGCAAATTATTACTCAAAGGTTTATTATTTACCTGCATAGATGCACCTCCAGCGTAGATCACTGTTTTCTGTAGTCAACAACCTCGAGCTCCCCCCAGGAAAGCCCTAAATCGAGTACTGTGGCCTATATAGGGCCCCTTCTACGTAGATAGTATAATGAACCGTTGTGCAATAATTTAATATTTATTTATTTGTGCAATAATTTTACCGTTGTTTAATAATTTGTCCATCAATAATACTTCAACGGTTGTTAAGTTGCAAAAGTACCTACCAACAAATGATGAACCGTTGTGTAATAACTTACCTTTGTGTAATAATTTACCACTGTGTACTAATTTACCCATCAATAATACTTCAACGTTTCAAGTTTCACTACCTATCAACAAACTCCAAAAGAGCCACCATTTTGATTTATTATTTTCAATATAATGAACCTTTGGAATCGAGCATGAAAAAAAAGTCTACCTCCCCCCCCCCCCCCCCCCCCCCCCCAAATTTGCTGGTTTACGTTTCAAGGTATGTAGAATCCGAAAATGCAATATGTGCTCCCTAGCAATGATGATCTCGGGCCAATTCCCAATTGTTAGCGCGTCCCTAGTGATGATATTTGGGCTGAATGTATACAATTTCATTCACCCTGCTGTTGAAAATGCCTTTCGGTGCAAACTTCTGGGTACAATGCTCCGGGTGGTCTTAAAGAACTCCCAAGTTCGAGAACTATTTAAAACCGTCAAAAAAATTCGAGAAACTTCAACCCCTATTTTTCACCCCTTAGGGATGACATTAACGCCGAGCTTCGAGGACCAACTAGACACCAAATGGGACCTATAGACCGAATTTCGTCAATTTTGGCTCTTGGTAACTAAGAAAATTGCGAAATACGGCGTACAGCGGATTGACAGAAATTTTTTTATTGCATTTCCTTTTCGGATTCTACACACCTTGAAACGGAAACCATCAAATTTTGAGGGGGGTTAAATTTTTTTTTTTTCATGCTCGATTCCAAAGGTTCATTGTTGAAAATAATAAACCAAAAATTTCTGTCGTGCGCCGTACGACAGCGCCGTAGGACTTAGCACTTTTCTTAAGTAGTTACAATGAAAAAAAAAAAAAGATGAATTTCCGTTTATAAGTTCCGTTCTGGGTCTAGTCGGTCCTCAAAGCTCGGCGTTACTGTCAATCATCTGTAAGGGGTTAAAAATAGGGGTTGCAATTTTCAGAACGCCGTTGCTCGAAACTTTCGCCAGAAGGGCAGAAGGGAGGTTTTTTTACGTTATTAAATTTGTCTTGAGCTAAAGCATTTTTTTAGACCACACGAACGGCTGGACGTAGGTACAATGTTCGGGTGGTCTAAAAAAATGCTTTAGCTCAACCCGAACATTGTACCTACGTCCAGCCGTTCGTGTGCACCAAAAAGCTTCGTCAACACGATCATGAATCAAACGGTATAAATCCGGCCCAGATATCATCACTAGGGAGTAGCTGATTATAATCAAGGATGGCTGTATGAAGTCGAGTTGGTTATTCTGCAATATTATTTTATTTGAAAAATGATGGATCTATTGGATTTTGTTGGTAGGTACTTTTGCAACTTGAACAAACGTTGAAGTATCATTGATGGGTAAGTTATTGCACAATGGTAAATTATTACACAACGGTAAATTATTGCACAATGGTAAATTATTACACAACTGTAAATTACTACAGAACCGTAAATTATTACACAACGGTAAATTATTACAAAACGGTTTGTCGTGAGTCCCTCCCGGGAACACTCCACTAGCAACCTTAAAGCTCTCACCAATATCCTTATGTAAAACTTACTTTCCGCTAATAAACATCTGAGTGGGGAGACAGGCAACAGAATCCAGGGGACACAACCTGGAGCCCCACTACCAACTCCCAACAGGGAGTTGGAGGGAGAGGCCTCCAAGTCCTATATAACCCTGGATCCTGGAGCTTTAGCTTCATTCGACACTTCCTCTAACCAGCTCTCTCTTCTCTCTCTTACCTTATCCCTCTCAGATGATCGGTTGACTACAGCCGCCTGAGAATTTACCTCCTCTCCTCCTTGTCTAGATGATCGGTTGACTACAGCCGCCTAGACAAGGACCTCTCCTTACCTAGATGATCGGTTGACTACAGCCGCCTAGGTAAATTCACTCACCCACCTCCATCTCCTTCCAAAGTCGTAGATGATCGGTTGACTACAGCCGCCTGCGACTTTTCCTCCTTTCACGCCACCGTGATGAAAATTCTAAATCCATCACAGTGGTGAACCCGACGTTCATCCAACCTTCTACCTTCTATCCTCTTACCACCTCATGTGTCGCCCCAGTCTAGTTCGGTGTCCCCAATTTTAAATTCAAATTTCAAACAGTCAGTGTAAATTCGCAATTCTTGGCCCAACCTCACCGCTCAACTCTCAACGCACCTCCGCTTCCGCCGATTGCGAATTTCAAAATTCAAAACTACCTCAATTTTTTGAATTTTAGTTACAGCCATGGACCCGAACTCACCGACGCCGCCGCTCCTCCGGCCATCCCTGCTGCAGCCGCCGACCGCTGCGACAACTGACGCAGCCGAAAACCCCTTCACCAGCCTCTCACCACCCGGCTCCTCCGCATCCGCCGCCGCCGCTGCAGCCGCCGCACACACCGTCGCCGACGTCACGACGGCCTCGGCGTCATTCCCGCTGTCGCTACCCCCCTTCTACACGCACGACCCCGCGCTGTGGTTCTTTCAAGTCGACGCTGCGTTTTCGGCCGCCAACATCCGCAGCCAGCGAACCCGTTACTCCCGCATTATTTCGCTGCTTCCGTACGAGATCCTCCTACAGACGTCGGACATCTCGCCCAACGCCACGGCCGCATACGATGACCTCCGCACCCGCCTCGTCTCGCTGTACCAGCCGTCAAAGATCGCACGGATCGCAGCGCTCGCCCAACCACAGCACCTCGGCGATCTGATGCCCTCCCACCTCTACCGCCATCTGCGTCATCAGCTGCACGACGTATTGACGGCCGACATCGCACGGACGTTCTGGCTACGAGCCCTACCACACCCCATGCAAATGGCGCTCGCCAGCCACCTTGACGGCCCAGACGAACCGCTCCTGCGGCTCGCCGACACGGTCCACGATCTCACCGCAGCCGCCGGCGTCACGGAAGTCGGCGCACCCCGCACCCCCACCCCGCGGCGAGACCGGACGCCGTCACGAGAGCGCCGCCAGCCCCCCTCCCTCAACCGGCGCCGCTCCCTCTCCAACGAGCGCCGGCCAGCCCCCTCCATCGACCGCCAACGCCAGCGCTCGCCCGACCGCCGCAACACTTCCCCCCCTCACCAACGCAGGGGACGGTCTCCAGCAACAGCGGCCCCCTCCACCTCCGTGCGCCCCTCCCGGGCCGCCTACCTCCCAGCTGACCCCCCCCACCGATGTTTCTATCACGTTAACTTCGGTGGGGAGGCCCGCAAATGCCAGCCCCCCTGCTCCTTCACCTCCAAGCAGGGAAACGCGGCCGCCCGCCGGTAAACCCGGCGGGCCCCCCTCCTCGCCAACACGGGGGGGGACCGTGACAAACCCCTCCCCGCCCGCATTCACACCACCACCACCAAACCTCGTTACCCCTCCTACGCCGCCGCCACGCCAACCTCCCGGCCGCGCCTGCCAGCGCCGCCAAGACCCTCACCCCACCATCAACCGTTCCCCCACCTCGGAACGGCCCCTCCACGCCCGCCTCCAGGGCAGCCACCCTTCCGGCCGCCACTCACGCCGCCGCTCCCATTCCCCCACCCCGGAACGGCCCCTCCACGCCCGCCTCCAGGGCAGCCACCCTTCCGGCCGCCACTCGCGCCGCCGCTACCGTTCCCCCACCACGGAACGGCCCCTCCTCACCGGCCTCCAGGGAAAAACCCCCTCCGGCCGCCACTCACGTTCCCCCACCCCGGAACAAACCCTCCACGCCCGCCTCCAGGGCAACTCCCCCTCCGGCCGCCACTCACGCCGCCGCTACCGTTCCCCCTCTCCGGAACGGAACCGCCCCACCTGCTACCAAGAGGACCAGCCCCCCAGCCGACGCCACCGTTCCCCCTCTCCGGAACGGCAAGAAACCGCCCCGCGTCTCCTTCGCAGGGGACCAACCACCACCAACGCATCCACCCACCGCCGCTGCCATTTTACCGCACTCCACCCCAGCTCACCAGCGCCTCTTTCTAAAATGCGCCAAGACGAATGTCCCTTTCCTCGTCGACACAGGGGCGGCGCTCTCCATTTTCCCGAACAATATTCTCCGGCGACAGGCGCGTTGTTACCGGCAACTCCTCTACGCCGCCAACGGTACCACCATCCCCTCGTACGGGACGTACCGCTCGTCCATCCACCTGAGCGGGCTCGCGTACGAGTGGGTATTTACTGTGGCGGACGTGGAGAAGGCAATCCTGGGGGCCGACTTCCTCGCTTATTTCGGCCTCCAGGTTGACGTCCGTAACGCGCGCCTGCTCGACCCCTCCACCCAGAAGCCAATCCCCGGATTCATACACGCCGTCGATCGCCCCCCAACCCAATTTGAAACACTCCTCCTCCAATATAAACCCCAGCGCCGCCCCTCCGCACATATCGCCCAAACACAACACTACATCGAGACCTCCGGACCCCCAATCTCAGCAAAAGCTCGCCGCCGCCACCCCCTCCAACTGTCCCAAGCCCGGCGGCATTTTGATAAACTGATAGCGGATGGTATTATCCGCCCCTCCAAATCCCCGTGGGCTTCACCGTTACACATCGTACAGAAGCCCAACGGGGATATCCGCCCCTGCGGCGATTACCGCCGCCTGAACGCCAAGACCACTCCGGACCTCTACAACGTCCCCCACCTCCGAGACTTCTCCTCACACCTCCACAACACGACCATATACTCAACCCTAGACATCTCTAGAGCCTTCCACCACATTCATATATACCCGCCCGACGTACCCAAAACCGCCATCATAACACCTTTCGGCCTTTTTGAGTACATTAAAATGGGCTTCGGCCTCCGGAACGCTGCCCAGACGTGGCAGCGTTATATGGATAATATTCTACGGGGACTACCTTTCGTGTTCTGTTTCCTGGATGACGTATTGATCGCCTCCCGGGACCCGAACGAACATCTAACACACCTCAAACAAGTCCTTGACATCTTCGCCGCCGAGGGCCTCACCATCAACTCTCAGAAATGCGTCCTCGCCCAGCCCTCCGTCCGCTGCCTCGGCCATCAAGTCTCGTCCAACGGGATCAAGCCTCTCCCAGACAAAGTACACGCCCTCACCGACTTCCCACAACCCCGCACTGTCTCAGAACTTCGCCGTTTCCTGGGTATGTTGAACTTTTATCGTAGACACATCAAACACGCAGCACAACACCAACAACCACTCATACACGCTATCCCACAACCGGCCAAAAAGAACGATAACCGCCCCATTTCCTGGACCCCCGCCCTCACAACCGCCTTTCAAAATTGCAAAAAGGACCTAGTAGACGCCGCTCTATTGGCCCATCCCGATCCCCATGCTCCTCTCTCCATCACAACCGATGCGTCTGACTGGGCCATCGGGGCAGTACTCCACCAACACACCGGCGCCACCCCCCAACCCCTCGGTTTCTTCTCAAAAACTCTGTCCCCAACGCAAAAAAATTACTCCACCTTTGACAGAGAACTCCTCGCCATCCACGAAGCCATCAAGCACTTCCGTGACTTCGTGGAGGGCAGGCAGTTCTCTGTCATCACTGATCATAAGCCCCTCACACATGCCCTCCTCCAAAACCGTAAATCCGCCTCCCCCCGTCGCCTCCGGCAACTCGAATTTATCGGACAGTTTACGTCCGATATTCGTTATTTGCCGGGGGCCGACAACTGCGTAGCAGACGCACTCTCCCGCCCCACCCCCGCGCCGGTGGCGGAGTTACTGCCTTTCCCTTCCCCACAAACCCTCAAAACTCACCAAACTCCAACTTCCGACCCCGCACTCTCAAACCTCATCTCCGCCTCCAAATTGGAACAACTGCCTCCCCTCGACCTCTGGTGCGACGTAACGGCCGATTCACCGCGCCCTTACGTCCCGCCGGAGCTGAGGCGGCAGTTGTTCCTCCACTACCACTCCCTCCATCATCCCGGCATCCGGGCGAGCCGGGATCTGATCAAGACGCGGTACTTCTGGCCCCACATGAACACAGATATCCGTACCTGGGTTCTGGGGTGCCAGAAGTGCCAGCAATTTAAGGTCTCGGCTCACCCCCATGTACCTCCTCAACCCATTCCCGACTCCCTCCCGTGGGAACACGTCCATCTAGATCTGGTCGGCCCTCTTCCCCCCTCCGAGGGGAAGAGGTACTGCCTCACCATGATCGACCGTGCGACCAATTGGGTTGAGTGTATCCCACTCGCCCACATTACCGCGGACGCCGTCGCCGCGGCCTTCCTCAATCAGTGGATCAGCCGCTACGGCTGTCCGCGGACACTCACGGTCGATCAGGGGAGGCAGTTTGAATCAGCCCACTTTGCCGACCTGCTCCGTTCCCTCGGGATTCAAAAAATCCGCACCACTCCTTATCACCCCCAATCCAACGGGAAAATAGAGCGGTGGCACTCGGTCCTTAAGCAAGCCATCTCCACTTCAGCCACATCCCCCTCATGGACCAAAACCCTCCCCTACGTATTACTCAGCCTTCGTACTTCCGCCCGTCCTTCAGACAACACAAGTCCCGCACAACACGCTTTTAGAGACCCTCTCCGCTTGCCAGCCGACATTTTCACCCCACACACCACCCCGTCAATTAACAGGGAACCACTCCGCACAACAACACCACACAACGACACCACCTATCCCCAACGTTTTTACACAGCCACTCACATGTACTTGAAGGAGCCCGGCATCCACAAAACATTTCAACCTCTCTACGCCGGGCCCTTCCACGTCATCCGCTCCACACACACCATGGCTACCCTGTTAATTGACGGGAAGCCCCACACTGTACCCCTCGCCCGATGTAAGCCAGCCCCAGTCCTCCCCGACACTTCACCCCTCGCCACTCACCCGACCAACCCCACACCACAAGCGCCACACGTCGCCTCCATTTCACCCACCGGACCCCAACGTCGCCGCCTCTCTCCGCGACGTCCCGGGTACCGGCCCCCACCGGCTCTTCCCCTTCACCACCGCCCCGGCAGTGAAGGGGCCCCTCTATCAGTCTTCACTAACGTGAAGACTGTTAGAGGGAGTCGCCTCTCTCACCCCATCACCTCACCACCAATACACACTCACTACATTACACTGCACACTCTCCACACCCAGGGAACGGCGGACTTCATCACCCCGTTCCAATCTGTCAACTCCACCCAAATTTGTACATACCAACCTTGTAAATACCAACCTTGTAAATACCAACCTTGTAAATACCAACATTGTATATACCAACCCTGTACATATTAGTCTACTATCTCACCATCATCATTGTAATCATGTCAACTCACTTCATTGTCAATATCATCCACCTACACCTGTACTTATCTTACTTATCACTTGTCCTACTTACTATGTTACTCCTACTTACCACTTACTAACTATGTTGCTCCTACTTACCACTTACTACCTATGCTTACTTACTATGTTACTCCTATGCTACTCCTACTTACCACTTACTAACTATGCTCCCTATATGTTACTCCTAGAATTAAGTCACGACCTATCACGTTTCTGCCTTCAGCACACCGATTGTTTGCATCAGCCCTCAGCTTCTGTCACCTTGCGCCTTCAGCACACCGATTGTTTGCATCAGCCCTCAGCTTCTGTCACCTTGCGCCTTCAGCTCCCCTTTTGTTTGCCGCAGCCCTCAGCCCCTGTCACCTTGCGCCTTCAGCTTCTCAAACATTGGTTCGAACTGGGGGGACCTCTGTCGTGAGTCCCTCCCGGGAACACTCCACTAGCAACCTTAAAGCTCTCACCAATATCCTTATGTAAAACTTACTTTCCGCTAATAAACATCTGAGTGGGGAGACAGGCAACAGAATCCAGGGGACACAACCTGGAGCCCCACTACCAACTCCAAACAGGGAGTTGGAGGGAGAGGCCTCCAAGTCCTATATAACCCTGGATCCTGGAGCTTTAGCTTCATTCGACACTTCCTCTAACCAGCTCTCTCTTCTCTCTCTTACCTTATCCCTCTCAGATGATCGGTTGACTACAGCCGCCTGAGAATTTACCTCCTCTCCTCCTTGTCTAGATGATCGGTTGACTACAGCCGCCTAGACAAGGACCTCTCCTTACCTAGATGATCGGTTGACTACAGCCGCCTAGGTAAATTCACTCACCCACCTCCATCTCCTTCCAAAGTCGTAGATGATCGGTTGACTACAGCCGCCTGCGACTTTTCCTCCTTTCATGCCACCGTGATGAAAATTCTAAATCCATCACACGGTTCATTATACCATCTACGTATAAGGGGCTGGATTTTGTTGATAGGTACTTTAGCAACTTGAACAACCGTTGAAGTATTATTGATGGGCAAATTATTTATTACACAACGGTAATACTATCTACGTAGAAGGGGCACCTATACAGGTAAATTATTACACAACGGTTTATTATTTGCCTTGCGCTTCATCAATAACTACAAATAATTAGTGATTGAATTATTGAATCCCGCGCATTTGTAGGAAACTTTAACTCCGGGGCCAGCTACAGTACTCGATTTAGGGCTTTCCTGGGGGGAGCTCGAAGGTATTGACCACAGAAAACAGTGATCTACGCAGAAGGGGTGTCTATACAGGTAAATAATAAACCTTTGTGTAACCTTTTTGCAGCATTTCTTTCTTTTTTTAACCCCATTTTCTCCGCTACACGGAAAAACATTGAATCCCGGATAAGGATTTGGTTTGTACATCTAATAAATATTGTTATCATGATTCTACAAACCTAGAGAGGCACTGTTATTAATGAAAAGTAGGAAAGTCAAGTAGGAAAGAAATTATTAGCTTCTGTGCTCAGTCATCTGATCATGAAGGGTCTCACCTCGTCATTCATAATCATCAGTCCTACAGACGCTACATTTCGAATTTCAGCCTCGTGGTTCAAATAGGACAGAAATTAGCCTCAGGGCTCACTCAGCTGATTAGGGGAAGTTCTCACCTCGTCACCTACAGAGTCCATTTCGAATGTCAGCCTCGTGGTCAAATAGGATAGAAATTGGCCTCAGGTGATTAGGGAAGGTCCTCCTCACCTTGTCATTCTTTCACTTCAGCGGTCCCACAGAAGCTCCGTTTCGGATTTTAGCTTTGTAGTTTAAACAGGAAAGAAATTCGCCTCAGGGCTCACTCAGCTGAACAGAGAAGGTCCTCACCTCGTCATTCTTTCAGTCCAGCTGTCCTACAGAGGCTCCATTTAGAAACAGGAAAGAAATTAGCTTCTGGGGAATTATTACAGCGTTACACTTTTTGGTGTCAGAAATTTCGGATTGTCCCCCAGCCCAGAAACATTTCATGTTAAAACCTAGCAACTTACTGTTTTGGTAACCTACCCACCTAGCTAATTTTACTTATCGGTCCTGCGTTACACTTTGTGGTGTCGGTCCTCCAACCCAAAAACATATCCACGTTAAAATATTATTGAAAACTCTGCGACTAGACTTCATGAAAGCAGTTATAGTTTCAAGAGGTTATTATGTAAGAAAACCTACGAAAAACACGTTGGAAACGGTTAGCGTCCAACTACTGCTTCCTCCCAACCGTGATGGCAACGTATACCGTAAACCAATGTTTGCGCCAAAAATAATGCCTCGAGGTGATAGTGCTACGTACTTAGGTAAATACAACACATCTGGCACATATTCGGTACTCTCGTCAACCCCAGAATAAGAAAATCTCTCTCTATGGACAGGGTAAGTATTACGATCAGGAAGGCAGGTACCTATTCCACGTAGCTATACCTACCTTCAACCCAATATATATGTACTCCGAGTCTTGCACTCATTTTACATTAGTATGATCATTAGCAGCCGGTAATAACTTCTAACTATTACAATCCAGAGGAACATGATTGTTACGATCATCAAGTCATCTTGTTCTTCTTTATGTAGCGCTACAGACACAATCGGTCTTGGCTTCAATAACCTTCCGGTTCCAAACTGTCCTATCATCACTACAGCTGATATCAGTGCGTCTCATAACCATTCTCTAACTACTCGTCCCACCATCTTGCCCTAGGACGCCCTCTCGGTCATGTACCCTCGTCTTTGAAGTCAAACACTCTTTTTACATGTCGATCAAGTTTTCATTCTACTCACGTGGCCATACCAATGAAAACGCATCGCACAGATATGGGCAGAGATAGGAGGTTCGTTGAATAGCTCAGCGAACTACCTGTTTTTCCTCCTCCTCCAGCTTCCACCTTCGCAAAATAAGCCAAAGGTCCTCCTTAAGAATATTCGTGCGAAGCAGTCCACATTCCTGTAGTGGGTTCTTCGTGAGGACTTAACTCCCATAAGTTGCCACTGAGCAATTTATAACTTGTATAAATACGGAGTTTCGAAATAAATGCTTGTAAATACGAAGTGTGAAATAGCTTCGGTTAGCAGCAGCAATTCGTCCTCTCCCCTCACCATCTTCTTCTCATCTCCGTGTGACCACAGATCCCAGCCACACGCCATCAAGTCATAAGAAATGTTTTAATGTGCCTGTTCGATTCTTGTAAGTAGATTTTTTACGGACTATGTACAATTTTTAAATGTTCGTTATTGAAAACACTACTTCACGAACTTCAAAATATTGAGCTATAACTAACGGATGAGGGAATGTCCAAGGAATCTCTGACTAGGGTTAAATCAGAGGCGGATTCCAAGGGTAGAAATCCTGTCTTCGGGGTTTGAAACCTTGTTTCAACAATCACGGGGTGTGAAACCTTGTGTTTCAACAATCAGGAGTTGCTGCTGAGAAAACTCACATGTAACGGTGCATCTCCAGACGGAGTTCTCATTCTGCCGTCTTGCCGTTCGTTTTCACACGCTCATCTCATCGACACTCCCAGGCCTTATATACAGGGTGGAAGCGGATAAGTGACGAAAAATTTTTTCTGTTAATCCGCATCAAAAATGTAGTAAAACCCCGCCAGAACGAGTGTCCTATCACTATCTGTTTGAAAGTTATGATTTTTTTAGTAATTTTTCGACTGAACCCGACCTTACGTCATAAAACCACTATTTCTCAGCTTGTGCGTCACTTATTTCCATTTTTTACCTCATTTTTGGATTCAGCATTAAATTTCCTATAGGAATGGATCATGTTCGGAGTTATTTAACATGATTTAGACTCAATTATTACAATACAAACGTTAATTTTTTCAGGAATCTAGAATTATCATGAATTTTCGAAAATTAGCCTCTCCGACAAAATTGGTCTTAGAGGTTGTCAAATTTCATAAAAACTGCTTCATCTAATACTCTTTCCAATGGTATAATCAGTTTCATTAATAGCTGTTTTCTTTGCTCTATTATTACTGAGCGAGAGATGAAAAACACGATATTAGTGAAGGAAGCGAAGGTGACAGGATGAAGCGTACTCGCATGTCATAATTAGTTTATTAAAAAATCAATGTAGCATATTTTCAAAATGCCGACCTCGATTTCTGACGCATAACCGAGCACGTTTTCGCATTGATCCCACTGTTACTGAAAATGATAAAGATTCTTTCAGTTTTTCTGAAGCAGCGATTATCCTTCTTCTCACCTCTTCTTCACTGTTGGCCTCAGTCTTGTAGACCTCACTTTTAAGGAAACCCCATACGAAGTAATCCATAGGGTTGAGGTCAGGAGATCTCGGTGGCCACGGGGTAGTCCCTCCTCGCCCTATCCACAGAGGAAAACGTTGGGACAACCATCGTCTGACGTTCACCGAATAATGAGGTGGGGCTCCATCTTGTTGATAAATTAAATTTCCACTAACGTCGGGAGGAAGATTCTGAAGGAGAATAGGCAAATGTTGTTCGAGAAACTGTAAATAACTCTCCCCATTTAAATTGGCTGGAAGAAAATGTGGCCCTATCAACTGGTCGCCAACTATCCCTGCCCAAACATTTACTTTGAACCGGCGTTGGAATGATGACTGTCGAGATGCATGGGGATTCTCCGTAGCCCAGTGGTGCATATTGTGAGTATTGAATACACCTTCGCGAGTAAACAAAGATTCGTCTGTCCACAATATGCGTTTGAAAAAATGATATTGTTCTATGTCGCTATTCAGAAGCCACCTACAAAATTCTTCCCTAGGTGCAAAATCGTTTTCTTCCAAAGCCTGCACCTGTGTGAAATGGTAAGGATGAAAATGGTTTTTATTCAATAATTTCAATACGTACGAGTGGGAAACACCAATCTCTGAGGCTAAGTCTCGAGAGCTCACGTTAGGATTAGTTGTGACACGGTCAATGATGTAATCCTCAATTCCAACATCTACTGCGGCCGATGAATTTTCCCTTCGAGATCTCACTACCGAACCTGTATCCAACAAACGTTGGTGCAGTCTCGTAAAAACTTTGTCCTTAGGGCAACGTCTGTCAGGATAACGATCGCGGTACTCCCTCTCAGCTGCCAGAGCGTTCCCGTTACATAACCCGTAGACGAAGTGCATATCTACGTATTCCCGAGTTGTAAACCCAGCCATCGTGAAAAATGAACTAGCTTATAAATCACCACATCATGTAAGGCAGGTATTTTGTTATTGAACTATGAACAGGTATTTGTTTACAAGGCAAGTTCAACACCCAAAAACAATATGACATGCGAGTACGCTTCATCCTGTCACCTTCGCTTCCTTCACTAATATCGTGTTTTTCATCTCTCGCTCAGTAATAATAGAGCAAAGAAAACAGCTATTAATGAAACTGATTATACCATTGGAAAGAGTATTAGATGAAGCAGTTTTTATGAAATTTGACAACCTCTAAGACCAATTTTGTCGGAGAGGCTAATTTTCGAAAATTCATGATAATTCTAGATTCCTGAAAAAATTAACGTTTGTATTGTAATAATTGAGTCTAAATCATGTTAAATAACTCCAAACATGATCCATTCCTATAGGAAATTTAATGCTGAATCCAAAAATGAGTATAAAAGTATAAAATGAGTAAAAAATGGAAATAAGTGACGCACAAGCTGAGAAATAGTGGTTTTATGACGTAAGGTCGGGTTCAGTCGAAAAATTACTAAAAAAATCATAACTTTCAAACAGATAGTGATAGGACACTCGTTCTGGCGGGGTTTTACTACATTTTTGATGCGGATTAACAGAAAAAATTTTTCGTCACTTATCCGCTTCCACCCTGTATATATCCCATTTTCGATCAGGATTTCATAGTACATTCTCCAATTCTAGTAAACAATACAAAATTCTACTTTATAATAAAAACTACGAAGATAACAACCCGAATCAAGTGAACAGCCATCAACAGTCGGTTTCGCAACGTTTAGTGTAACCCCATCATGTCATAAGCACTCAAAAGTAAGATAATGATCATTCAAAACACCAACTTCACTGTCGACCAAAAATCTTAATGGTCAAGTTGAAAATTAATGTAGGAAATTAAGATACTGGTTTACTACTTTCAACAATGAACCTCTGGAATCGAGCATGAAAAAAAAAGTTAACCCCCCCCCCCCCCAAATTTTATGGTTTCCCTTTCAAGGTATATGTAGAATCCGTACGCCGTACTACGCACTTTCCTTAGTTACCATGAACCTATGAAATTTGATTAGGTAATGAAATTAATGAAAAATGATTAATGAAATTTGGTTTGTATGTCTCATTTGCGGTCTAGTTGGTCCGCGAAGCTCGGCGTTACTGTCAGGCATCTCTAAGGGGTTGAAATTTTCAAAACGCCGTAGCTCGAAAACTTTCAGTAGACGGGTATGGTTTTTTTACGTTTCTAAATTGAT
This sequence comes from Leptopterna dolabrata, assembly GCA_954871275.1. NCBI lineage: Eukaryota > Metazoa > Arthropoda > Insecta > Hemiptera > Miridae > Leptopterna > Leptopterna dolabrata. The sequence goes on from OX940975.1 coordinate 41,143,648, forward strand.
CTCGGACATGGGAATTTTTTGAGACCACCCTGAGCATTGTGCGTCCAGCCGTTCGTTTGCATCGAAAAGCCTCGTCAACATGATCGTGAATGAAACGGTATAAAATCCGGCCCAGATTATAATCAATGGCTGTATGAAATTGAGTTGGTTGTTCTGTGATATTATTTCATTTGAAGAATGATGGCTCGTTTGGATTTTGTGGTTAGGTAATTTCGTAAATCCAACAAACGTTATCCTTCATGAATATAACAAATAATTTACTAATGATAGAATTCTTGAATCCACCGCATATTTTTGAAACTGTAATACTGCCCGGCTGGCTCCAGTACTCGGGGCTTCCCTGGAGGAGCTCGCGGCTACTATTGACCACAGAAAACAGTGATCTACGCAGAAGGGGCATCTATACAGTAAGTAATAAACCGTTGTGTAATCATTTGCAGCGGTTGTTGAGTGTAATGTTGAAGAGATCGACAAATTTATTGCGGGACGAATAGAAAGAGACAAGACATGAAATTAGAGGAAAAGTTTTAGTAAGTAGATTTCGATTGACTGCAGACTTTCTCGACGTTCCAAGTTGTTTACAGTCCTCACTCTTTTATTTTCCACCAAAAGGCGTGGTTCCTGTCGTGAAAAAGTTTGGCTATAAAGAGCATGCAAGCGGAACAAACGCGGCAGATTGTTCGCACAGCCAAATAAATAGAAACGTAAGAATAAATCTCTTCCTCCTCCTTCCTGAAAGGAGGATTATAAAGCCTGAAGTTCCTCTGCGAGTTTTGGCGTCATTATCATGGGCGGCCGGTCAAAGTTTTCTAAGAAGGATTTAGATTAGTTGGTTTTCAGAGAGGTTTTCGAGGAGTATGAAAGCACGGAAGAAGTTGGACAGTTTGTTCAAACTTACTGTAAGCGAGAACTGCAGCTATCAACAGGGCGGCGAGAAGATACTTCGCGGATTCCATGCCGCCGGCATAGTTCAGTCAAATCACATGTCACAAAAATTACACGGGAGCACGTTGTGTTGAGAGACGACAAAATGTATGGTTACCGATGAAGAATTGGGAGATTTTGTGGTGGGGATTCAAGAAAAAAGAAGTGGAAGTGTTGACGCTTCCTACCGAACTTAGGACGGCGGTGCCTTCAACAGGACCAAGTACGCCCCCAACGCTTGAAACACACTGCTCCAGCCCGATAAGGGTTGCCTTCAGCCTTGCCGAGTTAGGGGAGGTTGTCGCCGTGGCAACCATCCCCTCCGCCCTTTTGAACGCCAACCCCCTCTGGCCACCCTCATTATCTACAACACTCTATCGACCCCGTGGCAGCGCCGCGTTCCTGCCGCTTCGGCGGGGGCTCTGCAACAAAACATCCCCTTTTCTGCTTCTCCGTAGGTCTCCTTCAGCTGTGGTTCCCCGAGTTGCTCTCGAGCCGGGGAACTTTGAATATTTGATGATGTAATTCAGTGTCCCAGATGAAAGGATGCCGCCGCCATAAAGGACTTGATGAAAAGAAAAAAGCCACCGCCTCTCCCTCACCCCTCAGGTGCTTCAACTTCCACGCTGTCGAAAAAACCACTGCTAAACAAACGCTAAAAACAAATCCCGGGCTACTACATGACCGTGTTAGGAGTTTTCTGGTCAACAGAGCACAATCTCCAACCGAAAAACGTTCTTCATGCAACATGGCTATAACAGCGAATTTTCAAATAAATATTCGTGCTATTGTGTATGATATATATATATACCTATCAAATATGATATATACCTATCAAATATGATATATACCTATCAAATATGATATATACCTATCAAATATGATATATACCTATCAAATGATGGGTATGATATTATAAACCTTTCAAATATGAATTCCTAGAGCGAAACCATACCGATTTTCGTAACATTATATAACTTTTTCGTTATATTAGCCATTTTACCGATTTTTGAACCTTGGAAAGCCAAATGTGACCCACTCGTTTTTTGAGAAAAATATTTTTATTATCGAAGCCTCTTTCTGTCGTGAATCACCATCCCACACAAGGTCAGGTGAGTTAATATGGATTTTAGCCCTAATACCAATTTTTGACCCCCAAAATCCAAATGTGACCCCCTATTCTGTATGAAAAACAAAAACGAAAACAAGTGAAATTGTATTTTTCTGTCTTTACTCACCCTTCCATACCACTTTCAGTTATTTTATATCAATTGTTCGCAATTTTAGCCGGTTTTACCGATTTTTGATCTAAAAACTAGAATTTGACCCCTTAGAATTTTTGAAAATTGCTCATCTTCAACTCACCTTTTGTTTTGGTGATACAAACATTTTGGAGAAATACGGAATTTGTTTCATGGTCAGATATTGTCTGGAGTTACATATAATCACACACGCACGCGCGCGCGCGCATCCTAGATGGAACAGCTCAATCTTAGCCATGTCTTAGTCAGAACCATGTGTGGGACTAGATGTGAAATGCTGGATCTGAAATGCAAAATGTGGATTGAAGATAGAAATTATACGTGTGCAATGTGTAATGAAGGTGAGGATGAAAATGTAATTCATTTTTTGGCAAGATGCCCTATTTTAAGTAATTTCAGGAAAACGTATATCGGCTCTAGATTTATAACTGAAGAAATGGCTTTGGTGTACTTGAATGGAAAAGATTGGTTGAAGCTAGGTTGGTTTGTGAAAAATGCCATGAAGTACAGAAAAGAATTAATTGAGGATTTTAATTTTTAATTTATTCATTCGAATTTTGAGAACAATGATCAATTTAAATCAAGTTGAATTATTATAATCAACTTATAAGCAATCTCCGACAGATAAGCCGACGTTTAGTTACACGAGTTCTCACTAGATAGAGTTCTTTACGTCGATGTTTAGTTACACGAGTTCTCACTAGATAGTGTTCTTTTTTATTAATATGTAAAACTCCGGTTTTATCAACACAACACACATGTGATCGCTTCGTCACCACGGATATGCGTCACTACTTTGAATTGTTCTCAGAATTCATTTTTTCTTCCATCGTTTTCCTACATTTCAACTGAAGAGACTACTTCGCTGAAAGAAGGCTTCTTTGTTTCGATTCGTTTTCAGGTATTCAAACAAACCTCACACCTAGTGGACTTTATTTACAATAATAACGTGTTGACTAATTAATAAACGTTTTCAGAACGCATCGCAGTTGTCTTCTTTGGCTTTCAAGCTTATAAATCGAAACAAATTGCTACAATGGACAATGGACCTAAGAAGGTAAGAATTTGCATTAAGGTAGAGCAGAATCCAAATGATTCAAAAACATCCCTTCCCTGTCTCAAGTGGATCCAGGCTCAAGAGGATGATACAATAATATTCGAATTTCCGCCTCAATATCAACTACTAAATGCAAACCACAAGGGTCTACTTCAAGTACCCACAGTTAAGAATGCCCTAAAGTCATTGAACAAACGTGGCTCGTATCGGATAGTTTCAATGACTCTACCAGCTGAAACTGTTCCCTTATACTTTGATGGGGATGGAAACGTCGTTTTTGAGGATTATTTTTTACAAGAGACGGACTACCGGACTTGGAGATCGGAAATGTCCCCCCCTCGTGAAACAGCATCGGACGCTCCGAGTGCAGCGGTATTAGATATTCTACAAATGCTGACCACTAGAGCCGAGGACCCCCAACAAGTAATAAACTCAAAACGTCTGAATCTAACGAAAATCAAATCGGACTTTGTTTTGCACAATTTTGATGGTAGGAATTCTGAGGTTGGACGATGGTTAGATACCTTCATTCGGGAATGCGAGCGATGCCAGGTTAATGATTCGGAAAATAAGGTTCTAATTTTACGTTTATTTATGGAGGGGATTGCCAAAAATTGGTACTCCTCAACATTCATTGAATTGGGATTGGAAAACGACTTCGCGGATTGGGAATTCAAGATGAGAACGGAATTTAAAGAACAAGGATGGAGAAAAATCAGAGAAGCCTATAACTATAGGTACATTGGAGGTCATTATGATGATTATGTACTGCGAAAACAGAATCTTCTACGGGAACAAGAGCACGCAATTGACAACATTATCCAACTAAACCTTATTGTTATGGGATTACCGGTCAATGTACAGGAAAAACTCGACCGTTCCAAAATTGATTCAATTGCAGAATTACTTGGAGAGCTGAGGAAAATAGAGCCTTCGTCGCTATCTCCACCAAACAAATCTGACAATATTGTTACACAAATAAAAAAACCAATTGTAACAACTGAGAACAAAAAGCCCTGCTCCATTTGTAACAATCTAGGCTATCGAAGGCGGTTTCATCCTGAGGCAGTGTGTCGAAATCGGTTAGCTGTTGAGAAACAAGAGAAAGGTATAAAAACTGTGAATAACGCCGAAATTCAAGAAACCCTTAATGAATCCATCACCGATCAAAAAAACTAGGTTTGCTGCCACTAATTACTCTCGGGGTCATAATAAACAGGAATAAAAAATGCACGGGAATCTACGACCCTGGCGCGAATATCAGTTTTATCACATTGAAATGTGTGAAAAACTTGAAGTTACGAATCCAGGATAATAATATGACGTTCCGAACGATTGGTGGCAGACATGTTTTTGCTGGTTGTGTGACTGTAAAATTGAGAGTCATGAATTTGGAGAAAGATGTCAAAATGTTTATAGTAAATGATGAAAACTTTAAATATGACGTATTGTTGGGCTTGGACCTCATTGTGAGTTTTTACTTAAACTTAAACTGTAAACTGCATCTATATCAGACCCTTCCCGAGGAACAAAAAAAAGACAATGACGAAAACTTTGTTCAGAAGTTGGATGGCCATCAAAATGTCTACGTGAACTACAATGAGGGCATAGATGTCAACAATTTTGAAGCAAAGGTGGATCACCTTGATTCTACCAAAAGACGGGAAATTGAAAACTTGATTCAAAAATTCAGTTGTATCTTTGCAAAAGATAAATTTGATGTGGGACGAGTAAATGATCACGAGGCCCACATACAACTGTTTGAACATAAGTTTGTTTCACGGAAGCCATACCGCTGCAGCATTCCAGACCAACAGGAAATCGAAAATCAGATATCTCAGTTACTGAAAGCAGATCTAATTGAAGAATCTACGTCACCTTTTGCTTCTCCAGTAACCCTGGCATACAAACGAGAAGAAAACAAAAAGAATAGATTATGTATCGATTTCCGTGAGTTGAACCGTTTAGTAGTGCCTGAACCACAACCTTTTCCATTGATTGAAGAACTGATTACAAGAACAAGAGGTTGTCGATGGTTCACAGCATTGGACATAAATTCGGCCTTCTGGTCGATACCTATTCGAATAAAAGATCGCTATAAAACTGCATTCGTGACTCAAGACGGGCACTGGCAATGGAAATGCCTCCCGTTTGGATTAAAAACCTCCCCTCAAATTTTTCAACGAGTTTTAAACACTATTTTAAGACGGAATAACTTGAAAGACTTTTCTGTTTGTTATATGGACGACATATTAATTTTTTCTAAAACATTCACAGATCATATACAACACTTGTATAAAGTATTGGAGGCAATTTGCAAAGAAGGATTTCGGTTGAAAATCACAAAGTGTAATTTCGCTAAAAATGAAGTTAAATATCTAGGACATATTCTCTCAGAAAATACAGTCCGTCCGCTTGGGGGAGATAACTTGATGGCCATACGAAATTTTCCTATTCCTAAGACAAAGAAAAATGTTCGCCAGTTTCTAGGAAAAGTAAACTTCTACCACAAATATATACCGAATAGTTCGACATTGTTAGAGCCACTTCACAATCTTTTGAGGAAAAATACGGACCTCAAATGGACAGATCAATGCCAGAGGAGCTTTGAGGAAGTAAAAAAACATCTCTGTTCCCAACCAATTTTGGCAATTTTCGATCCAAAACTCAAAATAATCATTGAAACTGATGCAAGTGGAGAGGGCGTTGGAGCAATATTTAAGCAGCTTCAAGAAGATGGCACAATAAAGCCCGTTGCTTATTTTTCAAAAAAACTAAAGGACTATCAGAGGAAAAAGAAAGCAATTTACTTAGAATGCTTAGCAATGAAAGAAGCTATAAAATTCTGGCAGCATTGGTTAGTTGGTCAGACTTTTCAAATCATCACCGACCACAAACCACTTGAAAATCTGAAGATCAATACAAGATCTGATGAAGAGTTGAGTGATATGCTGCTATTCCTTGCACAATTTAATTTTCGGGTCACTTATCGCCCAGGAAAGAGAAATAGGTATGGAAGCAGATTCATTATCTAGAAACCCAGTCATCGAAGAATCTGATAATTCAGAAGAATCAATTAAAACAGTGAATTTCTTGAGCATATCAGATATCACTCGTGACCAAAATCAACATGCGGCTGAAATTGAGAAATTCACAGATATTAAAAGAGACGGTGGAATCATTTATAAAATAAGTGATACGAATAACAGAATAATAATATCTGAGGAACTTGCGGATGTTTTAATTGCGAAAATACATAAAGAATATGGACACATAGGGTCAAGTCATGTAATAAATAAGTTTCGTAAATTCTATCACACTCGAAATTTAGATTCGAGAGTGAAAAATTACTGCCAGAATTGCGAAATTTGCATCAAAAATAAGAGCCGATCACCCTGTACTTATGGGTTCCTGTCAAAACTTGGACCAGCAAGAGCACCTTTTGAAATTGTTTCCCTCGACACGATAGGTGGGTTTGCAGGAAACCGTTCATCTAAACGGTACCTTCATTTGTTAGTAGATCATTTTACAAGATACGCGTTTATCTCTACTTCCAAAAACCAAACAGCAAATGATTTTGTGAAATTACTCAAGAAGGTACAGGACAAGCATGCGATTCAGACACTCCTCACGGACCAATACTCGGGCATTAATTCTGCAGAATACAAAAATTTTCTGAAAAAAGAGAAGATTAACCTCATATTCACTTCGGTTAACAACCCTGCATCGAATGGACTGAACGAAAGATTGAATCAGACATTAGTAAACAGAATCCGCTGCAAAATAAATGAAACTCAGAGAAGAGCATGGTCGAACGTAGCGGATGAATGTGTTCGGGAATACAATTCCACGAATCATTCTGTGACTTCCTACAGCCCAGAATATTTATTGTTTGGAAAAACCAGCCCTATAACTCCAACATCTCTTGAACCAAAAACAAATCTTCTACGAGATCGGGAAATAGCTTATGAAAACACAGTTAAAAATCATGCTTATAACAAACAATTGATTGACAAAAAAAGAAAACATCACGATTTCAAAGAAGGGGATTTTGTTTATGTGGACCATGCTTCAAAGATAAATAGGAACAAATTGGAGGAAATAAGAATTGGACCTTTGAAGATAATCAAGAAAATATCAAACTCCATTTTTGAGCTGGATACTGGACACAGGAAGAAGGAGTCAAATATGTTCCACATCTCCAAATTGGTGCCTCTCCCCAAGGGTGGGGGGATGTAAAACTCCGGTTTTATCAACACAACACATGTGATCGCTTCGTCACCACGGATATGCGCCACTACTTTGAATTGTTCTCAGAATAATTCATTTTTTCTTCCATCGTTTTCCTACATTTCAACTGAAGAGACTACTTCGCTGAAAGAAGGCTTCTTTGTTTCGATTCGTTTTCAGGTATTCAAACAAACCTCACACCTAGTGGACTTTATTTACAATAATAACGTGTTGACTAATTAATAAACGTTTTCAGAACGCATCGCAGTTGTCTTCTTTGGCTTTCAAGCTTATAAATATTATACGGACGAGAGCCAGTAGCTATGCCTGTGCGGTGTGACGGATGTGGAAGTGGCTTTTCACTCAAACATGCTCTCGACTTCAAGACTGAATGGGTTAGTCTCCCGACGCCATAATGAAGTGCGGGACTTTGTCGGTGAGACCTCCGAAACTAGCCCTGGCTTGCGTGGAGACCTGGCATGTCGTGGTGTGTGGGAGCCCCAGAGGGAGGCATTGTTCGATATCCGTGTCATGGACACTGATGCGCCCTCTTACCTTCCACGCACCGTGGCAGCAATATTTGCGTCGGCGGAGGAACAAAAGAAGACGAAGTATCTGGCAGCTTGTGAGCAGCGACATGCATCTTTCACCCCGTTGGTCTGCTCAGTAGATGCCCACTTTGCCCCTCAAATGACAGCGTTTGTAAAGGTTGTAGGGGAAAGGTTGGCAGACAGATGGCATCGACCCCAGAGTGTCGTCCGGGCATGGGTGCGGGTAAGGCTGGCCTTGGCGATTCTCCGTGCATCAAGCATGTGCTTGCGTGGGGCGCGGAAGAAGTGGCAGAGCGCTGGGGAACTTCTTTGCCAGTGGGATGGGGCAGCGCTGAACTTGCACTGAAGCTCGAAGGATGCCTGCTCTTGGACGGATAGACAGGAGGAAATTTACGTTTGTGCAAACGCTCCGGTCTGCATTGTATGGCCCCAAGTTGCTAGGGATCACCTGATTATATTGGCGGAGTATGAAGTCGAAAAAAAAAAAAATAATAATTGAACTGTTGTTATATATATATAATAGTTTATTCATATGAATTTATTTACTCTTATAATAGATAACGATGTATTCAGTTTTTTAACAGGGGTAGAATGATAACTTTGACGGTAAACAACCGTGACCCTGGCATACTTATAGCTTTACCACTCAAGCCGTATAATGTTTTGCTGATTGCATTGTAACTGCATGTGTCTACTGGTTGAATAAAACATTTAAAAAACAAAACAAACACGCACACACACATATATACAAGTTGCCACAGTCAACCGCCATGCGAATACCACAAGAACAAAGGACTGCATTCATCCCACTTCTTGGGTGAGATCGCCGCCTGAATGGTATGCGGACATTAGTAGAATCTACCTATCAAAGAACCCATTGTCGGACTCTCCGCTGCTCATTCATTAGATTAGAGGATAACATTATTTTAGATAGTAGGCTCTGTCGCGTCACATTCAGCTGTTCATTGTGAAATAAATTGTTTTTAAAAACGCAACAGTGTGTCCGGGAGTTATTTTTGGCGCAGTCGGTAGGACGCTGTCGACGATAATTGCTACCGGATTATTTTATTAATTCACGACGCGTTCGACCTAATTCGGAAAACTCCAGAATTAAAGTACCGCGACGTACGTGTTCAAAACGGACGGCAGAGACCACAGAAAAGCAGCCAAGGAGCTTCCTTCATCCCTCAAAAAGAAACCGTCTCAATCTGTAAGGATCCATGATCGCCCTTACTCACCTTTAAGTAATAGACGTTACCTATTGCACGATCTTCTCAAACCTAACAACCCTCGTAGCGACGGCCCCTTTCCGGATAATCCAAGTAGGTCTCTTGTAATATCAACGCCCGAAAACATGGCTCACCAGCCATAATACCTCACACTAACCCCAGCTCAGTTACAAGAACTGATTGCTGCTGTAAGGCCTTCAATTCCGGTACGCCCTAAACCTAAACCGGACAAAACGGATTTTAGCGGGATATCCGAATTCAATGGAGAGCCCGAATTGCTCTTGCAATTCATCGAGCGAAGTGAGGAGCTCATAGGACACTTCTATGAAGAAGACGATCGAGAGTGTTTTCAAAATAAAGTTATATTTAACAATATACGGGCAAAAATCAAAGGCAAAGCTGCCACCCGGATTTATAATAACCCACTTACTAATTGGGCTGAAATTAACCCGAACCATTAACGACATGGAGAAAAAATTATCGACCGCACTTACACGATAGAAAATTCACGTTAGAAACTGACCATCAGCCCCTCCTCTGGCTACATTCTTTAAAGGAGCCAAATTCAAAACTCTTTAGATGGAAACTCCGTCTAGAAGAATTCGACTTTGACATAAAATTCAAAAAAGGGAAACACAACGCCAATGCCGACGCCTTTTCCAGAATTGAAATACACAGCAAATTTTCATTTCCGATACCCGAAGAAACGTCCCCTTCTCTCATGGACAACGTGGGTGTAGACGATGCAGAATGTGAAACTGTCCATTCAGGCAAGGAACGAAAAGGCATAACCTTAATACCAATGAAAAATTCAGCTTTCAATTATTACAAAAATCAAATCATTATCTCGGCAGGCGAACAATTCAACACCGACATAAAAATAGACAAATTATTTGGAAAGGAAAAAACTCGAACGACGGTAAAATTTCCAAGGAGAAATTTAGAGGAGGAAAAATAATAAAACTTGCCATAGACTATTTGCAACCAAAAACTTCTTACTGCCTATTCTTTGAAACCTACATTTATTCAACATTCGCTACGCTACTAACTGACAAATTCAAATCCTCTGAATTAAAGCTGAACAAATACACAGAAAAATTATTAGACACTAGCTGTGTACCAGCGCTTCGCAACGGTAGAACAGACACCCCCTTTAGGACAGGCCCCACTCATTGAAAGTACTCATCGAGCTGAATCCAGAGACTACTTACATTCTGATTTACGTGCAACCATTCAAAAGTTATATTAAGCATAAACGTCCTCATAAAAGTAATTATAACACGACTTTTTATGGTACTTCAGCCATTGCATTTCAACGGATTTACAAATTTGAACGCGGATTTCTCCTAAACCTTCCCAGATAAATTACGCGTCCAACAGTACCAGCCTCTACCTTCTACGTTCAGCCGTTCTCATTTATCGATGCCGAGACAAACAAACAGACTGACACTGTTTTATGATATATTATACTATTTGAACTGACGCGTGTTGCTGCGATTTAAATAAATGGAGCCAACGGTCATGTATTTTAATATGCCTGTATCCCCCCCTCCTCAACTGATCAGAAACCTGCCCCAATGCCAACCCTAACTGCCTTTAACCCCCCCCGTATCCTATGAACCCTCCCTACCTGGTTAGAAACATTCCTCAATGTTCACACAACAAATTCCCAAAGTTGCACTCCAATTGGTCAAGTAGTTTTGACATTTCTGTAGACCCCCCCCCCCCTCTCATAACCTCTACCCCCCTCCCACTAACATCCTGATTGAAGTACCACTTGAATGTACTCGTCGAGCTGAATCCAGAATCTAATTACAATCGGATTTACGTCCAACCGTTCAAAGTTATTATAAGCATAAACGTCCTCATAGAAGTGATTATAACACGTTTTTTAGTAGTATTTCATTCATAGCGTTTCAACGGATGGACAGATTCAAATGCGGATTTTTCATAAACCTTCCCAGATAAATTCTGCGTCAAATGGTACCAGCCGCAACTTTCTACGTTCAGCCGTTCTCAATTGATGCCGAGACAAACAAACAAACAAACAGACACTGTTTTATTATATGTATAGATTACCGACCGCGAAAATCATTCTGTATAACCGCAGACAGGAAAGATTCCATCGCGAGATAGACAAAGAAAATACTTTTGGCCAAATTTGAAAGAAGATATAGCGAACGTCATAAACAGAAATTATTACACAACGGTAAATTATTACACAACGGTTCATCAACCAAGAAGGGGCTGGATTTTTTTGATCGGTACTTTTGCAACTTGAACAACCGTTGAAGTATTATTGATGGGCACGTTATTACACAACGGTTCATTATACTTGACCACGAGGGTAGGTTTTGACCACAGAAAACAGTGATCTACACGGAAGGGGCATCTATTTCACTCCACCTCAAAAATTTTCCTTCAGAACTTCATTACATATTTGCGTTTCTTTTTGCCATTTTAGTCACTGTTTGTCATCGACAGAATTATTTTAGCAACATTTAACTGTGATTTAGGTAGGCACCTAGTAACGAGTACGGGGTTAGGTACGGAGGGTCTGCGATCTACATAATATGTATAGAATAGTACATACTATATTATACAGACGGGTTATCTGTACGGAGAGCTGTGATCGGTAACAGAAGGGTATTCTGTACAAAATAATAAACCGTTGTGCAGAGATTTGCATCTTTCTTATTGCACTTTCGGATTCTACATACCTGGAAACGTAAACCATCCAATTTTGAAGGGGGTTAGATTTTTTTTTTCATGCTCGATTCCAAAGGTTTATTATTGAAAATAATACCGTACGCCGTACTTCACACTTTTCTTAGTTACCATGGACCAAAATTAACGAAATTTGGTGTGTAGGTCCCGTTTGGGGTATAAATGGTCCTAGAAGCTCGGCGTTACTGTCAGTCATCCCTAAGGGGTGAAAAATAGGGGTTGAAATCTCCAGGACGCTTTCATCTTGAATGGCTTTAAATAGCTGTCGAACTTGGGAGTTTTTAAAGACAACCGGAGCATTGTACGTCCGGCCGTTCGTTCACAGTAAGGCCCAGAAGTTTGCACCGACAGGCATTTTCAACAGCAGGGTGAATGAAATTGTATGCTTGCAGCACTAATATCATCACTAGGGACGCGCTAACAATCGGGAATTGGCCCGAGATCATCGTTGCTAGGGAGCACCTGATTATATTCACGGAGAATGAAGTCGAGTTTTTGGTTTATTATTTTCAATAATGAACCTTTGGAATCGAGCATGAAAAAAACAATTTTGTAACCCTCCCTCAAAATTTGATGGTATCCGTTTCAAGGTATGTAGAATCCGAAAATGCAATAAAAAAATTCTGTCCGTCCGACGTACGCCGTACTGAGCACTTTTCTTAGTTACCATGAACCAAAATTGACGAAATTCGGTTTATAGGCCCCATTTGGGGTCTAGTTGGTCCTCGAAGCTCGGCGTCCCTATGGGGTGCTAAATAGGGGTTGAAATCTCCAGGACGCCGTTATCTCGATTTTTTTTATAGCTTTTAATTGTTCTCGAACTTGGGAGTTTTTTAAGACCATCCGGAGCATTGTACGTCCAGCCGTTCGTTCGCAGTAAGGCCCAGAAGTTTGCACCGACAGGCTGTTGGTTTATTACTTTCAATAATAAACCTTGAATGAATGAGCATGAAAAAAAATTTTTTAACCCCCCTCAAAATTTTATGGGTTTCAATGTATGCAGAATCCGAAAATGCAATTAAAAAATTTCTCTCCGTCCGCCGTACGCCGTACTTTTCACTTTTCTTAGTTACCATCAACCAAAATTAACGAAATTTGGTCTGTAGTCGTTTGGGGTCTAGCTGGTCCTCGAAGCTCGGTGTTACTGTCAGTTCCCTAAGGGGTGAAAAATACGGGTTGAAATCTCAAGGACGCCATTATCTCGAAGTTTTTTACGCTTTTAAATAGTTCTCAAACTTGGGAGTTTTTTAAGACACCCGGAGCATTGTACATCCAGCCGTTAGTTCAGAGTAAGGCCCAGAAGTTGGCACCGACAGGCATTTTCAACAGCAGGGTGAATGAAATATTGGCCCCATATCATCATTGCTAGGGAGCATCTGATTATAATCACGGATGGCTGTATGAAGTCGAGTTGGTTGTTTCGTGATATTATTTCATTTGAAAAATGAACACGGTAAATTATTACATGACGGTTCATTGTACCATCTACGTAGAAGGGCTGGAGTTTGTTGGAAGGTACTTTTGCAACTTGAACAACCGTTGAAGTATTATTGATGGGCAAATTATTACACAACGGTAAATTATTACTCAAAGGTAAATTGATATCCACGCAGAAGGGGCACCTATACAGGTATATTATTACACAACGGTTTATTATTTGCCTTATGCTTCACGAATAACTACAAAATAATTAATGATTGAATTCCTTGCATTTGTAGGAAACATTAATCCGGGGCCGGCTCCAGTACTCGATTTAGGGCTTTCCTGGGGGGAGCTCGAGGGTTTTGACCACAGAAAACGGTGATCTACGCAGAAGGGGGGCGTCTATACAGGTAAATAATAAATCTTTGTGTAATAATTTGCAGCGTTTTTCAACAGCAGGGTGAATGAAATTGCATACATTCAGCCCAAATATCATCACTAGGGACGCGCTAACAATCGGAAATTGGCCCGAGATCATCATTGCTTGGGAACACCTGATTATATTGACGGAGTATGAAGTCAAATTGGTTATTCTGTGATGTTATTTCATTTTCTTTTGGAGTTTGTTGATAGGTGGTGAAACTTAAACAAACGTTGAAGTATTATTGGTGGGTAAATTGTTACACAACGGTGAATTATTACACAACGGTTCATTATAACATCTACGTAGAAGGGGCTGGAGTTTGTAGGTAGGTACGTTTGCAATTTTTTTCACTCCACATCAACAATTTTCCATTTTAGCTACTGTTTGTCATCGACAGAATTATTTCAGCAACATTTAACTCATGATTTAGGTAGTGTCGTCATACCCTCCCAGAACATCACTCCTTGTAATGTTCAAGATTGTACAAATAGTAAACCAGAACAAATGAGGTGGCGTACGTGCCTGGCCTCAGGTAAATCCTGATCTCTCCCACCATCCCTCAACTGCCGATGAGGCACTGGGGGAGAGTGGAAAGGGTCTTATAAAAACCCGCCGTTCTCGCCTGTTCATTCATTCTACGCTCAAACCAAGTCGGTGACTTATCTCTCTCTCCTCTCACGCCTCCTTACCTTTTACCTGAAAGCTCCCAGATTGGTGGAACCGGTAAGGTTATAACCCACCTCGAGTGGCATCCAGCGTCTTTAGTGGTGGTAACCTCCCTGGCTTCGCTACAAGTGTTAACCTTTTAGACCCTAGATCCAGCAACCTTCTTCTCCATCTCACTCACTCTCATTTCCATAGCCCATCACTACCTTTATTATCTTCGAACCACCACATTGGTGAACCCGACGCAAACTCACGATGGAGTCCCCCACCCCAGTCACGTTGCCCACCACCTCCCCCAACAACTCGCCCCATCTTCTCTCTCCGCCTGCTGCTCTCAACCCCTCCACCAAAAACTCACCCCCTCTTCTCTCTCTGCCGGCTGCTCCCACCCCCACCTCCCTCCGCCGCCTCTGCGAATTCTTTAGCATTGCCCCCCTTCTGTTCGCAAGATCCCACTCTTTGGTTTTTCCAGATCGACGCCACCTTCTCCGCCGCCAGCCTATGCAGCCAGAAGACACGATACTCAAAAGTAATCTCCCTCCTCCCGTATGATATCCTCCCTCAAATGGCGGACATCTTGCCCAATTCCCCCACCGCCTATGACGACCTCCGCCACCAACTCATTGCTCTCTACCAACCCTCCATGCTGGCTTGCATCTTCACCCTCTCGCAACCCCAGCAACTCGGCAATCTCAAGCCCTCCCACCTCTTCCGCAGGTCGCGCCACCAGCTCCAGGATGTGCTGACGACGGACATCACTGTACATTTTGGCTACGGGCTCTACCCCCTCCCATTCAGATGGCCCTCGCTAGCCACCTTGACGCCCCGGACAACGACCTCCTCCGCCTCGCCGACACCGTGCACGATCTCACAACATCAGCCCCTGTCTCCTAAGTTCGTCCCCACTCCAGAGCCTTCCCCCGCTCTAGCTCAGCCACCCCTGACAGGCGGTGCCCCCCCCCCCCTCCGCCAACTGCAGGGGCCCCACTCCCTCTCGCCCTGCTATTCAACCTCAGAACCACCCCACTCGGCCCCCTCCCCGGCAGTACCAGCCCGCTGACACCCCCAACAAATGCTGGTACCATGTGAACTTCGGAGCCCAGGCCCGCAAGTGCCGCCATCCTTGCCAACATACCCCCTCCCAGCCGGGAAACGCAGACGCCCACCGGTAACTCCTGCGGGCGCCACATCAAGAAGGTCTCTCTCACAGAAGCACCGCTGCCCTCCGCAAAGCACCCATACCGAACCCTGGCAACGCCTCGGCCGTGTCCAGCACTCCGCCCCCATCCACCACCACCTGTTCGTCCAACGCAGGAGGACTAACTTGCCCTTACTTATCGACACAGGCGCCGCCCTTTCAATTATTCCCAACACCATGCTCCGTCGCCAGGCCCGCTCTTCCCACCAGATTCTCTATGCCTCCAACGGAACGACCATCCCCTCCTACGGCACCCACCACTCAAGTGTCCATCTCAATGGAAACAAATACGAATGGCCTTTCACCGTGGGAGACTTAGAGAAATCCATCCTGGGGGCCGACTTTCTCTCTTATTTCGGCCTCCAGGTTGGCGTCAAAAACGCTCGCTTGATCGATCCGGCGTCAAGTAAACCCCTCCTTGGGTTCATCAACACACTCGCCTGCCCCGCCCTACGACCGCCTACTCGCCTCAACCTCGCCCCTCCTCTCACCTCTCGACTGTCCAACACCACATCGAGATCAAAGGTCCCCCTCTCACCACGAAAGCTCGCCGACTCCACCCCCTCCAACTAACTCAAGCGAAGAAACACTTTGACCGCCTCATCTCTGAGAAAATTATCCGCCCCTCCAACTCCCCCTGGGCCTCACCTCTCCACATCGTCCAGAAGCCGAATGGGGACATTCCCCCACGCAGCGATTACTGCTGCCTTAACGCCCGCACAACCCCCTACTTATACAACGTTCCCCACCTCCCACCTTCATGGCACCACCGTCTTCCTCACCCTTGACAACGCCCAAGCTTTTCATCGCATCGATGTGCACCCCCCCTGACGTGCCAAAGACCGCCGTATAACTCCTTTTGGCCTCTTTGAGTACGTCAAAATGGGCTTTGGCCTCCGTAACACTACCCAAACTTGGCAGCGTTACATGGATCACATCCTCCGCGGCCTCCCATTTGTATTCTGTTTCCTGGACGATGTACTAGTAGCCTCCAGATCCCTCGACGAACACTATCATCATCTCCAACAGATCCTTGCAATATTCCAATCCGAGGGCCTGATAATCAACAAGGAGAAGAGTGTCATCGCCCAACCCTCCATTCGCTGCCTCAGCCATCTCGTCACCGCACCCGGCATCACCCCACTACCGGACAAGGTTGACTCCCTCTTCAAATTCCCCCAACCCTGCACGGTCACCGAACTCCGCCGCTTCCTTAGTATGATGAACTTCTACCCCCAACACATCCGCCATGCCACTCAACACCAACAGACCCTTATTGACGCCATTCCCCAACCCGCCACGAAAAACCATAATAGACCTATCTCTTGGACCCCTGCCCAAGCCTCCGCCTTTGAGGCCTGCAAAAGCGCCCTCGCCAACGCCTCTCTACTTTCCCACCCTGACCCCCACACCCCCCTCTCCATCAACACCGACACTTCCGATTGGGCTACAGAGGCAGTTCTCCACCAACACACCGGCGCCTCCCCTCAACCACTTGGCTTCTTCTCCCGCACTCTCTCGCCAGCTCAACGTAACTACTCCACCTTTGACAGAGAACTCCTCGCCATCCACGAAGCCATCAAACACTTTCGCGACTTCGTGGAGGGCCGGCAGATCTCTGTTGTAACCAACCACAAACCTCTCATTCACGCTGTCCTTCAGAGCCGAAAGTCCGCCTCATCCCGTCGCCTCCAGCAGCTCGATTTCATAGCGCAGTTTACAACTGACATTCGCTACACTACAGGGGCAGACAATTGTGTCGCGGACGCCCTCTCCTGCGCCGGTGGAAGAGTTGTTACCGTTCCCCTCAGCCCAACATCCCAACACCGACCCCGCCCTCGCCAATCTCATCACCGCCGATAGGCTCGAACAACTGCAGCCACGGCGCACTACACGACCGTTCCCGTGTGCCGTGAAAGGAATCGTTTTGTGTTGGGCGCATGTACGAGCGTTCCCGTCTCCTGGAGCCCCCGAGCTCGGACCCAATGTAGGCTTTTCACTCTAGTTTTAAACAAAATTTTATTGGGACTCACCCGAATATTTTCTTCTTTTTTTTTATGCCGCCGCTCGGTTTTGGTTTTGTCTGTGAGTAATACTGCTCGCTGCCGCTCGCATTGTCAAGCGTTCTGGATGCTCGCTAGCGCTCGCATCTCAAAAAAGATAAACAATCCCAGAAACTATCCCGTGAATGAGCAGCTTGTAGGGACTTCTGAATAGATTAGTGGAATGTAATGTTAGGTATGTAACAAGACTGTTTAATGCCTTCGAAAATACCAGAAAAGAAGACAAGTAGAGCAGGAACGGTGGGCCCTTGAGATGGGAACGCTCATACATGATGGTTTACGGGGACGGGCACGCTCGTACATACTACTTTCACCTTGGGAACGCTCGTACATGCGCCCGCAGCCACACAGTCTATGGTGTGACGTCACAGCCGACGCTCCTCGCCCGTACGTCCCACCCGACCTCCGGCGGCAGTTGTTCGACCACTATCACGCCCTCCATCACCCGGGCATCCGGACCCTCATCAGAACCTCACCAAAACGCGGTACTTCTGGCCCCATATGAACACTGATATCCCTAACTGGGTTCTAGGGTGCCAGAGGTGCCAACAACATAAGGTCTCGGCACACCCCCACGTCCCACCTCAACACATCGATGACGCCTTCCAATTTGAGCACATCCACCTCGATATCGTCGGCCCCCTCCACCCCTCCAAGGGAAAACGATACTGCCTAACCATGATCGACCGTGCCACCGATTGGGTTGAACGCATACCACTCGCCCATATATCCGCGGAAACCGTCGCCTCAGCCTTCTTAAACAACTGGATCTTTCGGTACGGTTGCCCGCGGATATTCACAATCGATCAGGGTAGGCAGTTCGAATCCGCCCACTTCACATCTTTCCTCAGCTCCCTCGGCATCGAGAAAACCCGCACTACGGCCTATCACCCCCAATCGAATGGGAAAGTAGAGCGGTGGCACTCTGTATTAAAACAAGCCATCTCCACATTATCCACCTCAGCCTCCTGGACCAAAGCTCTTCCCCGCATTACTCCTCAGCCTTCGTACCTCCGCCAGACCATAGCCCGGACGGCTAACATCGGGCGAGGGGTTAAATTTTCATGAAATTTTGCGTAGAATCCGAATCTGCTATAGAAAAAGGTTGACAAAAGTTAGACTAGACTTATAATGATGCTCTGAAACGGATTTGCCTATAAAAAATTTATGTTCCGAAAATTATGGGCCCATTGCAGCAGCTTCATTTTCTTTGAAAATTCGATGCAAATTCTTCCATAAAGTTTTATTATAACCGTATGTAATCGTTTTGCCAGGGTAACTACTGCGTACGCCGTTCCCCAACTAAGTTCCAGGTCATGCATAAACTGCGGTAGACCCAAAAACTTTTGTTGGGTCTCCCTATTTAAAAACTCTGCTGTTATCTCCCTATTTACTACCTACATCGTGAATTTTTTACTCTTTCTTCCAAGTCTACCAAGTTAACGTAAAACGTAAGCCTCGTGATCACTTTGGAAGGAAAAATATGTTCGCCATCAAAATTCCCAATTTGCGTTTTAGACCTACCTGATCAAATTTGGTTCCGTGCACCTTGTCACCTGAAAGAATGAACGTAAGTTGCTGAAGTTCTGAAGGTGGACGCGCGTTGGAACCTAGATACCCCCCAAAGGTGGGATTTCCTTGACGTGTCTCAACGCCGCGCGGCCGTCTCGTTGTTTCAGCAGTTTTCTTCCAGTTTAGTTCGCGATTTCACTGAGTAAACTTGCTATTGCATTACTTTTTGAGGAGGAAGAGGAAGAAAAGTTCATGTTGTTGGATAGCGGAGGCCCTATCCAATATCCCCTTCTCTTTCCAATAAAACCAACCGATATACACAATATACACAATTATTATGATGACCTCACATTTCTAGACAGTGTGGTTAGAAAAGATTCCACATACCTTGAAACGTAAACCATCAAATTTTGAGGGGGGGGGGGGGTTAGAATTTTTTTTTTTTTTTTTTCATGCTCGATTCCAATGGTTCATTATTGAAAATAATAAACCAAAAGCTAATTCTATGAAATGGCTCACTAGTAAAATAGAATTCGGCATCAAAACATTATGTTTCGTGTACTACCAAGCCTAATGCTATTAACGGTATCAAGATGGATCCGAACAGCGATACTTGCCGAACTTCAACGGTGAAGAGGGAAGAAAATTCGAGATGACTGAATCTAACAACAAAAAGAACTGACAATATAATAGTATTGGTCAGTCGGTCAATAATAATCTATCTATCAATAATCAATCTGTCAATATTATATCGGTTAGGAATTGCAAATCTTACTCAGCAAGGACGTTACGCTGGAAGAGTAGATGAGTAGTCGGGCGTGAGTTTCTCCAGGGAGATGGTCAACCCCACCTTCAAGACCTAGCGGTATTGATGGTGAGTATCACTTCGTGTCCGTAAGTTACCGGCGCAGCGCAGGATAGAACTCAAGTTCCTGTCGTAATTACATTAAGTACAGTGTGCCCACTTCAAGTTCCATAAAAATTAAATAGTTATTAGGATGGTTTAAACGGTAACAGCCCTTGATTTTCAGCCTAAAGCACAAATCCTACATTTTCGTGCACGTGCCCATGCACACTGATTGCTTGGCCTACTTCAAATTTGAATTCTTCGAAAAATTTAATAAAGAAATTATCCATCACTCGAATTTTCAAGTGCGCACTGCGTGTACATGAGCCGTTCTGGTGGTTGCCCAGATAACTCCCCTACACTGAACTCCTATACAAATTGCTGAGGATTTAAATTTGGTAGTTTGGTAGTAGTTTAAATTGGTAGTTATCCAGCTTTTCGCGTAAAATCCAAACCAGCCATAAAAAAATAGGAATCCTTATCTGAAATAAGATATACATCATGACTTATTTTGAATACGCGCAACAGATAAAGCGGTTACCATTTAAAAATGTTTTCTAAACTTCCTTCAATATCGGCTTAAATCGACGGGAAATAATTATTAAGAGCCAAAGTGTCAACGTAGAGCTTTGTAACTAGACATATAGAATCGGGATGTGCCAGAAAACTGTTGAATAGTACACTACCTAGGTACTAGGTTTTCCAGAAATTTTTGTCAGAGAGGAATCCACCGACACACCGGAATACAATTATGTACAGTTGTACTTGAGGGTGACTATCACCAATGTTATGAATGTAAAGCGAATGACCGTGCCAAATAAACTACAGTGATACTTGAATGATGTTGCGATTGTGAGTAGGTACTATATCGATCACTAGATTTGCAATCTGAATATAATTATACCCACATATTAGCGCTTCGATGGAATTCTAATCTAGGTCTGTCTTTTGTGACAGCTAGTCCGCTGATCTCTCCTGAGTACACAATTCAAATTTAACAGGTCTGAAGCCTGATCGAAGCATGATGGAAAGCGCACATAAGTGACTAGTAAACACATGGAGGGAATCGAACAAACCGCATTAAATTTCCATGAAGATCTCTGCGTCCTCGGCCCTGTTGAACAAACTGGCATTCATAGTAATTCAGCCTAATTCTATCTAGGTAAAGACTTACTGGATCACTCACCAACAACGACTACCTAATAGCAGTTGGGCATAGGTTGATTAAACTCATGATAAATGGAAGCCTCTCGATTGGCAGGGATTATGAAACACCAATTTGCCGGCTGGGAGGCAGGCCATTCGTCCTGATGCGAACATAAATTGAGAGGAAAAGCAGGGCCGGGCGAATGGATTTAATGAAGTTGTTAGAAAAACAGCAAACTGGTAAAAGGCGATATCAAAGATTGTTAATCCAAGAAAAATTCTCTTAGAAGGGAAAATGGGGATAAAATAAACTATGTTCTCAGAAATATAAATCCCTCAATTTGTTTCATGTCGTTCAGTACAAAATTAGTCAATAAATCCGATAAAATTGCTGTCTGAACGAGCTAAAATGTTGATGATACGTATTATGAGGGCTACCAGGGGGAGAGGGGATGTTTGCATACGAACGAATTTCACTAACATTCCAGTGGTACATTCGAAAATGAGATATTTGAAACTAAAGCTGTGCCAACTCAGAAACTGCTTGACGGATTTCGAAGAAATGTCGGGGCTCAAGCGGACTGGAAATGTCGGGGCTCAGAGTTCCCTATAATGAAGTTCATTGCGACTGGAGCGATAGAAGGTCAGGTTCTATCATATAATTTGATGAAACTTCGGGTGAGTGAAGTTTATTATCAACGGAGAATCTTATGGTATGCAGTCACAAATTAGTTCAATTCACAGAATAGCTGTAATGTAAGTTTCCTGTATCCCCCCCCCCCCCCCCCCAACCAGTACACTCAAAAGTCCACAGGAGTGATAACAGTGTTACGGCTGGTCTGCAGCAACTAATACCCTTCAGTGCTCAACACTCCGGAAAAATAATAAGAAGAGGAAACAACCTTTCTTTTAAGCTTTCGCATTAAAAGGAATGAAAAGTATTAACTGTCAGTTATAATGAGCTGGATAAAATGATTTAGCAGGCGGCAAACCCTTTAGGTAGGGAGATAAGACAGCTCAACACTTTATTCGATAAATTTTGTGAAACGTCGTCTCCACAGCTTGGGAAACTTGGAAACTACCTACTTTACCAAGACGGAAAGGGTGAGTCGCGAGCGAAGAAATATGCCGACACCTTTCATTCCCCTTTTCCGGTCAACTCCCGAAGATTATTGGTAATTACGATAGGGGAGGTCATTTCTACCATATCTCAGGGAGAAAATAAGGCAGAAAAATAAATGTTCTTCATTTGCTGACGTTAAGGGAGAGATACGAACTGTTGGTGAGTTCACTTCCTTGTACAAGCAGGTACTGTCTCCCTAGCAAATTGTCATAATTTAGGTAGTAACGGTTGAATGAAAGAATAATAACGATGTTGGGAATTTTACCTGATTTTATTATTATCTCATCCGATTCAATGGAAAGCAATATCTAGCATTATGAACCCCTCCATTCAGTCAGCTCTTATTTAAAGCTGAGTTCACATTGACGCATAATCGACGTAAAACACGTTAAGAACTCAAAGGCCGTAAAAATTCGCGAAAAGCGCGTAAAAACGTCAAACCGTTCACATGGACCACATTACTTACGGACGTAAAGCTTGTAAACGTCAAGATAATATAGCCTGTACTTCAGTCTCCGTCTGCGTAGAATCCCACGCGCAGATAAAGAGCTTTAACATATAGATTTTTGGTTAATTATTTTCGAAAATGAACCATTGGAATCGAGCAAGAAAAAAAATTCTTACCCCCCCTCAAAATTTGATGGTTTACGTTTCAAGGTATGTAGAATCCAAAACTGCAATAAAAATATTTCTGTCTGTCCGCCGTACGCCGTACGGGCCACTTTTCTTAGTTACCATGAAACAAAATTGATGAAATTCGGGTTATAGGTTCCGTTCAGGGTCTAGTTGGCCTCGAAGCTCGACATTACTGTGAGTCATCTCTAAGGGGTTCAAAATAGGGGTTGAAATTTTCAGAACGCCGTATCTCGAAAACTTTCGATTGAAGGGTATTGTTTTTTTTACGTTATTAAATTTGTCTTGAGCTAAACAATTTTTTGAGGCCAGCCGGAGCATCGTACGTCCAGCCGTTCGTGTGCACCAAAAAGCTTCGTCAACACGATCGTGAATCAAACGGTATAACTCAGGCCCGGATATCATAACTACGGAGCATCTGATTATAATCAAGGATGGCTGTATGAAGTCGAGCTGTTTGTTCTGGGATATTATTTCATTTGACAAGTGATGGACTACTGGATTTTGTTGGTAGGTATACTTCTGAAACTTGAACAAACGTTGAAGTATTATTGACGGGTAAATTATTAAACAATGGCAAATTATTACACAACGGTGAATTATTACACAACGGTAAATGATGACACCACGGTAAATTATTACACAACGGTAAATTATAACACAACGGCTCATCTACCCAGAAGGGGCTGGATTTTGTTGATAGGTACTTTTGCAACTTGAACAACCGTTGAAGTATTATTGATGGGTAAATTATTACACAATGGCAAATTATTACACAACGGTAAATTATTACACAACGGCTCATCTACCCAGAACGGGCTGGATTTTGTTGATAGGTACTTTTGCAACTTGAACAACCGTTGAAGTATTATTGATGGGTTACCTAATTATTACACAATGGCAAATTATTACACAACGGTAAATCATCACACAACAGTACATTATCACACATTCTACCAAGAAGGGGCTGGATTTTGTTGATAGGTACTTTTGGAACTTGGGCAACCGTTGAAGTATTATTGATGGGCAAATTATTACACAACGGTTCATTATTCCATCTCCGTAGAAGGGGAACCTATACAGGTATATTACACAACGGTTTAGGTAGGTACCTAGTAACGAGTACGGGGTTAGGTACTAACCTACGGAGGGTGTAGAATAGTACATAATATGTTATATAGAAGGGTTATCTATACAGAGAGCTGTGATCTGTAACAGAAGGGTATTCTGTACAAAATAATAAACCGTTGTGCAGGGATTTTTATCTTGGACACTGGCTGAAAATTCGTCGCGCGTAAAGAGGAAAAACCTGTGATGAGCCAATCAATTCAATTACGCGTTTGAGATTTGCTCGTTTTACGTCGATTACGCGTCAGTGTGAACCCAGCTTAAGGCGCTCAACAAAATTTCCGGTAACCTTCTCGCAGATGTGTGGATGGATGTCGAAAATTACGCGTACAGACCTATGATTTCCGCCCTCAGTGTTATTGAATCGTAAGCGGTTTGTTGACGTACACTTGCGACTTAACAAAACCACATTTTTTTTTTAAAGTCGCAGGGTGTCACAGGCCTGGCAGTCGCCATACCTCCTGGCAGGCCACTCCTGGTTATCGCGCAACAGAACAAACTGCATCGACTCAGGAAATATTATTACACAACGGTTTATTATTTACCTGTATAGACGCCCCTTCTGCGTAGATAACTGTTTTCTGTGGTCAATATCTACCCTATCCCCCCCCCCCCCCACCGCCCAGAAAGCCCTAAATCTAGTACCTACTGGAGCCGGCCGGGCAATGAAATAATATGCGGTGGGCTCAAAAATTCTAGCATTAATTATTTTTTGTTATTCATGAAACATAACGTTTGTTCAAGTTATGAAAGTACCTGCCTATCAACAATATCCAAAATAACCATCATTCTTCAGATTAAATAATATCATGGAACAACCAACTCGATTTCACTCAGCCACGCGTGATTATAATCAGGTGTTCCCTAGGATGACATCTGGGCTGCATGTATACCGGTTCGTTCACGACCACGTTGACGAAGCTTTTCGGTGCACCTTCAGGGCCTCAGTGGGAACGAATGGCTGGACGTACATCCTCCGGGTGGTCTAGAAAAATTCCCAAGTTCAAGAGCTACCTATTTAAAAACGTTAAAAAATTCGAGAAAAGGGCGTCCTGGAAATGCCTACTTTTCATCCCTTAGAGATGACTGACGGTAACGCCGAGCTTTGCGGACCAACTAGACCCCAAATGGGACCCGCAAACCAAATTTCATTAATTTTTTTTATTCCATTTTCGGATGCTACGTATCGTGAAACGGAAACTATCAGATTTTGAGGGTCGGGTTAAACTAATTTGTTTTCATGCTCAATTTCAATGGTTGATTATTGCTAATACTAAACCAAAACTATGTATTTTCTGAAAAATTGACTGCTTTATTTATGTTAACCAAGGCTCGTACTTTTCGGGACACCCTGTTTTGTTTTCACAACCCTCTCACCTGTAATGCTCCACTCCGTCACTGGACGTTTTCCCAATGCTTAACAGATCTAGATGATTCGTGTGGCCCTCGTGTACAAATAAACATCTGCAGACAGGCAGAGAAACTTTGTGATGAGATAATACCTACTGTCTGTCTTCAAATGGCATAAAACGAAAAAGAACCATGAAATTTCGTGATCCTAATCAATGTACAGACAGAATTACGATTTTATTTACAGGCATCTTTCATTTACGGGTAAATGGCACCAGTTGTTCGGCGCTATTTTCCTCATCCTCTTATTTCCTACATGAAACACAGATTTGAATAGGCTGTGCCAACCAACTTATTGTCTTCTAAAAAGTATCACAAAAGTAAAAGAAGCATTACATAACTCCCGCCGACTTATAATGAGAATTTTTTTTTTCCTTTCTAACCTTCTCATAACTTTATTATTCTTTCAGTGCCCATAATTATCAAGTCTTGATACTGGTAAAAGATGTATGTAAATAAATTATTCAAGTTCCAAAGAAACTTTGTAGGAAGCTACACCGAATCGTTTCCATCATCCGGAGATAATTAACATTTTCTTTTATTTAATCTTGGTAAAGACTTTCCTCATTTGAATAATAATTACAGAGCGCTAACAGCAAAGATGGGATAATGGAATAAGAATTTGAACGGCAGATACAGAACGTAAAGTTCGCGATATATCCTCAGATAACGCTCGATGCAGGCGAAGTTATATTGAAAAAGTTCGGATGATCTGATGAGAGCAGTCGATCACTGGTTCCTCTTTTCGGTTCAGTAAGAGGAACGGAGTAAGAAATGAAGCAAAAATTCGGTGGGTTTCATGCTTCAATGTATGATTCAGAAGGACATAAAAACGTTGCAAAACGCGCAAATAAATGAAGCTGATCTGATTCTATAGCCCCCCCCCCCCCCCCCCCAACGTTACTGATCCCTCACCACCAGGTAGGTCTATCGGGACAAATAGTTAGTATACAAGGTGTCAACGTTAAAGTCTAATCTCATCTCTTTCATCTCTCCAAATCGAATTTTTTTTAAAGAGTTTAAAAATAAAAATGTTTGAAAATAAATAATGTTTGGAATCAATGTTTGGAAAATAAACCCACAAAGTTAAATTTGTACTATCTTGGAAAACTTCAGCATTTCGAACGTTTGTAAGCCTAAGTCGTTCTGCCTGTTTTTCCCGCTGCAACCCTAAAAGCTGGCCCAGGAGCTCAGCTTTCCAACGTTCTAGCCTATTTCGTTTGATTACAGTCGAATTTTAAGGTAAAATTCGTGTTTCCGTGCAAAAAATCGTGGATTTTTCGAGGAAAATCGGCTAAAAGGTCAATTTTTGCGAAATCCGTTTCTACGTACTTTCTCACGCTGAATCGGATGGTGAAGCTCCCAAGACTTCCCGAAAACGTGAACACTATGTTTCGAAAGTTGTCATAATCGACTTTTGCATTAGGTATCTGCCTAATCATTCCAAAAGGGCGGCAAACGAAAATGCCGTCTGAGGTGTGTGTTCAGCTGCAAATTGAGGATAATATTTATCGAACAGTTGCATTCGATTGGACGTAAATTTTTTTCGAGTCAGCATTTTAAATTTCATCAGCGTTCCAGAGGAATTCCTAATATTGTTTGCACTTGAACCGATCGTCTCCCTCATTATTTGTGCCTCATGGTCACGAACTATCATTTAATGAAATGACCTACTGTTACTGAGCAAGATGCTTTGTTTACTTGAGATGGAGTGGTGGATGTTGAAACCATCATAATTAAACGCTGCAAATCCCTGCACAACGGTTTATTATTTTGTACAGAATACCCTCCTGTTACAGATCACAGCTCTCTATATAGATAACCCTTCTATATAACATAATTATGTACTATTCTACACCCTCCGTAGATTAGTACCTAACCCCGTACTCGTTACTAGGTACCTACCTATACCGTTGTGTAATAATTTACCTGTATAGGTTCCCCTTCTACGGAGATAGAATAATGAACCGTTGTGTAATAATATTCATTTTGGTGCTGCCACGTGGTGGCGGATTTTGCAACTAAACTTGTTGCATTTAGCCTTAATATGTTATCACAAGCGCAGCAGTGACCATCATTTTTCTGGGCAGCGTGAGAAAAAATACTGGAAACGCCGATATTTACCTCCTCTGGTTTAGCGACAGTCGTCAGGAATTTGGTCCACAGATAAATTTCAGTTTTTTAGCAGCATTGTTTTGGAAACAATAATTAGGCAGACGACGGAGTAGGTAAATCTTGATCTCTAGGTAAATACTTACTAGGTACCACTGTCAAGGATCGAACTCAGCTATGTACCTATCTCGCTAAACTGAGGTAACTGGCTTTGGATTTCGAATAACTTTCCATAGATTGATGTAATGTTGAATCATAGGGTACTGAGTAGACTGACGGAATAAGAGCTTGACATAATTAGTGAGGGTTTTAAGCTCAAGTAGGTACCTAAGTGCAGGGGCGGATCCAGAATTTTTTTCCGGGGGGGGTCACAGGGTAGAACAATATAAAAAATAACAAAAAATAACAAAACTCGAGAGAAAAACTCTTGGTTTGATGAAACTAAGGAAAGAAGATTTATGTTTAAGAAACAAAAATTGCAACCATGTATCATGTTTCCACGCGACTCTCCACTATGCATTGTGCGCGAAAAGAATTGACGCTCAAAATTGACTCGCAAAATCGACTCGCAAAAAATGCGAGTATCCCAGGGCTCGTTTCCACGCGACTCTCCACTAAGCATTGTGCGCGAAAACAAGCGTCATTGTTTACTATCCATTTATAACATTCATTTATATAGTTATGGTATGAAACTAGGAAATAAATACCAAGAACAAATACGAAATAAATTCGTGATAAATCAAGAGCTTTCCAACGAATGGAAAAAGATTTTTGTCCGATGAAAATGAAAGAAGTTTCACTTCCCTAGCAACTACTCGGTTGTACGTACGTGAAAACCACTGCGCGAAAAAAATTGACGCGCAAAATCGACTCGCAAAAAATGCTAGTATACCAGAGCTAAAACATGATACATGTTAATTTACCCATCAATAATACTTCAACGGTTGTTCAAGTTGCAGAAGTACCTATCAACAAAATCCAGTCCCTTCTTGGTAGATGAGCCGTTGTGTAATAATTTACCGTTGTGTAATAATTTACCGTGGTGTAATAATTTACCGTTGTGTAATAATTTGCCGTTGTGTAATAATTTGCCATTGTGTAATAATTTACCCACCAATAATACTTCAACGGTTGTTCAAGTTGCAAATGTAACTATCAACAAAATCCAATAGTCCATCACTTGTCAAATGAAATAATATCGCAGAACAAATAACTCGACTTCATACAGCCATCCTTGATTATAATCAGATGCTCCGTAGTTATGATATCCGGGCCTGAGTTATACCGTTTTATTCACGATCGTGTTGACGAAGCTTTTTGGTGCACACGAACGGCTGGACGTACAATGCTCCGGCTGGCCTCAAAAAATTGTTTAGCTCAAGACAAATTTAATAACGCAAAAAAAAACAATACCCTTCAATCGAATGTTTTCGAGATACGGCGTTCTGAAAATTTCAACTCCTATTTTGAGATGACCGTCAGTAACGTCGAGCTTCGAGGACCAACTAGACCCCGAACGGAACCTATAACCCGAATTTCATCAATTTTGTTTCATGGTAACTAAGAAAAGTGGCGCGTACGGCGTACGGCGGACAGACAGAAATATTTTTATTGCAGTTTTGGATTCTACATACCTTGAAACGTAAACCATCAAATTTTGAGGGGGGGTAAGATTTTTTTTCTTGCTCGATTCCAATGGTTCATTATTGAAAATAATAAACCAATACCTGGAACTTGACAACGACACAAACTCATCACTTTCATGTTTATTTTGCGTATGGAGGTATCTAGTCCTAACAGGTTTCCGAACAAATGAGGGCGATGATCCGCATTAGTGCAAACAATATCAGGAACGCCTCTGGAACAATGATGAAATTTAAAATGCTGACTCGAAACAAATTTACGTCCAATCGAATGCAACTGTTTGATAAACATTATCCTCAATTTGCAGCTGAAAACACACATCAGACGACATTTTCGTTTGCCGCCCTTTTGGAATGATTAGGCAGATACCTAATGCAAAAGTCGATCATGAAGACTTTCGACAGGTTAATTGAACAAAACAGTGCTAACGTGTTCGGGAAGTACTGAGAGTGTCACAATTCGATTCAGCTTGCAAAAAACGTACGCCTAACTCATTTCATGGTTATAAGGTCGATATTCGCGAAAAACCCGATTTTTACTGAAAAACTCTGCGAAGTCCTTGTCGCATGGGTTTATTATTCTATTGGACATACCTACAGAAATTTTGCCTGTTCATTTGTTGTTTCTTTCATGCGCAATAATTGAAACAGCAATTTTTTATAGTTTCCACCGATTTTTGCCCCAAAAAACGCGAATTAGGCTCCACCTTTTGACAAATTATCTTTGATCATTAACAGTGCCATTTAATTAAATGGCACTATCAATGATCATCTTGATTCACCTTTTGATACTAAATCTAGCGTTATTATACTTGTAGTGATCGGCTGCTCCCTATTAACAATGTAATAGCGTCACTTGAGGTATAAGCCGCGTCTTGGCGGCTTCCCGGAGCGGGGTTCCCCTACCCCCCTCCGGGTCTGTAATAAGGGGTATAAAAAGGCGATGTATTTAACCAATAAACAGTCAATCAAGTCACAACCCGACTCAAGTAGTCTCGTGTACCTATTGCTCCCGCTGGATCATCACACTGGTCACCCCGACGACGAACACGCAACCTTCACCGGCTACCGGCTTCTGCGAACAGCGTCTCGCCTTCTCGCCTCTAGCGACTGCTCAACACGCACCTTCGCTGGCTTCCTGCCTTCTGCGAACAACATCCCGCCTTCTCGCCTCTAGCGACAGCTCGATACGCACCTTCGCCGGCTTCCTGCCCTCTGCGAATAGCGCCCCGCATTCTCGCTTCCAGCGACGGCTTAAAACGCACATTCGCTTTGACCTTCAACGGACTTACAAAGGTCCTTTTCAGGACCACTGTCTGTTTCAGCCTTTCAGTTTCAGCCACCTCGGACTTTCGCGACCGCAACGCCGGCAGAGCAACGTACCCTTGCCCCAGCCATCTTCGGACTAACACCGATTCTTTAAGAACCATCGTCCTCTTGCGATCGACAGCGAACCCCCCACCACTCGTCGCGACCAATCAGCATCCTCTCTCAAGCGACCAACCAGCTATCGTCTCTCCAGCGAACCAACCAGAGAACATCTCGCCGTTCCCGCTGCCTATATAACGAGAGCGACCATCAACGGAGCATTCATTCCTCAGATCTACAACCTAGAGAACAACTAAGAAGAAAATGGAGACCAGAGCTACGAAGACACTGGAAACGGCACAAGCACCTCTCAAACTGCGGCCTTTTGACCCGGCTTTCCCGCACGTCTGGTTCGCACAGCTCGAACTAATTTTTGCCCAGGAAGGCTTGAAAAATTCTGAAGCCCGCTTGACCCGTGCCTTCCTCGCGCTCGAGCCTCGCCAAGCGGACATCTGTACCGACATCGTCGCCTCACACTCCGCAAGCTACCAGACGTTGAAAGACCGGCTTATCGCAGCTCATGCACCCTCAGATGGCTCCCAGCTCACAACTCTGCTTCAGCCTTCGGTGACAGACGAGCTGCCTTCGGCCCTCTTCAGACGCCTTTAACGTGCTCTTCCCTCGGAAACTCCGACCTCGCTTCTCCGACAACTCTTCTTACGATCTCTACCTGAGAGCCTTCGCCTTCACATCGCAGCCAGCGTAGAACCTGATATCACGAAGCTCGCGGCGGCCGCCGACCGCCTTATACCCTTCGTAACACATCCTCGTGTGGCTACCGTCGACGAGGAAGTTCAAGTGATCCAGCACCGCCAACGAATGCGGCCTTCTACGCAGCGACAAACATCCCCTCAACGACCGAACAAGAAGTTCTGCTTCTACCATAGAAGATGGGGCTCCCGAGCGGAAAAATGCATCAAACCCTGCACCTGGCGAAACCAACCGACGGAAAACGCAAACACACTTCATCGGAGAGAAACACAACTCGGCACCCTACGAACGGCTAAAAGCTCGGAGATCAACACATACGACAACCACTGCGCCTCGGTACACCTACCGCCCTATGAAAGGACATTCACCGTTTTTTTTTTTTTTTTTTTTTTTTTTTGAAAATGATTTATTGCACCAAGTAACAACTTATTAGCAACATATTTCTGACATATATTTCTGAAATAACGAAACTTAAGTACTGAACTAAGTTCCTGAAGTTTTTGAAAGTTAGAAGTGCTAAGTGTTGCACGTGCGACGTTCACTGAATTTTCACTGAACGGCTTTAGTTATCGCGAGAACACCCACACTCACTTCCACAGGTCATGAGGCTTCTTTCTCTTGAGACGTCTGAGTAGGTTGTCAACGTCGAGCAACTGGACAGCTTCTTCATTGACGTGAACTTGTAGCCGCTTGTGATGGGCTATGGCTTGCGTCTTGATGACTTCATTTACAGTTGGGATATGAAGTTCTTTGTGTAGTCGGACATTTCTGGTGTACCGGTACGTGTCAACACAACATCTCAGTACATTATTTTGGAACCGCTGTATAACATCACGGTTGCTTTGAGCAGTGCAGCCCCACAGCTGCGCTCCGTAAGTCCAAACAGGCTTGAGGACTTGATTGTACAAAGTCAATTTGTTCTGGATCGACAGCTTTGAGTGTCGACCCATTAACCAGTACATTTTTCTGAACTTGAGTACAAGTTCTGCCTTCTTTTTCTTGACATGCGACTTCCACCGCAATTTAGCATCCAAGGTCATGCCTAGATACTTGGCTTCATTGGCGTGCGGTATAGTCTTACCGTTGAGATGAACTGGGAAATAGTCGAGCTTGCGATTGGTAAAGTCGACATGAACCGATTTCGTTTCATTCATCTTGATCCTCCATTTTGATGTCCAGTCTTGGAGTTGCTTAATGGATCTTCTGAGTTTAGGTATTGTTATGTGATTTGTTTCGCCGACTGCAAGCACTGCTGTGTCGTCCGCAAACGTTGCTATTGTGTTCTCCTCTCGTTCTGGCGAATCACTGGTGAACAAGACATACAGGAGTGGGCCAAGTACGCTACCTTGTGGAACACCAGCATGTATTCTGTACGCTTCTGAGTAGGCATCTTCATGTTTTACTCGGAAGTATCGATCTGACAGATAGGATTGTAATAATTCTGCGTATTTTGCTGGTAGCATTTTTCGGAGTTTGAAATTTAGACCATCATGCCAAACTTTGTCAAACGCTTGGGTTACGTCGAGAAAGATGGCAGAACAAACTTGCTTGTCTTCTAGCGCCTGCTCAATGACGCTCGTGATCCGATGCACCTGGTCGATAGTGGAGTGCTTTTGACGGAATCCGAACTGATGAGAAGGTACCAGATTGCGTTCTTCTACAACTGATATCAATCGCTTGTGGATTAGTTTTTCAAATAGTTTTGATAACACGGGAAGCAGGGATATTGGCCGGTACGACGTTAACTGTTCAGCTGGCTTACCGGGTTTTTGAATCATGATAACTTCGGCTAATTTCCACAACTGTGGTACATAGCGAAGTTTGAGTGAGGCATTGATTATCTTTGTGATCTTCACTAGAACTTTACGAGGGAGGTTTTTGAGTATTTGACCTGTGATCAGGTCATATCCAGGAGCCTTTTTTGGATTAATCTCACTGAGAATGGTTTTTTGGACTTCTTTGACCGTAACGGGTGGTATGTCAGTTGCCTGGTCTGTTAGTGGAATTTCTTCCAATGGCTCTTCTTCTGGATTTCCGGGGTTCGGCCTGAAGATGTTGGCCAGATAACGAGCAAATGCATCAGCCTTCTCTTGATTGGACTTGATCCACTTCCTGTTGGCTTCATCTTTGATTGGTGGTGCTTGTACGATAGGACGCTTGAGATGCTTAGTCGCTCTCCATAGGGAATAGTCACTATCACGATTAGTCGCAAGGGAAGTGATGAATTCTTCCTGGGTCCCCTCTTCAATCTCTTTCATCATGTCACGAAGTTCATTGGCATACGAATACCATTGTACCTTATGAGCTGGAATACGCGTTCGTTGCCACTTACGTCTGGCTCTACGCTTCTTCTTGATCATCGTAATAACTTCACGTGGGTAGTTGAGCCCTTTCAATTTTCTGACAACCTCAGGAGTATTTTCCCATGCCACTGTTTGAATGTTGTATACGAGTTGTTCGAGTTCACGATCAACGTCAGCTGGAGATTCAAGTACATCATATAGATCGATGTACTGATTGATTTCTACTTTGAATTCTCCCAATCTGTCTTTTTATTGACTAGGACTGGGTTGTGAGGTCTCTGAATGATTTGTTCACTCAGCGTGAGGATGATCGGTGAATGATCAGAGCTGAGATCAAAGCATTCGTCTACAAGCACGTAGTTTGCTGAAATATTTTTCATGATGAAATAGTCAATTAGGTCGGGTTTTTTATGTATGTCGGACGGCCAGTACGTTGGCTTTCCAGTTGAGT
The DNA here is from genome assembly GCA_954871275.1 of Leptopterna dolabrata. Taxonomy (NCBI): domain Eukaryota; kingdom Metazoa; phylum Arthropoda; class Insecta; order Hemiptera; family Miridae; genus Leptopterna; species Leptopterna dolabrata. Next base: position 41,177,788 of record OX940975.1, read on the forward strand.
AAGGTTCACATTTGTGGCTGTTCATGTATTGGGACAGTTCTCGTCCTTTCGTAGTAGTAACACGAGAGCCCCAACATGTGTTCTTCGCATTGAAGTCCCCACCAATGATGAAACGATTGCCTAATAGCTCAAATGCATTGGCATAGTCTTCTTGTTTTATGTTGTGCTTTGGTGGACAGTAAATACTTTTATGGAGGTTTCGTAAGACTTTGTTTTTACAGAGATAGCACATATCTGAAACATCTCTGTCTCAAGCTTGGCACATTCATGATGTTTCAAGTTTTCTCTTATCAATACAGAGCTACCCCCTCGTGCTTTGTTGCTGGGATGGAGGGCATGGTAACATTTGTATCATTTTATTTTTAAATATGATTCTTTTGTGAAGTGGGTCTCTGAGATTAGGCAAATGTCTATGTTATTAAAGTTCAGAGCCAAGTCAAGCTCCAGCTTTCGCCCATTGAGCCCGTTGGCATTCCATGCCATGATTCTGAGACTGTTCATTTGGGGCGACTGAAAATTGAGAGGCTAGGCTTTTTTGATTTGTTTTCCAAAGCCTCTATTTTCTGACTCATAGTAAGCATTTCCAGTCGCATTTGACCAAACTGAGAGAGTAAGGTTTGCCGGTTCACCGTAGCATACGTCTCAACACCGATCCTCGGCCCCGATTTTCTAAGCCTTGTTGACCTTCCGAACGCCCGCCTCATCAACGCAGCCACTAGCCTCGTACGCCCGGGAAATTTCAGCTGTGCAACCTCAAATAACACACCCTACTTCCAGGCACTACTAGACGCACACGCTCCTTCAGAAGCTCCCTGCGAGGCACCGGTCGAACACCATATTGTAACGAAGGGCCCGCCATGTCAAGCGAAACTCCGACGCCTAGCCCCGGCCAGCTATACGAAGACAGATGCCCACTTCGCAGAACTCCGAAACGCCGGCATCATGGAACCATCGGAGGCCCCTTGGTCAAGCCCTCTACACGAAGTACCGAAGCCAGACGGAGATATTCGCCCCGTCGGAGACTACCACGCCCTCAGGAGGCTCACTGTCCCCGATCGATACACGGTGCCGCACCTCCACGACTTCACAACGGTACCTTTCAGAACGACCACACTTACTACGTTCGAACTCGCCCGTACCTTCTTCCGCTGCGGAATCGGCGAAAAAGACGACCTTCTAGTAGCCTCCAAAGATATCGGAGAACATTTTACGCACGTAAAATTATTACTCGATACTCTTCTAGCCAAACATGGCCTCGTGGAACGCCTACACCGCGCCTTAAAAGACGCTATCATCGCTACCTTCTCGCCAAGAACCTGGGCATCGGACCTCAACGGCCCCCTTCTCGGCCTCTGCAACAGGCCCGGCCCCGACGGCTACTCGCCCTCACAGCGACTTTTTTCGGCGACTCCACGACTTCCAGTAGACCTGTTCACACAACCGCCAACCGCTACGATACCGCTTCTAACACAAGACTCGTACCGAAGTTTCGCAGAGGCCTATTTACCGAACACAATTCAGCGAGCAACACACGTATACGTAAGAGTCAATACACCAAAAGCCAAACTCGAACCCCCTTACGTAGGACCTTTTCGAGCCCTCACAAACGACGGGAAGACTATTGGTTTCGAAAACAATGACTCCACGACACCAACAGTCTCCATCGATAGATGCAAGCCAGCTCCGCCTCCCTCAACTGTGATTGGTCAAGAAAGCTCGCTCCCTATTGGCCAACCGAATTCATCCGCGGATTCCGCGGGTATAAAACACGGACCGCGACCCGCGAAGGTCATTCACTCTCACAATGGCACCGAACACACCTTCGAAAACCATTTCGAGGCAGCAACTGCTGAAGGACCTCGCACTGACACCTTCGCCTCCGGGCCATCACGCCTCGCCCACGAAAAGACGAAAAACGAAGCCAGTACTCCCGGGGAGGTGTCCCCCGACCACAACGGTACGAGAAGCTATGGTAATCACACGGACCAGCGCCGCCCCTATACCGTCTCGGCCATTCATCAACCCAATGAATCAGATGATGAAACCACCACAGGGAATCACCCCACTTCATGTCAGCGGCCCGCCAGACGCCACGGGGATACCCATAATGACCTACATGGCCACTCACAACCAAACCATCACGCTGAGACTGTGCCGTCTGAGTGGAAGAGCGGGTTGATTGTCAAGATTCCCAAAAAAGGCAACACATCAGAATGCACGAATTGGCGGGGAATAACGCTGCTACCCATCCTAAGCAAGGTGCTGAATCGAGTGATCCTCAAGCGAATCAAGGGATCAATAGAAAGACGATTGAGGAAAGAACAGGCTGGGTTCAGAGAGCAACGTAGCTGTACTGACCTTATTAACACCTTGAGGATTATCCTGGAGCAGAGTGTCGAGTGGAATAGCCCCCTCTATCTTGCCTTCATCGATTTTGAGAAGGCGTTCGATTCTCTGAACCGGGAGGTAATGTGGAAGATCCTTGAGAAGTATGGACTCCCAAGCAAGATTATCAATCTTATAAGGAGCCAGTATGAAGGATTTGAATGCCGTGTTGTACACGAAGGTGTGCTGTCCAACCCCATCAAGGTTGAAACGGGCGTGAAGCAGGGATATGTCCTTTCGCCAACCCTGTTCATAATCGTACTGGATAGTATCATGAGAGCGTCGCTTGGAGGGAGGAGAAGAGGGATCCAGTGGGGACTGAAGGACAGACTAGAAGACCTGGATTTCGCCGACGACCTGTGTTTATTGGCCCAACGGTTTAGTGACCTAAAGGATAAACTGGGCGCGTTGGAACGGATCGCTGGACGTGTTGGTCTGCTGATCAACGTGGGAAAGACCAAGGAAATGAGAGTGAACCAGCGATGCCGAGACCCGCTTGCCCTTGGAGATGGACCAGTGGGCGAGGTTGATTCCTTCGTCTACCTGGGAAGTATTGTCACTAAAAATGGCGGAGCTGTGGAGGACGTGAAAGGCCGTGTGAAGAAAGCCAATGGAGTGTATGTTCAACTATATTCAGTATGGAAGAACAGAAACCTCTCCCGGGGAGTACTCCCGGGGAGGTGTCCCCCGACCACAACGGTACGAGAAGCTATGGTAATCACACGGACCAGCGCCGCCCCTATACCGTCTCGGCGATAAATCAGATGATGAAACCACCACTGGGAATCACCCCACTTCATGTCAGCGGCCCGCCAGACGCCACGGGGATACCCATAATGACCTACATGGCCACTCACAACCAAACCATCACGCTGATGCTCCCGCCTTTCGCCGGGAAGTGCTCCGACTGCTGCACACACGGCTGCCGCCGCCCCCAGCTCCAGAGCATCGGGATACAGGTGTCCCCCGACACCATTACCACTGGGACCCAGGCAACAAACAAGCAAGCGCAAGAGGAGCCGCCAACCGCTGCAGCTACGCCGCAAGTGCGGCCCATGTCACCTGCTCCAGCACCTCCTGCCTCGCCGCCCAGCAGAGTCACTCCCGCCAGCCGCCCCTTCCAGAGGTCTCCCAGACGAGGCCACCGACATTATCAGCGGAACCACATCCGAGCACGCTCCCAGTTCCGAGCATGCTCACAGATCCCGCACCGCAGCCGCCGCTAATGCAGGAGGACACCGCAACAGCAAACCAAGACAACACGCAGCCTCTTCTACCTCCACCGACGCCTCAACACGATTCACCGTCGAAAATGAATTTATAATTGCAGTATTTAACTTCAATTCTGGGGGGAGCAGTGTAGTGATCGGCTGCTCCCTAATAACAATGTAATAGCGTCACTTGAGGTATAAGCCGCGTCTTGGCGGCTTCCCGGAGCGGGGTTCCCCTACCCCCCTCCGGGTCTGTAATAAGGGGTATAAAAAGGCGATGTATATAACCAATAAACAGTCAATCAAATCACAAACCCGACTCAAGTAGTCTCGTGTACTTATTGCTCCCGCTGGATCATCACTATACTAATTTATGGCGGTTTCAGACAATTTCCCAGATTTTTGACTCATGAAAAACGCTGCAGTCTGTCAACGGGTTTATTATTCTACTAGCCTGACCGCTCGCTTCGCTCGCTATCCGACATTCGCTGTACGCAGTATCGTGGAACCAACAAACGACGGAAAAATCCCATAGCCTGCCGGGTATTTGTGCCCAATTTTATCAAAATCCGTCACGCCATTCAGGAGTTGAGCATGGTCGACCATAGTTCCGCTATGGTCAGGGAATTAAAAATGCGCCTACGTTCAACTTGGCAGGCTACCGGATATTGGTGCCAAATTTGGACGATATCCGTTGAGCAATTCGGGATTCGACCATGGAGGGGCCCATGGATGCGCTATGGACGACCGCGGGGGTAGTCCGATGGGTCGATCGTAGATAGAATTTCACGAAGATTACGAATACGCGATAAAAAATAGGGGTTACCATTTCAATTAACGAAGTTGACCATGGTCGACCATAGTTCCGCTATGGTCAGGGAATTAAAAATGCGACGTTGCACAACTTGGGAGCCTACCGGATATTCGTGCCAAATTTGGTCGATATCCGTTGAGCTATTCGGGATTCGACCATGGAGGGGCCCATGGATGCGCTATGGTCGACCGCGGGGGTAGTCCGAAGGGTCGATCGTATATAGAATTTCACGTAGATTACGAATACGCGATAAAAAATACATTTCAATTAACGAAGTTGACCATGGTCAACCATAGTTCCGCTATGGTGAGGGAATTAAAAATGCGACGTTGCACAACTTGGGAGCCTACTGGATATTGGTGCCAAATTTGGTCGATATCCGTTGAGCAATTCGGGATTCGACCATGGAGGGGCCCATGGATGCGCTATGGTCGACCGCGGGGGTAGTCCGAAGGGTCGATCGTAGACAGAATTTCACGTAGATTACGAATACGTGATAAAAAATAGGGGTTACCATTTCAATTAACGAAGTTGACCATGGTCGACCATAGTTCCGCTATGGTCAGGGAATTAAAAATGCGACGTTGCACAACTTGGGAGCCTACTGGATATTCGTGCCAAATTTGGTCGATATCAGTCAAGCCATTCAGGAGTTGACCATGGTCGACCATAGTTCCGCTATGGTCAGGGAATTAAAAATGCGACGTTGCACAACTTGGGAGCCTACTGGATATTCGTGCCAAATTTGGTCGATATCCGTTGAGCCATTCAGGAGTTGACCATGGTCGACCATAGTTCCGCTATGGTGAGGGAATTAAAAATGCGACGTTGCACAACTTGGGAGCCTACTGTATATTCGTGCCAAATTTGGTCGATATCCGTCGAGCCGTTGGGCCGTGCATAGAAGGACAGACAGACAGACAGACAGACAGAGATTCGTTTTTATAATATACTAGCCTGACCGCTCGCTTCGCTCGCTATCCGAGATTCGCTGTACGCAGTATCGTGGAACCAACAAACGACGGAAAAATCCCATACGCCTACCGGGTATTTGTGCCCAATTTTATCAAAATCCGTCAAGCCATTCAGGAGTTGACCATGGTCGACCATAGATCCGCTATGGTCAGGGAATTAACAATGCGCCTACGTTCAACTTGGGAGGCTACCGGATAATGCTGCCAAATTTGGTCAATATCTGTTGAGCAATTCGGGATTCGACCATGGAGGGACCCATGGATGCGCTATGGTCGACCGCGGGGGTAGTCCGAAGGGTCGATCGTAGATAGAATTTCACGTAGATTACGAATACGCGATAAAAAATAGGGGTTACCATTTCAATTAACGAAGTTGACCATGGTCGACCATAGTTCCGCTATGGTCAGGGAATTAAAAATGCGACGTTGCACAACTTGGGAGCCTACTGGATATTCGTGCCAAATTTGGTCGATATCCGTCAAGCCATTCAGGAGTTGACCATGGTCGACCATAGTTCCGCTATGGTCAGGGAATTAAAAATGCGACGTTGCACAACTTGGGAGCCTACTGGATATTCGTGCCGAATTTGGTCGATATCCGTTGAGCAATTCGGGATTCGACCATGGAGGGGCCCATGGATGCGCTATGGTCGACCGCGGGGGTAGTCCAAAGGGTCGATCGTAGATAGAATTATACGTAGATTAAGAATACGCGATAAAAAATAGGGGTTACCATTTCAATTAACGAAGTTGACTATGGTCGACCATAGTTCCGCTATGGTCAGGGAATTAAAAATGCGACGTTGCACAACTTGGGAGCCTACTGGATATTCGTGCCAAATTTGGTCGATATCCGTCAAGCCATTCAGGAGTTGACCATGGTCGTCCATAGTTCCGCTATGGTCATGGAATTAAAAATGCGACGTTGCACAACTTGGGAGCCTACTGGATATTCGTGCCAAATTTGGTCGATATCCGTCGAGTCGTTTGGCCGTGCATAGAAGGACAGACAGAGATTCGTTTTTATAATATATAGCATGACCGCTCGCTTCGCTCGCTATCCGAGATTCGCTGTACGCAGTATCGTACTTAATTCCGACGTTGCACAACTTGGGAGCCTACTGGATATTCGTGCCAAAGTTGGTCGATATCCGTCGAGCCATTCAGGAGTTGACCTTGGTCGACCATATTTCCGCTATGGTGAAGGGGACCGAAAAATTCCGACGTTGCCCAACTTGGGAGCCTACTGGATATTCGTGCCAAATTTGGTCGATATCCGTCGAGCCATTCAGGAGTTGACCATGGTCGACCATATTTCCGCTATGGTCAGGGAATTAATAATGCGCCTACGTTCAACTTGGGAGGCTACCGGATATTGGTGCCAAATTTGGTCGATATCCGTTGAGCAATTCGGGATTCGACCATGGAGGGGCCCATGGATGTGCTATGGTCGACCGCGGGGGTAGTCCGAAGGGTCGATCGTAGATAGAATTTCACGTAGATTACGAATACGCGATAAAAAATAGGGGTTACCATTTCAATTAACGAAGTTGACCATGGTCGACCATAGTTCCCCTATGGTCAGGGAATTAAAAATGCGACGTTGCACAACTTGGGAGCCTACTGGATATTCGTGCCAAATTTGGTCGATATCCGTCAAGCCATTCAGGAGTTGGCCATGGTCGACCATAGTTCCGCATATGGTCAGGGAATTAAAAATGCGACGTTGCACAACTTGGGAGCCTACTGGATATTCGTGCCAAATTTGGTCGATATCCGTCAAGCCATTCAGGAGTTGACCATGGTCGACCATAGTTCCGCTATGGTGAGGGAATTAAAAATGCGACGTTGCACAACTTGGGAGCCTACCGGATATTCGTGCCAAATTTGGTCGATATCCGTCGAGCCGTTTGGCCGTGCATAGAAAGACAGACACACACACAGACAGACAGACAGAGATCCGTTTTTATAATATAGTAGGGAAGTAGGGACTAGCATGACCGCTCGCTTCGCTCGCTATCCGAGATTCGCTGTACGCAGTATCGTACTTAATTCCGACGTTGCACAACTTGGGAGCCTACTGGATATTCTTGCCAAATTTGGTCGATATCCGTCGAGCCATTCAGGAGTTGACCATGGTCGACCATATTTCCGCTATGGTCAGGGAATTAAAAATGCGCCTACGTTCAACTTGGGAGGCTACCGGATATTGGTGCCAAATTTGGTCGATATCCGTTGAGCAATTCAGGATTCGACCATGGAGGGGCCCATGGATGCGCTATGGTCGACCGCGGGGGTAGTCCGAAGGGTCGATCGTAGATAGAATTTCACGTAGATTACGAATACGCGATAAAAAATAGGGGTTACCATTTCAATTAACGAAGTTGACCATGGTCGACCATAGTTCCGCTATGGTCAGGGAATTAAAAATGCGACGTTGCACAACTTGGGAGCCTACTGGATATTCGTGCCAAATTTGGTCGATATCCGTCGAGCCGTTTGGCCGTGCATAGAAAGACACACAGACAGACAGACTCACAGAGACCCGTTTTTATAATATAGTAGGGACTAGCATGACCGCTCGCTTCGCTCGCTATCCGATATTCGCTGTACGCAGTATCGTACTTAATTCCGACGTTGCACAACTTGGGAGCCTACTGGATATTCGTGCCAAAGTTGGTCGATATCCGTCGAGCCATTCAGGAGTTGACCATGGTCGACCATATTTCCGCTATGGTGAAGGGGACCGAAAAATTCCGACGTTGCCCAACTTGGGAGCCTACTGGATATTCGTGCCAAATTTGGTCGATATCCGTCGAGCCATTCAGGAGTTGACCATGGTCGACCATATTTCCGCTATGATCAGGGAATTAAAAATGCGCCTACGTTCAACTTAGGAGGCTACCGGATATTGGTGCCAAATTTGGTCGATATCCGTTGAGCAATTCGGGATTCGACCATGGAGGGGCCCATGGATGCGCTATGGTCGACCGCGGGGGTAGTCCGAAGGGTCGATCGTAGATAGAATTTCACGTAGATTACGAATACGCGATAAAAAATAGGGGTTACCATTTCAATTAACGAAGTTGACCATGGTCGACCATAGTTCCGCTATGGTGAGGGAATTAAAAATGCGACGTTGCACAACTTGGGAGCCTACTGGATATTCGTGCCAAATTTGGTCGATATCCGTCCAGCCATTCAGGAGTTGACCATGGTCGACCATAGTTCATCTATGGTGAAGGGGACCGAAAAATTCCGACGTTGCCCAACTTGGGAGCCTACTGGATATTCGTGCCAAATTTGGTCGATATCCGTCGAGCCATTCAGGAGTTGACCATGGTCGACCATAGTTCCGCTATGGTGAGGGAATTAAAAATGCGACGTTGCACAACTTGGGAGCCTACTGGATATTCGTGCCAAATTTGGTCGATATCCGTCCAGCCATTCAGGAGTTGACCATGGTCGACCATAGTTCCGCTATGGTGAAGGGGACCGAAAAATTCCGTCGTTGCCCAACTTGGGAGCCTACTGGATATTCGTGCCGAATTTGGTCGATATCCGTTGAGCAATTCGGGATTCGACCATGGAGGGGCCCATGGATGCGCTATGGTCGACCGCGGGGGTAGTCCGAAGGGTCGATCGTAGATAGAATTTCACGTAGATTACGAATACGCGTTAAAAAATAGGGGTTACCATTTCAATTAACGAAGTTGACCATGGTCGACCATAGTTCCGCTATGGTCAGGGAATTAAAAATGCGACGCTGCACAACTTGGGAGCCTACTGGATATTCGTGCCAAATTTGGTCGATATCCGTCAAGCCATTCAGGAGTTGACCATGGTCGACCATAGTCCCGCTATGGTCAGGGAATTAAAAATGCGACGTTGCACAACTTGGGAGCCTACTGGATATTCGTGCCAAATTTGGTCGATATCCGTCAAGCCATTCAGGAGTTGACCATGGTCGACCATAGTTCCGCTATGGTCAGGGAATTAAAAATGCGACGTTGCACAACTTGGGAGCCTACTGGATATTCGGGACAAATTTGGTCGATATCCGTCAAGCCATTCAGGAGTTGACCATGGTCGACCATAGTTCCGCTATGGTCAGGGAATTGAAAATGCGATGTTGCACAACTTGGGAGCCTACCGGATATTCGTGCCAAATTTGGTCGATATCCGTCGAGCCGTTTGGCTGTGCATAGAAAGACAGACACACAGACTCACGGACAGACTCACAGAGATCCGTTTTTATAGTATAGTAGGGATAGAGGTAGAGATTGGACATAGTACCAACAGAAATGTTGGCTGTTCATTTATTGCTCCTTTCATGGGCAATCACTGAAATAGCTATTTTGGTGGTTTCCACAAATTTTGGCCCCAAAAACACGAATTACTTATTTTTCAAATTAGCTTTGATTATTGATAATGCCTTTAGTCTTGATTCACCTGCTGACACTTTTTCCAGTGTTATTATTCAAATTTATGGTGTTTTAGACAATAAAAAATGAATGAATTTTGGGAGCTGAACCTTCGTTACAACCACAATTCTTCACTCTTTGCTCAAAATCGACTTCATATTCGGAGTTCTCGACCTAAAAAACGTAGAAAAAGATACCTCAAACACCAAAAAAGCAAATTTTTAAACGGTATATTCCGATCGGGCTGCAAAGTTTCGGGACACAACTAGGCCCAAATGTGCCAGCGCCCAGTCTGTGCGAATGAACGAATTTTTTAGTCCAAAAATGAAGTAGTTATGCAAAATATGGCGGACGGCGGACGGACATTGCATTCTTGGAATCTACGCACTTTGAAACGTAAAAGAAAAAACGCTGCAATGTCCTTGTCACTTGGGTTAATTATTCTATCGGACTTAACCTACAGACATGTTGGCTGTTCATTTATTTATTCTTTCATGTGCAATTATTGACATGGCTATTTTTGATGATTTCCACCAATTTTGGCCCCCAAAAAAACGAATTAGGCTCGGCTTTTTGGTTTATTATTCTGTGAATAATACACCTATGTATTCGCTCAACAAAAAATTTTTATAACACCCCCTCAAACCTTTTTCTTTTCCGTTTCAAGGTGCGTAGATTCCATAAATGTCCGTCCGCCGTACGCCGGCCGCCGTACGCCGTATCACGTGTACCGGCTACATTTTCGGTCTAAAAAATTCGTTCTTTCTCACACGTGCTCCATTTGGGCCCTAGTTGTGTCCCGAAACTTTTCAGGCCGATCGGAATATACCCAGGGGTGTTATGAGTGAAAATGTGTGTATAAATAGGTACTTTTTGCGTTTTAGCAACATGTTGGTAACATGAGCTTCTGAGATATAGTTTTCCATGTTTTTGGGGACGAGAAGACCGAATATGAAGTCGATTTTGACCAAAGAGTGGAAAATTGAGTTCTACCAAATGTTCAGCTCCCAAAATTGATTTTTTTTATGAGTGAAAAACCGTGGAAATCGTCTGAAATCACCATCAGTTTGTATAATAACACTGGAAAAAGTGTCAACACGTGGATCAAGACGATTAAATGGCACTACCAATGATCAAAGATAATTAAAATAAAAAAAATAAAATAAAATAATAAATAAAAAAGGAGCGTACCTACCTAATTTGTGTTTTAGGGGTCAAAATTAATGGAAACCATCAGAAATAGCTATTTCGATTATTACGTATGAAAGAAACAATAAATGACCAGCCAACATTTCTGTAGGTATGTCCAATAGAATAATAAACCCATGTGACAAGGACTTTGTAGCGTTTTTTATTTTTATGTTTGATCATTGATAGTACCATTTAATTGTCTTGATTCACCTATTGATACTACTTCTAGTGTTATTATACAAATGTATGGTGACTTCAGAAAATTTCCCATGTTGTTGACTAATAAAAATAGAATTTCCGGAGCTTAACCTTCGTTACAACCTCAATTCTTCACTCATCGGTCAAAATCAACCTAATATTCGGTCTTCACGCCCTTAAAAACATGGAAAACGATACATCACAAGCTCATGTTAACTAGAACCTCAAACATCCCTCGAAACCCCCTATTTTTACACCCATTTTCTCCCTTAACACCCCTGGGTGTATTCCGATCAGGCTGCCGTGTTTCGGAGCACAGCTAGGACCCAAATGTGTTCCCAAATGGGAACCCAAACTGTGTACGGAAGAACAACGATTTTAGGCCAAAATTTAACGTAAATTTAAGGCTGAAACTTCGTTAGAACCTCAATTTTCCACTCTTTGGTCAAAATCGACTTCATATTCGGTCTTCTCGTCCCAAAAACATGGAAAACGATACCTCAAAAGCTCATGTTACTAACAATTTACTAAAACACAAGAAGTACCTATTTTATACCCATTTTCACTCATAACACCACTGGGTAGGTATATTCCGATCTGGCTGCAAAGTTTCGGGACACCACCAGGGCCCAAATGGAGCATGTGTGCGAAAGAACTAATTTTTTAGACCGAAAATGAAGCCGGTATACGTGATACGGCGGACGGCGTAAGGCGGACGAAACACCTTGAAACGTAAAGGAAAAAATTTTAAAGGGGTGTTATAAAAATTTTTTGCTGAGCGAATACATAGGTTCATTATTCACAGAATAATAAACCAAAATGCAATGTCCGTCCGCCGCACGCCTACCGCCGTATCCTGCATAACTCTACTTCATTTTCGGTCTAAAAACTTCGTTCTTTCGCACACTTGAGCCCTAGTTGTGTCCTGAAACTTTGCAGCCCATTCGGAATATACCCAGGGGTGTTATGGGTTAAAAATGGTTGTAAAAACATGGCTTTTTGGTGTTTTAGTAAAATACGCTTTTGAGGAATCTTTTTCCGTGTTATGGAATCTACGCACCTTGAAACGTAAAAGAAATAATGTTGAAGGGGTGTTATAAAAATGTATTGCTGAGCGAATACACAGGTGTATTGTTCACGGAATAATAAACCAAAATGTGTGTAAAAATAGGGTTTTTTGGTGTTTTAGTAACATGTGCTCGTGAGGTATCTTTTTCGATGTTTTTTAGGACGAGGAGACAATATGAATTCGATTTTGAACAAAGAATGGAAAACTGATATTCTAACGATACAATCGTCGTTCTTGCACACAGTTTGGATCCCCATTTGGGAACACATTTGGGTCCTAGTTGTCTCCGAAGCTCGGCAGCCCGATCAGAATGCAATCAGGTGTGTTATGGGGGAAAATTGGGTGTTAAGATTGGGGTTTTCGAGGTTTTGTTTGGTTTATTATTCGGTGAGTACACCTATGTATTCGCTCAGCAAAAAATTTTTAAAACACCCCCTCAAAATTTGTTCTTTTCCGTTTCAAGGTGCGTAGATTCCAAAAATGCGATGTACTAATTCAACCTTCAAATCCCATATACCTACATTTCTCAAAATTCAATCTCCGATATCTTCGATTCAACAAAATTTACCTCCCCCAGATTCATAGGGGTTATTCTCAGTATCCGCAAGAAGAATTACACAAAGTTTGAAAAGAATCAGGGAAAACATTTTCGAGATAAGTATACGAATATAGCCACAGATATACCAAGTCAACCCACAAATCGCAAATACCCTTATTTCCCCAAATACAATCTCTGATATCGCCGGCATAACGAAATTTACCTCCGCCAAATTCATAGGGGTTACTCTCAGTATCCTAAAGAAGGAGTACACAAAGTTTGGAAAGAATCAGGAAAAAAATTTTCGAGATATACGAATATAGCAACAGATATACCATGTCAACCTCTGAACATCTCTTATACCTACGTTTACCAAATACCGATCTCCGATATCTCCGATTGAACGCAATTTACACCTCCGCCAAATTCATGTCGGATATTCTCAGTAACCTTAAGAAGGATTATGCAAAGTTTGGAAAGAATCAGGGAAAACGTTTTCGAGATATGCGAATACAGCCACAGATATATCATGTCACCTGCAAATCCCATGTACGTACGTTTCCCAAAATTTTATCTCCGATATCTCCTATTTAACCCAATTTACATCCGCCAAATTCATGACGGATATTCTCAGTAACCTCAAGAAGGATAATGCAAAGTTTGGAAAGAATCAGGGAAAACGTTTTCGAGGTATACGAACTTAGCCACAGACATATCACGTCACCTGCAACCCGGAATTCCGAGTTACCTACATTTTTCGAACTTCAGTCTCCGATTTAACGCAATTTACCTCCGCCAAATTCATGTTGGATATTCTCAGTAACCTTAAGAAGCATTACGCGAAGTTTGGAAAGAATAAGGGAGAATATATGCGAGATATACGAATATAGCCCCAGATATATCATGTCACCTGCAAATCCCATATACGTATCCTCCGAAATCGAACCGATCTAGAAAACGTTTTCCCTGATTCTTTCCAAACTTTGCACAATCTTTCTTGAGGTTACTGCGAATATTCGACATGAATTTGGCGGAGGTAAATTGCGTTAAATGGGAGATATCGGAGATCGATATTTGGTAAACGTAGGTATATGGGATGTGCAGAGGTTGATATGGTATATCTGTGGCTATATTCGTATATCTCGAAAACATTTTCCCTGATTCTTTCCAAACTTTACGTAATCTTTCTTAAGGTTACTGAGAATATCCGAAATGAATTTGGCGGACGCAAATTACGTTAAATCGGAGAATCGGAGATCGACATTTGGTAAACGTAGGTATATGGGATGTGCAGAGGTTGATATGGTATATCTGTGGCTATATTCGTATATCTGGAAAAAAGTTTCCATGAGATTTTCCAAACCTTGTGTACTTCTTTTTGTGAGAATAACCCCTATGAACTTGGCGGAGGGAAATTTTTTTAAATCGGAGATTGAATTTCGAAAAATCTAGGTAACTCGGAATTCCGGGTTGACATGGTATATCTGTTGCTACATTCGTATATATCTCGAAAAAAGTTTCCCTGAATCAAGATTGAATTTTGAGAAATGTAGGTACCTATTATGGGATTTGAAGGTTGAATTAGTATACCTGTGGCTATATTCATATATCTCGAAAACATTTTCCCGAATTATTTCCAAACCTTGTATGCTTCTTCATCAGGATCCTGATAACATCCGCTATGAATTGGGCGGAGGTAAATTTTGTTAAATCGGAGATATCGAAGACTGAATTTTGAGAAATGTCGGTATATGGGATTTGAAGGTTGAATTAGTATATCTGTGGCTATATTCGTATATCTCGAAAATATTTTCCCTGATTCTTTCCAAATTTTGCATAATTGTTCTTAGGGTTACTGGGAATATCCTCCATGAATTTGGCGGAGGTAAATTCTGTTAAATCGGAGATATCGGAGTTTGAAATGCGAAAATTCCAGGTAACCGGGAATTCCGGGTTGACATGGTATATCTGTAGGTATTCTCGTATATCTCGGAAACATATCCCTGATTCCCCAAACTCCCCCCCCCCCCCCCACCCCCACCGATTCTTTCCAAACCTTTTATTCTTCTTCCTGAGGATACTGAGAATACTCCCTATGAATTTGGCGGAGGTAAATTTGGGTATATCGGAGATGAATTTCGAGAAACGTAGGTACATGGGATTTGCAGGTTGACATGGTAAATCTGTGGCTATATCCGTATATCTCGAAAACGTTTTCCCTGATTCTTTCCAAACCGTGTATACTTCTTCTTGAGGATACTGTGAATAACCCCTATGAATTTGGCGGAGATAACTTCTGTTAAATCGGAGATATCGCAGGTTGAAAATTTTGAAAATTGAAAATTTTCTCGAATTATTTCCAAACTTTGTATACTTCTTCTTGAGGATACTGAGAATAACCCCTATGTATTTGGCGGAGGTAAATCATGTCAAACGGGAGATCTCTGAGATTGAATTTCGAATAATATAGGTAAGTGGCAATTGCTGTTGACATGTTATATAATATATATATATATAACTAGCTAGTTATATATATATATATATATATATATATATATATATATATATATATATATATATATATATATATATATATATATATATATATATATATATATATATATATATATATATATATATATATATATATATATATATATATAACTAAATAAGTTGATTCAGATGACTAGGTTGATGAACACAGTTCAGGATTGAGGAATGACCAGTCTAGTCTTGTTTTTGATGGTTGTTTTAATTCCCACAACGTTTCTACCCAGGATCTGGGTCCTATTCATGTGGATCTATTGGAATAACAGCAGTTCGTTATAATGGTGAACAACAGTTAGGTACAGCAATTGCAATTTGGTACAGATATGTATAATACATGTTTTTAAGCTTACTTGTGGTCCAAAGGTAAGTGTGATAGGTGGATAGGTGGTAATTTCCAATTTGATTCACTTCACTGACCAGAGATGAAAAGCAGATTACTTAAGGTAACATAACCTGCTGAGGTGAAGGTTATGCTATGGATGCTATATGGATCCTGTACAGTTATGGATACTATTGATATGTTGTAGTTACATGGTTAGGTAGGTATCTAGTTAAAATTAAAAATAGTTAGAAGAGAAATGTTTACAAGTGGAACTAGTTTGTTAGTAGTAGCTAAGTAACACTTTAGTAAAAAAGTATATAATCACAAGAAATTGTTTAGGTAGGTAACTAATTGTTTAGGTAGGTAGACATGGAGTTTGCAGGATCGGCGACTATATGATTAGAAAGTGTGTCATGAACACCAAGAGAGCAGCCAAATTGGTGGGATGGCAGGAATTTGAACAGAATGGTAGTCGGTAGCAAGAAATTTTGAGGGTGGCGAAATTTGAACAATTTGGTGGTTTGTGGCAGGCGTTATGAAAGGCTGTGGTGACAATTTATTTTAGCAACTGCTTGTACATTGAGGAAAGGCCTTTTATGTCTCTTTTATGGTTCATACAGTTGTTTTCATTTTTAACCATATACGCTACCTCTTTTATCCTTCTTTTTTCGAGATTCCTTTCAAAACAACATATCTCCCAATTGTTGCTGACTGCGGGGTTGTGGTTTGTAATTGCAATATGTTTTGCTAGAGCAGTGGGGTAATTAACGTTTTCAGGATTGGGGTTGTTTCTGGAGATAGCCTTGTTGTTGTCTCTATTGTGACCTTTCATTCTATCTACTCCTAACTGTTTTGTTTCACCGATATATAGTTCTTGGCAGTCTTGACATTTAATTGAGTAAACAAGGTCACTGACCTCATTTTTATGCAGGGGGTCTTTGAGCTTGGAGAAAAATTGTTTGTTTTTGTTTTTATTGTTGTTGTAAAATGATATTTTTATGTCGGGATTATAGGTGTTGATTTTCTTCTTTATTTGTTGAGATGCTGGTCCAATGAATGTAAGAGAAGCATATTTGGTGCTGTATGGTTGTGGAGTGGGCAGGGAGCTTGGATTATTAAGGTTGTTAGCATTGGGAGATAAATTAGTTGTGTTATTAGAACGGTCAATATTGAGCTGTGCGGTTGGTGTACCAGGCCGGTGGTTTATCTTGTGTACGGTTTGGTAGATGATTTTCTTTATAAGTTTCAAAGGATAGTTGTTGGCGAGTAAGACGATTTTAGTTTCATTAATGACTTTATTGTGGAATTGAGGATCAGCTAGGCTTAGCCTTCTTTGGAGTAGGTTTCTTGCAGTATTGAATTTGTAGTGGAAAGGTTGAAAGGAATGAAAGTTGATAAGACGACCAGAGTATGTGGTCTTGTGATGGTAATCTGTTGATATTGATCCATTTGTTTCTCTGATTATTTGGAGATCTAAGAAGGGTAGGCAGTTTTCGTTTTCTATTTCCATGGTGAATTTCATATGTGGATAGCAAAATTTGTTGAACTCTTGTAGAAGAGCATCAATAATCGTTTCATCTACTATGAGGGCGGAATCATCCATATATTTTTTTGCCCAAATGATTTTACCTTGGAATTTATCTAAGATCACATTGAAAATTTCGTCTAAAACCAAATTCGCGATTGCAGCACTTGCTGGATTTCCCATTGGGATCCCTTTCTTCATCATGTAGTATTTTGCATCATAAACGAGGTAGTTGGTATTGAGTACAAAGTCTAAAATTTCTGTAAATTGGTTGTATCGAAGTTTGCGGTTATTTCTGTGAATAGTAGGCCAATGTTTGTTGATTACAGTAGTTATTAGATTTAATGGAATTGTGGTAAAAAGGGATACTGCATCTAAGGATATTAGTTTGTGGTTTGGAGGTATGATAATATTCTTTAGTGATTCTTTAGTGTCATATGAGTTTTTTGTATTGTACTTCTCGGTATCAATGCAAGGGGTGAGTAGGTTTGTTAAAAATTTTGCTAAATTGTAGTTAGGGCTATTGATGGAGCTTACTATAGGTCTTAACTGCTTTGGGTCATTAACTTTATGGATTTTTGGGAGGGCATAGATTCTAGGAGCTACACATTTATGGGAAGTAAGTCGGAGTTGTGTAGTTTTGTCAATAGTTTTACTGTTGTGTAATTGGTATATTATAGAACTATAATCAATTCCACAATAAAGTCATTAATGAAACTAAAATCGTCTTACTCGCCAACAACTATCCTTTGAAACTTATAAAGAAAATCATCTACCAAACCGTACACAAGATAAACAACCGGCCTGGTACACCAACCGCACAGCTCAATATTGACCGTTCTAATAACACAACTAATTTATCTCCCAATGCTAACAACCTTAATAATCCAAGCTCCCTGCCCACTCCACAACCATACAGCACCAAATATGCTTCTCTTACATTCATTGGACCAGCATCTCATCAAATAAAGAAGAAAATCAACACCTATAATCCCGACATAAAAATATCATTTTACAACAACAATAAAAACAAAAACAAACAATTTTTCTCCAAGCTCAAAGACCCCCTGCATAAAAATGAGGTCAGTGACCTTGTTTACTCAATTAAATGTCAAGACTGCCAAGAACTATATATCGGTGAAACAAAACAGTTAGGAGTAGATAGAATGAAAGGTCACAATAGAGACAACAACAAGGCTATCTCCAGAAACAACCCCAATCCTGAAAACGTTAATTACCCCACTGCTCTAGCAAAACATATTGCAATTACAAACCACAACCCCGCAGTCAGCAACAATTGGGAGATATGTTGTTTTGAAAGGAATCTCGAAAAAAGAAGGATAAAAGAGGTAGCGTATATGGTTAAAAATGAAAACAACTGTATGAACCATAAAAGAGACATAAAAGGCCTTTCCTCAATGTACAAGCAGTTGCTAAAATAAATTGTCACCACAGCCTTTCATAACGCCTGCCACAAACCACCAAATTGTTCAAATTTCGCCACCCTCAAAATTTCTTGCTACCGACTACCATTCTGTTCAAATTCCTGCCATCCCACCAATTTGGCTGCTCTCTTGGTGTTCATGACACACTTTCTAATCATATAGTCGCCGATCCTGCAAACTCCATGTCTACCTACCTAAACAATTAGTTACCTACCTAAACAATTTCTTGTGATTATATACTTTTTTACTAAAGTGTTACTTAGCTACTACTAACAAACTAGTTCCACTTGTAAACATTTCTCTTCTAACTATTTTTAATTTTAACTAGATACCTACCTAACCATGTAACTACAACATATCAATAGTATCCATATAGCATCCATAGCATAACCTTCACCTCAGCAGGTTATGTTACCTTAAGTAATCTGCTTTTCATCTCTGGTCAGTGAAGTGAATCAAATTGGAAATTACCACCTATCCACCTATCACACTTACCTTTGGACCACAAGTAAGCTTAAAAACATGTATTATACATATCTGTACCAAATTGCAATTGCTCTACCTAACTGTTGTTCACCATTATAACGAACTGCTGTTATTCCAATAGATCCACATGAATAGGACCCAGATCCTGGGTAGAAACGTTGTGGGAATTAAAACAACCATCAAAAACAAGACTAGACTGGTCATTCCTCAATCCTGAACTGTATAACTAAATATATATGTAGCTATATTCCTAATATCTGAAGAACATTTGAAACCTAAAAGTTAAGGCCTTGATATGGCTCGCCTTGCCTGCGAGTCATACAGGGAGAGTCATTGAGATTGGTCGTTAATTACGTGCGTAATAACAGTATCAGTCCGACGGTGCGACAGAATGTGATGTTTCGAGAAACGGGGTTGGCCTTGAAGGGGGCAGCCTTGCCTAGGTGCGTTGCGGGTGAGTCTAGACAGCGCCCGGAATCTGTGGTCTAGTGTTGGTCGGCGAAGCTGGGCGTGACTCAGCTAGGGCGTGAAAAATAGCGACTGAAATTTCCAGCGCGCCGTTATCTCGATTTTATTGATTTTATTTATTTTTTTTTACAGCTTTAAATTGATCTCTGAATTTTTTTCGACTTTTTCGATCTTCGTAATTACCCGGAGCACTGAACGTCCATCCATTCGTTCACAGTAAGGCCCTGAAATTTGCTCCGAAAAGCATCAACATGAGTGTGAATGAAACGGTAGGTATATATCCAGCCCATGCCACAAATTATTGCTATGGAACAGCTGATTATTACCACGCACGGCTCTATGGAATCGAGGGGGTTGTTCCTTGACATTATAGTTTCGTTTGAGGATTGAAGGTTATTTTGGATTTTTTTTATAGGTACTTTTGTAATCTATACAGGTAAGTAATAGACCGTTGCGTAATCATTTGCACCGTTTCAATCAGGGCTCAGCGCATTATTTGAGTGAACTAATGAGTCTAATTTTCACTTGCTTCCACCTTATAGGTAGTCACAGCACGTTTTTTGAATATAAACATACCTACTAAAGAATTAAATTCATCCCACGTATTTTGTGAGATTATTCGTGCAATTGAGGTAGAAACCTAGATGTCGTGAAATGAAAGGAATTACTAGCTCCGCTTCGCTCGAATTAAAATTCTACTCTCCTTGTCATTACCATTTGTAATACAGGCTGGAAAAAACTCAAATTATTAAATCTAAAATTGGCCAAAACTAATACTTCGACCATTAAAGTGCTAATGGGCAAACTTGTGACTCCATAGGAACAATAACCCTTCCCATCGAACTTGAGGGCTGTATTAAATTGATTCGAGCTCAGGTTGTACCCTCTATTAGGTGCTCGCAAATTATACTTGGCATTGACTTTTGGAAATCCATTCCATTTTTTTTTACTGTAGGTACTTGCAAGTACCTCGTATCGACAGATACATTTTATTTATTTTTTTTTTGTCTCAATTTTACTTTCTAAGGAATTTGTTATTTTATTTATTTTTTTGTTCTTCGCTGAATGGTATTTTGACGCTCGCCGACTGTAGTGCCAGATCTGATTTATTTATACAATATACGGCAAGGAGATTTGCTAACTTGGAAGTTTTATTTAAGCGGCATTTTTTTTTCTCCTCTTGCTTCGGTTTTCTCCGTTTCCGAAAAATAAACAACCCAGAAATGTTGTATAGTTGAATCTTGTATTTTGTGTGATATAATAATATATTAACTTTGCCGAGTCATATCACGAATCAAGTTATTTCAAGAGGCGACGAAGGAAAATCCAATTATTCAATTGCGAAATGTCTAGGAGACATGATTCACCAACTTTTGGACCAGGAGACGGCGGGAGTTATGCAGGACAAGCATTAGGGAAGACCAAGTTACACATTCGCCAGTTCGAGCCTGAAGAGGAAGACTGGGAATATGACTTCCAGTATTTTGAGCTAGAACTGAACTCAGCGGGGGTAAACGAGGAAAAAGAGATGCGAATGGCTTTGCTAACAAAAATTTGGTCTAAAACGATCAAGCTCCTTGTGGACCATTTCCGACCTCGCCGAGTTGGTGAGTGCCAGTATACCGAACTAATCTCGGTGATAGACAATTATTATTCAGATGTGAGGAGTATCACAACGGACAGAGTAAAATTCTCTCTTAGAAAACGAGGTGAAGATGAGAAGGTGAAGCGATTCATAAGCGACTTGAAAGCGTTAGCGGGGTGCTGTGCGTTTGGCAAATCACTCTCTGAAAGGGTACGAGACCAAATTATATAGGGGACCAACTCCTGGCAATAAGAGTTTTTGAAATCGTTCTCGCACATCTTAGCAGAGGTAGAAGCGTTGGCTTTAAAGTTGGAACGGGGATTAAATGCTCAATCCCAGTTAGTGAAGTTAACAGCAGGGCTAGAGCTCAATCACGTTAATAGTGCCCCAAATCATAGGCCTCCAGTCAAAAGACGTTCACCCCCCGTGTGCTGATTGTCGGCCGAAACTTTCTTGTTTCTTGCATGTGGGGGGTTCTTTAGGTACCGCCGTATGCCCTTCGGCATCTCATCTGCCCCAGCCAAATTCCAGAGAACAATGGAAATCATACTTCAAGGAGTACCTGGGGTCAAGTGTTACCTACCTTGCTGACTTCATGATCACAGCTAAGGACAGGCAAACTCATCTGAAAACGTTAGAGACTATACTGGACAGGTTAAACAAGGCAGGAATGCGAGTGCGGTTGGAAAAATGTAAGTGGCTACAAGATTCTGTGATATATCTGGGACATAGGTTTGATAGGAATGGAATACACCAAACTGAAGAGAGGAACAAAGCAATGAAGCTACTTCGAGTGCCCACAAATGTTAAAGAATTGCGATCATTTTTGGGGTGTATTAATTAATCAACGGTTCATGCTAAACTTACAAGGACGCTATTTTGCATAATCTGTTGAAAAAAAGAGCCAAATAGGTTTGGACCGACGAGCACCAGCAAAACGTAACACAATGTTAACATCCCCAGACACTTTGTTGCATTATAACCCAAAGCTTCCACTTGTTTTGTATTCTGATGCCAGCCAAACAGGGATAGGGGCGGTCTTGTGTCACAGGTTCCCAGATGTAATGGGGGTGAGCGCCCAATTGCCTATGCATCTCGCACGTTGAATGTAGCAGAAGTGAAGTACTCCGTAATAGACAGGGAGGCTTTGGCCATTATAAATGGAGTGAAGAAATTTTAAAGGTACCTACCTACTTATATGGTAGGAAATTCGTACTCCGTACAGATCACAAGCCTTTGGCCTACTTGTTTGGTGAAAATGCTGTCCTTCCCAGGGTTGCCTCAAGTCGAGTGAGTAGGTGGGCTTTAATGCTTTGGCAGTTTAACTTCTCTGTTGAATATATATCAGGCAAAACGAACTGTACAGCAGACGTCTTATCGAGACTGCCATTGGACGAGATGGGGCCTGGAGAAGCCGATTTTGGGTTGAAGATAGCGCACACCAGACTTAGGGACATTGCAATATCGAAGAAGCTCTTAAGGATGCGTTCAAAAGCCGATTCGATAGTAGGGAAGGTAATGCGGTACGTGCAAGAGGGATGGCCACAGAAGAAAGCCTTGGAAAACGAACTTCACACATTCTTTGAAAAGAAAGAGGAGCTGTCAGTTGAAGAGGGGATTTTGCTGTGGAATGGACGGTTATTGATCCCAACCTCGTTACGAGAGGGGGTGATGGAAATTTTGCATGAGGGCCACTCAGGTTCATCTGCAATGAGGTCTGTCGCAAGGTTGCATCTGTGGTGGCCGGGAATGGATAGGCAAATCGACCCTGCCTGCCAACAAAATAGACCCTGGGACCCTGAATCGCCAGTATATTCGTGGAATGTACCTGCAGAAGCGTGGTCTCGCATTCACATAGACTTTGCAGAGGCATTTGAGGGTCATAGTTGGCTTGTAGTAGTGGACGCTACTAGCAAGTGGCAGGAGGTAGTGGCCATGAAACAGCATACCGCTGCAGTCATCGTTTCTGACAATGGGCCACAGTTCATATCTAAAGAATTTGATGAATTTTGTTCCAGCCATAATACCAAGCACGTCACGTCAACCCCTTACCATCCACGGACAAAGGGCTTAGCAGAAAGGGCTGTGAGAACATTCGAGCAGAGAATGGCTTCATCACGAAATGAAGGTAACTTGAAGTCACGGGTGCAGAGGTACCTTTCTTCTTATCGGGCATCCATGTTTGATGTTTGGACGTGAACCTCGAACCCGATTATCCCTTTGGAAGCCAAACCTCGAGGCACACATGGAAGAGGCCTTACAAAAACCAGGATGTGTGAATGTGGAACCAGGGAGGATGTGTGGATAAAACGGAAGAAGGAAGAGAAAGCATTCACTAAGGCCACTGTGAAAAAAAACGCACTGGTCCCTTGTCCTGCACGGTACTACTAGATGGCCAGGAGTGGCGAGTTCACGCAGACCAGATGAGGAAGGCGCCACTTCCGGGTGGAGGGTGAGGAATGTTGGACCCTGACTCCACTAATCAAGCATCTGGTGGCAAGTCACCTGCTTGACAACCCAGAAATTTTGTATAGTTGAATCTTGTATTTTGTGTGATATAATATATATATTAATGCCGAGTAATATCACGAATCAAGTTTGTTGTGAGTCCCTCCCGGGAACACTCCACTAGTAACTTTAAGCTCTCACCAATATTCTTATGCCAAACTTAGTTTCCGTCAATAAACAACTGAGTGGGGAGACAGGCCACAGAACCCAGGGACACAACCTGGGGCCCCACCACCAACTCCCAACAGGGAGTTGGAGGGAGAGGCCTCCAGTTCCTATAAAACCCTGGATCCTGGGGCTTTAGCCTCATTCGACACTTCCTCTAACTAGCTCTCTCTCTTCTCTCCTCTACCTTGCTCCTCCTCCCAGATGATCGGTGGATTACCGCCGCCTGGGAAAACCTTCTCCTCCTTGTCTACATGATCGGTGGACTACCGCCGCCTAGACAAACACCTCCTCTCTCAAAAGAACCTAGATGTCGGTGGATTACCGCCGCCTGGGCAAATTCCTACACTCACCTCTATCTCCTCTTAAGAAAGGTCGTAGATGATCGGTGGATATCCGCCGCCTGCGACTTTCCTTTCCTCACGCCACCGTGATGAACAAATTCTAAATTCATCACAGTGGTGAACCCGACGTTCACCCAACCTTCTTTTTCCTTCCCACCTAATGTGTCGACCCCAGTCAAGTTCAGTTCGGTGTCCCCAATTTTAATTTCAAATTCAGTTAAACAGTCAGTTTCAATTTCGCAATTTTGGCCCACCCTCAACCGCTCGGCGATCACACAGCTCTCACATCTCCGCTCAGCCACACACACCTCCGCTCCCAATTTTTGCGATTTTCGAATTTGAACTTTAAATTTGAATTTTCAAATTTCAGACCTCAGCTATGGACCCGAACTCGCCATCGCCCCCACTCCTTCAGCCACCCACGCTGCAGCCGCCCGCCGCCCCGACAACGAACGCAGCGGCCACTGCCGACAACCCCTTCACCACCCTCTCACCACCCGGCTCCGCCGCATCAACCGCCGCCGACGTCATGACGGCTTCTGCGTCATTTCCCTTGTCACTTCCCCCGTTCTACTCACACGACCCCGCTCTGTGGTTTTTTCAGGTTGACGCTGCGTTTTCGGCCGCCAACATCCGCAGCCAGAAAACTCGCTACTCCCGCATCATCTCCCTGCTGCCATACGACATCCTCCTCCAGACGTCGGACATCTCCCCCGACGCCGCCGCTGCGTACGACGACCTCCGCAGCCGCCTCATAACTCTCTACCAGCCGTCCAAAATCGCACGAGTCGCCGCGCTCTCGCAGCCACAGCACCTCGGCGACCTCAAGCCCTCCCACCTCTACCGCCGTCTGCGTCATCAACTGCAGGGGATAATGACGGCCGACATCGCGCGGACCTTCTGGCTGCGCGATCTCCCCCACCCCATACAGATGGCGCTCGCCAGCCACCTAGACGGCCCGGATGAGCCCCTGCTGCGACTCGCCGACACCGTCCATGACCTCGCCGCAGCCGCCAGCGTCAGCGAGGTCCACACACCCCGCACCTCAACACCACGGCGAGACCGCACGACGTCACGGGAACGCAGCCGGCCCCCCTCCCTCGACAGGCGCCGACCCCTCTCCATCGAGCGCCGCCGAACCCCCTCCACCGACCGCCGGCGCCAGCGTTCACCCGAACGCCTTCCCACCCCTCCTCGAGAACAACGTAGGGGATGGTCCCCGGCCGCTGCGACCCCCTCCGCCACACCGCGCCCCTCCAAGACTGACTACCTCCCCGCGGACCCCCCCCCCCACCGGTGTTTCTACCATGTAAACTTCGGTGGGGAGGCCCGCAAATGTCAACCCCCCTGCTCCTTCCTCTCCAAGCAGGGAAACGCGGACGCCCGCCGGTAAATCCGGCGGGCCCCCCTCCTCGCCAACACGGGGGGGACCCCCACCAACCCCCCCCCGGCCCGAATTCACACCACCACCGCCCAACAACGCTACCCCTCCTACGCCGCCGCCACGGCCGCCAACCTCCCGGCCACGCCTGGCGGCGCCGCCAAGCCCCTCACCCCACCACCAACCGTTCCCCCACCCGGGAACGGCAAACCCACGCCCGCCACCAGGGCCACCAACCTGCCGGCCGCGCCTCGCGGCGCCGCCCGACCTCTTCCCCTACCAACTACCGTTCCCCCACCCCGGAACGGCCCCTCCAAACCTACCGCCAGGGCAACCAACCTTCCGGCCTCACCTCACGACGCCGCTACCGTTCCCCCACCCCGGAACGGCCCCTCCACACCTACCGCCAGGGCCACCAACCTGCCAGCCACGCCTCACGGCGCCGCCAGAAAACTCTCCCCACCAACTGCAGTTCCCCCACCCCGGAACAGCCCCTCCCCGACCGCAACCAGGTCCTCCAACCTTCCGGCCGCGCCTCCCGACGCCGCTACCGTTCCCCCACCCCGGAACGGGAAAAGACCGCCCCGCGTCTCCTTCGCAGGGGACAAACCACCACCAACACCACCACCCCTCAACTCCGACACCCCTGCTCCCGCACAGACACCCCCCCCCCCCCCCACAGCCTCCGCAATTTTGCCTCACTCCGCTCCAACCCACCAACGCCTATTTTTGAAATGCGGCAAGACCAGCATCCCGTTCCTCGTTGACACAGGGGCGGCGCTCTCCATCTTTCCCAACAACGTCCTCCGTCGTCAGGCGCGCTGTTATCGACAGCCGCCAACGGTACCACCATCCCCTCGTACGGGACGTACCGCTCATCCATTGACATGAGTGGACTCGCGTACGAGTGGGAATTTACCGTGGCGGACGTGGAGAAGGCAATCCTGGGGGCCGACTTCCTCGCATATTTCGGCCTCCAGGTCGACGTCAGAAACGCGCGTCTGATAGACCCCTCCACCCACACACCAATCCCCGGTTTCATTCACACGATCGACCGCCCACCAACCAAATTCGAAGCCCTCCTCCAACAATACCAACCCCAGCGCCGCCCATCAGCACATATTTCAACGATACAGCACTTCATAGAAACCACCGGACCCCCAATTTCCGCCAAAGCCCGCCGCCTCCACCCCTTACAACTCTCCCAGGCCCGGCGACACTTCAACCAACTGATCGCGGACGGAATTATCCGCCCCTCGAAATCCCCTTGGGCTTCCCTGCTTCACATCGTACAGAAGCCCAATGGGGATATCCGCCCCTGCGGCGACTACCGCCGCCTAAATTCCAAAACCACACCAGATCTGTATAATGTCCCCCACCTTCGAGATTTCTCCTCCCACCTCCACGACACAACCATATTTTCCACCCTTGACATCTCTAGAGCCTTCCATCACATAAACATACACCCACCCGATATACCTAAAACCGCTATTATAACACCCTTCGGCCTATTTGAGTATGTTAAGATGGGTTTCGGCCTCAGAAACGCGGCCCAGACATGGCAACGTTATATGGATAACATCCTACGGGGCCTACCGTTTGTGTTCTGCTTTTTAGATGACATCCTGATCGCCTCCCGAAACCCACAAGAACACCTAACACACCTCAAACAGATCCTGGACATCTTCTCTGCCGAAGGACTACAAGTCAACACCGAAAAATGCGTCCTCGCCCAACCCTCCGTCCGCTGCCTCGGCCACCAAGTCTCCTCCAACGGAATCCAGCCCCTCCCGGATAAAGTACATGCTATCACGGATTTCCCCCAGCCCCGCACCGTGACAGAACTCCGCCGTTTCCTGGGTATGTTGAACTTTTACCGTAGACACATCAAACACACAGCACAACACCAACAACCACTCATACACGCCATCCCACAACCCGCCAAAAAAAACGACAACCGCCCCATACTCTGGACCCCCGACCTTACAACCGCCTTCCAAATTTGTAAAAAGGACCTAGTAGACGCCGCTCTATTAGCCCATCCCGACCCCCACGCTCCCCTCTCCATCACTACCGATGCGTCCGACTGGGCCATCGGGGCAGTGCTCCACCAGCACACCGGCGCCACCCCCCAACCCCTCGGTTTCTTTTCTAAAACTCTGTCCCCAACCCAAAAAAATTACTCGACCTTCGACAGAGAACTCCTCGCCATCCACGAAGCCATCAAACACTTTCGTGACTTCGTGGAGGGCAGGCAGTTCTCTGTCATAACAGATCATAAGCCCCTAACCCACGCTCTCCTCCAAAACCGCAAATCCGCCTCCCTGCGTCGCCTCCGGCAGCTCGAATTTATCGGACAATTCACGTCCGATATTCGCTACCTGCCGGGGGCCGACAACTGCGTGGCGGACGCGCTATCCCGCCCCACTCCCGCGCCGGTGGAGGAGCTACTGCCCTTCCCCTCCCCACAAATCCTTAAAACTAACCAAAATCCAAATTCCGACCCCGCACTCTCCAACCTCATCTCCGCCTCCAAATTGGAACAACTGCCTCCCCTCGACCTCTGGTGCGACGTAACGGCCGATTCACCGCGCCCTTACGTCCCACCAGAGCTGAGACGGCAGTTGTTCCTCCACTACCACTCCCTCCACCATCCCGGCATCCGGGCGAGCCGGGATCTGATCCCGACTCCCTCCCGTGGGAACACGTCCATTTAGATCTGGTCGGCCCTCTTCCCCCCTCCGAGGGGAAGAGGTACTGCCTCACCATGATCGACCGTGCAACCAATTGGGTTGAGTGCATTCCACTCGCCCACATTACCGCGGACGCCGTCGCCGCGGCCTTCCTAAATCAATGGATCAGCCGCTACGGTTGTCCGCGGACACTCACGGTCGATCAGGGGAGGCAGTTTGAATCAGCCCACTTTTCCGACCTGCTCCGTTCCCTCGGGATTCAAAAAATCCACACCACTCCTTATCACCCCCAATCCAACGGGAAAATAGAGCGGTGGCACTCGGTCCTTAAACAAGCCATCTCCACATCAGCCACATACCCCTCATGGACCAAAACCCTCCCCTATGTCTTACTAAGCCTCCGAACTTCCGCCCGTCCTTCAGACAACACAAGTCCCGCACAACACGCTTTTAAAGACCCTCTCCGTTTACCAGCCGACATTTTCACTCCACACAACACTCCGTCAATTAACAGGGAACCGCTCCGCACTTCAACACCGACAAACGACACCACTTACCCCAAAAGATTTTACACCGCCACTCACATGTACTTGAAAGAGCCCGGCATGCATAAAACTTTTCAACCCCTTTATGCCGGGCCCTTTCAAGTCATCCGCACAACACCAACCACCGCGACCCTGTTAATTGACGGGAAACCCCACACTGTCCCGTTAGCCAGGTGCAAGCCCGCCCCTGTGCTCCCTCACCCAACAACCCCTATCAGTCTCCCGCCGTCCGTTCACCATGTCACACCTCTCCCAAACGCACCTGTCACCCCCCTCGCCGTTTCCGGATTTCGATTCGGATCCGGAAATGGCGGCCATACTCCGGGACGTTGTCGTCCCGGACCCGCTATCCCCCCTACCCCCTTCGCCCGGGCCCCCATCACCGCTTATATTTTCTCCGCAACGGATTACCGGACTACCTCCCCGGCCCCGGCGGTGGAAGTACCCCCAGTGGCGGATACTGCGCGAATTTCGCGCAGCACAAGCCACCGGGGTACACCCTCCCTACATCCCCATAGACCCCTTAATGTCCTCCATTCTCCGCGAGTTCCGCCTCGCGGAACTCATGCCCCCCCCCCCCCCATTCAAATCAAACACCCCCCTGTCACTCGCAACCCCCCCATCCAAAACAACCCCCCCCGCCTCCCGATTTTCAACCACAATTTTCCGCCCCCCAATTTTCAATTTTCGACCCCCCCAACACACAGTCTCCCCCACCACCCCCCCCAAATCAGCAAACCCCTAACACCCCCTACCCCCCCAACACCGCCGGGGATATCCCCAATAGTTCCCGCCGGGACAAAACGGCCCGGGCGGCGGAACGGACGGAGGGAGCGTCCCCGAATTCCCCGCGTCCCGGCGGCCCAGTAACCCGCCCCGCTACGAGCAATCACGGCGGGGCCTTGAGATCGCGGGACAGTGCTTGTGTCTCGTGTATCCACACGCACTGTACCGCCCCTCACAGCCCCGCCGCGGCCGCCCCATCACCGCCACCACATCGCCGAGGCGCCCCCACACTTCACCTAAACCACACCTACACCCATCCACACACCACATCCTATCCACACCCAGCGAACGGCGGATTTCCGCACCCTCATACTGTACCCCCACGACTTTGTACATACTTTGTAAATACTATAACTATAACTTTGTAAATAGCCTTGTAAATACTATCACTATCATCACATACTGTAAATACCTCCTATACCTATACCTAATCTTACGCACTAACCATTGTACATACCTTATTCTAACTAATTTTTGTAAATACTCGCCTCCTTATGTAAATAATACTCATCTCTACCCAACTACTTATGTACTCACCTCCTTATGTAACTATTCATCTGTACCCAACTACTTATGTACCCAACTACTTATGTAAATACTCCTAATTTTAAGTTCACCATCACCTAGACTTAAGAATGACGCCCTCAGCACTCATCCTGTTGCCGTGGCCCTCAGCCGTTGTCACCTTTTGCCTTCAGCCCCTCATATACCTCTTGCCCTGCCTTCAGCACCACTTTTGTTTGCCTTGGCCCTCAGCCCCTGTCACCTTGCGCCTTCAGCTCCACGAATCTTGGTTCAAACTGGGGGGACCTCTGTCGTGAGTCCCTCCCGGGAACACTCCACTAGTAACTTTAAGCTCTCACCAATATTCTTATGCCAAACTTAGTTTCCGTCAATAAACAACTGAGTGGGGAGACAGGCCACAGAACCCAGGGACACAACCTGGGGCCCCACCACCAACTCCCAACAGGGAGTTGGAGGGAGAGGCCTCCAGTTCCTATAAAACCCTGGATCCTGGGGCTTTAGCCTCATTCGACACTTCCTCTAACTAGCTCTCTCTCTTCTCTCCTCTACCTTGCTCCTCCTCCCAGATGATCGGTGGATTACCGCCGCCTGGGAAAACCTTCTCCTCCTTGTCTAGATGATCGGTGGACTACCGCCGCCTAGACAAACACCTCCTCTCTCAAAAGAACCTAGATGTCGGTGGATTACCGCCGCCTGGGCAAATTCCTACACTCACCTCTATCTCCTCTTAAGAAAGGTCGTAGATGATCGGTGGATATCCGCCGCCTGCGACTTTCCTTTCCTCACGCCACCGTGATGAACAAATTCTAAATTCATCACAAAGTTATTTCAATATGCAAATATATATAAATATAAAAGCAGAAAAAACATTTTCTGATAACCTCGCTTCGAGTCCCCATCCTACGCCTACAATTTATGACAACTTTATAGAACGGTTTGGCGAAATTTCGAATTTCTTATCATTCAGCCATGGTTAGAAATTGTCAGCAGCGATATGTTCCTTATAGGAGGCCAAATCGCTGAACCGATTTTGACTAGAGTTTTCCATTGTGATCAGCAAGTTCCGGGGGCGATTATAGGCTATGGTAGAATCTGCTTCCCCGATCATCTGAGTGAGCCCTGAGGCTAATTTCGTTCCTATTTTAACCTATGATGTTGAAATTTAAAACGGAGCCTCTCTTGGACTCTGGGTAAGAATTAGCTGGTTCTCGATTGAGTCAGCCGATCAGCTGAGTGAGTCCTGAGGCTATAATTTCGTTCCTATTTAACCTATGATGCTGAAATTTAAAATGGAGCCTCTCTTGGACTGCCGAGTAAGAATTAGTTGGATCTCGATTGAGTGAGCCGATCAGCTGAGCTGCTTTTTAACCTTGGATCAATACAACCAGTCGGTACATAGTCGGTAATGGTGCGAGGGAGGGGGAACTTTACGTCCAGTTATTTATACACCCCGACCGGGCACACACAGGTGCCAGGTGCTAGTACATAGGTACCTAAATGAAAATAGAAAGTTAAACTTCAGAACGCTCTGAAGTGGATTTGTATCAAACTTTTTTTGTTGAAAATTTGAAACCATAGCAATAGCTAACATTCTTCGAAAATTCGCTAAAATCCAAGATCGACGAACTGGGATTCATGAATATCATCACGTGCCTACGGTACACAAAGACCTAGAATCTCCATTCCAAGCAGAACCCATCGCCCACAAACCACCACCAAATTGGTACTGCGTTACAAATTAATCACATAATTTATTATAGCGTCGACCTACTCGGCACCAGGTAGCATCAATTTCTTATCAGTCTCTAAACGATAGGTTTTGGTGAGCTTTTTCCGCTCGTGACAGGATTTTCAACTAGGAAAGTATATGCTGCCGAAAAGGGTCGGTGCATATTTCATTATTTGGTTTCCTTCCCCAATATCTTCCTTTCCACGCGCGAACACGCTTGGGCCCATAACGGCCGAGGATAACCCCGCCACCATATGTTCTAACCCATGAAAATCTCATTAACTCTCCCTCCTCTACCGAGCCCTGACACAGCTCCGAGCTCTCAGGTTACACTCTTGGGTGACAAGGGGCTGGCTTGGGAAAAAAGGTTTTCCTCGACAGGGATCCTCTCACCAAGTGTTGGTTGAATCTTGTAATTTATGAAGGAAAAACTTCACCAGAGAAGGATAATGTCAAAATAAGGCTACAGTAACTTTTTCTTATAATAATTCCAAACTAATCAGGCTTTTCTTAAGACACTATTATGTTGACTCTATCCAACTAAATTCATCTTCAGTAAATGTGTTGGAACCCTTGAAGGAGACGTGTGCGAAAAGTTAAACTACAAAACAAGCAATGGTCAGACAAAATCCATACTGATGGCAATTTTGATGTTTCAAACCTAAGCTAGTAAGGGACGGCGGTTAGGGACGGTTTTACAGAAACTGATAAAACAACGCTCTGGTTCTGAATACACACTGTTTCCTTTACCCCTTAGAGATGAATGACAGTAATGCCGAGCTTCACGAACCAGCTAGACGCCAAATTGGACCCATAACCGAATTTCATTAATTTCACTACGTACGGCAGACTGGCAGATATTTTTGGTTTATAATTTTCAATAATGAACCTTCGGGATAGAGCATGAAAAAAATTTAACCATCCCCACAAAATTTGATGGTTTCCGTTTCAATGTAGCTACGTATAGAATCCGAAAATAGAATAAACAAAATTCTGTCCGCCATCCTTCGCGCTCTCTCTAGTAACTATGGACCTAAATAAATGAAATTTTGGTTGACGATCCCACTCGGGGTCTAGTTGGTCCACGAAGCTCGGCGTTTCTGTCAGTCATCTGTAAGGGGTGACAAATGGGGGGTTGACATTTCCAGAACGCCGTAGCTCGAACTGTCAATGGAATGGTATGGTTTTTTCACGTTTTTAAATTGATCTCCAGCTTGAGAAGTTTCTGAAATCTCCTGGAGCATTGTACGTCCACCCGTTCGTCAAAACCGAAAAGCTTCGTCAGCATGTTCGTGAATGAAACGGTGCACATCCAGCCCAGATAATTATCATTGCTAGGGAACACCTGATTATAATCACGCACTGCTGTATGAAATCGAGTTGGTTGTTCCGAGACGTTTTCGGGCAGTACTTCTTTAATTAGAAAAGTAACGTTAAGCTTCATGAATAACAGCAAACAATGAATTCTTCAATCCACCGCATTATTATTAAATGTGATTGCCAGCCTGGCTCCAGTACTCGGTTTAGGGCCTTTAGATCAATATAATATTAAAATAATATATTGAGCTCATTTGACGGCGAGCAATGCCCTGTCACAATTTACAAGTCCCAGTAGTTGTTCCATCCTAACGCTGGAGGTTGATCACCTAGGTTGTCCAGATGAGCGCAATTCACTGGACAACCACCTCTGACAACATAATCCGCCAATACTCGTAAGTAACAGCTTTGTTCTCCACCAGTGAAATGTTAATGAGGTAGTAACATTACGATGGAGGTTAGTCACCTTCAAGATGTTCAGGTGTAGTTTCCTGAACCAGAACTTCATACTGCTTTTCATTCCCCCTCTTCCCTCGTCGTACGACGGTGTGGCTGTTCTCGAGTAGCTTTTTGGTCGGGTGAGGACGGGGTCGCTTGAGGAAGCCTAATCGATATCCCTTAGTGATTAACCAGTGATAATCTCGCTGGTCCCTGGTCTAGGAGGGGACTCTCGAGGGTCCACCGTCACTCTCACTCTGCCACAGGGCTCACTCTGTCATGGGGGAAGCACGAAGGTAGGTAATGACCACAGAAAACAGTGATCTACGAAGGGGGGGGGGGGGATCTATACACGTACATAGTGTAATTGGCCCCCATTTGGGAACAAATTTGGGTCCTAGTTGTGCTTCGAAGATCGGCAGCCCGATCGGAATACACCCAGGTGTGTTATGGGTGAGGGGGGGGGGGGGGGGATTGGTGTTAAAAATGGGGTTTTCGAGGGATTTTTGAGGTTTTGAGTGAACATGAGCTTCTGATGTACTTATCGTTTTCCATGTTTTGGGGGCGAGAATACCGAATATGAAAGTTGATTTTGACCAGAGTGAAGAATTGAGGTTGTAACGAAGGTTCAGCTCCCAAAATTAATTTTTTATGAGTCAAAAACCTGGGAAATTTTCCGCACTATTTCAATGTAAAAGTGGTTTCATTGGAATGCTCCCATATTTTGCAGGGATGTAGCCTTTTGGATTCTGAACAAAAGTCTCCATAGGCACAAAAAAATGCTATGACAGGATTTTTAGTTATTGGCCAATCAAAGTTTGACCAAAAATTGAAAAACAATTTTTTCGCCAAAACAAATATTCCTTGAGGTTTATCGGTCAATTTTAAGACGATTTTATTCGTGCGCTTTTTTCTCAAAAATGCTTCCTTGATGAAATAAATATTAGCGGTTTAAAATCGATTTTTTGACATTTTCAATTGCTTATACATCTCACCAAGGAAGCATTTTAGATAAAAAAGTGCAAGAATAAAATCGTCTTAAAATCAGTCAAAAAACCTAAAGAAAGCGTTTTTTTTTTTTTTTTTTTGCCAAAAATCGTTTCCTAATTCTCGGGGGAAAATACTGGAGTGTGTTACTGTTCCAGTACACGCTATATAATTTTTTTATATAGGTACAAAAGTCTACGACTTCAAAAAAAATAAATAAACAATATCCCACTCTCGATAATCGAATGGAATAAACAGCCTTCCTACGTAGCTCGCGCTATCTCTCTCTCGCTCTCTCTTATGTTACAATAGTCATGAATATAAACAATCCGCCGAATATTATCGAGAGCGTGAATCTAATGTTGTTGATACATCTAGTCAGTATTTGGCAGTAAAAGTCTAATGATTGGTGCGTCTTTTTTATCTGAGTGTACTTAGTGCAAAAATAACTGCAGATTCCCTTCCATCAGCGAAGCTGACCATCGCATTTTTATTGCTGTAAATCGTTGTTGTGAAAAATCATGTGGGATATTGTTTATTTTTTATTTTTGAAGTCGTAGACTTTTGTACCTATATAAATAAACAATACAACGTGTACTAGAACATTAACAAACACCAGTTTTTTCCCCGAGAATTAAGAAACGATTTTTTGGCCAAAAAAAAACGCTTTCTTTAGGTTTTTTGGCTGATTTTAAGACGATTTTATTCTTCCACTTTTTTCTCTAAAATGCTTCCTTGGTGAGATATAAGCAATTGAAAATGTCAAAAAATCTATTTTAAACTGCCAATATCTCATCAAGGAAGCATTTTTGAGAAAAAAGTGCACGAATAAAATCGTCTTAAAATCAACCGATAAACCTAAAGAAACATTTGGTTTGGCGAAAAAATTGTTTTTCAATTTTTTGTCAAACTTTGATTGGCCAATAACTATATTTAAATCATGTCATAGAATTTTGTTGAGCCTATGGAGACTTTTGTTCAGAATGCAAAGGGCTACATCCCTGCAAAATATGGAAGCATTCCAGTGAAACCACTTTTACATTGAAATAGTGCGGGGTCCTTTGTATGATAACACTGGATGTAGTATTAGGGGAAAAACACGGTTGGGGAAGGGGGATCCTACACAGCGAGTAAACGCGACACTATTGGGCACGACGATGGAGCACGATTAGGCTCGCGAAAACAACAACTATCGGGGACGTGAAATTCAGAATTCGATGATGAGCGCCTTGGGGCCGTGGACTCTGCGTGTTTCATGTAAATACAGCGGTTTGTTGATTGCCTATGTACTAAGTTGTTGATACTATGTGCTAAGTAACTACCTACGTAGAAGATGACAGCCAGTTCCCTCCCTCACTATGGGCTAATGCACCACAAACGGGCCCTCGAACTACCAACGGCGCTGAGAGTTTTCACAGTGACTACAACAAACAATTTTACAGCGAACCGAATATTCATTCGGTGCTTGTAGTTCTTCGTCAAATTCAGGCGGAAACCAATTTGAACTTGTCAAGCATCAAGAGGGGGCGAAAAGGAGTAATTAAAAAAAAAAAAAACCAAAGACAAGATAACACAGCTCATGACCTGTTGGGAAGAATTTTTGATCGACAGAAACACCATAGAGTACTTGAAGAAAGTCGGCCCACTGTCGGCTCACAACGTTGAGCATGAGGATATTGACGATTGAAAAAAAAAAACGCACCTATGTTTAATTATTTTTTGTTTAAATAGGTATTTTACGGTTAAATGTTTTTCAATTTTTGACGTTTTGACGTTTTTTTAAGACTGAATTTTTATTAATAGGTATGGGTTTTATTAAATAAAATAAAAATAAGGGTAAAAATTCATTTCTTGTCCTCTTCCCCAATTGTGTCGAAACCTATAACCGCCCGTCCCCAATAGTGCTTTACAGGTTAGGCTGCCGTCCCCAATCGTGTTCTAAAATATTCCCCAATAGTAACCAGATTCCCCAATCGTGCTTCAACCAGTATTAGCAGGTGGATCAAGACAGTTAAATGGCACTATCAAAGATCACAGATAATCTGTTTTGGTTTATTATTTTCAATAATGAACCATTGGAATCGAGCATGAAAAAAAAAATTCTTACCCCCCCTCAAAATTTGATGGTTTACGTTTCAAGGTATGTAGAATCCAAAACTGCAATAAAAATATTTCTGTCTGTCCGCCGTACGCCGTACGCCGTACGCCGTACGGGCCACTTTTCTTAGTTACCATGAAAAAAAATTGATGAAATTCGGGTTATAGGTTCCGTTCGGCGTCTAGTTGGTCCTCGAAGCTCGACGTTACTGTCAGTCATCTCTAAGGGGTTCAAAATAGGGGTTGAAATTTTCAAAACGCCTATACTATTTTTTTACGTAAATATTTTTACGGTTTTAAATAGTTCTTGAACTTGCGAGTTTTTTAAGACCATCCGGAGCATCGTACGTCTAGCCGTTCGTTCACAGTAAGGCCCCGAAGTTTGCACCGACAGGCATTTTCGACTCCAGTGTGAATGAAATTGTATACAATTCAAACCAAATCTCGTAACCAGAGACGCGCCCACAATAGGAATTTGTGAATACGGCCAATCATTGGTAGGGATCACCTGATTATATTGGCGGAGTCTGAAGTCGAGTTGGTTGTTCTGTGATATTATTTCGCTTGAAAAATGATGGCTCTTTTGGAGTTTGTTGGTAGGTAGTGAAACTTGAACAAACGTTGAAGTATTATTGATGGGTAAATTATTACTACGGTAAATCATTACTCAACGGTAAATTATTACACAACGGTTCATTATACCATCTACGTAGAAGGGGCTGGAGTTTGTTGGTAGGTACTTTTGCAACTTTTTTCACTCCTCATCAACAATTTCTTTTCAGAACTTCATTATGTGTGTTTCGTTTTGTTAGGTACTGTTTGTCATCGGCAGAATTATTTTAGCAACATTTAACTCGTGATTTAGGTAGGTACCTAGTAACGAGTACGGGGTTAGGTACTAACCTACGGAGGGTCTGCGATCTACATAATATGTATATAATAGAATAGTACATATCATATTATATAGAAGGGTTATCTATACATAGAGCTGTGATCTGTAACAGGAGTTTTTTAAATAAGAAGAAAAACGCTGCAAATCCCTGCACAACGGTTTATTATTTTGTATAGAATACCCTTCCGTTACAGATCACAGCTCTATGTATAGATAACCCGTCTATATAATATGATATGTACTATTCTATACATATTATGTAGATCGCAGACCCTCCTTAGGTTAGTACCTAACCCCGTACTCGTTACTAGTAGTGATGGGCTAAAGCGTTATTTTCTGATAACGGGTTATTCGCTAACAGTTATCGGTCAGTAACCGGTTACGATAACCGGTTATTCTGATAACCGGTTACCAGTTTAGTGACGGGGGGGGGGTGCTTTTCACTCCGGAGTAGAGAAACAAACATATGAGTGATTACCTGAGAGCCGATGTCGAAAAGTTCATGTTTTGAGCATTGTTTAACTACACTAGCTTCAGCTCTGTATTGCCCACGTATTGGCCCTGGCCTACTGTGGGATTTCTACCATACTAAATACCGACACTTACTTCGATTGCGAAGTCTCAAATTGTTATAAAACTCACGTTTAAGAAATATTTTTGTAACTAAGATTTTATTTTGATATCTATAAGAACTTAACTTGGACGTAAGTAAAATATATGTAACCACTTTAAAAAACCAAACTTTTTATTGAACTTACCATATTTGTATATTTCAAAATTTGTCTATAAACTTTTTTAAGGAATAAAGCAATTTCTCTGTCTTCTCTCTCTCTCTCATCATATGATGCCTACCTACCTATTGCTTCATCATGTGAATCTGTCACTTACACTGATAGGGCTTAAATTCAAATGCTGACCATAAATATAACAGAAATCAATTGTTGATAGAGGAATAAAAATTTTGAAATTTCCTAATCTCACCCCCCCCCCCCCCATGGGATCTCACAAAATTGAGTTTAGTAGGTCGGTAACTATGGTTATGTCCTGCCTACAGTTTAATGTGACCGGTAGATAAAATCTTGAATTAATTATCGGCAATACGATTTAGAACTTCCTGCATCACAACAAACTGGAACGCGAAACGTTATGGAGCTAGTTTTTAGGCCCTTCAACATTTTTAACGTTATTACTCGATAACTAGAAATGTACTGAGAGCATGAGGAATAACTCTTAATTTTTTGTTGAAGGGCGCTAAGCTGAGGGATACCGTCCTAAAATAGGTAGGTAGCCTGTTGGGTATGGAGTGAAGAGCAATGAGTGATCGCTACAGGTACGCTGTCCTGTAGCGTAGGATACCATCTCACGTCAAAGGGAAGCGAAAGGTCCTAAGCCGATGGATAACTGTCAGGAAGTCGATAA
Organism: Leptopterna dolabrata; assembly: GCA_954871275.1. Taxonomy (NCBI): domain Eukaryota; kingdom Metazoa; phylum Arthropoda; class Insecta; order Hemiptera; family Miridae; genus Leptopterna; species Leptopterna dolabrata. The sequence continues at coordinate 41,216,799 of OX940975.1, forward strand.
CCGGTTACGGGGTAAAGCGTTATCGGCGGCAGGTAGTTACTCAATACCATCCCCACATCAAAGGGTGCGAGAGCGAGACAGTTACCTATGTGCGGCTAGCCGGTAGGTACCGTCTCTTTAGTACTGCCCAGGAGAAGCGAAATAGTTATTCCAATGACGTAGGTTTTCTCGTAACCGGTTATCGCAATAACCGGTTCTTGGTCGATAACCGGTTATTCTAAGCGGTTCCGTTATTCAACGCCCATCACTAGTTACTAGGTACCTACCTAAATCACGAGTTAAATGTTGCTAAAATAATTCTGCCGATGACAAACAGTACCTAACAAAAAGAAACACACATAATGAAGTTCTGAAAAGAAATTGTTGATGAGGAGTGAAAAAAGTTGCGAAAGTACCTACCAACAAACTCCAGCCCCTTCTACGTAGATGGTATAATGAACCGTTGTGTAATAATTTACCGTTGAGTAATGATTTACCGTAGTAATAATTTACCCATCAATAATACTTCAACGTTTGTTCAAGTTTCACTACCTACCAACAAACTCCAAAAGAGCCATCATTTTTCAAATGAAATAATATCACAGAACAACCAACTCGACTTCATACTCCGCCAATATAATCAGGTGATCCCTAGCAATGATTTCATCTCCGCCAAATTTCCTATTGTGGGCGCGTCTCTGGTTACGAGATTTGGTTGGAATTGTATACAATTTCATTCACACTGGAGTCGAAAATGCCTGTCGGTGCAAACTTCGGGGCCTTACTGTGAACGAACGGCTGGACGTACGACGCTCCGGATGGTCTTACAAAACTCGCAAGTTCAAGAACTATTTAAAACCGTAAAAATATTCACGTAAAAAAATGGTATAGGCGTTTTGAAATTTTCAACCCCTATTTTGAACCCCTTAGAGATGACTGACAGTAACGTCGAGCTTCGAGGACCAACTAGACGCCGAACGGAACCTATAACCCGAATTTCATCAATTTTTTTTCATGGTAACTAAGAAAAGTGGCCCGTACGGCGTACGGCGGACAGACAGAAATATTTTTATTGCAGTTTTGGATTCTACATACCTTGAAACGTAAACCATCAAATTTTGAGGGGGGGTAAGAATTTTTTTTTCATGCTCGATTCCAATGGTTCATTATTGAAAATAATAAACCAAAACGAGCCTAATTCGTGTTTTTGAGGGCCAAAATTGGTAGAGACCATAAAAATAACTATTTTATTATTGCGCATGAACGAAACAATAAATGAACAGCAACATTTCTGCTGGTATGTCCAGCAGAATAACAAACCCATGTGACAAAGATTTTGCAGCGTTTTATAGTACAGATACGTTACTTGGGATGCTGGGCACGTATCTACAAAAAATTAGATAAGTACAACCCTTTAAAAAGTCGAAACGCTTTGACTTTTCCCGAGTTTTTCAGAAGATAAGGGGGAAGGCAATTGCAATTTTAAAAACGCTGCGAAGTCCATGTCACCTGGGTTTATTATCTACTGGACATACGTCTACGTACAGAAATGTTGGATGTTCACATTTATTGTTTCTTTCATGAGCAATTATTGAAATGGCTATTTTTGATGGTTTCCAGTAAATTTAGCCCCCAATAAACTTATTAAGCTCGGTTTTTTTATTAACAGATTATCATTGATCATTGATATCTTATCTTTGATTTTTGATGATTTCAGACAATTTCCCAGGCTTTTGACTCATAAAAAATGGATTTCGGGAACGTTCGTTACATCAATTCTTCACTCTTTGGTCAAAATCAACTTCATATTCGGTCTTCTCGCCCTAAAAACACATGGAAAACGATACCTCACAAGCTCGCGTTCACTAAAACCTCAAAAATCTCTCGAAAACCCTTGTTTTTACATCCATTTTTCTCCCATAACACCCCTGGGTGTATTCCCAAATGGGGAACACTACGTTAGAACCTCAATTTTCCTCTCTTGGGTCAAAATCGACTTTATATTCAGCCTTCTCGTCCTAAAAACATGGAAAACGATACCTCAAAACCTCATGTTACTAAAACACAAAAAATACCCATTTTTATACCCATTATTCATTTATAACACCCCTTGGGTATATTCCGATTGGGCTGCAAAGTTTTGGGAGACAACAAGGGCCCAAATGAAGCATGTGTGCGAAAGAACGAATTTTTTAGACCGATAATGAAGCCGGTATGCATGATACGGCAAACGGCGGACGGACATTGCTGTTTTGGAATCTACGCACCTTGAAACGTAAAAGAAAAAATTTTGGAATAGATTCAATGAGCAATGGTCGTCAACGATAGAGCTGAGGGGGTATTTACATAAGGGCGCCCAAGCCAATTATAACTCTTGTAAGGATTCCCAGACCTTGTTAAAAAACAGTTAGTACTGACCGAGCCACCTTCGGTGTTTTATTGCATATAGTTCGAAATGTTATCACAAAAACGGCATTTACAATTCAGCAAACAAGAGGCAGGTTGGACCGTGAACATTGAAAAATGGTGGCGAAAGGCTGCGGGTTACAGCCGTCTAAGTGGGACGTCGTCACCACCGTTGACGCGTCAGAACTCCGAAATCCAAACCATCAAGAAAATCGACAACGAACACAAGTCTCACCAGAATGTCAAACACCCAACTAGAAAGCCAAGGTGAGTACCAAATGAAGCAACAAATGAAATACTAAGTAAAAGCGCCAAGTCACTGGGAAGTATAAGTCTTAAAACCCAGCGAGCAAGAGAGAGAAACGGAGTTATTTACAAGAAGTAGGGTCATCAAATCTGCTGAATACCTACAGCCGGAATTTTACATCATGTTGCAATCAAATAAGGAATTCGAATGTGAGGTGACCACAGTATAAAATTCAACTGACTGCAGAAATATCGTTTGAAGTAACAACGGCACAGGGCAAATCTGGTAATATAAATAAATAATCATCAGGTCATATAATTACTATAGTCATTACCGCATTATAAAAGCTGTAGGTAAAAGGAGGCATCTGATGAAGTTTCAAACATTTCGTGATAGAGTTCCACTGAGTTGTGCTGTACCTATACCATATTACTGCACACTGAAATGAATTGGTTATACAACATGGTAAAACTTGATTATTGAATAATTCATTACCTAATAGGTATTCACACGTAGTTTTCTTGAATATGTTTAATATAATGTGATTTTAATTTCAAGCTCCAAAGTGCACAGGGCTCTTGAAACCAAAAATCTCCGTCATTGAAAGAACAGAAAACTCAGTTTCAAACGAGATTTATTTACATCACTGAGGAAAAACGCTGCAAATCCCTGCACAACGGTTTATTATTTTGTATAGAATACCCTTCTGTTACAGATCACAGCTCTATGTATAGATAACCCGTCTATATAATATGATATGTACTATTCTATTATATACATATTATGTAGGTCGCAGACCCTCCGTAGGTTAGTACCTAACCCCATACTCGTTACTAGGTACCTACCTAAATCACGAGTTAAATGTTGCTAAAATAATTCTGCCGATGACAGTACCTAACAAAAAGAAACACACATAATGAAGTTCTGAAAAGAAATTGTTGATGAGGAGTGAAAAAAGTTGCAAAAGTACCTATCAACAAACTCCAGCCCCTTCTACGTAGATGGTATAATGAACCGTTGTGTAATAATTTACCGTTGAGTAATGATTTACCGTAGTAATAATTTACCCATCAATAATACTTCAACGTTTGTTCAAGTTTCACTACCTACCAACAAACTCCAAAAGAGCCATCATTTTTCAAATGAAATAATATCATAGAACAACCAACTCGACTTCATACTCCGCCAATATAATCAGGTGATCCCTAGCAATGATTTCATCTCCGCCAAATTTCCTATTGTGGGCGCGTCTCTGGTTACGAGATTTGGTTTGAATTGTATACAATTTCATTCACACTGGAGACGAAAATGCCTGTCGGTGCAAACTTCGGGGCCTTACTGTGAACGAACGGCTGGACGTACGATGCTCCGGATGGTCTTAAAAAACTCGCAAGTTCAAGAACTATTTAAAACCGTAAAAATATTTACGTAAAAAATGGTATAGGCGTTTTGAAAATTTCAACCCCTATTTTGAACCCCTTAGAGATGACTGACAGTAACGTCGAGCTTCGAGGACCAACTAGACGCCGAACGGAACCTATAACCCGAATTTCATCAATTTTTTTTCATGGTAACTAAGAAAAGTGGCCCGTACGGCGTACGGCGTACGGCGGACAGACAGAAATATTTTTATTGCAGTTTTGGATTCTACATACCTTGAAACGTAAACCATCAAATTTTGAGGGGGGGTAAGAATTTTGGTTTATTATTTTCAATAATGAACCATTGGAATCGAGCATGAAAAAAAAAATTCTTACCCCCCCTCAAAATTTGATGGTTTACGTTTCAAGGTATGTAGAATCCAAAACTGCAAAAAAAATATTTCTGTCTGTCCGCCGTACGCCGTACGCCGTACACCGTACGCCGTACGCCGTACGCCGTACGGGCCACTTTTCTTAGTTACCATGAAAAAAAATTGATGAAATTCGGGTTATAGGTTCCGTTCGGCGTCTAGTTGGTCCTCGAAGCTCGACGTTACTGTGAGTCATCTCTAAGGGGTTCAAATAGGGGTTGAAATTTTCAAAACGCCTATACCATTTTTTTACGTAAATATTTTTACGGTTTTAAATAGTTCTTGAACTTGCGAGTTTTTTAAGCCCATCCGGAGCATCGTACGTCCAGCCGTTCGTTCACAGTAAGGCCCCGAAGTTTGCACCGACAGGCATTTTCGACTCCAGTGTCAATGAAATTGTATACAATTCAAACCAAATCTCGTAACCAGAGACGCGCCCACAATAGGAATTTGTGAATACGGCCAATCATTGGTAGGGATCACCTGATTATATTGGCGGAGTATGAAGTCGAGTTGGTTGTTCTGTGATATTATTTAATTTGAAAAATGATGGCTCTTTTGGAGTTTGTTGGTAGGTAGTGAAACTTGAACAAACGTTGAAGTATTATTGATGGGTAAATTATTACTACGGTAAATCATTACTCAACGGTAAATTATTACACAACGGTTCATTATACCATCTACGTAGAAGGGGCTGGAGTTTGTTGGTAGGTACTTTTGCAACTTTTTTCACTCCTCATCAACAATTTCTTTTCAGAACTTCATTATGTGTGTTTCTTTTTGTTAGGTACTGTTTGTCATCGGCAGAATTATTTTAGCAACATTTAACTCGTGATTTAGGTAGGTACCTAGTAACGAGTACGGGGTTAGGTACTAACCTACGGAGGGTCTGCGATCTACATAATATGTATATAATAGTACATATCATATTATATAGACGGGTTATCTATACATAGAGCTGTGATCTGTAACAGAAGGGTATTCTATACAAAATAATAAACCGTTGTGCAGGGATTTGCAGCGTTTTTCACTCCTCATCAACAATTTCTTTTCAGAACTTCATTATGTGTGTTTCTTTTTGTTAGGTACTGTTTGCCATCGGCAGAATTATTTTAGCAACATTTAACTCGTGATTTAGGTAGGTACCTAGTAACGAGTACGGGGTTAGGTACTAACCTACGGAGGGTCTGCGATCTACATAATATGTATAGAATAGTACATATCATAATATATAGACGGGTTATCTATACATAGAGCTGTGATCTGTAACGGAAGGGTATTCTATACAAAATAATAAACCGTTGTGCAGGGATTTGCAGCGTTTTTCTTTCTCACCTCGTAAGACTTTCGTAAAAAACTATAGAGTTTAACTAGACTTTCTTGCAGAGTTGAGGATTATATGCGCGTATCACGTTGCTACAAAAAATGTTCTTCAGAAACATTGTAAAGCACCAACACGCACAGGGGCCAAAACTGCGCACGTGATCGTGATACCGTAACAATATGATCGTGTGATAAACAGCCAAAATGCATAAACTGCAAAAAAATCAATTTGGCATAAATGATCATGCGACAAATGACAACAACTGTCTCAGCTACGCCAATGCACTACAAGGGCTCATCAATCGTGCTGACTATCTATGGATTCTTAACCGTTGAGTGATGCACTAAGATGCTTTTAATGTTGCAAGAGCCTTTATCTGTAGATCTCTTGGCGAGATGGAATTTAATTTGCAAAGCGTACCTATATGGAATTTACATAAATATTATGTCAAAATTGGGAAACAGAGAAACAGATTTGGTTTTTTCAATTATTTCTCTGGATTCGTTGAAAGTACCAGTGTATATACCTAGTAGTTTTTACTGAAACGTGGAATCGTGACCTGTATAATTTTATTTTGCATGGGTAAAACTTTTCATTTAGCAAAATTCATATTCATCGTGCGGAGGGAGTCAGTATATGTGCGGGATGGTTTGGAGGTCAAAGGTAATACGGAGGATGCGGTACTTGAGTGCAACTCAGTTAGTGTCACTTCTTATTGGGGGCGACACTGTAACACTGTCGCTGGTATTTATGGATCTCCTGGTAGCAATGTGGTTCTTTTCATTGAAAATATTGATGAGTATTTCACTAAGATAATATGTTCTAGTTCTTCTTTACAAATTTCCTGTGGTGATATCAACATCAACGGATCATCGCGTACTGCCTGTGACTATTTGGATGCCATAGCTAAGCTTGGGTTCCTTTCTATGGTCAATGAATGGTACGAAAATAGTATCGGGGGTTCTAGATCTTGTACTGATCATATCTAAAACTGAAAGTATTAGATTAATTTATGAAAGTGATTTTTCTGACCACTATACTGTTATGGCTAGTCCACTGTCTCCTAAAAGTGGTGAGAATGACTCTGATAACTCCAAAGCGATTAATTTAATTGATTATGATTCCTAGCGTAAGGTGTTGGAAGCCGAAAAATTGTCGACTTTGTACAATAAAACATAAAACATAAAGCTGTGGAGGTATTTCACGATGTTTTAGGAAACAATTATTTGTGTCTTGCTCAAATACCAAGAAGTCCAACAAATTTAAAACTTGAAAAAGTGGACAACGAAAGGTGTTATTGTTTCAAATCGTAGCAGGAGCCGTTTGACGTGAAACGTGAATCTCCTGAATAGTTCTCTAAAATCCTTTTATATCCACTATAGGAATTTGTTTAACTCTGTAATTAAAAAAACAATTTAGTTTTCAGAAACATATATGTATACTTTTTTGTAGATATTAGGTTTTATGTAAGGCTTACAAATTCGTATGGGTGCAAATGCTTGAATATTTAAATAAAAACATTAATTAAAGAAAATGATACATAGACTACATAGACATCGATAGTAGTATGCAAGACTCCATCACCCCCCTGGACACAAATTATTTGAACTTGGTGTGCAAATCATAGATCCTTTTTTTGTGAGGCTTCCCCGTGCTTACATCTCACTTCATTTGCCTTGATATTTGTACATTGCATTGTATTTTTGCCAATAAATTCTAATACCTTATCAGACCGAAGTTTGGTTCCTTCACCCAGAGCCCGGCCCTTCCATCAATTACGGCGGGAGAGCCCCCAAGTAGGTCTCATGGACGAACAGGTGGAGAGGAGTGAGGTAAGTGAGAACGGGTTTATCGCTTCTGTGATGAATAGGCACGCTTGTCTTTTATGTACTTATTCAGTTGAGAAGTTGAATAGTAGCCAGCCACCATATGGCTGATGCGTGGGCGCTAATAGCTTTACAGGTCCAGCTGGCTATTTTGCGAGCTAATCCTCATGTCTTTCCTAGCATTTTGTGGTAAGAAGTTATTCTAAGTGCTTGTTCCAGGTCACTACTCACAGATATTTAACCTCTGTTGAGAGTGGTAATCTCTTGCTTTGGAGACAGGGATGTTTGAAGGATAGCTTCCTCCGTTGTATGAAGGGAACTATGGTGGTCTTATCTGGGTTTATGTGTAGCCCTTATATTATTTCAAACCACCTTTGGACGACAGTTGAAGAATTTATCTGGGTTCGGTTTATTTGGGCGTCAAAGAATACCTAGTGAGACAAGAGACTTGCTGGTGGGTATAGAAATGTTCTGAATCGATCGTCGTTCACCTTTCTCCTCCTCGTTGGATTCCTTTTTCAAGGTTCCGCACTCGTTGGACTGAAAACTGCTAGGTAGTAACAAGAGAAATAAATAGTGTTCTGAAGGGTGTGGCCGAGGATTTATATCGTCAGGGAGCTGATTCATCGGGAGACCTCCGCCGAGGTTAGGGGACGAGATGCTCGATCCTTTAACTGGACGAATCAAGATGCCCAATATATGTGTGGCTAGTCGTTCTCAGTAAAAAAAAAAAATCCTGGACTTCGGAAATTTCTCCGCTACTTGGGGAAACATCGAATCGTGGATATGGTATTAGTTCTTACATCTACTAAATATTGTTATACCATGATTATAAAAATGTAGAGATGCAGTATTATTAATGAAGTGAACGCAGCACTCCCACCTGCACCATCTTCATATACTAGTGCAGACAACTAGTACGTAATGGACCCTTTAGGTATTTACCTTCTGTTAATTACCTCCAAAACTGGAATGCATTACACGCAGACAATGGTTATTCTTGTAGTATCTGAACGAATTTTGTTTGTGGGTATCGCGTAACGCGCACAATGTGTTAACAATATTATGATGTGTTTATGGAGTAGGTAGTGACTAGGGGAGGGAAGCTTTTGGGAGCGTGAGGTTTTGGGAGCGTGAGGTTTTACGATCATTTGATAGCTTTTCAACGATTTTTAGGATTCACGATTTTCTTCGTGAGATCTTTTCAACGATTTTTAGGATTAACGATTTTTGTGAGAGCTTTTCAACGATTTTTAGAATCAACGATTTTCGTGAGTGGAAACTTACGGAGTAGTTAGTTGTATGTGAAAATCATTCGAAATCTGCGGCAAATATTTTCTGTCGTGAAAAATTCGGCCTGGCCCCCAGAAACACAATCTATGTCAAAAAACGCTACAAATTATTACACAACGGTTTATTATTTTCCTATAGATGCCCCTTCTGCGCAGGTCACTTTCTGCGCAGGTTTCTTTGGTCAATACCAATCCTCGTGCTTCCTCCAGAAAAGCCCTAGATCGAGTACGGGTGTCGGCCGGGCAGTTTCATAAATTATATGCGGTGGATTCAAGAATTCTATAATTAATTTTATTATTTGTTTTTTTGCATGCATGAAGCCTAACGTGAAGCTTAGGAAAGGTTGAAAGAAAACTCCTCCGCGTAATTTGAAGAAAGTTCCTAAAAATTTCAACATAATCGGGCCATGGGTTGTTGGGAAGTTGCTGTTCCTATCTACAAAGTAGGTTGTGGGGGCTTTTGGAGTTCAGTCAGGAAACGACGCACTATTCGTGTTGTGTTGTATGTGTAACTGCTATTCACACACAATCGTTTTTGGATCTCCAACTACTGTTTAATATGAATACGAGTCCTCCGCTGTTGTCATGGTCACTGAACTTGACTATGATTGGCTATGGTATGGTGTCTTGCAACTTATCCCATGTAATAAGGATAGCAAAAACATCCAAGGTATGCTAACATTCAAGATACTACCTGAAACATCACTGTTTTCTTATAGTTAAATTTCCATAGTTTCATATAGCTACGATGTTATTTCCATATTTTCTTGGATCAGATATTAGGTACAGATTTTTCCAGATTATCATTTTCTAGAATTATAGTGTGTAGTTAGATTCCAAATGTCTCCTACTACTGCCTCTATAGGTACTTAATTGATATCAAATGTCCTCTGATGTGGCATTGTACCCTGAGGATGGTTTATAAATGAACCCAAATGTTGGCCTAGAAGAGTACGTGGTTTTCTGACTGAACCCCAGACGAAAATTGAAAATTATAAACCAAAAATATCTGCCAGTCTTTCGTACTTCGCACTTTCATTAGTTACCATGAACCAGAATTAATGAAATTTGGTTTGTAGGTCCCGCTTGGGGTCCAGCTGGTCCGCGAAGCTTGGCTTAGTCATCTCTAAAAAATAAGGGTTGACATTTTCAGAACGCCTTAGCTCGAAAACTTTCAATAGAAGGTCATGGTTTTTTTCAACATTTTTATCTTGAAGTCAAGAATTTTTTGAGACCACCCGGAGCGTTGTACGTCCAGCCGTTCGTTTGCGCAAAAACTTCCGTCAACATGGTCGTGAATGAAACAGTATAAATCCGGCCCAGATATCATTGCTAGGGAATATCTGATTACAATCACGGGTGGCTGATTGATGAAATTCGGGTTATAGGTTCCGTTCGAGGTCTAGTTGGTCCTCGAAGCTCGACGTTACTGTCAGTCATCTCTAAGGGGTTCAAAATTGGGGTTGACATTTTCAGAACGCCGTAGCTCGAAAACTTCCGATGGAAGGTATATGGTTTTTTTTACGTTATTCAATTTGTCATGAGCCAAACAGTTTTTTGAGACCACCCGGAGCATCGTACGTCCAGCCGTTCGTGAGCACCAAAAAGCTTCGTCAACACGATCGTGAATCAAACGGTATAAATCCGGCCCGGATATCATAACTACGGAGCATCTGATTATAATCAAGGATGGCTGTATGAAGTCGAGTTGTTTGTTCTGCGATATTATTTCATTTGACAAGTGATGGACTATTGGATTTTGTTGGTTGGTACTTCTGAAACTTGAACAAACGTTGAAGTATTATTGATGGGTAAATTATTACACAATGGCAAATTATTACACAATGGCAAATTATTACACAACGGAAAATATTACACAACGGTAAATTATTACAGCACGGTAAATTATTACACAACGGTAAATTATTACACAACGGCTCATCTACCCAGAAGGGGCTGGATTTTTTTGATAGGTACCTACTTTTGCAACTTGAACAGCCGTTGAAGTATTATTGATGGGTAAATTATTACACAATGGCAAATTATTACACAAAGGTAAATTATTACACAACGGCTCATCTACCCATAAGGGGCTGGATTTTGTTGATAGGTACTTTTGCAACTTGAACAACCGTTGAAGTATTAATGATGGGCAAATTATTACACAACAGTTCATTATTCTATATCCGTAGAAGGGGAACCTATGCAGGTAAATTAATACACAACGGTTTAGTTAGGTACCTAGTAACGAGTACGGGGTTAGGTACTAACCTACTGAGGGTCCGCGATCTACATAATATGTGTAGAATAGTACATATTATATTATATAGAAGGGTTATCTGTACGGAGACCTGTGATCTGTAACAGAAGGGTATTCTGTACAAAATAATAAACCGTTGTGCAGGGATTTGCAGCGTTTTTTTTTCATGCTCGATTCCAATGGTTCATTATTGAAAATAATAAACCAAAATGAATGTCTGTCTGTATGTATGTTCCCTATAGACTCCTAAACTACTCGACCGATCGGGATGAAACTTTGGGAATATGTTTTGGGAACACCGGGGATGGTTTCTGACTAGGTTGCATTCTCGGTGGAGACTTCCTTCAACGGTTTTCAGGCTATTCCTAGCAACCCCGATCTTGAAAAGTTGTTGTCGAGAATGTCGTTGTCAAGAAAAATGGGAAAAGCAGTTTCGTCGAGTTTTTCATATCGGGTCGTGAGTGGTGTCCTCGGCTAGGGCAAATTCCCCTCTTTCCGAAAAATGGCGAACGATTTTTCTAGGACCACAACTTGCCGAGTTATTTACATATTTACAATGTTCGCAGCAACTCGCCGAGTTATTTATTGGTACCTATCAACACGGCGTCAAATCTTTTTTCAAAGTTGTTTTCACAAGGAAAGTTCACTCCATTTTAGGACAACACGATTTAAATCAGATGTTCTACTGTGTATTTTTTCCTTCTTCGTGGTTGTGAACTACTTACCTACTTTTCATCTTGGATAAATTCATTCTTCGTGTTTGTCGTATTCCTTCTATTATTGATATTTCTACTTGCCGCTCCTAACGTTCATATTTTCTGCTTCAGTGTTCATATTTTCTGCTTCAATTTTCATATTGTCGTGAGTCCCTCCCGGGAACACTCCACTACAACCTTAAAGCTCTCACCAATATTCCTATGTAAAAATTACCTTCCGCTAATAAACATCTGAGTGGGGAGACAGGCAACAGAATCCAGGGGACACAACCTGGGCCCCCCCCAAAACTCCCAACAGGGGAGTTGGAGGGAGAGGCCTCCAGTTCCTATATAACCCTGGATCCTGGGGCTTTAGCTTCATTCGACACTTCCTCTAACCAGCTCTCTCTTCTCTCTCTACCTTCCTCCTCCCAGATGCCTGGTGGTATCCGCCGCTCTGGGAATTCACCTCCTACCTTCTCCTCTTGTCTACATCGGTGGATATCCGCCGCCTAGACAAGCACCTTCCTTCCTTCACCCACATCGGTGGATTACCGCCGCCTGGGTGAATTTCCTTCCTCTCGCCTACATCGGTGGATTACCGCCGCCTAGACGAGATTCCTCCCTTCACTCACATCGGTGGATTACCGCCGCCTGGGTGAATTTCCTTCCTCTCACCTACATCGGTGGATTACCGCCGCCTAGGTGAAATTCCCTCGCTCTCTTCTATTCACTCCTTCACGCCACCGTGATGATAAATTTAAATTCATCACAGTGGTGAACCCGACGTTCATCCAACCTTCTACCCTTCCTCCCTTCTTACCACCTCATGTGTCGCCCCCAGTCTAGTTCGGTGTCCCGCATTTTAAATTCACATTTAAAATTGTCAGTTTAAATTCGCAATTTTGGCCCACCCGCATCCGCTCACGCAACTCTCAACGCTCCGCTGCAACCACCTCCGCCGCCGCAAATTGCGAATTTTAAAAAAAAAATTCAAAACCTCAACCAATTTGAATTTTGTTTCCAGACACCTCAACTATGGACCCGAACTCGCCGTCACCGCCGCTCCCCCGGCCGTCCCTGCTGCAGCCGCCGACCGCTGCGACATCTGACGCAACCGACAACCCCTTCACCAGCCTCTCACCACCCGGCTCCACCGCATCCGCCGCCGCCGCTGCCGCCGCCGCTGCAGCTGCCGCACACGCCGCCGCCGACGTCACGACGGCCTCTGCGTCGTTCCCGCTGTCGCTACCCCCCTTCTACACGCACGACCCCGCACTCTGGTTCTTCCAGGTCGACGCTGCGTTTTCTGCCGCCAACATCCGCAGCCAGCGTACCCGCTACTCCCGCATCATCTCCCTGTTACCATATGAGATCCTCCTGCAGACATCTGACATCTCCCCCGACGCCACGGCCGCCTACGACGACCTCCGCAGCCGCCTCATCAACTTATACCAGCCCTCCAAGATCGCACGTGTCGCAGCGCTGTCCCAGCCCCAACATCTCGGCGATTTGAAACCCTCCCACCTGTACCGTCGCCTACGTCATCAACTACACGACGTCGTGACGGCCGACATCGCTCGGACGTTCTGGCTGCGAGCCCTCCCCCACCCCATCCAGATGGCGCTCGCCAGCCACCTCGACGGACCGGACGAGCCGCTTCTCCGTCTGGCCGACACGGTCTACGACCTCGCCGCGGCCGCCAGCGTCACGGAGGTCGCCGCACCCCGCTTCCCCACCCCACGCAGGGACCGATCGCCGTCTGAAGAGCGCCGCCGGCCCCCCTCCCTCCACCGGCGCCGCTCCCTCTCCGTCGATCGCCGGCCGACCCCCTCCTCCGACCACCGACGCCAGCGCTCGGCCGACCGCCCCACCGTCTCCCCCTCCCAGCAACAGAGAGGGAGGTCCCCAAAAACGGCGCCCCACCCCAACTCCACGCGCCCCACCAGGACCTACCTCCCGGCGGACCCCCCCCACCGATGTTTCTACCATGTGAACTTCGGTGGGGAGGCCCGCAAATGCCAGCCCCCCTGCTCCTACTCCTCCAAGCAGGGAAACGCGGACGCCCGCCGGTAAATCCGGCGGGCCCCCCTCCTCGCCAACACGGGGGGGACCACCACCAACCCCTCCCCGCCCGCATTCACACCACCTCCACCTCGCCTCGCTACCCCTCCTACGCCGCCGCCACGGCTGCCAACCTCCCGACCGCATCTGACGGCGCCGCTAAACACCCCACCTCTCCATCAACTGCTCCCCCACCCCGAGTCAGCCCCCCCAAGCCCGCCTCCAGGGCTGCCAACCTTCCGGCCGCCACTAGCGCCACCGCTCCCGTTCCCCCACCCCGGAACGGCCCCTCCAAGCCCGCCTCCAGGGCAGCCAACCCTCCGGCCGCCGCCGGCGCCGCCACTCCCGTTCCCCCACCCCGGAACGGCCCCTCCAAGCCCGCCTCCAGGGCAGCCAACCCTCCGGCCGCCACCAGCGCCGCCGCTACCGTTCCTCCACCCCGGAACGGCCCCTCCAAGCCCGCCTCCAGGGCAGCCAACCCTCCGGCCGCCACTAGCGCCGCCGCTACCGTTCCCCCACCACGGAACGGCCCCTCCAACCCCGCCCCCAAGACGACCACCCCTCCGGCCGCCACTCGCGCCGCCACTACCGTTCCCCCTCCCCGGAACGGCAAAAAATCACCCCGCGTCTCCTTCGCGGGGGACCAACCACCACCATCGCACCCGCCCATCACCTCGGACGAACCAAGCCCCCCCCCTCCGACGGACTCCAACATCTCGCCAGTTTTACCTCACTCCGCCCCAGCTCATCAACGCCTGTTCCTGAAGTGTTCAAAGACGCACGTCCCCTTCCTCGTTGACACAGGGGCGGCGCTCTCTATCTTCCCCAATAACATACTCCGGCGACAGGCGCGTTGTTACCGGCAACTCCTCTACGCCGCCAACGGTACTACCATCCCCTCGTACGGGACGTACCGCTCATCAATTCATATGAGCGGGCTCGCGTACGAGTGGGAATTCACCGTGGCGGACGTAGAGAAAGCTATCCTGGGGGCCGATTTCCTCGCATATTTCGGCCTCCAGGTAGACGTCCGTAACGCGCGCCTGCTCGACCCCTCCACCCAGAAACCCATCCCCGGGTTCATACATGCGGTGGATCGACCCCCCTCCAAGTTTGAACAACTCCTCCTCAACTACAAACCCCAGCGCCGCCCCTCAGCCCACATCTCACAGACCCAACACTTCATAGAAACCTCTGGCCCCCCAATATCCGCGAAAGCCCGACGCCTCCACCCCCTCCAACTCTCACAGGCCCGCAAACATTTTGACCTCCTCATCAAAGACGGCATTATCCGTCCCTCCAAATCCCCGTGGGCTTCTCCACTACATATTGTGCAGAAGCCTAACGGGGATATCCGCCCATGCGGCGACTACCGCCGCCTCAATGCCCGTACAACCCCAGACCTTTACAACGTCCCGCACCTCAGGGATTTCTCTTCCCTCCTGCACAACACCACCATCTTTTCTACACTCGACATCTCCCGTGCCTTCCATCACATTCACATCTACCCCCCTGACGTTCCTAAAACAGCTATCATCACCCCTTTCGGCCTGTTCGAGTATATCAAAATGGGATTCGGCCTCCGTAACGCTGCCCAAACATGGCAGCGTTACATGGACAACATACTACGAGGCCTACCCTTCGTCTTCTGTTTTTTGGACGACGTACTGATCGCTTCCCGAGACCCAACCGAACACCTCGCACACCTGACACAAGTACTTGACATCTTCGCGGCCGAGGGCCTCACCATTAACACTCCAAAGTGCGTCCTCGCCCAGCCCTCCGTCCGCTGCCTCGGCCACCAGGTTTCGTCCGAAGGAATAAAACCCCTACCAGACAAGGTTCACACCCTCACCGATTTCCCACGTCCCAACACTGTCTCAGAACTCCGCCGTTTCCTGGGTATGCTGAACTTTTACCGTAGACACATCAAACACGCGGCACAACACCAACAACCACTCATACACGCTATCCCACAACCGGCTAAAAAAAACGATAAACGCCCCATTTCATGGACCCCCGCCCTCACTACCGCCTTCCAACAATGCAAACAGGACCTAGTTGACGCCGCTCTATTGGCCCATCCCGATCCCCATGCCCCCCTCTCCATCACCACAGATGCGTCCGACTGGGCCATCGGGGCAGTACTCCACCAACACACCGGCGCCACCCCCCAACCTCTCGGCTTTTTCTCCAAAACTCTGTCCCCCACACAAAAAAATTACTCCACCTTTGACAGAGAACTCCTCGCCATCCACGAAGCCATCAAACACTTTCGTGACTTCGTGGAGGGCAGGCAGTTCTCTGTCATAACCGACCACAAGCCCCTCACCCACGCCCTCCTCCAAAATCGAAAATCAGCCTCCCCCCGTCGCCTCCGGCAACTCGAATTTATCGGACAATTCACGTCCGATATTCGTTATTTGCCGGGGGCCGACAACTGCGTTGCCGACGCCCTCTCCCGCCCCACCCCTGCGCCGGTGGCGGAGCTACTGCCCTTCCCTTCCCCGCAAACCCTCAAAAACCATCAAACTCCTACCTCCGATCCCGCTCTTTCCCATCTCATCTCCGCCTCAAAATTGGAACAGCTGCCTCCCCTAGACCTCTGGTGCGACGTATCGGCCGACACACCGCGCCCGTACGTCCCACCGGAGCTGAGGAGGCAGTTGTTCCTACACTACCACTCCCTCCATCATCCCGGCATTCGGGCGAGCCGGGACCTCATCAAAACGCGGTACTTCTGGCCCCATATGAACACGGATATACGTACCTGGGTTCTAGGGTGCCAGAAGTGCCAGCAATTCAAGGTCTCGGCTCACCCCCATGTACCTCCTCAACCTATCCCCGATTCTCTCCCGTGGGAACACGTCCACATGGATCTGGTCGGCCCTCTTCCCCCCTCCGAGGGGAAGAGGTATTGCCTCACCATGATCGACCGTGCGACAAATTGGGTAGAGTGTATCCCACTCGCCCACATTACCGCGGACGCCGTCGCCGCGGCCTTCCTCACTCAATGGATCAGCCGCTACGGTTGTCCGCGGACACTCACGGTCGATCAGGGGAGGCAATTTGAATCAGCCCACTTTGCCGACCTGCTCCGTTCCCTCGGGATTCAGAAAATCCGCACCACTCCTTATCACCCCCAATCCAACGGGAAAATAGAGCGGTGGCACTCGGTCCTCAAGCAAGCCATCTCCACGTCAGCCACTTCCCCTTCATGGACCAAAACCCTCCCCTATGTTCTACTTAGCCTCCGCACTTCCGCCCGTCCTTCAGACAACACAAGTCCCGCACAACACGCTTTTCGAGACCCTTTACGTTTGCCAGCCGACATCTTCACCCCACACCCCACCCCGTCAATTAACAGGGAACCACTCCGCACAACAACACCACACAACGACACCACCTATCCCACACGTTTTTACACAGCCACTCACATGTACTTGAAGGAGCCCGGCATCCACAAAACATTTTCACCTCTCTACGCCGGGCCCTTCCACGTCATCCGCTCCACGAACACCACGGCTACCCTGTTAATTGACGGGAAGCCCCACACTGTACCCCTCGCCCGATGTAAACCAGCCCCCGTCCTCCCAGACACTTCGCCCCACACCACTCACCCGACCACCCCTACACCACACACGCCACACATCACCTCCATTTCGCCCGCCGGACCCCAACGTCGCCACCCACCTCCGCGACGTCCCGGGTACCGGCTCCCACCGGCTCTTCCCCTTCACCACCGCCCCGGCAGTGAAGGGGCCCCTCTGTCAGTCTTCACTAACGTGAAGACTGTTAGAGGGAGTCGCCTCCCTCACCCCATCACCTCACCATCATTACACACTCACCACATTACACTGCACACTGTCCACACCCAGGGAACGGCGGATTTCACAACCCCGCTCCGATCTGCCTCCCCTGAAACCGTACCAAAAAATTGTACATACCTATAAATACCTATACATACCTGTAAATACTACTTGTAAATACCTTGCACCTGTAAATATCTAGCTATCTATCTGACTATCACCCCTCTTATCATCATCATCGAACTCATCACCTTTGTAAATATTGTCACTTCATCAAATTTTTCATCACACCCTCCTTGTACATATGTTTCCCATCATCAAATTTCGTCTACTTACATCTACTTACATCTACTTATGTCTTACTTCTACTTATGTCTTACATCTACTTACATCTACTTACATCTACTTACATCTACTTATCTACTTATGTCACCTTATGTCTACTTTTGTCTACTTAGCCCTACTTAGGTCTACTTATGTCAACTTATGCCTACTTATTCTACTACTTGTATATCACCCTAGATTTAAGACACCTCCGGTCACTCTTCTGCCTTCAGCACTGCAATTGTTTGTTTCAGCCTTCAGCTCCTGTATCCTTGCGCCTTCAGCTTCCCCTTTTTGTTTCCGCAGCCCTCAGCCACTGTCAACTTGAGCCTTCAGCTACCTCAAACATTGGTTCGAACTGGGGGGACCTCTGTCGTGAGTCCCTCCCGGGAACACTCCACTACAACCTTAAAGCTCTCACCAATATTCCTATGTAAAAATTACCTTCCGCTAATAAACATCTGAGTGGGGAGACAGGCAACAGAATCCAGGGGACACAACCTGGGCCCCCCCCAAAACTCCCAACAGGGGAGTTGGAGGGAGAGGCCTCCAGTTCCTATATAACCCTGGATCCTGGGGCTTTAGCTTCATTCGACACTTCCTCTAACCAGCTCTCTCTTCTCTCTCTACCTTCCTCCTCCCAGATGCCTGGTGGTATCCGCCGCTCTGGGAATTCACCTCCTACCTTCTCCTCTTGTCTACATCGGTGGATATCCGCCGCCTAGACAAGCACCTTCCTTCCTTCACCCACATCGGTGGATTACCGCCGCCTGGGTGAATTTCCTTCCTCTCGCCTACATCGGTGGATTACCGCCGCCTAGACGAGATTCCTCCCTTCACTCACATCGGTGGATTACCGCCGCCTGGGTGAATTTCCTTCCTCTCACCTACATCGGTGGATTACCGCCGCCTAGGTGAAATTCCCTCGCTCTCTTCTATTCACTCCTTCACGCCACCGTGATGATAAATTTAAATTCATCACACATATTTTCCTATTTTTGATTTTTCTTTTTCTTCATTTACCAGCTTCGTCGTCAATCATGCCTCCCAAAAAAACAGCGATTGGTAGATCTACATCCAAAGCACGAAAGAGGGCAGCATCACTACAATCAGAACCTGATGAACAACGAGAAATGAGGTTGGAGGCTATGCGAGTACGAACTACTGAAACACGCTCTTCTGAATCTGTTGAACAACGAGGAATGAGATTGGAGACTATGCGAGTACGAACTGCTGAAACACGCTCTTCTGAATCTGGTGAACAACGAGGAATGAGATTGGAGACTGACCGAGTACGAACTGCTGAAACACGCTCTTCTGAAACATTGCAGCAACGAGAATCAAGACTGATAATTGATCGAATACGCACTGCCCGTGTAAGACATACACCACAGGTTGATTTGAAGCTTGCCGCATTCCGTTACGATGCCAATATCGATTATTGTCTCCATTCAAGTGTCATTATTGGGAAGATGGACAAAACATGTGGATATTGTGGAGCATTGAAATTCAAGAATGAAACACCAGGAATGTGTTGCGCTGGTGGAAACACTAGCCAATCGAAACATTTTTTGCCGAATATACGCAAGTATAACTCCTGCTTCCAAATGACATCGCTTGGTGCAACAGAAATCGTACGAGACAATTTTATGCCAACTTTTAAAGTGCAAGGGCAAATTTATCATCTTGCTGGATCACTTCTTCCACTGCCAGATGCAGATCACAAATTTCTGCAGATTTATTTCATGGGCAACAGTGCTGAACAAATAGACCAACGATGTCGATTTAATACGAACACGAATCGAGACATTGTTGCAACACTACAAACATTCTTCGAACAAAACAATGAATTGATTAGATTGTTCAGAACCGCTCTCCAATCATTCCAACAGACTTGCCATTCGAATTCAAGCGATTACAGTTTCCAGTGCGCCTCGCATTCGCAATGACCATAAATAAAGCGCAAGGACAATCCCTGCAAGTGTGCGGACTAGAGCTAGGAAACCCTTGCTTCTCACATGGACAACTCTATGTGGCCTGCTCACGCGTTGGAAAACCGTCTGATTTGTTCGTGAACGCACCAGAAGGGAAAACGAGGAACATAGTCTATCCACAGGCACTCGAATGACCTTCAACAACAGACAAAAATTGATACACTTATATACTTTAAATGTATAACTAACTCATTTTGAGAATACGTTGTGTGATCATTAGGGGCAGTTGGGGAGGGCTCACTAGGATGTTTTGAGGGGGCCTCAGGGTTGGCACTTTGGGAATATGTTGCTTGAATATCGAGGATGTTTTCTAACCATGTGAGCTATCAGATCGTAAGGGGGAGGTGGGTTTCAGACATTTCAAAAATACTTGACTATTGGCTCTATATAGGTACATGTTCGTAGATGGGCAGAATCGGGTCACTCTAAGGGGGAGTTTTGGGGAGTTTTAGGGGGGGAAATTACCCATAAATTCCCAAAATGAAACAGTCTGGCAAGTGACACCTCATTTTAAAGGTTTTTGTACGCTGAACACGATGGTGAAATCAGAATTGCGATATCTCATTCCGTTCTCAAACTGGAGCACTTTGAAGAAAGAGGTTTGGAGGGGGAACTTTTCGTCCAGTTATTTACGCATCCCGACCGAGGCAACGCCCGGGTAATCCGCTAGTATCATATAATGTGAAGAAAAAAACTAAACAGCCATTCCAGGGGCCTTTCGACCGACTGCCCTCCCAGCGTCGCGGACGTGATCAGCTGTCCTCCAACGAGAGGATCAGAATTCGATCTGATCATTTCGCCCTTTACCTGGCTACTCATTGCCTCACCCCCTTGAGTGGATAGGGATGTCACCACGGTTATTTTAGGCTTTGCTGAAAGATAGGTACCTACTTTTGAAACTTGAACAACGTTATGATTCATGAATAACAACAAATAATTGATTACCTATATAATTCTTGAATCCCCGGCATATTTACAAACAGTATGGAACTGTAACTGCCCGATCGGCTCCAGTACTCAATTTAGGATTTTCCAGGGGAAGGGGGGGGACCACGAGGGTAGGCATTGACCCCAGAAAACAGTGATCTACACAGAAGGTGCATCTATACAGGTAAATAATAAGCCGTTTTGTAAAAATTAATAATTTGCAGTTTTAAAAACAATATATTCTCTAGCCAAGGAAAAATTTATAATAGTACCAACTTGCCTAAATTGTGAATAAACTATCTGAGGAGGCGTCCTTAGCAACAGGAGTTGATAATAATATCACCAATTCTCCCCCTGTTAGTTTGTGACGTAGTCTTGAAGATAGGCAGGAGGCTTATGCGACCGCTGGGATCTTCTGAGTTCCCCTGGATGAACAATCTGCCGATTGGTCTTGGCGGGTGAGGGATGCGGCAGATGAAACAACACATCATTATTTACATGTGATTTTTCCCCTACAGACGATGGCGAAGATTCGGGAACGCTTAAAGGACTCTTGCGTGGTGGATCTTGCTCTTGAGTGGAAGGACTGTCCATCAGGGATTCCTGATGCCCAAAAATCGATTCATCACCTCTTGGAGCCAAGTTTTTGAGTGAAACTGTGGTTTCCTTTCCATCTGGTCTACGGATCAGTGCGTAATCAGGATTTGCTTCTATCAGCTCGACTTCTTCGACTATAGGGCTATACTTTGATGCCCTGGCATGCCTTTTCATGAGGACTTTTCCAGGTTTTGCGAGCCAAGATGGAATTGCAATACCATTAGTTGAACGTCGAGGATGGGAAAACATCCTTTCATGTGGTGTGGAGTTTGTGGATGTGCAAAGAAGTGATCTTATTGCATGGAGCGATTCAGGTAGCACTTCTTCCCAGTGGGAGGTATCCAGCCCCTTGTTCTTCATGGCTAGAGAAATGGTCTTCCATAATATGCCATTGTACCTTTCAACTAACCCGTTCCCTTCGGGGTTGTATGGGGTCGTAGAACTAGTGGCAATCCCTTGAGAATGCAAGAAGTCTGTAAGTTCTTTGGATAGGAAAGACGTGCCTCGGTCTGAATGGATGTAAGCAGGTGTTCCGAATACTGTGAAGAGGTTATAGAGTTGTTTCGTGACCGTGGAAGCTCTCATGTCTCGGCAAGGATAGGCAAAAGGGAATCGTGAAAATTCGTCAACAATTGTTAAAATATATTGATTACCGGTACTAGACGGGATGGGACCTTTAAAATCCACATTCAGCATCTCAAACAGTTTTGTAGCTTTGATGAGATGATTGTCTTGAGGCTTATAGAAACGAGGCTTAAGTTCGGCGCACACAGGACAGGTGGCCGTCATTCGCTGTATTTCTTCCAGAGAAAAGGGCAAGTTCTTGGCTCGAATCCAGTGATGCATCCTTGCAATGCCAGGATGGCACAGGGACCTATGCATATGGTACAAGTCATCACTGCCCATAGCCCCGCAGACCCTGGATAGAGCATCAGCTACTTTGTTCAGCTTGCCAGGACAATAATTCAACATCAAAACTGAAACAAGACATTTCGAGTCTCCACCGCTGAATTTTGTCGTTTTTAATTTTACTCGACTGTTTGAGGTTGAAAATGAATGATAAAACTTCTTGGTCCGTTATCAGTTTGAAATGGCGATTAGTTAGAAAATGCCTTCCTCAAGCATTCAATAATCGCAGTGGCTTCTTTCTCAATCACAGGATATCCCTTCTCACTTCCACTCAATACTCTTGAGAAGAACGCCACTGGTTGACCATTCTGAGTTACTTAGTGAGGCCGCAACAGCAATGTCTGAAGCATCAGTCTCAACGACAAGTGGAGATGCTGGGTCAATGCTGATGAGAAGAGAGTTGGCAATATCGTTCTTGAGGCCTTCAAACGCCACAAGCGCTTGAGGTGTTAGTGGAAATTTTTGATTATCAATCAGAGCACGGATTTTGTCAGAGAATCTAGGAACCCACTTTGCATAGTAGGCAAACATTCCTACGATTCTCTGTAGAGTAGCTTTGTCAGCGGGTGAGGGATGGCCAACAAGGGTTGCAAACAGTCAGTATCTGGTCTAATAGACCCATTACTTATAAGATACCCCAGTAATTTAATAGATGGAGAAGAAAATCTGCTATTCTTTTCATTCAGACGTAGATTATATTTTTTTGTAACCTCTAAAAATCTGTTGAGGTTCTCATCGTGTTGAGCTTTTGTGCGCCCTCCAATGGTGATATCGTTGATATAACAGCGGACACCATTAAGTTTCTCTCTGTCAATAATTCTGTCAAGAAATTTTTGGAAAGCAGGGACGCCATTAGTGACCCCAAATGGAAGTCTGGTAAATTGATACAGCCTCCCCCCAGCCTCAAATGCTGTGAATGGGCGTTCCTCTGTACAAATGGGAACCTGGTGGTATGCACTCTCCAGATCGATTGCGCTGAAATGGCTATATTTCGAAACTTCAGCAACAACCTCTTCGACATTCGGGATAGGATAAGCGTCCAAATGGGTGAATTTATTAATGGTGTTAGAATAATCAAATACCATTCGTTTCTTGTCGGTGGAATTCTTCGTTACGAGGACCTGGGCCCTCCAAGGTGAGCAGCTTGGCTCAATTATACCTGCTTCTAGGAACTTGCTAATTTCGTCATTAATAAATTTTGAGTCTTCGGTTGAATGGCGACGTGATTTTGTGGCGACAGGTTTAATATTTTGAGCGATATTGGAGAAAATCTTGATTGGGTCAATGTTGGCATGAGGGAACATAGTGGAGCTTGAGACCGATAGTGGAGGATTAGTTCCCCCAAAACAAACATCAAGCCTAGAATGTGATTTCAAAATATCATGACCAATGATAACGTCAGCACACAGATTCGGGAGTACTGACAGTTTAGTATTAGGATACGAATGGTGATGAAGCTGGAGGTGGACTCTGACGCAGCCCTTAAGACTTGAAGACAGGGATGTTGTAGCCATAGATAACCTTCCTTGTTCGGGGAGTAGTTTGAACCCATGGGCGGATACGAACCCTTCGTTAACATAACTCCCAGAACTGCCAGTGTCAATCAAACACTGGGCAGCTTTCCCATCGATTTTTGCGTAGACTATGGCTTTAGAGAGAGACGGGAATGAGCTAGCCACTATACTAGCGACAAAATCAGAATCAGACGGTCCAGACGCTGCTGAGTCGAGTAATGTTGCTGTGGTTTTGGTCCGTGTAGAGTTTTTAGATCGACAAACTTTTTGGTAGTGCCCCATTTTATGACAGTAAGAACAGACAGAATCACGCGCTGGGCACGCTGAACGAAAGTGATAAGAATCCCTACACAAATAGCATTTCTTAGAACTGCGAGAGGTGTCAAACTTTGACGCGTTGCATTGATTATTAGACAAATCGCTTTGAGTTTGCCTAAAAGAAGTGTATGTTTCAGCATTTCTAATAGCAATTTCGATTGATCGAGCTTGTCCCTCTGCCTGAGCTAGTTCAAGCATGACATTTTCCAAAAGACGCTGGCGGATGTTTGGGGATAGCAAACCTGCAATGAATGCATCTCGTATAATATGGTCATTTCTGTTCTGATCTGCAGAGACAGCTTGGAAGCCACAGTCTTTCGCTAATGATTTGAGAGAAGTGATGTACTGATCTATTGATTCTGATGATAGCTGTTTCCTAGTGGCTAGCAAATGCCTCGCGTAAATTACGTTTTTGGGCTTGACATAGAGTCTTGCAAGAACGGCGACGGCATTGTCATAATTAGGACATTCATTGATATACTGGTATAGGTACATTGGAAGATAAAAGTTGGATAGTACCTTCAGACGATCTTCTCCCTTAACCTCGGCCTTTTCAATGAAATTCTCAAATATGCGACGCCAATGAAGCCATTCTCTCTGAGCTGTGGGACTGTCCGGTTCAGTGTTGAATTTATCGGGGGGATACAGTTTATCCATTATTGTTTTATTCGATTAAATTGTAATGACATAAACCTTTGAAAACTTAAGGCTTTAATCGAATAAAACTTGTACTACATAGTGTAACATGGAATGCATGAAATGAATGAGTGAAAACCCTAGTTTCTATAAATTGTGAATAAACTATTTGAGGAGGCGTCCTTAGCAACAGGAGTTGATAATAATATCACCACACATTTGTTCAGTTGGCATTCGAATTTCCCTCCATATACCTACTGTACATTTTACTGTACATTTTTTTTGTGTACTGTGTATTTTTCACGAAGTTCAACAGCGACTCGACAGAGTTCTCCGGCTATGGATATTCAATATGTGTTTCAGTCATGTTGGCTCCCCTGTAGCTCCATGGAGCATTTTATCAGAATATAGCTACACTAATCGATGTCTTGCGATCGAAATCGAAACCTACGCTTCTGAAACTGACAGGTCCTGGGACCTGGTGTCGCCATGGTAACCGAGAAAAGTGGCCCGTCCGCGCAAGCTCAGTGGAGAAAAAATTTGGTTAGCCACGCCCCTTCTGGGCCCGGGGTCCACATTTCCATTCAAAAATCGTTTGTGTTCACAATCGATTGGATTGTTTCAATTCATCTTGTCATCTCGATATGAGATGCTTGTCCTTCGGTCTGTCCTCCCCTAAAAATTCTTATCACTTTCGCCATTCTGTTCCAATGTTGAGTTTTCAATTTTCTGCTTACATTTCGAATTTTGCATGTTCCCATTCGAGTTCCCGGGACAGATTTGGATTTGCGATAATCAAGTGCGTTGTATCCTGTCTGTGGTCGTGTGAATTGATCGACGTCAACATACACAGATAAGTACCTACGTAGCTTCTAGTCTGATTCTCCATCCAAGTAGGTGGGTCATTCTACGCTTAGAGTGGTTTTGAGACCCCTATTATTTTCGTTTCTTAAAACCTTTCAAGCTCGCGATTTTTTCAGTTCGGTCTCTTCAGGAGGGATCATATAATGTCAATTATTAATATGCGAGCTTCATTCATACCAGAACATGAAATATTGCCAATTTTTAAAAAAATGGTAGGCAGGGGAGTGACCATAAAGAAAATATAGTTCCAGGGTAGTGATTTTACTAGAAACCAAAAATTTTACAAGAATACCTACCCTCATGTACCTATATCTGAAATTCCCAAAGTTGCCTTGAGGTACCCAGTAGGTAGAACACCCGCTAGCTGTGAAATAACTTCAAAATTAGGCTTGAATACGTTACCCAAGTGAAGTCATGTCACTACTCTGTCTTGCTTTTCATTTTCCTGTCTACATGAAAATCATCAAAAGACAGGAAAGTGACATATGTACAGGAAAGTGACTTGTTTGGGGTTTTCTGCACATAGCTTCCAAACCGCTGGTAGTACAGGATTGGAATTTAGTGCGTGTATACTGGTTCAGTAAACCTATGGCACGATGGAAGGGGAAAAGAAAAAATAAATGAATACGAAAATACAGAGCACAGGAAGGTGACAAATATGAAAATTGCATACCTGTTATCGTGGACAAAGTTGCATCTCCAAGGGCACACGCAACACCAAAAAAGGAAAACAAACCCAGAGGCCACCTGTGGCAAATCACTGCTGCCAACTTGACTTTTACCCGAATTTTTTCCCCCACAGGGAAGGGGAGGGAGCTGTTTCCTGAATAGACAGGAAAGTGACACAAAACTTTGTAACAAACACATTTTGTCATGCAGAATCAAAGGTGAATGACCAATTGAAATTTTTCTAATACATACACAAACTACATCATAACTGTGACGTGATCCCGTTGTTTTGGTAATGAAAATCTGAAAACGCTATATAATTATTTCATGTATGTGAATATTCCAACTTAGGCGTGTGACACACCAGGGTAGTGACATTCAGGTAATTAAATGTTTAATTACTGTCACTAATTAATGATTTGAATGACTGAAACAAGGTCATCTGCAAAGCCTGGATTTAGTAGTAAATGATACATAATTTATTTATTACTTTCCCATTCTATGGGGCTTGTTACATGAAAATTCAGAATAAGCGTAGAACGACCCAGGTACTGGCCAGCGGGTCATTACTTCATTGTATTTTACTCTAGTTCGTTGTTTTTAGTTGTTGTTTAGTTTTTATTTGCTTCTGTATTTTTGTACCACATCAATTCGGTGGCTAACTTACAGCCGAAATTTTCGACGTTTTCCTACGAGGATAGATAGAGTGATGATTAAAAGTTTAGGAAGAGATAGGCCTTTGCTGAGTATTAGTCAGTAGAAAGCTATAGAAATTTTAGCTTCTGGTAATCCCGGGTACTGGTCAGAACTATTGTGAACACAGTTCTTACATTCTGACTTGCTAAGAGCTGCGGTTGATTAAAATCCACCCATTTCTCATAAGAAGACTCCACTGTTGGAAAACATTTACAGGTATTTTGTAGAAAAAGCTGTTAATTTGTGTTCCGGTTTGGTGGCCCACAATTTTCAGAGCCCACACACTGCTACTGAGTAGGAAGAATATATATAACCATGGCTCTAGGCTTCAGATTGGCAGAGGTAACAAAGCAGCCACTACAACGCATTGCAGGCTTTGCACCCATACTACCGCAGGAAGACGCCAATAAAAGAAGAAAATTGCGTGACCCCTGTCACCTCAACAAGGAACGAAAAAACATTAAATTCTTGTAATACTTGCGGGAAGTAATAGTGTTTAGGCCATGTAATTACAGTTTGCAAAGACTGTCACGCTAGTCAAAATGATGATCAGGTTATGTAGAGAAAGACAGTTCCTGAAAAGTTACCTTACAAAACTGAGATAGGATATAATCATACATAGCTTTACACGATATTAACATATGTTATTATCATAGATTATATGATAATAATATATTCAAAGCTCTGTTCACTGGAGGTATTCAGAACTAATTCAGTTTGTCTTGAATTTGTGATAGCAGGAAAAAATAATTTGTTGGTGATGGTAGAGAATTTCTAAAAAGTTTATTTGATTGTTTCCAGTTCATTACGCCATAATTCAATCTCAGTAATTATCTAGTGCCTTTTCTTTCAGTATGGATGTTACCTACCTATTCCAAGTCAGTTACTTATTTTTACATTTTCAAATGCAATAAAGTTTATTATTTACAATATCTTATTTACATTTTTGTAGTTTCCTACTTCAGAAATGGGCTTTTAATGTGCCCAGACGCTTAGGAGTTTTTTTTTTCTTGGTAAAAATTAGAGGGCACCTCACAGGTGCAGTGGGACTATCGATGGTAGGAAGGGCGTGACTAACTGAAGGTTAAGAACTTTGCTTGGAGTCCACATAGTGTTATTCCCTGGCACAGGCCCTATGCTAATCAATGCATTTTTTGCTGACAAACTATAAAGACAATAATTATGGACTGATTCCTGTGATTTATTTTGTTGTCAGTTCTTTAAGTCACTCTACAGAAACAGCAACAGGAGAGATCCTCAGACCCCCAGCAACAGCAACCCTATTACCCCCACCAGCTCATTCTTGGCGGTGCCCATTTTCTAGAAAACTGTTTCTTAGCTACCTATTTCAACCAGTCCTGCAGGAAAAACTATTTTCCCTTCTAGCTGTGCCCTCACACAACTATAGGTGCGACAACCTGGAACACCCTTAGCTGTAGAAAAGTTGGTCTTGGCCCAAACAAGTGGTCTTTTCTTCAACAATGGTCTGTCACTTCCTATGAATTAATATCGTTTGTCATGTCAGTCACCAAAAACTTATTATCCTTGACTGAAGAAACTTACTATACTATTGAAGAAGTAATCAGCTAATCCCCTTTAGGCAATATTTTGTTCAAGCTCTATTTTCGTGGTATGCCTCCCACAGAAACTTATGAATATTTTTGTATCTTCCACAAATGGCTGAAACCTGTACTACTTAGAGTTAATTACATTAGGTATAGCCTGTACATTAGGTATATCTACTTTTCCAATACCTAAACAATAAATAAAGTATTCTGATGAATAAGTATTCTATACCTTGCCGTTTTCTTTGCAGCACTGCTCGCCCAGTTGTAATTGTTGAGCGCACACGCGAAGTTCAACCACCAAAATGGAACAACAATCATGCGGTAAATATCAATGAAGAGTTCATAGAAGTTTTCTACTGGACCCAGAGCCGCTACAACTACCCAGGGCAGTTGGAGCGCTACCGCAAGAACCTGTGCTACTGCTGCGCCGATTGCCCAGCTTGCCAGAATGAAGCCAGCTGCACCGTTGTGGACAGACACAGACCACTGTCTCAGGGAAGGAATGTCCGTGAAACCTTACCATCTTCGTATTCTGAGCGGTCGCGGTATTACTATGGATGTAACGGGAATGTACTACGAACTTCCTATACTTGAAACTCATTAACACTTCACTCAAATACATTTGATAATCATGTTATTGTAGATCAGACAACTTTGATATTTTGTGTTGTGCTCTGACCCGGCTGATCAGTGAACTGAGTACCTGGGTACCTCATTATTACTTGGATACTAATGCTACATGTGTTGTTGAATTACCTTCCTACTAATCTTTTGATTCCTACAGCAAGCCGTTATCACGATTCAGAGTGGAAGTTTGGTACCAGATTTATAATCATGGAAGTCGAATTTTAAAAGAGCTGGTCTTGCGACCAGCTTTGGATAAACGTGAAGAGGTAAATCGTGGTGAAAAACTAAAAACAGTCAGTAGATTTGAAAACGTCTGCCAGTTCAAGTAGGCAGTATAGAACTCACTTGAATCACATGAACATACAGAATAGTTGGGTAGGTTCATTCAGTGGACAGATGGAGTATCCATGCATGGGTTACATGCATTTGAAACAATCCAACACCTCACCTCCACCTATCTTCCAAATTTCACTCATTTACTATGATTTGCATGGTATTTATGGGCGCTACGAGGATCTTGCTTGCGCATGCGCAGATGAAAGTTACGGTAGGATTTTAATAATTTTGGGACCATCTGCGATCCACCCCGTGTATAAATCAAAATTTCAGCTCTCTACGACTATTTTTCACGTAGCTGGAAGCGTTCCAAGGAAATTGTCAACATTTCATGTTCACGCGTGGGCAGACAAAAGTTACAGTACGATTCCAACAAAATTCATATGGAATTATCAAAGTATTTGTCGTGGTACCCACCTATACCACTCAGACCTGTATATTAGATTACGCTCAATAAATCAAGTGGAAGGACGAGGTCTACGTGAGACGGGAAACGTTCACAGCTGGCTCTCCCCACCAGTCTCTAAGGACTGTAGGAGGGCCGGAGGAGGGTGGAACAAGCCCTATATAACCCGTGCTCCCGACCAGATTTCTTCATTCTACATACTCCTCTAAGTCGATGACTTATCTCTCTATCTCGCCACCTTCCTTCCCTCGAAAAGATTTCGTAGAGTGGTGGAACCAGCCTGGTGAGGGCCTTGTGGTATAACCGGTGTGGTGGAACCTTCCAAGCACCTCCTTCACAAAAGATCTCGTAGAGTGGTGTAATCTGCCTGGTGAAGCCTTCGGGTATAACCACTGTGGTGGAAACCTTCCGAGCACGTCATCCGATACCTCACGCTCCATTACACCCTCACCTATCCCAGGCACCAAAACCATTCACCACAGTGCTGACCCCAACAATTCATACACAACAGTATTATTCCTTATCAACCCTCCAAGTTTGCTCATTTCAACGATATTTAAGGTAGTTATGGCCGTTTCAAGTATTTCACGTTTGCGCATGCTCAGACGCAAGTTACAGTACTTTTACAATGAATATGGTATGGGACCATCTGTGACCCTACCCGCACCTACCCTCCGAATTTCAGCCCATTTCGACCATTATTTCGGGTAGTTATGGGCGTTACAAGGAATTGAACACAGACAGACACAGAACCAAAAATGTCTGAAACATGAAATGGGAGTGGAAATTTTCATTTTGGATCAAATCTTGCAAGAATACAAAGCTTCCCTACCTTCGGTAGTGAGGAAGCAAAAATAAAATGAAATGAGACCGCTGAGGAGAATGAGAAACACATAGGTAGGTATCTACTAAACTTTTGAATGGTGCTGCTGAGGAATTCACTGACGTCCATCCCATCCTACTGGGCAACCCTCAAGGTGACAGAAGGATAGATATGTGTGAACTAATCAAGAAGAGTTTATTCAAGAAGAGTAAACTGAAAAAAAAAAGTTGTGTAATGCCTCAAAGAACCAGTTGCTGAAACGAAGCCTTTGCATAAGCAAGGTTTCAAAATACTTTGGCAAGGTAGAATCATAGCTGTGGAGAAATTCATCTTCTTTCTACTTTTTTACACGCTTCTATTCAACTCATTTTGTATGTGCCTGGGTCCCCTAAGCTGGAATTTGGCATACCTACCAATGAATTTTTGCTGAAAACACGAAATCAATATCAATCATGAAAAGCAGGTACTTAATTACCAGCATGATTGTAGATAAACTGACTTCTTACCTATTCACACCTCTTCCACTCTCTCCACAGAGGAAGTTCAAGGGACCCAGCGCCGACGGCGCCATCGGTCTTGATTGTGCGTTGACTCCTCCTCTTGTACTGGTAATTTATCCAGGTCATCTTTTTGAACCATCAAACACCTAGGTACTTAAGTTAGACCTAATGAATCTTACGTATTAAAAAAACTGTGGGCAGGGCGGTCCAGCCAAGGCGAGAGAGGTGCAATGACGCAGGAAGTTCTGGAATCTTCGAAAAATTGTGGAAAAAAAACTATTCATCGTAGGAGAGTGCGGTTGGCCTCAAAATTCTTAGAATGAAATCTACTTTCATTTAAAAATAATATAAATCGCTTTTGTCACCCATGTGCATACCCCATTGTGCAATTGGGTTGATTTTGGTGCTTTGCAACCGTCTGAGGTAATGTGAAAATGAGCTCAGATGACCGAAAACTCAATTTTTATCAATTCGGAGAGGGTCGGGAGTGTCACCATTGGATTCAGCGTGAAAAAATACATAACATCCAATGTCGAAATTATATTTTATGTGGCAAGTCAATTCTTGGCGAAGAATGTCGATTTTTACCTAGAAATCAACTTTTTCCGCAATCAAACGTCATTTTCTCCATCAAATTACACTGTACAATTTTTGTAACATTATACCGTTGGAAAGCTGAGGTTTCAAGGCAACTTTAAGGTTTACAGTTGGGGAAAATTTTGCTCCCCGCATTAAATTTGTAGAACGCAGATTAAATTTGGATCAGAAAGATTGAAAAAACTAGTAATTTCTCGGATTTTACTAATTTTACTTTTCAGGCTTATTTCTCACCCGTTTGTGCCACTTGAAAACTTTTGGTTTGGCGTCGGGGAGATCAACGGTATCCTCGATTTTGATGTTACAGTGTACCTTAAGGGAGTTATGGCCGTTTCATGAGACAAGGTCGCCAAAGTGAAAAAAATCTTATATGTCAAAAGGCGGAAAAATACCGATTAACAAAAAAAACTCTAAGAGGCACTTCTTGTCAGAAGTTAGTAGTAGAATCTACCTGAAGCGAGGTAGAGCTTATCCCGGAACACCCTGCATATACATAAAAATTAGGTAATGCATCGTTCTTTCTTCGTATGCGTTCCTCCACCATTCATCAGATTCCAAAGAAACTTTGGTAGGTAAGTAGTAGCGCGCACGCCCAAGAAGGTTTCTGCGCCCTGATCAGTTGAGTGAGCTCTGAGACCAATTTCTTTCCTTTTCAACCTACGAGTCTGCAGTTTGGAATGAATCGTTTGTGGGACTACTGTGTAAGAACACGCTCTTTCTTTGGCTGGCATTGCAACGTATGCTGGGTACAGCTAGTTTAATATAAAACTAATGACAATAACGAAAAACCTTAATTAGGTACCTACGCAATAAGAAGACGTTCTAGTCTGTTGAAGTGTAAATGAACGACAAAAAATTAATAAAGAAAAACAAAATTTGTATAAGGCGGCGTACAAAAAAGCAGACAAGGGAGGTACAATATAAACTTTAACAGAAATGATCAAATAATAACAGAAATTATGAAATGAAATGTTGAGTTACAGGTTGAAAAATAATTAGGCTTGCAAAGTACGGTATACATTCAAGGTGCAATAACACCTATATTTATGTGGGCACCCTACGCTTTCTTTTTTGGTTATACAAATTTCTAAAATTTGTTTAAATAGGTACTAGGTGTTTAATTCTCAGATGATTTTATTCTTTCTACTTTGTTTTAAATGAGACGCTGAGTTGCAAAACTGGGCAAGTCCATTTTGACTCATTTTGAGAAAAAAGTTTTGAGATGAATTTTTGCTCCACGGCGGACAACTTATGGTTCCTATTGAATTTTTGTTCCAAGTTGAGCATTTTAGGGTTTCTATTCAGAGTAGGCCTCTTTGAATGAAAACAAATAATGAAAACCTGACCTAAAACTCTCTTTATGGAGGTGGAATTCTATAAAAATGTTAGGAATTACGAGGCCATTCGTGGGGACTGCAACCTGCATTCGCTTGAGCGTCGTAGGAGAGTGGCCGATGTTTCTTTTTTTGTCAAGCTTGTTAAACTTGACTGTCCCTCCTCTCTCTCAATGGTAGGCTTTTCAGCACCGCAGCACATCTCTTGCTCATCTCCCCTCTTCCACGTTCCCTTCAACCCGACAAACTAAATATACCACAGCCCACTTTCCCGCCTCACCCGCCTAGTTAACTCCCTTCTGAATCTAAATCCAGAGCTAGATCTTTTCAGCTGGTCTGTAAATCGGATCAAGGCATGCATGTAGTTTTATTCAATTGAATTAAATAAGTTACCTTCAATATGCATGTTGTGTATCAATTATTTTAAGTACGTCTCTTCCTTTAGCTAAGTATTTATTCTCACCATTGGTTTCATTCAGTTTCTGTTTTTCCTTAATCAAGTAGGTACTTACCTAAGTTTATTATAAATTTCTCCTTTTCATTATGTTATCTTCTTCTCTTTTTTTACCTTGTAATTTGGGCTTTGCCCGTGTCAGTCAATAAAATAAAATAAGGACGTAGCCAGTTTTGAACCAAAGTCTAGACGTAACTAGTTTTGCAACTGACTTGAACGATCTAACTAGTTTTGCAACTGAGCTGGTGTCATCTAAACGGTTTTTAATCGAAAATGAGACTCGCACCAGTAGAAAAAACTAGGCACCTGGGAGAAAATATCACTGTTGTCTATGCTTACCTCTGGGCTACTGCTTGTTTCCTTTTCCATACTTCCGGAATCGCTTTTAGAGATTTTTCAAAGAAAATGAAGCTATTGAAATGGGTCCAAAATTTTCAGAACATGAATTTTTGAAATCTTTTTATAGGCAAATCCGTTTCATTCAGAGCGTCCCCTCATTCCCCCGATTTTAACATCCCCTTCATCCCCAGATTTTAACAAAAATTTATATGTACACAATTTGGAATTTTCCTGTGAATACTCCATTTTTATGGTTATACAATAGGGGTCAATGGCGTAAGGCAGAGCAGACTAGGAAGAACTCTTGTGACCAAATTTTATGGATGTGCATATCAAAAATTTTAATTATTATCGATTCAACATTCGATATAAATTACCTAAGCTTTGAATTTTTTCTAGGAGCAACTTGTAAAAACAGGATAAATAATGTTCAACTAGGAACTGTGAAAATTTGTACCTACGCAATAATAACAATAAAGCGATGAAATTACTCTGACTCGTGGATAGGTACAATGTTGTTAATAGAGTTCCGCTTACATGTTGATATTGTTGCCTGTTCTGAGAATCATTTCTTTTGTTAGATTCCATACTTTATTCCCCAATACCGGGTCCTGGGCAGCTTTGCTAGGCTCAGTTCGGAAGCAATTATTGAAGTACAGGCCAGTGACGGAGTCAAGCTCTGGAGCCGTAGCACAATATACTGTTGTACTTGCCCCCTGTTGCTATAAAGTTGAAAATAATTGAACTAGAATTAATAACTTGTAAAATAATCTATTGTTTGTACATTTCAACAGCAATGAAAAATAGGTGGGTGGGTGAAAGTGGATGGGGGTGTGATTACACAGCTAATGCGAGGTAGGTGTTAGGTAGATAGCTAAACCTATTAGGTCCTGCATACCTAATTAAAACTCGCACAACAAATGTGTCACAGAAAATTTGTTTGAATGTAAACCGATTTAAGAAGTCGCTATATAATTACCAGGGATTTTGTGAAGGGCCGAACAAAAGCAAAAAGCATTCTATAAAGCCACCAATATCGTGAAATATCAGTGTAGATCATATTTCCTGGATGAACGGAAAATACGGCGATACCTTTTGCCGCCCATTTATCTGACAACTTTCCAGCAAACACGATGTTAAGCAGTTTGGAGTGGTTATACGCCATCATGCTCCAGTAACCACTAGCATCTTTCGGTGAAATGATGTCCTGGCTGAAGTTGATTGACGATAAACTCGAATACCTGTCGGCAGAAGCATTCAACTGATTATTTATCGTTTACTGGAAGAGGACATTGATGGCAGGATCCACTCATATTTGCCGCCAGTCATGATTTCTACCAATACATCCCCCTTTCTACTAATACTTCCATAATTTTTCATAGAGATATGACTCGAGAAGTTAGGATTATTTCAAACAGACATTCCTGACGCCTAGTATCTAGGTATCAACGTGCAAATTTTCAAAATTGAAAAACAGCTAAAACTTCTACTAAGTATAAAAGAAACATTTCCAGAGATATGCGACAGGAGAATGAGGCATACAAGTGGGTCTAAAAAAGCCACTTCTTATTTTGTCAACGTATCAGTCTGATAAAATGCCCATGTTCCTATTTTCAGTTCGAAATGCTGCACCTAGGTATAGTGCTGAGGACATGATAGTTGGATTGTACCAAACTTACACTAAGAGAGGTCATGTTAGCGACCAAAGTATAAATATTTTGCTAAGTGTTAGCTATAGCTGAGTTACCTGCTCTATCTAGCTGAGTATCCTAGCCATAAAACAGGAGGAAAGATTGAGTGTGACGTAGAGTAATCGTAGATGGGCGTGGACTTGGTGACTTCAGGATGTAGCTGTCAGCTCGAGTTTACAAGGTCATTCCTAATCGTCGAATAAATGCATATCATATTGCACATTTTTGGAAATATCTCGCTAATACATCACTCGAACCAATGAAAACACCCAAGTAGATAGGTACATCCTATCAGCACGGAAGAAGAAAACTGAATCGTTCAGCAGATCGCTGGATCTGTGACAGGCACGTGCACTACGCCACCTGTCCGTGCCCCTGGAACTCACTGAGGGTAGTCCACCAGTATC
Source organism: Leptopterna dolabrata (assembly GCA_954871275.1). Taxonomy (NCBI): domain Eukaryota; kingdom Metazoa; phylum Arthropoda; class Insecta; order Hemiptera; family Miridae; genus Leptopterna; species Leptopterna dolabrata. The sequence goes on from OX940975.1 coordinate 41,253,023, forward strand.
TGCGAGAATGCGCTGGCTCCAACCACTCATTCATACAACTCCAAACCCGGCGTTTTCATGTTTTTGTCTTACAAAATATCAATTTCTGCCGAGAACAAGAAAAAGTGTGGAAAAAAAAAAAAAAAGAACTGAGATAAAATCAAGAGATGATGTATATGAACACTGATTAAAATCTAGCAGAAACAGTAATTTTTGCCTTGTCTCAAGACGATAATTTAACCGACTTTGAAATTGTGTGAGCAGAAATATTGAGGTGCCAAGTACCTACCAACCAGTGACGAGTATTTCAACAGGAAATTGAGGTAGAAGAAAGTCCCCTGACCCGAAAAGGTAGATAGGTGCCTATCAACCTAAGTACTACGAAAAATCGTATACATAAGGTAGGTATAAAACAATTTCCATCGTTGTAGTAGGACGCAGTTGGTGAAGTAGGTGCGGGGTGATGCTGGTAGTAATTTGGTGATCGAAGTTGACTCTATAATTCTCTGCAATTCTCTTAACTCGTATCGCATCATTCTAGTATCTTCATAGATACTGCCGTGTCATTCTAGTATTATCTTTATTAACGAGAGAAGGGAACTATTTAGTTTGTGATCGCGGGTGTCTTGCAGCCCAAAGACGTTCGAATTACCAGAGTACCAAAACATAGGATTTACACTATGATGAGGTTCTTGACCGCTGGAATAAGTAAGGTAGGAGGTTCCTGAGGTTTGGCCAGTGAAAACTATTTTCTTTATGCCAACGTTTCGTTGAATTTATTCAACATCTTCAGGGCTAAATTGACAAACAACATGAGTGAGACTAGGGTAAAAATAAAATTAGTATGAATGAATAACAATGTAGTTGGCTTACATACAATACAGAATATAGGCAGTACCTACAGAAACGTACCTTAGAGATTATGATGATGATGAACTGATGAAGATTATGATTTGATGAAAAGAAGTAGTGTTTTTTTCCAACGCCTGTTTCATCAGCAAATTGCTTAAATAAGCACAATATTATTGTTCGTCACCACCATCAACTTCTGTTCATCATAATCATGATCTTCATCAGTTCATCATCATCATAATCTCTAAGGTACGTTTCTGTACTGCCTATATTCTGTATTGTAAGCCTACCACATTGTCATTCATTCATACTAATTTTATTTTTACCCTAGTCTCACTCATGTTGCTTGTCAAGATGTTGAATAAATTCTACGAAACGTTGGCATAAAGAAAATAGTTTTCACTGGCCGAACCTCAGGAACCTCCTACCTTACATAGGATTTACATTGGATATATTCGATTCAACGAGAGTTTTTCAAGGGACCAAGCGGTTGTTTCCAATTATCGAAAGATTTTATAATTGAAGACCGCAGCCGTCTGTTTGATTAGAATTGAAGACCGTAACAGTCTGTTACATTTTTTTCAAAACTCAGTTTAAAGTGCCAATATCCTCTACAAGCATATTGAAGTTTTATCCTCTGCAAGGATAGAAAAAAAAATCACCACATATATGATGAATGTTATGACGACGGTAGTGGTGAAAACTGTGTTCGCGATTGCAAAGAAAAACAGTCTATGTTACAGATACAACACAAGCACTCAAGCGCCATTTATACGGATTAGATGTGTGAAGCTGGGTTCACATTGACGCATAATCGACGTAAGCGCGTAAAAACGTCAAACCGTTTATTTGGACAACGCTAGTTATGGACATACAGCGCGTAACCCCACGTGCAGATCCTTAAAGCACGTAAATATCTAGATATATCTAGATTTTTTTATCTTGGAGACTGGTTCGAAAGTCGCCGCGCATAAACAGCATAAATCTGATAAGCCAATCCAATTCAATTATTCTGCGCGTTTTACGTCGATTACACGTCAATTTGAGCCCAACACAAGATCAGGCTCCCACCAGTTCACGTTCACTTCTGGGATGCGTTCTCTGGGACACGTTTACCCGTTCATCAGTTCAACCGAATCCCTCTAATTACCTCGCTCTTAAAAACCACGAAAACGGGGTTTATAGGTTTGATTCAATAATAATTTACCAAACAGTTATACGGATACATACTTGTATTGGATACATACTTGGCTCAATATACATTTTCAATTTTGGAACTATTTTAGGTAGGTACCTCCATAACAAACACGCCATATTTTGCAGATTAGATTTAGAGACTAGAACGAAAATGCGATAAAATTCTGAAATACCTCTGTGATGAATTTAAAATTCTCATCACGGTGGCGTGGAAAGGAGAAAAAGTCGCAGGCGGCTGTAGTCAACCGGACATCTACGACTTAGGAGGAGAGGGAGGTGGATGAATGAATTTTTACCTAGGCGGCTGTAGTCAACCGTTCATCTAGGTAAAGGAAAGGAAAGGAGGAAAAGTCGCAGGCGGCTGTAGTCAACCGGACATCTACGACTTGGGAGGAGAGGGAGGTGGATGAGTGAATTTTACCTAGGCGGCTGTAGTCAACCGTTCATCTAGGTAAAGGAAAGGAAAGGAGAGGTCCCTTGTCTAGGCGGCTGTATTCAACCGATCATCTAGACAAGGAGGAGGAGAGGAGGTGAAATTCTCAGGCGGCTGTAGTCAACCGATCATCTGAGAGGGAAGGTAAGAGAGAGAAGAGAGAGCTGGTTAGAGGAAGTGTCGAATGAAGCTTGAGCTCCAGGATCCAGGGTTTTATAGGACTTGGGGGCCTCTCCCTCCAACTCCTTGCAAGGAGCTGGTAGTGGGGCCCCAGGTTGAGCACCCTGGGTTCTGTCGCTCGTATCCCCACTCATGCGTTTATTTATACGGAGCTTTTAGTTTGGCGTTTGGATATTGGTGAGAACTTAATATTATAGGAGTGTTCCCGGGAGGGACTCACGACAACCTATATGCTATTAGAAAAGCTTCAAAGACCAGGCTGGTAGGTATACAATGCAAAATCATTACCTATGCATTGGAAAATTACTGCCTACCTACATAATGGTTTACAAGTCTTGGAGTTTTTCAACGTTATTTCAACTCCAAAATATCTGTATTTTAACGTGGCCCCTTCATGACATCAAAATGAAACCACACCACACTTTTTTCGAAACATTTTTGTTGGAACAGAACAAGGTGAAGGGCGAACGAGTAGCACCTAAACAGTAAGTCGTACTATGTGAATTAACCAGCGGGGAAGGGAAGAACGATGGGAACGGTAAGGGTGGAAGGGAGGAATGATTCGAACGTAGAGGGGCGAAGGGAGGGGCTGACGAACGGATGAGCTGGTGGGACTGAGGAGTTGTGAAAATGGAGTGAGGTTGTGAAGTAGGATCGCCCGTTCAGCGAGAATGTCAACTCTTCGGTCATCCATTCAGTTCGGATACGTTCAACTGAAAGATCCGTTCAGTTCTGAACGCCACATCCCTAGCCATTTACCGTTGCTATGAAATGAAATGGCGAAAGAGAGCCAGTGGTTCTCTGATCATGTGGTTTTGCAAACATTTTTTAGCTCTCCTGCAAACTTTCAGAAATGTGACACTGTTTTAGGCCTCGGCCTTCAGTTATTGAGTCGAATTTTTGAGAGACTAAATAAATTTATATTGATAATGTAGAGATGAAATAATCAATTTACACCATAAAAAAGAGGTTTGCACTAAATCACAAGACCTGCCCAGGATAGACTATGGAGGAATTTCAACAGAAATGCCGTGCTACCCTTAGTTTTAAATAACCTAATTTGTTTAAATTAAATCAAATAAATATACAAAAACCACCATTATCATTTTTGTTGGACAGTTTCAAGTTAGGGTTTCTAAGGAGATGAAAGGTAACGTTGCAGCAATTACCTGCTTTAAACCATCTCCGAAGTTTTCAGCTTAGCTTTCTATTGCTGCCTCTCATGCAGGCAAACTAGGATCAAAGCCCGCCTTCTGCACAACAATTTTTTCTCATACTTGTGCCGTTTTCTTTTCCTCTTGACTCAAAGTCACGAGGATCACGGCAAGATACCACCACTGCAGACACCAACTAGGTATCCATAGTCAACACAGGAATGGGGGTTCATTTTCACGCCTTCCACAGCATATTTATGGGGGGAAATAATTAAAAAGTGGCAGTGCAGCACCTACCAGTAATAACTGGTATCTAGGTAGAAAAATCTACTATCCAGTCTCAGTCAGAAAACCATAAGGAGAGTGTTAGCAGAATGATACCACAGAGGCTATAAAATCAGCAACTGGGCAAAAAAGGTTTCAGCCTTTTTTAAAGTGTGTGAATAAACCGCAAAAACGCTAACAAACTTGTTGTGATCGGCTGCTCCTCCACAACCTACACCAGGTGTAATCATGTATCCTATCAGAGTGGGGACCCCCGACCCCCCTCTGATCATGTCAGGGGCCTATAAAAGAGCCAGGTGCCACAAATATAATAACCATTCTCAATCAAGCGATCGACTCGTCTATTCTCCTCATCAATCACTACAAAACTTACCTATGGGATTCAGAAGAAACAAACACAACTCTGGATGGGACACCTCTAGTTAGTTTCTCTTCAAGCAAAAGAGTAAGGTAAGCTTGGGCCAGGTGATTCACTTGAAAAAGAAGTTCATAGCCATCAACTGTAGTACCGTGCGGTATTCCAAACACACCAGCGTTCAATATAAGAATGTCCAGTTTCCTGTGGAAGAGAGAAAATAATTTTGAAAACAATGGTACGTACTTTTAAAAAGTGATTAAATCAGAATATGTTATGATATATGAACCCCTTTGAATGTACACAACTAAATGGAGACCTTTCTATGGAGACAAAATTATATTCCCCTCCTAATGTGAGAGACAAACAAATTCCAAACTTGTGTTCCCAATATGTCCAAAATAGATAACAGTCGAAATGAACGCCCATATTATAATAAAAACTGATCAAAAAGAGTTGTATATTATTTAAACGCAGATATGACATAGGGGCTACTTGTTGAATTTGTCTTCAGCCATCTGATCCAGAGTGAGTTAGCAACCAACTTACTCAAATTTTTCTGAGAACTGGTCAGCAAAGGATTTCACACTATCAAGTTTATCGAGGATAAGTTCAATGAACTCTATTTTGGCGTCGGGTCTCTCTTGAGAGATTTTCATGACCGCTTCACCTGCAGCTGCTGAGTTTCTGCACGCAAGGACAACTTGGCAACCATGGAGAGCCAAACTCCGAGCTGTCTCAAATCCAATTCCTGACAAAAAAATCCAAGTCTCATGTACAATGATTTGGGCCATATCTGAGCACAGCTTCTCAAATACCTATACAAATATTGTTCTCACCACAATTAGCTCCAGTTACGACTGCCACTTTACCACTGAGATCCCTCCCGTGGAGTACTTGTAGAGCTGTGCTAGAACCGTCAAATCTGCCAACATAGTTTCATTCCTGTTTTAGCGAGTTTTCGGAAAAATAATCTACTTACTGCAATGAGTCCAACATTAATTTAGTGTGTGAATTTTTGAAAAATGTGTCGGTTCTTTGCCATTTCAGAGCATTCCGAATCAAATTTTGACTTTTTTCGATATATACCTATATGTGCAAATCAAATAGGTACCTTGAAACTTACACCATCAAGTTCTGAGGGGGGGTTAGAATTTCATTTCATGCTCGATTCCAAAGGTTCATTATTGAAAATAATAAACCGAAATGTATCTGTAGAAATAATTTACATGATCCTTACAAAAGTTCAGCTACTTTGCCAAACGAAAATTACAGTAAATTGGTACTTCAATTCTTCAGTGAATAAGCGAAACCAGGCACAATAGGAGGATACAATAACAGCTGGAAATCTATGCAACGTTCGTAAGAAGAAAATATATGAACTGCATCACGATCTTGGGTAATGGGGCCAGCCAGGAATCACAACTCGTCACGAGCAAAACTGCATAGCATGAGCGATCTGGCGGTGAACTGGTACAGGGCGGCTTTCTTCTGCCTGTCACTGCCTGTATCAAGCAATGAACAGTGTGCAGACTCTATGCCCATGCCACCGATATATTGTGCAAGACAGTGCTCTCAATAAGCTCCATATAGTGGGCACACGAACAGGAAGTGTATCAGTGTTTCAGGCTGCTTCAGGTCACATAGCAAATGTCTACATTAGAAAGGACGTACTTGTTACTTCCGTGGTGAAACTTGATTGGGCCCATCTCCAGGTTTGTGACTGCCAACCTCAGTTGTGCCAGCAACCATTCCCGGATTACGTTCTGCCCCCTCCCCAGGTATTTCTGCCTCCAATGTACTCCAGAATTCTATAGAACATCTGACTGTACCCTGAATTCAGGACTTGCTGGATGTCCATGCTTCTGCGGAGGTTCCTGAATTTTGAGACAGTGGACAGCCCCTAGAGGCCGGTAAGAGATCCTATCCCAATTGACAATGACAGCAATGGAGTGACATAAACTGTCCAGCCTGGTCTCAAGAAGCCTGGTAGGCCTCTTGTGGAACTTGATGAGATGTTGGAGGCACAGCTTTGGCCATCTGTCCTCGCCCATTTTCAGGACCCCAACTTAGAATCCCAGAGCCCTCTCAAGCACAATGATCGTCAGCAGAAGTCAGCCAGCTTCCAGCCTCAGGAAATGTCCATGCACTCCTTGGGATAGGCAGAGAATGCTCCTGAAGAACGACATCTGGACCAACTTGCCTCCTCCATGTGCCGAATTCCCCAGATCTCAGCGGCATGCATCAGAACTGATGCTACGAGGGTCTCAAAAAGTTTGTACTTAGAGTCCCAAGAGCCTACTCTCCCTCTGCAGAGCGCATCTTGAGTACCTCCAATCGCAGATTTAGCTTCATTGACAAGTCTTTCCTTATTCTGGTGGAATCTTCCGAAACGGATGAATGTAACTCCAAGGTATTGAAAGGCTAAGGATGTTGGACTTCCCCGTGTTGATTTTCAGCTGGTTTCATCAGCAATACTGCATGAGGGCGTCTATCTTCTGTTGGGTGTCTGGCAGTGTCCGCCAAAATGGCTACATCATCTGCAAACATTAACACCATCAGCTACTGGCTGGTGAATGGGATCCCGTAGCAGCCATTCCTAATCATGAAAGCTTCAGGGTCTACTTGGAACAGGATGAAAACTTGGGAGAGAGTCGCCCTGCAAAACGCTCTCCAAAACAGGCTGGGAGAAGCTCTCCTCCCCACTTTGAGGGTTAAACACGAAATATGAGTCTGCATACAGAGAATACAGCACTGCCACAAATTTGTAGCCAACTCCTTGTCCAACCAGACAAACCCAGAGCAATAACCAGTGCAACCCATGGTCGGTAACCACAGCAATCTGTGGTTCACCGAGTCAAAAGCCTGGCAGAAATCGGCCATAACTGTAACCAAGGCCTGACCCTTCCTCATCCTCATGACAATGGCAACTGTATGTAAATAGAATACCTGGTCGGCACAGGAGTGGACTGCCCGCAAGCCCACCTGCTGCTCACTGGGGATTGCGATCTTCCTCAACCCAAGTCAACAATCTCTCAGCTGTTATACTTGTGAAGAGCTTGACATGTGTACAGGTTTGAGGGATTGTTTCCGTCTCCTTTCTTGTATAGATGCATTTTCACATTCCCCCATGTAGATGGCACCTGACCTGTCTCTAGTATGTTGTTGAAGATGCTCAGGAGTTCCTGTTTTTAGTAATTCATTTGGCTCCCCTTGAGCTTTTCCTGCCTTGACTTTACCCAATGCCTGAGCCTCACTGATTGCTTGATCAGGAAAATAGCCCCTCCTCTGCTGCTCTTCACCCAATGCACTGAGTCAATGAGTGATCTTACTGAATGCGCCCCGAGTTGTCAAAAAAATTAGCTACTTATTGCAATGGATCCAACATTTTTAGTGCGTGAATATTTGAAAACTTCGTCGGTTCTTTTCTGTTTCAGAGCATTCCGAATCAAATCCTTGACTGTGATGCGTTTGTGTGTCTTTCTGTGTCCCTATCTGTTCCTATACCATTCATACAGTTGCAATGAAATTTGGCGAGTTGTGCATATGCCTGCAAAGGTTTCTCAGTTGTTGTTGTTGTGTTCATTTATAGGTAATTACAGAAAGCATAAGTACAAAGGAAACTATTCCCTTACCTATGTGAGGTAAGGCCAGAGTTAGGGAAGAGTTCCACAATGTTGGGGGGGAAAAAATCACATACATGAAACTCCAGACAATAATAAAAACCTACCTGCCTACTCCAAATTGGAGAGAGGACAATGAGGAACTTGCACTTTTTTTTTTTTAATTGCGGAAATCGAAAGTGGATTGAATTTGGAGACGAACGGTGAAAGAAATATTTGTGTCAGACGCGCCAGTGATTTTATAACAATAAATTAAATTTGAATTTCTGGGAACCCGCCAAAACGCCCGCTTCAGGTGACTCCGCCTACTCCTCGAGCCTGACGTCACATTCCGCGTGCTTTATGTCTGGATCCACCATCCACTTCCCCTGTGCACTTCACTTTATTGAATTGTTGGTTGTTTTCGCGACGTTTTGGTGCTGATCATTCAACTTTTCATGCTGTAATCAATATTGAAAATACCTAAAGTGAAGGATGGGTATCAGGCGTCGTCTTTCAGCTTAACGCCTCATTTGGCCTGTGCAAGTTCGTGTCAAAAATAAAACTTGGGAATTCGAAATGAAAGGAGTGAAGATGACGAGGTAAGCTGTTATTGTGTGAATCAATTACTACAAGTAGCTAATTTAGTTGTCTATAAAATGATGTACCTAACTAACTTTCCAGCATGAGGACTGGATTGCATCGTAGGTGGGTGCAAAACGTACTGAGTTCTTGTTGAACCTTTTTCCGAGTGATTACCATAATTCGTAGGTACCGCTCACCTATAATATTATTCTACCACAAGCGAATTCTCTTAGCCTATCAGTTCGTCACAATCCCTAGGCTGGCCTAATTTTACTAGTTACTTATTATCGAACTATTCCTGATCTAAGCAAGCAGAGTAAGGAAAGGGACTTCCCAACATTGCTGTTAAAAATCCTCAGAAGATACTAACCATCGACAGATTCTTTGTATCTCCGAACAGCAGAGGTAGGTTTCATCTACGTAACTATACGTTCTATGTATATACAATTCATTATATTTTTCGAAGTCAACAGTTCATTCTATTACTTGCGGCTCAGAGTAGTTGGGGGTGGATGGTTTCACAAAAATATGATGACAATCAAACGTATGGTACATTTTGCTCATTCCCAACATCAAGCCCTGCGAAATGCTGTGTGCTTATAGGTGGGAAAAGCTTCGATAATAAAATCAAATACTTACAATAAACCTAAAGCATGTTTAGTTAGTGATTTAGGAGGATACAGTTTTTTTACTTTTTGCATACACAGCTTTTCTACATTCGGGAGGTACGTGGTAATGAAAAAAAACAGATGATTAATTTTATCCTACCCGATCTTCTTCTGCATGCAATCCGTCCAGCTTTGTTGGTTTATTATTTTCAATAATGAACCATTGGAATCAAGCATGAAAAAAAGTCTACCCCCCCCCCCCCTCAAAATTTGATGGTTTACGTTTCAAGGTATGTAGAATCCGAAAATGCAATAAAAAAAATTTCTGTCTGTCCGCCGTACGCCGTACTGGCCACTTTTTTTAGTTACCATGAAAAAAAATTGATGAAATTCTGGTTATAGGTTCCGTTCGGGGTCTAGTTGGTCCTCGAAGCTCGGCGTTACTGTCAGTCATCTCTAAGGGGTTAAAAATAGGGTCTGCAATTTTCAGAACGCCGTTGCTCGAAATATTTTGATAGAAGGGTATGGTTTTTTTAACGTTATTAAATTTGTATTGAGCTAAAAAAATGTTTGAGACCACCCGGAGCATTGTACGTCCAGCCGTTCGTGTGCACCAAAAACCTTTGTCAACACGATCGTGAATCTAACTGTATAAACCCGGCCCGGATATCATCGCTAGGGAGCACCTGATTATAATCAAGGATGGCTGTATGAAGTCGAGTTGGTTGTTCTGCGATATTATTTCATTCGATAAGTGATGGACTATTGGATTTTGTTGGTAGGTACTTCTGAAACTTGAAAAAACGTTGAAGTATTATTGATGGGTAAATTATTACACAATGGTAAATTATTACACAACGGCAAATTATTACAGACCGGTAAATTATTACACAACGGTAAATTATTACACAACGGTTCATCTACGAAGAAGGGGCTGGATTTTGTTGATCGGTACTTTTGCAACTTGATCAACCATTGACGTATTATTGATGGGCAAGTTATTACACAACGGTTCATTATACTTGACCACGAGGGTAGGTACTGACCACAGAAAACAGTGATCTACGCAGAAGGGGCATTTATTTCACTCCACATCAACAATTTTCCTTCAGAACTTCATTATTTGCGTTTCTTTTTGCCATTTTAGTTACTGTTTGGCATCGACAGAATTACTTTAGCAACATTTAACTCGTGATTTAGGTAGGTACCTAGTAACGAGTACGGGGTTAGGTACCTACTAACCTACGGTGGGTCTGCAATTCACATAATATGTATAGAGTAGTAATAGACGGGTTATATATACAGAGAGCTGTGATCTGTAACAGAAGGGTATTCTGTACAAAATAATACACCGTTGTGCAGGGATTTGCAGCGTTTTTTTGTTTGGTTGTTGGTTCCATTCTTCTTCTTCTTCTTCGAGGTATTTTATTTTTGGTAGGTATACAGTACGGTAATGCGTTATTGTCACTTCTGTTGTGTAGAAGATGTTGAAGCATCGCCGAAAATAACGAAAAGTAAACTTGTTACATGAATGTAGCTGTTAGTTGATGAGAACCATGGAAATCGCCTTGTCCCCCGGGGATTAGAGGACTGTGACAGCACACACTCGTCAACCAATCACAGAGCGTTTCACACAGCTTCCCCTTCTCCCGATTTTCAAATTCAATTTTAATTATTACAACAACAGTTTTGTCCATATTTGATCACATTTTCGTGAACAGTAGGTGGTCTAGTGTAGAATAAAAAAGGTTTTTGTACAGAATTTCAGATGGTAGAAAGTTTCTGGTTGTCAGCTGGCAATGAACACATTTTTTCAGGAACCGCCAATTGAGCGAGAAATGATGGAATTATATCAGGGTGGGTAAGTCGTGTCAGATAACAGCCGCACATCAATCTTTTCGAGAAAGTATTAGAGGAGTTCATCACCATTTTGATAAAAATATTCTCTGGTGCACTCTGAAAACCTGTGCATCTGTGAAACTTGTACGAAGAAGGGAAAATTAAATCGTTGCCAGCCAACATTAGTAAGTGTGGTATCAAGATGACAAAGGTGTTGACTGTCATTCTATGAGTGGTTTGAGACACAACTCAAACCCAACAAAGAATCTTATGAACATGCACAAGAATCAAACTGACAACTAAAAAAACGAAGTTAGTAAGTAAACAGGTAAGCTACCAACGATGGCATAATTATACCTTTGTCGGATATCTGTGGGATGTTCCTTTTCTTCAGTGGCGAACGCCAATCTTGGGTCAGTGTAAGTGACTGTTTTGCTTTTATGGTCTGCAAACATGATTTTTCCGTTTTTGTCAACTATTCTTTCCCAGCCAAAAGGTAGTTCTGGAAAATAATAATGTAATTAATAACATGGAGATCATTTCACATTAAATTTAAACTTTCAATTCCCCGGTGTTAAGGGAGATGTTTTTAACCAACTTGAAAAAAAGGAGGAGGTTCTCAATACAACAACACAAAAACAAACATAAAAAAAGATCAAAGAAAAGGTCGCTGTTTCAATGTTCTTTTTTGTTCGTCAAGCGATTATTCAGGAACTACTGGACTGATTTCGATTAATCTTTTTTCAAATGAAAGAGTATCACCCCCCCCCCCCCCCCACCACCGTGTGGTCCCATACTAGTTTTCAAGTAAAAAGGTGGTACTGGGCCTGTAGTAGGCCAGATGTACTCTTCGATTTCTAGTGCTTTGACACACATTGCACGATTTGGCGACAGACAGCCTGCCAAAGACTGTGAATGCCCCGGTCATGATGGAATCAGTACCTGATAGCATGAGGTAAATTACTGAGCTAGTAATGGGTCACTATTGGCCGTGCCATAGAAAAGTGTGGGTAATAAAGACATTTTATTTGGGAAAAAACCTACTTCGAAAAACGCAGTACGAAGTACCTACATAATTCATAAACACCTTTTCGAAGCTAGATTTTTTTTAAATAATCCATTAATCGCACTAAAAAACAAAAACAAATTAAAAAATTAAACAAAAACTTACCTACTTCAAAAAAGCTGTAACTATAAAACTAAAAAGTAAAGGTAATTTATTCAATCGTACATAGGTAATTTATTCAAAGCCGATACGATACATTTTTTCAAGTCGGCGCCAAATTTCAAGGAAAACGTATAAAAACCAAGGGATAGATAATATGAAGGCTGTGGGGGGTTGTCAAGAATTTTTTGTATCGGTTTTGAATAAATTATGTACATGTTCAGCATAAAAATTATTCTGTACTTTTTATAGGTAGGTACAGCTTTTTTGAAGTCAGGGTTTTTTTCTCAAGATACCTACTTGCGTTATCAATACTGTAGAGGTGAATGTGCTGAACAAGTAGACCAAACGACGGTGCTGTTTGACCTTTTTAAGACTTGGTTTAGACGAAAAATCAGTTATTCAAATGATAATATTCAAGGATTGGCACACTAGCACACTTTTTTGTCAACACAAAATGATAACGCCAATTACTAGATAACCCCATGAACATAATAAATGTTAAAATCTCTCAATCTCAAGACAAAACCAGAAATTTACTATGAATTAAAATAGGGAATTGAACTTGGAATTTATAGCCAATTTGAAGACGATCAGAATATTGGTTAACATGATCATGAGGTTCTATGAGGAGCACGTATGTGTATAATAATAGCAGGTCCATGTACCTACTTAACAATTTAAAAAAAACGCTGCAAAGTCCTTGTCACATGGGTTTATTATTCTATTAGACATACCTGCAGAAATGTTGGCTGTTCATTTATTGTTTCATTCATGTGAAATAATTTAAATAGCTATTTCTGATAGTTTCCACCATTTTTGGCCCCTAAAACACGAATTAGATAGGCTCCTTTTTTTCAAACTATCTTTGATCATTGGTAGTGCCATTTAATCGTCTTGATCCACATGTTGTCACTTCTTCTAGTGTTATTATACAAATTGATGGTGATTTCAGACGATTTCCCAGGTTTTTGGCTCATAAAAAAGCAATTTTGGGACGTGACCATTTGGTAGAACCTCGATTATCCACTTTTTGGTCAAAATCGACTTCATATTCGGTCTTCTCGTCCACAAAAACATGGAAAACGATACCTCAAAAGCTCATGTTACTAACATGTTATAAAAATTTTTTGCTGAGCGGATACATTATTACAGTATTATTCACAGAATAATAAACCAAAAGTACCTATTTTTATACACATTTTCACTCATAACACCCCTGGGTATATTCCGATCGGGCTGAAAAGTTTCGGGACACAACTAGGGCCCAAATGGAGTAAGTATGTGTGCGAAAGAACGAATTTTTTAGACAAAAAATGAAGCCGGTACACGTGATAAGGCGGACGTCGTACGGCGGACGGACATTGCATCTTTGGAATCTACGCACCTTGAAACGGAAAAGAAAAAATTTTGACGGGTGTTATAAAAATTTTTTCCTGACCGAATACATAGGTGTATTATTCACAGATTAATAAACCAAAACACTGCAAATTATTACACAAAGGTTTATTATTTAACTGTATAGATGCCCCTTTTGGGGTAGATCACTGTTTTCTGTGGTGAATACCTACCCTAGTGCCCCCCCCCCCCCCCCCCACCATGAGGAGGAGAGCCCTAAATCGAGAACTGGAGCCGGCGTGATACCGCTGTGTAATAATTTGATCACCAATAATACTTCAACGGTTGTTCAAGTTGCAAAAGTACCTATCAACAAACTCCAGCCATACGTAGATGGTATAATGAACCGTTATGTAATAATTTATCGGTGTGCAATGATTTACCAATGTGCAATAATTTACCGTAAGGTGGGGCGAATAGGGTCACTTTTCAACTTTCAACGTCTGTAGTTTTTTCCCTGTTTGAGATAGAGATTTGATTCCAACGGCAATACACAGTTCCCTGCTTCTGGTTTTCATTACCATGGTCAAATAATGAAATACTATCACAGGGAAAGTGCTATGGTTCAAAAAGGGCCCTGAACCGATTGGTCCACCGGGTGAGGTGAATAGGGTCACCCATAGGTTTTTCAAGCAAAAAATTGAATATCTCCTATTCAACACTAGCGTGGACCAAATGGGTCACGAATCTTTAAAAAAAAGTGTTTTCCAAAACCACCAGTATTTTTTTTTTTTTTTTACAATTTTTTCGGGCTGTACAACAAAAAAGCGAATTTCTCAATAACTTGTTTATTTATAAAAAGTGGAATAAATATTTATTCAGTCTTTAAATGCTATTTATCACGTGAAATGACTGATATATTGAGTAGGTAAACATTAACCATGACTGAACATTATTCTAAACCAAATAAATTATCACAATCGAGGAATGTTTAAGCTCGAAAATTGGAAGGAACTAGAAGAATTAGAAAAAAACTGACTGATAAAATTAACTGACTGAAGGCACTAGAATTAAAAATCACAATGAAGAATCAAGTTAAAAAAAATCACAATGAAGAATCAAGAATGATTGAATCAATTAAAAATCACAATGAAGAATCAAGTTAAAACTTGATTGAGACTCAATGCATCACAATTGGGAAGCTCCAAATCACTCCAAATGAGTGGCATCAACCATGAAGTGGTAGTGTCCTCGTTGAAGCTTCTTCAACCTTACAATCACTCCTCAGACAAACAAAAAGTTGCTGACCCGATTCGCCCCACTTTTGCCCCAAAACTGCCTCCTGGCGAAAAAAAAATCAAAAAAAATCGAAAGGTTAATGCCACTGCTGTCAAATTCGGAGGGAATTATCTAAACAAGTTCAGGGTTGTGTTATCACAAGCACAGGCTGCCTACCTTCACACAGTTGGCGGGGTGAACAAAGTTTGTGGGCTATTGTAAAACAGCTGATTTAGGCATCGCCATTTTCATAGCCGGGTAGCACCCATGGCGGACAGTAGATCGTTAGCTAATCGATAAATTGACGCATCGATACCTAAGGAATCGAATGCCGTTTGGATCGCCTCGATATCTTTGTCCGTTGCCGATATTTTTCGATTTTAGTAATTTCCCCGAAAATTGACCCTATTCACCCCACTGACCCGATTCGCCCCACCTTACGGTACCCATCAATAATGCCTACTTCAAAGTTTGTTCAAGTTTCACTACCTATCAACAAAATCCAAAAGAGCCATCACTTTGGTTTATTATTCTGTGAATAATACACCTACCTATGTATTCGCTCAGCAAACAATTTTTATAACACCCCTTCAAAAATTTTTCTTTTCCGTTTCAAGGTGCGTAGATTCCAAAAACGCTGCAAAGTCCTTGTAACATGGGTTTATTATTCTACTGGACATACGTACAGAAATTTTGGCTGTTCATTTATTGTTTTGGTTTATTATTCTGTGAATAATACGCCTATGTATTCGCTCAGCAAAAAAATTGTATAACACCCCCTCAAATTTTTTTTCTTTTCCCTTTCAAGGTGCGTAGATTCCAAAAATGCGATGTCCGCCCGCCGGCAGTGTCCCGCAACACACAACAAACTCACAACTTCCAGAACTATTTAAAAAATTTGAGATAACGGCGTTCTGGGGACTTCAACCCCCTATTTTTCACCCCTTAGGGATGATTGACATTAACGCCGAGCTTCGAGGAACAACTAGACCTCAAATGGGACCTATAAACCGAATTTAGTCAATTTTGGTAGCTAAGAAAAGTCGAAGTACGGCGTACGGCGGACGGACAGAAATGTTTTTATTGCATTTTCGGATTCTACATACCTTGAAACGGAAACCATCAAATTTTGAGGAGGGGTTAAACATGTTTTGTTCATGCTCGATTCCAAAGGTTCATTATTGAAAATAATAAACCAAAATCTGAAAAACGTTGAAATCTGGATCTTCAAATTGGGATAGGTACATGGTCTGTCGGCCTCTTGACAGACACTTCTGAGAAATTTCAATTCAGCAAAATCATCAGCTTAAAAAATGGACACCCAAAACGAAATGGCCAATGAAACAAACACTACTTTCATGAATGTAAGATTCCACGAATATTCATGGACTGCCCATAAAGTTATGAAGTCGATTTTTGCTAAGCATTGGAGAAAATAGTGACGTACCACCCGAAACTTTCTTTCTTTTTCTGGTCCGTGGATGATTCCACTGGGTCCCTTTTGTGTTATGGCTGCAACGGATAGAAACAACAAAATTACTGTAAGCCTTCGGCAATGATACGCTAATGCAAAGGTAATAATACAACATAGTATTTGAGGAACTAGAGGATAAAACTAAGGTGAGAAAATGTGAAGCCCAAAGATCCCATGAGATATAACTCCGGTATGTACCCAAGTAAGTACAAAGGTAGGACTTCACGATATTAATGCGCACTAAGTACGAGTGTTAATTTCTGTTGGCGTGTTAAAAACTTGTATGTTGTATGGGGTTGTTGAATACAGTTTCGTCAGACTACAGTTTCACAGGTACCTCTGTTAAGTCATGATTATTTTAGTCAGGATGCTTACGAGCGGCATGACAAGTAGATAGGTAACTACTGATCAGATTTAACAGTAATTGCCGAACTTTAGAGCTTATACTCCGATTCTGGTGGCTTTTTGTCCTGTTTGGCTTTTTGCTGTACCTGTCTACCAAAAATAACGACCCCCATTAATTCATGGTCTTACTCGAACAGGAATTCAGTGATCTACTCAGAAGGGGTGCCCAGGAAAATAATAAACCGCTGAATTTTGAAAACAGATAGGTACCTAAAGCTTATTATTTAGGAAGTGAATTTTAGACATCACTTACTTGACGTAATAGACACAACCATCAGACGTAGCTCTCTCTTCCCACCCAGGAGGGAGTTCGTCTTCACTGTCTGAATCTGCGAAATAACCGGCCATGCAGCAGAAACCTGGAATAATGGACGTTGAGTAGCCCAAGAAATGACCTATTTGAATAGGTAAACTAGAACGTTAAATTCGAACGTATTTCGGCTAACGAAGCACCATTCAACAAATCGAGCCTATTATGCGCGCGGTACTATAAGCTGGATTACTGCCTACATTGCTGGGAAACAGCGATTACGCGAAAGTTATACACCATCAGAAATTAGTTCCGGTAAATCCACACAAAAAATGTTTTGAGGAGATTGATGAAACTGAATGTGGGTAGGTACCTTGGTTATCAAACGCGCAACGCCTCGGCTTCTCGGGTGTCCGGGTCCACAGATAACAACTTCTCGATAAATTAATATCTCTGCTCTCGACCCCAAAACAAACTCACTCTGAT
Source organism: Leptopterna dolabrata (assembly GCA_954871275.1). Classification (NCBI taxonomy): domain Eukaryota; kingdom Metazoa; phylum Arthropoda; class Insecta; order Hemiptera; family Miridae; genus Leptopterna; species Leptopterna dolabrata. Next base: position 41,270,488 of record OX940975.1, read on the forward strand.
TAAATCTAAAGAAAGGGCGTGTCCGTATGTCATTCGCAGGTGATATATTATTATTATTATTATTATGCTTCAGAGCATAGAATACTGATACTAACGTTCAGATCTTTGCTTAACATTGAAGGATTGAAGCCGTGCTTCAGAGGATGGCTACAGCCCTTCGCTTGACGTTGACCCGAAGCATAACTAATACAATATTGAATATTGAAGCAACGTGAGTAAAAGGTCAACACTAATGATAACCAGTTCTTCCAGTTCTTCCTGTTCTTCTTCTTCTTCTTCTTCTTCTTCTACTCTTTTCTCAAGTCCTGGCTGTTGGCAGACCTTCCAGAAAGATGTATTCCGAAGACCGATAATTTAGTACCGATATTCAGTAGATGTGAACGTTTCCGCCAAAGATTTTGGCCCGTCATGCCAGTTATCAAAAATGTGGACACCTATTTTGCTTCCTCACTGCCGGAAGGTAGGGAAGCCTTGGATTCGTGACTGAGTAAAAGAAGTCTGCCCATTTTTTTTGTCGGCCAATTGCTGCCAATTTGAGTAGGCATTATAGCCTTTCGAAACAATCGAACATTTATGCAAATATGGGTGTTTTCGCGAGTCATGGCATATTCTAGTCCCCTACTAATAATAGTACTTGTCCCTAATTTTGGTTTATTATTTTCAATAATGAACCATTGGAATCGAGCATGAAAAAAAAATTCTTACCCCCCCTCAAAATTTGATGGTTTACGTTTCAAGGTACCTATGTAGAATCCAAAACTGCAATAAAAACATTTCTGTCTGTCCGCCGTCATCATCATGATCATTTGGGCCCTAGTTGTGTCCCGAAACTTTTCAGCCCGATCGGAATATACCTACCCAGGGGTGTTATGAGTGAAAATGTGTGTAAAAATAGGTACTTTTTGCTTTTTAGCAACATGTTGGTAACATGAGCTTTTGAGGTATCGTTTTCCATGTTTTTGGGGACGAGAAGACCGAATATGACGTCGATTTTGACCAAAGAGTGGAAAATTGAGTTCTACCAAATGTTCAGCTCCCAAAATTGATTTTTTTATGGGTCAAAAACCTGGGAAATCGTCTGAAATCACCACCAGTTTGTATAATAACACTGGAAAAAGTGTCATCACGTGGATCAAGACGATTAAATGGCACTACCAATGATCAAAGATAGTTAAAAAAAAAAGAGTGTACCTAATTTGTGTTTTAGGGACCAAAATTAATGGAAACCATCAGAAATAGCTATTTCGATTATTACGCATGAAAGAAACAATAAATGAACAGCCAACATTTCTGTAGGTATGTCCAGTAGAATAATAAACCCATGTGACAAGGACTTTGCAGCGTTTTTTTACGTTATTAAATTTGTCTTGAGCTAATCAATTTTTTGAGACCACCCGGAGCATCGTACATCCAGCCGTTCGTGAGCACCAAAAAGCTTCATCAACACGATCGTGAATCAAACTATATAAATCCGGCCCCGATATCATAACTACGGAGCATCTGATTATAATCGAGGGCTGTATGAAGTAGAGTTGTTTGTTCTGCGATATTATTTAATTTGAAAATTGATGGACTATTGGATTTTGTTGGTAGGTACTTCTGAATCTTGAACAAACGTTGAAGTATTATTGATGGGCAAATTATTACACACCGGCAAATTATTACACAACGGTAAATTATTACACAACGGCTCATCTACCCAGAAGGGGCTGGATTTTGTTGATAGGTACTTTTGCAACTTGAACAACCGCTGAAGTATTATTGATGGGTAAATTATTACACAATGGCAAATTATTACACAACGGGTTAGGCTCTTAGGTATGTAGTTGAATAGGATTGTGCCTATCAATATCAACCAATTGTCAAATTGCAATTTCATTAATATTAGGGTCATCAAAATTGGATTTTAGACGCTCAAGTTCATTCCTGTCATGTCCCCTTGAGTAAATATTGCAACTACCTACGTTATTGTAAATTTAATTGCAACTTCACCAGGAAAATGAAATCTGTCTGAGTGTCTATCGGATTATTTCTTCAATTACCTTGTTGTTAATGTTGGATTGTTCTAAACCACGTGAACTGGAATCGGCAGTGGCAAGCTCCAAGTGTTCTGGTTGAGAAACTCGAAAAGTAGAACTCTGGTTAGCTGGGAAGTTGTTCTCAGGGAAGCGTCCAAGCGTCCTGAGTCCTGTAAGGTTGTGTGAGCAAGAGGGCTTCCTCTGCTGTGAAGGGAGGGGTGGAGCTCCGGTACTGCCAACCTGCAAGAATATTCTGGAGATGGTGTGAGAGGAGGCGCCAAATGTAAAATTGATCATTCATAATTTCACACTCCCTCCTGATCAATTTTAGAACACCTCAAGCCTTCTTCAGAAGATGGGCTTGATATTAGTTCTAGTTTTAAGTGACATTCATTTCACTTATTCATCAAATTTTAAACTATTGGGTAGAGACTCAAAAGGAGTTTAAGTGACATCAATTTCACTTATTCATCGATTTAGAGCTTTATTGGGAGATATACATCAAAGAATTTAATTGTTTTTCATCAAATGAATTTACGTCAGAGGGTTAAAATAGATTGTAAATTTTGAAAAATTTATATGACCCCATGGTCTCACACAATGGCGAACCTCTCTTTACTGCCAGACGTCTGTAGAACAAAACAAACAAAAACAAGTGTTAGTTCATGGCATATTTTAGGAGCTTGTCTTTCCTAGACACAAGCTCAGCAATACTTCATTTGGGATAGGCCCAGTGGAGTCTTGAGTGTTCGTTTGTAGAGCACTCTCTTAATGCCACCGATGCTGCCGGAGAATCACCCGTAAGCCTCTTCCACTTTGTGAGAGAAGAGGCCATCAACCGGGTTCTTAAATGAAAATAGGGACAGATGTCAAAATAGATCTTTCAGGTCTCATTGACAAGGGGCTCGGTGCCCGTCCCTTTGGGGGAAAAAAAAAATCCAGCCCGTCGTCCCAGATCCAATCAACACCCCTGCAATTTATTCCCCTAAATCATCTCAACGAGTTACAGCTGAAGAAGAAACTGAAAAGCATAAAACTCAACATACCTACGTCCGACATGACTGCGGCCAAGATAGCACACAAGAGCAGAAGGGTCAGTTATGGATCCTGTAACGAGATAGAATCCATCCAATGGTTGAATTCTTTCCAAGTCAGCACTGGAAAACCTCAAGAATCTCAAGTGGATGATAATCCCTCACACATTGTCCAACGAATTATAAGAGCCACTCAGAACCTAAAAAGAGAACGAGAGAGTCACGTGATATTTCAGTGGGTACCTAGCCATTGCCACATCAACGGAAATGACATTATTGACAGAATGGTACAAAAATAATAACTGACTCGGACGGACATTATGACAAACTTGACATTGGTGAACATAAAGACTTAGTGACTACGCTGAAACAACACAAACTGTATAACTGGACAGAATCTTAGAACACAATGATATCGGATTATTTCTTCAATTACCTTGTAGTGTTATGCTCTAAGCCACTTGAGCTGGATTCTGCAGTGGCAAGCTCCAAGTTCTCTGCTTGAGAAAATCGAATTGTGGCGGTCTCAGGTTAGCTGGGGTTGTACTCGGGATAGCTCTCGTGCGGTCCGTGCGGTTGTGTTGGTCGGATGACTTGCACTCAGGGGAAGTGAGGGGCGGAGCTCCAGTACTGCCAACCTGCAATAATATTCTCGAAACGGGGTGAGAAGAGGCGCCAAATATGAAATTGATCATTCATAATTTCACACTCCCTCCTGATCAATTTTAGAGCGCCTCAAGTCTTCTTTAGAAGATGGGCTTGATATTAGTTCTAGTTATAAGTGACATCTATTTCACTTATGACCCAAAAGGAGTATAAGTGACATCAATTACACTTATTCATCGAATTAGAGCTTAATTGAGAGATATGAGTACATCAAAGAATTTAAGTCAAAGGGTTAAAATGGATTATAAATTTAGAGAAATTTATGTGACCCTAGAGTACAAGAGAAGGACTGGAGTCTCGTCTCACACCATGCCGACCCTCTCTTTACTGCCAGACGTCTGTAGAGCAAAACAAACAAAACAAGTGTTAGTTCAAGGCATATTTGAGGAGCTTGTCTTTCCTAGATACAAGCTCGGCAATACTTCATTTGGGATAAGCCCAGTGGAGTCTTGAGTGTTCGTTTATAGAACACTCCCTTAAGATATGGACTCTTAAGTTATTTCCAAGTTGAAGGATGGTGTTATCATCCTTCAGATTGACACAAGATGCTACAAACATCTAACACCATAATCTTCATTCCATCAGTCTTATACGACCATCATCAATAGAATATTGTTCTTCCTCGGTCCAATTGACCAGTTAGCTTCCATCAAAATTCATCAGCTAACATCTTCGAATGGTTATTATAACCAACATCAAATTCCCAAAGTTTAGGCATCCATGAAAGATACCACTAACTTGTTCCGGAATTTTGAACAACGCGCCCGTCAATGGCTTAGTGAAAATGTCACCACATTGTTCACTCGAGGGAATCCATCTAAGTTCAATTTTTCCCTCCTGCACCTGTTGACGAACAAAGTGCATATGTAGGTTTACTACATGCTTCAACGCTTTCGACTCATCCGTTTTAGCCAGAGCTATGGCTGCTCGATTGTCCTCAAATACGGATGGAGTTAACTTAAGCGCCAGTATTTGATTGCACATTTCCTGCAATCCTGCGAGTTCTCGACAAGCGATTGACATCGATATGTATTCACTCTCTGCTGATGACAGAGACACCTGCGTCAGCTTCTTCGATTTCCACGATATAACATCGTCCCAAAGCTTGATTACATATCCACAAGTCGAGAGTCCCTGTTTGTCATTGAGACCCAGTGAAGCATCGGGATAACACTCCAATTCGTCAGTGTTCCCTCTATAGAGCAATCCATAATCCAGAGTTCCTCTAAGATACTGTAGAACTCTCAATGCTCTATGCCAGTCTTCGCTTGTGTAAGAAGTTTGTCTTCTACACAACATATTCACTGCATAAGTGATATCTGGTCTTGTCCCATTCTGAAGATACAAGAGAGACCCCACCAACTGCCTGTAGGGCACATTTGGCTTTCCATGTATCTCTTGCTTCTCATCTATTTTTGCTTGAACCATCGGGGTGTTTGCCACTGCTTTTGAATTTGGGTCAAACTTGTTCAGCAACTTCTCAATAAAGCTCCCTTGATGAATGAACATCTTTCTCTGAGCTCTATTCCTCAGTATCTCAATTCCCAGATACAACTTCGGAGTACCAAGATCCTTAATTTGGTATTCCTGAGCTAGAATCTCTTTTAGCTCCTTTCCTTTCTTCGTGGAGTTTGTTGCCAGTAGGATATCATCGACATACAGTATTAATATGGCAAACTCCTTGTCTTGTCTCCACACAAAGATGCACCTCTGGTGAGGATACACTTCAAAGCCCAGTTTCTCCATGGCTTCAGAAAATCGAATATGCCATCTCTTAGGAGAAACCTTAAGACCATATATGGCCTTCTCTAGTTTTCACACGTGACTGAGATAGGTTCCTGCTTGAATTTGTATATTCAATCCACCCTTCCGGAATTTGAATATACACTTCTTTTTCAAGCACTCCATTCAGAAATGCCGTCGTCACGTCCAACTGATATAGGTTCAGATCCATCTTATTAGCAATGGACAAAATGAACCTAACGTCGTTCAGTCTTGCAACAGGTGAGTAGACCTCCGTCAAATCATACCTGTTTTTATCTGCAAAGCCTTTTGCAACCAGTCTGCTTTTATACCTCACAGAGCCATCCGCTTCTGCTTTCCTCTTATGAACCCACTTCGTTCTAATCACCTTTGTGTTCTGAGGAAGTTCAGACTTTGGTATTAGTCTCCAAGTATCATTTTCTTCTAATGATTTAAACTCTAGCTTTATGCGTTCTTTCCATCTAGCTGAATCCTTCGAGCTCATTGCTTCTGCATATGTCTCAGGCTCATTGCCTTCAGCAAAGTGTGCACATTCTTCTATAGTCTCGAGGAAATCATATTCTTCATTTCCTCCAATGGCTTCTTCAAGTTCAACATCTATTGTAGAGGATTGATCACCACCTTTTTCTTCATGATGTTCATCTATAACATTCACTGGTGGTGGTTGTTCCTCAGTCTCTACTTGTTCACTTTCAGAGTGCTGGAGCTGTTGGGGCTCCGTTATGCTTTCATCTTATCTCTGAAGTGACAGTTCCTCGATTGTTTGTACCCTCGGACACCTCAGTCGTTGGACCCCAGGAGAATTCCAGCTGTTCACTTCCAAGCAGCTCCCTCCCTTCTTGATGTCCTGACTTTTCTAGGTTGGTCCCATAGGTCCTGGCTTCGATAAAGTCAACATGCTTCGACCTGATCAGCTTTTTGTTTGCTGCATCCATTATCAGATAGCCTGTTTGTTGACACTCTAAGAGATACCCCTTTTTGCTTCGTGGTTGCATTTTTCCTTTTGCAGCCACAAGGTAGTACACTTCGCACCCAAATCTTCTAACATATTTTAGATCGGGTTTTGCCCCAGTAACCATCTCATATGGTGACTTGAATTTATTCGAGGCATTTGGTACTCTATTATGGATAAACATAATATTGTTCAGCGCATATCCCCAGTACGAGTTTGGCATTCCTGCTGATATCAACATCGCTCGTATCTTCTGCTGCAGCTCCAGGTTCAACCTTTCCGAGCATGCATTATGTTGTGGGGTTGCTGGCTCACATACTGTCAGTGTGATTTTCTCGTCTGACAGTTTCTTCTTCATCAACATTGTCTTGTACTCACTTCCTCCATCTGTCCTGATTTCCACTACTTTTCGGCTGTCACCTGTTAGTAGTCTAATCTCCGACAGACACTTCGACAGGGCAAGATGAACTTGCGTTTTGTCTGGCATCCCATAAGCAAATGCATACCTCGTGCAGTCATCTGTGAACGTGATCATGTATCTATAACCAGAGGTCCACGCTGCTGGTTTTATGGGTCCTTGAAGATCAGAGTACAATCTTGAAAAAGGCGTCTTCGACCTTTGTCTCTCTTTATTGCATGGCTGTCGTCTAGCTTTTGCCAATTTGCAATCTTCACAGTCCAGAACATCGTCTCCAACTCGTATTTTTACATCTGTCTCTTTTAGCACTTTTACGAGATAATTTTTGGAGATGTGGTTCAGCCTCTGATGCCATAGCATCCCTGGACTTGCTCTCGAGGTCTGAACTCCTTCAACTGTGCTAGTGAGGGTTGGGTTAACCCTCGGACTCAAATGTTCCTCTCCTACACTCGGTGGTGCATTAAACTCATACTCGTGATGCGAGTTTTCCTCTAATGAGTTTTCATCTACTCCACTTGTACCTGGCTCGCTTATCTCACTGTTCAGTCTCCTAGCATCTGGTTCGCTATGTTGCATGCTCCTCCCTCCCAGAACAATGTCTGACACATTGGGCTGCTCCGCAACATCTCCCAGATATACTCGTTTCTTTTGAGGAGACTCATCTATACCAAGCTCTGCCATTATAGCAGATCTTTTCTTCGGTGTAGCCCCTACAAGTGGCAGTTTAAACTTCAATCGCCAAATTCTCCCATCAAACTTACCCTCCTCAATCAACCTACCAGTCGCTGTGTCTTTTACAGACACTCCTCGACCGGTGAAGGTTGCAGCTAAGGAATTACTCAAAATTTTGCGAAGTGCAAAAAGGTTCACCGACAGGGATGGCGCAAAAAGTACATCACGCAAACGTCCTAGAATTCCATCATTCTCAATTATAATGTCTCCCATTTCCTCAACAATTAAATCAGACTCGGAATTCCCATTTGCGCACGAAATCCGCTTGGGAACATCTAACCGTCTACATAGCATCGGACTGGACAACCCACACCTGGCGGTGAGGTTCATCATAATCCTCGTCCGGACCACATATGACAAGAGCCTTCCCTCTCTTGTCCCTCAACTCTTTAGCCTTCGATAAGGGCATTCTATTCATCGCAGGCTTCGGGCTTGCACCCGCCTGGGCTTGCCATTTGGCTAGCCTCTCCTGTGCCTGCTGCCCTTTGCCTCTGACCTTGCCGCCTACTGATCCACCATTTTGCCGAGGGCAATTGCGACTTTTATAGTCGCCTATGGTTTTGCACGAGTAGCAAAACCACCCCTCAGTTCTGCATTTAGATGCAAAATGGCCCGGCTTGTTGCATTTAAAGCAAACTGTCCTCTTCGACACCTTGCCGGCACTCGTCTTCCTAAATTTTGGCTTCCCGCCATGTCCAGAACTGGACGTCCCCTGCTCTTGAGGAGCTTTCCGGGACTTGTCGCCCTGTCTGGACTGGCGCTGCCTAGTCCACAATGCCCCACCAGGAGCCGTCTCTCGACGGTTTTCTTCCTCCTGGCGTCTCCCCACTTCAACGAATTTCTCCTGAAGCTTCCGGAGATCAACGTCATCTGTCTTGTCAGCCTCCGCCGTGTATAAATCGGGCATGGCTGAACGGATTGAGAAGAGAAAGTTGTACACTTTATCTTCTTCGTTGAGAGCTGTGTACTGCCCTAACTTCTCTGCTAGGTCGTTAAACCTGGCCATGAATGCCATTGGTGTCTCAGCCTTCGGATTGTACTCTATTTTCTCAATTTTGGCACGAAGGCCAAACTTATAGTGCCTACTCTTTGGCTGGCAGAGGGCCTCCAGGCACTTCATGAGTTGCATCGGGTCTTTTTCACACTTCACTAGCGCGTGCAACTCATCATCTATGCACTTGACTATAAATGCTAGCACCCTTCGTTTGGCTACTTGCACACTAGCCTCAGTAAACTCTCTTGGGATTTTAGAATTATCTTCCACTAGGAAGGCGCAGTTCTGGCTCTCCAGCTCAGTCACTATCCTCGCCCTCCAAGTCTCGAAATTCGCTCCATAAGTCAGCTGCGTATCAAGTTTCGCAAACTGAATCTTCATTGCTAAGATCATCGACTGGCTATCAGTCATCCTCTGAGAGGTCCGACTGTGAGGGACTTGTTGTGGGACACTTGAGGTGCCCACCACAACGCCTGCGATCGCAGAGATCAACTCCTGCATTCGTCCCATAGCCATAGCCTCCTCGAGCTTATGGAGCTTCTCTCTCATTCCCTCCTCGGGACTCAATTCCCTTGGGGTTTCAGGTGCAGTAGCTTGTTGGGCTACTCCACCTTCCTCCCCTGTTTGGCTTTCGCCCATCTCCTCTTCTCCCAATAACGCTCTCTCCTGCTCCTCTATCTCCATCTGTATCTCACTGGCGCTCATCTTGCTGCTCTGTGAATCCAAACCAAAAACAGACAAACAAACCCAAAACAGAACTCTAGGTATTGTAACCTCATCGATAGAAAGTAAATAAATATTTACTTTCATCTGTATTGTGGTGTTTGTCTACTCCAGGAGCACTATAAACATTCATCGGGAGATAAGCAGTCAGTTCCATCTATTGAACTGTATAAACTGCTCTCCATTAAATGTTTGCCTCTAATGCAATAAAGAGAGGAGCACTCAGTTCCATCTATTGAACTGGAGCACCTGCTCTACATCTAATGTTGTTGCAAAAAAAAAATTTAAAACTTTCCTTCTATTGCTTAACCTGACACAGTGCTGTTTAGTCGCCCATATCCGGCAACTACTCCTATTTTAAAATTCAAGAAAATTTTAAATTTCTTCAATAGCCCAAGTCCGGCTTTTAAAATTTTCAATCACATCAATGGGCCCAGATCCGGCCAAAAGAAAATTCACTTCTATCATCTATATTAGGCCCATGTCCAGCCATAAAAAAAAATTAAAATTCGTTTGTGCTTACAGCCGGTCATCAAAGTTAGTTAACACTGTAATTTGCACCATCAAACCTCGATTTTGACTTTTTATTCTGGTATATATACATCATTGAACTCAATTTCAACAACTCTACTTAGCCACTCTTATTAATTCTCTCTAATAGCACTGGTCTCTTGATAAGCTCTTCTAATTAGTTTCATCATCAAACTTCATCAAATGCAACAACCCTCTAGTACACAACCGTTACCATCATCTATTATGGTTCCCCTTTCCTCAGCTAACCAGTACATCTATCCAATATACCAAGGTAGGTAGGTGGCTAATTTTAGGTACCAGAACCAAACATCCTTGACAGGGTATGTAAACCGCCTCAGCGAGAAAACATCCCCTATATGTCAGAAAATCCACGTTGGGTCATGATTGTATTCCCTAAACATGGTTGGCGAAAAAGAAGGAAATCCCCTAGGCGGACCCTTCTCCTCCCCAACATCATGTTTGCCCATTCCGGTCGCTTTCCGCCTTTTCTTCGAATGCCCACATGTGCGGATTGTGTTATTTATAACTAACACCTCTCTAAAGGATTTTTAACTTCGACATCAAATAACAGGACCATCTCTTCCTGTTTGTGCCCCTCTCTCCGGGCACTATGTTCCACATCCGAACATCTTCTGTCTGGTAAGACTCTAATTTCATCATAGGAAGTCAATAACCTATACATCTATGTACGTACATACTCTAAATTTGCATAAACATTTCTTACGCATGCAGCCAGACCGTTATTTCTGGGAATCCGTTATAAAAACCCAGCATAGATTGTCCCCAGTACTGCATCAATAATATATTATGGACACATCTATGATTTCATCAGCAGGAATTACAAAGAGAAAGATCTGCTAGCAAACATCGATCTTTCCTCAACCCGCCCTTCAAAACATCGAGTGGGCTTCCGAGCTGTTGGACAACAAAAAGAAAACACGAAAAACGATCTCTCATCAACTCTCTTGATCGGTTTTATTTTCATTTCATCGCGTTTGTTTCGCGTATTTATTCGATTGTTGTCCTAATTCGCGAGGACTATACCTACCCCTCTGACCTCAACCCGAACCCCCAAGCGGAAATTAACGCGCGATCTTTCGATCATTATTTATCAACAATAATTTTCGTGAAATTCCGTGGGTGAGGTTGTTACTTTTATTTAAAATCGTCAGGAATTGTTAAGCTCGGAACATCAACTCGGGGCTTAGCCTTCTTGGAATTAAATAAATCAAACATCAAAAGATTCATTCCCTGGCTGTTCACCCTAACTTCTCAACATCGCATCATATCCGAGTTCCCCAGGGTTTCGAATTTCCCCAAGCCCCTTATCATCTATATTTTAGTGCTTCCAAAATATCATTTCCTGGTTGATTATACATGATATTCAACCCAGATACTTTCTAGCGAATAGATGAACTCGGATAAGATGCAGCGACCCCGGCAAGGAATACAACATGAGCTTGTGACTGAAACATGGGGGAATTTAATCCTCTAATGCACAAGACTACCCAACGGCGCCGTATCGGATTATTTCTTCAATTTACCTTGTTGTGTTATGCTCTAAGCCACTTGAGCTGGATTCTGCAGTGGCAAGCTCCAAGTTCTCTGCTTGAGAAAATCGAATTGTGGCGGTCTCAGGTTAGCTGGGGTTGTACTCGGGATAGCTCTCGTGCGGTTGTGCATAGAATACTGATATTACCTGTAGGGATGAAAATCGATTATCGATTAAATCGAAAAATCGATTATTCACCACCGATTTTCGATTATTTTGAAATCGATTAAACGCGTCGATTAAAATCGAGAAATCGATTATTGGACCCCAAAAATCGATTTTCCGTCCTTTTGTTTCCAGCCAGTAGTTTTGTAAAATTTCATCAACAATTGCCTATCTTACATAGGTGGATATTTAATAAATTACAGTTTTATCAAGTCCCATCAGTTTTGCATTGTAGTATAATATACCTTTTTTGTAATTTGCAGTACTTTTTTATTGAACGTCTTTATTTTTTGTCTCGTATACTACTTGTACTTACCTACTTGAGTGATTGAACCCAGCTACTCATCTTTTTTACTATTATTATTTTTATCATTTACAAAAAGCTACAATCAATTTTTCCGATTTAAGCACTAAAAATAAAATTTCCGATGGATTTTTTTTAATGTTAAAATTTAAATAATCGATTATTGTTGAAAATCGATGTTTTAGAACCAATTATTCGATTTAATCGATTTCCAGTACTGCCAACCTGCAATAATATTCTCGAAACGGGGTGAGAAGAGGCGCCAAATATGAAATTGATCATTCATAATTTCACAAATGACACCTCAAATGACAAGAACACCTCAAAAATGATCACTCCGCAGAAACCCTCCGAACAATCTACAGAAAAATCGACTACATCAACAACAAATCTATGTCCACACATGGCGCGAAGTCTGGACAAATAATCACAGGAAAAAGAAGGAAGAAGAAGAGGTTGAATTCTTGAATTCCATCCACATTGACGTTTTTGTTGTGGAAAATTTTTCTTTTAATTCATATTTATCTATTTGTATATCCAATTTTCTGTTCCCTGTTTGATTTGAAAAGGTGGCGGAGATGGCCGCCTGCCTTGAGTCGAGTTTTGATTCATGGCTAACGTTGAAGTTGCAATCCTTGAACACGGACGAAGGAGTTTTTGGCAGCTATATCACAGGAATACTCACTGGGGATGAAAGCCTCGAAGAAAAGACTGAAGCGCTAGAAGGGATAATCTCGGAAATAACTGTGAGTATGATAGGTAGGTAATGTGGCGTGGGTATAATTTGTTTTTAATAATATTGTTTCTGGCTAAATTCAAGTTGATTATGTATGTTCCGGCTGTAATGTGAGCCTTTCGAGTAGGTACCTATAGTAAAACAGTAATGTAGGTTTAAAATTAAATAATATTATCACAACACAAATCCTAGGACACAGGCCTGTGGTTTCATAAGAGACAATTTCATAAAAGTAGCGGCGAAATGGGGCGGGGACAGATGGTGACTTCCTTATGGCTGATTGGTTGACACCTACTGGAAACGCAAAAACGCTGCAAAGTCCTTGTCACGTGGGTTTATTATTCTACTGGAAATACGTACAGAGATTTTGGTTGTTCATTTATTTATTTTTTTTCATGTGCAATTGTTGAAATGGCTATTTTTGATGGTTTCCACCAATTTTGGCCCCCAAAAACGCGAATTAGGCTCGGCTTGTTTTTTAAACAGATTATTTTTGGTCATTGATAGTCCAATTGTCTAGCTAAATAGTCCATTTAATTGTCTTGATTCACCTTTTCATACTACCTACTTCTAGTGTTTTTATACGAATGTATGGTGATTTCAGTTTCCCATGGTTTTGACTAATAGAAAAATGAATGTCGGCAGCTTAACCTTCGTTACAACCTTAATTCTTCACTCTTCGATCAAAATCAACCTAATATTCGGTCTTCTCGCTCTAAAAAACATGGAAATGATACCTCACAAGCTCATGTTCACTAAAACCTCAAAAATCCCTCGAAAACCCCATTTTTCTCCCATAACACCCATGGGTGTATATGCCAATCAGAATGCCGCGTTTCGGAGCACAACTAGGACCCAAACTGTGTGCGGAAGAACGACGATTTTAGACCAAAATTTAACGTAAATTTAAGGCTAAAACTTCGTTAGAACCTCAATTTTCCACTCTTTGGTAAAAATCGACTTCATATTCGGTCTTCTCGTCCTAAGAACATGGAAAGCGATACCTCACAAGCTCATGTTACTGTTACTAAAACACAAAAAGTACATATTTTTATACCCATTTTCGCTCATAACACCATTGGGTATATTTCGATCTGGCTGCAAAGTTTCGGGACACAACTAGGGCCCAAATGGAGCATGTGTGCGAAAGAACGAATTTTTCGGACCGAAAATGAAGCCGATATACTTGATACGGCGGACTGCGGAACGACATTGCATTTTGGTTTCTTATTCAGTGAATAATACACCTATGTAATCGCTCATCAAAAATTTTGTATAACACCCCTCAAATTTTTTCTTTTACGTTTCAGGGTGCGTAAAATGCAATATTCTTCCGCCCTATCACGTATGCCGGCTTCATATTCGGTCTAAAAAATTCGTTCTTTCGCAAAGATGCTCCATTTGGGCCCTAGTTGTGTTCCGAAACTTTGCAGCCAGATCGGAATATACCCAGGGGTGTTATGAGTGAAAATAGTATAAAAATAGGCCCTTTTTTGTGTTTTAGTCATATGTTAGTAATATGAGCTTTTGAGGTACCATTTTCCATGTTTTGGGGACGAGAAGACCGAATATGAAGTCGATTTTGACCAAAGAGTGGAAAATTGAGGTTCTAACGAAGTTTCAGCCTTAAATTTACATTAAATTTTGGTCCAAAATCATCGTTCTTCAGCACACAGTTTGGGTCCCCATTTTGGAACAAATTTGGGTCCTTATTGTGCTCCGAACACGGCATACACCCAGGGGTGTTATGGGAGCAAAATGGGTATAAAAATGGGGGTTTTGGGGGGATTTTTTAGGTTTTAGTGAACATGGGCTTGTGAGGTATCGTTTTCCATGTTTTTTAGGGCGAGACGACCGAATATTAGGTTGATTTTAACCGAAGAGTGAAGAATTGAGGTTGTAACGAAGGTTAAGCTCGCGAAATTCATTTTTTATTAGTCAAAACATGGGAATTTGTCTGAAATCACCATACATTTGTATAATAACACTGGAATATCAACAGGTGAATCAAGACAATTAAATGGTACTATCTGTGATCAAAAATAATCTGTTTAAAAAAAACCGAGCCTAATTCGTGTTTTTGGGGGCAAAATTCGTGGAAACCATATGAAAGATACAATAAATGAACAGCCAACATTTCTGTAGGTATGTCCATTAGAATAATAAACCCATGTGACAAGGACTTAGCAGCGTTTTTGGAATCTACGCACCCTGAAACGTAAAAGAAACATTTTTGAGGGATCTTATAAAACATTTTTGCTGAGCAATTACATAGGTGTATTATTCACAGAATAATAAACCAAAATTTCTTGAAGTTCGAGAAGGCGACATGCGAACTCGTTTAGAAAGAGTACTACCAAGCTACCTCGTCCCATGTTTACCGCGATTACGTAAGTACAATAATTCCGTTCAGTTCCAGTGAAGTGCGATCACGCTTCATATTTTCTGGGAGATGAAAAATATTGTTATGAATGACGGTGGTCCTTGGCATACCCCTAGAACTGTCCTCAGTCTGTCTGAAGTAGCTACATCTTCACAAACGTGCAGTGTTCCTTGATTACCTACCGGTTCATGATAGGCTTATTATAATAGTATGTTAATATTATTGTTAGCATTTTATTATGTAGAATGAAATCTCTTTACTTGTTCCACGATTTTACTGATGTTCCCTCGAGCTGCAATCGTGTTTATTGCTAATCCATGCAATAGGACGAAATAGTGCCTATTCCTTTTTATTGATTTCACCTGTTCAAACTAATATAATTATATCTAATATTGACACCTATCTATTTACTTTCGGAAAATGGGTATTGCATTTACAGCCGTGGATAGCTTGCTCAGTCGTATCCACCGAGAGACCTTATTACCTCACTTGATGGGTACCAATAGGGACCCTGCACAGGACTGAAGCAAAGCCCTGTCGGCGGCCCTCCGCGTTATCTGTCGTTCCTCCTAGCTGCCTAATATATCTGCATAGTTCCAAACAGAAAACTCACCTTCCTCCACTTCAACATCAAGCTCAGTGCTGTATTATCTGATTTAATGGCAATCGTATTGTCCACAAGTATCTCGTCGAAGAATGCTATTCAAGTGGTGAACGGCAGAAATCGATCACTCGGGAGTGAAGAAGGGTAATGTCTAACTTTCTTCTCTAAGATTCACCATACCTTTCAGAAACACTCAGGAGACCTCAGTGAGTAAGTGCTGAAAGATGACAGCAGGAATATGAAATATTTTAGAAGTAGCCCTTATTAAATATTAACCGGTGTAATGGGCTTTGCCAGATTATTGCCAGTAGCTGCCATTTGGAGCGCAGCGATCGTTCGGCACGACTGGGTGCAGCCATTTCAATTTGCATAGCCAAACTTTTGGTTTTTCTAATGCGTTGAGGAATGTGAACAACTACTCAGTAGGTACCCAGAGTGCTTGTTTTGGATAAACTGTAATAATTGCCTATCACCAGAGAAGAACATTATTAGAGTTGAAAGTGAGTACCTATGGGGATATATGCTGGATTGGTGTAAGTTCCTAGCTGTGTTGGTTTTAATGTAGCCTCTGGTTTGTGGCAACAATATTAATAATTAAGATCAATTTTTCATCATCATTATTATCATTCAGGAAGACGATATCAACCTCCATTGTCGGGAAATATTAGAGAAGTGGGGCGAATCTGTAAGTGCCACATCCGCCAAGGAAGAGAAAAAGCCAGAGGAAGATGTAGAAGAAAAGTTGGTCCGTCTGCTGGAAACAAATGCACTCAGTACTATTGCTCCCAGAGAGCACACAGAAGAGGAACGTAAAATCCGAGAAGCAATTCTTGCACAATATGGAGAAGTTCAAGTGAGTGGGTACAATATTGACTGTCTATTAAATTTCGGTACCTTGGAGTTGGGGCAGAATGAATCGACCTAAATTAATCAAAGTGAGTCGGAGATAGACTGGGCACCACAATCCACTTCCACTCGGTCAAATATTATTGTCCCATTCCTCATACCGTCACTAGCAACACAGCATCATTCCCCTCTGGGCATGTTTCCCCTGGGCTTTGTTCTCTTCATTCGTGTATGGTGGATTGGGGGAGATTGAGTATAGAGAGTTCCTAGGAGATACGGTCATATCAATACCGCCTCTGGGAGATACTGCTGTTAGAGCGAACAACAAGGATGCTAACGCGTTGCCATGGGTTACGAGGGACAACTGAGCATGATAGATGGTATCTCAAAGTGACGTCAATTCTGACTGATTTTTGAAGAACCGCGAATTCTACCCCCCTTACATCTCAAAACACAAAAGAGAGTCAACAATTTAGTTATTGCAAAATTAAAGTAGGATATAGCTGGTTTTGCTTCTGCAGTAGTTAGGTATTTGGCTGCTCTTGCAGCTGGTATGAAAGTGTGCTATTGCAAAACCAGTTATAAATTTGTGAAACTAGGTTTTATTATGAGGGGTAGGTCTAAACAAATATTTTTTGTGTTTTAGTAACATGAGCTTTTGTGGTACCTATCGTTTTCCATGTTTTTTCGGACGAGAAGACCGAATATGAAGTCGTTTTAACCAGAGTGGAAAATTGAGGTTCTAACGAAGTTTCAGCCTTCAGTTTACGTTAAATTTTGTTCCAAAATCGTCGTTCTTCCGCACACAGTTCGGGTCCCCATTTGGGAGCACATTTGGGTCCTAGTTGTGCTCCAAAGCTCGGCAGCCCGATTTGAATACACCCAGGGATGTTATGGGAGAAAAATGGGGGTAAAAATTAAATGATTTCACATGAAAGAAAACACCCATAACACCCTTGGGTATATTACGATCGGACTGCAAAGGTTCCAGACACAACTAGGGCCCAAATGGAGCATGCGTGCGAAAGAACGAATTTTTTAGACCTAAAGTGATATTTTGGGTAAAAAACGCTTGCATACGAGTCTGCAACGCATTGGGACATTTTCATGTCTTTACCTATTGCTTTTGACATTATTAATATTAAGAGGTAGGTACCTAATTTCAATAAAATAGACGATTCCGGATTAATTATCTTCTACACTCACGATCATTAGTTTGTAAACAAAATATGAGAACAGTTATGCCCATAGCTCCGCTATTCGTATAGTCAATATGTTATGGAGAACATGAAAATGTTCGTTAAATCGAGAGCTTTCCAACGAGTGGTGAACGATTTTTGTGGGTTAAAAAGTGTAGAAAATGAACAAACCTAACAACGGGGTCGTTGTAAGCGGAAATCATTATAAAGGCACTGTAACACAATTTCGTTACGCAATTTCGTGACAGTTTTTTGTGCTATGTGCCAGGGCAAAGACATGAAAATGTCAAAAGCTTAAGCATTTAAAACCATTTTATTTTTTAGGTGAAGAAAAGACAGTACAGAATAGTAGCTACTAACAGAATGTTTTACAGTAGGTACACTAACGCAAAATACGAAAAAATAGGCAAAACAACTTGAGTTAGGTAATCAGAAAAAGTTCTTCAAGGAAGGAAGTTACCTACTGAATTTTTCGTTGTTGCTAAATTTGGTTACAGCAAGAAAGTTTAAACCCATTTTTCACCCTAACTCTCCAACAAAAATAGAAATTTATGGGTTCTGGTTCATTTTGTTGATATTCTCCAAAATTGTGTGTATCTCCAAACAACTTCTGTTTCCTCTTCATTCGTTGATTTTCTTGAGCGGAAACGTGGAGTTAGGTATTTGGGTTGCGAAAACGGTTTTTGTTGTAAGAAAGTTCATTGCGATCACGATTTCATCATAGCACGAGGTCGGAGCTGTAGGTACGGTTTTCACCATGTCAAGTTACTTTGACAGCAGGTCTAGTCGTTACGTTTGACGGGATCGAGAGGCGGTGACGTATGTCTGCGGCCAAATACGTCAACCATATGTTTGGCGCATGCGCTGAACCCTTTTACGAGACGAGGCCGACGCATCTGAGCAATGGTATTATCTCCTAGGAACTCTCTTACGGCTCCTGCACAGTTTTCTCAATATTGATGCCATTTCACCTGCCCCCGACCTCTGCCACCTCAGCAGGAAGCGATTTTTCATCAGGGCTTTGCAGTCTGCCGTAGCTTTTTTAAACGCATATAATTTTTCCATTCCCCTTCAGATGTCGGACCAGGAGTTTGAAGATGATGGTGGTGAAGATGAAGGAGCGGAGAAAAGCTTGATGAAGAATACGAATGTCTCATCCGTCGTTCAAGCAGAAAAAGAGAAGAGAGAAAAATCTAAGGTTGACAGCCAGAAAAAGAAGGACAAGGATAGAGAAGACAGGTGAGAACGTTGATGTCACTGTTTGCATGTTAAGCCAGTAAAATTAGGATTTTTCCAGGAATTAATCGGCGGAAAGCAGTAAATCGTTGTAATTCCTTCAGTTGGTGGTAAATAAGAGTAGTCTGAGTTCGCACGGTCACATTTGGTGAACACAATTTTTGAGAGGAAAAAAAAAACCTCAAAATGCTACACGGAATTTTGAGATGAAAATTTGTAGTGGGGTGCTAAATCCGATTCTGAGATAAAAAATTAAAAAATCCTACACACGTAAATTGCCCTTTCTGGCCCATTCAACCAATATTTGCGTCAAGGAATGTGAATCTCATTTGATATCTGTAGTGATCGGCTGCTCCCTACCTAACAATGTAACTAGCGTCACATAAGGTATAAGCCGCGTCTTGGCGGCTTCCCGGAGCGGGGTTCCCCTACCCCCCTCCGGGTCTGTAACCAGGGGTATAAAAGGCGTTGTAATTATCTAATAAACATGCATTCATCAAGTCACAAACCGACTACCTAGTCTCGTGTACTTCTTCATAGCTTTAGCTCCCGCTGGATCATCACACTGGTCACCCCGACGACGAACACGCAACCTTCACCGGCTACCGGCTTCTGCGAACAGCGTCTCGCCTTCTCGCTTCTAGCGACTGCTCAGCGCGCACCTTCGCTGGCTTCCTGCCCTCCGCGAGCAACATCCCGCCTTCTCGCCTCTAGCGACGGCCCGATACGCACCTTCGCCGGCTTCCTGCCCTCTGCGAGTAGCGCCCTGAATTCTCGCTTCCAGCGACCGCGAAAAACGCACATTCGCCTTGACCTTCAGCGGATTTACAAAGGTCCTTTTCAGGACCACTGTCCGTTTCAGCCTTTTTTCAATTTCAGCCACATCGGATTTTCGCGACCGCAACATCGTCAGAGCAACTTACCCTTGCCCCGACCATCTTCGGACTGAACCGATTCTTTAAGAACCATCGTCCTCTTGCGACCAACAGCGAACCCCCCACCACTCGTCACGACCAATCAGCGTCCTCTCACAAGCGACCAACCAGCGACCAGCTCTACAGCGAACCAATCAGAGAACTTCTCATCGTTCCCGCTGCCTACTTAACGAGAGCGACCACCAACGGAGCACACTCGCCTCAGATCAACCACCAAGAGAACAACCAAGAAGAAAAATGGAAACCAGAGCTACGAAGACACTTGAGACGACACAAGCACCTCTCAAACTGCGGCCTTTCGACCCGGATTTCCCGCACGTCTGGTTCGCGCAGCTCGAACTTATTTTCGCCCAGGAAGGCTTGAAAACTTCTGAAGCCCGCTTCACCCGTGCCTTCCTCGCGCTCGAGCCTCGCTACGCGGACATCTGTACCGACATCGTCGCCTCACACTCCGCAAGCTACCAGACGCTGAAAGACCGGCTTATCGCAGCTCACGCACCCTCGGATGGCTCCCAGCTCTCAACTCTGCTTCAGCCTTCGGTGACAGACGAACTGCCTTCGGCCCTCGCCAGACGCCTTCAACGTGCTCTACCCTCGGAAACTCCGACCTCGCTCCTCCGACAATTCTTCTTACGATCTCTACCTGAGAGCCTTCGCCTTCACATTGCAGCCAGCGTAGAACCTGATATCACGAAGCTCGTGGCGGCCGCTGACCGGCTTATACCCTTCATAACACCTCCTCGTGTGGCTACAGTCGACGAGGAAGAGCAAATGATCCAGCAACGCCAACGAATGCGGCCTTCTACGCACAGACAATCATCCCCTCAACGACCGAACAAGAAGTTCTGTTTCTACCATAGAAGATGGGGATCCCGAGCGAAAAAATGCATCAAACCCTGCACCTGGCAAAACCAACCTACGGAAAACGCCAACGCTCTTCATCGAAAAGGAACACAATTGGGCACCCTACGTACGGCTAAAAGCTCGGAGATCGACACATACGACAACCACTGCGCCTCGGTACACCTACCGCCCTATGAAAGGACATTCACCGTAGCAGACGTCTCAACACCGATCCTCGGCCCCGATTTCCTGGTTGACCTTCCGAACGCCCGCCTCATCAACGCAGCCACTAGCCTCGTACGCCCGGGAATTTTCAGCTGTGCGACCTCAGATAACACACCCTACCTCCAGGCACTACTAGACGCACACGCTCCTTCAAAAACTCCCTGCGAAGCACCAATCGAACACCATAAAGTAACGAAGGACCCGCCATATCACGCAGAACTCCGAAACGCCGGCATTATGGAACCGTCGGAGGCCCCTCGGTCAAGCCCTCTACGCGACGTACCGAAGTCAGAAGGAGATATTCGCCCCGTCGGAGACTACCACGCCCTCAGCAGGCTCACTGTCGCCGATCGATGCACGGTGCCGCACCTCCGCAACTTCACAACTGTACCTCTCAGGACGACCACATTTACTACGTTCGAACTCGCCCGTACCTTCTTCCGCTGCGGAATCGGCGAAAAAGACGATCCTCTAGTAGCCTCCAAAGATATCGAAGAACATTTTACGCATGTAAAATTAATACTCGATACTCTAGCCAAACATAGCCTCGTGGAACACCTACACTGTGCCTTAAAAGACGCTATCATCGCTACCTCCTCGTCAAGAACCTGGGAATCGGAACTCAACGGCCTTCTTCTCGGCCTCCGCAACAGGCCCGGCCCCGACGACTACTCGCCTTCACAGCGACCTTTTTCGGCGACTCCACGACTTCCAGAGGACCTGTTCACACAACCGCCTCCTTCAACTCCGATTGGTCAAGAAATCTCGCTCCCTATTGGCCAACCGAATTCTTCCGCGGGCCAACCCGGACCGCGACCCACGAAGGTCATTTTCCCTCACAATGGCACCACACACACCTCCGAAACTCGCTTCGAAGCAGCAACTGCTGAGGGACCTCACATTAACGCCTTCACCTCCGAGCCATCATCCTCCGACCACGACGGTACGAAAAGTTATGGCAACAACACGGGACAACTCCGCCCCTATACCACCTCGGCCATTCATCAACCCGATGAATCACAAGATGAAGCCACCACAGGGAATCAACCCACTTCATGCTACGGCCACTCACAAGCAAACCATCACGCTGATGCTCCCGCCTTTCGCCGGGAAATGCTCCGACTGCTGCACACACGGCTGCCGCCGCCCTCAGCTCCAGAGCATCGGGATACAGGTGTCCCCCGACACCATTACCACTGGGACCCAGGCGACAAACAACAAGACGGAGCCGCCAACCGCTGCAGCCACGCCGCAGCTGAGGCCCACTTCACCGGTTCCAGCGCCTCTTGCATCGCCGCCCCGAAGGACCACGCCTGTCTGCCGCACCTCTCAGAGGTCTCCCAGACGCTACCCCCGACATCACCAGCGGAACCACCTCCAAGCACGCTCCCACTTACGAGCACGCTCCCGGATCCCGCACCGCAGCCGCCGCTAATGCAGGATGAAACCGCACCGGCATATCAAGACAACACGCAGCCTCTCCTACCTTCACCGACGCCTCAACACGTTTCACCGTCAAGAAACACATTTATAATTGCAGTATTTAACTTCAATTCTGGGGGGAGCAGTGTAGTGATCGGCTGCTCCCTACCTAACAATGTAACTAGCGTCACATAAGGTATAAGCCGCGTCTTGGCGGCTTCCCGGAGCGGGGTTCCCCTACCCCCCTCCGGGTCTGTAACCAGGGGTATAAAAGGCGTTGTAATTATCTAATAAACATGCATTCATCAAGTCACAAACCGACTACCTAGTCTCGTGTACTTCTTCATAGCTTTAGCTCCCGCTGGATCATCACAATATCCATACTAAACTGAACGAAATCCATTGTTAAGGCGGGTTTTGACGGCGTGCACCCACTCGCGCACCAGCCTCACTTCCGACTCGACTTCAACTCGCCCGGCAATAAACTCATCCTCGCCTCACTGTTTAGACGACACGCATTCACTCGCACAGCGCGAGGTTAGAGACCGAGTGTCCTTTGATGCGCGACCAAAAACCGACAGAGGACGGCTTACCCCGAGTTGGCCTCACTGTGAGTGGCCTCGAGGGGAGGGAGGTGTTTACATTGCGCGAGGGACCGGAAGTGAGGCTGGTGCGCGAGTGGGTGCGCGCCGTCTAAACGCGCCTTTACAGCTTTTATGTAAGTAGCAGAAGCGACCTAGTGAAAAATCCCTGAATGAGGAGTACCTATGACTTCTGTTTATATTTTTAAATGAAAGTAGGTTCCATTCTTAGAATTATGAGACCAACCGCACTCTCCTACGATGAATAGTGATTCCAGCACTACCTTCCTCACAATTGGTAAGGGGACCCCGCCCAGACGAAAGAGGTGCAATGACGTCGCTCGTTGCCGAAATTTTGAAAGCTCATAGAAAAATCACTATTCATCGTAGGAAAGTGCGGTTGGTCTCCAAATTCTTAGGATGGATCTACTTTCATTTGAAAATGGGAAAGTAATATATACAGAAGTCATATATTAGGGGAGACCCTAGGTATCACCATATTAGATTGATATAATCAATGTTACCAGAAGTACGTATTGAGAGGCACAAATATTCGACTACCTTTAGGTTACAGTAACGATAAATTATAACATAAATAAATTTACACGTAGATCCTGATAGATATGTGATTATTTATGAAACGATATTACCTATTCCAATGATTGAATTAATAGTTGAATAACTATGACATTCAGTTATAAATTTCCATTTAAGAAATTTTTGATTACCCTCTTTAGAATTTTTGTTAAACTTAAATCGCACAAAATTTTAAAATTTTTGAGCTCACGAACGCAAATATTAATTGTCGTGAGTCCCTCCCGGGATCACTCCTCTAAATTAAGTTCTCACCAATACTCAAACACGAAAGTTAGTTTCCGTCAATAAACAAATCGAGTGGGGAGACAAGCCACAGAACCCAGGGTACACAACCTGGAGCCCCACCACCAACCCCTAACAGGGGGTTGGAGGGAGAGGCCTCCCTTTTCTATAAAACCCTGGATCCTGCGACTTTAGCTTCATTCGACACTTCCTCTAACCAGCTCTCTCTTCTCTCCTCTACCTTGCTCTCTCTCCTCCTCTCTTAAAAGATCCTAGATGTCGGTGGTGGTCAGCCGATAACCGCCTAGGCAAAACCTCCTCCTCCAAAAGATTCCAGATGTCGGTGGTGATTCGCTCATAACCGCCTGGACACCTCTCCTCCAAAAGATCCTAGATGTCGGTGGTGATTCGCTCATAACCGCCTAGGCAAATTCTATCACTCACCTCCAAAATTCTACCTCTCCAAAAAGATCCCAGATGTCGGTGGTGATTCGCTCATAACCGCCTGGGCAATTTCCCTCACACCACCGTGATGCAATTTTAAATTCATCACATTAATGCTCTACAACTTTCATTTTGAAGCGTTCTCATTTAGAATGGCCGTTCCAGAGCGAGGGGCGTTTGAAAAGTCATGAAATGAGAATTTCATCAAAAATGGAAAACATGCTGTTTCTTGACTGACGACTACAATCGTACTGTACATCCGAATTTGACGTTTGATGTAAGTGATTCGATGCAGAATTTAATGCTCTTAAATTCTTGTAATGAAAGTTTTTGTAGGATTCAAGGTTTGGGAGGTATAGCAAAAAACAAGTGCCAACATTTCGAGGTTTTTGCTCTCAAAAGTTGTGCTCACCACCTGTGACTGTGCAAACTCAGGTTGCTCTTATTTAGCGTAACTGAATGTATTAAAACGATTTCCTGCTTCTCTCTCACCCTCTCCCTCTCACCCTCCCTCCCCCTTCCCATCACCCTCTCACTCTCACCCTCCCTCACTCTCCCTTCCCCTCACCCATCCCTCCCCTCCCCTCACCACAAACCCCTCCACCTCTCTCCCTCACCCTCTCTCCCTCCCCCTCTTCCGGGGGAATCCGGAAATTTTGGTATGTTCTCAGTTGGTAGGTACTTCACAGATTTATGCTTCATCGTAGCAAATCTGGGGGTGGATACGCCTTCTCTGTCCGACAGTTCGTTAGCACGTTATAAATAGAGATCCCAGTTTCGAATGCTAGATCTGGAGGTAAATCCACTACTATTAATTGACTGATGTTTCGTTTCTCGTTTCGCGCGCATCTAGACCACTCATCTGCCCATGCAGGTTTGCAAAAGGTAATCTATGTCCCGCACGAATCTCATAATTTCTAAAAGGATTGATGGAGGGGTGCTTTTGTTATTTTGGGATTTCATGGTGGTCAGACTACTCATCCAAGGTAAAAGGTTAAGTGCCGTCACGAAATTTTCCTTGTAATGTTTCAAGCATCTTTGTGGAAAATGAATCACTTGAAATGAATTTTTGGTTGTTCTTCGTATGACTGTGAATCATGAACTGAAAATATTTCGTGATTTGCCAATTTTGAGGTCTCTAATAAATTACGGAAAGTGCTTGGGAGTGAAAAAATTGCTTATTTGCCAGGGTTAAGGTAAATCGCGTAAAATGCTCATAGATTGTCAAACAACGCCCATGAAGTGTATATAATTTTGTATCACCCCATTCCTATCCAAACATCTCTCCACCGCCATTCATAAACATTCGTATTTACCGGATGATGTCGCCCAACCGCTGTTGCTGGGGTGGGGACGACTTATTTGACGAAGAAATACAAATTTAGTATATTTTTCCGTAAGCAATTAATAAAGTACAGTTAAACAATTAAAACAATTAAAGTTAAACCATTAACAATATAATTTTCCGTACATAAATAGTACAGTTAAACAATTAACAATATAATAATTCTCCATAAACAGTAAACAAGCATGTACATAATAGTTTTATAGTAGGTAAGATAATAGAGAGTTTTTGCAAAACACCCTCGCACCGAAACGAAACGAAAAACGACACCGAAACGGAAATGGCGGATAGGGCGACCGAAGTCAGATGCTAACCTTTTTCGGTTCAGTTTTCATTCAGCTTTGGCATCTACCGGCTGGTTAAGTCACGCTAACGTTATGTTAACCTCTCTTTCATCCATTTTACTCCGTGGTTAATGCAAATCTATGTCCACACATGGCATCAAGTCTGCATTAACATAGAAAGACACCAAGAAGCAGCTGTGAATACGGCGCTCGGCATTTTTATTTTCCAAGGAAAACAGAAGAAGGTAGGTAGCGTTATACAGACGTAAGGTTAAATTACGTTTCTTCATCTCAACGACGAAAGCTGACACCGTGAGATCCCGGTATTTTTCGTCGTCTCGGTTCGTCAAACTTATCGGTGTCTTAAGTGCGCATGCCCAGCACTGCTTTCGTTTCGTTGTGAGTGTGTTGCAAAAACTCTCTATTTACGATCAGAATTATGAAGAGGAGGGGTAATGAAGAACATTCATTTTTACCCTTTGGAGGATAAGCAAACTTTGTTCTTACATTATGATGTGTACGGCATCAAAACTGCTAATGTTTTACAAAATGACATCTTATGTACCTAGATAGCTCAAAAGTTCGTTCCCTTAAGCTCAAATACCAAATCCCTCCAGTCCTAGTCTTGTACCCTATCTTCCGATCTCATAACTAGTTAGGAGGATGGCAGCCAGGTCGGGAATGAGAACATTCAAAGCTGGTTGATCCGAGTATTACCCCAACAAAATCTCAATTAACCAAAAATGGGCAAAATGTGGGGGAAAACGTACCTGCAACTTTATAGTTAATTATATGCTCAGTTTACATGTTTATTGTTTTTTTAACCGTGAATATAAAATGAAGAATAAATTATTTAGCTTGGATGATTCAAGTTAGTAGTATAACCTTATCACCAGTCCTGTCAGACAAACGCTGTTCATGCATCCGAAGTTCAAACCACCATTGAGTTGAGAAAAAAAGGATGGTGAGAGAAAACGGACAAGTTGATTGAATAGAGGGCTGATTATTCCGAGGCTGGTCGAGAAGAACTCCACCTTATCCAAGGAAGTTATGCAACGTCAAGAATGTTCAAAGCCACGCTTTAGTGTAGTGGGGAAACCTGCTGTGACGTTCATATTTTATTCCCTATTCTTCTTTCTTCTCGCTCATTTAGTCATATCACAAACCAATGTACAATCTCTTTCCTCTTTCAGAGAGCGTCAAAAACAACAGCAAGCTGATAAAAAGGAGAAACGCAAAACTCAGAAAGGAGAACGCCGACGGTAGCGCAATAACATGACAATAAACGTATTATTGCAAGATGTTTCGGTCACTTCCCTAAAAGAATAAGCAATACTGAGTGAATCTTGTCAATGTACATAACATACCTAATACGGTGATTATGTCTATGGTGAAAATGAGTGCAAAAACTGTTTACGGTGTGAACCTCGTGAAAAGTATGCGCCCTACACTTCTGATTATGTTCGTTAGACGGCATTTTCGTTTGCCTGTGAATACCCGTGGTACCTGTATGAATTTCCCTGTGCCCCTTATTGAGATCTCCCACTCTTCAACTCAAGAAATGTATATCACTCAGATCGTCTGTGTGGGTTTTTTAGAATGTCTCCTTCAATAAAGTATTTTGTCTTGTCGAGAGGTTTTGCTTGGTTTTGTTGATACTCCCTTACGTTTCTAATGTAGGCACTTGCACTTGAATTTGGAGGTTCACCTGTTGGTTACATATCACTCATATCAGATTTCGGTACTCTGTCTTATAAACTCCATAATTATTCGTCATTTCGTTTGATAATTATTAATGGATCTGTTGAAGAGAAAACGAACGAGTAACTGCCAACTGTACTTTATATTTTTCATAGATGGTCAACCAAAATATCAGTGTGCCAGTTGTTACCAATGTGCGAGTACTCTGTGTGATACATAGCCGGAGTACGGAGGACGTCTCCTTTCGTCTGTTTCAAATTGTACATGGGATAAGGAGCTCGAGGATCCGCCTGTAGCATTTGCTTTTTGAAATGCTCTTTAGTCAATGACATCATTGGCCTGCAATATAAAAAGTGGATAATTAGTGATAACCTTGGTAATATTAAAGGATTTAGTTTAGTTAGGTTCTGTAGCTACCCACCAACCCTTCTACTACTACTCACTTCCCTCATAGTTATGTCAAATCAGGTAGGTTCATACCTACCAAATCATTGTGTCAAAGAAAAAAGTACCTACATGACTAGATGATAAACTGATGAAGGTCAGTGCCACCTGCGAAAGGGGCAGTGGCGTAGCCGGGGGGGGAGGGGGGGGGGGCTCCACTGGCTCGAAAACTTGATCACAAATTAAATCTTCAAGAATATCAATCACAACAGTTACAAACAAATACAACATTAACAGATTAAACGGTAAATCAAATTATGAATAAACATTTAAATAATATTGCGTTTATTTGATTACAAACGAGCAATGTGAATATTTCTGAAATATATGAATGTGAAAAGTATTTCCATCATCAAAATAGTTCCTCTTTCTGTCGTGAATCACCATCCCACACAATTTCAGGTGAATTAATACCTATATATTTCAGCCCTTAATACAAATTGTTGACTCCCCCCCCACCCAAATCCAACCTTCACCTATTCATTAACAATGAAATGGTATTTTTCTGTCTTTACTCATCCTTCCATACCACATTCAGTGATTTTATATCGCTATTTTAGTCGTTTTTACCAATTTTTTACCCTAAAAACAAACTGGACCCCCCCTTAGAATTTTTGAAAAATAGCTCATCTTCGAACTCATCCTTTTGTTTGGCAATAAGAACATTTTGGCGAAGTTCAGAATTTTATCACATAACCAAGGTCAGATATCGTCTGGAGTGACACATAAATAAATAGTTATATTTATATAAATATACGTATAAATTTTGTTGAAACCTAGGGATGAATTCAGGATGCTCGAACGGATTTGCCTAAACAATTTCAAAAATTTATGTTCTGAAAATTCTGGACCCATTGCAATAACTTCTGCAATAAATATGTTTTATTTTACAGTTAATTACCTGTAACATTTAGGGCTTTATTAAATTTACAATCAGCTTTGTTTGTAAAGTCAAACCTTATAAGCGAATGTTCAAAGAAAATGAAGCTATTGCAATGGGTCCACGTTTTCAGAACATGAATTTTTGAAATTTTTTTTATAGGCAAATCCGTTTTAGAGCGTCCTCAATTCAACCCTAGATGATAGCAAAAATTATATGTACCTATTATATGTTTATGTGTCACTCCAGACGATATCTGTCCTTGGGTACATGGTAAAAATTCCAAATTTCTCCAAAACGTTTGTATTGCCAAACAAAAGGATAAATTCGAAGATGAGCAATTTTCAACAAATCTAAGGTGGTCAAATTTGAGTTTTTAGGGGACAAATGTCGGTAAAAACGGCTAAAATTGCGAACAATTTATAGGAAATCACTGAATGTGGTATGGAAGGGTGAGTGAAGACAGAAAAATACCATGAAGTTGTTTTGCATACATAATAGGGGTCAAATTGGGATTTTTGGGGGTCAAATTGGGACTTCTGGGGGTCAAAAATTGGTATTAAGGGCTAAAATAAATATTAATTCACCTGACATTTTGTGGTATGGTAAATCACGACGGACAAAAATACTTTTATGAAAAACAAGTGGATCAAATTTAACTTTGTCTGGGTGAAAAATCGGTAAATAGCTAAAATCATGAAACAATAAATTATATAATTTACGAAAATTGGTATGGTTTCTCGCTATATCATCTTCTTACACAATAGCACGAATATTTCTTTGAAAATTCGCTCTTAAAACCATGTTGCAGGTTCGACTACCCAGAATATTAGGTCCACTTGTGATCTGTCTTCAGAATGGGCCCGGAGACCCCTAAAACCCCTTTTTTCATCATTTGAACCAATTTTTAGTGAGTTCTATACCTACTAAAATTTTCAATGTCTGATGGGTCCTTCTTACAGGAAATTTGGCGTTTATTCTGAATATACCGTATGTTCCCATATTTAGATGGTATTTTCTCTAAGGATTTCAAAAAACGCGTTTGTTTACCCTTCGGTTCTGAAATTTTAGCCCTACAAATGCTCCTAAAAGTCTGGCCAACTAAATCGTCCTTTCTTTTGATATTATTGACATTTTGGCACCAATTCTGATTTTTGAAACCATTCGTTGAGTTAGATATCATCAGGAATGACTTACCTACCTATATCAGGAGTGACATGACATTTTATTAGGTGTGGCGCAAAGTTGCGAATTCAAATTTACTGTCCTCTTTGGCATTGAAAAAATATGACATCACTGCAGAAGGTAATTGAAAAGGTAGAAGATGATAAAACCCAAATCCACACACGCATTTTTAATTACTGTGAGGTCAAAAAAATCAAGAGGTAGGTTCAACATAATTCAGTACCACTCCAATATGAATGAAATAAATCATTAAAATAATTACTGGTGAAAATGATTTTCTTTTCACCTTTAACTCCTGAGGTATTGGGGGGGGGGGGGGGGGGGATACCGAATTGCTGAAGAACAAGTTTACGACAGGTGAAGGTAGGTAGCTCCACCGTGACGGTAGAAATCATCCATCCCACCTGCCCACCATGTGATATGTACAGTTCCTTCGCCAAATGAAAAACTTTGCAAAGAAGTTTAAAAATTCAACACAGGTTCTGCAGTCGCAACTAGAACTAAATACGAGGCAGGGATCAGTGTTTGGTGCACCTCCAACTATCAGCCTCAAGTTTCTAGAATATGCTCAAATATTCTTGGTTTGCTTCCAGATTAACCACAGGAAGATCTGTGTTCAGGAGTCCAGGAGAAGGAAAGTGTGGTTGTGAGAAAGTTCCTTTCATTCAGTGTTCTCACTGTGAAAGTAATTTATGTTTTGATTGTTTTTACCACGCATGTCACCCAATCGCATGTTCTATGTGTTAAATCATTGAAATAATTGCATTGCTAATAACAAGTATGCCCGGTTGTATAAGTGCAGCACCCATGTCCACTTGGAAGGGCAGGTTTGTACGCTTGCAGCGTATGAACAAGCGGTGGTGGATGGGGGCTGTGTGCTGTACAGTGGCCGAGGTGGTGGTGGGGGGCAGCTTGGTGTGCGGTGGTGTGGACTTCAGGGCGGCGGCATAGGTGAGAGGTATGGCACCGGAAGAGGGTGGCGACCGAGTTGGAGGGGAACAAAACTTTTCTGACCCCCGCGGATGCGATGGGGCGTGGAGGGCGGGAGGCGCCCGCCGGGTTTACTGGCGGGCGTTGGCGTTTTCCGACTTGGAGGGGGTGTGTTCGCAAGGCGAGCGACATTTACGGGCCTGGTCCCCAAAATTGACATGGTACCAGCAGCAGGAGGGGTGCTCTGCCACCTTGTATTGGCGGGGTGGGGGCAGTGCCGCCGCGGCAGTCCATGGTGGGGTTGCGGTGCCTGTCGGGAGTCATTGAGCGAGAGCGGGGAAGTCGTGCGGACTGAGAGCGAATCTCGTGGACGTGAGCCGAAGCGCTGAGGTCATGGATAGTGTCAGCCAGGTGGAGGAGAGTGTGTACGGTGCGTCGCGATGGGCAGCTAGGGCGAGTTGGATGGGTGGGGGAAGAGCCCGTAGCCAAAAGGTACGGGTGACATCAGCCTTCAAAACATCCTGGAGCTGGTGGCCCAACCTGCAGAAGAGATGGGAAGGTTTGAGATCCCCCAGCTGTTGGGGTTGAGGGAGGTCGGAGATGCCAGACAACTTGGAGGGTTGTTAAAGGGCGATGAGCCGGTTGCGGAGGTGGTCATAGGCGGTGGGGGAATCTGGCAAGATGTCCGCTGTTTGTAGGAGAATATCATAGGGGAGGATAGCGATGATTTCAGAATATCAAGTTTTCTTTCCCCGTTCGTTGGCGGCCAAAAAAGCTGCGTCAATTTGGAAGAACCAAAGGGTGGAGTCGTGAGAGTAGAAGGGGGGCAGCGTAAGTGGAAGCGCAGAGGCGGCTGTCATGATATCGGCAGAAGGGGGCAGAGCAGTGGAAGGGGGTTGAACAATGAAAGGGGGCAGAAGTCGGGGGGGGGGGGGGGTAAATTTTCAGCAGAGGTGGAGGGTGGCGATTCTGGTGGCTGGAGGGTGGGGGGGCTTAAGCTTGGGAGACGTGCGTTCACATCGGGGTCACCACTGTGGTGGTTTTAAATTTGAAGGTAGAGGTGAGGCTTGGATAGATGAGTGTGTGAGATGGAATAGAAGGTGATGGAGCTAGCGTTTGAAAGGTTACACCTATGGCAAAGCCTGGAAGGTTACCACCACTAAAAACGCTAGAGGATATGCCCAGAAGGTTGCCACCTGGACGGTTACCACCGGACCGGTTCCACCACTTGAATTCTTTTCGGAAGAAAAGATAAGGAGGCGTGAGGAGAGAGAGAAGTCATCGACTTGAGGTTTGAGCGTAGAATGAAGAAACGGGTGAAAACTACGGGTTTTATGGGACCATTTCCACCCTCCCCCAGTCCCTTGACGGTCGTTACTGACCGTTGAGGGATTGTTGGAGGAAGAAAGGTCTGCCCTGCGTTTAGTCACGTACACCTCTTCATTCGTTCAGTTTATTTGTACAATCTAAAATAGGCAAGAGAGTGATATTTCTGGGAGGATATCACGACACATATTATTGGCAGTGCAGTAGCACTTGTATTTTTGCATTCTTTGCTGCAGCTGCAGGACAAAAACTCAGAATATACCTACTTGGTTGCGGGGAGACCAGAAAACCATTTTATGGATACAGCCCCTGTTCTGTCATTTTCCCAACCATGGTTAGAAGAGTCTGGGATAGATGGAGACTCCTTTGCCATATTCGAGCCTGGTAATTGGCTCATTTCGTATGTAGATGTAAGGAAGTTTCCTTACATGGAGGCATCTAGCTGTGTTCAATTCGACCTTCCTTACTCCTGAACATCTGGCATCTCAACTCATTAACACAATGGATTTTTGTTTTTCAAGCGTAGTCGAATGTGTGGGGTATCCCAATCACGTCCCATTTCACTGAAGGCTGAGAGGAACTGTTTACAGTGTATCAAAAGTTCAATACCCTTAATCTTTCCTTGTCCAGAGAAAGAGAGTGGTGATTTAAAGAATAAACTCGTCAATACATGGTTTACAGATGGACGGAAGACAAGTTCAGATCGATGATCGAGGATAAGAAATTTCACAGATTGTTTCTGCTGTTGGCGACGACCTAGCATCAGCACTAATTGGTCTTCACAGTTGGTCTGGCTGTGATTCAGTAAGCGCTTTCTCTGGAAAGGAAAATTAAGGGTCTTAAACTATTGATACACGATAAACACTTCCTCTTAGCCTTCAGTGAATTGGGACATGATTTGGATACCCCAGATAGTCGCTTGGAGCTTATTGAGAAGTTCATGTGTAACATGTATGCTCGAAAAACAAAAATCGATTGTGTTAGTGAGTTGAGATACCAGACTTTTAAGAGTAAAGAAGGTCGAATTGAACACAGCCAGATGCCTCCACGTAAGGAAACATTGAATCTACATACGAAATGTGCCAATTACCAGGCTGGAATATGGCGAAGGAGTCTGCTGAGTTCACCATCGATTCCAGACTCTTTTAATCATGGTTGGGAAAAGGGAAGAACTGGAAATGTACCGTAAAATGTTTTTCTGATTGCCAATCATATAGAATGCACTATTTCCTGCAAATTCAAGGTATGAGAGATGTCAAAGATCAATGAAAACGAGTACGACCACTGTGACACCAACGAAGACTGTGATAGCGACATCAGCGAAGAAAAACTGATGTTTCTTCCTTATTTCTAACCGTTTTTAAATTTCATTTTGCTCTTTTTTTTAATGATTCACGGGCTTTGATTTCTATTCGCTAAAATGAAAATGAGAATCCCATACATACCTTTCTGTGAAATGTTCCTTCCAAAATGATGTTCGTTTTATAAATAAATTATTCTTAGTTACCTACTCGTACTTCCCTCTTATTAGTTGGATCCCTAACAATACCGTACGCAATTCTAGAAATACAACTATAGCCCTATCTTTTATTTGTTCAATATTGGTCAAAATATAGTCGTCAATAGATATTTTAATCTCGTTTTATCTCATTAAATCATGAGTTCATGCGAATTCATAAAAAAATGCGCGAATCCGCAATAAAACAGGGTCCACTTGTATAGTCAACCTGAACAACATGGTCTCATGAGGCGCACCCTGCCTGTGGTTTCCCAGTCGTTCCGCCTTCTCCACGCCATACCGCTCAATATTTTCGTCACAAGTTACAAATCAAATTGAAACTCTTTTCTAGCTCTACAACTATGGAGAACGAATTTTTGATACATAGCCGTGTCTGATATAATATGCCATATAAGAAAAAAAAATTATTTAGAAAATCACGTTTTCTGTAATTTAAGTCTTTTTTCATATACATTATTCTTCATTTACCAAGAATTTCGACCATACCTACCAATCGAAACTAGAGTCCTTATGGAATATTCTGGCGTTGGAAGACATTTCCTATCTTGTCTGTTTAGAAAACAATGATTTTTCAAAGAAACTGACTTCCCCCACTCCTTTCAACCACCGCCATTGTCGAAAGCTACCAATCTGTGATTACACTTCATATGACCCACCCCCCCCCCCCCCCCACATATTCTGAAAGTTTGGTCTGGTTATCTCTTTGGTAGGTACTCAAATCCCAAAATCAGGGTTCTGACACAGGGACTAATATATTAGAGCACCTTGTTCAGGTAAATATAGTTGTTGTGAGTCCCTCCCGGAACTGCAACCACCAAGAATAAGTTCTCGCTAATATTAAGATGCTAAATTAAGATACCGGCAAATAAACAGTACGAGTGGGGCAAGAGACGCAGGATCCGGTACACAACCTGGAACCCCACCACCCTGTTGGTGGCTTCTGAGTCTATATAACCCCGGATCCTGCGCCATTTTCGCCATTCTACGCTCTCCTCTAGTCGATGACTATTCTTTCTCACTCCTCACCTCCTCTCTCTCCTATTCAACTCTAAAAGATCGGTGGAGGTTCGCCCTTAACCGCACACAATTTACCAGAACATGGTGGAGGTTTCGCCCTTAACCAGAACTGGCAAAACCCTATAAAAGATCGTTGGAGGTCCGCCCTTAACCGCACAACTCACACTTCCTATATTCATCTTAAATTCACACACTCCAAATTTCAACAGAACATGGTGGAGGTTTTGCCCTTAACCAGAACTGGCGAAATACACTAAAAGATCGGTTGAGGTCCGCCCTTAACCGCACACACATATTCCTCTCAAATTCCTGCACTCAAATTTCATCAAAACATGGTGGAGGTTTCGCCCTTAACCAGAACTGGCGAAATACACTAAAAAGATCGGTGGAGGTCCGCACACACACATATTCCTCTCAAATTCCGACACTCAAATTCAACCAGAATATGGTGGAGGTCTCGCCCTTAACCAGAACTGGTTAAGTCCCGAAAAGATCGGTGGAGGTCCACCCTTAACCGCACCATACCAAATCCCTGCCTGTCAATTTAAATTAAATTTCCAACATCCAAATCACCTCCACCTCTCATGGTGAATTTTAAGCACACATAAATTCACCATAATAGTTTTTCATTTTTAATTTTTTTTAATTTTTTTAATTGATCTGATTTATTCCTACCTAGTGAATTCAGTGCTGAATAATTCCTTTCTTGGCAATAGGGTAGGTGTTCCAGTCTTTTTTTTCTTTCTTTTTTTAAATTGTTTCCCCAATGTATATTGCTTGGTAAATCGGATCTGTTCGTTGAGAAATTTTAACATAAAATTAGAGAAGCAAATAGAAATTGGGAGTTTGACAAAAAAGCGGGTGTGACGTAGACTTAGTTCACTGCCTCCTCAAGCTTCACAAAACAGAGTATCGGGGGCTCATAAAACAGAATAAACAAGATCTAGATGGAAATAATTATAATAGCTTAAGTTCCCTCTAACGTAACTTCTAACGTGACCATTTTTGAACGATAAAGTAACGTTAGACTGAATGAGCGGAGAACTTGATTTTTGATTGACGAGATCCCTATGGATACTATAATTCCTTACTGCTTTTACGCACGCGCCCGCACACACAAACACTAGTGGTGGGTAAGTAGTTCATTTGAGGGACTCAAGTTCAGTTAGTTCATTTCTTGAAAGGAGTAGTTCTTTTGAGTTGGTTAAGTAGTTCCTTCTTTTCCAATTGCAGGACACGAACGGTTGAACTAGAACGAACACATGATACCAACTTAGTTCCTTATTCCTTTGAACTGTCGGTCGTTCCATGATTCTGTAACTCCTTATGTAGTACCTACCCCATCTGAACTAACTCTGATCTAAATAACTCCTAATGAACTAAGGAACTGTTGTGCAGTGATAGTATCAACTCCTCATTTAAAGGAACTATTGTTCTGTGGATACTATAAACTCAGATGGGGTGAATTATTCACCCCATCTGAATCCTCTGATGAACTAAAGGAACTATGTTCAGTGGATACTATCAACTTCTCATCTTGTATCCACCGTTCCTTTGAACTAAAGAACTAAGTCACCCTGTGAGTGAGTGAGTAGTTACTAGTTCTTTATTTCTTAGTACATAATACACAGAGCGATAGTTCTTAATCCCCCCTTCCTACCTCCATCTCTAGACACTGGGTCCTTGTTTTACTCCATGGTCCTAGTGAACGAATGTTCAGTGAAGTGAGCTAAGTCGAGGAATAGTTCAGTTGGTGGAGTTAGTTCTTCAAGAGTAGTTCAGTCAGGAACTACTCTTGAACTACGTCACAGCCCGGCCGTGACGTAGACGTAGGGTCGGCGCTTTTTCAATATCCGATATCTTTGTCGCATTTATATTACACAATTATCACCTTCTCCCACACTCTGCGTCCTTTTCCCACATTGTACTTGAACTAAAATATTCAGAATATTTTTATTTATACACTAAAATATTCCAAATAATTTTAGAGTTACTGGATTACCCCATTACATAGCATCTAACACCCAGCAATGACAGGCCTGGACAGGTCATAGACCTTTAGGCTCAAGAACACCTATTAGAATAGAACTTACGAATGTGTGATGACTGCGATCTCATACCAGATATGTTGTGAAAAGTTTTGTTGAATACATGGAATTTAATTTAATTAGAGGATGTTTCGAGACAATGGTTGTTTTCTCAAAGGATATGTAGGTACTGTTTGATGATTTGGTGGGCAATGTTGTTGTTGAGATCAGGGTTGTAGAGAGGGACACTGCCCCAGTTCTCAAATCCCGTGTGCCGTGTTCAATAGAGGGAGCTTAATATTCAAGAGCACGTGCCTAACAATGCTAGTAAACTTGGAAGGAGGTTGTTTTTGAAGAGCACTGAACTCGCCCTGGGGGCAACAGCACCTCAAGGTTAACAGGTTTTTTCTCGGTAGATTTACCTCTGTTTTCTCAACGGGTCGCTGCATCTTCGGGCAGTGGAAAACTGTATGAATTGTCTTGTCTGGTGTTCAATTTTTAACTATTGATTAACTGATTTGTTGTTAAATACCTTAGTATAGGTGACGTGATGCCATGAATTAACTGAGTGTGGAACCAGTAATGGCTTCAGTCATCCTTTTTATGAGTGAAACTAACTGCCTACCAACCATTGTACATTCAAGTAGCTATTGAAGAAACTAAACTACGGGTATAGAATAGTACATATATTATATAAAGGTTTATCTATACGGAGAGCTGTGATCTGTAACAGAAGGGTATTCTGTACAAAATAATAAACCGTTGTGCAGGGGTTTGCAGCGTTTTTGTATGTAGAATTCATTTATAGTAATATAGTATAATTTACAATATAGATACTTAGATACATATATTTAATGGTAATTGTCGCGGTACCCCTCAGTCGTGATACCACTCACTTACCTACTTGTAAATAGATTTAACCAATAAAATACGGAGAAAGACAAGCAGTGTGACGCCACGGGAAAAGGACCAGAAGGGTCCCCTCTATCGAACTCCCCAATGACTCTCAGCCTTTATATACCGCCAGGCTCGCCCAGCTCTTCATTCAACGAACCGCTGTCACACCTACCGCTTCTCTCTCACTCTACGCTCTCTCTCCCTCCTTCCCACCCTTCACATCTGCTGTGGTGGTAACCGCAGGATGCTCCCTCCTCTAGCGCCTGCTGTAGTGATAACCGTGGGGCCCTCTTCTCCCTGGCGTCTGCTGGGGTAATAACCTCGGGACGCCTCTTCCTCTAACTCCTGCTGTGGTGACAACCGCGGGGCGTTAGCCATCCAAACCACACCCTCAACTCCCGCTCACCACAGTAATAATGGTAATAAAAAATAATAATCCCCCTCCCCCCAAAAACAACCCTGTAGTAGACATTTACCCGCCAAAAAACCTCCTCAACTGCAAAAAGGATTGATATTCATTTTATCCGTCAAAATACTCGTTCTTGACTGCATATAGAAATCTGTTCCTACTCCCTGTATTGGATATGTGTATAAAAGCCTGTTCCTTGCCCCCTAACCCTGAAGCTGTTATCGGGGCTTTGGGGTGGGGGCTGCCCGCCAAACAGCTATGTTCTGAGTTGGATATGAGTACAGGTTTCTGTGCTCCGGCAGTCAATCCTTTTTGTGGCTGAGGAGGTTCTTTTTGGCGAGTAAACTTTCACAGCAGGGTTGTTCGCGGAGAGGGTGGAGGGGGGATGTTACATCTTTTTGCAGTGATGAAGTAAACATTTTTCACCAATACCTAAAATTTTTTATCAGTACCTACTTACTATCTACTTAGTATACCTACTTGTCGTGAGTCCCTCCCGGGAACACTCCTCTAGCCAACTTAAGTTCTCACCAAGATCCAAATGCAAAACTTAGTTCCGTCAATAAACGAAACGAGTGGGGAGACAAGCCACAGAACCCAGGGTACACAACCTGGAGCCCCACCACCAACCCCTAACAGGGGGTTGGAGGGAGAGGCTTCCTTTTCCTATAAAACCCTGGATCCTGCGACTTTAGCTTCATTCGACACTTCCTCTAACCAGCTCTCTCTTCTCTCCTCTACCTTGCTCTCTCCTCCTCTCAAAAGAACCTAGATGTCGGTGGTGTTCCGCCCATAACCGCCTAGGCACCCTCCTCTTCCAAAAGATTCCAGATGTCGGTGGTGATTCGCTCATAACCGCCTGGACACCTCTCCTCCAAAAGATCCTAGATGTCGGTGGTGATTCGCTCATAACCGCCTAGGCAAACTCTACCACTCACCTCTCATCTCTCCCAAAAGATCCTAGATGTCGGTGGTGATCCGCTCATAACCGCCTAGGCAAATTCTACCACTCACCTCTCCTCTCTCCAAAAAAGATCCCAGATGTCGGTGGTGATTCGCTCATAACCGCCTGGGCAATTTCCCTCACACCACCGTGATGCAATTTTAAATTCATCACAGTGGTGAACCCGACGTTCACACAACCTTCCTCCTTTTTCCCTTCTCATGTGTCAAACCCCAGTCTCCAGTTCAAGTTCGGTTCATTTTTAATTTCATTCACTCAAAACCAGTCGGTCAGTCAATTTAAATTCGCAATTTTCGCCCACCACTCAACAACCCACCCGGAGATCGCAGCCCTCTCACGTCTCCGCTCAACCACACACCGCCGCTCCCGATTTTTGCGAATTTCAAATTTGAAATTTAAAATTTTATTTTCAAATTTCAGCCTACAACAGAACCGAACCAAGGACCATGGAATCCCCGACGCCTCCCATCCTCAAGCCGGCCACACTCCAAGCCCCCGCCGCCACGACATCGGACGCAGCCGCCGCTGTCGCCAACCCCTTCTCCACCCTCTCCCCACCAGCGACCCTCTCACCCACCACGCCCGCTGCGACAACCGCCGCCGACGTCATGACCGCCTCCGCGTCATTTCCTCTATCGCTTCCACCATTTTACTCACACGGCAACTCTGACATCTAATGGTCCTGAGGGCTGAAATTTGGTACACGTCCAGGAGCCCCTCGAGGATGGGTGTACGAAAAATAAACACAGGAGACCCCCAAGTAGCCGAGTTACGGGGGGGGGGGGGGGGTAAAAATTGCTCTGTCGTGTAAACAGTGACTTGGTCGCTTTGGAGTTTTGGTTTATTATTCTGTGAATAATACACCTATGTATTCGCTCAGCAAAAAATTTTTATAACACCCCCTCAAAATTTTTTCTTTTCCGTTTCAAGGTGCGTAGATTCCAAAAATGCAATGTCCGTCCGCCGTACGCCGTACGCCGTATCACGTGTACAGGCTTCATTTTCGGTCTAAAAAAGTCGTTCTTTCGCACACATGCTCCATTTGGGCCCTAGTTGTGTCCCGAAACTTTTCAGCCCGATCGGAATATACCCAGGGGTGTTATGAGTGAAAATGTGTAT
Organism: Leptopterna dolabrata; assembly: GCA_954871275.1. NCBI lineage: Eukaryota > Metazoa > Arthropoda > Insecta > Hemiptera > Miridae > Leptopterna > Leptopterna dolabrata. Next base: position 41,310,664 of record OX940975.1, read on the forward strand.
AAAAATAGGTACTTTTTGCGTTTTAACAACATGTTAGTAACATGAGCTTTTGAGGTATCTTTTTCCATGTTTTTGAGGACGAGAAGACCGAATATGAAGTCGATTTTGACCAAAGACGCGGAAATTGAGGTTTTACCAAAGGTTCAGCTCCCAAAATTGGTTTTTTATGAGTCAAAAACCTGGAAAACTGTCTGAAATCACCATCAATGTGTACAATAACATTGGAAAAGGTGTATACAGGTGAATCAAGACCATTAAATGCCACTACCGATGATCAAAGATGATCTTAAAAAAAAAAAAAAGTACCTATTTCATGTTTTGGGGGCCAAAATTGGTGGAAATCATCAGAAATAGCTATTTCAATCATTCCACATGAAAGAAACAATACATTTAACAGCCAACAAAAATCTCTAGAACTCCAATAGAATAATAAACCCATGTGACAAGGACTTTGCAGCGTTTTTTTTGGCGGGCGAGACGCTCCCGTGTCCCTAGATTGCTCATACCTTGGTACAGAGAAAACGATCAAGCGATGCAAATTCAGGAGCAATGCCTGAGCAATATCGGAATGCCCTTAGGCATTGCGGCTTGAGAGGTTAGGCCTCGGAGAAAGGGAGGTTTGAGAGGTTGTTGATTAAACTAGACTCGGGTTAATATACAGAGGGTGAAAAGGGGGGGGGGGGGGGATAGTGAGGTTGGAGATAAGACGGAGGAACTAATGAAAATACGAGGTGGGAATTGTAGAGGAGGCGTTCGTGGCCAACTGATCATTCCACTGTGATTTGAATACCAATGCTGAACGGTGGATTTCCTGATCATGCGCCGAACGAATGGTCTGTAATTGGACATAAGGCCTCTTTGGTACCTACCTTAACATTCGCAAGGTATGTTGACAGCCGACTGGATCATCAGAGTGAGGACTGAGGTTAATTGTTACTTTCTATTTGTCCTACCACTGCTCACAAACATTGAACTGAATCATACATATTTTCTCGGTAGTTGACGGTAAACAATCATGTTTATGAATGTTACTGAGTCCAGAATTACCCATCTACGTTTATTTGACGGTAAGCAATCATGTTTATGAATGTTACTGAATCCAGAATTACCTATCTACATACATAAACTCTACCACATTAATACCTATCTGTCTACTTGTTGACCAACTAAAAGTTTACTCTTCGTATGCCCTGGAATTGTTTTTCCATTACATTCAGTAAGTTTATATTAGGAAACGAAGAAGGAAACGAAATAAAAGAAGGGGAGGGGAGGATCTGACAGAACGCGTAAGCTATGAACACCTCAGGGAATATTGAACTTTCACCATGTACCTACTTGAGATGGGTTTTTGAATGATGCATAAGGCCTTCGAGAAAAAGAAGGTCAAAGGAATAAAAATGTACACGTTGCTTTTGCTGCGAGCAGAGTTTTCAGGAAAGAGGTTTCTGACAACCAACGCACAGTGAATAGAAACCCCCCCACCAGGGGCCATTTTACAGAAAGATAATATAAATCATCCTACGAGTATTAACAATTAGGTATTACAACATCGGTCAACGACCAAAGTTTACTGTAGTTGTATTCTTCATGTTGAATCAGCTCAACCCCTTTCACATTGCAGGTAATCTAGTGCCTCGAATCCCGGAGAAAAATAGTCTTCCTCCAGAAATCCTTCGTCAAAAAGAAAAGTCCCTAATAGCCTGCTAACCTTTACCGTAAACGTTTACGGTGGCTCGGGAACAGTTGTTAGCCTTCGACCCTCCGCATCAGTGCTAACAGGGTCTGTAGCACCTTTGGCTCTGGATATTAATGCCATAATTTCCTTACAGCCGCTTCCTACTGTACTCCGGTTTTTCATTGAGGTTGTAACATAAATTTTCGCTTTGCTATCCCGAGCAATTTTTTTTTTTTTAATCTAACAGTTAATATTCACAAACTGTAACATGATGAGAGTCAAGTACTGAGGTACCAAAAGGTAACGTTAAAAACGGTTAGCTCCAGAAAACTTTCTCAAGGTAGGTTGGTTCTATTGACGGCGCCAAGGTTTACACTTCCTTCAAGACCTAGCGGTCGTTCGGGCTTTTGCGCACACCGACCATTTAATATCGATATAGAATTACAAAATTTAACCTCGATGATTTTATTCTAGAGCTTCTGTTTTATTTTATTTTATTTTTTAAAGTTAGTTGTTGGTTTATTATTTTCAATAATACATCTTTGGAATCGACCATGAAAAAATTTGTCTTTAACCCCCCTCAAAATGCCATGGTTTACATTTTAAGGGACGTAGAACACGAATATCAAATAAAAATGTCTCCGTCCGTCCGCCGTACGCGGCTTTTTCCTTAGTTCCCAAAATTCACGAAATTCGGTATGTGGGTCCCGTTTGGGCTCTAGTTGGTGCTTGGCGTTACTGTCACTCATGTCTAAGGGGTGAAAAATAGTGGTTGAAATATCCAGTGTATCCCTATCTCGGAAAGTTTTATTTGAGGTGTGGGTTTTTTCGCATTTTTAAATAGTTTGATTTTTTCTGAATTTTTGAGACCATCCGGAGCATTCTACCATAAAATGTGTCCTGAACAGCAAGGGTGTATGCATGCATCAAGCTGAGTTGAGAGCGCACATCACTGGTCTCTTGGCGAGGTGGGCGGTGTAGCGCAGTGGTCTAAACGGCGGACTGTAACGCCACAGTTCCGGAGTTCGAAAACCAACGGGGACTGAATCATTTTCACTCCGCATCAACAATTTCCCTTCAAGACTTCATTTGTTTCTTTTTGCCATTTTAGCTAAGTACTGTTTGTCATTGACAGCATTATTTTAGAAACATTTAACACGTGATTAAGGTAGGTAGGTGTACCTAGTAACGAGTACGGGGTTAGGTACTGAACTACGGAGGGTCTGCGATCTACATAATATTATATAGAAGGGTCATCTATACAGAGAGCTGTGATCTGTAACAGAAGAGTTTTCTATACAAAGAAGTGATCTGTAACAGAAGGGTGTTCCACAAAGAATAATAAACCGGTGTGTACGGATTTGCAGCGTTTTGGTTTATTATTCTGTGAATAATACACCTATGTATTCGTTCAGCAAAAATTTTTATAACACCCACTCAAAATTTTTGGTTTATTATTTTCAATAATGAACCATTGGAATCGAGCATGAAAAAAAAAAATTCTTACCCCCCCTCAAAATTTGATGGTTTACGTTTCAAGGTATGTAGAATCCAAAACTGCAATAAAAATATTTCTGTCTGTCCGCCGTACGCCGTACGCCGTACGGGCCACTTTTCTTAGTTACCATGAAAAAAAATTGATGAAATTCGGGTTATAGGTTCCGTTCGGCGTCTAGTTGGTCCTCGAAGCTCGACGTTACTGTGAGTCATCTCTAAGGGGTTCAAAATAGGGGTTGAAATTTTCAAAACGCCTATACCATTTTTTTACGTAAATATTTTTACGGTTTTAAATAATTCTTGAACTTGCGAGTTTTTTAAGACCATCCGGAGCATCGTACGTCCAGCCGTTCGTTCACAGTAAGGCCCCGAAGTTTGCACCGACAGGCATTTTCGACTCCAGTGTGAATGAAATTGTATACAAATCAAACCAATTCTCGTAACCAGAGACGCGCCCACAATAGGAATTTGTGAATACGGCCAATCATTGGTAGGGATCACCTGATTATATTGATGAAGTCGAGTTGGTTGTTCTGTGATATTATTTTATTTGAAAAATGATGGCTCTTTTGGAGTTTGTTGGTAGGTAGTGAAACTTGAACAAACGTTGAAGTATTATTGATGGGTAAATTATTACTACGGTAAATCATTACTCAACGGTAAATTATTACACAACGGTTCATTATACCATCTACGTAGAAGGGGCTGGAGTTTGTTGGTAGGTACTTTTGCAACTTTTTTCACTCCTCATCAACAATTTCTTTTCAGAACTTCATTATGTGTGTTTCTTTTTGTTAGGTACTGTTTGTCATCGGCAGAATTATTTTAGCAACATTTAACTCTTGATTTACGTAGGTACCTAGTAACGAGTACGGGGTTAGGTACTAACCTACGGAGGGTCTGCGATCTACATAATTATGCATAGAATAGTACATATTATATTATATAGGCGGGTTATCTATACATAGAGCTGTGATCTGTAACAGAAGGGTATTCTATACAAAATAATAAACCGTTGTGCAGGGATTTGCAGCGTTTTTCTTTTCCGTTTCAAGGTGCGTAGATTCCAAAAATGCAATGTCCGTCCGCCGTACGCCGCATCACGTGTACCGGCCTCATTCGGTCTAAAAAATGCGTTCTTTCGCACACATGCTCCATTTGGGCCCTAGTTGTGTTTCGAAACTTTTCAGCCCGATCGGAATATACCCTGGGGTGTTATGAGTGAAAATGTGTATAAAAATAGGTACTTTTTGTGTTTTAGTAACATGTTAGTAAAATGAGCTTTTGAGGTATCGTTTTCCGTGTTTTTGGGGACGAAAAACCCGAATATGAAGTCGATTTTGACCAAGGAGTGGACTCACTGTAGTCACTCTCTCCCCCTTCCTAATGCCTGCTGTTGATGAAAACCACGGGGCATTCCTTCCCATTAGCTGCTGTTGGTGAAAACCGCGGGGTGTTAGCATCCCTCCTTGCTAGTGTCTGCTGTTGGTGAAAACCGTGGGACATTCCCTTTCCTTGGTACCAGCTGTTGGTGAAAACTGCGGGGTACCATCCTAGACTCCTGCTGTTGGTGAAAACCGCGGGGAGTCACTCCTGATAACTCCTGCTGTTGGTAAAAACCTCGGGGAGCTATCTCTCCTTCCAACTAACTCCTGCTGTTGGTGAAAACCGCGGGGAGTTAGTCAAAAGACTCCATAGGAGCACATCCTTCTTTCCAACCACATCCATCTCCATCCTCTTAACCTCGAACCCTCCCTACCTTCCCTCTTTTAGAGTCGCAACAATTTTTTTTTTTAGATACATGCGTATTTCATGCTGTTATTAGTATTTGTAGCGTCACCTCTGGTCTCCTACTGTGCTTAGTGTAAACAGAGGGTCAGAGGGGGTTCCCCTCTCCTTAGGACACACACTATAAAAGAGTCGAGGAGCCACAAATAAATAATCATTTCTAATCAGATCACCTTCTCAATCAGACGCTTCCCGAGAATCCTTGCACTACATTGGTGACTCCGACGTTATCCAGCAGTGTTTACGACGCCCGGCCCCTTCTCTTGAGACTGTCCCACTTCAGCTCATCTCACCGACACCGCCCCACTCCACGACTTCATCTGCTGGACCCATTCGCGACGCCACTTCGTCGATTCACACTAGGTCATTCGACCAGCCGGCGCCCCTTAGGCCTGTTAGAGCTTTCCGCCTGGAACTCAGCCAAACACCACTTGGCTAATAGGAGGGTGCCAGGCCCCTTCCCGCTCGCCTTTCACCATTGCGAAAAGAAAAGCATCGAGAGCCATGACGCAGCCACAAAAACTTCCGGCTTACTACCCCGAACGGACTTCCGTCTGGCTTCAACAGGTGACTCGCACATGTGCAGTGGAGAACATCAAGACGGAACAGCACAAATTCCGTCATGCATTCCTCGTGCTCGACTCAGCCACCGCTGAGCTTGTAGCAGATATAGATCCCGAGTCCGACATTGCGTTTTCTACGCTCTCCAAACGATTGACTTCGGCTCATCGACCCAGCGTAGATCATCGGCTCGCCTCCCTTTTCGCGGCCATATCGTTAGACGGAAAAACACCCACGACTTACCTCGCCTACCTCCGTCGTCAGCTGCCGCCTGCGGTACCCGACGTCGTTATCCGGCATCTCTTTCAACGTGTTCTCCGTCCTGACGTACTTATTCCCATCACAGCGGCCGCTGAAACGGATCTCGACAAATTGGCGAACCTAGCGGACCGTCTATTTCCATATTCCACGGTCGCATCCCATGCAGTACAAGCTACTTCCCCCTCGTCGCCTTGCTCAAACGAAATAGACGCAGCACGGATTCTCAGAAATCGTCGTAACGATCCACAACGGGATCGCCAGCCATCTTTACCACGCACCTTCTGTTATCACCACCATGCGCAAGCGAAGGCTCGGAATTGCAGACAACCTTGTGCATGGAAAGCTCCAACGGCAAAAAACGACAACGCATGGCCCGACCGGCGGTAAACACCGTGCGTACAGCAAACCGCCACCGCCTTGTATCCACTGCGACAACAACAAGTTATCCTTCCTCGCTGACACCAGATCGGACCTCAGCATTTTACCGTCATCGGTCTTACGGCATGGTAAGACGCCCTGACGACCACTGGTCGCAGCGAACAGCAGCATAATTCAATCGTTCGGCCTCCATACCGCCTCCGTCGTTCTTCCCGGCCATCCGGCGTACTCTTGGGAGTTCAGTATCGCCAATGTCACGAACCCCATCATCGGAGCTGTTTTCCTTGGACACTTTAACCTACTGGTTGACCTAAAAAACCGTAGGCTTATAGACGCCACGGAAGGCATATTTCTTGTTGGAAAAATCGATATCGCCTCGTCGTCTGATGGTGTCTGTGCTGCTTGTGCGATACTGCTGCATCCTGACGTAAACGCCCTTCTCCTGCACTGTGTTCCCGCCTCTACGCCCCACGGATCCCCTATTGTCCATCACATCGAGCCAACTGGACCTCCGTGACATGCGAAACATCGCCGCCTTAATCCCGTTCTACTCGTATTCAACAAAGCCAAAAAACATTTCGCTGAAATGTTGGGAAGTGGCATTATAGATCCATCGAAGTCTCTCTGGTCCAGCCCTCTCCACGTCGTCGACAAACCGAAAGGGGAAATTCGCCCCATTGATGACTACCGCGCGCTCAGTCGCCTCACGAAGCCAGATCGGTATACCATTCCTCATCTACAAGACTTCACGGCAAATCTACATGGTATGAAAATTTTTTCTACTTTCGATTTTGACTTCGCCTTCTTTCACTGCAAAATTGCCGCATGTGAGGGACCTAAAACTACAGTGCTTACACCTTTTGGCCTCTGCCAGTTCAAACGGAGCCTACGAAACGCACCACATACGTGGCAGAGGTACATGGATCACGTTCTCTCCGGCCTCCCTGTCTATTGCTACCTCGACGATATTTTGGTCGCTTCCACCTCCCTCGAGGATCACCTGCAACTTCTGCGTCAGTCACTTCACTGCCTGGCCACTTATGGCCTTGTCATTAACAAAGCCAGGTGCCAACTCGTGCTTCCTAAAGTAAACTTCCTGGGACACAAAGTTTCATCCTCTGGTATTTCCCCACTACCAGGTATAACTGACATCGTGAAAAACTTCCCTCTACCGGCAACTGTCAACAGTCTACGAACGTTTCTAGGGTTGGTAAACTTCTACCACCAAGCCCTACATCACGCCCCCCCCCCACACACTACGTTCGCTGGTCAACCTTTTGCCCACAGATGCCAAAAAACGGGATAAGCGGAAAATAACGTGGTCACATGATTCAACACAAGCCTTCATCACGACAAAATCGCTCCTATCGTCGGCAGTTGAAATCGCCCATCCGGACCCAAACGCCCCTTTGATCATGCACATGGATGCATCAGACCACGGAATAGGAGCAGCTCTGCAACAGCAACAAGATTTCGCCCTCCGCCCGCTCGGATTTTTTTCGAAATCCTTGTCTCTCGCTCAAACTGCCTACTCTGCCTTCGATAAGGAACTTCTGGCCATCTATGAGGGAATTATTCATTTCAGACACGCAGTAGAAGCCGTATATTGATCATTTATACCGGTCACAAACCGCTCACAAATGCTCTTACGTTGCTAGCCAAGTCCCTGCCCCCAATTCGCCTACGTCAACTCCGATTCACCTCTGAATTCACATCGGACATTCGCTACACACACGGCCAAACAAACTTAGTCGCGGACTACCTCTCCCGGCTCCCGCCTCCAACGACTCTACAACTGGATACCGCTTCCTTCACGTTGGCGGAACTACGGGACACTCAATTGCAGGACCCCCATCGAGATAAAATGCAGAATCTCACGGGGTGGCAATCCATGGTGTTCCTCTCCTATGCGACACATCTACATCTCCTCCACGTCCGTACATTCCATCCCCTCTACGGCCAGTTGCCTTTCGATCGATATTTCTCATCCAGGTATAAAGGCCACTCTTTCCCTTCTCCACAGTCGCTATTTCTGGCCGCACATGACGTCATCAGTAAAAGTTATGACCCGTGCCTGCCCGTCTTGTAACCAAGCAAAAATTTCTCGGCACATTCGAGCACCCCTTGGCGAATACCCGCACGCCGAGCCCTTGGAACACGTGCACATCGCCATTGTCGGGCCTCTTCCTGCCAGCGATGGTTATAAATACTGCCTCACAGCGATCGACCGCGCCACCGGCTGGGTGGAATGTCTACCGATACATAAAATCGACGCATCTACCACGGCCCGTACATTCTATGACTACTGGATTTCGCGGTATGGCCCGCCAGCGACCCTCACGACAGATCAGGGAACTAACTTTGAGTCCTGCCTATTCAACGAGTTCACAAGGGTTATGGGCATTCATCGGATACACACAAATACCTACCATCCCTCGGCAAATGGTCTCATAGAACGTTGGCATCACACGCTTAAAGAGGCGCTTATGGCTACTACCACAAGGCACCGATGGGCTCTTGACCTTCCCGCCATTTTGCTAGGCCTTCCTCGGAACCCTCGCAACGCGTTTTTGGCGTCACCCCATCTGCCTGGTGGTAGTTTTACGCAGCCCCCACCTTCAGCCACGCCACTCCTTTCTCATGATGCCTACCGCCGCTTTGTCAAGCCCTATTTACCCGTCTCCATGGCAGCGGCGCGAGCTGTCTACGTCAGGGTGGACACCTTGAGGACGTCTCTTGTCCCTCCGTACACTGGACCCTTTACCATCCTTGCCAACGATGGCAAAACAATAACATATCAGACTAACGATGGTGCCACAAAGTCTGTGTCAGTCGACCGATGCGAGCCTGCTCCTTATGCTGCCGCCATTGAATAATCTCCGCAGACGCCTCGACACCTTCTGTTCACCCCTTTTTTCCGTTTTTCCAACCTGTAATTTAACGTAACTTTCCCTCCCGTTGGCCTTCAGCTATCTTGTAACTTATGAATACCACACATGTATTTATTCATAACTGGGGGGGGGGGGGGGATTGTAGCGTCACCTCTGGCCTCCTACTGTGCTTGGTGTAAACAGAGGGTCAGAGGGGGTTCCCCTCTCCTTAGGACGCACACTATAAAAGAGCTGAGGAGCCACAAATAAATAATCATTTCTAATCAGATCGCCTTCTCATCAGACGCTTCCCGAGAATCCTCGTACTACAGTATTTATTATTAGTTTTTAATTTGTTGGCTGCTGGAGATATAACTTTATTGGTAAAGTGAAGTAAAGTAAAGTAAACAGCCATTCCAGGCTGGGGCTTTTCGTCCGACTGCCCTGCCAGCGTCGTGGACGTGATCAGCTGTCCTCCAATGAGAGGATCAGAATTCGGTCTGATCATTTCGCTCTTTACTTGGCTACTCATTGCTCATTGGGTCATACTTGGACATGTCACCACGTGTCATGGCGGTCCCCCATCCAAGTACTAACCACGGTCGAGGTATCTTAACTTCGGTGATCTCACGTGAAACGGTTTATTCCACCTGATAAGGCCGTTGGGCTATAACTTTAATGGTTAAAAATATCAAATTAAGCTAAGCTTGGCCCCCATATTTGGCATGAGGACTGTTATTCAGATCGATTTTCTTACTTTAACAGGTTTTCTGTGGGCGTAATTTTCGTATATTAGGAAATAAAAGGATCGTATAACAAATTAGCCCACAAAAACGTCTAGTGCTATTGATCCTTGCGCTACTGATATCGGAAATCAGTGAAAACTCGGTTGCTATGTGGGCGAAATTTTTTCTTCAACTTCAAGATTTGTGGCTGCGTCGGTTAGGGCGACTGTTCGGGACGGTGACACGCTGTCCGCTATTATTGGAATACTCCATACCAGAACTTGGAACTTGAACTAAACTTCGCTCCAGTAACTACCTACTTCCAACTCCTCCCCCTCAAACCAACCTGCTCGTTTTTCACGAGTCGTTTGTTTACTAGCAGCCACGAACGAACCCTATTCATGTTCCTACTGGAAACATCAGTAAAATTGATTACAAAACAGTCACGGCGTGTGTTATTTCAATTAATATTATCCTAATAATACATGGTGTCCGCGATATTTAAGTGAATAATCCCGCTGATTACTTAGGGAATAATAACATAGGTACCGGTAAGACGTGTCGAGTCTCAAGCCAACAACATTCGGCAGTTGAGTCGGCAAGTGTCAATAATGGAAGAGAGCAAACATCAAAAACGTGCTACAAGAGCCAAGATCGTATCCAGTTACAGATCAAGATGGGAAACTATTTAGCAGGAACTTGTTCTTTCTACATAGAAGACGTGAACCACCAGAAAATACTACATAACTACAACTCCCCACTAGCAAGCCGGCTACACCATGCAAATCACTAAGGACACCTGATGATCACACTGTACAAGCCTCAAGGAAGTCGATTGAAGTCCAACAAAGTACTCCACCAAAACGAAAATCATTACCAGTAGAAGAGCCCAAATTGAGTGCTAAAACTTCTGCTACTCTGGAAGAATTGTGAAGGTGCCTGAAAGACTTGAGAAATGTGAGAGTTGAATTATTCGAATTCGGTACTAGGTGTGCTTTCATTGTAGAAAAGTTGAAAGTTTTAGTTATTTCCTCATAATACAAGTTTATTTTAGACACAAAATTGTGAGAATGAGGGATGAGTGATTTCTTTATGCTTACGGCAGTAGCTATTGGATTACTTTTCATTTTGGAACTGTAGTTCCACAGGACTTGAGAGATTTTTCTTTTTAATGCCTATTACTCTGCTTGAAGAGGAAGGTGTAGTATTAGTTTGTTTACTAGCAGCCACTCGAACCCTATTAATGTTCCTACTGGTATCATCAGTATTAAAAATCGATTACAAACAGTCACGTCGTGTGTTATTTCAATTAATATTATCCTAATAATACAGAGGGAACGGACGATAGATAACGGTCTTAGGTGCTCCTGATTATAATATCGTGGCCCACGTACAAAGCATGAAGTTCCCTGGACTATAACTTGAATTAGGACGACAAACACCCATGCGATCGAGTATACTTACCTGGCCGAGAGACAAGTAATGTTTGGTGGATAATTGCCAGGTTTAAATTTGATTTATTTCTATCGCATACAGTAGTCGCGCACAAGTTCTAACTCGGCGCATTTTTAGTCAAATTTTAATATTTTTTAAGCTCTCAAGATTACTGTTAGCAAATTTTCGGAGAAAGGAAGCTATTAAAATGATTCCAACATTTTTATAACATAAATTCTTACAATTTTTGAAAAAAATCAGTTTCAGATCCTTCTGAATTCATTCCCAGATTTCAAAACATTTAATAATATGTATAAATATCAATGCCAAAAATCGCTTAAAGATCTAGAATTGCTAAACAATTACCAAAAATGTTACAGGATTTAATTAGTTATATTAATAGTTATATTAATTAGTAGATTAATTAATTATGATCTGTGTTAGTACATACACGAGCCGTTTGCCCAGATTTCTGAAGAGAAACGCGTCACTTTGAGCCCGTGCACCAGCAGACGGAGCTTCAGGAAACGCCGACTTGAGGTAATCTGGATTCATGTAGTTGAGTTTATCAACGTTCATCTGAAGTTGTAAATTTGATTTCACAGGAGTATGAAAAAATCGACGACATAACAGAACATTATAGGTATTTTCCTAAATGTAATTCGAACATGATCACCTTGTCGATCTGTCGTATTATTTATATGTACCTACCTATTTCATGACAAGAAATTATGTTCCATCCCCTTCGATGTTCCTTGATCATGACCTGTACTTAGTTCCTCATCTTCTTACATAAATTTATACATTTGTGTGCATTTTGGTACCATATTCAGGCCACTTTATTTTCGGTCTACAAAATTCGTTCTTTCGCACACAGGCCCCTAGTTGTGTCCAGAAATGTTGCACCCCGATGGTGGTATACCCAAGGGTGTTATGGATGAAAAACGCTGCAACGTCCTTTTCATATGGGTTTATTATTCTATTGATCTTACCTACAGAAATGTTGCCCTTCATTTATTGTTTCTTTTGTGTGCAATTAATAGTTGAAATAACTATTTTTTATGGTTTCCACCCTTTTTGGCCCCCAAAAACACGAATTAGGCTCCTGTTTCCGACAAATGATCTTCGATCATTGATTGTGCCATTCAGTTGACTTGATTCGCCTGTTGATACTACTTCTTATTTATTTATTTAACTTTTATTATAACTTCTATTATAACTTATATTATAATAACACTTCTAGTGTTATTATACAAGTTATGGTGATTTCAGACACTTTCCCAGGTTTATGACTCATAAAAAATTAATTTTGGGAGCTGAACCTTCGTTACAACCTCAATTCGTCACGCTTCACTCTTCAATAAACCGTTGTGTAATAATTTGCTGTTGTTTTTGTTGTTGTTTTTGACATTTTATGTCTTTACTTTGCTACATAAACTCGAAAATGAAACGCGGGACATGCAACGGAGACATGCAACGGAAACAACGTCACGAAAATATTTCTGATGATTTTCGCTTACAACCGATTCGTTGCTACGGAACTTTATCTTCACCAGTTATCATCGTACAAAAATCGTTCACCACTCGTTGGATAGCTCTCGATTTAACTAACCATACTACGTTAACCACTGCGGACTGCGTGGCCAACAAGCTGCGGTATGAGCGTGATTGTTTAAATGAATGTTTACGTACATAATACAGTGGAGTCCGGCTAATCCGAACTAATTGGGACTGAAGGCTGTTCGGACTAGGTGACCAAAACAATTAAGTACGAAGTACTTGGTTTTTGAGGTTTTAGCTTGTGAGGTATCGATTTTCATGTTTTTTAGGGCTCCAAAGAGTGAAGAATTGAGGTTGTAACGAAGATTCAGCTCCCGAAATTCATCTTTTAAGAGTCAAAAACCTGGGAAATTGTCTGAAATCACCATACATTTGTACCTATAATAACACTAGAAGTAGTATTATGTGGTGAATCAAGTCAATTAGATAGATAATTAAAGATAATTTGTAAAATAAACAGAAGCCTAATTCGTGTTTCTGGGGAACACAGTTGGTGGAAACCATCAAAAATAACTTTCTCAACTGTTGTACATGAAATAAACAACAATGAACAGCAAACCTTTTTGTAGGTATGTATGTCGAATAGAATAAAAAACCCATGTACAAGGACTTTGCAGCGTTTTTTGCTTTCGTCGCCCTTTTGGTTTATTATTTTCAATAATGAACCTTTGGAATCGAGCATTAAAAAAAATTTGTAACCCCCCTCAAAATTAATTTGATGGTTTCCGTTTCAAGGTATGTAGAATCCGAAATTGCAATTAAAAATTTCTGTCTGTCCGCCGTACGCCGTACTTTGAACTTTTCTTAGTTACCATGAACCAAAATTAATGAAATTTGGTTTGTAGGTCCCATTTGGGGTCTAGTTGGTCCTCGAAGCTCGGCGTTACTGTCAGTCATCTCTAAGGGGTGAAATTTTCAGAACGTCGTAGCTCGGAAACTTTCAATAGAAGGGTGTGAGTTTTTTTAAACGTTTTAAAATTGATCTTGAACTAAAGAATTTTTGGTGTACGACCAGCCGTTCGTTTGCACCAACAAGCTTCGTCAACATGATCGTGAATCAAGCGGTGTAAAATCCGGCCCAGATATCATCGCTAGGGAGCACCTGATTATAATCACGGATGGCTGTATTAAGTCGAGTTGGTTGTTCCGTGATATTATTCTGTTTGAAAAATGATGGCTCTTTTGAATTTGGTTGATGATGCTTTTGCAACTTGAACAAACGTTATGCTTCCTGAATAACAACAAATAATATTAATGATTGAATTATTGAATCGCGCGCATTTTTATGCAATGTAATTCCCAGGTTGGCTCCTGTTCTCGATTTAGGGCTTTCCTGGAGGGAGCTCGAGGGCAGGTATTCACTACAGTAAACAGTGATCTACACAGAAGGGGCATCTATACAGGTAAATAATTACACAACGGTTTATTATTTACCTTATGCTTCATGAATAACCACAAATACTTCAGTAATTCAATAATTCAATCATTGTTGAATCCCGCGCAATTTAATCAAACTGTAATTCCCGGGCTGGCTCCAGTACTCGATTTAGGGCTTTCCTCGGAGGAGCTGGAGGGTAGGTACTAACCAAAGAAAACTGATCTACGCAGAAGGGGTATCTATACATGTAAATTATTATAAAGCGGTTCATTACACAACGGTTTATAATTTTACCATATATTATGCTTCATGAATAACAACAAATAATTAATTACTGAATTATTGAATCACTCCCATTTTTATGAAATTTTAATTCCCGTACTGGCTTCAATACGCGATTTAGGGCTTTTCTGGGGGGAGCTCGAGGGTAGGCAGAAGGGACATCGACACAGGTAAATAATAAACCGTTGCGTAACAATTGGCAGCGTTTTTTGCTTTCAAACGCCTGACGATTGATAACAAACGATATTCAGCAATATTAATATTTGATGCAAGTGAGACAAATTTGTGGTGTGCCCAAAAAGTGCTATATTTGCAAAAGTTGCTGTATTTCCGAATTCAGGGAAACTTCCCGTTAACGGACAGCCATGGGGAACGAAAATTTGTCCCTTAGGGAGACGTGTCTACTAACGAGGAAGGTTGAGGGAGAAAACAAGAAAAATTATCAATCTTAATTTTTTTTTTTAATGATTGGATTTAATGTACTTACTTGTGGGAGGACTTCGTGAAACGTTACTGTCATCCAAAAAACTAAACGGCAAAACCAAAAAAAGACCCAACAAACCGAGTTCCCTCCACTTACCATCGCTTTCATTAGAAAACGAACCCGTGCCGTTCTAAGAAAAAAGGGTCGTGAACTAGCCGGTTGTACGTTATAGGGAGAACAAATCTAGTGATAATCTGTATAAAACATTTCTGATTGCCTGTCCGCGTCCGTTATAGACAGTGTCCGTTAGACAGAGGTCACGTTGAAACAAACGGAGAACAGGGGAATCTGAAAAATGTCCGCTATAGAGAAGGCTGTCGATTTGAAGTTTCGCTGTAGTCGATAAAAATGATTCGACTATTCGCATCTGGCGTGATAATGCTATCTACAATATTTATTGCTGACTTACCTGTGATTTATATGTGTAGTCCATATGACATTGTGACACGTAGGGATCAATATATTTCCCAACGCTTTCAACCTCTAACGGAATTTTCGGTTGATCTTCTCTAGTCAGCCCAACAATCTGTATACAAAACCAAAATTCAAACGATAGTACTTACACGACTACTAGGTACTAGGATCTTTGGAATCGAGAATGAACAAAAATTTAATCCCCCTCAAAATTTGATAGCTTACATTTCAAGGTATTACGTAGAATCCGAAAATGCAACACAAAACGCTGCAAATCCGTGCACAACGGTTTATTATTTTGCACAGAATACCCTTCTGTTACAGATAACAGCTCTCTGTATAGATAACCCGTCTATATAATATAATATGTACCTCTGAATATAATATAATATCTACTCTGTAGATATTATGTGGATCGCAGATCCTCCGTAAGTTAGTACCTAACCCCGTACTCGTTACGAGTTAAATGTTGCTAAAATAATACACCCGATGACAAACAGTAACTAAAACGGCAAAAAGCAACGCAAATAATTAAGTTCTAAAGGAAAATTGTTGATGTGGAGTGAAATAGATGCCCCTTCTGCGTAGATCACCGTTTTCTGTGGTCAATACCTATAATGAACCGTTGTGTAATAACTTGCCCATCAATAATACTTCAACGGTTGTTCAAGTTGCAAAACTACGGATCAACAAAATCCAGCCCCTTCTTGGTAGATGAACCGTTGTGTAATAATTTGCCGTTGTGTAATAATTATGTGAATCACAGACCCTCCGTAGGTTAGTACCTAACCCCGTACTCGTTACTAGGTACCTACCTAATTCACGAGTTGAATGTTGCTAAAATAATGCAGCCGATGACAAACAGTAACTAAAACGGCAAAAAGAAACGCAAATAATTAAGTTCTAAAGGAAAATTGTTGATGTGGAGTGAAATAGATGCCCCTTCTGCGTAGATCACTGTTTTCTGTGGTCAATCCTACCTATAGTGAACCGTTGTGTAATAACTTGCCCATCAATAATACTTCAACGGTTGTTCAAGTTGCAAAAGTAACGATCAACAAAATCCAGCCCCTTTTTGGTACATGAACCGTTGTGTAATAATTTGCCGTTGTGTAATAATTTACCGTTATGTAATAATTTACCGTTGTGTAATAATTTGCCGTTCTGTAATAATTTACCATTGTGTAATAATTTACCCATCCGTAATACTTCAACGTTTGTTCAAGTTTCACAAGTACCCACCAACAAAATCCAATAGCCCATCACTTATCAAATGAAATAATATCGCAGAACAACCAACTCGACTTCATACAGCTATCCTTGATTATAATCAGATGCTTCCTAGTGATGATTATCTGGGCCGGAATTTTATACCGTTTGATTCACGATCGTGTTGACTAAGCTTTTTGGTGCACACGAACGGCTGGACGTACAATGCTCCGGGTGGCCTCAAAAAATTGTTTAGCTCAAGACAAACTTAATAACGTAAAAAAAACAATACCCTTCAATCGAAAGTATTCGAGATACGGCGTTCTGAAAATTTCAACCCCTATTTTGAACCCCTTAGAGATGGCTGACAGTAACGCCGAGCTTCGAGGACCAACTAGACCCCGAACGGAACCTATAACCCGAATTTCATAAATTTTTTTCATGGTAACTAAGAAAAGTGGCCAGTACGGCGTACGGCGGACAGACAGAAATATTTTTATTGCATTTTCGGATTCTACATACCTTGAAACGTAAACCATCAAATTTTGAGGGGGGTAAGAATTTTTTTTTCTTGCTCGATTCCAATGGTTCATTATTGAAAATAATAAACCAAAAATTTATGTCCGTCCGCCGTACTTCGCACTTTTCTTAGTTACCATGAACCAAAATTAATGGCATTTGGTTTGCAGATCCCGTTTGGGGTCTAGTTGGTCCTCGGAGCTCGGCGTTACTGTCCCAAGGGGTGAAAAGTAGGGGTATAGACTTTCAGACCGCCTTAGCTCGAAAACTTTCAGTAGAAGGGTATGGTTTTTTTAAACGTTTTTAATTGATCTTGAACTAAAGAATTTTTTGAGACCACACAGAGCATTGTGCGACCAGCCGTTCGGTTGCACCGAAAAGCTTCATCAACATGATCGTGAATGAAACGGTATGAATAGGCCCAGAGTCACTGCTAGGGATCGCCTGATGATAATCACGGATGGCTGTATGAAGTCGAGTTGGTTGTTCTGCCATATTATCTATTGGTGAGTGATCTACGCAGCAGGGGCCGTTGTGTAATAATTTGGAGCGTTTTTTAAATGAGGTTTTGTTGATAATAAGGTATCAGAACCTTGTTTTAGATTTATTGCATTAGTCAGCTTTCAAAAGGCCTTCATTCGCCAATCTGTCTTAACTACGCAGAACAGAAACTTTGTAATTAGTTTTAAAATTCATTCTAACATAATTATTTCTGTAGATAACTTTTTTACCGGTTATCACAGCATCCCAGTAATATTAAAGATTCAGTGCTTGAAGAATTCTTCAAAAAAAGATCATCTATCACGATGATGAAAGCTAACGTGTAGCCTAACCAACTCTGGAATAAAAAGTTTACAAAGGGACCTCTTTCTTACTTTACAAAGCGCTTTGGGAGAGAAATCTTTAAGCTCGCCGTTGACGGGTTCCTTCCCTAGATAACTTGGATATTTCTGTTTGTACTCTGACGTAGAGACGATCTGTCTCTTTGGAACGAATTTCATCTGGAAAACGAATAAAAACACGCAGAAATGATTATCTTTCGTAACATCTACGAAAAGGGCAATGAAGAATCGGCCTGAAAGTACCTATGAGAATACTGTTGCCAAATAAGATCATTGAGTTTTAACAACCCCCCCCCCCCCCCCTCACCATTTCTTTTCATTTGGTAAATTGGTAGTAATTACCAAATGCGGTAGCCTGCAAATTGAAGAAAAGTTCACGTTATGCAAGAACCATTTTAGTTAAAGCTGATTAGCTGATAATGATGGGATATTCTTGAAACTACCAGGCATATACCTACCTATTATTCCTAAATGTACGACATCTAAGAGAAACCTTTGACTAAATAGCACTACTTAACAGTTGAAACCCTGGCTTAGTAAAGTAAATGAGTGTTTAACACGGAAATTTGCGTTCAATTTTATGGCTTTTGGTATGTCCACTTCGAGTGCGTAAAAGCGAATCCGAGGTACCTACTCAATTTCTCATGAGTCAATGGCCTATCCTTTCAGGAATCATGCTGTTTGGGCCCCTATGAATTTCAGAACGATGGGGTCATTGAGGTCATTGATATGGCCACTGCGCATGTGCAAATGGAAAATCCGAGGTCATCAATTTCTCATAAATTAATTTTTCTCAAATTCTGTGGGTAGTTGGGGTGTCCATCCAAATCTGCACTGAATTGATTATTTATCATAGGTACGTTTCAATTATCTATACGATCACGTCGATAAGAGGAAGATATGTGCCATTAAACTTGCCAGACTTTTTTTGCCAGTGCAATAATACTTTTCATTTTGCAATACTTTAGCTATTGCGTTGTGGAAGAAAAGTTAAAAATCCTGGGGTCATCATTATTGTAGCCAAAATAGTGTAAAGTATCGACTTGCTCATTATAAAGGCTGATTCTAGATTCATGTAAGGTCGACTATATGAACTTGTTCGTATAACGAGGGGAAGTGTGAGATGCGACAGATTCATCGTAGGAGTTGATGGGCCGGGAAACTCGTAGCCATCTCTCAAGAGTATTTTAGTATTCTGTCAACGTCTGGGAGGAAAAGGGCCGAGATCATATTACACCAATTTGCTAGGTCACAGTCCTTTTCAGCCATTTAATCCGCCACCCTCCGAGAAGCCCCACTGGAGTTTCACTGTGTTTTTTCTACCTCTCGATTCCTGACAGAATTTTGATAACATCTGTTATCTGAAACCGGAGATTTAAATGAAATTAACTATAATGAAAGAAAAAAGTGTACCAATCGATGTTTTATCACCAGAACAGTTTTTCTATTTCAGTGTAATGCTCAATTTGCCGAACGTTAAGAGGCGTATGCTAGTCGGGTTCATATTTCAAACTGTCAGTGTGTCTCATCCGCGAAAAACGATCCTCCCTCCCTTCTAATTAGTAGTATAACTTGAAATTTCGAGGGTAAGAATAATAGTTGCTGTACCAGTGTACCTACGAGTATATGTATTAACGCCAGAAACGTTGCTGAATTATTTTGTTGAATTTGATAGCATAACCTGTTGATTTGTATTTGGTAGGAATCTTTTTTCGGCATGGGTGAGGCTAATTAAACTGGCCAGCTGACCCTCGTCTAGATTCAATAGGTACTTACTTCTTAAATTATTCTTAGTAACACTTTTGCTTCGCGTCTTTTTAACTTCTTCGTCTTATTTTTTATCACTCATGTGATATACGTGTAACAGCTTTAATACACGTTCAACATAACAAGCAAAAACTAAACTCCATGGATTTTACGGTAAACTGTGTGTGAATATCCGTTTTCCGGTTATATGATCCAGAAAACTCGACCTGGAGTGAACCTGCCTTTACTTTTTCAACTCGTAAAACTCTTTGTACAGCTGTACATGAGTGTTCGGATATCGAGGTGAACTTCAAAGAACACATACGGGTTTCAACGGAATGGAAACGGCGTTGTATTATAAAAATAGTTCACAAACGGTAAAATTAAGTTCAAGCCAGGGTCAGTATGCCAAAAAAATACGGATCGCGTTTTCACAAACGGTTAGAAAATGTATCGAAAATACTAGGATCGGATGGTACAGCGGTGATGGTTTGTAGGGTACTGAAGATATTTTGTGAGGGATAAAATTACAGAAGTAGGTTTTCTACTTCATTTCTACAAATTTCATTAATATCGATATTGGCATCCCCCATATAAATAGTATAAAGTTCCCCATCATGACCAGTCATCTGTTTGATATTTTCAATATAATCCCTAACTTTATCCGACCTATTTTCAGAACCTGGAAGTGGAAACCAAACATACTGCGTCTCTACATATTTTCTCTTTCCAAGATACATTATTACAACATTCGCTGAAGTACACCACAACTCCACTATTTTGATTTATGTAATTTCCTCTGCTTGCTCGGGTGTATCCTATAGTAGATTGGGTTATTGTACTAGAAGGGGTCCAAGTTTCTGTTAAACAAATTACGTCAGTGTCGTGATACTACTCCTTGTATGTAAAGATTTCGCACATAAACATCTGAATGAATTGGTAGACGTGGGCAGGCAGCTCGAGAGAGCTGGAAGGGCCGAGTGGGAAGGGATCCCCACCATCCTCCACGAGAGTGGAGGAAGGAGGGAGCATAGCCCCCAGGCTATAAAAACTCGCCTCCTGCGCCTTCCAATGCATTCTATGCTCTCCTTAAGTCGCTGACTTATTTCTCTCTCTCTCTCCTTACCTCACTCCTCACCTAAAAGATCCCCAGACTGGTATATCCACTGGGGCACCAAAAGATCCCCAGACTGGTATATCCACTGGGGCACTAAAAGATCCCAGACTGGTATATCCACTGGGCACCTCCTAAAAGAACCTAGACTGGTGTATCTACTTGGCATGTCCGAAAAGAACCTAGACTGGTATATCCACTAGGCACATCCTAAAAGAACCCAGACTGGTATATCCACTGGGCACATCCTAAAAGAACCCAGACTGGTATATCCACTGGGCACCTCCCGAAAAGAACCCAGACTGGTATACCCACTGGGCATGTCCTAACCTTACATTCCCGTCTCATCTGGATCCAAACCACTACAGTCAGTTTTATTTTTTAGTAATGTTAGATTAGCAACAAATTGATCAAAATTCTTCCTTAAACTCCTTGTTAACATTCATAAAAGTAAGTGAGCCTGAAGTTTCGACGGTTGCCATTTCACACAGCATGCGATTTAACTGATCCAAGTTCTCACAAGTTATTTTTTTTATACTACAGAATGTTTCAATTTCTTCTGGTAAGATGTCCATTTCAATGATAATTTACTACCAACCAGTTTTACCACTGATGGATGTTGGGCTAAGCAATTTTCAGTAAGTCGTAAGCGGATTTGATGATGACAGCTCCTCGATGATCGTCTTTCCGGATGTATATAGTACAGTGTCCGGTTCATCCCTCTTTTTTCCGATCCCAGAGTAGCAACAATATTTGGCGGTCGAGTGTTAACTGCACGCTGAGTGCCAGCTCTGAAGGCTTTCTCGACTTTGATGGATGCCCCCAGCTTGACAGCTAGATTCGCCACCATAGCACTGCAGTCTGTACGATTTCTCCGTTTCTTTTTATCACGTCGGGGTCACCAATTGTACGATTTCTCCGTTTCTTTTTATCACGTCGGGGTCACCAATTGTACGATTTCTCCGTTTCTTTTTATCACGTCGGGGTCACCAATTGTACGATTTCTCCGTTTCTTTTTATCACGTCGGGGTCACCAATTGTACGATTGTACTAATCTTTTGAAATGACGAACTCGCTTGATCAATTTCTGGACTCGAATGAATTTTATTATTTATCAGAGGTAACTACGTTGGGAGGAAAACATGTGGCGCAGAAATATAAAAACGAGGTAGAAAAACTAACAACAAAATCCCATTTGGGGTCTAGTGTGTAGTTTGTCCTCGAAGTTCGGCATTGCTGTCTGTCATCTCGAAGGGGTGAAAGATATGGGTTGAAATTCCCAGGGTGCTGTTGTCTCATGTTTAGTTTTTGGTTTATTATTTTCGATAATGACGCTCATACCGCAGCTTGTTGGCCACGCAGTCCGCAGTGGTTAACGTAGTATGGTTAGGTAAATCGAGAGCTATCCAACGAGTGGTGAACGATTTTTTTACGATGATAACTGGCGAAGATAAAGTTCCGTAGCAACGAATCGGTTGTAAGCGAAAATCATCAGAAATATTTTCGTGACGTTGTTTCCGTTGCATGTCTCCGTTGCATGTCCCGCGTTTCATTTTCGAGTTTATGTAGCAAAGTAAAGACAAAATGTCAAAATCATCTCCTAAGCGCCTACACAGTCCTCAACTCTATGATGCGGAATGCCAGTGATCTCAACATTCCTCCTACGAGCTTTTTGTTCATAGATATTCAGTCGATCTTGTAGTTCATTTACTTGTTTCTCGAGAGAAGCGTTCTTCTCTTTGCATGACTTATCTTTCTGGTTCAGTTCAATCACAGTACTTTGAAATTCATCAGGCTCATGAACTGAACTGAATTTTCGAGAGACTTAAAGTTATCCAGATCCTTGAGGTTTTCAATAACAAGCAACTTACTTCGTATTTCTTCAAACATATAGCGCAACTCCTCCAATTCCAGCTTTTTGTCTGACTCATTGGAAGACCTACAGCTGACGCACGTCCAGTAAGACTTATTGTCGGCCGTCATTGACTTGAAATGAGCCTCACGTATCGATACACAAGAGTAGTGAGTTACCTCTAAACTCCGCACATCGAAGAGCGAGTGAATTAGGTAAATCCTCCTCACAGTCTCTACACCTCATCGTCAATCGACAGTACACAGATAACAGTCGAGCAACCAAAAGCAACACGTATTGACCCGACGGAAGCCTGAGCTCATCCTGAGTGTGATTGAAGTTACTCGTATGGTGAATGTGATTGAAGTTATGGTGCAAGGTTTTGTAAGTCGTTGTGCAGGTAATGGACAGAGTTTCCTAATAGGTCGTTGTAGGATTTGAGTTTGTGTGCGAACGTCAGCTACTCATGGGGTTCCATCAATACTTGAATGAATTTTAATTATTTTCCCTAGGCTCCATTGAGTCGGTGGAAGATTATCGTCGAGCATTAGAACCGTCTCTGGAATTGGTGGATTATCAGAAGTATTCCAACGATATCTTGTTTGTTGTGTCGTAAGGTATTCGCGTTTCCATCGTTTTAGAATGACTGAAGACGCAACTGAACTTGCGACCATCTAGATCCAATTGCCGTTCTCTCAGTTAGTTCTGGATCTTCTCTGGGGGAGAGGTTATTGGTCGAAATATCGAGGAATGACCAAGCGTTAGAACTTCAACGTCATCTGGCCAGGAGGATAGAGTGCTTATCGGTCTGGAATTTAAAATAGTCTCATTTGGATTGTTAGGCACCGAGATTCTTTTATGGTCGGGGTGTAGCCTCGCAAAGTTGCCGCTAATGGTTTTTTTGTGGACTTGACCGCAGCTACCCAGAGTCCTCCGAAGTGAGTTGTTCTTGGGGGTATAAATGACTACTCGGTTTGGCGAGAGGCAGCTTCAGATATGAAGGCCGACTGCTGATCAGTATCAGCTAGTAGAGCTTGAATGCGGCGGAGTTCATCTGATGCACCTACAAAATTTGTGCCGCGGTCCGAGTATACTAGTTTTGGGGCCAGCACGCCGAGAATGCTGGCGTTGATAAGTTCAATGCAATTTTGGATTATTATTTTCAATAATGAACCTTTGGAATCGAGAATGACAAAAAAAGTTAACCACCCCCCCCCCCCCTCCCCTTAAAATTTGATGGTTTACGTTTCAAGGTATGTAGAATCCGAAAATGCAATAAAAAACGCTGCAAATTATTACACAAAGTGTTATTATTTACCTGTATAGATGCCCCTTCTGCGTAGATCACTGTTTTCTGTGGTCAATAATACCCTCGAGCTCCCCCCAGGAAAGGACTAAATCGAGTACCAAAATAAAAGTTTCATACGAATGGGCGGGATTCAGTAATTCAATCACTCGTGAAGCATAAGGCAAATAATAAACCGAGTAATAATTTACCCAATAATTAACCCAATAATGCTTCAACGTTTTGGTAAACACCCAATAGGTAATGAATGCTTGGGTATAATAATTTACCCAATAATGCTTCAACGTTTTTTCAAGTTGCGAAAGTACCTATCAACAAAATCAAAAAGATCCATCATTTTTCAAATGACATAATATTATTATTATTTTCAATAATGATCCTTTGGAATCAAGCATGAAAAAAAAGGTTTATTATGATAAACCAAAATTTCTGTCTCTCCGCCGTACGCCGTACTTAGCACTTTGCTTAGCTTTGCATGAACCAAAATTAATGAAATTTCGTTTGTAGGTCCCGTTTGGCGTCTAGTTGATCCTCGAAGCTCGGCGTTACTATCAGTCATCTCTAAGGGGTGAAAAATAGGGGTTGAAATTTTCAGAACGCCGTAGCTTGAAAACTTTCAATAGAAGGGTATGGTTTTTTTCATGTTTTTAAATTGATCTTGAACTAAATAATTTTTTTAGAACACCCGGAGCATTGTACGACCATTCGTTCGTTTGCACCGAAAAGCTTCATCAACATGATCGTGAATCAAACGGTATAAATCCGGCCCAGATATCATTGCTAGGGAGCACCTGATTATAATCACGGATGGCTGTATGAAGTCGAGTTGGTTGTTTTGAGGTATTATTTCATTTGAAAAATGATGGGATCTTTTGGATTTTGTTGATAGGTACGTTTGCTACTTGAAGAAACCGCCTTCCGACAACGATAGTGGGACAACTCAAAAAAACTAGTTTCGAGAAACTACAGTTACAAGTTTTCGCAAATGGCAAAGGTACCTAAATAATAATGCGCTATGGAATTTTTTTCTGGCTAAAACTAAAACGTTTATTTTAATAGAGATCTAAGATTACTTTTTTGATCATTTTGGCAATGGTTTAGTGCCACTAGAGTTAATTATTAGCAATTAATTGGAACAATTTTGAGTTGTCCCGGTATTGTTGCTGGAGTTGCTGCGTTACTGTGAAATGTCCAATCATCGAGCTCTCATTTAGAGTGCTACACTGCATAAAATGGAATAAAAGGCATGAATAAAATGGTAAATAAGAAGTAGGGAGTACTTTAAAAAACGTTTTATTAGAAAGTAGAAAAGTGGGAGTAATTAGGTATAGGTACATACCTACTCTTTTTCAAAACGTAGGTACTGAAAACGTAACTGAATAAAGTTTTTATTTCAGCCCTATGGCGAACCACAAACTCCGGCTGCTTATCTATGCTGCCCATTTCGCAGTATGAGTGAATAAGAACAGCCGTATTTCTTCCATAAATTCAGAAGCGCAGTGGTACTTGTGATGAATTTAAATTGGCGCAAATTCACCACGATTGGCTGAGGGGGGAATTTGCCGTCATCTGGTTAAGGGCGGACCTCCACCGTAAGCCGGATCTTTTTGGATGTTGTGCGGTTAAGGGCGCACCTCCACCGATCTTTTAGGAGAATTTGCCAGGCTGGTTAAGGGCGGACCTCCACCATGATCTGGTTCTTTTGGGTATAGGAGAGAGGAGCATCTAGGAGAAGAGTGTGGTGGAACGGTCCGAGCGCTATCTAGCGAAGATTAGATGAACCTTCCCTTCTTTCCCTGGCAAGATGAATCCACCTCCGTAAATGTCCGTAGGTAAATGTCTGTAGAACCCTACCTAATCTTTAGGGAACCAGAAATTTGACGTCAATGAAAAAGGCATTCAAATCTGTTTGAGGCATCAATCAAAAAGGCATTCAGTCCGACATGAAAATCTAATCGTAGGTAGACAAAATTATTTTATAAAAGATTGTTGTAGAAATTTCGCGCTGATCCCGAATTTACCAAATTATGTCTTGCATAATTGAACTGTCTTTTTCCTGGATATGAAACTTTGATATGGCAATACCTTTTTATTTTTCATCGCAATTTGACAACTGAGGGGGTCTATGGACGCAGAATTTGGTGCTCTACAACTTCTCTTTTGAACGAAAAATGTTATGACTGCTACTTCTTCGATTTTGAAGGGGTTTCCACCGCATTTTGGGCACTCAAGAAATTTTCAAACGAGGCAAATAGCGAATTTTTTCATTGAAAATTTGCTAAAAGGTTGTTCAGCTTACCAGCGAATGAGGGAGCTGACTGTCTGAGTCAGACCAAGTCGATTTTGTTTGGTTTGAAGTTACTATACGAACATGTTTCGGAATAGGTCGTCTTCAACAATGACAGAGAGAACTTAAAAAGGTACCTACTGCCTCAAGATGGGGAGAGGAACACAAAAAAAGCGGGGGGATTTGAATTTACAAAAGCACCATTTTCTAGATAATGAAAAACTTTTGGTGCTTAACTGAGGTCTCTTACTAGGTACCTACTAGAAAACTCATTTTGCCAAACTCACCCACGCCTCTTTGGATTACAGAATTCATTCTTCTCCCAAATTAGAAAAAAAAAAAAAATAATGATAAAAAAAATCAAAATTGCATTTTTTTTTTGTTAATGTTATGATAGTTCATACATGATTCAGCCGAAACCAAAATAAAAGCCGTCATAAAAATATTTATTTATACATTTTTTCTTAGCCTTCTTCTTTGTAGAAAATAGTGGTTACGAAAGCTTTATCTCGGTGTTTTCAGAAGCCATGTGTCTGAAGAGAGCTGCTCTCCGCGTGTGATTTGTCACATTTACTGCACGGGAACACTATTTATACACTGAATCATGAATTATGAACATTATGGAATATTTAAGGATCTATTAGGAATTAGGAATACGGGGATTTCCACCACACTCTTCTCCTAGATGCTCCTATAGGAGAGAGATGAGGTGAGGAGAGAGAGAGAGCGACTTAGAGGAATCGTAGAATGAAGCAAAAGGCGCAGGAGCCGGGGTTATATAGACCCGGAGGCCTTCTCTTACCATCCTCTTGCTGGGAGAGGATGGTGGGGCTCCAGGTTGTGCACCGGCTCCTGTGGCTTGTGTCCCCACTCGTACCGTTTATTGACGAGAACTAAAGTTGGCTTATACAAGGTTTTGCGAGAACTTAAGTATGCTAGTGTTGTGGTTCTGGGAGGAACTCATGACAGTACTGTTCAACAATTTTTCTCGATTTCAGAGAAGTGTATTCCTTTCATGAATTAGGAAGATACTTAGCCTTGTTACCCTTCCAGTCAGAAGGACGGTCAACTCTTTTTTGATTTACTTATTTTCAATAATAAACCATTGGAATCGACCATGAAAAATTTTTGTTTAACCTCCCCACATCATTTCATGGTTTACGTTTCAAGGGACGTGTAATACGAATATCCAATAACAAAATTTCTGTCCGTCCGCTGTACGCCGTCCGCGGATTTTTCCTTAGTTCCCATGAACCAAAATGCACGAAATTTGTTATATAGGTCCCGTTTGGGCTGTAGTTGGTCCTCGAAGGTCGGCGTTACTGTCACTCAACTCTAAAGGGTGAAAAATAGGAGGTGAAATATCCTAAGTATCTCTATCTCGGAAACTGTAATTTGAGGTGTGGGTTTTCTCGCATTTTTAAATAAATTGATTTTTTCTAGATTTTCGAGACCATCCGGAGCAATTTACGATGTTGTCATAAAATTTAAATTTGCCTTGAAGAGCAGCGTGCATGCAGGCATCAAGCCGACGGCGTACATCACTTCCGTTTACTGTGTCGCCCCGTTTCTCAGTGGATTAGAAGTGGCATCTTATATTGAAGGTCGCAGGATCGAATCCCAGCCGAGAACGAATATTCTTTTACTCCACATCAACAATTCATCTTCAGAACTACACCTGAATTTTGCGATGTTACATACTGCTTTTTATGAAACTGTAACTCCTGGGCCAGCTGTAGTACTCGAATTAGGGTTTTCCTGGGAGGAGCTCGAGGGTAGGTATTTACCACAGAAAATAGTGATCTACGCAGAAGGGCCATCTATACACATAAATAATAAACCGTTTTGTAATAATTTGCAGCGTTTTCCCCTCTTCTTGTTGTGGATTTTCCACGTTAACGAGAACTTGAGCTGCTGCAGGAATCCGGTGATTTCTTTGGAGCTCTCTTCTTTAGGATTTCTCTCCTTAGCTGTCTTCCTTTGATTTATGTCAAATTTTGTACAAAATTCCGTTTCGTTAACTATAAATGGTATTGTAATAAAAATTATGGAACCAACGTCGCTAATTTTTCTAATATAATTATGTAACACCGTTATTTGAAAGCTACCTACTGAAAGTAGTTTGAAAACTCAACAAAACACCAGATACCACAGAGTGAAACGTACATATACAGTACTTCAAAACGTACGCCAAATCAAAACTGTTGAGCATACTTGAGGCACAAACACTGGAACATCTCAGAAGGCTCAGTGCTCGCGCCACGTGTACCCCCTCCCAGTCTCAATGTAGCAGTGGGACTAGCGCTCTCAAACGGAAACTATCGCACTTGGAGATACTCCGGCTTTCTAGAACTGTAGAGCTCAAAAATCTCTATCAGGACATGTGGATAACTCAAAAATGGGCAATTTTGAGTGGTCCCACTATTGCTGCCTGAAGGCGAATCGTTGAAGTATTATTGGGTAAATTATTACACAACGGTAGATTGTTACACAACCGTTTATTATACTATCCACGTAGAAAAGGCATCTATGCAGGTAAACTGTTACACAACGGTTTATTATTTACCTTATGCTTCATGAATAACTACAAATAATTAATGACTGAATTATAATTCAATAATTATTGAATCCCGCGCATTTGTATGACACTTTAATTCCGGGGCCGGCTCCAGTACTCGATTTAGGGCTTTCGTGGGGGGAGCTCGAGGGTATTGGCCACAGAAAACAGTGATCCACGCAGAAGGGGCATCTATACAGGTAAACAATAAAACGCTGTGTAATAATTTGCAGCGCTCTACATGAACGGCTCTAGTTGAAAAGCACACAAAAATACGTATGTAAAGGGAACGATTTTTGAATTCCGTATAGCCGATTATTTGACGTGGAATGGATCCGCATGTCGACACCGTCGTTTAGAAACGGGAGCTGGTCTCGTGCGATTCAAAGGCTAATTATTTCAATTTTTTCAATTCAATTTGTCGTGGTGTCCTCCCGGAATACCACTCGATGTACATATATCAAGATTGTCCTAATAAACCGAACGAACGGAGGGTCTACGTGACTAAAGTCGTGTTGGGTCTCCTCTCCCTCCATCGGTCTACCAACGGCTCCTAACGACCATCGAAGGGCCGGAGGAGGGTGGAAGAGGACCTAAAAAACCAGCTGTTCTCACCCACCTCGCCAATCTACGCTCAAACCTCAAGTCTTCTCTCTCTTCCTTCATACCTTCTTACCTTACTCGCCTAAAAGAACTCAGGGTGGAACCGGTCTGGTGATAACCGACGTGGTGGAACCGACTGGTAGTGGTGGTAACCTTCCTGGCTTCGCCATAAGTGTAACGTTTTAAACGTTAGGTACCAAAACCTCAACTTTCCCATCTCAGTCTCACCTATCCAATCCACACCTCAATCTTTCCATCACCACAGTGGTGCACTCAAAGTGATCGCACGATGGAAAACAAGCTCCAAACCCCCAACTTCAAATGCCCAGACCGCCACCTTCCACCTCAGCCAAAACCCAGCCCCCACCACAACTTGCACCGCCCCCTGCCGGCATAATGACGACCGCCACTTCTATTCCACTCACGCTGCCCCCCCTTCTACACCCACGTCCCCACTCACTGGTTCTTTCAAATTGACACTGCGTTATCGGCCACCAACCTTCGGAGTCAGAAAACGCGTTATTCCAAAATTATCGCTCTCCTCCCCTACGATATTCTCCTTCAGACTGCTGATATTTTGCCTGTCTTCCCTTCCGCAACCGCCTCGTCGCTCTGTACCAACCTTCCAACTTGGCCCGCATTTCCACCCTCTCCCAGCCCCAACAGCTGGGGCATGCTGGGGTATTTGAAGCCCTCCCACCTTTTTCTACGCCTGGGCCATGAGCAACAAGATGTCCTGACATCTTACATCACCCTGACTTTCTGGTTACGGGACCTACCCCCACCCATCCAGCTCTCTCTTGTGGCCCACATCGAATCTCCCAACGACGCTCTCCTACGTCTTGCTGACACAATTCACGATCTGAATACTTCCACCCCAATCCACGAGGTGCGCTCGCAACGCAGAAACCCCTCCTTTGATCGCTGAGGCCGCTCTCCGCCTCTGGCAGCAAATCCACCCCAACGTGCCAGCAACCCTCCCCTCCCCCCCCCCCAGAATATCAGCCAGCTGATCACCCCTCCTGTCGCTGGTACCACGGCAGCTTTGGGGATCGGGCTCGCAAATGCTGATCGCCCTGCGAGCGCGCCCCCTTCAACTAGGAAAACGGCAACGCCCGCCGGTAATCCCCTCCCTCCCGTTTCCCCTCCCTCCCCCCAGAGGGGACCGGCAGCTCTCCACCAATGGACCCCCTCTCACTGCCAAGGCCCTTCCCCCATCTTCGGGATTTCTCCTCCCACCTCCATGGTACCACCATATTCAGTACCCTCGACATCGCATGGGCCTTCCACCACATTGATATTGACCCCCCGGGCATACCGAAGACTGCCATTATGCCTCCCTTCGGCCTCTTTCTTCGGCCTTCAAAATGAGTTTTGGCCTCCGTAACGCTGCCCAAGCTTGGCAGCGCTACATGGACCAAATTTTGCGAGGCCTTCCATTTGGTTTTTGCTTCTTGGACGAGGTCCTGATTGCATTCTCCATCCCGAAGAGCATTTCCGCCACCTTCACCAGGCCCTCGAAATCTTCCGCAACAAGGGGCTCATCATAAACAAGGAGAAAAGTGTCATCGCCCAACCATCAGTACACTGCCTCGGCCATCATGTGACCTCCGCTGGCATCACTCCCCTCCCCAAAAATGTTGACTCCCTCCGCCAGTTCCTGCAACCACAAACCATCACGGAACTACGGCGGTTCTTAGGGATGCTCAACTTTCACCGCCCTCACATCCGCCATGCACCTCAACATCAACAACCCCTTATCGACGCCATTCCCCAACCCGCGAAGAAAGAAGACAACCGCCAAATCGATTGGTCACCAGCGCTCACCACCCCCTTTAAGGCCTGCAAGTAAGACCTCGCCAACGCCACTCTCCTTGCCCAGCCCAACCCTCAAGCCTCCCTCTCGATCACCACTGACGCCTCCGATTGGGCTATCGGGGCGGTTCTACACCAGCACTCCCCTCAACCTCTCGGTTTTTTCTCTTGGACCCTATCCCCCACCCAGCGTAACTACTCGACCTTCGACAGAGAACTCCTTGTCATCCACGAAGCCATTAAACACTTCCACGACTTCGTGGAGGGCTGGCAGTTCTCTGCCTCACCGATCATAAACCCCTCACCCATGCGCTGCTCCAAAATCGAAAACCGCCTCACCCCACTGCCTCCGGCAACTGGAATTCATAGCCCAGTTCATAACCGAAATCCGCTACACACCGGGGGTGGGCGATTGTGTGGCGGACATGCTCTCCCACCCCTCCCCCGCGCGGGTGGACGAATTACTACTGTTCCCCACAGCCCAACACATCGGAGCGCATCAGCTCCCCAACTCCGACCAAGCCCTCGCCTACCTAATCAAAGCCAACAAGCTCGAAAAGCTGCAGCCCCACGGCCTATGGTGCGACGTGAGTGCCGATAAACCCCCGCCTTATGTCCCAACCGACCTCCAGCGGCAGCTGTTTGTGCTCTATGACGCCCTCCATCATCCCGGAATCCGCGCCAGCCAGGACCTTATAAAAACATGGTACTTCTGGCCCCACATGAATACCGACATTCGGAACTAGGTGCTCAGGTGCCAGAAGTGCCAACATTCTAAGGTCTTGGCCCACCCCCACATCCCCCCTCAGCAAATCGATGATCCGCTTCCCTTCGAACACCTCCACTTCGACACTGCCGGCCCACTTCCCTCCTCGGAAGGGAAGCGCTACTGTCTGACCATGATAGACCGTGCTACCAACTGAGTTGAGTGTATCCCACTTGCCCACAAATCCATGGACACCGTCGCCTCCGCTTTCCTTAACAATTGGATAGCTTGGTACGGTTGCCCGCGGATACTCACGGTCAATCAGGGCAGGCAGTTTGAGTCATCGCACTCCACCTCCCTCCTCCGTTCCCTGGGCATCGAAAAACACCGAACCACAGCTTATCACCCCCAATCCAACGGCAAGGTAGAGTGGTGGTATTCATTCTTGAAACAGGCCATTTCCACCACAGCCGACACCACTTCCTGGACAAAGGCCTTACCGTACATCCTTTTAAGCTTGTACACCTTGGCCCCACCATCCGATGGGATCAGCCTGGCTGAGCAGACCTTCTCTTCACCTTTGCGGCTCCCCACCGACATCTTTCTAAAGGACCCATCAATTAACAGAGAACAGACACACCCGACTCCCGTTACCGACACCTTGTATCCCAAACATTTTTACAGCGTGACCCATATATGTACCTGAAAGAACCCGCAATCCATAAAACTCGTCAACCTCTTTACGCTGGCCCCTTTCATGTCATCCCCACAGCACAAACCACCGCTACTCTGTTAATTGATGGGAAACCTTATACTGCACCACTCGCCCATTGCAAGCTGGCTTATGTCCTCACCTATGCCCCACTGCTCCAGTCAACCACCACACAAATTCACATTCTCTCCTCTGCTCTCAACCATGTCACACCACCCTCGCCAGCAATCTCCCGATCCCAACGTCACTGCCGTCATGCTCGACGTCTGGATTCCTGCTTCCCTGTCGCCGCTCCGTTGCTCTCCCGGGCCTCCTTCACCACCACCATGGCACCACCCGCCGAGGATCACCGGACCATCCCCCCGGCCTCGGCAGTGGCAAGTGACCCTCCCGATGGGCTATTATTCGCGATTATTACATCGTGAAAGCCACCGGGACACATGAACCCTATGTCCTGCAACACCCCCAAATGCCACCACCACCCGAAGCTGCACCTACACCACCCGCCATGACTGCGCCAATGCCGGGGATATCCCCCGTTCACCCCGCCAGGAAGAAACACAGGCCCGGAAGACGCGAGTCTGGAACACTGGGACCTTCCTGGTGGCACCAGCCTATTGCCCAGCTCCGCTGCATCACAGCGGGGCCTTGGGAATGTCTCCGACGGAATACGTTTTATTGGTATCCTGTAGGAGACATCTTAAGGTCCTTCTGCGACTCACTCTCCGTTTCAGGACGCTGCACTGCCACCTGCGATGCCACATCACCTGTATACATGCTCATTCCATTTGAAATATCGTCTCTAGTCCTAGGATTCTATTGTATTATCTCACTTCCTGCCTTCAGCACAATTTGTCACCTTGGGCCTTCAGCTCTTTTTCATTCTTTATCTTCTCCATTTATTGCACAATATGGGGGGATCACTGCCGTGATATCCTCCCGGAATACCACTTGATGTACATATAAAGATTGTCCTAATCAACCGAACGAACGGAGGGTCTACGTGACTAAAGTGGGATAGGTCTCCTCTCCCTCCATCGGTCTACCAACGGCTCCTAATGACCGTCGGAGGACTGGAGGAGGGTGGAAGAGCTCCTATAAAACCCGCTCTTCTCACCCAGCTTGCCACTCTACGCTCAAACCTCAAGTCGATGACTTCTCTCTCTCTCTCCTCATACCTTCTTACCTTTCTCGCCTAAAAGAACTCAGAGGGGTGGAACCGATCTGGTGACAACCGACACATAACCGACGATATGCCCGTATGGGCATATTCCCTAGCGTTTCTAGTGTTGGTAATCTTCCTGGCTTCACCATAGTTGTAACCTTTTAAACGCTAGCTACCAAAACCCAACCTTCCCATCTCAGTCTCACCTATCCAAGCCACACCTCAATATTTCTATCACCACACAATTCTTTATTCAATAACATATTTAGTACATAATGAAGAATATAAGTACAGAAACAGAAATATGATGAACATGATGAAACATGATAACCAAGTTCATGAATTGGCCCCTAAGGTCTTGACGACCCGTCCAGGGGCTAATTGTCAGTGCACTAGCTTATTAGTTTGGATTGAGCGTGTACTTTTAGCTGGATTCAACTTGAGTGAAAAAATAAAATAAAAACTCGGCGCTGTGCGCCTCGGCGGGGCTTCGCCCCCTGCACCCCCGGATGACTTCCGCTTAAAGCCTGACGGCTAAAATGTGGTGTACCTGACCCTTCAGGTTTTTGTCCCCCTCGCTGTATTATATAAATTAGCTTTAGGAGCCACTCAGCTGATCCGGGGCCTGGGCAGTGTCAAGTTAAAGTCCTAAGGTGCCCACATACCAAATTAAAGCTTCGTAGAGTGAATAGCATAGAAATTAGCTTTAGGAGCCACCCAGCTGATCCGGGACCTGGGCAGTGTCAAATTAAGGTCCTAAGGAGCCCACATACCAAATTACAGTTTCGTAGAGTGAATAGCATAGAAATTAGCTTTAGGAGCCACTCAGCTGATCCGGGGCCTGGGCAGTGTCAAATTGAAGTCCTAAGGAGCCCACATACCAAATTACAGCTTCGTAAAGTGAATAGCATAGAAATTAGCTTTAGGAGCCACTCAACTGATCCGGGGCCTGGGCAGTGTCAAGTTAAAGTCCTAAGGTGCCCACATACCAAATTACAGCTTCGTAGAGTGAATAGCATAGAAATTAGCTTTAGGAGCCACTCAGCTGATCCGGGGCCTGGGCAGTGTCAAGTTGAAGTCCTAAGGTGCCCACATACCAAATTACAGCTTCGTAGAGTGAATAGTATAGAAATCAGCTTTAGGAGCCACTCAGCTGATCCGGGGCCTGGGCAGTGTCAAGTTAAAGTCCTAAGGAGCCCACATACCAAATTTCAGCTTCGTAGAGTGAATAGCATATAAATTAGCTTTAGGAGCCAATTTATAAAATACGCGCTACTTTTGTCTCACAATTTGGTCTCACAATTTGGTCTCACTATTTGGTCTCACAATTTGGTGTCACTATTTCGTCTCACTATTTGGTCTCACTTTTTCCTGTCGTTTTTCGGCGGGGGGTCCCATCGCAAAAACCTGAAGGGTCAGGTTAAAATAATTTATAGATGATACATATCGGTATTTAGTACCTATACCATCCATATTCAAAGATAGCAACTAACTAAACACTATAACGTAGTTACTATTATAGATCAAACCCATTCAAGAAGTCAGTGCAGGTCAGATTTGTGCATTTGCAGCAGGTATGCGCCTATTCTTTTTAACCTGACCCTTCAGGTTTTTGCGATGGGACCCCCCGCCGAAAAACGACAGGAAAAAGTGAGACCAAATAGTGAGACCAAACAGTGAGATAAAAGTAGCGCGAAATTGTCTTATGATTTTCACGTACAACCGAGTAGTTGCTAGGGAAATGAAACTTCTTTCATTTTCATCGGACAAAAATCGATTTCCATTCGTTGGAAAGCTCTTGATTTATCACGCATTTATTTCGTATTTGTTCTAGGTATTTATTTCCTAGTTTCATAATCCCTACTATATTATAAAAACGGATCTCTGTGAGTCTGTGTGTCTTTCTATGCACGGCCAAACGGCTCGACGGATATCGACCAAATTTGGCACGAATATCCGGTAGCCTCCTAAGTTGAACGTAGGCGCATTTTTAATTCCCTGATCATAGCGGAAATATGGTCGACCATGGTCAACTCCTGAATGGCTCGACGGATATCGACCAAATTTGGCACGAATATCCAGTAGGCTCCCAAGTTGGGCAACGTCGGAATTTTTCGGTCCCCTACACCATAGCGGAAATATGGTCGACCATGGTCAACTCCTGAATGGCTCGACGGATATCGACCAAATTTGGCACCAATATCCAGTGGGCTCCCAAGTTGTGCAACGTCGGAATTAAGTACGATACTGCGTACAGCGAATCTCGGATAGCGAGCGAAGCGAGCGGTCATGCTAGTATAACTATATAAATGGATGTTATAAATCGATAGTAAACAATGATGCTTGTTTGGTTGTCACTTGGTTGTTTCGATGTGTATAAGCTTGGCTAAAGCTTATATAATACAGCGAGGGGGAGAAAAACCTGAAGGGTCAGGTACACCACATTTTAGCCGTCAGGCTTTAAGCGGAAGTCATCCGGGGGTGCAGGGGGCGAAGTTTTTTTGAAGGATTTAGTCGACTGATCTGATTGTAAGGTAGTCGGAAGTGAGGCGTATGTTTCGGGAGGCAGCCATGGAAATTGTCTTGTGAAAAAACCAGTGGAAGGGCGGGGAACTCGAATTTGACTACCCTCGCATGTTGCTCGGCAAATTACCCATGACAGGTTCCACTGGTTTAGGCTTGAGAGTAAAGCAGCGATTACATCCAGTAAGGGTACGACTTTTAGAGTAGGGTTCTCAAAGTCAGCGTCAAGTTTAATCGTTGATGAGTTTGCAAGGCAATGATCGTTGGGTATTCCTGATAGATAGGTATGGTCAGTGGGAGTTGGGAAAACCCATGGTTGCTGAACGGGAAGGGATGCACGTATTACATGCGTCCAATGCTCAAACGAAAAATACCCTTTTGCGTGGAAAAGTGGCGACTTTTCATTGTGACGAAGTAACATTCCTCAAATTTCATTACTGAACCCTAGAGCGAGGGAAGTGGTTTCTGCAATTCCTGAGGTGGCGGCGTTCCATTTCAAACGGCCCCGAGGCTGAAGTATTGCTGGGTCGATGGAGATGACTAACGGTGACCTACCTGCCCTCAACCAGTTCCAGTTATCGTCCTTTGGAGTTTGTGGGGGGTGGGGGGGAGGGCTAAGGAGACGAATAACATGCGAACAAACTAATTACTAGCATCATCTTATCCCACTACTACCACGCACTATTACGTAGTACCTGCCTTCCACAATTTTAGAGATTCTGTAGTCGCATATAAATTTAGAGTTTTTACTACCATCTATAATTCCTTAATTTAATTTTTAACTCGGACCCTTCATACAGAAAGTATACCTATATCTCTACTGGAAGTCGTGGGCTCACCTCTACTACCACAACACCCATCCGATTTCAATGGTCTTGGATTTGGATCTAACCCTAGATTTATTCATTTAGATACATTAAAAACAGGCTATTCATATATAATAGGAATCGTGCTTGAATCAGACCAGTTGCAATTTTCAAACCCTTACGATCACAGGTTTCAAGTTGGACTAACGTTGGTAGAAATATTATTTCTATTTCATTGTATAGGTACCTATTGTTCTGATGATCAGTTTGGTCATGAAATGCGAACAAAACATTCAGACTGTTAATGAAAGCATTAAAATAATTGGGACAATCCTATAAAAATAACCCTTGGAAAAACATATAGGTACAACAGGGTGTCCCCAAACTCCCCCCTCCCCCTCTCCTAAAATCGTTATTTATGGAGTTAGAAAATTTTTTTTTAAAATCAACATGTTTTTTTTGGGGATCTCAAAAAAAAACAATATTGCGCATTGCGCAACCATGCGCTACGTACACCAACTTCGTTTTTTCGAACGGAAACCCCGTTTTTTTTATTGCAGATTCGAATTCTACGCATTTCATTCATGAAAATTTGGCCCCTCAATCGATTTTTTTTATAGCGAGCAACCCGTTCAGAGAGCGCGCAAAGATGAGCAACTCCATTGTAGTGCCAAAATGCGGATGTACGAAGTATCCAAGTGTGGCGCATGATATTGTAGTATTTTTTTTTACACTGAATCACGTGGTGGTGTCCGTTTCCTGATTTGACGCATTTTAATCAAATTATCACCGACAAAACTCATTTTTTCTGCCTGAAAAATTGCCTTTTTTAAGAACAAAACTATTCTGTCTACCTGGAAACCTTTTCACCACTCTCATCTTGAAAGCCTTATGTATTCAGCGAAAATCACTCTCTCTCTCTCTCTCTCTCTCTCGAACTGAAAAGGTTTTCAGGTAGACAGAATGGTTTTGTTCCAGAAAAGGCAGTTTTTCTGGCAGAAAAAGTGAGTTGTCGGTGATAATTTCATTAAAATGCGTCAAATCAGGAAACGGACACTACCACGTGATTCAGCGTAAAAAATACTACAATGTCATGTGCCACACTTGGGTACTTCGTACATCCGCATTTTGGCACTACCATGGAGTTGCTCATCTTTGCGCGCTCGCTGAACGGGTTGAACGCTATCAAAAAAGTCGGTTGAGGGGTCAAATTTGCATGACATTGTGCGTAGAATTCGAATCTGCAATAAAAAAAACAGAGTTTCCATTCGAAAAAACGAAGTTGGTGTTCGTTGCGCAATTGTGCAATGCGCAATATTGGCATTTTTGAGATCCTCACAAACAAAACATGTTGATAAAAAAAGTGTTTTCT
The DNA here is from genome assembly GCA_954871275.1 of Leptopterna dolabrata. Lineage (NCBI taxonomy): Eukaryota > Metazoa > Arthropoda > Insecta > Hemiptera > Miridae > Leptopterna > Leptopterna dolabrata. The sequence continues at coordinate 41,349,105 of OX940975.1, forward strand.
AACTCCATAAATAACGTTTTTAGGAGGGGGGGGGGGTTTTGGGAACACCCTGTATAATTTAATGATTTTGATCAATATGCCTGACATAATTTAGTAGGTACTTACCGTGGATTTGATTTTATAACTTACCGCTTATTTCAAAATTATCAGGATTTAAACCAAACATATTACGAGTATATTGATACCAAAGTTATACACCTACCTACATCTTTCTACAAGTGTTCAGTAAAAAGGACTTTCATTAAAGATGCGTATCCAAGTAAATAGGTGACAGTAAAAGAGATTTGTGCAATGAGTTTTGTACATTTATGTGCGATCTCAATACTCCTCGGCGCTCCGTGCTTGAGTTTCTATTCAAGGCGGTTACACCAGAGGTGAAGCCACCGTTGCATTAGGAGATTAGCTACTCCGTTCTACATCACTCCCTCTTCAAGCTAAAGAGATTAGTGATATAATCTCTTTGTTTCGAAGCATTAACCTCCTCAGCCCCATTCAAACACAATGTCAATCAATACTGCGCAATAACTAGAACAACATTCATTTTAGCCTAACGTACTTGTTAGTTACAGCCCAAAATTACGTTAGACAGAATGCATAATTTAGTAAACATTTCCTATTGGATCAAACTGCTTTTTAGGATCAAACCTTACCGACATCCTTGAGTCTGGATATTTACAGATTCTATTAATATAGAGGTTACACCCGCTGACCAAAGTCCTATTTGTCAAAACACACCCATTCGCTTAGTCAAGTTATCCTTCCATGAAACAACTTGTATTGATGAGACTTGGGTTCAAGTTAGCCCACGGTAGTCTTGACCCTCCCTATAGCGCGAATGATAAATATCTGTAAAAGCTATTCCCATTATTGCAAGGAAAGTGTGGAAACGTGTGAAGGCGACACCTTTCAGAACCGGAACACTCTCAGTTTGATAAGGGGAGTTTCCGCTGCAAGAGAAAAGGAAAGTGCCAGGATTGAGTAAGATATAGCATCGTTGGGAGTATCTTCGGTAAAATATTGCTGGCGATTTGAATATCCGGCAGAACCCCGACGTCAGCGTTGGAACGGAATGGCTAAAGGCCTGAATCGCCTGTTCTGTCATCACTTCCAAAGTGTCCCTTCTGCTGATGTCTACCTTTTATCTTGTATGAAAAAAGAACCATCTAAGGTGTATGTTGGGTACAACAAAGAAAGTTTTGGAAATCCTTTTCTTGGAAAACACTGAAACCCGGGTACATTTTGGGTTTTGAACTGCGCAGAGCGAATGGGCTCGGCAAAAGAAGCTCGGCGCAGCACAAGCCTATATAAGCTGGAGGCTTTATAGAATGTATGTAGTAGAAGTCTGTCCCTAGGACCATTGTTGTGGGAATGTATTTATTCATTTTATTATTATACTTATCGGAAATTGTAATTTCGAAAATATTTAATAGGTACGTAATGAATATATTTATTTATTTATTTATTTATTTATTATTTATTGGCAAAAAACTGAAAAACCACTTCGTACAATGAAAAAACAGAAGAAAAAAATAATACTAAATACAACTAGACTTTATAATATAATCTTATTTATACTAAAATAATAATCTTATTATGATCAAATCAAAGAACAAAAAAAATGCACAGTTTTTCACCCACCGAGAGAATAAGTCGAAGACTTGTGGCCTCCGGTGGAGTCTAAAAGCTCAACCTGATCATGTACAAGAAAACGTAAGATGATCAAGTGCCTAGTAAATTAATAGAACTCAGTTCAAAGAGACAAATTAAACATAACAAAAATATAAACTTATCAACAATTAAAGAATGCCATTTTAAACAAAACTTACTATAAAACAACATTGTCTGCACGGATAATCGTTGCAAGATTTGACTTAAATCTGCTAAGGTTAGGGGACTGTGACGGGTTAATACCGAACTTAAGGAATATATATAACGCTCTGATATAAGAGTTTCTTTTATAGAATTCTGAATTCATTTTAGGAAGTGAAATATTACAGGTAACGGCAGTTCTAGTAGTAGGCAAATTGGAAAAATTTTCGGGATGTATACCTGTTCTATCTCTACTAAGTATATTATAAAAACGAATCTCTGTCTGTCTGTCTGTCTGTCTGTCTGTCCTTCTATGCACGGCCAAACGGCTCGACGGATATCGACCAAATTTGGCACGAATATCCAGTAGGCTCCCAAGTTGTGCAACGTCGCATTTTTAATTCCCTCACCATAGCGGAACTATGGTCGACCATGGTCAACTTCGTTAATTGAAATGGTAACCCCTATTTTTTATCGCGTATTCGTAATGTACGTGAAATTCTATCTACGATCGACCCTTCGGACTACCCCCGCGGTCGACCATAGCGCATCCATGGGCCCCTCCATGGTCGAATCCCGAATTTCTTTTCACGGCCAAACGGCTCAACGGATATCGACCAAATTTGGCACCAATATCCGGTAGCCTCCCAAGTTGAACGTAGGCGCATTTTTAATTCCCTGACCATAGCGGAACTATGGTCGACCATGGTCAACTCCTGAATGGCTTGACGGATATCGACCAAATTTGGCACGAATATCCAGTAGGCTCCCAAGTTGGGCAACGTCGGAATTTTTAATTCCCTCACCATAGCGGAACTATGGTCGACCATGGTCAACTCCTGAATGGCTCGACGGATATCGACCAAATTTGGCACGAATATCCAGTAGGCTCCCAAGTTGGGCAACGTCGGAATTTTTCGGTCCCCTTCACCATAGCGGAACTATGGTCGACCATGGTCAACTCCTGAATGGCTGGACGGATATCGACCAAATTTATCACGAATATCCAGTAGGCTCCCAAGTTGTGCAACGTCGCATTTTTAATTCCCTCACCATAGCGGAACTATGGTCGACCATGGTCAACATCGTTAATTGAAATGGTAACCCCTATTTTTTATCGCTTATTCGTAATCTACGTGAAATTCTATCTACGATCGACCCTTCGGACTACCCCCTGCGGTCGACCATAGCGCATCCATGGGCCCCTCCATGGTCGAATCCCGAATTGCTCAACGGATATCGACCAAATTTGGCACCAATATCCGGTAGCCTCCTAAGTTGAACGTAGGCGCATTTTTAATTCCCTGATCATAGCGGAAATATGGTCGACCATGGTCAACTCCTGAATGGCTCGACGGATATCGACCAAATTTGGCACGAATATCCAGTGGGCTCCCAAGTTGGGCAACGTCGGAATTTTTCGGTCCCCTTCACCATAGCGGAAATATGGTCGACCATGGTCAACTCCTGAATGGCTCGACGGATATCGACCAAATTTGGCACCAATATCCTGGAGGCTCCCAAGTTGTGCAACGTCGGAATTAAGTACGATACTGCGTACAGCGAATCTCGGATAGCGAGCGAAGCGAGCGGTCATGCTAGTAAACCATAATGCAGGATTCAGTTAGGAAAATATTATCAATATTACAAACGTTAAATTCTTTATAAAGTAAATTAGTTGAAAATCTAAAAGGTTTCTTTAATAAAATCTTAATCAGCCCATTTTGGACGGTTTGCAAAGGCTTAAGGTACGATTTGAATGTACCCCCCCATACTGTTATTCCATACCTCATTAATGAGTTAGCCAGTCCAAAATACAAAGTACGTAGCAGCCCTTCAGGAAGAAAGTCCCTAACCACCCGGAACACATAATACAATTTTCGAAGCCTCCCAATTAAAGATGAAATATGGGACTTGAAATTAAGGTTACGATCAAACGTAATACCCAAGTATTTTACACTTTCACTAAATGGAACAGAAGCGCACGTACAATCAAGATCAACATTGGAGCAGCTATGGTCATGTATCTTAACAAGGTTGTGAGTCGTAATCTTTCGAGAAATTGAAAAATTTAAAATATTTGTTTTATCGAGATTGAGGCACAAAAAGTTCAAATCAAACCACTGGCGAATCAAAAGCAGCTCCCGACTTGCTATGTCCACAAGCGCATCAAAATCGTCATGCCACAAGATTAGGGCCGTATCGTCAGCATAACCAAAAATTTCGCCATTAAAATTCATATTTAGCAGATCATTGATATACAATATGAATAAAATTGGGCCCAATACAGTGCCTTGCGGAACTCCACATACAATCTCCTTAGGACCACTGTAAATGTGATTTCCAATCCTTGTGACTTGTGAACGCCCCTCCAAGTACGACCCAATGATTTTCAAAGGTAGTCCTCGAATGCCACTGTTATAAAGTTTATCCAACAAGCTTTTATGTTGAACAGAGTCGAAAGCCTTCTTCACATCAAGGAAAATGCCCAAAACATGAAGACCCTCGTCGCACTTCCTGCTAATCAAGTTATTCAGTATATGTATAGTATATGTATAGTATGTGTTATAGTATATGTATTTAATGAAATAATAGGTAAATAATAGGTACCTAGCCCACTGTGGTGGCTAGGTTGAGTGGCGAGGTGAGGTAAGGCGAGGTGAGGTGAGTGAGTATGATGGAGGAGAAGGTTGCTGGATCTAGCGTCTAAAAGGTTAACAATAATTATAACCGAAGTCAGGAAGGTTATCACCACTAAAGACTCTAGAGGGAATATGCCCAGTGGTTCGAGCTCAGCCGCTTCGCATCTTTTCTGTAGGTCGTCAGTGCGCGGCTCCCATCTGGGTAAATCCTAGTCAAACTACCGCCCAACTGGGTAAAGAATATAGACCTAACTGGGTACACCTTCCCGAGCTCGCGACGACCCATCTGGGTAAAAGCTTCCTCTGGCTAGAAATTTGCGAAAAGCGTGACTTCCTGCAACGACCCATCTGGGTAAAACTCTATTCCAAATGCTGTACTTATTTCCCATGAATTATCAATGAAATTAGAAAAATAAAATAGAAATCATGTTCTGACGTTTGCCCTGTCAACTTGGCTTTGGCAAATAAAAAGTTTTGATTGATTGATTGATTTATTATACAAGGTAGGTATATCAGGTACATAATAGGAAGGAACCTTCGTCTAAAAATCATAATAAAAATTTACTTTGGCAAATTACAGCGGTTGGCGATGTTGGTCATGTAGGCCATCTCGTCCTTGTCCTCCAGGTAGGTGTCCCAGCATTTTTGGAGAAACTTAAGGTTGTCAGCAGCAGCCTTCCTGAGCCTGTTGACACTGCCTCGCTTCCAGCTCTCTATTTTCATATTCGTTTCCATTTGTATTTCCTTGAATGCAGCTACCACGTGATGTATGTTGGGGTGTGGTGTATAAAACTGTTTGCTGTAGTCGGAATGGTACGACTCTGCACCGTTTGTGGTCGTCAGATGGCTGTCAGGGGGCGAAGCAGCCCACATAGTTGGAGGGAATGAGGCTTCATCTTCAATGTAGGTTGTGTGGACGTAGTAGTTTTTGATCGATTTGCAGGTCCATCTCTCCGAACACACGAACGTACTGACTAGTTGACTTGTTATGAACATGATTAGACTTATCGGCTCAGCGAGTCGGCTGGAGAAAGTCCGTGTACCCGGTTGTGCCGTTCACTGTTTACCCAGATGGGCGCTCGCGGACTGAGACAGGCCTTCGCCGGTTTACCCAGTAGGGCGACGCCCTCGTCAGTATCCTAACCTTTCTTACTTTCTCCATTATTTGGAATCCTTGGGTCATCAGCATCCCTTTCCTCGATCAACCAAACTCATCTGTAGCATCTTATCTGGTGAGTATGTTAGACCATGATACAGCGGTGTATTTCATGTTTTCATCTTGACGCGATTTCCTGACGTCGAGACTCTTTCCCTTTGCAGCACAATCCGGCATCTGGGGAAGCGTACCTCGTGCTGCATACCTCATGCTTCATACCTCATACCCTATACTTCATACCTCGATCATCGTCACGTTTCACATCAGCTGCTGTCTTCATACCGGTTGCTGTGCAGATTCGACATTTGCTTCTCATCCACCGTGGGATATTTTCGGTCAGATCTAATATTTTTTATTAATTTCATCCATCATCAGCATTGGACACTTTAGTCACTACCTACTCGTAATAATTAGTTTTATTAGTTTTTAAAGGAGCTACTTTTCTTTATATTCGCCATCAGTTTTATTTGTAACGATTTATTTTCAATTATTATTATTATTATTTTTTTTTTTCTACTATTTCAAACAACCCCTACCTACGCTCAATACTATGTTTAACACCGATACCTGAAAGAACATATTATAATCCACCCCGTTTGAGTGCGAAAGTGTCCTTTTTTTTCAGAGTCGGGGGCTTTTTGTCCAGCACTGCTACACTGTAGTACCTAATTCTGCCAGTGATATTTTTGAAGGAAAAAACCTCGATGCGGAATACGAACAGTACCTACTTCCTTTGCCAGCATATTGATGATGCTCTTCGCCAATATAGTTTCCACTCAAATTCAGTTTTTCTGGGTAACAATGATCCTTACAAGGATCTGACCTCACCCCCCCCCCCCCCCCATCATCCCTACTTTTATGAATCCTTTCTCTTCTGAGTGGCAAAATTGAAAAGGGCAAGGGTACAGAAAAGGTAGTAGGTATGTCGAAAAAACCTGCTCATGGCACCGGAGGGATCACCTCGCTCACTCTGCTCCTGAACAGAGTCACTGACTGACGAGAATCACTGGGTCAGGGATCAATAAAAATGTTTGGATTACGAGGGGAGGGGGGTAATTAAACAAGCACATACCTGTGAGTAGAAGGGGGTAAAATGCTAGTAATGGAGGGGGGGAGCAGCGCGAGTGGGAGGGGGGTCTTGGATCAAGTACAAAGAAGTGAGAGGATAACGAGATCATGCCAGGAATGTCAATGCACCCTTTGAAAGGGCCCCAAAATAAAATACCTGAATAGGTGCCCCTCCTACATAGATAATTGTTTTCTGTGGTCAATACCTACCCTTGAGCTCCTCCCACGGAGTTATTGAAAGGTTATCTATGCGCGAAAAACCTGCACATGGCACCGTAAGGATCACGTCGCTCACTCTGCTCCTGAACTGAGTCATTGGTAGGTATGATACATCCCAACGTTGGGTAACGGATATGAATTACTTTGAAGGGGGAACAATCATATTATGATATTTTTTACCGAGGGCTTTCAGAGCCCACGAACATGGTGTACTCTAGGTAGGTAGGTACTTATTATTTGAAATGCTCCTCCAATAATTATTAATCCACACCTATTTTATCAATAGAAAGTCGATTACAATTCAGATCAAAACCATAAAACTACGTCCATACATACTTACCCCGAGTGAATTATCAGTCAATTTTTATACCTAGGTACTAAGATTATCGGATTTCTGTCTTCGGGATGTCTGGCGATGAAGAATATTCGATCAAGGACAAACTTACAGTGAGCGTTCGTGTGAAGGATTGTCGATTTAGTGCAATATTTAATCCGAATGACAACCTTTGGGAAGTGTTGAACGAACTACTCTCTTACAAATCTTTTGAACCGGAGAGGGTACCAGTGGTGATTCAAAGGAAACGGGAAATCATCGGTGAAAACTACCTTAGAAGAACTTATGTTTCAGACCTAATAATAGAGAATGGAACCTGCAGTATACGTTTCCTTCAGTATGAAAAGAAGAACTTTGAACCTCCAAACAGTAAATAAATAAAAGTTGTTCAGCTATCATGAATAGTGTCCAGTTTAGTAGAGAAAGAAAGACGGAAACCTTCTTGTTGGTTTTAGCAATTCAGGGGCGGATCCAGAATTTTTTTCCGGAGGGGGTCACAGGGTAGAACAATATAAAAAATAACAAAATAACCAAACGAACAATACAAACCGAATTTTCAACCTTATGCCTAAACTCGTCCAATTTTTCTACTTACAAAATTAATTGTATTTATTTATAAAATTCATTGTTTATGTAAAAAATATTTTTCAATATCTATTAATTATTTAACTGATAAATGTATTTATTTTCAATTTTCTTCTAAAAAAGTGTCCTAATGTGTTTTCAAACAAATTGGCGCATTTTATGGCAGCGTAGCTAACTTCAGAGTTTGCAAATCAAAACATTGAAATCATAACAATCTATTGTTGATCTCAGTGAATTCAGTATCGTTTTTACTGAATTTGGCAGGAAAGAAAACGAGAACGAAACAAAAACAAGATAATAATTAACAAAAATAAGAAGAAATAAACAAGGTGTAATTGACGGATACACCAAGGTAAATTTATTGACATAATCGTATAGAAAGTAACATTGGTAGGACCAAGTGTACGATTATATTCGACTATAGTTTACTATAGTATATAGTTGACTTTGGTCGTTTGGTTTGTTTCTGGTTTTTGATTTCACAAAAACTGGGTTCGTTTTCGTTTGGGTTTTTGTTTTCGGGTTTGTGAACAATTCGTTCAGCTCTGCTTTTTGAAATGCAGGCTGATTCTGGGAGGGGTCATGACCCCTGTGACCCCCCCCCCCCCCCTGGATCCGCGCCTGTAGCAATTCCTTGGTTGCCGTTAGAAGTAAGTGAGATAATAACTTGATCGATTGGTATAGGTAGGTATCTAATGAAAAACGCTGCAAATGATTACACAACGGTTTATTATTTATCTATGGATTTTACAAGAGTGGAAATCATTTAAACCTTACCTATGCCCATCTCAAGTGTTTTCTTATACAGGATGGTGCATGGCCGCAACAGCCAAAAAACCGTGTTACGTCGAATTTTGAACCACTTTTTGTTTTAAGCTGGTTGTGCATTCGACGCAATACATCAGGAAAGCTTTAAAATACTCCCCCCTCCTCCCATCCTTTCAGATGACATTTTTTCCCCTGTTTCCTCCAAAATAACCTTTTAGCGAACGGCATCCAAAATTAAAGTCATCTGAAGTGGGGGTTTGAGTATTTTAAAACTCTCTTGTTATGTTGCACCGAATGTCCACCACCTGTTTCAAAAACATAGTGGTCAAAATTCGAAGCAACATTGATTTTTGACTGTTGCTGCGAAATACGCACCACCCTGTAAATGTGCTGCATCTCTGGTTGATCTATGTATTTACATCCTGTGGGTGAGTACCTATTTAGAAGAACGATTATGTGAGAGTGGAGACGTTTATTGGTTTATTATTTTCAATAATACAAATTTAACCCCCCCCCCCCCCCCTTCAAAATCTGATGGTTTCCGTTTCAAGGTACGTAGAATCCGAAAATGGAATAAAGATTTTCCGTCCGTCCGCCGTACACCGTATTTTGCACGTTCGTTATGAACGAAAATTAATGAAATTTGGGTCCCATTTGGGGTCGTTGGTCCGCGAAGCTCGGCGTTACTGTCAGTCATCTCTAAGGGATGAAAAATAGGGGTTGAAATTTCCAGAACGCCGTAGCTCGAAAACTTTCAATAGGAGGGTATAGTTTTTTTTACGTTTTTTAATTGATCTCGAACGTGAGAATTTTTGAGATCACGTCTAGCCGTTCGTCTTCACCGAAAAGCTTCGCAACGTGATCCTGAATGAAACTGTATACATCCAGCCCAGAAATCATTGCTAGGGAACACCTGATTATAATCACGCATGGCTGAATGAAATCGAGTTGGTTGTTCCGTGATGTTTCATCTGAAGAATGATGGTTATTTTGGATGTTGTTGATTACGTACTTTTGTAACTTGGACAAACATTATACTTCATTATTCACATTTTCGGTTCATTTAATTGTAGAATTCTTGAATACAACGCATATTTTATGAAACGTTGCCCAGTCGGCTCAAGTACTCGATTTAGGGCTTTCCTATGGGAAGCACGAGGGTTGGGATTGACCACTTTTTTTTTTTAATCCAACGCCCGTCTCATTCATTTGACGTCTTGCTGCTCAATATTTTTCACACGCTGTTTCCTCTGGAGGGGACCCGCATATGCCTACCAGTGCAGGGCACTCCATGATATGTCGGGCGTCCATGGCTTCCAGGTTGCACAGTGGACAAATTGGCGAGTCGACTACCCCTATCCTAAACAAATGCCTTTGGAGATAGTCATGGCCAGTGGTCATCCTAAACAAGGCCACTGACATCCGCCTAGGGAGAAAAGGGCAAATCTTGCCTTCCTCTGTGGTGAGGAGCTCCCAGTCCTTTCCAGCGCTCGCCGCCTCTGTTGCTTCCTTGTTGCGACATTTCATTGCAGCCGCTATCTCCCGTTTGGCCGAGTACAGTGTTCTAGGTGGATCTGGCTGGGCTTTTCTAGCACCTTCCTTTGCCAACCGGTCTGCCTCCTCGTTCGCTCTGACTCCACAGTGGCTCGGAATCCACTGAAGGTGACAGACACCGCCATACTCTCGGACGGACTTGAGCGACCTCAGAGAGTCGTCTACCGCTCGTGATCTTGCTGAGGGTTGTGCGGTACCAAGTGCAAGTATGGTGGCCTGGGAGTCCACGAATATAACAACCTGTGCCACCCTTCGTCGTTGTACCTACTGCATCGCTAAGAATATAGCCATGATTTTGCCATGAAAGTTAGAGGCACTCGATCCAACAGGCTCCAGGCTCGCTGATCTCGAACATCTCTGAGTAGATGCCAGCTCCCCCATTCCTTATGGCTCCATCCGTAGACCCTTCGGTGTAGACGTGCAGCCACTCTCCTCGGGGGCATCGTTCGTGAATCGTCTCTAAGGCGGCTGCTTTCAATTCCGATGGAGTGGCGTTGCTCTTGGAGATTTTCCCTATCAGATTGAGATCATATGTGAAGGGTTGGCGGCTGGAATCCTGTGGGAAAGGTTCAGGATCTCCCAAGTTTGGGTTCAGCTCCCTTATTCTCCACGACACGGGAGAAATTGAGCTGTGATGTGAGTCGGGCTTGTGGTGCACTGTAGTTTCTCCAATAGGGAATACCAGTTCTCCTCAGCTTCTCACTCAACATCATAGCTGCGGCATCCACCTTAGCATTTATCGGCTCAATTCCAGTCAGGGCTCGCATTGCCGCAATCGGAGTCGATTTTGCAGCTCCAGTTATACTTCTTAGCGCCACGTTTTGGATACATTCGAGTTTCTCCCGAGCAGTTGCTGATGCTGTGACTGTAGCCTCGCAGCCGTACATGATCGCAGGTCTCGCATGTCGTGGTATAGGTCATTTTGAGAAGGTCCCGAGAAGCGCCCCAGGTAGCGCCTGCAACATGGCTCAACAGCTTCATCCTTGCTCTCCCTTTTTCAGCAGCCTGCTCAGGTCAGCTGGTTGTCCAGCTTCACACCCAAGTATGCGGCTGAATTGGTTTTCACCAGGTCTGTGCCAAGATACTTCATGCAGACAGGGTCAGGCGTTTTGGAGAGAGAGAAGAGCTGGTATTCCGTCTTTGTGGGGTTAACAACCATGCAGTTTTCTTTTGACTACCCAGCCAGCATGGCCAGGCAATTATTTATGCTGGACTCCAGTTCAGGGATTGTTGAACTAGTTGCCCATATAAGGAGGTCATTGGCATATAAGAGTGGGCTTGTTCCGGGGACTCTCTCTCAATCGTGGTTACCAGATCATGATGTTACAAAGTGTTGGGCTCAAAATCGAGCCCTGCGGAACTCCCTACCTGGTTTTCCTGTACCCCGAAACACTCTGCCCGTCCCTGACTCTGATAAATAAGGAAGCTCTTGGTGAATCCAAACAGATTCCCGCTGATGCCCAACTGTGCTATTTTTGAGAGCAGCCCCTTTCTCCATACCTTATCAAAGGCAGTGCCGAAGTCGACCAGGACTGCTATTGTTGACTGATGGTGCTGATAGCCGTCCTATATTGCCTGGGTAAACTGGGCAATGTGGTCCATGGTGCCACGTCCTCGGCGAAAGCCAGCTTGGTTCGATGTGAGGAGCCCTCTGTCTTCAACAAAACACATCAATCACCTTAGGGCCATCCTTTCCACCACCTTGCTCATCACACATGTGAGTGCTATTGGCCTAAAGCTTGGCACAAGGTTAACAGGTTTCCCTTTTTTGTGGATAGGCACAATCTCCGCCTTCTTCCACTCATCCGGAATAGCTTCCTGGCTCCAGATATCATTTATGAGCTGCAGTGCAATTCGCTTGGCGTTTGGTCCCAGGTTTTTCAGGAATTCCGGCAAGATTCCATCGGGACCCGGGCTCTTGCCAGATTTTGTTTCTTTTTCATTTCAGTGAGCAGTGGTTTCATTTTCAATTAAATCTGCAGGATTGGAGTCGATGAAATCCTCCATTATGTTCCCTGGAGCATCATTACTTACATATCCCCATCGTCTGGAATGAGCGTTGAAATCCCCAGTTACAACGCTCAGTTCATCCCAGATTGCCTCCAGCCACATGAGGTCAGGCTTGTTTCGGAGGGTTATACATGAAGAAGAAGCGGCCATGAGTTTTCTTCTGCCACAGTTGCAGCTCCAGTGCCTCCAGACGGTCCGATGCTACCATTTCCTTCCTAATGGTCATTTTCGATGTCATCGTGCTTCTCACGCCTATGAGGATCCCAGAAGCAGCTTGTCTGGCTCTTGGAAGGCTGTATGTGCGGTACCCCACACACTGGTACTGGTCCTCATGATCCACTGCAGCTCCAGCTTCTACGATGCCGTATGCGTCAAGGTCGAGTTTGGTAATCAAAAGTTTCAATTCGGAAATTTTTTGTTTGCGCCAGACCTCCAGCATTACAGAAGGCAACACGAAATGCTGGGTTGTGGTCGCCTTTAGAAAGGTGGTTGTATTCCGCTTCATTGTGTGGCTTCTTGAGGGCAGCGAAGCTTATGGCGAAAGTAGTGATCGTTTAGTTCTCTCCGTAGAGATATCCAGGGGGCACGTAAGAAATTTCGGACGCGATCACAGAAACAGTGGTCCACGCAGACGGGGCATCTATAGAGGTAAACCATCATGTAATAATTTGCAGCCTTTTTCAAATAGAAACACCAGTTCCCGGCTTGGTTGGAAATTTGAAAAAAATACGATAAAGCTACATTATTAGGATTTAGTATAATATAACGTATCAGAAACGAAGTACGTCGGTACATCGGGAACTGAGCCCTTGGAAGGGACCAGTAGGGACTCTCAAAAATCAAAGATAAAAACAGCCTTCTTCTAAAAGCGCGTTGAGCATTGATAAACAGACATGCAGTGCTCGAGCGGAGCTTTTATGAACTATGCTCCCGCTCATCCTCCCGGCCATCCTCTTGTTTAGTACATTTTGTGTAAGTAGTATAATAACGAGTATAGTAATTCACCAGTCGTAGAAGCAATTTTTAACTAGGTAGGTACCTAAGCAACGATGAACATAGTATACCTACTTAGGTCTTGTAGTAGACCTCCTATAAGGAAAGTTGAAAGTTTATTATACATTGGTACCTACCTAGTTACAGTAGGTAGCAGTAGAAGAAATGCACATCCCGTCCAGGGACTTGTCATTAATCGCCGTCTAAAATGGTATAACCATGTTTGTACAAACTATTGTTTCGTATAATTGATCTCTGTTTTCTTCTGTTCTTAAATACTATCTTAGGTATCGAGGGTACCTCTATATTTAAATTTATTCATTCAAGTTTACCAATGGGACTAGAAATCGTAAACTTTACCAGTGGCACTAGACATCTACAAATTTTTAGGTTTCTTGAAAAACTTTACAAGAATAGGTACGGGAGCTTTGATTAAACTATACCTATGACAAATAAATTTTTTTAAGGTGGTGTTAATTTTAAATTTATAATAAATTTATTATTAATTTTATTTTTTAAATAAATCATAAGAAATGAATGTATTATCAACTTATTAATTTTATTTTTAAATTAATTTATAATAAAGTTATTATTAGGTACCTTATTAATAAATGTATTTATTAAATAATAAATGTAGTATTAGAGTATAATATATAATAATATATTTAATATTAAATGTATTATTAATAAATTTATCATGTTTGCAAGTTGTTATTTATTTATTACATTATAATAAATTTATTATTAATTTTCAGTATCCGAACCATCCTGCTCACACTGCACTTGACCTTTAAACGGGTTAGGAACGGCAAGGACGTCAAAAGATTTTTGCATTTTTATAACCTGTTTCGGGATATAAACAAAGCTTTCATTCCAACGAGCACTAGCCCTTATCCCACTTTTATTTACCTATCCTTCCGAATTCAAACCTACTGTTAGAATTAGGTACCTACTGTTTATGAGCCACAACAAATGCAGAATCATGCTTTTGCATTGTAGAGCACTGTTGCATAAATTAATGCTGTACCTCCCGTAGTATCTATTCCTTATCAATACTTTTATAACGCCAGCCTCAAAATGGCACTCTTTTCGAAATGAGCGCTCTACTTTCAAGTGGTACATATTTGCGATACTGGTGATCATTAATGACAACTTACTTCTATTTTAGTATTCTTTCTTCAGAACTCGGTGACGAATTACATTACCACTTGTACCTCAAATACCTAATCTTCTCACATGCTTTGTGAATATTTCATTACTAACCTACATAAGCTTACCTTATCGTTAACTGTTGACATGAACTTGAACTTTCGGAATCCTGGAAGGTCGGCCTTGTTCATGACGTCTTCATCGTTGTACTTGAGAGTGAAGTTTTTGTTATAGGTTGTTAGATAATTCCAGTTGTTGAGAGTCAAGTCGTTCTCTACCAGCTCCTTGCATTCCTTTGTTTTCGCTCTCTAGAGAGAGAACGGGCAAAGTTTAAATTGATCGATACCCTTAGGGTTCGGAAGCGTTGAGAACTAACAAGCAAGTGTATATGTGTGTAGGTAACCTAAGCTGTAATACTTGTTAAGAGAAAAAATACGTTAACCTTCTCGAGTGGAGCGGCACATAGTTACGTCTCCCCTGGAATAATATTGTGATTCTATAAAATAATTCAGAGGCCCTTACCTAGACCTTAGCCCTTCCTTACCCTTCGATCCATCTAAGTTGAACGTAAATATTTTGGTTTATTATTTTCAATAATAAAGCTTTGGAATCGACCATGAAAAAAAATTTTAACCACCCCCCCAACCCCCTCAAAATTTGATGATTTATGATTCAAGGGACGCAGAATACGAATATCGAATAAAAAAATTTCCGACCGTCCGCGGCTTTTTCCTTAGTTCCCATGAATCAAAAATGAAATTTGGTATATCGGTCCCATTTGGGCTCTAGTTGGTCCTCGAAGCTCGGCGTTACTGTCACTCAACTCTAAGTGTGAAAAATAGGGGTTGAAATGTCTAGAGTAAAAATTGTATTTTGAGGTGTGGTTTTTCTCGCATTTTTAAATAGTTGGGTTTTTTCTGACTTTTTGAGAGAATCTGGAGCATTTTACGGTGTAGCCATAAAATTTGCTATACAATATGCCGTAAAGAGCAGGGTTCATGCAGGCATCAAGCTTTGAGCATGCACATCCTTGTCTTCTGCCAGCTACACTTCATAGCGCAGTCGTCTAACCGACGGACGAAATGATATGCTGAAGTTCCTGAGATCGAAACCCTACCAGGGCCGAATATTTTTTCACTCCACATCAACAATTTCCCTTCAGAATTTCATTATTTGTGTTTCTTTTCGTCATTTTAGCTACTGTTTGTCATCGAAAGAATCATTTTAGGTAGATACCTAGTAACGAGTACGGGGTTAGGTATTAAGGTACGAAGGGTCTGCAATCGCATAATATGTATAGAATAGTGCATAAAGATAGTGTATATAGAAGGGTTAGGTAGGGTATATAGCGGGGTTATCTATACAGAGAGCTGTGATCTGTAACAGAAGGGTGTTCTGTACGAAATTATAAACAGTTGTGTAGGGATTTGCAGCGTTTTTGGTTATGCTTAGCTCCGAAGTGTCCAAAGTTTACCACAATTTAACCTGGGAGAATAAAAACACCAAACCTAATTGTCGTGAGTCCCTCCCGGGAACACTCCACCAACAACTTTAAGCTCTCACCAATATCCTCATGTAAAAATTACTTTCCGCGAATAAACTACTGAGTGGGGAGACAGGCAACAGAATCCAGGGAACACAACCTGGGCCCCCCCCAAAACTCCCAACAGGGGAGTTGGAGGGAGAGGCCTCCAGTTCCTATATAACCCTGGATCCTGGAGCTTTAGCTTCATTCGACACTTCCTCTAACCAGCTCTCTCTTCTCTCTCTTACCTTATCCCTCTCAGATGATCGGTTGACTACAGCCGCCTAGACAAGGACCTCTCCTTTACCTAGATGATCGGTTGACTACAGCCGCCTAGGTAAATTCACTCATCCACCTCCATCTCCTTCCAAAGTCGTAGATGTTCGGTTGACTACAGCCGCCTGCGACTTTTCCTCCTTTCACGCCACCGTGATGAAAATTCTAAATTCATCACAGTGGTGAACCCGACGTTCATCCAACCTTCTACCTTCTACCCTCCTACCACCTCATGTGTCGCCCCAGTCTAGTTCGGTGTCCCAAATTTTAAATTCAAATTTAAACAGTCAGTATATAAATTCGCAATTCTTGGCCCAACCTCACCACTCAACTCCACCTCTCAACGCACCTCCGCTCCCGCCGATTGCGAGTTTCAAATTCAAAACTACCTCAATTTTGAATTTTAGTTACAGCCATGGACCCGAACTCACCGACGCCGCCGCTCCTCCGGCCATCCCTGCTGCAGCCGCCGACCGCTGCGACAACTGACGCAGCCGAAAACCCCTTCACCAGCCTCTCGCCACCCGGCTCCTCCGCATCCGCCGCCGCTGCAGCCGCCGCACACGCCGCCGCCGACGTCACGACGGCCTCGGCGTCATTCCCGCTGTCACTACCCCCCTTCTACACGCACGACCCCGCGCTGTGGTTCTTTCAAGTCGACGCTGCGTTTTCGGCCGCCAACATCCGCAGCCAGCGGACCCGTTACTCCCGCATTATTTCGCTGCTCCCGTACGAGATCCTCCTACAGACGTCGGACATCTCTCCCGACGCCACGGCCGCATACGATGACCTCCGCACCCGCCTCGTCTCGCTGTACCAGCCGTCAAAGATCGCACGGATCGCAGCGCTCTCCCAACCACAGCACCTCGGCGATCTGAAGCCCTCCCACCTCTACCGCCGTCTGCCTCATCAGCTGCACGACGTGATGACGGCCGACATCGCACGGACGTTCTGGCTGCGAGCCCTACCACACCCCATGCAAATGGCGCTCGCCGGCCACCTCGACGGCCCAGACGAACCGCTCCTGCGGCTCGCCGACACGGTCCACGATCTCACCGCAGCCGCCGGCGTCACGGAAGTCGGCGCACCCCGCACCCCCACCCCGCGGCGAGACCGGACGCCGTCACGAGAGCGCCGCCGGCCCCCCTCCCTCCACCGGCGCCGCTCCCTCTCCACCGAGCGCCGGCCAGCCCCCTCCATCGACCACCAACGCCAGCGCTCGCCCGAACGCCGCACCACTTTCCCCCCTCACCAACGCAGGGGACAGTCTCCAGCCACAGCGACCCCCTCCACCTCCGTGCGCCCCTCCAGGGCCGCCTACCTCCCAGCTGACCCCCCCCCCCCACCGATGTTTCTATCACGTTAACTTCGGTGGGGAGGCCCGAAAATGCCAGCCCCCCTGCTCCTTCACCTCCAAGCAGGGAAACGCGGCCGCCCGCCGGTAAACCCGGCGGGCCCCCCTCCTCGCCAACACGGGGGGGGACCGTGACAAACCCCTCCCCGCCCGCATTCACACCACCACCACAAAGCCTCGTTACCCCTCCTACGCCGCCGCCACGGCTGCCAACCTCCCGGCCGCGCCTGCCAGCGCCGCCAAGACCCTCACCCCACCATCAACCGTTCCCCCACCTCGGAACGGCCCCTCCACGCCCGCCTCCAGGGCAGCCACCCTTCCGGCCGCCACTCACGCCGCCGCTCCCGTTCCCCCACCCCGGAACGGCCCCTCCACGCCCGCCTCCAGGGCAGCCACCCTTCCGGCCGCCACTCACGCCGCCGCTACCGTTCCCCCACCACGGAACGGCCCCTCCTCACCGGCCTCCAGGGGAAAACCCCCTCCGGCCGCCACTCACGTTCCCCCACCCCGGAACAAACCCTCCACGCCCGCCTCCAGGGCAAATCCCCCTCCGGCCGCCACTCACGCCGCCGCTACCGTTCCCCCTCCCCGGAACGGAACCGCCCCACCTGCTACCAAGAGGACCAAGCCCCCAGCCGACACCACCGTTCCCCCTCTCCGGAACGGCAAGAAACCGCCCCGCGTCTCCTTGGCAGGGGACCAACCACCACCAACACATCCGCCCACCGCCGCCGCCATTTTACCGCACTCCACCCCGGCTCACCAGCGCCTTTTCTTAAAATGCTCCAAGACGAATGTCCCTTTCCTCGTCGACACAGGGGCGGCGCTCTCCATTTTCCCAAACAATATTCTCCGGCGACAGGCGCGTTGTTACCGGCAACTCCTCTACGCCGCCAACGGTACCACCATCCCCTCGTACGGGACGTACCGCTCATCCATCCACATGAGCGGGCTCGCGTACGAGTGGGAATTTACCGTGGCGGACGTGGAGAAGGCAATCCTGGGGGCCGACTTCCTCGCTTATTTCGGCCTCCAGGTTGACGTCCGTAACGCGCGCCTGCTCGACCCCTCCACCCAGAAGCCAATCCCCGGATTCATCCACGCGGTCGATCGCCCCCCCAACCCAATTTGAAACACTCCTCCTCCAATATAAACCCCAGCGCCGCCCCTCCGCACATATCGCCCAAACACAACACTACATCGAGACCTCCGGACCCCCAATCACAGCAAAAGCCCGCCGCCTCCACCCCCTCCAACTGTCCCAAGCCCGGCGGCATTTTGATAAACTGATAGCGGATGGTATTGTCCGCCCCTCCAAATCCCCGTGGGCTTCACCGTTACATATCGTACAGAAGCCCAACGGGGATATCCGCCCCTGCGGCGATTACCGCCGCCTGAACGCCAAGACCACTCCGGACCTCTACAACGTCCCCCACCTCCGAGACTTCTCCTCACACCTCCACAACACTACCATATTCTCAACCCTAGACATCTCCAGAGCCTTCCACCACATTCATATATACCCACCCGACGTACCCAAAACCGCCATCATAACACCTTTCGGCCTTTTTGAGTACATAAAAATGGGCTTCGGCCTCCGGAACGCTGCCCAGACGTGGCAGCGTTATATGGATAATATTCTGCGGGGACTACCATTCGTGTTCTGTTTCCTGGATGACGTATTGATCGCCTCCCGGGACCCACACGAACATATGACACACCTTAAGCAAGTCCTCGAAATCTTCGCCGCCGAGGGCCTCACCATCAACTCTCAAAAATGCGTCCTCGCCCATCCCTCCGTCCGCTGCCTCGGCCATCAAGTCTCGTCCGACGGGATCAAGCCTCTCCCGGACAAAGTACACGCTCTCACTGACTTCCCCCAACCCCGCACCGTCTCAGAACTTCGCCGTTTCCTGGGTATGTTGAACTTTTATCGTAGACACATCAAACACGCAGCACAACACCAACAACCACTCATACACGCTATCCCACAACCGGCCAAAAAGAACGATAACCGCCCCATTTCCTGGACCCCCGCCCTCACAACCGCCTTTCAAAATTGCAAAAAGGACCTAGTAGACGCCGCTCTATTGGCCCATCCCGATCCCCATGCTCCTCTCTCCATCACGACCGATGCGTCTGACTGGGCCATCGGGGCAGTACTCCACCAACACACCGGCGCCACCCCCCAACCCCTCGGTTTCTTCTCAAAAACTCTGTCCCCAACTCAAAAAAATTACTCCACCTTTGACAGAGAACTCCTCGCCATCCACGAAGCCATCAAGCACTTCCGTGACTTCGTGGAGGGCAGGCAGTTAGTTCTCTGTCATCACTGATCATAAGCCCCTCACACATGCCCTCCTCCAAAACCGTAAATCCGCCTCCCCCCGTCGCCTCCGGCAACTCGAATTTATCGGACAGTTTACGTCCGATATTCGTTATTTGCCGGGGGCCGACAACTGCGTAGCAGACGCCCTCTCCCGCCCCACCCCCGCGCCGGTGGCGGAGTTACTGCCTTTTCCTTCCCCACAAACCCTCAAAACTCATCAAACTCCAACTTCCGACCCCGCACTCTCCAACCTCATCTCCGCCTCCAAATTGGAACAACTGCCTCCCCTCGATCTCTGGTGCGACGTAACGGCCGATTCACCGCGCCCTTACGTCCCGCCGGAGCTGAGGCGGCAGTTGTTCCTCCACTACCACTCCCTCCATCATCCCGGCACCCGGGTGAGCCGGGATCTGATCAAGACGCGGTACTTCTGGCCCCACATGAACACAGATATCCGTACCTGGGTTCTGGGGTGCCAGAAGTGCCAGCAATTTAAGGTCTCGGCTCACCCCCATGTACCTCCTCAACCCATTCCCGACTCCCTCCCGTGGGAACACATCCATCTAGATCTGGTCGGCCCTCTTCCCCCCTCCGAGGGGAAGAGGTACTGCCTCACAATGATCGACCGTGCGACCAATTGGGTTGAGTGTATCCCACTCGCCCACATTACCGCGGACGCCGTCGCCGCGGCCTTCCTCAATCAGTGGATCAGCCGCTACGGCTGTCCGCGGACACTCACGGTCGATCAGGGGAGGCAGTTTGAATCAGCCCACTTTGCCGACCTGCTCCATTCCCTCGGGATTCAAAAAATCCGCACCACTCCTTATCACCCCCAATCCAACGGGAAAATAGAGCGGTGGCACTCGGTCCTTAAGCAAGCCATCTCCACATCAGCCACATCCCCCTCATGGACCAAAACCCTCCCCTACGTATTACTCAGCCTTCGCACTTCCGCCCGTCCTTCAGACAACACAAGTCCCGCACAACACGCATTTCGAGACCCTCTACGTTTACCGGCCGACATTTTCACTCCACACACCACCCCGTCAATTAACAGGGAACCACTCCGCACAACAACACCACACAACGACACCACCTATCCCCAACGTTTTTACACAGCCACTCACATGTACTTGAAGGAGCCCGGCATCCACAAAACATTTCAACCTCTCTACGCCGAGCCCTTCCACGTCATCCGCTCCACACACACCACGGCTACCCTGTTAATTGACGGGAAGCCCCACACTGTACCCCTCGCCCGGTGTAAGCCAGCCCCAGTCCTCCCCGACACTTCGCCCCACACCACTCACCCGACCAACCCCACACCACAAACACCACACGTCGCCTCCATTTCACCCACCGGACCCCAACGTCGCTGCCTCTCTCCGCGACGTCCCGGGTACCGGCTCCCACCGGCTCTTCCCCTTCACCACCGCCCCGGCAGTGAAGGGGCCCCTCTATCAGTCTTCACTAACGTGAAGACTGTTGGAGGGAGTCGCCTCTCTCACCCCATCACCTCACCACCAATACACACTCACTACATTACACTGCACACTCTCCACACCCAGGGAACGGCGAACTTCAACACCCCGTTCCAATCTGTAAACCCTGTCCAAATTTGTACATACCCACCTTGTAAATCCCAACCTTGTAAAAATTGTACATACCAACCTTGTAAATACCAACCTTCCACATACCAACCTTGTAAATATTAGTCTACTATGACATTCTCCTCATTGTAATCATCTCATCTCACCTACACCACTACTATACTTCTGTCTTATAGCTTATATTACTTATCCTATTTCTCACTATGCTACCTATCTTATATTACTTATCCTACTTCTCACTATGCTACCTATGTTCTGCAACCTATGTCTTACTAGAATTAAGTCCTAGAATTAAGCCAACCCTGTCATGTTTTTGCCTTCAGCACCACCGATTGTTTGCGCCAGCCCTCAGCCTCTGTCACCTTGCGCCTTCAGCTCCACTTTTGTTTGCCGTGCCCTCAGCCTCTGTCTCCTTGCGCCTTCAGCTACACTTTTGTTTGCCGCAGCCCTCAGCCCCTGTCACCTTGCGCCTTCAGCTCCTCAAACATTGGTTCGAACTGGGGGGACCTCTGTCGTGAGTCCCTCCCGGGAACACTCCACCAACAACTTTAAGCTCTCACCAATATCCTCATGTAAAACTTACTTTCCGCTAATAAACTACTGAGTGGGGAGACAGGCAACAGAATCCAGGGAACACAACCTGGGCCCCCCCCCAAAACTCCCAACAGGGGAGTTGGAGGGAGAGGCCTCCAGTTCCTATATAACCCTGGATCCTGGAGCTTTAGCTTCATTCGACACTTCCTCTAACCAGCTCTCTCTTCTCTCTCTTACCTTATCCCTCTCAGATGATCGGTTGACTACAGCCGCCTGAGAATTTACCTCCTCTCCTCTTTGTCTAGATGATCGGTTGACTACAGCCGCCTAGACAAGGACCTCTCCTTTACCTAGATGATCGGTTGACTACAGCCGCCTAGGTAAATTCACTCATCCACCTCCATCTCCTTCCAAAGTCGTAGATGTTCGGTTGACTACAGCCGCCTGCGACTTTTCCTCCTTTCACGCCACCGTGATGAAAATTCTAAATTCATCACACTAATCAACATTTTATTAATAAACAATGGGGTTTTAAAAACAAAAAAATGGTTCTGTTTCTGACAGGTTGAGTTTCCACTCCCAAAGCACTGTATTACAATGGTTTTGTCACAAAGTTTTTGTTTCCCGCTAAAAAACGTTGAGTTGCTTCCCCTTTATAATCATAACGTGAACAGAATGTCAACTTGAGGAGTTGACATGTTTAAATACAGTGGGTGAAGATAATAAGTCTTATTACTTTGAGACCGACCTTGAAAAGGATTTTAATGTTGATGGCTAACAGTGAAAGGTAGGCTGTGACTACTGATCATGAGTTTGAAATTCTCCAAAACAAATTTTCGCTCCTCAAAGGTGAAACTCGCTGTGATTCGTGTAATCCTGCAGCCGAAAAAATGATAACAACCCTAAGGGAGGGTGATGTAGGGATCTGATACGCCGACATTATTTTGCGAACACGACATTCCCTCACTCTACTCCAAATTTCTTTCAGGTTGACGGCTGAATGAAATATTAATACTTGCAGGAAAACCCGTTGTACTAACTACAACGGGCTCTAGACCGGTAGGCATCAAGGCGTGTAGAGAACCTATCATTGGATAAGCTTAGAAGAAAAGTCACGAAAAATTCGCATTTTCGCGTTATAATGTTAATATCCGATAGTTAAAATAGGTGGCGTTGGCGCATAAATTGGACTTAATGATAGAGTGGCAAGGTAGTAGTAGTATACTACTACTAGTAGATCTACTAGTGGAGCATCTAGTAGTATACTAGCACTACTAGTATAGGTAGGTGCTGCATCTCGTTCAGTGAGGCCAACTTATTCTGCGCCATCTCCACCTTATTTGGAAATTAGCTTATACGTTCACGGTGCATGGTTGAAACTTCTTTTTTTTATATTCGTAGAACTCTATGTTTTGCTGAATAGAAATATTTGTACCTCATCGTCATCCATTTCAACTAAAACAGTTCTCCAACGAAATTCACAAAAAAAAAAAGAAGTTTGTAAACATATTTCTAAGCAGTTTAAAAAATGAGCTTACGGCTAGATTCATAGTTATTTGCGAATTGTAGCTTATTAAACCGTTAACACCCTTTCAACTTGACAAGCGGCGATGAAGAAATGTTTTATTCAGAATATAATATTGAGAAATCTTGAAACTTGTTAATTAATCCTGAATGACTCAAGTCCTCTCTCTCTCCAAACTCCCTTATAACAGAAAAACAGTATTCCAAGGTTGGAAGATTTACATTTTTAATGCATCTAAACTTGGAAAATTCTTCAATAATTTCACTGAGATGAAATGATGTTTTGGAGTACCTACCATTATACTTGGATTACCACGGTTGGCAACTGGCATATTGGCGCAAATCGAAAGCATTTAAGAAAGTTGAAAGGAACGAGATGATAGAAAAACTTCTCGAAAGAGTTCAA
This sequence comes from Leptopterna dolabrata, assembly GCA_954871275.1. Lineage (NCBI taxonomy): Eukaryota > Metazoa > Arthropoda > Insecta > Hemiptera > Miridae > Leptopterna > Leptopterna dolabrata. The sequence goes on from OX940975.1 coordinate 41,372,950, forward strand.
TACAACTTTTAATTGGAAACAAATCTGAAAATTATTCTGACTTTGGGCCGCATCAGTATCAAACTTCATTTCTTCTTTTTCAGCTAAAATATGGAAACACCTTTACACTTTGGATAGTGGAAGAATTACGTGGTTCAGTATTATGAACTTGACGTTTATTTTTACCTATTTCAAAAAACACTCAATGTTGACAACAAGTCAAGGAATCTGACTTGGGTATATGTATGACTTATGATACTGTGGGAGTCCCCACTTTACTCTCATGTTTTTGACGATTTGATGATCCTGTGATCTGGGGGGAATGGAGTATTGTAGAGGGTTACAACACACGCTCGCCAACCATGAACTATTGAACCCACAATGGTCCTAGAGGCCCAAAGGGTAGTTCATTTTTGTTTTGACACCCCAGCGTTACTAGGAGCCACGCGTACCCCGCGGAATGAAGGGTGTCACTGAACTATTCCATATTTCTGTTCCTGACTTTTACTAAACCTAAAGGCCCACGTGTCACTGCATCATGCTTTGATCGGACACTGGCCGTGCAAATGTGTTTCATTTGCTGTGAACTTACAAATTTCAATAATGCCAACTCGTTAACTTACTATAGTACGTTAAATTAGCGACCATACGTAGTTTTATCGTTTATTTACAGTAGGCTTTTTTAAAGCACCGATTTTTGAGCTATCTCAACTCGCTTGTAAACAAGTAATTTTTCAGTGCTCGGTTTGAGATATGCTATTTTCAAATTATCGCGTCCACTTTGTTGAAAAGATTTTTTTTTTTTTTCATTTTTGGATAATGTTTGTGTTTTGCTATGCTAATGTGATGTGTTTTGAAAGCTACAAGGTGTCGCGTTAATTAAAAAAGCGTATGTAAAAAAGTTCATTCACCTTAATTCTGAGACTACCAAGGACAGGTTTTAACTTTCGAGAGGGAACATTCTTTTTGTCTCTAAAATCAATATTTCCAATCGCGTTTTGTGTTTGAGCTTTCTGAACTAATTCGGTTCTGTCTGTGTGTCCACAAATCACATGCGTAACTCTCTCATTTCATATCCGACATTGCTGAAGTGCCTAGGGATCATGCAGGTTGGGTCCCCCTATGAAGTGATACCGTTGAATGTCCCGACAAGATTGGTACTTCTTGGTGGCAAATTTGTTGAAAACGGCAGGATATATGACACCAGTTGCCGTTTCCACACAGTATTTTGCTCCTATACCAACAAGACCTAGCAGGGCATATGGGCTTTTGTTCACCACTAAGTCATTGACAAATCCAGCAGTGGCACTAGCCGCGAAGTGGTAGTCAAAATCGTCTTCCTCGGCCAACTGATCTGAGTGACACTGGCGGCGGAGCATCCAGTGGGTTGAAAGGTCCCAACTCCCAACCAGTTACATCCAGGCCCAGTAAGTCCCTTCTCGCGAACTCTTCTGAATATTGATTGTAAATTATTTACAAAAACTTCTGAAGCGGTGTAATATCTGCACATAGCGCTCGATATTACCCCACTTCTTTTAGAGAAGCGAGGCCCGGCCGACCTTTAAAATCCCGCTGAGTAAAAGAAACAGCAAAACAAAATGAAGAAAATAGTAACGTACGCTTTGCGTTGAAAAGATGACACTGCGGTTCGGAACACCTCACTACGGCAAAACTGTCGGTCTCGCAAAACGAAAGGCTCTCGGAGACAGACGTTTCCTCGACGAAGGTTCGACGGCAACTCTTAGCTTTCATATATATGTAAATCAACATATTATAATGAAGGTGTGGATCTCCGTCCAAGATAGCAGCCGAGCACCGTCATCAATACCTACATGAGCTATTCTAATCCATGATTGTGAGCACCATACCTATTATAATAGGGGTACTGATGTTCAGTGTGTTGAAATGGAGCAATATGCAAATCTAAGGCCAAGCATCTTAGGTCCCTGTTCGCCAAAAATCGGTACCTATGTTGAGTGAGAACCGTGTGGAGTTGAATTGTTGCGTGAGGACTGATACCTAACAATGCGGTAGTGTATTTGCTAGCTGAATTGATCGTTAAAACACGACTACACTCATTTTGAATGTTTAGGTACCTAATCAATTCGTAGTAGACGTGCTGCGTTGTGCTTCAACCACAAAGATGGAGCCTTTGTGTGGTCACATTCTACGGTGGCGAGCTATGTCGGTATCAACTTCCTATCTTATATTCGTACCCTTCTATATAACTCCTCTCTTTGCTCGAACGGCTTTGTCCAGCAAGCTTAACTTCAAAGACCCCTCCACACCCTGCTGAACCACTAGAGGAAAAACAATGCTGCTCGAACTCCCCCAACAAAGGTTGGTAGGGGATGCCATACGTTTACCTGAGTTGTTCACACATTCACACTCCGGAGCATCTGACCGCCACTTCCTCCCTAGCTCCCTTCGTCGGAAAACTTGGCGAAGCTCCAATATTCGACGCATCCAAGTCCCCCCCCCCCCCCCACCCAGATCAGTCTACGAGATCAATACCCGAAATGAACCAAAAAAACAATAATTAGCTAGCTTGTGAGTTGTTACCTCACATCGCTCACACCACACCTACAAACATTGGGCACTTGAACTATTTCTTAACTATTTGTACTGTTCTTGGACTATGTCTTAATATAACTGTCGTGGTAACCTTACTCTGTGAAAATAAGATCTCGCAAATAAACTTAGAAGTGGGGACGAAAGACACAGGAGAGCCGAGGGCCAGCCTGGGGATCCCCACCATCCTCCACTAGCTGGAGACGGCTGCCAAGCCTATATACTCGCCTCCTTCGCCTTTTTAACCATTCTACGCTCTCCTCTAGTCGCTGACTACTCTCTCTCCTCCTTACCTAAAAGATCTTGGGCATCGCAGGCATTCGCTCGTGGTGGATGTACGCTCAAACACATTCATCACAATAACGTATAATCTATAATGCACGTTTATAAAGAAGAGCATGCCTTCATTCACATGAGACTTGCGTGGGCCATTGAGGCGGCCTGAGGGCTCCGAGAGAAGGGAACCCTTACCGCGTCACTTGAGGTTTTGCCTAAACAAGTGACATGTAGGTCAGTTTCTACGTGAAACGTGGGCCTCTGAGGCCTGGGAACACCTATTCTTCTATCTTCTATACTTCTACTACACTTCTATTCCCCCTCAATGCACAGAAGTATTTAAAAAATCTTTGTTGAAGCTGGTAACCATTATATGGTTGAACTGAATGACACAAAACTGCGCCCAAGGTGATCGTGCTTTTCATTGTTGTTCCTTCTCGATACAACTGAATTTTAAAATTGATACCTACCCTGTTGGATTTTTCGTTATGACATATATGTGAGAGCAAGGCACATAAATGGGATAATGTTGACCTTTACAAAGAATGAAAATATTATGAATAACATGAATGAAAAATACGACGGTGTTCCCTTAGGAGAATATCATTTAAATTTCTCTCATCTGAAAGAAGTAGTCCCTCATTTCATGCATTCGGTAAGTTGTTGGTAATTTCAGGTGATTCCTCCACTCGTCTTTTGCCTCCTCGCCCCTTCCTAAAGTGAGCAGTCTACAGTTGAGTTTTAATGCTAATTTAATAAATACCTACATAGTCACGATACATGAGACACGCTGATAAATACCTCAAACATCAGGTCTGGAGAGAGCCTGTACTGATGTGAAATCTGATAGGAAGTCTTGTACCGGCAGATATCTTCTAATTTAGTCCAAGGGTATATTTTCCCGTCTTTTTTACTGGAATCTGCCTTTGTCTGCCCTGCAGGCCACACCATGTTCACGTCCACTTGCGTCATTTCAGTCAATTGAAGTCCTCAGCACAACTATCTGTTTACTGTAGGTAAATGAAAAAAAAAGCACTGGCTTGTGCGTTACGTCAACAAAAGCATTACCGTCTTTCTTTACAAAGGTTTGAACCTGTTTCCACGTTGCCATGGGGCTCTCGGGGTAGATCGATCGCTAAGCAAACACCTGTTTGAAGGCAAACCTTCAAGGGACGGACTCAATTTATTTTTGTAGCCAATCCGTCCGGTCCGAGAGATAGCGGGTTAGAATCCAATTATTTCCTCTTGCAAACATGGGTTTTCCGAGGGAAACATCTGCATAACTCGAAACTCGGAATGAAAAACTCTTCAGGAAAACACCTTATTCCAAATAGGAATTCACTTTAGCTTTCCATTTAAAGAAAAATTCAGTAATTCTCCCCTGCTTGGAAAACTCCAAGCTGCAACTTCCAACGTTTGCTGACATTACGGGGAGAAGTTGAAAACAACAATGATGGGTTTCATTCCCCTTCATCAATTTCATGTCCTAAGGATCATTTTAATCAATTCAGGATAAACTTATCACAAAGTTTATCTATCGACTGAAGGTAAATAACAACGGATGAAACAGTTTTTCCTCCAAAAATTGGCTATATTGCCAGTTAGCGTACGCTATTTGGGCCCCTATCCATTGTGTAAATGGATAAACTAAAAACTGCTTGGGAAGAGGAAGGAAATTATTGCATGATATAATGCAGATGCTTTGTTCATAGTCGGATATAATAGAAGGCATAATTAGTGAATTCACTGTATCCTATTAAGTTCTAAAGGAAAAAGTTTCCCGTTTGCCGCTCCATTCATGTTTATTTATTCCCTGTGTGTGTGACCCCTATTTTTGGGATTTGAGTACCAAAACAGATAACCAGACCAAACGTTCAGAATATCTTTGGTGGGTCATGTGAAGTGTAATAAGCTACGCTAGCCATAACAGATTGGTAGCTTGCAAAAATGGGGACGGTTGAAAGGAGTGGGGGGAGGCATTCTCTTTGAAAATTCATAGTTTTCGAACCAGGCACGATAGGAAATTTCTTCCAACGCCAAAATGTTTCATAAAGACTATAGTTTCCATTGATATGGTCGAAATTCTTGCTACATGAAGAAGTATGTGTGAAACAAAGACTTAAATGAGAAAAAACGGTATTTAATAAATCAATTTTTTTCTTATTTGGCATATATATCAGAAACGGCTAGGTGAATAAAAAATTCGTTCTTCATAAAAGTTGCAGAGCGAGGAAAAAGCTTCAATTTGACTTATAATATAATTTGTGAGGAAAGTATGGCGTGGAGGAGGCGGAACTACTAGGAACCCACAGGCAAGGTGCGCCTAATGAGACCGTGTTGTCCAGGTTGACAATATCAACGATCTCTGTTTTATTGCGGATTCGCGCATTCTTTTTTATTTATTCGCATGAATTGATGATTCAATGTGTTTGTGAAAATGAAAACACTATAAAATATTCAAATTTTTCACGTTGAAAATACGGGACCGTTGTGGAAAAGGAACTGGTAGAGGTAGTAAACTGGTGAGTCTAATTTTATGAGATAAAATAATAAGTAGTATACTTCTAACGAAACCACATGTATGAAGTCCTAGGGAGCTCCGATACAAAAGAAAGGAAAAATTGGCCTCATATAAAATTATAAAATAAGAATTACTGAGAGGAGATCTAAAATTGTTTAAATTGTCTTTGATGAGATGGCGAAATAAAGAACTGTACGACCTGATTGGGGGAACTCGGCCACGTGGCTTCCGAATTTCTGGAAGGATGCCTTACACACCAGCAATCGTCGGGTAGGCAGGCTTACGGACCTGCGGTGCTGCAGGTTGACGACGAAAAATGCTGAGTGGATCGGAAGAGCCTCAAAATCTGGAGAAAGAGAGCCACAGAAGAAAGCCGAAACGTGTTTCAGTCGTAGATCCGGTTTCCCAAAAGGCTGCAAGGAAATGGACGGTCAGTACGTTTTGTTTTTTGTTTTTATGGTCGAAAGCTCGGCTTGGATGGCTCAGGAATATGGATGCTTATACTCACGTCGACGTAGTTGAATTTGAGGTAAAAATGTAGGCGATCAGTTGAACGCACACCAAAAATGATGAGATGAGGCTAGACGGCAGTCCTAGAAAGGGCATCGAAGTACTGAGGCGAGATCGTCGTTCGGAAAGCCGGGAAGAGGGGAACGCGAGATAAAGCCTGAGAGGTCGCACAGTTCACGCGAATAAATAACTACCGGCTAGTGCATGAAACGGCGAAAACATACCGCCCACCTAAATTTTATTAAAATTTATTAGGAGGATCCATAAGGAGAGGAAGTAAGAGGGAGAAGAGGAATCAGCTTGGACACTGGACGCCGGAAGGATGACGTAGCTGTCTGCACCGTCGCTACTCGAATGACTCCATCAGCGCCTGGATGCACCGAAGCCACTTTGGCAAGTGGCCAGCTCATGGTGGGAGTGTCGCCCTTCAGCAGTACGAGATCGTTAATTTGGAGGTTTGGAGTTTTTCTATGCCATTTAGCTCTTCCTTGAAGGGTATGCAAATATTCCAAACGCCAGCGATTCCAGAATTGATCCGACATCTTCTTGACAACTTGCCAGCGGGAAAGATGATTGTCTGGTAGATCATGAAGTGATGGTTCTGGCATAGCCAACAGTGGCCTGCCAATGAGAAAATGGCCTGGAGATAAATAGTTGGTTTCCTCCGGGCTGGCAGATAGAGGGCAAAGTGGCCTTGAATTGAGGATCGACTCTATTTTAGAGAAAAGAGTGCTGTACTCTTCAAAGGTTAGCGGCGAATCTCCAGCAATCTTCTTCATAAGTATCTTGCTCGACTTGACCCCAGCTTCCCATAATCCTCCAAAGTTTGGACTGTGAGGAGGGTTGAAATTCCATTTGAAATCATATTTGGCACAAAAGTCACAAATAGCGTCTTGAGTCGTCGATTGTCTGTACCATTCTATGAACTCTTTCAGTTGGTTTGCTGCTCCTATAAAATTGAGTCCGCAATCCGAAAATATTTCATTGGGAAAGCCACGTCGAGCGGTGAATCGAGAAAGAGTAGCGAGAAATGCTTCAGAAGTGAGGTTGGTTACCGCTTCCAAATGGACAGCTTTGCTGGCCATGCATACGAAAATGCATAGATATACTTTGCTCCGAGGGGATTTACGTCGCAAAGACTCTCTCATTACAAAAGGACCAGCGAAATCCACGCCAACCTGAGTGAAAGCCCGCCCACCCTGAAGGCGGCAGGGGGGTAGGTCACCCATGATGGGAGTAGTACCTTTTGCCTTGGATTTGAAACACCTGAGGCAATAGAATGTCCTTTGCCTCACTAATCTTCTAAGTGATGGCACCCAATATTTGGTTTGAATGAGAGCTTGTAGCGTGCTGGGCCCTGGATGGAGATAAATTTTGTGACAGTGATCGACGAGTAACTTGGTGAAATGTGCACTAACCGGAAGCAGAACAGGGTATTTTTTATTTTCTGGAAGATTGGCATGTCTCAATCGACCTCCAACACGCAAGATTCCACGAGAATCCAAGAATGGTTGAAGTTTGATGAACTTCTTAATCGCGGATTGAGGCTTAGTTGAATCATTGTTAAAAAAGAAATGAGACTGCACGGATTTGATGCAAATCCAACGAACCTCTTCAATTTCTTTCAAGGTAAATGCGCCCATTTTCTTTGAGCCACCTGTTTGGGCAGCTTGTCTGTTTTGAATGCACCTTTTCATCCAAGCTATGGATCTGAAAAGTTTGAAGAGAGATGAGAAACGAGACATCCATTCAATAAAATTAGATTGATCTTGAATGGCAACCATAGTCGTTTTATTAGATGTCATTTCCGGTAATTCTGATGGGATTTCTAGAATTTTGGATGGCCATGATTCTTCTGGAAGGCTCAACCAATATGGACCGTTCCACCAAAGATGAAACGTGATGAGGTTTTCAGGAAGTAGACCTCTGGATCCGCAATCTGCCGGATTCAATTCAGATTGGACATGACTCCAAGATTCTGGGGGAGTCAAGTTATTAATTTCTGTGATTCGGTTCCCTACAAAGGTTTTGAGTTTATAGGATGGTGTGTTGATCCACCCTAAAACTATAGACGAATCGGAAAAAAATTTTGAAGGTAGCATTTCATGAGGTAAAGACTCAATAAAGGTAGATATCATTTCATAGAGCCTGGCCAATAAGAGTGCCGCACACAACTCAAGACGTGGAATTGAAATTTGCTTCACTGGAGCTAGTTTTGTTTTGGCTATGAGAAGTTGTGATGAAATTTTTCCAGGACTTATGAGTTGCATATATAAAGCGGCACAATACGCCTTTGACGAGGCATCCGAAAACCCAACAACTCTATAATGGGTGGTCTCCTCAGAGCCGACCCATCGTGGAATTTTGACTTGTGAGAAAAAATCTAGTTGATTTACTAGACTAGACCATTTTTCTTCGATTTCAGAAGGTATAGATTGATCCCAGCTTACTTGCTCTTTCCATAAGTCTTGCACTAAACTCTTCATCACTATGACTGCAGGAGACAAGAAGCCAAGTGGATCATAGATTTTTGATACTGCAGATAAAATTCCCCGTTTGGTGAAAACAATTGTTGGAACTGAAAGTGAAAAGGAGAATTGATCAGTTTGAGGGTCCCATTGTAGACCTAGTATTTTAAGAGAGATATCATCACTCTCTTGGAGAGAAATTGAAGATTCGTCAGAATAATCGGATTGAGAAACCGCTTGAAGTAATTGGGTGCAATTACTTGCCCATTTACTTAATTTGAAGCCTCCTCGATCAAGAATTCCAATAAGTTGCTGTTGAAGGTCTAATGCTTCCTTGACTGATCGTGCACCAGCAGCTATGTCATCGATATATGAAGACTGCATAAGGACTCTAGCCGCATCTGGAAAGTCATGACCTTCCTCCGTGCACAATTGATGAATCACTCGAAGAGCCAAAAATGGCGAACATCCGAGTCCATACGTCAAAGTTTTCAATTCGAACTGATCGATAGGTTTTGCAGAGTCAGATCGCCAATATATATGCTGATATGCACAATCAGCTGGATCAACAATGATCTGGCGATACATTTTCACTATATCGGTGACGAAAACAATCGGATGAATCCGAAAATTCAAAAGAATTGAGCGTATGTCGTTCTGTAGTTTAGGGCCGACGTGCAAACTGTCATTTAAAGAACCCATCGATGTTTTGACGGACGCATCGAAAACTACACGCAATTTATTTTTACCACGGTCAATTTTGAATATACCGTGATGTGGTATAACGAACTTGGCAATTTCATTTGTTGGGGACATATGTTGCAATGTCACGTATTCAGCCATAAAGTCTGAATATTTTTGTTTAAATTCTGAATTTAAATTCAATTTTGTTTCCAAATTATTATAACGCTTCAATGCTATAACGGAAATGTTTGGGAATAAAGGTGGTTCCTGCTTGAATGGAAGTTTAACCACATATCGACCGGTTTGTGTGCGATAATGAGTGTTTCTAAAATGATCTTCACATTCAGATTGATCAAAAGAAAGCGGAACCTTTGAGATTGAAGGCTCCTCCAATTCCCAAAAACGAGTTAAATCTGTGTGCAAATCATCTGATTCGCTCGAAGAAATCATGAGCGATGTACCAACAGGAGAAGAAGAGACCGAATATTTCCCTATGACAATGTATCCGAATATAGATTCGAACAGTTTTGGAAGGTCTTCTTTTATAGTAATTGGCGAACCTTTCCAAATCTCGCTGAATAAATTACCTCCAAGTAACAGGTCAATTGAAGATGGTTCCCAAAACATTGGATCGGCTAACTCAAAGTTAACATAATGTGAAAAGATATACTTTGGAACGGGAACAGTAGGAAGAAATGAAGTGATATTCTTTACTACCAAAGCGTCAACATATAACTGTGGAGTAATTTTTTTACGAGGTTTTATAGTACAGAAGAGTTGTCCCTTTATTCCGTCAAATAATGTCTGTCCGATTCCACTGATCTTCTTCGAACTATATTTCATCGTGTGTCCAAGTTTTTTGAGACAGTTTTGGGTGATAAATGAATAATGAGATGCCGAATCAACAACGATTCGTACAGGTTGATAACGACCTTGAGCGTCTAAAATATCAGCCACTACAGTACCTAGTAAAACGTTGACCTCATTATGCGAAGTTGAACTGAGTGTTGTTCCGGAGGGATTAACGGGCCTTGGTTGATCCGGAGAAGAAGTTTGAGCAGGTTGCGAGTAATTAGCTGTAGGTTCAATGTGTAACATTGAGTTGTGACGATGGTTACACAACCTACACGACCATTTTGACGGACAAGAATGGGTGTTGTGAGATGATGATAAACAATTTTTACATCCTTTCCAGAGTCTCAAGAGATTTAATCGTTGATTCGGCGTGATCGAATAAAATTTCGAACATTTCGAAACAGGGTGAGAACTTTCTTTACAGATTGGACAATTTGATGAAACTTCCGTCTTGACTGTGGATTTGGAATCAGAACTAGCTAGTAATGATGAGTTTGCACTGGATTTAAACTTGGGTTGTTTAAACTTGTCATTTGATCTTTCTTGAGACGAATGTCTGTCTGAAGAACTGCAATCTCCTGCTAATTGTAAAGCAATGCTATGTTCCCGTACAAATTTTGTTAACATGTCATAACTTGGAAAATTAACATTTTTGTGGGCTACTTCAAATTTTTGTCGAGTAACGGGATCCAAACAACGGATTGCTAGATGAAAAAGTACAAAATCTGACTCATGTTCAATATTCAGCAATTTCAGGGCAGAAATGTTATCTGAAATTCTTGACAAAAATATTTGAAGAGACTCATGTGATGGTTTGCTCTGCTGTGGACGAAAAGACAATATGTTGTTGAGGTATGAGTTTGCTAAGATGCGATTATTATCGTATACATCTTTCAGGGCCTTCCAAGCTACTTCAAAATTTGCCTCAGATAATGGTAAATGACTGATGAGAGATGCAGCTGTACCACTGATGGACGTAACTAAATAATGGAATTTTTCCATATCTGTTAGTGATTCCTCCCGATAAACCAAGGAAATGAAGGTATCTCGGAATTTGGGCCAGTCTGTGATTTGACTACCGTTAAATGTTGGAAGAGAGATTTTTGGTAAATTTCTGGAAGCTCGCGAATCTTGTAGCGTGACGTTAGCTGGGTTCGAGATAGATGTAGAGGCCGGTGCTTTATTGAACAATTTTTCTGAATAGGCATGAGCTTGATAATAATTATCTAGAACCTTTGATCTATTACTTGAGTCTTGTTTAGCTGGAAACTCTGCTAACTGATCATATTCGTCGTAAACCAATAGTAGTTTTTGATAATAATCTTCGAAAGTATTCAGGTGTTTTTCTATGGTACTAAACATACCTTTGAAAAGATCGCGAGACTCAGGATCAGTAACCGCCAGATTACCTTTTTCACTGATGCGCAGAACTTCCTTGCCCGATAGCAACATGGATTTCCGAATCACTTCACATTTTTTGTTAAATTCAGCTTTGGTAACGTCATCCATGGTGATAATTGAGGAAATTGGAAAGGACAGGTTAAGATGGTTGTCAGGATAGGTAAAGTTAGAATTACGAATATAGAAATATTATTATGTATATAAAATACGTAAATCCATGTACGTTAGATCGTATAAAAATACGTGGGAATGAAATCGTGAAATATAAGAAATATAGTTCACAAATAATTAATTTTCTTGTATGATGCACAGATAGGTAATTATGGTATTTTGTATCCACCAGTATATAAAATTCCTTCCACAATGGGTAACCACGCTCTGCTACCAGAAAATGTTTGTGAAAATGAAAACACTATAAAATATTCAAATTTTTCACGTTGAAAATACGGGACCGTTGTGGAAAAGGAACTGGTAGAGGTAGTAAACTGGTGAGTCTAATTTTATGAGATAAAATAATAAGTAGTATACTTCTAACGAAACCACATGTATGAAGTCCTAGGGAGCTCCGATACAAAAGAAAGGAAAAATTGGCCTCATATAAAATTATAAAATAAGAATTACTGAGAGGAGATCTAAAATTGTTTAAATTGTCTTTGATGAGATGGCGAAATAAAGAACTGTACGACCTGATTGGGGGAACTCGGCCACGTGGCTTCCGAATTTCTGGAAGGATGCCTTACACACCAGCAATCGTCGGGTAGGCAGGCTTACGGACCTGCGGTGCTGCAGGTTGACGACGAAAAATGCTGAGTGGATCGGAAGAGCCTCAAAATCTGGAGAAAGAGAGCCACAGAAGAAAGCCGAAACGTGTTTCAGTCGTAGATCCGGTTTCCCAAAAGGCTGCAAGGAAATGGACGGTCAGTACGTTTTGTTTTTTGTTTTTATGGTCGAAAGCTCGGCTTGGATGGCTCAGGAATATGGATGCTTATACTCACGTCGACGTAGTTGAATTTGAGGTAAAAATGTAGGCGATCAGTTGAACGCACACCAAAAATGATGAGATGAGGCTAGACGGCAGTCCTAGAAAGGGCATCGAAGTACTGAGGCGAGATCGTCGTTCGGAAAGCCGGGAAGAGGGGAACGCGAGATAAAGCCTGAGAGGTCGCACAGTTCACGCGAATAAATAACTACCGGCTAGTGCATGAAACGGCGAAAACACAATGAGATAAAACGAGATTAAAATATCTATTGACGGCTATATTTTGGCCAATATTGAACAAATAAAAGACATTAGGGTTATAGGGTTATAGTTATAATTTATTTATAAGACGAACTTCATTTTGGAAGGAACATTTCATAGATGAGAATGATGTTCCTTCCAATTTCATCACTCATGTCATTTTCATTGTCTCTCGTGAATCATTAAAAAAAGAACATACTGAAAATAAAAATGGATAGAAGTAAAAGAAACATCATAGTTCTTCTTCAGATGTCGCTATCACAGTGGTCGTTCTCGTTTTCGTTGATCTTTGAGATCTCACAACCCTTGCATTTGCAGGAAATGGTGCATCCCACATTGTGATGAATGTGTTAGAGCGTACATCCACCACGAAAGGCGTTAAGGTAGGATGTGCCCGGTTTGGTTATGGGCGGACCACCACCATGCCCGGGATCTTTTTGGAGCGTTTTGTCCGGTTTCGTTATGAGCGAATCACCACCATGCCCGGAGTCTTTACGGGTTCGTTGCCTGGTTTGGTTATGGGCGGACCACCACCATGCCCAGGATCTTTTTGGAAGAGCTGCTTGGTTTGGTTATGAGCGGATCACCACCATGCCCAAGATCTTTTAAGGAGAATTTGCTTGGTTTGGTTATGAGCGAATCACCACCATGCCCAAGATCTTTTAGGTTAAGGAGAGAGATAAGGAGCTAGGAGAGAGAGAGAGAGTAGTCAGCGACTAGAGGAGAGCGTAGAATGGCTAGAAAGGCGAAGGAGGCGAGTATTTATAGGCCCGGAAGCCGTCTCCCTCCATCCTCCAGCTAGTGGAGGATGGTGGGGATCCCCAGGTTGTCCCTCAGCTCTCCTGCGACTTCCGTCCCCACTTCCAGGTTTATTTAGCGAGATCTTAATTTCACATAGCAAGGTTGTGGTTCTGGGGGGATACCACGACACATATTATTGGCAATGCAGGAGCACTTGCGTTGGCTGCAGTCTTTGCTGTGGCTCTAAGATAAAAAACTGAGAATATACTCGGGTGTAGGGATACCAGAAAAGCAATGCCGCAGGTACGGCAATGCCCCTAGCAATGCCATACCTATTTACAGAAATATACTTATAAATATAACCCTGTCTTTTATTTGTTCAACATTGGTCAAAATATAGTCGTCAACAGATATTTTAATCTCATTTTATCTCATTAAATTATCAATTCATGCGAATAAATAAAAAAAATGCTTGAATCCGCAATAAAACAGAGACCGCTGATATAGTCAACCCGGACAACACGGGCTCATTAGGCGCACCTTGCATGTCGTTTCCTAATAGTTCCGCCTCCTACACGCCGTACTGCTCGATATTTTTCTCACCAATTATAAATCAAATTGAAGCTCCTTTCTGCCTCTACAACTTTTATACAGAACGAATTTTTGATACACAGAACCGTTTCTGATATATATTCCAAATAAGAAAAAATGATTTAAAAAATCACGTTTTTTGTTATATAAGTATTTTTTTCACACATACCTGTTCATGTAGCAATAATTTCGAACACACCGATCGAAACTAGAGTCTCTGTGGAACATTTTGGCGTTGGAAGAAATTTCCTATCTTGTCTCGTTCGAAAACTATGAGTTTTCAAAGAAAATTCCTTCCCCCATTCTTTTCAACCGCCCCCATTTTTGAAAGCTACCAATCTGTGATGGCTATCATCGCTTATTACACTTCACATGACCCCCCCCCCCCCTCCCAAATATATTCTGAAAGTTTGGTCTGGTTATCTCTCTGGTACAGAAAACTGCTGGCACATGGACTAATTTGTCCCAGAGAGCATCGCGGGATGGAAAGACAGATAACCTGCGCTTACCTGCGTTGAGGCTAATTCAGATCACTGCTAGTTCTCTTCACTATCGTACAATTATTTCCAAAAATCATGCGCACCAAAACTTTCTTTTTCAAAATCTATATTGAAGGTTGCAAGTTATAGGAAATGCTCTGGGCATACTCGAGCACCTCATCGGACGCTAAAACCTGTTTTGATCAAAATATAAATATATGGTCTAAATATTTTAATTCTCCATGATAAATCAAGAATAAATCACTTCACTGAAAATTTCACAAATGAGCTACGAACGTCATTCGCAGGAGCGAAGTCTTAGATCAAGAGAAATGGAAAGTCCAAGAATAACAAAATAGTTCCGATTCAAGTATATACATTATCTAAACCTTAATAAAAGAACACTTTCATATGTTTGGCCGGTCCATCCGATATCGGTTGTCGATGACGTTGTTGATGATTTGGAGGTTTTTGTAGGATTTATTCGCGTTCACTTCCAAGCGGGACATGGAGTCGGACACTTCTTCCAACTGCAAAAAAGAAGAAAAGGACCAAAAAATGTCAGTATAGGTCAATTAGACATGAATATATCACAATAATAATTGCTACATTCATGACTATAATTATTATGATCATTACTCAAAGCAAAAAAAACCCAAGGTATCTATGGTACAATCAAGAATCACATTTCTAGCGCAATATTCTTGCCAGGGATGAAGGCCTGTTGGGTTCAGTTCAAAAAACAGCGTACTACAGATCAAGACGTGCTGCCAAAACATTGGTACCCACTTATGATGTTTAATAGGTATTGTGCGATGTATTTCTGAGCAATTCAAATACGTGAAGGGAATACTGTGCTGATGTAAATCCCAAACACTGGCGTCAATAAAAAGGCCGCAGATAGGTAGGTATTTATTTTTCTAATTTGCTGATAGACAGAAATGTTTAAAATCCGTACGTAACTATAAACATGACCTTGTACTACCTATCCAGATTGGCATGGCTGGTCGCGATTTCAATCCAGTATTCACACACGTAGGTAGGCAATAGGGAGCTATGGCTGGGTCTTACGGCTTGGGGTCAGCCAAAAATTAAAAAAGAAATGAAGCTTTCCGTTAGTTTTGTACAGCTTTTCAAGTACATCCGAACAGTAGCTACTCGTATGATGTCAAAGAACAACAACGACGACAAGAAGAGGAGTTGAAAAACCTAACAAATAGCGATTTTCAAACTCACCGGCACCTGATGGCACCAAGGGTTGAAATTTGGTACAAGTCCTCAGGGACCCCTCGAAAATGGGTGTACGAAAATCAACACCCCAGGGGGCCGAGTTTACGGGGGTGAAAACCCCTACTTGTGTTGTCGTGTAAACAGTGTCTTGATCGCTGTAGGCAGGCATGGAGATTTTCGTTTTCTTGGCGGGACGCTCCCGCGTGCCTAGATTTATCAACTTGCTTTGATTTAACGTCACGAAAACCATTCGACCACTAGTTGGGAAGCTCTTAATTCATCCTGTTACATATTCGTCTTGCTGCCCAAATCCCACCTACCCTACCATTATTGTGCTTGAATTTGTCATGCAAATATAATATTAGAACAGCAGTGTGTCTTCATCAGATTCGATGTTTTTCCGTGATGCAGAGAGATTTTTAGTGCTTCTTTCATTAGTTTATAGGTTGAATGATCGTGATGAAAGATTTACATAAAACGTGTGATATGAGACGTTATGAATTACCGTAAACCAACAAACTCTGAAACAAACTAAACGGCCTCGAAATCATAAACTCAAACTTCACGCTAAACTTGTATGACGTCAGTCGTCCTTAATAACCTATGGAGTCTCGGGGATCAACCCTTACGTTCACTCCAGAACTATCGTGACGGCAAATGTCACCTGTGCAGTTTCTTACGATAATGCCGAATAACCAACTCGTAAAAAATGGTGAGTGAAATTTTGAGAGAGAAGAGTTGGTAATGTGATCCTTGCTTTGAATCAGAAAGACCTTAGAATAAAAACCGAGCCGAACCCTCGCAAAAGACCCGTCTTCAAAAAGGAAAAATTACCATATCTTGGTAGCACGGCGCCCAATTCCTTTTCCGAAGGTATATCATCAGGATAATAAAATAATGTATAGAAGGCATCACAGTAGAATGAGTTCTTTTGTGTGTGTGTGTGAGGGGGGGGGGGGGGGGGGGTGTATAAAGAAAACACACAGCATAGTAATCTTATTCAAATTAGGAAAATCTCTGCCGGGGGAAAAGTTGGTGGAGTATTCAAATGGAAACCAATTCTAGCAGAGACGACGCAAACCGCAATTTTCTTTTGCTTGGTAAGGTAAAACGCTGATATTATTCTGCCCCAGTGGCACGTATAGGAAAGGAGGATGAGGCATAGGGAGGTATCAGGAAACTTTACTACTGCATTGCGCCATCTGCTGAATGCATTATTAAACCTAAAAGCTGGAAGAAGTTCCTACGGAGATGTAACGATCGATGGGGTAGATCATAAATGCAAACTATATATCATTATGTTAAAATACATGCTGCACCGAGAAAAAAAAATGATACTATAATACACCTGGTTCATTACAAACGTTCATGGTCTTCAATATTACGATTTCGATAGGTGCATGATTGATCACGACCTTGTTTTCCTCGTTTTAGATATAATTCGGGTAGTTTTCTGTAAGAGACCCGGTGTTCATATTCACACAGTTTCTGAAAGAACGGTATGATGCCAGAAAGGTGATTCAGAGTGCGCTCAAAATTAAGAGCTTATATAAAACCATAAAAGAGCGTGTTGCCGAAGATCCCTTGTTGTAATACGATTGACTTCGTAGGTGCTGAGACCTTAAATTCGACTATCCCAGCAAGTGACAGTATTCTGCAGGATTAAGTGACCGAAATGAGGACTCAAAGCGCCATGTGTCAAGGTAGAATACAGCTACACACCCATGGTGTGACTGATTTTCTCACGGAGCTGTTTACCTCCAGTACAACCACTAATCGTCGAACCGGGATAAAGCCGATAGGTCCGCAATCCTGGAGTAGAGATTTTATTCATACCTGGTGAGAGCGAACGGATCCAGAAGGACAAAGGCGGAGACGGAATCTGGTGGAGGCGCCCTAATAGAAATGCAGACTGTACATCCGAAATAAGGCCGATCCCTGGGGTTGGGGGCGGCAATGACATAAATCGAACCCTCCGCCCCCATCCTTGGGGATGCTGAGGGAACACTGATTTCCTGGGGTTGTTGGAGATGGGGTCGGAGGTTCAAACGGGTAAGTCTGGAATTGACCTCAGCATCACCACAATCTCCACACCACGCAGCTACATTCGTAGCTTTCTCTCTTTCCGTTTCGATTCCATGGGCTATAGGTTTGTAGATACTCACGGTATCGAGCTCTAGCCACGTTCCTCATCCTTTTCCGAGTGAACGAACAAGGGCCATTTTCTTTCGGACGCCATAGGAGTTACGGCTTACGGCTACCATCCGTTTTCTTTTAGCGAATTTTCGAAGAAAAGGAAGCTATTGTTCTCGGTCCAAAATTTTTAAAACTCGAATTTCCGAAAGATTTTTATACCAAAATCCGTTTCAGACCATCCTGAATTCCCTGCCAAAAGACACCAAAAATTATATGTATATATATATATATTTATATATTTATATATTTATATATATATTTATATATGTATGTGTCATTCCAGACGATAACTCTCGAAAGAATTGAGATAAAAAGTTCAAATTTGCACTAAAAATCTTTCTTGGCAATCGACAGGCTAAGTTCGAAGATGGGCAGAATCGGGTCACCCTAAGGGGGAGTTTTGGGGAGTTTTAGGGGGGGAAAATTACCCATAAATTCCCAAAATGAAAAAGTCTGACAAGTGACACCTCATTTTAAAGGTTTTTGTACGCTGAACACGATGGTGAAATCAGAATTGGAGCAATTTGAAGATGAAGGAACGTGGTTATTTCTTGAGATGTTCTTCCTGGTTCGTCTGCTCTAATCTGATAACGGAATGGGATATCGCAATTCTGACTTCACCATCGTGTTCAGCGTTGGAAAATCTACAAACCGAGGTGTTACTCGGCAAAAAATGGAACAAAAAATTTGTTACGTACCTACCCAATACCTACTTTTCTGGTACCTATTCAAAACATTTTTGATTTCCCCCTCCCCCTCCTTCCACCCCAAATTTTACTTTGCGTAAAACTACTCCTGTTTTAATTTTGTATGGTATCAAGTTGGGAAAACATTGGCCGAAAATTAATTTTCAGAAAATTTTAGGAGGAGGAGGAAGATGCCGAAAACTTCGAAAATTCGCTCTTATAGCCATGCTTCATGACTGTGGTTTTTTCGTTTCTCTTTAGTTTCCTCTGAACCATAAGTATGCAGCTTTCTGATGAAAGTACCAATCAATAGAACCAACAAATCATTCCAATAAAGAATTAGAGGGAAACAAATAAAAATATCTTCTACAAGTATTTGAAAACGGTCAATGGCCTATGCGCATGGTTTTTAGTAGTAGTTTTTTATTGATACAGAACAGATTCAAAGTTGTGAAAGAGGTTGAAAAAAGAACACTATGATAAATCAAGTCGTAAACCCGACCAGTTTTCAGAAAAGGAAAGGGTAGGTACTAGTACAGAATTAAAATACGAACGTTTGAGAGGAAGGCGTAATTATAGCCAAACTAGAACTTAGATCATACCTAGTTAGACTCTTTACTCATTAAGAAGTCTAACAGAATTCGTGTTATTTTGATAATGGCTATTATGGCGTTTTGCTGGATGGTGACGATGAGCTGGTAGTTGGTAGCTGTGAGCCTGATGGAGTTTGTGATTCTGGGAGTAAAATTTCTCACACGCGTGCTTTAGGAGACAGAGTGCAAAATACGTCCCCCACGCCTAATTCAGGGAATAGCATGCCAAATACTTCCCTACCTCCCACCAATGCAATCGAATGTCAGAATCCCTTACCAGACAAGGCCAGGACGTTCTGTCAATATCCCAGCAAGATATCGAGACTAACAAATCATTCTACTGTTCATATAAATAGCTGTTCAACTGATCCTGATTCATATTTCTATTGATCTCTTGATTGATGATTCTGTACAATATAATTTTGATAGATGATTCTGTAAGATTTGCTTTGACCGATGATTCTGTAAGATTAATTTTGATTGATGATTCTGATGTTCTGGTAGATAGGTCTATTCTGTTGTAATAGATAAGATAGGTCTATTCTGTTCTAATAGATAAGATAGGTCTATTCTTTCTATAAGATATGTTTTAATTCATAATAGCTTTAATTTAAAAAAAAAAAAGTTTTTTAATGGAAGGAAGTTTGGATATAAGGATATGAGCCTTCAGCTGTCCTGCAATATATCGTGCTACTTATATTACGCAGAGTCAGTTTAGTTTTATGACACGGGATGAGCATCCGAGAGTTACTTGTGTGCCGCTGAGTCTTGTTTTGTAATTTTACAAGGCTACTCCGAAAAAATTAGCACTCCTCAAATTTTTAAAAATTGGGTAAGATTGAGATGTTTGAAAAAATGTCAAAACGCTTGCATACGAGTCTGCAACGCATTGGGACATTTTCATGTCTTTCCCCTCCTTCCTTCTCACCTACCAAATTAGGTAGGTACCTAATTATAAAGTCGCAATCTAAGTTGTAGTGTTGATCATAAAAGAATTGGTAATTAGACTCAGTTCTTCGATTAATGTAATAAACGTTGTATTATTGTTTAAATGAATTGTCGGCTAAGATTGAAGAGTGAATTTGAATTTGGCCAATAGATCTTCAGCAGAGCGCTGAGCCTCCCTCCATTGTGCTTGAGCGCGTCGTTCTTCTGTAAGAATTTGGCACGTATGTATAATCTTTGCTTGGTGGTTGGAAACCATTCTCGCGGCTCTATCTCTTTCCAATTTGTATATGATAATAACCGGAGAAGTTAAAGTTCCGTAGCAACGAATCGGTTGTAAGCGAAAATCATCAGAAACTTATATGAAGCTTGCATTCGTGTTGACAATATAAATTATTGAGAATGTTTCACCTGTGTGTAAAACATTATTTAAACAATCACGCTCATACCGCAGCTTGTCGGCCACGCACTCCGCAGTGGTTAACGTAGTATGGTTAGGTAAATCGAGAGCTATCCAACGAGTGGTGAACGATTTTTGTACGATGATAACTGGCGAAGATAAAGTTCCGTAGCAACGAATCGGTTGTAAGCGAAAATCATCATTGTGGCGACTTGGGACAATTTTCGTGAGCAAATTTCGTGATGATTTTTCGTGACGATTTTCGTGACGATTTTTTTGTTATGTGCCATATGAAAGACATGAAAATGTCAAAAGACGCAATAAGACCTATGAATTTCTGAAGCTTCTGATTGGTCGGAGCGCAGCACGCGGCAAACTCTCATCATTCTACTGGGTTTACAGTATCCATTCGCCGATAATTGACCAAACCGAAACGAGTAGGTGAGAAATAAAAACAGATAAAAGGCACGAAAAAAAGGAAGTGGGAATTATTGAACTCACTAGTCATACGAACATCAATGTTAACGCTAGATGCCCGATCAGCTGACGACGTTACAGTACCCAGGAGCTCGATTTCAGGTCAGGGAGGGTGACTTCCTTACTGATGTCACGTGACTTCCTTACTGACGTCACATGACTTTCTTGTGTGATGATGTTATGAATTTCACCCACCGATGTAAAACTAAGTAGTACCAGTTTTACATCGATGATTTCATCCAGGCCCCGGCCAAACACGAGCCAGGCTAAATGTTAATTTCCAACTCCGTGACTGTGTTTTTTTGCCATGTTAGATTCCAGGTGATCATGTATTCCAGTTACTAAAATAACATAATTCATGACTTCTTTCTTTCTTATTTTTTCCATGCGTATAAATATGTACCTGGCTCATTAACATAAATTTTCAAATGCTGTTTTCATGAATTCGAAATTAGGACCACCATTCACCCTCAACACTACGTTTCAACCGCTTCAACTCGTTTCCGCTCTTTCATGTCAAATTCTACGTCTCAGATCCAATGAGAAAAATAAATTGAAAACTCGGCGCTCCGCGCCTCGCAAGCCCCCTGGACCCCCGGATGCTTACTGCTTAGAGCCTACGGCTAAAATTCAAGAAACATGGAACATGCTTTAGCCGCGTAGTTTACTACAACCAAGTGACAACCAAACAAGCGTCATTGTTTACTATCCATTTACAACATTCATTTATATATTTATATTATGAAACTAGGATATAAATACCAAGAACAAATACGAAATACATTCGTGATAAATCAAGAGCTTTCCAACGAATGGAAAACGATTTTTGTCCGATGAAAATGAAAGAAGTTTCATTTCCCTAGCAACTACTCGGTTGTAAGTGAAAATCATTGTTAAAATTTCGTTCCACTTCCGCGTTCCACTTCCGCGTCACCCATCCCGTGTAACGTTTTTCGGCTAGTATAGTTAGTCCAAGGCTAAAGCATGTTCCATGCTAAAAATTAGGTAATACATACCTATCATTCTTTATGTCTTAATAAATTTATGATGACTCAGATGTCGAGGCTAATTGGGTGATGACTGCCCTGTCCAACATGTTGATTCAATCAGACCATCACAAAGTGGAGACCTGGATAAATATGTGTATGGTACAATACGAGAAGGCATGCAAATGGCTCCCGTTGCCTCCGAGACACATCAAAAGGACTCGCATATCAAACCTCAACCAGGGGAGAGGAGTATCAGGTTCAAGCCAGAAATTGGGTTCTGTAGGTTACTTTATTAGTATTAGGATTTAGTGGGTGGTCAAAGATGAGATTTCGACAACCATTCGATTTATTGCTACGTGATCACGTATGAGTCATTTGTTGGATATGTTTATTTTTAAACTTTTCCATAAGATAAGAGCAATCCCTACTATATTATAAAAACGGATCTCTGTCTGTGTGGATGTCTTTCTATGCACGGCCAAACGGCTCGACGGATATCGACCAAATTTGGCACGAATATCCGGTAGGCTCCCAAGTTGTGCAACGTCGCATTTTTCATTCCCTGACCATAGCGGAACTATGGTCGACCATGGTCAACTTCGTTAATTGAAATGGTAAACCCTATTTTTTATCGCGTATTCGTAATCTACGTGAAATTCTATCTACGATCGACCCTTCGGACTACCCCCGCGGTCGACCATAGCGCATCCATGGGCCCCTCCATGGTCGAATCCCGAATTGCTTTTCACGGCCAAACGGCTCAACGGATATCGACCAAATTTGGCGCCAATATCCGGTAGCCTCCCAAGTTGAACGTAGGCGCATTTTTAATTCCCTGACCATAGCGGAACTATGGTCGACCATGGTCAACTCCTGAATGGCTTGACGGATATCGACCAAATTTGGCACGAATATCCAGTAGGCTCCCAAGTTGTGCAACGTCGCATTTTTAATTCCCTGACCATAGCGGAACTATGGTCGACCATGGTCAACTCCTGAATGGCTTGACGGATATCGACCAAATTTGGCACGAATATCCAGTAGGCTCCCAAGTTGTGCAACGTCGCATTTTTAATTCCCTGACCATAGCGGAACTATGGTCGACCATGGTCAACTTTGTTAATTGAAATGGTAACCCCTATTTTTTATCGCGTATTCGTAATCTACGTGAAATTCTATCTACGATCGACCCTTCGGACTACCCCCGCGGTCGACCATAGCGCATCCATGGGCCCCTCCATGGTCGAATCCCGAATTGCTCAACGGATATCGACCAAATTCGGCACGAATATCCAGTAGGCTCCCAAGTTGGGCAACGTCGGAATTTTTCGGTCCCCTTCACCATAGCGGAACTATGGTCGACCATGGTCAACTCCTGAATGGCTGGACGGATATCGACCAAATTTGGCACGAATATCCAGTAGGCTCCCAAGTTGTGCAACGTCGCATTTTTAATTCCCTCACCATAGCGGAACTATGGTCGACCATGGTCAACTCCTGAATGGCTCGACGGATATCGACCAAATTTGGCACAAATATCCAGTAGGCTCCCAAGTTGGGCAACGTCGGAATTTTTCGGTCCCCTTCACCATAGCGGAACTATGGTCGACCATGGTCAACTCCTGAATGGCTGGACGGATATCGACCAAATTTGGCACGAATATCCAGTAGGCTCCCAAGTTGTGCAACGTCGCATTTTTAATTCCCTCACCATAGCGGAACTATGGTCGACCATGGTCAACTTGAAATGGTAACCCCTATTTTTTATCGCGTATTCGTAATCTACGTGAAATTCTATCTACGATCGACCCTTCGGACTACCCCCGCGGTCGACCATAGCGCATCCATGGGCCCCTCCATGGTCGAATCCCGAATTGCTCAACGGATATCGACCAAATTTGGCACCAATATCCGGTAGCCTCCTAAGTTGAACGTAGGCGCATTTTTAATTCCCTGATCATAGCGGAAATATGGTCGACCATGGTCAACTCCTGAATGGCTCGACGGATATCGACCAAATTTGGCACGAATATCCAGTAGGCTCCCAAGTTGGGCAACGTCGGAATTTTTCGGTCCCCTACACCATAGCGGAAATATGGTCGACCATGGTCAACTCCTGAATGGCTCGACGGATATCGACCAAATTTGGCACCAATATCCAGTGGGCTCCCAAGTTGTGCAACGTCGGAATTAAGTACGATACTGCGTACAGCGAATCTCGGATAGCGAGCGAAGCGAGCGGTCATGCTAGTCTACTATAAATGGTAATAACTCACACTGAGAAACACAGACATGACAAAAACGTACACATATAAATATAATGATATGATGCATATTGTGATGAATTTAAAATAGGCGTATATTCATCACGGTGGTGTGAGGGAATGCCCAGGCGGTTATGAGCGAATCACCACCGACATCTGAGATCTTTTTGGAGAGGTTTTGCCTAGGCGGTTATGAGCGAGTCACCACCGACGTCTAGGATCTTTTTGGAGGTGTCCAGGCGGTTATGAGCGAATCACCACCGTCATCTGGAATCTTTTTAGGAGAATTTGCCTAGGCGGTTATGGGCTGACCACCACCGTCATCCAGGATCTTTTTGGATTGGTTGGAGAGCAGGGTAGGAGAAGAGAGAGTAGCCAGCGGCTAGAGGAAGCGTCGAATGCGTGAAAAGTCGAAGGAGGAGAGTATTTACGTTACTGGGAGTCGTCTCCCTCCATCCCCTATTTGGTAGGGGATGGTGGGGACCCAGGTTGTGCTCTGACTCCTGCGGCTTGTTCCCCACTCGTATGGTTTATTTGGTAAGAACTAAAGTTGGCTTATGAAATATTTGTGAGAACTTAAATCTGCTAGGAGTAGTTCCCGGAGGGGCTCACGACATGGGTCCCCCCAGTTCGAGCAAAAAATTTCCAAGAGCTGAGGGCACAGGATTACAAGTGGTGAGGGCTATAATGGCAAACAGGATAGTGCTGAAGGCGCAAGGTTACAAAAGGCCGAGGGCTATGGCAGACAGGAGGAGTGCTGATGGCGGTGGAAAGTGAGCAAGTGAACATTCGGATGTGGCTGAGGGCCCAAGTTTACAAAGCTGAGAGCTGAGGCAAACAATGTAGGCTGAAGGCAGTGATTGACAGCAGTTGAGATGGTGGTTTGCTTAATACTAGGTAGAAAGGTGGCGAAGATTGGCGTGAAGTAGTAGTATGTACAAAAGTGGGTACTTAGAGCTAGTATATACAGTTGCATGAGGAGAGTATGCACAAAGAGGAGTGACTTAGAGCTAGGATATATAGTTGCATGAGGAGAGTATGTACAAAGAGGAGTAACTTATGGCTAGTATACAGATAAAAACAGCATGTGGCTTAGAGCTAGGGAATATACAGGTGAATGAGGAGAGGTTATGTACAAAGAGAAGTGACTTAGAGCTAGAGAATATTTACATTGACATATAAGGAAGCTCGATATTTACAGGTGTGTTTTAAAGATATTTACAGGAATCATATTTACAGGTGCGATATGTACAGGTGCTGGGTCCCCCCAGTGAGTGGTGGGGGGGGGGGGGGGGTGAGGGGTGAGGCGTGGGCCGTTGCAATTTAACCCTGGCTCGTAGGCGAGGGGTGGAAGCCTTCCGAAGGGGGTTGGTGAGGGGAAAAAGTTAACCCTGGCTCTGAGGCGAGGGAGGAAAGCCTTCCAAAGGGGGGTTGGTGAAGGGGGCGAAGCGGTCAGCCCCCAGCGGCGGTGGGGCGGGAAGAGAGGGCCCCCGAGTGAGTGGTGGGTTTGAGGGGTGGGGGTCGAGAGGGTTGAGGTGTGCGGCGGTGTTCGCCGTGGACGCAGATGCGTTGAGGGGTTGGTGGGTGAGGGGTTGGTGGCGGCGGCGTTCGCCATGGTCGCAGGTGCGATGAGGGGGTGTAAATTGTAAATTGTAAATTGTAAGTCGGATCACTCAGGAATGGGGGTCGGTTGCCCCAAAGCACGGAAGCCTATTGGCTTATTGTACTTTTCCTGAGTGTCCTAGCTTAATCAAATAACCCCAGTCCCCTGGTGAGGGTTGTAAGGTTTTTGATTATATTTTCGCTGGGAAATTCCCTCATTGGGGTTGAGGCCCCAAAGAGGTTGTGCCTGTGCTGAGCGAGTGCTGGGCACTCAAATATTATGTGGGATGCTTTTTCGTCTGTCTCCTCACATAGTCTGCATTGGGTTGTTTGTTGTGTGACCCCTATGCGGTTTAGGTGGAAGCGCAGGGGGAGGAAGCCGGTTAATAGGCCGACTATTTGCCTCAGCTCTCTGCGGTTCAGTCTAAGGAGCTCCTCAGTAGCGTTGGAGTTGGGTCTGGCCATCATCCGTTTACTGTGAGCGTGTCCATCTATACGTGACCATCTTTTGGTGGTCTGTGAGCGAACCCACCGGTTGATGGCCCCTCTGATGGTGGTTTTTGGTAGGCCGACCGCCGGTTCTGGGCCAGTGAAGGGTGTTTGAGAGCCCTTTCTGGCGAGTGAATCGGCGTTTTCGTTGCCTATAATTCCTCTATGGCCTGGCACCCACTCCAGAGTAACTCTGTTGTGTTTCGCCAGGGCGTTGAGGGTTTGCATACAGTCCCAGACCACTCTAGATGAGACGATGGGGGCTGTAAGTGCTTTTATTGATGCTTGGCTATCCGAGAGTATGCGGGTGTGGGATCCACGGTGTCCCCTCCTCAGGCTCTCAGAAGCCGCAGCATCAATTGCCACTATTTCTGCCTGGAATACAGAGGTGAAATTCCCCAGTGGGGTTGAAAAGTCCCACCTGGGTCCTGCCCCGTATACTCCGGCACCAGTGCCGTCATCCATTTTTGATCCATCTGTGTACCAGATTATATCATTGGAGCAGCATTTTTTCCAACCATGCCCCGCCCACATCAGCACGGATGCGTATGGGTGTGGTTGATGGAGGGTTTTTGGCATAACATCCGCCACCATGTCAAGTAGTGGTTCTTGTATAGCCTTTAGTATATTGGTATGGCCTGGGTGGGGTGTGTCCCGCCAGGTACCATTCCATTTCAGCCTCAGGGAGGCCATTGCGGCCTCCCCTTTAATGTAGATATCTATTGGGGGTAAGCCCAGTAGAATCTCCATGGCTGCAGTGGGTGTACCATGCATTGCACCTGTGATGGTTAGACAGGCCAGTCGTTGTACACTGGTAAGGGTTTGGCAGGCCCCTACCTGACTGACCTTCGGCCACCACACAGCGCAGCAGTACGTAAGAATGGGTCGTACTATCGCGGTATAAATCCAGTGGACCATCCGCGGCTGTAGGCCCCATGTTTTTCCGCAACTGCGTTTTGCGCACATAAGGGCTCCCTTGCCCCTATTTGCTATGTACTCGAGGTGTTTGTTCCAGGTGAGCGTTGCATCCAGGTAGACGCCCAGATACTTCACCCCACGCTGGAATGACACCTTTGAGTTGTAAAACCGGGGTTCTGAGAGACCTCTCAGATTCCTCCTTCTTGTGAATTGAACCAGCGTGGTTTTATTTGGGTTTACATTTAGGCCCTCTGTGCCACACCAGTCTTCCACTGCTTTCAGAGCTGACTGTGTCAGATCTGAGACTGTGCTGACAAAGGGACCCCTAACTAGGATTACCACATCATCAGCATAGCCCTGTACGTAGAGGCCTTGACCACTGAGTTTCTCCAGCAGAGAGTCCACAACAAGGTCCCACAGAAGGGGGGACAAAACCCCGCCCTGCGGGCAACCCCTTGCCACAGACATCCCCACGGACTCCCCAAGGAGCTCAGCCTCTACTGTCCTGCTAGTCAGCATGGTACTTATCCACCTACACAGGGTGGTGTTTGTTCCATGCCGGCGCGCTGAGTTTATAATTGAGTCTACAGAGGTATTGTCAAAAGCGCCCTCTATATCCAGAAATATACCTATGGCAAATTCTTTAGTTGCTAGCACCGATTCCACCTGTGACACCAGGTGGTGCAGTGCTGCCTCACAGGATTTGCCCGGTTGATAGGCAAACTGATTGGTGTGTAGAGGCCTCTCTGTGAGAGAGGTTTCCCTCAGATACCTATCAACCAGTTTCTCTAATGTCTTCAAAATGAAGGACGTTAGACAGATGGGTCTGAACGCCTTTGCCTGGTTGTACCAAGGTTTCCCTGGCTTAGGCAGAAAGATGACCCTTGCTTTGCTCCATCTTTGGGGTATTGTGCCTGTAGCCAGGCAGGCCCTAAAGAGTGCACTCAGGATCCTGGCTACCCCATGGCCCCCTTCCTGAAGCAGTTTGGGGATAATGCCATCTGGGCCCGGCGATTTGTATGGGCTGAAGGTGCTGATAGCCCACTTTGTGCGTTCAATGGAGACCACACCCTTTGCCACTTCCCAGTCTGCCCTGGTTGCTCTCATACCCTGAGCGCCGGTTGGTGGTTGAGGTGGGGGTCCCCGAACGTCAGTCACCGCCGAGCCAGGGAAGTGAGTCTCTAGTAGGAGCGCTAGAGTGTCCCCGGCTGTTGTGGTGTAGCTTCCATCTGGTTTAACTAGTGTGCCAATTGGATTGATAGGAGCCTTAGAAAGGACTCTTTGGAGTCTTGCACATTCCGAGGTTTTTTCCACCTCTTCACAGAACTTCCTCCATGTGTCCCTTTGTGATTTCCTTATAAGACTCCTGAGTTGGGCCAGCTTGGTCTTATAAGCGTCCCAGTTGCCCGTCTTTTGCGCCCTATTATATAGTTTGCGTGTTTCACGCCTAGTGACTTCTATTTCCCTATTCCACCAGGGGACCCCGGTGGTTGAGAGTTTAGTTGTCATAGGAGTGTGATTATTGAATGAGGTGAGTAGTGCCTCTTCTAATTCTCCCGCTACCGCCTCAATATCAACTATATTGTGTAATTTGGTCCGAGTTCCTCTCAACCAGCCCTCCACTTCCTCCCTATAGGCTTCCCAGTTCGTCTTCCGAGGATCGCGGTAGGATTGCTGCGTTTTACCCACACCTTGGATTTCCACAACAATATACCTATGATCCGAGTAGGAGGGAGTATCGGATACGAACCATTTCTTTATTCTTTGATCTAGTGGAGGGGTAATAATGGTAATGTCAAGGACCTCTTTCCTATTTATGGTGACAAATGTTGGTTTGTTTCCCCGGTTTGCTACATATAGATTACTAGCTACCAGGTAGTCAAACAAGCATCTACCTCTGGTGTTGGTGTCGGTGCTTCCCCAGGCAACATGGTGGGCGTTGGCAT
Organism: Leptopterna dolabrata; assembly: GCA_954871275.1. NCBI lineage: Eukaryota > Metazoa > Arthropoda > Insecta > Hemiptera > Miridae > Leptopterna > Leptopterna dolabrata. Next base: position 41,402,001 of record OX940975.1, read on the forward strand.
CCGCGCCGACTAGGAGCTGCACATTGTCCGTGCGGCATTTTTCGACAAGGTCCGGCACCTCCACGGGTGGTGGCCCCTCCGATGAGTTTCCCGGAAAGTAGGCTGAGGCAGTTATTATGTGCTCCCTTTGGCCATTTTCAGAGAGGGTTATCTTCACTGCTACTAAATCCCTGAAACAGAACTCAGACATAGTTAGTGAATTGATGTCATTTTTGACAAATACGCAGGCACGTACATCATCCACGCAATCGCGTTTGTAGATTAACTTACCTCCTGCGTTGTTGAGGCCCATGATTCTGCCCCGGTAGACCCAGGGTTCTTGAATCAGGGCGACGTCGTAGTTGCCAGCTGCGAGCAGCTGGCATAGGGCAGCTGTCGCCACCTTGTTATGCTGCAGGTTTATCTGAATGACCCGCAGCATCACTCGGTGGTGTGGACAGCTGCCTAAAGGTGACTCTCCGGGTGTGGAAGTGGGGTTTAAAGTTGTGCCCCTTCAACCATTCCAGAGAGCCCTTATCTATTTTCAGCACGAGCTCTAGCCCTCTCTCATCCGCTCGGCTGAACAAAAGGCGCCATTCCTTCGTTGAGAGTCCAGGATTCTGGATCTCAAACAAAGGAAGTAGCTTCCTTGCGTCGGATCGATCAAGGAAGTCGGTGGGGATCCAGACCCCAACCTTCACCTGATCCTCCAACAGCATTTTTGCGTGCCCCGTCCGGAGGGTGGCACCATCCCAAGGCCGCAGCACCCCAACCCTTTCCTCCAGCCAACCCTTCGACTGGCTGTTGGAGCAGGTCAGGTGGACCACACCATTGCTGGTATAGCCGTTTGTGAACTGCGGACCCTGGCCGGGCGCCTCCAGGAACGTTGCCTGCACTATTGCTCCCAGGACCAAGTTGGCTTCCACGTCCGATAGTCGTTCCACGGGGTGGTTGCCGTGTACTACGACCATCTTGGTGGTGGAGAGTGCACCGCTGTACCCGCCAGAGCTGTCACCCTGAGGTGATGCTCCGGATTGGGCCACGGTCTCTCCCCGTGCCTTCTTGATCCTAGGCATTGAGGCCGAGGGGGGGGTGGTGTGGGGGGTGCGTGGCCGTTTACCCGGCGTACTCGCCCCCACTCCACTCCCACCCGGTCCCACTGCCAGAGGTGGGCGGAAACCCGCTCCAGAGACGCCACCGGGTACAAGGGGTTCAACGCTGATTAGCGTTTCTGCCCCTTGTGAGGTGGTTGCTCCTTCACGGGTCCCCGTCGCTCCGGCATCAGGAACAGGCTTCCCCGACCTCTTTCTCCTACGAGGCTTAATGGGCTCCCCTCTATCGAGAGCCCTTTGTCTGGCCGCCTTCCTCAGCTCAGGTTGGTGAAGGGGGCGAAGCGGTCAGCCCCCAGCGGCGGTGGGGCGGGAAGAGAGGGCCCCCGAGTGAGTGGTGGGTTTGAGGGGTGGGGGTCGAGAGGGTTGAGGTGTGCGGCGGTGTTCGCCGTGGACGCAGATGCGTTGAGGGGTTGGTGGGTGAGGGGTTGGTGGCGGCGGCGTTCGCCATGGTCGCAGGTGCGATGAGGGGGTGGGGGCGGCAGCGTTCGCCGTGGTCGCAGGTGTGATGAGGGGCTGGAGGGCTGAGTAGGAGCACCTCGGTGTAGGAAGGGGAAAGGGGCGGCCCTCCCTGAGGGGGGGTAAGAAAAACGCTTGCGGTATGGGCGAGCGGTAAGCATATGGGGGGGGCTTGCAATACTGGCGAGCGGAAAAAAGGGGTTGGGCGTAAGGCCTCCCATGACGTTGGGGGAAGGGGCGGTGGTGGGGTAGGGGGGTGGATGATTCTACGACTTCCTCCAGCCGCCGACTTATTGGCAAAAGGGTGAAAGGGTGAGTGGGGTTGCAGAGGGGGCAGTGAAGGTGGGGTGTTGCAGGGTGGAGGGGGGCGTGAGAAGGGGAGGTGATTGTGAGACTGAGTCGATCATGTAGGGAGGAGTTGAAATTTCAATTTCGCAAAATTGGGTAAAATTGAACTTTGAAATTTGAATTTTAAAATTTGAAATTCGCAAAAATACGAAAAATGGCGTGAGCTGAGCGGAGATGTGAGAGAGGTGAAATCTCCGTGTGGAAGGTTGGACGTTCAAACGTTATAGTTAGGAGCTCGAATTTAAAATGTGAATTTAGAAGGTTTTGGGGCGTGAAGCGGCGACGTCGAGATGAGAAGGGAAAGGAAGAAGGTTGTGTGAACGTCGGATACACCACTGTGATGAATTTAAAATTGGCGTATATTCATCACGGTGGTGTGAGGGAATGCCCAGGCGGTTATGAGCGAATCACCACCGACATCTGAGATCTTTTTGGAGAGGTTTTGCCTAGGCGGTTATGAGCGAGTCACCACCGACGTCTAGGATCTTTTTGGAGGTGTCCAGGCGGTTATGAGCGAATCACCACCGTCATCTGGAATCTTTTTAGGAGAATTTGCCTAGGCGGTTATGGGCTGACCACCACCGTCATCCAGGATCTTTTTGGATTGGTTGGAGAGCAGGGTAGGAGAAGAGAGAGTAGCCAGCGGCTAGAGGAAGCGTCGAATGAGTGAAAAGTCGAAGGAGAGTATTTACGTTACTGGGAGTCGTCTCCCTCCATCCCCTATTTGGTAGGGGATGGTGGGGACCCAGGTTGTGCTCTGACTCCTGCGGCTTGTTCCCCACTCGTATGGTTTATTTGGTAAGAACTAAAGTTGGCTTATGAAATATTTGTGAGAACTTAAATCTGCTAGGAGTAGTTCCGGGAGGGACTCACGACACATATTATTATGTGAGCCCTACGAACGGCCCGAAGATGATTCTTATCACCAGCCTGTTGTCTTGCCTATCGGTTTACGGACATGGACATGGAAGGCTGTTCGATACGAAACTACGGGCCGTTCAAGTAAACGTAAGATCTACGCATACCGAGCCCTATAGTGGCCTAACAAGAATCAACCTTACAATGACGAGTGAATTTAACTAGTTTTGTACCATTAACTCAGGCTTGCAAGAGAGACATAATATGCGTATTAATGAATGAATATTTATTGGTAAATGAATTCATCAGACTAGATTGGACTGAATTGGAATGGATTCTATAGGCTGCGTAACAGGGCAATAAATTTACAAGAAGAACGGAATCGAACAGTTTTCACCAACAGGTTGGCACTTCCAGTAGAGTTATGACGACGGCTTTCTTGAACGTCAAGTTCAATCTGATAGAGACGAGATCCATTTCGCAAGGAAATCTACACCCTCTTTCGCCACAGGATCCGGAGGCCACTAACAGCTTTAGTGCACTTGAGATTCAAGGCCTGGCCTCGCTGAGATAGAAGTTGTAATATGATAACCCAGAATGAATTGCGTTGGATTACTGAAGGCAATATTGAAGAAATCCGTTGGATATAAATCAATACGATGAAAAAAGTACCCATCAACAAAATCCCAAATAAACATAGCACCTTTTCGGAAAGATTAATAGAATAAAATAAAGCAAGTGGAACTGCCATTTCGCAGACATGTAGAAATTCACGTCTATTTAATCGTCCTTTCAATCGTCCATCGTCTATTTAATTGCTCTGTCAGGCATTAGCGAACGAATCGTCCTCTCATTGATATTCCTGGAAACCAGAATCGACCAAACTCAACTTATCGGATTTTGAGGTTTTCTCAGTTTTCTCAGGAGAATACGTGGATTGTACCAAACTGAAAGACTGTTGACAAAGCTGGTTCCGCTCGCTTGACTGAGTGGAATTTCGTTGGTGTAATTTTCATCGAAGGCGGAGTTTGAATGGCTACCCTGATAATCCGGTTCGTATGGCTAACGACGTTAGTTCATTTGGGGAGGCGAGGTTTACACAAGTCCCTTGGATGAATGAGAAGCTGTTTGCCGCGGTGAATGAAGGTTCAGTTTGTTGGATACCAAACCCCTCTGATCCGGCGTGTGTTGCGGTGGTGGTACTTTCACGGCGTGCACAACGCATTAGCCTCCACCAACCAGCTCCAGTGACTGTGATCCTTATTCCTCAGCCTCTCGGCTCCTTACTTATATATCTACAAGTGGTGTAGCTATGCTCTGTTAATCAGGCAGTACCGTTCTTTACCACGAGTAATCGCTAGAAAGCGAAAGTAAGTTCAACATCCACAGTGGCGATGAAATCCCATACAATATCAACGGGAAGATACAGGTTTTTCAGAAACTTTTTATGGTCTTATCGTAACGCTTACTCCAACCATAAGGTTGAGAAACACATTTTCCAAGTGATGTTTGAAGTTGAGTTTCAACAAAAGCCAGCTACGTCTGGTCACATAGCGCAAGGCAGGCCACTCCAGAATGACTAGTACCCAAATAGGTTTGGCGCGACTTATTATTACTCATTATTTCAATAATAAACCTTGGGAATCGACCAAGAAACTTCTTTAACATTTTTTTAACACCTCCTAAAAATTTGCTGGTTCACATTACATCTCAAGATAGGATCCAAAATCCAATACGAAATCCATTTGTCCGTCGAGTACACGGCTGTTAACTTTATCTTTTTTTTTTTAATTTACCAGAATACTGAAATTTGAAATGCACTTGCTTTTGGGTTTAGGAAGATCCTGGAAACTTTTCATTACCCTAGGGTCATATCAGGACACGTTCTTAAATGTGGAGCTCTACAAGGAATTTTGGATATGATAGATAGGACGTTTTGGGTTTGCTAGGGTAAGTTTTTGGAAAGTTGGCCTGATTCTTGATAGATCGACGATGTAGGTATATGTCGTGTCCAGTAACAAGAACAATCTTCAGGTTTACTGCACCCGATGGTTGCCCTGAAACTTATTTGGGTAATTCATGAATTCTTCACTGGACCAGTTCTTAACTACCCTAGATTCAGGTTCAGATAACGTTTCATAGAGAAATGTTTTCTGATGCGAATTAAAATTCGATGGATATTGGGTGCCCTCAATATTTCAGATCGCCTAGGCCATTCTTTAGTACAGTAACGGCATTCCAACGAAACAGCGTTCAGAATTTCCTATCGAAATCATCAAAGTTATCTCCCCAACTTTTGCGAGAACTTAGTGATTTATGTTACTGGCTCAGTATAAATTCAGGCATTGCATACAATGGCTAGACATTGTATACAACGCCTAAATCCAGCCGGCAAATTATGAAATACTTGAAGCGTATTTAACAATTTCGCTAGAACTTAGAGGAGATAAATATACATAGAAAAGACGGGCACTCGCCACTGAACTTTCTAAAATTCTTCTCGTTTTTACTCTATGTCATGGAGACGTGGCGACTAACTCTTGACTGTTCTACAGAATGCCTACCGCATCGCATGGCAAAGTATGACAGACTCACGTTCAACGTGTTCGCCTCACCCCACTCCACTTCCACTTGTCATCGGTAAGTCACAACACCCACCTACTCGGTCAGACCCTGCAGTCTAGTAGCGGTTAGTGTAGCAATATTTATTCAAACCACTTCAATTTCTTACTCTACCTGATGAACAACTGTTATTAAGAAGGTGTAAGAAATTCAACATTACATCAAATGAAGTGTGTGCAATATGCCTAGGCAAAGAACCTACCTATGCTACCTGTATAAAAATCATTCAAATTCCATACTTTGTCAAAAACGCTTCTCATTAATTAACATTTAACATTTAAACATTAAATTCATTGGTACCCCACAACAAATAGAAAACACACCAAAAGAAACTCCTCTTTTTTTTGTCACTCGAAAGATGCTTGTAATGAAAAACTCACAAAATTTAATTCCCTCGACAATTATTTCATATTATTTTAACACAAAGATGATACTTCTAACAGTAGGTATTGAATATACATAAGAAGATGTAACAGCTAGTAATGTTTTCTCTCATGGTACAAAGTAGTTGACAGTTTTTTATGCCGAAAATTGATTTTCCCCACTTCAACCAAGGTTTTAGCTATTGTTAAATTCCTGAATTTATCCCTTGTAAGTGCGTTATGCTCAAGGGTGGAAATATCTGCATACAACCGGTTCTCTAACGGAGTATTCATCGTTCAGCCCGTTTTATTCCCTCTCATACTTCTTTTTTAACGCTACCTACCCTTCCAAACGATAACAGACTGAAGCTGTATTCTATTTAATAAGTTTCTAAGAAAAGATAATTTTTTCATGAAAACTGAGAATCGTGTTTCCTCAACTTTACGCATTATCATTTTCTTTATGTATCGGGATGATGAAAAATTCCAGGCGTCTAATAACTTGGCCGTAGGGACTTCGCATGACATGAAACGCAAATGTTCGTAGCAGTTGAAAGACGTACTCCACGCCTATCGGCACATAGTTCAGATGGAAAAGCAACGTAACTAATTAGCCGTCTATTCAGGAGAGCTGGAGCTGAAAACGTAGGGAAAGCCTGAACCTTTTGTTCCAGCGACAAGAATGATTTTCAGCTTGAATGGAGCGGCTTCCGCGTGGTGGAAGCCCAGCTGAGGATGGGGGACCCGCTCAATAGGGCTTCCGCTTTTATAAACTAAATACTCTCATCTTCTTCCAGAGCTTTACTCCTCCCACTTCTCTTCATCACCGACGAAGCGAAATTATAAAGAATCGCTTCTCGTCCGGAAAAGACCCATTTACGCTTTGGGTGTGAGGTTGAACAATTCGGTATAATGTCTATCGCTATAATTCCACGATCCGTTTTTCAAGATGTCACTTTGGTTAAGGCAAAGACTACGATTTCAAAGTTGGTAAAATACACCTTTACTGAATCGTCTAAGATTTATGAACAGGGAATTCAGTGGTATATCATTTTTGTTGCCCAGGTAGCGGCAGCCTAGTGATTAAGTATTTTTTTGGGGGAAAAAAAAGGTCTAACCCAAAATTAAAATGTCTACTCGCGTAATGCCTTTTAGACCTTTCTGGAACAATTTGATTCCGAGTGGGTCAGTCAGTCTAATGACCCTTTCGTATATCCAGTGAATGAGAAAACAATTGGCAGTTATTGATCTCCAAAATTTTAAAAATTGACCGGAGATCAGGAGTTGACAATTAAAACAAAAATAAATTAGCTTAAAACAAATTAAATGCTAATTGAAAAGTTTGTGCAACACAAAAGGCTTGGATAACAAATAATTACATAATTAAAACAATAATTGCGGTGAGAAAAACGGTAGGTACTTGAATTAGTTGGTAAAGCAGCTAAGAATGGAAATATTGCGGGTATACTGCTCCATGAGGAAGATGCTCAAGCCACCTCTAAACTTCTGAAATGATTGACTGCACCGCAGATGAGGCGGAAGAGCCATAAATAAACGTGGAGCATAGAAATTGTACTGCCTTTTGAAAAAATCACTTTTTGGAGCCGGGACACGTACGTGAACAGATGAGTGAAGGCGAGTGAAGCCATCATCACGAGGGAGATTAGGAAGATCATCCTTGAAGAACCGGAGAAGTGTCCTCTCTACAAATTTTAGATGAGGAGGCAGGATTTTTAATTTTAAAAACAAAGGTCTTGTATGGGCCAGGTAGCCTGCTCTACAGATCAGTCGAATAACAGCTTTAACTGATTGCTCCAAGATCTTAAAAGATGTATGATAAGCTCCGCCCCACACTGAGATGCAGTATCAATTTCGGATCCTATGATCCTGTGTGAATTTTTTTCTCCTCATTATTCAAATAATAAACTAATAACCCTTGATCTTCCAACGTGCTCTGAAAATTGAGGGTGGTGGCCAGTGAAATGCAAAAAGTAGTTATATGGATAAAAAGACAAAGGGTTTATGTACCCGGACAATAACCCGAATTTGAAGAGAACGATGATCTAAGCGTCACATTGGGGTTTACGAACAATATATATAGGTATATATATATACCTCCTGGCCTGAAACACGCGTCCTCTGGTCGATGTGCGAAGTGCGAGTTCATCCCCGCCTTCTTTGGATGGGAGGCCGGGTTCAGGCTGCTGGAAGTTCAGTCTGTTGAAAACGCTCCTAAGCGAAACGGCCACGTAAATCCCCGTTCCTTCTGTTCTTTATCTATCTATATAGTACACCTATATGTACATACTTATGTATACGTGAAAATAATAAAGTGAAATAAAATAAAAGCGACCGGCCATTCCACATTGGGTCCTTACGACCAACTGATCTGGCGCTGCCGAGCTGCTGACGCAAGAGAATATTCATTACCAAATGGCACGCCAAACCCGATGGGTAACATAATAATTTATTTTGTCAAAATAAAGTACCTAGCGAAAGAAGATAGTTAAGAGGTGTCGTCAGAACGATCCTGCAAATAAATTCACTCCAGATGCGCTATAGTAACGAAGCCCCATTGTAATGACTCATACGAGTAGGTGAACAGGTATACGTACCGAATAGTTTCTTACTAAAAGTAACAACATATTACCTATATTCTAGGTTTTAATAGGCGAGTTGGAGATACTAGTTGGAGGTAATCAGGTACCTACTAGCCTTATTATTAGTAGGTATGCATTCCACTCAACATAATGATCAGTGAAATCACTCATTCTGCATATTTAATGCAGCTCGGGTACGTGAACAAGGGTGGAGAACGTCAGCGCTCCAAAGTGATGTACCAGGTAAGGGTAGACTCGTATAGGGAGTTCAGGGAGTTAGTCTGCTGAGTAGGGACAGTGGTCTACGGCCACACTGGCTCTCGTAACAACTTTCTGTTAGAGAACTCTTTAGAGGAATCAGTTATCTGGAGACCTCCAGCAACGTAAATTATCGTGTTCGTCTGCAGGGATCGTAGGTGATAAATCACGCGGAGCGAGGGCAACCAGCCAACGGCAAAGTCGGAAATCAATTTTATCGGATCAATTTTATCGGATTCCCCACGGACGAGGGAAGCTAATTCTTCGGAAGGGATGGAAAGGAGCTCCCTTGCGCTGCGTATTTCTAGCTCAAGATGGGAAGTCCGTTTCCGAGACGATCGCCTTATCCGGGAGGAGGATTTTAATCTAGCTCAAGTTAATACATTATTGATACTCTGTCCGTAGAAAAAGCGTGAAACGAAAGTGCCTGCCGTTCTGTAGCTCTGGAATTTATGACGACTTCTACCACATTCTTGAGTACTTTTCTTCTTGGTAACTGTTTTCCGTAGATTCATTTCTTTCCAAAATCTATAACCGTGATGCAAAATGAACAAGGAGAACTTCATCAGCCAACACTTTGAATCATACTGATCTCTTCTTCTGTGTTTTCTCCTGTTTTAAAATGTGAGGTGTGTGAAACGACATAGATCAGCCAACCTGTATCAGTGTATTTTTTATTCGGTTTACAATCTGCGCCCCCGTGGGCATTTGGCAAAAATTGTTCCCATTATTCTGCCTCTGCGGAATGTAGACGATCTACGATCCTGTTACTATTAGCTACCATAGTCTTCAATGGCAATATACTTGGAAATTGTCGCAAACGGCCCACAGGATTCTTTTACACGGGCTAGCAGCCTTATACTATAGGATCCACCAACTATGGAAATTTCATTTCAAGCCAACAACAGTTCGGAAAGCCCAAGAAGTTGAAAATACATGAAACTAGGCTCACCCCCTCATTCATCCGTCATCACATATTTTTACACATCAGTTATATCATCAGGGTACATATTGCACACAACCAGAGACCCATCTCATGATGGTAGATACTTGCGGAACGGTGAACAAATCAGCGGAACTTCTTACTGACTTGGCATGTTCAATATGCAGTTGTTGGCAGTCAAATGTCTCGTTTTAGCGTTGTCTATCTATTCACGTTGTTTATGAAACATTTTCTCATGAAGAGTTCAGGCGTTTTCATTACCTACCTACAGCAACATCAGTTGCGTTTCTGGAGGCAGGTAACCGGGGATCATAAAGAATCCTGAGTGGTTAAATAAATAGTGCTCCCCCGACGCGAATTGGAACTTTCCAAATCGCTAGGAACTGCCGGCCTCGTTAGTGCCTAACGCATTAGTAATGAAAGCTCGCTCCACCCACAGGAGCTCTGTAGCAGAGAGTTCGCCTCTCACCATATCCGGGGCTCACAGAGCTTATGTTTATTTTACTATGTGATGTGCTAGAGCACAGAGAGAAGGCTAAATGACGTCCGCTAAACCAGCGACCCCCGTGCGGAGTACTTTTATTTACTTATGCACTATTCAATAGACTCACTGAGTAGGAAAGCGCTAAAGCATAAATAGGCCTAGATCTTGCAGTTTTGTCCAATACAAAAGCCATGGAATGTAGGTTTCAATGAAACATTAATTATCTTACGTTCAGCGTTTTGGCATGTAGGCGTGCTGCCCTCTTAAGAAAGACGGCCGTATCTCCATGTATATTTTTTGAAAATCGAGTTTTTCCCCATAATCGATGTTTTTGGCGACTCTGCGTTTTGATCATAATGATGTTATTTACCTTGGAATCGAGAGTAAATAAACATTCAATGCCGCAACTCTACGCTTACATACGCAAAATACTGTAATGAAGGGCCCTACTAGTGCTGAAGTGATCTACTTAGTTCAACAAACAGCAAAAGAACTTCAACTACGAGTAGATACGGCATTCTTGCTTAGCATAGGTATTTTCTATGTAGATGCGGCGCTTCAAGTTTAGTAATTTAGTTACGGCTCCCAGCCTTGTTTTCAATCCATAATGGACAATTTTCATTGGTAGGAATTTTTTATTTTTGATCTCAGAATCGGATTTAGCACCTTGAAAACCCCCATTGCCAATTTTCATCTCAAAACTCCATATAGCTTGGGCAATAAACGGATAGAAAGAAAACGGAATGACGTCGTACGTGAATGGTGTGCTGAGGGTCCCCCCCCCCCCCCAGGTAGACGCGGGGGTAAGGGGCCTTCATTACCTATGACGTCATTCTGCTTTCTTTCCACTGGTTTATCGCCCACGTTCGATCATCTGATACCCCTCATACAGCACCTTTTCGGAAAGCACTCGCCGAGATCTTTTACTGAAGAAAATAAAAGAACTGGTCCGCCCATCTCTTGTAGATATGGAGCGAGGAAGAAATGCGTAGATGCGGCGGCAGGAATGAGCTAAATTACTTAGCGCGACAGCAGCATCTAGAAAATTTGAAGAATTTTCCTCATTTTCATAAAAATTAATATTCAGATTGTTTCAAATCTTCTCAAGTAGTTGCAGAAATAGTTTATTAAAGAACAGAAAAAGAAATCATATTTCTAGCATTCCTAACAACGATGCAGTTAGCCTCCAACTGTAATCTCATTTTTCTCAGTTTTACGCCAGCTGTAGATGCGGAGGCCGCGTGGGTAGCGGTAGCCATCAAGAATCCGCAATACGAAAGTATCTTGGTAATAACGTAAGGGAATTAGAGTTATTAGGCTAGGCCTAAACGCACACGGCGAGCGGCTTGGCGTCGTCAGCACAAAGGGCTCATGCCCAGTATAATATTATAGAGTATACACTAATCTACTATCATGAGATGGGTCCCTGGTTGAGTTAAAACTGAAAATTAAGTACTTGTCTTGGGGCCAAGTTACGGCATAGGTACGTATCCTTCTCCGCACATATCTTTGTGGTATATTTCATGGCGGCAGTAGTGGGGAAACAGTCATTGGTCTCACAACAGAGAAAATGTATTGTACCTACATTGACTACCCGATACCATATCTATAACGAGGATAAAAATCAAAAAAGGTTGCGGTGGCCTTCTTGGACGCTGAGGGATTTTTTTAGTGGTCCTGATTGGTGGCTCGGAATTTTGGGGATATCATCTCGTAACGCGAAACTCAGAACTAAGGGAAGATCGTGCTCGTTGCACGTTTCTATATTATGCCGATTCAAACGTATTTTCAAACAAAATCTCTCTTCCCAAAATTGCTCTTTGTTGTATAGGAGAAGAAGTTCTCAACTGGAAGTTCTTTGGGAATGAGTTCCCAAACTGGACTGGAGTAGACTGGAGGTACCAAGTACTGCTAGAGATAAAAATGAATTGCGACTAATGGTCTGGCCGCCGCAGTGTGGCCTCTCAAGGGTCCGCAACAAAGCGAAATCGAAAAGTATCGAGGCCTTTAAAAACTTGAAGAAATAGCCAAACAAGTTTGTGTAAACTAGCCGATCACCAAATTACCCTTATATAGCAAAAACAATGAATACTTACATGGTGTTTCCAACCTGCTTTTCCTGGTTAATATTTCGTAAAAAATATACCTAAACACTAAACATGCATCGCACTATTCAAATAATGGTAGAGAATCCAGTGGATGTTGAATGATTGTTAGATTTTAGACTAAATTTATTTAGAAACCAGGGTATAACCACCTCTGGCGTTTTAAACGAATATTATAATAAAATGATTTTTCAACAGTTGTGAGATTGTTTAACGTATTTATTTAAAGTGATAGAGGGTTTCAAGCTTTGAGGTTACAAGCTAGCCCAAGTAAATACGTATTCATTTCAAAATGGTCGAATTTATCGTGCCGAACCATCACGTCGAGTAAGGTAGGTAGACGGTGCATTACCAAAATATGTGAACAGGAATAATATAAGATCGATATATTATTGGATGTTCAAGTATAAAGAAAAGCAACAGGTTTCTATGGATCATAGTCTCATTGATAATCGTTAAATCAACAACTAACCATAATTTATTTCATCATTTTCATTCGTTGATATGTAGAATAACAATCCTTTGAATGAGCCACGAAGTCAGTTCCCCTGGAAAAGGTATACAGCCTGGTATGAGAATTCAGCAGTGTGGGGAACGTTAATAATGCAAATGAAGTGAAACTGAAGCGGTAGCTTTAATTAACAGTACAGCAAAAACCCTCCGTCAAATTCACTGCAGGAGAAAAAACCGAGAATAACGGAATTCGGTTGAATGGGTACTCTCATTAGCGTACGTTGTTCGGCGGGTTTCCAACAATATAAATTCGCTCAAACTGAAGGAGCCAACAAACCATTTAATGTGAAATCACAGAGGAAAGAGACCAGCAAGTGATGTAATAATTACTCACTTTAGTTCCTGGCAATAATTTTTACGAAGAGGAGAGGTTATATACGGGTGATTCAAGGACACGTTTCGTAATAATTATGGCTCTACATACAGCTTTCCAACAACCCTCTCTCTAAAACGGCAACGGCAGAGTATCCAATCCAATCGCCAGCCCTTTCTTCTTTAGCAGATTGCCAAGAAAGATGATTGGGTTTTCTCTGACTTCACCATCGAAGTCAAGGGTTGCCTCTTTGGATGTTCATACAACAATTATTGAAAACAACTAATAATCATGAGCAAACTTGACTGGGTGAGGTGGATGTATTGAAAACCCGAATGTATCGTATAGGGTAGGTACCTACCATTAATATTTTACGGTGCAAACATGAAACAACAATCTCAATATTGACTTTATTGAAACGTCAATCCCAATACTGAACACGGTAAGTGAATATTGAAACAACATGAAACTGTATATAGACTGTTTACCTGTCACGTCAATCTTGTGCCAGGAGCTCTTATAGGAAGTTTGCTGAGTGGAACCTATATACCTACCACATCTTTCAATATATTTATCTTAGTGGTTCATGAATCGAAAACTTTGATATTGGAGGGCTGCATTCTGAGAAGTTTCGATTGCAGGGGTGCTGGTTGGCTAATTTAGCTTTCTTCCTACTGAGAGTTTTCTTTCGTGATCGATGACGACCATTTCATTGTTACGGCAGAGATTGATGCATCGAACTGGAGCTTCCCAAGGGGTTATTCAGTGGGGTGAACTCCGGCCGTCCTTCGCCTCCATCAAATACAAAAACGGAGCAAAATTCACTTCTTTGGAGTTTGTACTCCAACATTACTTCGGAGATGAAGTAACGAAATTATGCAAATGTAAAAGGTAGGTAGGTATTGGATCAAAGAACTAAAGAGAATGCAGTCCAAACAACATCATATTTTCATTGGCTGATTCTCGAAGATTTTAATAGGTCCTCATTCATCACACCGGCAATTTTCCACTCTTTTCCAAATGCCTAAAATTATTTTGCTTCCAAGTCTGCTAGGTAACGAAAGCCCTGTGACCACTTTTGAGAGGAATAAAATTTTCTTCTCCAAAATCCAATTCATTTCGAGTTTTAACCCTTTCTGAACAAGCTGGTTTTCTTTCTGCTTGCCTGTCGGTGTGTGCGTCGTAAATCCATGCAACGTCCCTAACTATGAAATCAAATGGTGGCAATGAACTGGTATTCTGAGGTATATATTTCAGCATTTAATCCGTATTATTATTTCACCTGGACTGGAATTGTAGGTAGGTGATCATAATAATAGCAAAGAGTAAGCTTTATGCCATACCTTGGCATACGTTTTCTTAGATGTTTCTCATAGAAATCGAAACTCAATATTTATGCAGCACTTTTGATTACGACAAGGTTTTAATTTTTTAAATCCAGGGCGAATTAATCTCGATGCACGAGGAATCTCTGTATGGTTTCCTGATATTTATTTTCAAGAGCTGAAACCTCCACTTGCTATATAAGAACAAGCAATAATCGAAAGAATGAGCGACAAATCAAAATTATATGCAAGAAATGTGAAATATACGTGCAACTTCAGAAATACTTTCCCAATCACCTTAGCATGTAATGTTTGTGTTGTAGTTGAAGCCGCCAGAACTCTTTTACACACGTGTATACACGGCGTGTAGTTGCCACCGTCGAAGTTAGTAAATGAGGTACATAACGGTGCCTCCAACAGCGCAGAAAATATGAACTTATGTTCAGTTAGTAAAAGGATCTGAAATTAGTGGGCTAGATATGTGAATTTCGAACAGAGAACACCTTATCGAGTGCCAAAGAGGAGATTTAGTAATACCTTTCCTCTCGCTTGAGAGTGAAAATCTTAGGAGTGAAGGCTTAGGAAATAATTGACAACTGCAAACCAACCAACGGTACGGAACCAAGGAACCAAGGAACGGTTGGACGAAGAATTCACGTCAAGGGCGATGAATAAATTAGGGAGGACGCTTACGAACCCTCGGACACAAGGGAAGCGATATACCGCAAGAGAATCGATATTGCGGGACCCGAGGCAGAAGGGCGAAGATCGGTGGGGGGTTGGTTCCAAGTGTACAGTTTGCACGAGAGCAGTCATCCCTCTCATCCGTTCTTGCCAGCGGGAAGTGGAGCGGTGGTTACGTTGTCCAAACAAACGACAAGCCCGGAATTTGAAAACTCTGAGAAACTTTCCTCAAGCTAAGAGCAGTTTAAGAGAGACAAACCCGTCTGAGATAAGCGATTAGGAGAGAGGAGATTTACTGGCTCAAAAGGGATCAAGTCAACGGAGGGAGAGGCACACACAAATTCAGTAGAAAAATAAAACTAACCACAATAGGGTTCCACACAAACCCAACCAACGTCTTAAGCGGCCCGCACACGATCAATATTATTGTCAATATGAAAAGATATTGTCAATAATATTGACCGTGTGCGGGCGCAAAAGTGGATTGAAGGTCGGTATTGATGAGAATATTTACGATATCCGGATTTTCTGTTTTTCGGTCTTCAATACTGGAAAGTGGAGGGGATATTGTCAATAATATTGACTGCGTGCGGACGTACGTCAATATTTTCGACAATCCTCAGTCGGTCTCTAGTCACCGTGCAGTAAAGGTGGTGTGCGATAATGGCTAATTCAACCAGTGACGACGAAGCAAATGCTGGATCACCCAGTTCGCAGGTCCAAGAAGAGGGACGATGTGCCCTTAGACTCTTTATAGAAAGTTTCGAACTAATCCCTGAACTTTGGAATCCAACCTACTCAAAATATAAAAATAAAATGGCCAGAAATGCCGGGCTTGACCGAATAATTCCCATTCTCGAGAAAATGAAGCCAGGGGCCAACAGGGATGATGTTAAGCCAGCATTTCTGTAGACCAATAAAATAATAGAATAATAAACCCATGTGACAAGGACTTTGCAGCGTTTTTGGTTTATTAATCTGTGAATAATACACCTATGTATTCGCTCAGCAAAAAATTTTCATAACACCCCCTGAAACTTTTTCCTTTTCCGTTTCAAGGTGCGTAGATTCCAAAAATGCAATGTCCGTCCGCCGTACGCCGTCCGCCGTACGCCGTATCACGTCTAGAAGCTTCATTTTCGGTCTAAAAAAGTCGTTCTTTCGCACACGTACTCCATTTGGGCCGTAGTTGTGTCCCGAAACTTTTCAGCCCGACCGGAATATACCCAGGGGTGTTATGAGTGAAAATGTGTGTTAAAATAGGTACTTTTTGCGTTTTAGCAACATGTTGGAAACATGAGCTTCTGAGATATCGTTTTCCATGTTTTTGGGGACGAGAAGACCGAATATGAAGTCGATTTTGGCCAAAGAGTGGAAATTTGAGTTCTACCAAATGTTCAGCTCCCAAAATTGATATTTTATGAGTGAAAAACCTGGGAAATCGTCTGAAATCACCATCAGTTTGTATAATAACACTGGAAAAAGTGTCAACACGTGGATCAAGACGATTAAATGACACTACCAATGATCAAAGAAAATTAATTTGAAAAAAAAAAGGAGCGTACCTAATTTGTGTTTTAGCGGCCAAAATTAATGGAAACCATCAGAAATAGCTATTTCGATTATTACGCATGAAAGAAACAATAAATGAACAGCCAATATTTCTTTAGGTATGTCCAATAGAATAATAAACCCATGTGACAAGGACTTTGCAGCGTTTTTTTTTTTAAATTATCTTTGATCATTTGTAGTGCCATTTAATCATCTTGATCCACGTGTTGAAACTTTTCCTAGTGCTATTCTACAAATTGATGGTGATTTCAGACGATTTCGCAGGTTTTTGACTCATAAAAAATCGAATTTGGGAGCTGAACATCTGGTACAACCTCAATTTTCCACTCTTTGGTCAAAATCGACTTCATGTTCGGTCTTCTCGTCTCAAAAACATGGAAAAAGATACCTCAAAAGCTCATGTTACTAATATGTTGCTAAAACGCAAAAAGTACCTATTTTTATACACATTTTCACTCATAACACCCCTGGGTATATTCCGATCGGGATGAAAAGTTTCGGGACACAACTAGGGCCCAAATGGAGCATGGGTGCGAAAGAACGAATTTTTTAGACCGAAAATGAAGCCGGTACACGTGATACGGCGTGCGGCGGACGGCGTACGGCGGACTGCGGACGGAAATTGCATTTTTGGAATCTACGCCCCCTGAAATGGAAAAGAAAAAATTTTGAGGGGGTGTTTTAAAAATTTTTTGCTGAGCGAATACATAGGTGAATTATTCACAGAATAATAAACCAATAAAACAAGATGAGTGTATTCTTCTTGCTTCTTGAACCACTCCCTCATCCAACGTTTCCTCTCAATTCGACGGTTGGACCCCAAAGCCTTAATTATGGCAATGCACGCTTTCTTAAAACGGTTGTCCATCAGGTAGAAAATGGTAACACAGAAAAACGGATAAAAACTGGAAAACGGAAAAACTGGGGAGAATTACACTGAAATCACCCTGCTCGTCTGTCAGACAGAAAGGAACTGAGCAAATGTATTTACCGAATTATTGTCAATAATATTGATCGTGTGCGGTTCGGCAATATTGAAACGGGTTGGCTCGAGTATTGATGGGAGTATTGACAATACTGATATTGACAATAATATTGATCGTGTGCGGGCCGCTTTATATAGTGTCCCTTTTACCACTAACATTATATCACATATTTCAGGATCGACCTTAGAAGCAGTCAGCCCAATTTGGTATTTTTCAGACGAATTTCACACTTCTGTCATTCTCCCTGTTTTCACGCTTAACCGACCATAAAACCCCAAGAGATAAGTTCTTACAGGAAGCTGAATACGTGAAAGCGATTGTTTGTGTAGGTGTGTGTGGTTCTAATAATCGCGTACAAATTCATCAAATCCGACGGTAATTCTCGTCTAGGCCTGCCCGAAGATTTTTCTTTCGTATGGCTTGAAATTTACAATAAACTAGTAACGGAAGAAAGGACATTATTAAGAAGAACTGAACGTTTATCCAAGTTTAAACATTGATTCACATGCTTTTTTTTTTGAGAAAAACATGAAACTAAAATCAACTAAACATCAGAACAAAATTTAAACCCATATCATTATTCATTAAAACTCCCCCCCCCCCCCCCCAACACCCGCACGTCTTTCAAGTTGAAATTTACCTTTAATGGCGGTCTGATTTCATTTATTGAAATTGAAACTCCATGGCTTAATTTACCAGAACATTTATTAGCTTGATTTCACCTGAGAAAAGACTGTGATGGCTTCAAGAGCTCGGTGTCAGGTGGTTGAGCCTGACTCGCGCAGTGCAACAGTTTTAAAAGGCAGTAGGTTCCTCTCTGCTGATAATGCAGGAGAAGAGGCACAATGGAGTACTGCTGCGGAACAGGTTGATTAAATTCACTCATCAATGAGCATGACTAGAAGATAACATTAACCTGGATCAAGGCGTGCGCTAGGGTAGAAGGGAATGAGGCGAGACAGACCTTCAGGCAGAAGAAGTGGCAGAAAACATGAATTCTGATGAGAGATATTGTCTAGTCTCAGCTGTGATTTGGCGTGGTAACTTAGAGAAATGGGGAGAAGATAGGGCTTTGACCACAAATGGATCTCGCCCAAAGAAATTCTTCCAACTGTGACATCTTGATTCGAGACCCTTTGAGAATTACCCCCAGCATAACGCAGGTCCTCAGAGGGCATGGTCGAAACACAGCAACTGGCTTGGTTTGCCACAATAGGTGACAGAACATAGAGGCTACTGTTTTATTTTGTTTAATTTTGCTTGTTGTGAAAGACTGAGGGAGCATAAAACAGAACAGCGTTCTGAGAACTGTTTGAGGAGAAAAAATACCACAGAACCAGTCGGTATATCATTTTAAATCTTATTCTGGTTTATTTTTTTCAATAATGAACCGTTGGAATCCAGCATGAAAAAAAAATTAATTTTAAAAAAACCTCAAAATTTGACGGTTTCCGTTTCAAAGTACGTAGAATCCGAAAACGTAATGAAAAACCTGCAAATTATTACAAAACGGATTATTATTTACCTATCTAGATGCCCCTTCTACGTAGAACACTGCTTTCTGTGGTCAATACCTATGCTCGAGCTCCTCCCAAGAAATCCCTAAATCGAGAACTGGAGCCGGCCCGAAAATTAAATTTTCATAAATGTGCGGTGGATTCAAGAATTCTATCATTAATTCTTTGTTGTTATTCATGAATAATAACGGTTGCTCAAGACACAAAATTATTTATCAACCATCTCCGTCAAATACAGTAATATCACGGAACAACCAACTCGATTTCATACAGAACCATGCGCAAGGCTCTCTACACGCGTTGAGCCATGCGTGATTATAATCATCTATTCCCTAGCAATGATTTCTGGGCTGAATGCATGGAACTAGGAAGAGACTGGATGTATTATCCTTGTCCCATGGCTGGATGTATACAGCTTCACTGACGATCATGTTTACGTTGTACGAAGATTTTCGGCGCTTCAGGGCCAAGCTTACTGTGAACGAACGGCTGAACGTACAATGCTCCGGGTGGTCTCACAAAATTCCCGAATTCGAGAACTATTTAAAAACGTAAAAAATTCAAGATAACTGCGCCCCTATTTTTCCCCCTTGGAGATGACTGACAGTAGGTGACGCCAAGCTTCCGTACCTACTAGACGACCCCAAATGGACCCAAAAACCAAATTTCATTAACTATGGTCCGTGGTAACTAAGAAAAAGTCTGTAGGGCGGACGGACAGAAATTTTTCGTGAAATTTTTCAACAATGGACCTTGGGAATCAGACATGGGGAAATAATACCCCCCCCCCCCCCCCCCCCACCGCACCACAACCCATCAAAATCTGATCTGATGTTCCCTTTTCAGGGTACTTACGTAGAATCCGAAATCCGAATAAATTCCGAAGGTTCATTATTGGCAATAATAAACCAAAATTTCTATCCATCCGCCGTACTTCGCACTTTCTTTAGTTACCATGCACCAAAATTAATGAAGTTTGGTTTTGTGTCCCATTTGGGGTCTAATTGGTCCGCGAAGCTCGACATTACTGTCAGTCATCTCTGGGGTGAAATAGGGGTTGATATTTCCACGGAGCCGCTATTTTTTTACGTTTTAAATTGATCTTTTCTTCTATTGAATGATTTGGTACCACCCGGAGCATTGTACGTCCAGTCGTTCGTTCACAGTAAGGCCCTCAAGTTTGAACTAAAAAGTTTCATCAGCATGAGTGTGAATGAAACTATAACATCCAGCCCAGATATCATTGCTAGGGAACACCTGATTATAATCACGCATGGCTGCATGAAATCGAGTGGTTGTTCCGTGATATTATTTCTCCTGAAGAAGGAGGTTATTTTGGATTTTGTTGACAGATACTTTTGCAACTTGAATATAACAAAAATAATTAATGATAGAATTCTTGAATCCACCGAATAGTTATGAAACTGTAGGGTCCGACTGGCTCCAGTATTCGCGTTTGGGCTTTCCTGGGGGAAGCACGAGGGTAAATATTGACCAAAGAAAACAGTGGTCTATGCAGATGGGGCATTTATACAACATGCAAATAATAAACTGTTCTGTTACAATCTGCAGTGTTTTTATTCAATTTTCCAATTCTACGTTTCTTGATACGTACACCGAAAATTGGGGGGGATGTTTGTTTTCATACTCGATTCTATAGGATCATTATTGAAAATAATAAACCAGAATTTCTGTCCGTCCACCGTAGGTACTCCGTTTTGGTTTATTATTCTATGAATAATACACCTAAAAAATTTTATAACACACTCAAATTTTTTTTCTTTACGTTTCAAGGTGTGTAGATTCCAAAACTGCAATGTCTGTCCGCCGTCCGCCTATCATGCAATACGGGCTTCATTTTCGGTTAAAAAAATTCGATCTTTCGCACACATGCTCCATTTGGGCCCTAGTTGTGTCCCACAACCTTGCAGCCCGATCGGAATATACCCAAGGGCATTATGAGTGAAAATGGGTACAAAAATAGGTATTTTTGTGTTTTAGTAACATGAGCTTTTGAGCTATCGGTTTCCATGTTTTTTGGGACGGGAAGACCGAATATGAAGTCGATTTTGACGAAAGAGTAGAAAACTGAGGTTCTACCAAAGATTCTGCTCCCAAAACTTATTTTTTTATGAGCCAAAAACCTGGGAAATTGTCTGAAATCACCATCAATTTCTATAATAACACTAGCGAAAGGGTTAACAGGTGAATCAAGACGATTAAATGGCACTACCAATGATCAAAGATAATTTAAAAAAAAGGAGCGAACCTAATTTGTGTTTTGGGGGCCAAAATTGGTGGAAAAAATCAGAAATAGCTATTTCTATGATTTCACATCAAATAAACAATAAATGAACAGCCAACATGAGTGGTGTCCAGTAGAATAGTAAACCAATGTGACAAGGACTTTGCAGCTTTTCCCCCCCTTAGTTACTGTTGGCGACACGAACCGAATATCTCGAGAAGCTACTCCAGAAAAAGTATGGTCGATGATTGAAACATCCGGAAATCTGTTGGGGAAAAAGACAATCGACCGAGTTGAAAAGTTGGGATGTTTCAAAGAAATGAGGAGTTAGTTCGTTGACTGCAATTATCTGGATGGTAGTGAATTGACTATGAGAAAAGTGACTCTTGTACCAATTTGATAATATAGTAGTTCCCGTTGCGTTCCAAAAGGTTAATTTATTGTTTCAGTGGTGTTGTATTCATCTTAGCAGCAGTTGTAGATTTAGGAGTGCTTAAGGTTTTTGACAGTTCCGACGAACCAAAATTAACGAAATTTGTTTTGTAAGTCCCATGTTTGAGCTTCCACCAATTTACAACCCATACCTATTTGTCCTTATTTCCTTAATTTAGTGCCACTCTCTGTTGTTTACATTTAGAAATTTTACCTTTCATTCTTCCTGCTAAGTTGACAACGAAGTCCCAACAATTTGAATTTCATCACTGTTTATTCTTTATTTTCAAGTGTTGGCAAACTCAGCTCACTAATGTTCCCGAAAGTTAGTGTACGTGGAGAATTCCACCATTATTCACTCTGCCATCCCTAGGAATTAGGAATTCAACACGCTACACTACCAACAAAATTCAAAATAACCACCATCATTCTTCAAATGAAATAATATCACGGAATAACCAACTCGATTTCATTCAGCCATGCGGGATTATAAGCAGGTGTTCCAAAGCAATGATATCTGGGCTGAATGTATAATGTTTCATTCAGGATCATGTAGAAGAAGTAAAGTAAACAGCCATTCCAGGCTGGGGTTTTCGTTCCACTGCCCTGCCAGCGTCGCTGACGTGATCAGCTGTCCTCCAATGAGAGGATCAGTATTCGACCTTATCATTTCTCTCTTTAGTTGGCTCATTGCCTCGCCTGCTTGAGTGAAGATGGGTTCGCCCAACTGCTACATGGATCATAATTAGACGAGTCACCACGTGTCACGGCGGTCACCCATCCAATTACAGTTTATTGTACCGATGATGTTGATGAAGTTTTTCGGTGAAAACGAACGGCTGATTCCCCGGGTCAATAATTCTCAAGTTCGTGATCAATTTAAAAACTTTAAAAAAACCTTTCCTGGCTTCTATTGAAAGTAGACCCCAAATGGGACCCACAAACCAAATTTCATTATTTCTGGTTCATGGAAACTAAGGAAAGTGCAAAGTACGGCGTACGACGGAAGGACCGAAATTTTTTTATTCCATTTTCGGATTCTACGTACCTTGAAACGGAAACCGCAAAGCGGAAGGGGGGGGGGGGGGGGTCCTTTCATTTATTTATTTTCCTTCGAATCCAAAGGTTCACTACTGAAAATAATCAACGAAAATGGGGAGGTAATATAAACAAAAGTCATGGGTACTCCACTCATTCAGATATTACTGCTAGTGAGTCGGGGTGCAGTCCTTACTCACCTCTAAGGAGTCACGTACCACAGATGGAGCGGGATTTTTGAGATCATGAGATACTAACGCCAGCACTGTATGGACCAAAATCACTAGAACTGGTGAGAATTCACGCAGATTCACTACCTACAAAGTCGAGAGGTCAGCGTACTGGAACGAACCATCCAGGCCTAATCGGTTGTCACACAACGGAGACAGTTGCTCACTACTACTTTCAGGTCTACCGTCCAGTGGTGCGACCAAGGAGCATCCGACATAACGCTGTCCTGAAACTATTGAATGGCTATGAGGAATCTAAATGATGGCCTGTGGCTTGAGCCTCTCTCCAACTAGGCGCAACGAGGTTATCGTCCTGACCCACCCTGGTGGTAACACCAGGCCCCTGTAATTGATGTCTCGGTAGTATCGGGCTCCATGAGTACATCACTTGTAGACACGAATGCTGCAAAAGTCCGCAAGTATGACGTGGATGAGCTGGTAGGCAGCAGCCTGATGGACATCCAGCCTAGATAAAGGTGACTGGCGCAACCAGTATCTAGCGTGGTATATGGCCTGCGTCTGTACAAGATACTACCAAATCTTATCGAAAGAACAATCCAAATGAGTAATAAATTGGAGGGTAGTTACGTATCGGTCCACAGAAAGACTTATATAAATTTAACCAAAACCCAACCGTAACTTTCGTCTAAGCAAGCGCAAATATACATTTATGACTCCAGTTCTATTCGACTGACGTCAATGAAATTCCAAGGATCAGTCCATGATAATCCACTATTGAAATTCCAAAGCGATCGGAATAACAGCAGCGTCAGGGCAAGCGCAAAAAACGACAACCTTGTAATGATTTTATCCCCAGTTTTTTTCTTTCGATTCCAATACAATTTCCTGGGGTCATACAGATATATGTAGGCTCTCAGATCGTCCTCCATGAGTTCCACATGGTGCATGCGCAACCTTACATCTATTTAATACTCGAGTAACTGTTCGTGATTACCTCATACAATTTTCCCAAATCTGATACGCACCTACCTATTGAGTACTATCTATCGAGTATCATCTATGTACCGATGTACCCGAATTTTGATATACCTACACCAGCTATGAATCGTACTAGCCATGTGAGGAAGCTATACTGCCCACCCACTTGGCAAGCGATTTACTAGGGGGCCACTGTGTCTACTGCTGGTTTACTGACTAAGGGTTTTTGGAAGAAGAAATAATGGTGCCCCGATAAGCCATTAGGTAGTCATATCTGGGAGGATTTCATTATTTTCAGAATATTCCGAATTTTAACTTAATCTCAAACGGTAGATAAAGGGTAGGATTCATTCTAAGCGATAAACCGAACAGAATAAATATAAGTATAGTTTTCTGTAGTCTATTAGCCCGCCCCCCCCCCCCCCACCACCACCACCACCACCACCAACGCAGCTGTGCGGAGCCAATGATCTCTAATAACGCCAGAGGGATTTTATTTTTCAGGGTTTAGTTGTTTTCGTTGAACCTCCCATCTGAACTTTATGTAGAGCAACCATCGCAGGAGGATTTATTACGTGATTTTACAACTTTTATATAGTAGTGGTCACGATTTATTAAGATCAGCTTACTGCTGAACAAGATTCTCAACCCATTATTTCCATTGCGCTTCGGTTCATTGTCGGTCAAAAGACAGCACGCCACATACTCCGGTATCTAGAATCGCTACTGCTACTTGGTATTATTTGCTATCTAATTATCCATTTGGCCGGTATGATGCCAATCATTAGAAGTTCGCTTGACAGCGAATTCTAGGCTGCATCGGTGATTGGTGTTGAGGTAAAGATAGATGATATGAAGAAGTCGTTCAGGGTTAAAGCTAATGGGAAACCTGGAACTCCACCAGGCATAATAGTTGGTTTAAATTCTTCCCAACTCAAGCAACAAATGATCTATGCCATCAGAGAAAAAAGTCACGCCGCTAAGCTAGATACGGTGCATTCCGATTTACCTACTAACCAACGTTTCTACATTAATGAACGTCACACGCCATATAATCAGTTTCTTAGATGGTTACCCAAGCTGCATGCACAAGAATATGCCTACAAATACGTCTGGATCAGCAACGGAAGGATTTTCATCAGGAAACAGGACGGCGACAAACCTCAACTTGTGACACTAAGCCTCTACGTAAGATGGAAGTAAATTCAAAATTTCAAGACATCATATTTTCACTCAATTAAAGATTAATGTATTAATCATTAGATCGAACAGCAAATTTAATGCACATGCAAGATAATTTTCTTTTAGATTTTTCAAGTGACAGGGTCTCTGCAAGTGATACTGGATGTTTGTTCCACCCGTCTCTCGGATCATATACAGCTGTACTAATGAAAATTATTTCTCCATTATCCACATGAATATTACAGGATATAACCGAATTTTTTCTGAACTTTTAATGTGGTTAGGCGAAAAAGCACTTAACTTTGACGTCATCGTGCTTACTGAGGCGTGGCTGGAAAATTGTCTAATTCTACAAGAAATACCTGGTTTTGATGTAGTGTGCATTAAGGATCATCACAATAAAAATGATGGAGTAGTTGTTGTAAGGGTATGGGGGTCTATGAGGCTCTCTTTTCTTTCACTAAGGAATTAACTTTGGTGATGGACGAGGGCAGAAAAGGAATTATTTTTCTACTGGACATGGCCAAGGCCTTTGACTCCATCAACAAGCGGCAGCTTATGAAGGCTGTGACTTGACGAAATTCCCAAAACAACTGTTAATGTAATAAATTAGAATATTTAATGAAATACGGGCGAATTTCGTCATGTCCCTCCTTCGATTTGTCAACTATATAAACTCTCCAATATTCGGAAATAATCTCTCTCTGTATGGCCTCAGTCATCAATCCACCGTTTTACCGGGGTCCCCTTTCCTGGGATTCGCTCGGTCGTCCCTCTCCTCAGAGTATAAGATTTTCTTATTAAACGGGGAGTGGGGGGTCGGAGTTGACTTGGGAAAGGGAGAAGTCGGAATCTGGACACTTGGCTGCTGAAGATTCCCTGGACGACTCTCCTCCTGCTGCATTAAGGTAAGAACTTGGTTCTTTCCTCCTAGTCCAAATTATTAGAGTTTCCCAACCAAAGTTAAAGTCCTAAATGAAAATGCTAAAACGTAACGGTGTTACAGAATCTAGGTACTTAAAGAAACCTATATCTTTTTCAAATTTTTGGTAATAGTTATGAAAGTCTTGTTGGCAATTGGCCTTTATGTAAATTATTCTTTGTGGTTTGATCAAGTGAGTGATAGGGTTAGGTTTTTTTCCCCTTTTACGTTAACCTCGCCCTCAAGGGGTTTTTTTTCTAACTTAACTCTATCTCCATGCCGAAGTAATTAATTTATGACTCGAAAAATTGTTTCAAATCTTGTGATGGTGGTTCAATTTCAACGCTCATTTCTTTATGGGTTTTGTAGGAAAAATTTTAGATTTTTAAGATTTAGGGAAGAATTTTCCTTTCAAGGTAGCTTAACTGAAAAGGTTACTCCTATTAGTAAACTTTGTAAAAGTAATAATCAAACCGTGAATTTAGTTCTTCGTTAGGTATTTTCAAAGGTTTATTTACGGGTAGAAGTTAGGCCTTTTATTTTATTTTTATGTCCCTTCAGGTTTAAATGCATTTTTAGACTGTTAAGATTCATTGGATCTATTAATTAAGTGATTTTTGTACTCACTTCCTATTTATGTTTTCTGATTTCCCTTTTCATTCTTCTTAGTTTAATAAATTATGAGGGCTTGAATATGGATTTTGTTGCTATTTATCTCAAACCCCGTGTCCTTTCCCCATGATTCAGTTTTAGTAACATCTTATCCCACTTCGTAGGTAGTACACATTTTTCCAAACTTTCAAATCTCCCTCTAGGCAACGTTAGTTTCCCTTTTGGTTCAAAAACCGAATTTCTTAATTATAGTATTTTTCGTCTATCTTTTCAAGAGAAGTTAGGCTTTACTTTTAGGGTTTCCATGTAGCAACTTTTAAATGTGGTCACCTCCTACCAGTTTGCTACAGGCTGGCTAAAGTCAGTTTGGCAGCTCTTCTCATAGGATCCTGAGCTCAAGTAACTTTTCAATATGTCTGGGGAAAAATTCATCTTTCCATTCTAGTCGGTTGAAATGCCGAACTTTTGTGAACTTCCTTGTCCTTTGTGAGGGACCTCGGTGTTTTCGAGAGCTAGTGAGCCTTAATCCTTTCTTTGGGATTTTGGCTTATTCCCTCACGAATCCACCGTGGCCAATGATAGTGCCTTGGGATAAGACGGATCCTTTCGGGAATCATCACCTGATTGGTCTCAATTTCCCCCTTGGCGATGTTTGGACAGCTTCCGGCATAAAGGAGAAGGGAGTTGTATCAGGGGGATTCGAGAGTCAAAATAATGATACTCCATCATTTTTGGAGTTTTGCTCAATTGATCTCAGGTCTTATAGTGGAGTTCTAGGAAGCAAGGTAAGTCGACGATTGATTTTGTTTTCCTCTGGAGGTGATCTAGAATTCATGACGCAATTTTCGGACACTACACTATCACTTGTACACTTTAAACTAGGTCCATTTTTAGGGTAGGTTCGTTTCCGACGAGGAGGATCCGTCGCCCATAATCGAATTATCACACGATAGACATTTAAAATGTAAAAACTTGAAGTAGGTACACTATTAGAATTTGAGACAAGATGAGTTTGACAAAGCTGCGAGACCGACGATGGTATGGAAGTCACTAGCTTCTTGGGTTTTGGGGATGGTGTATGAAGAGTAGCTCTACCTCGATTTGTTTTTTGTGTAAACTAAAAACTATTATTTTGTTTACTGTTTCCTCTCTCTTTCATGGGAGGGAAACAGTTGGTGGAACGCCCCCTTTAGGATAATAAAGTAAAGATAGGTAATTTCATTTTTCCTAGTATTTCAATTCTCAAAAAATGTTAGTTAGAAGTTTGCATTTATTTCCCGCGATTCAGGGAAAGATTAGGAGTACGGCAGGGTGCTAGGGTTTTGCTGGGGTGGCTTTGGGGGTTTCCTTCCGAAATGGGGTGAAATCCCCGATCAAACCTTCTCTGCTAGACCCGAATTCCATCGCCATATCGTAACAAAGGCGCTGAACAATACTGGTATAGTTGGACCCGAGCATAAATGTTTTCAAAGTTTTCTTGAAGATAGGAGACTAATCGTGACGGTGGATGGTGTAGATAGTGCGGCTGAGCACGTTAAATTTGGTGTAATTCAGAGCAGTACCCTTGGCCCTCTATTATTTCTGATTTTCATAAATAAAATGGGAGATTTACCCTTAGGCGGACGTGTGTTTCTTGTTGCAGATGACATGGCCCTGTTATGTGTAGTGGTGACCATAGAGGTGATGTGTTTTCCATGGCCAGTCGCGAACTGAGATCTCTCTTCGGGGGGATGTCTGCTAACACTCTTAGTTTGAATACAAGCAAAACGAAGTATTTAGTTTTTCGAAGTCACTAAGCGTAGCCCAGCACCTTCGCCAGTCAACACCGTCAAACGCCTGTAGTTGTCTATTGTTGGAGAAGGTGTCTTCTGCACGTTACTTGGGTGTCACAATTGACGACCATCTGCGGTGGGAGGCACATGTCTCTTTATTGATTAAATGCCTACTAAAGTTTAACTAAATTTGTTAGAATTTGCGCACATGTGTTAACATAAAGTTTTAGATTATGTTATACAAACCTTTGGTACAAAGCACTATTTATTTTGGAATTCTGGCCTTGGGGCCTTGGGACCTTCTGTCTTAAAACACCTGAAAATTGCACAGAAGGCTATTTTGAAATTCTTTGCATTCAAAGCCACCGAGCTACTCAGCTACTGCCGAGCTGTTCAGGACAGTCAAGGACAGTTCTACTACGTCGTAAGAGCTAATGCTGTTTGCGAGTGCCTTAGTTTCTCAAGTAGGAGTTGAAGTAACTACCACAATCTCTCCACAGACCATAATCATCCTTTCTCCCACAGCCACTAAGACATGGGCTCGACCATAGCAACCAATAGCACGAACTCTTGACGCTGTCCATAGGTATGACCAGGAATACGACAGAATACAAACACACACACACACACACCGCACAATCGCACTCACGCACATACACGCGCACACACCGCGCAATAGGATATGAGAGTAGGGAATTTCGTTCTTTTAACGGAAATATATCGATAGTATTTCTTTTTGGAAAGTACTACCACGGTTTCATTGCGGGTGATGCAGTTCCCTACATTATTGAGATGTAGGTGAGTTACAGAGGTTTGAGAAAACAATTTCACTTTCTTGATTAATGGATTAATGGTTAGTGGAAAATTTTCATTCCTTGGCACAAGACCGTTTTTTAGGTTGCAGAATACTAAGCTTCCCAGCATACGGAACGCTAAATACTGAGAGCGCGAGACGAGTGAGGATAATACCGGTACGATGGTTGGTATAGTGAACCTCGTGGCTTACTGACAGAGCAACAACGAGGTCTTGGTGGATCACCCGTCATCCGTCATCTACCATAACTCGCCGTCAGCCGTGACGGGCAAAAACAATTCAGCGAGAAACTAAAAATCTCTCGTAAACCTACAAAACCAAACAATGGTGAAACCTAAAGATGAAAAATATACTACGTCAACAGGTGATCGGGAGGACGCGACAACCAAAAAAGTCCGTCGCTACGTTTTTGTTGGGCAGAGTTTTGTGTGTGTGTGAATTTTCGAGAAAGTTTTCTGGTCAATTTTTCGTTGAATAAATTCACTAAAGTCCGCTCTTCTTCGTGATTCCTAACAACTGGTGTCAGAAGTGGGATGGCTGACGTTCCTACACCGGGCCTGACCCTGCGCAGTGGGCGCAGCGTACGTGTGATTCCCGACTCGCCGTCGCTCCCCTTACGGATCCCGCTACCTCCCCCAACGCCCTCGCGCGAACCAGAAGAACCCAGGCCGACTACGCCAGAAGCACCTGAAGCGCCAGAAGTCGAAGTCGATGATGCGAGCATCCCAGGTGAGTTCAAGCAGACCCTTCGGGCTTTTGTAATGGACGTGGTGAAAGAACTAGGGTTACGGGATGCTGGGAGGGAGAGTAACCGGGCTCCGTCGGCACCGCGGAACGATCTGGCAAGTCACGGTTCTGTAAAGGTCGGGTTCAAGCCAGAACTCTATGACGGTTCCAGGCCCTGGAGGGAGTACAAGGCGCATTTCGACACCGTCGCACAGGCCAATAGTTGGGACTACAGGTCCTCGGGCCTAGCTCTGGGGGCGTCTCTGCGCGGAACGGCGCAGTGTGTGTTAGATGAGTCCCCCGGCAGGGACTACGGGGAATTAGTTCACGCTTTGGAGACAGAATTTGGCGATGGCAATCGGTCTCAAGTTTACGAGATGCAGCTGCGGGGTAGGGTTCAGGGCCCACAGGAAGTTTTTCCTGCCTTCGCGCGGGCGGTGAAGCAGCTGGCAAAGAAAGCCTATCCTGGGGCTGGAGCAGAAGCTGTTGGAATAGCTGCTCTCGGGCAGTTCCAGGAGGGACTGCGCAACGAAAGGGTGCGAGAAATGGTGTTGTTCGGGTCCCCTCCTACGTTGCAGGCGGCTGTAGATTTGGCGATACGAGCAGATGTCTCCCTTACACGGGCGCAAAAGGTCTCTCGTCAGTTTGAGCCCCCACATCGGGCCCGCCAGGTAGGTGAACAACCACAACCTGAGGATCAGGTACAGGCGGTGGCGGATACAAGCAATTGGACGTGTTTCAGGTGTGATGCTAAGGGGCATTCTGCCCGGGACTGTCCCACGAGGGTGAGGCTCATGAAATGTTTCCGGTGTGACCAGCCAGGGCATGCAGCCCGTGATTGCCCGACCAGGACGGGAAACGGCTCGGAGTTGCAGTGAAGGGGGACACTGCAACAAACAACAGACACAAACACCCCCTACAGCAGGCGCAGCAGGTGTTCCAGCTCAGTGATGACCCATCTATTCGCGTGCAGGGATCTGTCAACGATACGACGTGCACAATGCTGGTGGATACTGGGGCCACTGCATCAGTGGTGAGAGACGGGCTGGTGAAGCTGAGTCCTCATGCTTGTATGCCACATTCAGGTGTCTTGAAGACTGTCTCGGGGGCAACACTGCCTGTAGTCTGTGCAGCATCTGTCAAGATTCGACTGGGGCAAACGGATGAGTTTGTTCACCGGGTCTTGGTTGCTGACATTGTCGACAACTGCGTGCTGGGCATGGACTTCCTGAGGAAACATGGCTACGTCATTAACGCAGGTGCAGGGACCGTGGGGCCTGAGGTGCGGGGGGACCGCGAGCACGAGCTGTGTGTGATGGGCGAAGAAACCACAGCCCAATTGGCCCCAGTCTTGGAGAATGTGGCTCAGCGAGTGCCGGTCGGACAAGCCCAGCAGGCGACTGATGTGTTACTGAAATTTTCTGATATTTTTGCTGCAAATAAAAAAGTTATGGGTTATTTTGCTGGTGTTTCACATAACATAGATGTAGGGGATTGTGCCCCATTGAAGCAGGCCCCGCGTAGGCTACCTCCTCACAGGTTGGGGGAAGTGAATGAAATGGTGGCTCAGATGGAGGAAATGGGCGTGATCGAGCCGTCCTCAAGCCCGTGGTCGAGCCCAATTGTATTAGTGAGGAAAAAAGATGGTTCAACTCGGTTCTGTATCGACTATCGCAAACTGAACGACATTACCAAGAAGGACTCGTACCCCTTGCCGAAGATTGACGAGATAGTAACGTCCTTGGGCGGGAGCCAATGGTTTTCTTCACTAGATTTGCAGAATGGGTATTGGCAGGTGCCGCTAGCGCCTGAGGCGAGAGAAAAGACAGCGTTCTGTACCCCCCAAGGGCTCTGGCAGTTTAAGGTCATGCCCTTTGGCCTGTGTAACGCTCCTGCCACCTTTCAACGGGCTGTGGAGAGCCTGTTTGCCGCACAGCGAAGGGCAGGGACAGTGAGGACTTACTTGGACGATGTGTTGATTTGTTCTCCCTCATTTGAGCAGCACCTGAGAGACCTTGACGAGGTGTTGAGCACGGTGAGACGGGGCGGGATCAAATTGAATCCAAAAAAGTGCAGCTTCTTCAAGAGGGAAGTAGAGTACCTTGGGCATGTGATATCCGCGGAGGGGGTGGCGCCAAACACGGACAAGACTGAAGCAGTCGCAAAGTGGCCAGTACCTACGTCGGCAAAGCAGGTTCAGACGTTCGTTAGTTTCTGCTCATACTACAGGACCTTCATACCGGACTATGCTGGCATGGCAGAACCCTTGTACAGGGCACAGGATGCCTCGAAGGGTTTTGTGTGGACGGCCGAATGTCAAGCAGCCTTCGAAGCAGTGAAAACGGCCTTAACAACTCCTCCAATCCTGGCTCATCCTGTCCCAGGGGCACAGTACATTTTGGACGTGGATGCCAGTGGGTATGCTGTGGGGTCTGTCCTGTCGCAAAACCAGCAAGGGGTAGAAAGAGTGGTAGCCTATTATTCCAAGTGCTTACAGAAAGCGGAGCGTAACTATTGCGTGACCCGAAGGGAGTTGCTGAGCCTGATCAAGGCGTTGGAGCATTTTTTGTCCTACGGGTTGGACAGTGGGGAGCGACTCATTGTACGCACTGACCATGCGTCTCTGACGTGGTTACGCAATTTCCGCAACCCTGACGGGCAGTTGGCGCGTTGGACCAACCGGTTGGCCCCATTCAACATTGACCTGCAATACCGCTCCGGAAAAGCTCATGGAAACGCCGATGGCATGTCCCGACGGCCCTGTCTAGGCCAGGGGTGTAGATTTTGTGAGCGGGCCGAAGAGAAGGATGGCTGGGACAACGATGACGGGGTAGAATGGGCGTTCGGGATGTCGCTGGAAACGGAGCTGGACTGGAAAACACTGCAAGGCGACGACAGCGTGCTCAAACAGGTAGCGCAATGGAAGATGGATGGCCAGCGGCCATCCTGGGAACAGGTGTCACCACAATCGGCCAAACTGAAATCGTACTGGGCTATGTTTGATGCCGTGGTGCTGCGGGAGGGGATCCTCACTCGGGTTTTCGAGAAGGGGGAACAGCAGCCAATATACCAGGTGTTGGTACCAGCCGCAGCCGCGCAGAGAGTGCTAGAGCAGTGCCACCTGTCTGGCCATTTCAGGGAACGACGAATGGTGGCTCAGCTTCGTCGCCGCTTTTATAGGGTCGGAATGCACAGAGATGTGCGAGTTTTTGTCCGCTCCTGTGATACTTGCCGGCAGAGAAGGGGAATTGGGGAGCGTAAGAGAGCGCCGCTGCAGAATTATGTGGTGGGGGTCCCTTTTGAGAGGGTGGCGATCGACGTCATGGGTCCCCTGCCCCGTTCTGCCGCAGGAAACAAATTTATCGTGGTGGTAGTAGACTACTTCACAAAGTGGCCGGAGGCGTTTGCAGTACCAGACCAAAAGGCAGAAACTGTGGCCGAGGGGTTCGTCAGACATGTTGTCTCTCGGTTTGGCGTCCCACGGGAGATCCACACGGACCAAGGGACCAACTTTGAGTCAAACGTTTTTCAGGAGGTCTTGCGAATCCTGGGAATCACGCGAACTCGAACAACGCCCATGCACCCTCAGGGCAATGGCCTCGTGGAAAGGTTCAATCGCACACTATGGCAGTTGCTCGCAAAACTGGTCGGCAGAGAACAGACGCAGTGGGACCAACACCTACCTATGGCGTTACTGGCGTACCGGGCGACCGAACATGCAACGACAGGGTTTTCGCCGGCGATGCTGACGCTTGGGAGGGAGCTGACATTGCCAATGACGTTGCTCTGTGGCGCTGTGCCACAACAGGTCGAGGTAACGGACTATGCCGCCCAGTTGGCGCAGCGACTGGACGTCGCCCACCAGCTGGCGAGGGATCGCCTACTGAAGGCGGCCGCGGCCGTGAAGAAGAGGTACGATGCCCGAGCAGCAGTTCCAAGCATTAACGAGGGGGACCAAGTCTGGTATTTCCGACCGCAGCGGAAAGTTGGAGTCTGCCCAAAACTGTCATCCCCGTGGGTTGGGCCGTGCCTGGTGATCAAGAAGATTACTGATGTGGTGTACCGGATCCGGCTGCCGTCGGGCAAGAGGTGCGTGGTCCACGCGGACCGGCTAGCCCCCAGCAAAGAAGGTGGGCGGGAGAAGTGTTAGGGGGTTCTCCGGTGATTGGACAACAGGTGATCGGGAGGACGCGACAACCAAAAAAGTCCGTCGCTACGTTTTTGTTGGGCAGAGTTTTGTGTGTGTGTGAATTTTCGAGAAAGTTTTCTGGTCAATTTTTCGTTGAATAAATTCACTAAAGTCCGCTCTTCTTCGTGATTCCTAACAGTATCATATTAAAATACAAGTAAGACACTTCATTATAATTTTGTTTTGTTTTGTTTTTTAAGCCTTTATTTTAATATAACAACTAGTTACATAAATGTAATTTACAAGTAACTAACTATCACTGTTCGACAATTCACATAGTTCTACAATACAACAATGAAGTATGCGTATGGGTCACCAAAGCGGTTTATATTATTTATTAATGAAACTAGGTTCCATTTTGAGAACTTTGACGCTACCGTTTGACGCTACGAGAACCGCACTGTCCTACGAGAAGTAGTTATTTTTGGTTTATTATTTTCAATAATGAACCATTGGAATCGAGTATGAAAAAAAAATTCTAACCCCCCCTCAAAAGTTGATTGTTTAAAGGTATGTAGAATCCGAAAATGCAATAAAAATATTTCTGTATGTCCGCCGTACGGCGTACTAACCACTTTTCTTAGTTACCATGAAACAAAATTGATGAAATTCGGGTTATAGGTTCCGATTGGGGTCTAGTTGGTCCTCGAAGCTCGACGTTACTGTCAGTCATCTCTAAGGGGATCAAAATAGGGGTTGACATTTTCAGAACGCCTATACCTTTTTTTTATGTGGATCTTTTTACGGTTTTAAACAGTTCTCGAACTTACGAGTTTTTTAAGACCACCCGGAGCATCGTACGTCCAGCCGTTCGTTCACAGTAAGGCCCCGAAGTTTGCACCGACAGGCATTTTCGACAGCAGAGGGTGAATGAAAGTGTATACATTTAACCCAAATCTCGTCACCAGGGACGCGCTAACAATCGGGAATTGGTCCGAGATAAAATCATTGCTAGGGATCACCTGATTATAATCACGGAGTATGAAGTCCAGTTGGTTGTTCTGTGATACTATTTCATTTGAAAATCTCTTTTGGAGTTTGTTGATAGGTAGTGAAACTTGAACAAACGTTGAAGTATTATTGATGGGTGAATTATTATTACACAATGGTAAATTATTACACAACGGCAAATTATTACACAACGGCAAATTATTACACAACGGTAAATTATTACAGAACGGTAAATTATTACACAACAGTTCATCAACCAAGAAGGGGCTGGATTTTGTTGATCGGTACTTTTGCAACTTGGCCAACCGTTGAAGTATTATTGATGGGCAAGTTATTACACAACGGTTCACTATAGGTATTGACCACATAAAACAGTGATCTACGCAGAAGGGGCATCTATTTCACTCCGCATCAACAATTTTCCTTCAGAACTTCATTATTTGAGTTTCTTTTTGCCATTTTAGTTACTGTTTGTTATCGACAGAATTATTTTAGCAGCATTTAACTCGTGATTTATTTAGGTACCTAGTAACGAGTATTTCAACAGAAGAGTGAATGAATTCGAATTGTATACATTTAACCCAAATGTGATCACCAGGGACGCGCTAACAATCGGGAATTGGCCCGAGGTAAAATCACTGCTAGGGATCAACTGATTATATTCACAGATTATGAAGTCGAGTTGGTTGTTCTGTGATATTATTTCATTTGGAAAATGATGGCTCTTTTGGAGCTAGTTGGTAGGTAGTGAAACTTGAACAAATGTTGAAGTATTATTGATGGGTAAATTATTACACAATGGTAAATTATTACACAACGGTAAATTATTACACAACGGTTCATTATACCATCTACGTAGAAGGGGCTGGAGTTTGTTGGTAGGTACGTTTGCAACTTTTTTCACTCCACATCAACAATTTCACTTCAGAACTTCATTACTTGTGTTAATTTTCGCCATTTTGGGTACCTACTGTTTGTCATCGACATAGGTAATTATTTTAGCAACATTTAATTCGTGATTTAGGTAGGCACCTAGTAACGAGTACGGGGTTAGGTACTAACCTACGGAGGATCCTCGATCCACATAATATGTATAGAATAGTACATATTATACATATTATATAGACGGGTTATCTATACAGAGAGCTGTGATCTGTAACAGAAGGGTATTCTGTACAAAATAATAAACCGTTGTGCAGGGAATTGCAGCGTTTTTTTAATGTTCAGAACTCTTTGGAAAATGGTAGTCGGTATTGGTTTATTAATTTCAATAATGAACCTTTGGAATCGAGCATGGAAAAAAAAGTTAAGCCCCCCCAAAATTTGATGGTTTACGTTTCAAGGTATGTAGAATCCAAAAATGCAGTAAAAAAATTCTGTCCGTCCGCCGTACTTCGCACTTTTCTTAGTTGCCATGAAACGAAATTAATGAAATTTGGTTTGCAGGTCCTGTTTGGGGTCTAGTTGGTCCTCGAAGCTCGGCGTTACTGTCAGTCATCAATAAGGGGTGAAATTTTCAGAACGCCGTAGCTTGAAAACTTTCAATAGAAGGGTATAGTTTTGGTTTATTGTTCTGTGAATAATACACCTATGTAGGTGTATTATTCAGCAAAAAAATACCGTCTCAAAACTGGGTTTCCGAAGGTTGTGATTGGCCCATTGACCCTAACCCCCCCCCCCCCCCCCCTTGAGCACTGGGTGACGGAGGTGTCGATTGTGAATTCAACAAGAAGGGGGGCACTTCGAACATACTGTGATAAATCGTGATAATTAGTGACTAATTAAAATTTTGACTTGATTTGTTCCCGATGAATTTGAAAACCCCTGCTAGTGGGCCATTATTTACCATTATCTAGTTGGGAAACCCAGTTTTGAGACGGTCCGTGGAGGATGGAGTGTCACCATTGCATTCAGCGTGAAAAATTACGAGGGAACGATAATAAACCCCTGACTTGATCTGATGGTGTTGAACCCCAAAAAAACAGGGTTTTCAATGTAAAATCCCGTTTTTTTTTGCATTCAAACGTCGTTTTCTCCTCTAATTAGCAGAGTAAAATCAAAATTGATTATACCGTTGGAAAGCTGCGATTTTGGGCAAGTTTTTCCTGTAACGCGTACGGTTTTGGTTTATTATTTTCAATAATGAACCATTGGAATCGAGCATGAAAAAAAAAATTCTTACCCCCCCTCAAAATTTGATGGTTTACGTTTCAAGGTATGTAGAATCCAAAACTGCAATAAAAATATTTCTGTCTGTCCGCCGTACGCCGTACGGGCCACTTTTCTTAGTTACCATGAAAGAAAATTGATGAAATTCGGGTTATAGGTTCCGTTCGCTGTCTAGTTGGTCCTCGAAGCTCGACGTTACTGTCAGTCATCTCTAAGGGGTTCAAAATAGGGGTTGAAATTTTCAAAACGCCTATACCATTTTTTTACGTGAATATTTTTACGGTTTTAAATAGTTCTTGAACTTGCGAGTTTTTTAAGACCATCCGGAGCATCGTACGTCCAGCCGTTCGTTCACAGTAAGGCCCCGAAGTTTGCACCGACAGGCATTTTCGACTCCAGTGTGAATGAAATTGTATACAATTCAAACCAAATCTCGTAACCAGAGACGCGCCCACAATAGGAAATTTGGCGGAGATGAAATCATTAATCGGGATCACCTGATTATATTGGCGAGTATGAAGTCGAGTTGGTTGTTCTGTGATATTATTTAATTTGAAAAACGATGGCTCTTTTGGAGTTTGTTGGTAGGTAGTGAAACTTGAACAAACGTTGAAGTATTATTGATGGGTAAATTATTACTACGGTAAATCATTACTCAACGGTAAATTATTACACAACGGTTCATTATACCATCTACGTAGAAGGGGCTGGAGTTTGTTGGTAGGTACTTTTGCAACTTTTGACATTTTATGTCTTTACTTTGCTACATAAACTCGAAAATGAAACGCGGGACATGAAACGGAGACATGCAACGGAAACAACGTCACGAAAATATTTCTGATGATTTTCGCTTACAACCGATTCGTTGCTACGGAACTTTATCTTCGCCAGTTATCATCGTACAAAAATCGTTCACCACTCGTTGGATAGCTCTCGATTTACCTAACCATACTACGATAACCACTGCGGACTGCGTGGCCAACAAGCTGCGGTATGAGCGTGATTGTTTTGTACATAATACAGTGGAGTCCGGCTAATCCGAACTAATTGGGACTGAAGGCTGTTTTTTGTGACCGCCCAAGGACAGAGTTTACCATTCGTTGGAAATCTTGACCAAAACAATTAAGTACGAAGTACTTGTTTTTAAATTGAAACGTGATTCTTTGTCATTTGTGACCGCCCAAGGACAGAGTTTACCATTCGTTGGAAATCTTGACCAAAACAATTAAGTACGAGGTACTTGGTGTGGGTGCGGGAGGGGGCGCTAAGACATAAAATGTCCCTCGTGGTTGCGTACTTGTACGGAAGCTGTACCCACCGTTTGTGTTTTTTTTTTTTTTTTTTTTTCATGCTCGATTCCAATGGTTCATTATCGAAAATAATAAACCAAAAACTAAACATGGGTTGAAAATTCCCAAATTTCAACCCATATCTTTCACCCCTTCGAGATGAAAGACATCAATGCCGAACTTCGAGGACAAACTACACACTAGACCCCAAATGGGATTTTGTTGTTAGTTTTTTTCACTCCTCATCAACAATTTCTTTTCAGAACTTCATTATGTGTGTTTCTTTTTGTTAGGTACTGTTTGTCATCGGCAGAATTATTTTAGCAACATTTAACTCGTGATTTAGGTAGGTACCTAGTAACGAGTACGGGGTTAGGTACTAACGTACGGAGGGTCTGCGATCTACATAATAATTATGTATAGAATAGTACATATCATATTATACAGACGGGTTATCTATACATAGAGCTGTGATCTGTAACGGAAGGGTATTCTGTACAAAATAATAAACCGTTGTGCAGGGATTTGCAGCGTTTTCAACGTTTTCTCGAGGGTAAAACAAAAGCTACAACAGAAAGAACTTTAAAAAATCGCAAAATATATTGAAAACCCTTATTTTCTCCGTTTTACGAGAATCGGTAAAAAGCAAACCAAAAAATAATTCAAAGATCTGGTTTCTAGACCTTTTGGAATGTGTCAGAATGCTATGTAAATAACGAGAGTGTGCTGTTGAACGTATGCTGGGGTTAGATCCCCGAGGAAGCGGGAAGCAATGGAGTTTTCACTGAATTTCCACGAATGGGAGGAAGTGATTGGTTGCCTCCTCTTGTTGACACGACGGACTTCTTCACGCGGATCACGGAATTCTTTCCGCCCACCGCCACATTTCTTCTGAGCCTTTTCTATTTGTGATGTGCGACGCGGTCGGTCGCACACACTGCCAATTTCGAAAGAGGTTGCACGAGTCTAAACATTTTCAGCACACGTCATGTGCTAGAACCCTCGCTGGGTCAGGACCAACGTCAGGGAAGTAGTGTAGGTATTCATTCCATTATGCTCAAAAAATACAAAAATCACAAGCCAATTCAAAAGGGAAAACGTGGAAACAAGGAAACAAATCGCCCTCACGGATACGGATCGTCGAATGTCCACATAATTTTAAATAATGAATTGCGATATTGGAAGATAACTAGTTGATAAAATATTATAATTCCCGGCAGTTAAGGTTTAGCTTAGCAGCTCGCCCCGGCACTTCATAATGACCATCGCCTCATACTGCGCTGACGTATTTATGTACTCTATTTCCAGGTCGAGCCCTGTGCAACCTCAGATTGGATGAAACTGTGGAGCAGTTCTTGGCTGAATACCCATTAGGATAAACATTTTCTGAACATCTCTTGCCTATCAAGGCGAGGTGGTTGTCGCTGACCACATCAAGAATGGATTTACTTTTATGGTTATACCTACATACTTTACTAACAGATTTTAATCCCTCTGCTAGAGCGAATAAGGCTCAATATTAATATTTTGCAAATTTGTGTTCTTTTCATTTTCAGTACCTACCTAGGACATTCAGTATATTTCCAAATGCAGACGCTTATATTTATAAATACTATCGTAAAATAAGGTTGACCCTCCCTAACCACGCCTTCTTATGCATATTAGCGATTTAGGGGTTTGAAAGAACCGAAAGTCTTCAAACACACAGCCGGCTGTATTGATACACTTCTCCCCAACGGCCTTATGAGGTGGTGGAATAAACCGGTTCCCTTGAGATCACCGAAGTTAAGATATCTCGAGAGTGGTTAGTACTTGGATAAGTGACCGCCGCACGGTGGGAGGAAACGCGAATCTAGCGGTTCAGAAGTCGAAAAATTAAGACTGTTTTGGCAGGAGGAAACCTGTTCTCCTATCAGAGGGGATCCTAGACAGCTCAAAACAAGACATAATAACTCGGGAAGTTTCCGCTGTACCGTCTGAGTAAACAAAGACGATTTGGTAACCAGAGCCGATGAGAATCATAGTGCATTCAGTTGAAGTTCATGCGAGTGAGAAGAAGCTGTGGCTCTGTTTTCACACATTTTTCCGATGGAAATCTTGGAGGGAGGTGTGTAGACATTTTTTTCGCACATTAATTTTTCGCCTTTTGCATAGTTTATTTTTCGCCTTTTTGCATAGAGTTGTTTTACCGTCTGTTTGTAGACTACCATTCCCAAAGAACCTAATGGAACCCGGAAATTGAAATGGTTGTGTGTTCTCGGGCCTTTCTGAAGGGTTTAAAAAAAATTGGTTCCCAAAGTTTCCTCTAAGGGCGTGACAGAATTAGAAATTTTTCAGGGACAAAAATTGTCGCAGGTCACCGTTTCTTGGTGTAGGCGTTAAAGAACCATCAGGAGGAAGAAAGTCCCTACATTTCCAACTCCTTCAGAGAGGAAAATTCGTCTTTTTGCCCTCCTCGAGAGTAGCCGTAGCAACGTGATCATTCCTGAATGTTTCGAAGACATAATTTTGGAACGATTTGCTGAATTCGTCAAAGTACTGAGGAAAAAGTGGTCCCAATCCAACAGCACTTGGAGTAGATTATTTTGTGATCACGAAACTTGGTTGAACGGCCAAATACAAATGTTAAAAAATGGCAATGTAGTCGTGACATCTCCTGCCATGGGACGGCCATCAAAAGATTTTTCGGAGGCAGGGTCTTTGACCAAGAGGCAAAGACTGCAGTCCCTCATAAATGATCGGTCTCTTGAGGAACTCGTGTTTGCTGCAGCCCACAGACTTCACCAAGAGGGGAAAACGACGCAGCCTTGACGCTGACATTACTGTTGAGCACTCCTTCTAGAGCTATAAAAATCAAGAGAGCACTGAGGTATACATCACAAACCAACCCCCGTGTTATAACCCGGAACAGGCAGTTGCTCTTAATGTTTCTCTGGGTTTGACAAAAGAAAAATACATTAATTTACGTAAAGGAGCTCTTGCGAAGAGGTCCGAGATATACCCGTCTTACCAAAGAGTGAGTGACGCAAAAAAATTGTGCTACCCTGATCCCTTGCAAATGAAGATTGATGGTTCCAAGACAGAAGTGGAGCTTCCATCTGTAGTAGATCTGACAGTAGCAAGGTTACTTGAATCAGATGACTTCCTGTAGGTTCTAACGTTCAAACCTCCTTACTTATTATTCATCTATCCATATATTATAGAAGGTATTCATTTCATTATATATCGAGTAATACATGTATTTATTTATTTACTTGTTAGCGAACAAAAAATAATTATACGCAAATATATTTTTTGATTACTAATACTGAAATATTATTGTAGTGATCGGCTGCTCCCTAACTAACAATGTAACTAGCGTCACATAAGGTATAAGCCGCGTCTTGGCGGCTTCCCGGAGCGGGGTTCCCCTACCCCCCTCCGGGTCTGTAACCAGGGGTATAAAAGGCGTTGTAATTATCTAATAAACATGCATTCATCAAGTCACAAACCGACTACCTAGTCTCGTGTACTTCTTCATAGCTTTAGCTCCCGCTGGATCATCACACTGGTCACCCCGACGACGAACACGCAACCTTCACCGGCTACCGGCTTCTGCGAACAGCGTCTCGCCTTCTCGCTTCTAGCGACTGCTCAACGCGCACCTTCGCTGGCTTCCTGCCCTCCGCGAGCAACATCCCGCCTTCTCGCCTCTAGCGACGGCCCGATACGCACCTTCGCCGGCTTCCTGCCCTCTGCGAGTAGCGCCCTGCATTCTCGCTTCCAGCGACCGCGAAAAACGCACATTCGCCTTGACCTTCAGCGGATTTACAAAGGTCCTTTTCAGGACCACTGTCCGTTTCAGCCTTTTTTTCAATTTCAGCCACATCGGATTTTCGCGACCGCAACATCGTCAGAGCAACTTACCCTTGCCCCGACCATCTTCGGACTGAACCGATTCTTTAAGAACCATCGTCCTCTTGCGACCAACAGCAACCCCCCCACCACTCGTCACGACCAATCAGCGTCCTCTCACAAGCGACCAACCAGCGACCAGCTCTACAGCGAACCAATCAGAGAACTTCTCATCGTTCCCGCTGCCTACTTAACGAGAGCGACCACCAACGGAGCACACTCGCCTCAGATCAACCACCAAGAGAACAACCAAGAAGAAAAATGGAAACCAGAGCTACGAAGACACTTGAGACGACACAAGCACCTCTCAAACTGCGGCCTTTCGACCCGGATTTCCCGCACGTCTGGTTCGCGCAGCTCGAACTAATTTTCGCCCAGGAAGGTTTGAAAACATCTGAAGCCCGCTTCACCCGAGCTTTCCTCGCGCTCGAGCCCCGCCAAGCGGACATCTGTACCGACATCGTCGCCTCACACTCCGCAAGCTACCAGACGCTGAAAGACCGGCTTATCGCAGCTCACGCACCCTCGGATGGCTCCCAGCTCTCAACTTTGC
This sequence comes from Leptopterna dolabrata, assembly GCA_954871275.1. Lineage (NCBI taxonomy): Eukaryota > Metazoa > Arthropoda > Insecta > Hemiptera > Miridae > Leptopterna > Leptopterna dolabrata. Next base: position 41,444,995 of record OX940975.1, read on the forward strand.
TTCAGCCTTCGGTGACAGACGAACTGCCTTCGGCCCTCGCCAGACGCCTTCAACGTGCTCTACCCTCGGAAACTCCGACCTCGCTCCTCCGACAACTCTTCTTACGATCTCTACCTGAGAGCCTTCGCCTTCACATCGCAGCCAGCGTAGAACCTGATATCACGAAGCTCGCGGCGGCCGCCGACCGCCTTATACCCTTCGTAACACCTCCTCGTGTGGCCACAGTCGACGAGGAAGTGCAAGTGATCCAGCAACGCCAACGAATGCGGCCTTCTACGCACAGACAACCATCCCCTCAGCGACCGAACAAGAAGTTCTGTTTCTACCACAGAAGATGGGGATCCCGAGCGAAGAAATGCGTCAAACCATGCGCCTGGCGAAACCAGCCGACGGGAAACGCCGACGCACGGCCCCAACAGCCGTAACGGCCGTGCGAACTCACCTCAACTCTCGGCTTTTCCTCCGATGTAAGAAGACTGCAGTAGAATTTCTCGTAGACACCGGCTCGGATGTTTCAATTGTACCTAACTCGATACTCCGAAGAAAAACGAAGAAACCCGGCTTCCTGCGAGCAGCCAATGGCTCGGAGATCAACACATACGGCAAACACTCCGCCTCGGTACACCTACCCGACCTACCGCCATATGAATGGACATTTGTAGTAGCAGACGTCTCAACACCGATCCTCGGCTCCGACTTCCTGCGGTACCACGGCCTACTAGTTGACCTCCCGAACGCCCGCCTCATCAACGCAGCGACTAGCACCTTCATCAAAGGCACAATCAACCTCGTACATCCGGGAAACTCTATCTGTTCAACCACAGATAATTCGCCACGTTTTCAAACGCTCCTAGACGCATACGCTCCTTCTAAAACGCCCTGCGAAGCACCGATCGAACACCACATAATAACAAAAGGCCCACCATGTCATGCTAAACTCCGACGACTAGCTCCGGCGATCTACACAAAAGCGAAAGCCCACTTTACAGAACTTCTAGACGCCGGCATCATAGAACCATTGGAAGCTCCTTGGTCAAGCCCTCTACACGTAGTACCGAAGCCAGACGGAGACATTCGCCCCGTCGGAGACTACCGTGCCCTCAACAGACTTACCGTCCCCGATAGGTACACGGTACCTCACCTCCACGACTTCACAACCGTACTTTTCAGGACGACTATATACAGTACGTTCGATCTCGCCCGCGCCTTCTTCCACTGCAGAATCAGCAAAAACGACGTCCCGAAAACAACGATTCTCACCCCGTTCGGCGCCTATCAATACAAGAGAATGAATTTCGGCTTAAGAAACGCAGCACAGACCTGGCAGAGATACATGGACCACGTTCTCCGAGACCTACCCTTCGTTTTCTGCTATTTAGACGACCTTCTAGTAGCCTCAAGAGATATCGAGGAACATTTTACTCACGTAAAATTACTACTCGAGACTCTAGCGAATTACGGCCTCCAAGTCAACAAGGCGAAGTGTCAACTGGCCCGCACATCTGTCAAATTCCTTGGCCACATCGTATCGCCTAGCGGAGTAGCACCTCTACCCGAGCGAACGGCCCTCATCGCTAAGTTTCCTCGCCCTACCACGGTACAAGACCTCCGTACGTTCCTCGGCTTGATAAATTTTTATCACCGTGCGATACCTCGTGCTGCCGCCACACTCCGACCACTGATAGACATGATCCCACCCGACGCTCGGAAGAAAGATAAACGTCTACTTCAATGGTCCAGTAACGCCGAAACAGCATTCGAAGAAGCAAAACACGTCCTCGAACGAGCAGTAACATTAGCGCATCCAGGCCCCACACAACCACTAGTCCTACACACGGACTCCTCGGACTTCGCCGTCGGCGCTGCCCTCCACTTCCTAGACGGTGACCATCTTAGACCACTAGGATTTTTCTCAAAATCCCTCAATCAAGCACAAAAGAATTACAGCACGTTCGACCGAGAACTCCTCGCAATATACCTCGCCGTAGTACATTTCCACCAGCAAATAGAGGGACGTACACTAACCGTGTACACAGATCACAAACCTCTCACCACAGCCCTTACTACACAGTCGAACACCGCTCCTCCGACCAGACTCCGTCACCTACGATTCATATCAGAATTCACCACGGATATAAGATACGCCGAGGGATCTTCAAACGTCATCGCCGATTATTTGTCCCGTCTACCACCCACAGAAAATAACACTGGCCTAGACACACACGCAGTCGACAAATACAGACCTCCCTTCTCAACAAGAGAACTCATCGAAGCCCAGTCCGCCGATGAACACACCCGCGAGATGAGCCTTCAAAGAAAAATGATCAACGGGTACGAAATCTTCTGCGATTTGTCAGATTCAGCACCACGACCGTATATACCTACATCTCTACGGCTCCCAGTTTTCCGGCACATACACGGACTATCACACCCGGGAATTAAAGCCACCACTGCCCTGATACGCGCCCGATATTATTGGCCAAATTTGACCTCCTCGGTTCGCCTCTTCACACGCGCCTGCCCTAGCTGCAACCGGGCGAAAATTACCCGGCACGTTCGAGCACCCCTAGGTACCTTCCCGGAATCAACGCCGCTCTCACATCTACATGTTGATATCTTCGGACCACTTCCACCCTCTAGATCATATAAATTCGTCCTCTCGATGATCGACCGAGCAACCGGATGGTTCGAATGCGTCCCGCTATCAACAATAACAACAGAGAGCATAATCAACGCCCTTCACGATAACTGGATCACCCGATTCGGGTCCCCGGCACACTTAACCTCCGACCAAGGAACTCAATTCACATCAAACACTTTCCGCCTATTCTGCGAAAAAATGGGGATAGAGCTACATCACACGAACACATATCACCCGCAAGCCAACGGCCTCGTGGAGCGCCTACACCGTGTCCTTAAGGACGCTATCATCGCTACCTCGACGTCAAAAACCTGGGCATCGGACCTCAACGGCCTCCTCCTCGGCCTACGCAACAGGCCCGGCCCCGACGGCTACTCGCCTTCACAACGACTGTTTTCGGCCACTCCGAGGCTTCCGGGGGACCTGTTCACACAACAACCACCCACTACGGTGCCACTCCTCACACATGACTCCTACCGAAGATTCGCAGAAGCCTATTTGCCGAACACGATTCAACGAGCGACACACATATACGTAAGAGTCGATACACCGAATGGTAAACTCGACCCCCCTTACGTAGGACCTTTTCGAGTTCTCACAAACGATGGGAAGACTATTTGTTTCGAAAACAATGACTCTACAACACCAACAGTCTCCATTGATAGATGCAAGCCGGCTCCGCCTCCCTCAGCTGTGATTGGTCAAGAAAGCTCGCTCCCTATTGGCCAACCTAATTCATCCGCGGATTCCGCGGGTATAAAACGCGAACCGCGACCCGCGAAGGTCATTCACTCTCACGATGGCACCGAACACGCCTTCCAAAACCATCTCGAAACAGCAGCTGTTGAAGGACCTCACGCTGACACCTTCACCTCCGGGCCATCAAGACTCGCCAACAAAGAGAAGAAAGACGAAGCCAGTACTCCCGGGGAGGTGTCCCCCAACCACCACGATACGAGAAGCAATGGCGATCACACGGTTCAACGCAGCCCCGATACAACCTCGGCCATCCATCAACCAGATGAATCAGAAGATGAAGCCACCACAGGGAATCACCCCACTTCACGCCAGCGACCCGCAGGACGCCGCGGGATACCCTTAATGACCTACACGGCCACTCACAGGCAGACCATCACGCTGATGCTCCCGCCTTTCGCCGGGAAATGCTCCGACTGCTGCACACACGGCTGCCGCCGCCCTCAGCTCCAGAGCATCGGGATACAGGTGTCCCCCGACACCATTACCACTGGGACCCAGGCGACAAACAACAAGACGGAGCCACCAACCGCTGCAGCCACGCCGCAGCTGAGGCCCACTTCACCGATTCCAGCACCTCTTGCATCGCCGCCCCGAAGGACCACGCCTGTCTGCCGCACCTCTCAGAGGTCTCCCAGACGCTACCCCCGACATCACCAGCGGAACCACCTCCAAGCACGCTCCCACTTACGAGCACGCTCCCGGATCCCGCACCGCAGCCGCCGCTAATGCAGGATGAAACCGCACCGGCATATCAAGACAACACGCAGCCTCTCCTACCTTCACCGACGCCTCAACACGTTTCACCGTCAAGAAACACATTTATAATTGCAGTATTTAACTTCAATTCTGGGGGGAGCAGTGTAGTGATCGGCTGCTCCCTACCTAACAATGTAACTAGCGTCACATAAGGTATAAGCCGCGTCTTGGCGGCTTCCCGGAGCGGGGTTCCCCTACCCCCCTCCGGGTCTGTAACCAGGGGTATAAAAGGCGTTGTAATTATCTAATAAACATGCATTCATCAAGTCACAAACCGACTACCTAGTCTCGTGTACTTCTTCATAGCTTTAGCTCCCGCTGGATCATCACAATTATTATACCGCCTGTCTCTTCTGTTCAAAAGGAACCAGTTCGTTTTTTCTAAGAAATACATTCCTACTTGTAGGTTCATATTATTAATATGGGTGTCCACTGACGAAGGGACACTTTTAAAACATCAAAACCGACTCAGTAATCCTTCAGATAGACTCTAATAACAATTCAGATCATTGCTTTCAATAAAGCTAGGTTTCCAGACTTTGAACTGCTAGATTCGCGTTTCCTCCCACCGTACGCCGTGACATGCGGTGACATGTCCAAGTATGACCCCTGTATCTGTTGGGCGAATCCTTCTCCACTCAAGGGGGCGAGGCAATGAGCCAAGTAGAGCCAAACGATCTGGTCGAATATGCCGATACTCTCACTGGAGCACAGCTGCTCACGTCCGCGACGCTGGCAGGGCAGTCGGACGAAAAGCCCCAGCCTGGAATGGCTATTACTTCACATTTTTGATGCCATTCTTCGTCAGGATAATAATATTATGAGTCTATGATCATGCAGAGCTTAGGATACGATAAAAATCAGACCATCAAACCGGACCCCCCCCCCCCCCCACCCACTCAAAGCCCTCCCAACACTTAGGCGTACGAATTGCTTGGTCGAACAGACGCAGGTTATATAATATACAATAAAATTACCATCAAGAAACAATTTTTTGCGTTATTTTGGTTTATTATTTTCAATACCTACCTAATGAACCATTGAAATCGAGCATGAAAAAAAAAAAATTCTAACCCCCCTCAAAATTTGATGGTTTACGTTTCAAGGTATGTAGAATCCGAAAATGCAATAAAAATATTTCTGTCTATCCGCCGTACGCCGTACTGACCACTTTTCTTAGTTACCATGAAACAAAATTGATGAAATTCGGGTTATAGGTTCCGTTTGGGGTCTAGTTGGTCCTCGAAGCTCGACGTTACTGACAGTCATCTCTAAGGGGTTCGAAATAGTTCATTGACATTTTCAGAACGCCGTAGCTCGAAAACTTTCGACAGAAGGGTATGGGTTTTTTTACGTTATTGAATTTGTCTTGAGCTAAACAATTTTTTGAGACCACCCCGAGCATTGTACGTCCAGCCGTTCGTGTGCACCAAAAAGCTTCGTCAACACGATCGTGAATCAAACGGTATAAATCCGGCTCAGATAATCATCACTAGGGAGCACCTGATTATAATCAAGTATGGCTGTATGAAGTCGAGTTGGTTGTTCTGCGATATTATTTCATTTGACAATTGATGGACTATTGGATTTTGTTGGTAGGTACTAGCGAAACTTGAACAAACGTTGAAGTATTATTGATGGGTAAATTATTTCACGACAAATTATTACACAACGGTTCATCTACCAAGAAGGAGCTGGGTTTTGTTGATCGGTACTTTTGCAACTTGAACACACGTTGAAGAAGTATTGTTGATGGGTAAATGATTACACAATGGTAAATAATTACACAACGGCAAATTATTACACTACGGTAAATGATTACATAACCGTAAATTATTTCACAACGGTAAATTATTACAGAACGGTAAATTACAGAGCTCTTCACAATATGGCATTTATTTTTGTGAAATAGGGCCCTAAAAATATGGCAATATGGCACTTATTTTGGCCCAAATATGGCACTTATTTCTCTTAATATGGCACTTATTTTTCGACCCTCTCCGACCACCCCAGCTATTCCGAGTAGATAATAATATCACAACATACAAGTTATTTATGCTAAATAATTAATTTTATTTACAGTACAAATAATTTATTATTATTATTATTATTATTATTATTATTATTATTATTATTATTAAGTATTATTATTATTATTATTATTATTATTAAATAACAACATCAGGTGTGCTGCAACGCTAACCATTGAAAACCCCAGCCGTCGATTACTCAGAAGGTATTTCATTTTTGGGAAAGTCCTCTCCACATCAGCTGATACTGCCGGGGTGTATTTCATAGAGAGGACATCAGCAGGTTCCCAGCCTTCCTTCAGAGTGGCTTCCTCACCAGACAGAGTGGCGACCCGTGGAAGCACCTCATTCCAAAAGGGTTAGAGGCATTAGTAATCCCTCTACACTAATGGCCTCAGGGTTCGAGAAACCTCATGTCATTAAGAAATTTTCACTTCAAATTTTTTTTTAAATTTTGTTGAAGGAGTTTGGCGAAAGAAAAGCAAAACATGGCACAAACATGGCTTTTTCCCAAAAATCGGCCGAATATGGCATTTTACAAACAAATCGGCAGAATATGGCATTTTACAAACAAATCGGCAGAATATGGCATTTTACAAACAAATCGGCATAATATGGCATTTTTTTATGGCGCCATGGCAATATGGCATTTGAAGGGCTCTGATTATTACTCAACGGTTCATCAACCAAGAAGGGGCTGGATTTTGTTGATCGGTACTTTTGCAACTTGAACAACCGTTGAAGTATTATTGATTGGAAAGTTATTACACAACGGTTCGTTATACTTTTTTACGGTTTTAAATAGTTCTCGAACTTGGGAGTTTTTTAAGACCACCCGGAGCATTGTACGTCCAGCCGTTTGTTCACAGTAAGGCCCAGAAGTTGGCACCGACAGGCATTTCCAGTAGGAGGGTGAATGAAATTATATACATTCAGCCCAAATATCATCACTAGGGGCGTGCTAACAATCGGGAATTGGCACGAGATCATCATTGCTAGGGAGCACCTGATTATATTCATGGAGTATGAAGTCGAGTTGGTTGCTCTGCGATACTATTCCATTTGAAAACGCTGCAAATCCCTGCACAACGGTTTATTATTTTGTACAGAATACCCTTCTGTTACATATCACAGCTCTCTGTATAGATAACCCGTCTAAATAATATGTACTAGTCTATAAATATTATGTAGATCGTAGACCCTCCATAGGTTAGTACCTAACCCTGTACTCGTTACTAGGTACCTATCTAAATCACGAGTTAAATTTTGTTAAAATAATTCAATCGATGACAAGCAGTAGGTAACTAAAAGGGCAAAAAGAAACGAGAATAATGAAGTTCTGAAAGAAAATTGTTGATGAGGAGTGAAATACATAGATGCCCCTTCTGCGTAGATCACTGTTTCCTTGGTCAATACCTACTCTCCAGCCCCCCCCCCCACCCCCCCCCCACCCAGGACAGCCCTAAATCGTGTACTGGAGCCGGCACGGGAATTACAGTTTCATAAAAATGCGCGGGATTCAATAAAATTGAATCATTAATTTTTTTTGTTATTCATGAAGTAGGTATATGGTAAATAATAAACCGCTGTCTAAGAAACCGCTGTCATAAACCGTTTTGTAATAATTTACCAGTATATAGGTTTTCCAAGTCAGATTGAGAATTTTCCAAATCAAATAGAGAATTTTCCAAACCAAATTGAGAACTTTCCAAATCAAATTGAGAATTTTCCATTTCTAATTGAGAATTTTCCATTTCTAATTGAGAATTTTCCAAATCAAATTGAGAACTTTCCATTTCTAATGACAAAACTACGAACAGTGATTATCCGCTAGTATTTATCAAAGAAATCGGAAAACAGGTAAGCACCTACAAAAAAAAATGTACCTTGGTAGGTATCACATCAACCGAATTGCCCACTTATCTACATATCATACATGGATATTATCATACGGCTTTCCAAGGCAGCTGCTGGAACTCCACTTCACTAAAAGTGCCGTTATTTAATTTAATTTTCAATATATATATAAGATATGAATTTTAATGGAAGTATTTCAATTTGTGCACTTTTTCATAATTTTAATATGCACTTAAAAAACGCTGCAAAGTCCTTGTCACATGTGTTTATTATTCTATTGGACATACCTACAGAAATGCTGGCTGTTCATTTATTGTTAGTACTTTCATGCGAAATAATTGAAATAGCTATTTCTGGTGGTTTCTACCAATTTTGGCCCCTAAAACTTAAATTAGGTGGTACGCTCCTTTTTTTTTCAAATTATCTTTGATCATTGGTAGTGCCATTCAATCGTCTTGATCCACGTGTTGAAACTCTTCCTAGTGCTATTCTACAAATTGATGGTGATTTCAGACGATTTCCCAGGTTTTTGACTCATAAAAAATCAAATTTGGGAGCTGAACATCTGGTACAACCTCAATTTTCCACTCCTTGGTCAAAATCGACTTCATATTCGGTCTTCTCGTCCACAAAAACATGGAAAACGATACCTCAAAAGCTCATTTTACTAACATGTTACTAAAACACAGAAAGTAGGTACCTATTTGTATACACATTTTCACTCATAACACCCCTGGGTATATTCCGATCGGGCTCCAAAGTTTTGGGACACAACTAGGGCCCAAATGGAGCATGTGTGCGAAAGAACGAATTTTTTAGACCGAAAATGAGGCCGGTACACGTGATGCGGCGTACGGCGGACGGACATTGCATTTTTGGAATCTACGCACCTTGAAACGGAAAAGAAAAAATTTTGAGGGGGTGTTATAAACATTTTTTGCTGAGCGAATACATCGGTGTATTATTCACAGAATAATAAACCAAAAATGAATAAATCCTTTTCCATCTTGCATTACTCATCTTTTTTGTCTCTTCTACAAAATATACCTGTGTCAAAAAAGTTCTGAGTTCTCAATTTGATTTGGAAATTTCTCAATTTGATTTAGAAAGTTCTCAATTTGATTTGGAAAGTTCTCAATTTGATTTGGAAAGTTCTCAATTTGGTTTGGAAAGTTCTCAATTTGATTTGGAAAATTCTGAATTTGATTTGGAAAATTCTCAATCTGACTTGGAAAACCTATAGATGCCCCTTCTGCGTAGATAACGGTTTTCCGTGGTCAATGCCTACCCTCGTGCTCCCCCCACGAAAGCCCTAAATCGAGTACTGGAGCCGGAATTAGCTTCGTAAAAATGCGCGGGATTCAATAATTCATTAATAATTACTTGTTGTTATTCATGAAGCATAAAGTTTGCTCAAGTTGCAAAAGTACCTACCTATCAACACAATCGAAAAGAGCCATCATTTTTCAAACGAAATAATATCACAGGACGACCAACTCGAAGTCATACAGCGATCCGTGATTATAGTCAGGTGATCCCTAGCAATATCTGGGCCGGATTTATACCTTTTGATTCACGATCATATTGACGAATAGAAGCTTTTCGGGGCAAACGAACGGCTGGACGCACAATGCTCCGGGTGGTCTAAAAAAATTCTTTAGTTCAAGATCAGTTTAAAAACGTTTTAAAAAAAACCACAGTCATGCAGCATGGCTATAAGAGCGAATTTTCGAAGTTTTCGGCATCTTCCTCCTCCGCCTAAAATTTTCTGAAAATTAATTTTCGGCCAATGTTTTCCCAACTTGATACCATACAAAATTAAAACAGGAGTAGTTTTACGCAAAGTAAAATTTGGTGTGGAAGGAGGGGGAGGGGGAAATCAAAAATGTTTTGAATACCAGAAGGGTAGGTATTGGGTACGTAACAAATTTTTTGTTCCATTTTTTGCCGAGTAACACCTCGGTTAGTAGATTTTCCAACGCTGAACACGATGGTGAAGTCAGAATTGCGATATCCCATTCCGTTATCAGATTAGAGCAGACGAACCAGGAAGAACATCTCAAGAAATAACCACGTTCCTTCATCTTCAAAGTGCTCCAGTTTGAGAATGGAATGAGATATCGCAATTCTGATTTCACCATCGTGTTCAGCGTACAAAAACCTTTAAAATGAGGTGTCACTTGTCAGACGTTTTCATTTTGGGAATTTATGGGTAATTTTCCCCCCCTAAAACCCCCCAAAACTCCCCCTTAGAGTGACCCGATTTTGCCCATCTTCGAACTTAGCCTGTCGATTGCCAAGACAGATTTTTCGTGCAAATTTGAACTTTTTATCTCAATTCTTTCGAGAGTTATCGTCTGGAATGACACATACATATATAAATATATATATAAATATATATATATACATATAATTTTTGGTGTCTTTCGGCAGGGAATTCAGGATGGTCTGAAACGGATTTTGGTATAAAAATCTTTCGGAAATTCGAGTTTTAAAAATTTTGGACCGAGAACAATAGCTTCCTTTTCTTCGAAAATTCGCTAAAAACATGTCCTTCTATTGAAAGTTTTCAAGCAACGGCGTTCTGAAAAGTTCAACCCCTATTTTTCACCCCTTAGAGATGACTGACAGTAACGCCGAGCTTCGCTGACCAACTAGACCCCAAAACGGACCTGTAAACCAAATTTCATTAATTTCGGTTCGTGGTAACTAAGAAAAGAGCGAAGTAAGGGGTGCGGTGTACGGACAGAATTTTTTTATTCGATTTTCGGAGTCTACGTACCTTGAAACGCAAACCATCAAATTTTGAGGGGGGGGGGGGGGTTAAACTCTTTTTTTTTCATTCTCCAAAGGTTCATTATTGCAAATAATAAACCAAAATCTACTTACCAACAAAATCCAAAATAACTATCTTTCTTTAAATGAATGATAACTCGGAACACCAACTCGATTTCATAAAGCCATGCGTGATTTTAACCAGCTGTTCCCTATCGATAATATCTGGGCTGGAGTTATTTATACCGTATGATTCATACGCATGTTGACGAAGCTTTTCGGGGAACGAACGGGTGGACGCACAATGCTCCAGGTGGTCTAAAAAAATCCTCAAGTTCGAAATCGATTTAAAAATATGTCCATTGAAAGTTTCAAGCTACGGCGTTCTAAAATGTCAACTCCCATTTTCACCCCTTTTTTGCTTCCGAGGCTGCGAAGCAGCGGAAGCCTTGTGTTCACTTTCGTGAGCCAAAAAATTTTTGTCTTCAGAAATCAAAATTTCCACTTGCATTTTGCGTTTCAAAGCCTACTGAACAAATTTGGTTCCGTGTCTGTCGGTCTGTGGGTCTGTGAGTCTGTCTGTCCGCATTTCCTTGTTACAGCCATAACTTCCACGATTTTGAATTGATTCAGCTCAAATTTTGAGGGATGGTGCGGATAAGGCCCCTTGAGGTCCCATACAAATTTCAACATGATTGATCCAGCAGTACGCCCTGCGCATGCGCTAACGTTAAATTCAACAAACACGCATAACTTTCACAATTTTGATTCAATTTCGCTCAAATTTTCAAGGGTTGTTTGGACAAGGCCTAGTAAGTTCCAGTATGAATTTCAGCATGATCGGACCCTCGGTGCGCTCTGCGCATGCGCTGGCGTGAAATAGATTCAATTTCCTTGTTACAGCCGTAGTAACCAAAGATTTCACCCAATTTCAATGTAATTCTCAGGGATTAAGCGGGTAGGGCCCATTGAGGTCCCATATAAATTTCAACATGATAGAGCCAGCGGTTCGCCCTGCGCATGCGCTAACGTGAAATTCTTCAAACACGCATAACTTTCGCAATTATGTATAATGGACGTAATGTATTATGGACGTAATGTTATGTAATATGTATATTTCATGTAATGTTATGTAATGTTATGTTATGTAATGTAATGTTATGTAATATGTATATTTCACGTTATGTAATGTTATGTAATGTAATGTAATGTAATGTAATGTAATGTAATGTAATGTAATGTAATGTAATGTAATGTTATTTTGCTTCCGAGTCTGTTCTATTTTATAATGGGTCACTCTGATTGTGACGAGGAAGCTCCTGTGCCATCACCTTGGCAGTGTATTTCCATTTGTAGAGCTGGTCTTCGAGGATCAACTAGAGCCGAAATGAGACCGACAAACTAAATTTCATACATTTTGGTTCATGGTAACTAACTAAAGTGCGAAGTACGGGGTACGGGGTACGGCGGACGGACAGACATATTTGAAATAGTTTTGGACATAATATTGAAATGATTGAACGTAGGTAATGAACAAACAAAAACTAGGTGTCACCCAGATAAGAGTGTCATTGATTAGTGAAAACTGATCGTCAGCGATGTACATAATATCGTTGTAGCGAGAAAGGCTCTTGGTTTCGGAACAAAAACAGACTGATGCCGAATTAATACTCGCGTTGATTAATGCTCCCACGCCCCAAGATAATAAATCATTAGCCCTGAAGTTCGTCGGGTAAATATTTATCAAGAGGGAGGAAAGAGGAGAGAAATTCGAGGGTTTGCGAGCCCTGGACGTTCATAGGGAGGTCGGGAAGCGATAACGGCGAATTTGTTATGGAAATGTTGCTTCATGGCAGCCCAGGGGTAGAACGCCCATTGTCTTCGGAAGCCGCTCCAAATGTCCTTTCTGCTTCCAGGTATGGCGGTCAGCAGTTGCGGTCATCCGCAGCTCTTTGTGCAATCCCCAGCTATATTAGCTACTCTAAGCGCAACTTCTATATTGATATGACGCGACGGTTTATTGCCTTTTATACCATTATTACCAGTTCCGCCACAGGATCACCATCACACTGGACTTGGAAGGAATCATACAGGTCATCCAAACATTCCCACCGTTACCAACAGCACCAAACTTCACCATCTTCGGCGACGCACAGACAGTTGGGAAAGTGAAATATGTAAGCATTTATCACGCAACGTGATCGTAATGCTGCTGTGGTAAAACATCAGTGTAAGTGCTCTTTCCCCTATGACACGTGAAAATCCTAATGACGTCGACATGACAAAGCTTTGCAGAAAGTTACAATGCCTCGGCACAAGGTATAGGCTATCAACAATTCATGTGAGTCCCATATGACGTCACACGTTCATCCCTCCGGTGCCAACCAGGAATAAAAAATTAAAGGGCGGGAGACCATAATAAATTTCCCCCGGGAACACCGGATGAAAATGTTCGGCTCCTGTATAATGCGAAAGCCAAGAGGGGAAAAATCCACTCGCAATTCAATTTATGCGTACGAAAAATGATCGCGGTGTTTCTTAATGAAGCGGTAAAAGTTCTCGCTATAATAAAGGAAGAGATATTTTCAAGTTTTGCGCCTGAGAATTCATTAGGCTCATCGATCAAGCGTTTACTCAAAGGAATGGGGCTATGAACTGTAAGTTTCACGACATGGCATAATACCAGGCTTACAGTTTACACGCACTTCTAGGTAGATTCAGGTCAATACCTGAATTAGTAGGGGCGTTTTTCGGCAATCATCGTTTCATCACATGGCTCGTTACATCACACTTTTTCACGGTATCAGAACATCGGTCTGTTAATCGCACATAATATTTGAACCGCACTGACATTCGCTCACTGAGTCATGCTGAAAATGTTAGTATTTATCTTGGGTATTTACCTTACCTTCAGAAGCCCATATTACGGGGGGGTGGGGGCTTGGATTCTGGGGCAATTATCGGATACATAATCGGGAAATGCGAAGTCGAAGTAAGAGCGTCGCCGATCACGTCCGCGAACACATCAGCAGCGAAGTAGGAGAGACCGAAAAAAGGTCGCAGCTCCAGTAACCAATGGCAGAATTTTTTTTTAAGATACTATTTTGTTATGTGTGCGAATGGAAATGGCCCATTCTCACATCTTAGCAATATCTTGAACGAACCCAGCGTGAGAAACACAACAAAAAACATTTCCCGCTGACCGAACTTCCTGCCAGGATCAGCAAGAAAATCCGGCTGGGACCTTGAAGCCACGCGCCTGTGCCCAACTTCACCAAAACTATCCCCACTATCAACAGAGGTGATAAAAACCATCGAAGGATAGGAATCGACGCCTTTTCCCCAATAGTAATCGGAGACGAAGTTCTATCGCACCGTGGCATGAGCACACACGGTACCAAGTCCAAGTGCCATGCCAGGACGATCTTCGCCGTGGGCCGCTTGAGGAACGTAACGACCCCTCACTCTACATCCGTCACCCGAAGGAACTAGCCAGCCTCTCGGGATATCTGCCGCCTTCACACCACCGACTCGCCACACTCAAGGTAAAGCGAACTTTCCTACCGTTGCGCCTCTTACCGAGTACGAATCGCGTCGCGTGTGAGATAACTGTGCACTGGAGAGCTTAGGGACCCTTAAAGACTAATATTATAGCATAGTAATAGGTATAATAATAATAATAATATATTATAATGTGAGTTTGCACAATAATAAACCTAAGTGAATTACGATTTCAATAGTGCCCTTTCTCTCTCCTAGTGACACGTCATAGGCGGCATAATACATACTAGTAAGTGCTCGAACTCTCCTGTAGCTATCAGCTTCAGGAAGACAGACTAGTTAACGAACTAGAACAAATCGAGCACCTCACATTATGGTGCCTGATTTTTGTTTAATTTTTCGATAACAGGCCTGACCAAGATGAAATCAGGACTACCGAATCAGGAAACAACTTGCAGACGGCATCATGTCCTGCCAGTTCAAAACGTAGGGTTATAATAAATTGTGGGAGCAAAATTTAGTCAGTGAGCAGAACACAAGTCATTAAGAAACGTGAACATGGAAACATACTACCGTTCTGCATTATTTGTAGAAAAATACAGCAAAGGCAAGTGCGTTACAAAAACGCTATATCGCATTCCCGCCACGTTGCGCTGAAACAAGCTTCAAGGAAGACATCGTACACTGCTCGGATTACGACTGAGTGAGTGAACTCTCTCAAAGGTGCGTGTCACGAAGCGATAGATAAACAATGGACTCGTAAATGTGATGAAACGACAGATAATAACTGGACTCGCAAACAATGAAATGATGAATTTCATTGCGTTGGGAGAGGGAGAGGGAGAGGGCGAGGGAGAGGGAGAGGGAGAGGGAGAGGGCGAGGGAGAGGGTGAGGGAGAGTGAGAGGGAGAGGGAGAGGGTGAGGGAGAGGGAGAGGGAGAGGGAGAGGGAGAGGGTGAGGGTGAGGGAGAGGGAGAGGGAGAGGGAGAGGGAGAGGGAGAGGGAGAGGGAGAGGGAGAGGGAGGGGGGAGGGAGAGGGAGAGGGAGAGGGAGAGGGAGAGGGAGAGGGAGAGGGAGAGGGAGAGGGAGATGGAGAGGGAGAGGGAGAGGGAGAGGGAGAGATACATTAGGATGCAATTGACTACATCTTCTCGCGATTTAGAACAACTTAATTGTAAAATAAATACTTCTGTGGTGGTTTGACATGAATGAAGGTAGTGGTGAGGTTTGTATGAGAGTGAGAGTGATGGATGAGAAGGTGTTGGATCTAGCGTCTAAAAGTTTAACACCTATAGCGAAGCCAGGGAGGTTTCCACACTAAAGACGCTATAGGGTTTTGCCCAGTGGTTGCCACTCGTGGTCGGTTTTCACCGGACCGGTTCCACCATTCTGGGATATTTTAGGTAAAAGGTAAGGAGGCGTGACAGGAGAGAGAGAGAAAGATCCCAGAATGGTGGAACCGGTCCGGTGAAAACCTCAAGTCGACGACTTGAGGTTCGAGCGTAGAATGAAGAAACGGGTGAGAAAGGCGGGGTTTTATATGGCCCTTTCCACTCTCCCCCAGATCCTTCAAGGTCGTTCCCGACTGTTGAGGGATGGTGGGAAAGAGTAGAGTTTTGCCTGCAGCCGGTCACCTACGCATTCATCTGGTTTATTCGTGAAATCTTAATATGGGATACCGAGTGATGTTCTGGGAGGATATCACGACAACTTCAACAATTTTACAGTCATTTTTAAGGCTCGGGAAAGGAACTGGCAATTCCTTTCCATTCGTGTTTTTATTGAATGAAGGCCAACAAGGGGACACCTAAAATCCAACTCTCAGTTAACCTCTATGCTTCAGACTTGTAATGAAAAAAATTATTACACAACGGTTTATTATTTTCTTTTATAGAAAGCGTTTTGAAATGTTCAACCCTAGTTTTTACAACAACCCAAATTGCATTAAATTTGATTCATGGTAACTAAGGGAAGCGCCAAGCACAGCTATTCCCTACCTTCGCATGTACTTTTGAGTAGAACCAAATAATTACTAGTTCGGTAGAGCATACTCCCAGTATGTAGTATTACGAAAGTATGATCCAGAAATAGCTAAATTTATAGATCGATTTAATTTGGCATGATATTGTATCTAGCCATATTATAAAAGTAGGTCACCTAGAGGAAGGAAATCAGCTGGAAATTAAACTGGTTGGCGAGTCGGAAAAGCGAAATTGAATACAGTAGCCAGCAGAGTTATTGCTAGTTGCCCGTCTGCAGCCCAACGAGCCTTTAGGTGGCACGAGACTTTATTCAGTGCTCCTTGCACCTCTCAGCTCTTCTAGGCATATTTTATTTAAATGCGAGGTATGTGACGCTCACCGCTTGCCCCCTCCACGAAACCTCTCCATGAATATAAATATGCCCTCTTTACCGATTTGCGTGGAGAGAGGTTCTGACCTTCCGGTATCTTCCATCATTTGTGTAGTAGTCATAAAAGTATTTCACTAAAACCATTAGGTATTTAAATAATTCCCACTGTCATCTTTTCCGCTCTTGACTGTAAATATCTCCTGCAAAAATAACATTTACTAAGCAGGAAACGGAAAAAAAGCATTACTCCCTGCCTCTTCACTACAGTTGGCAAAAAAAAGCCTTGAAGTCACGCATAAGCCGAAAGTAAAATATTTTAGTTCTTTTCGATAAAGTAATCATTTCCACTCACAGTTTCAAACGCCAAGAACAGAGTTAATGAGGAACTTGCACCCATCTGAAATTCCGTATGAAACTTTTTACTGTACACTAGACCACCTACGGTTCACGAAAATGTTATCAAATATGGATAAAAATGCTGTTGTAATAATTAAAATCGAATATGAAAATCGGGAAAAGGGTAAACTGCACAAAACACTCTGTGATTGGCTGACGAGCGTGTAACGTCACAGTTCTCTTATCCCCGGTGGACAAGGGGGGTTTCCATGCTTATCATCAAGTAACAACTACGTTCATGTAACAAAATTCCTTTTCCTTATTTTCCGCGATGCTTCAACATCTTCTACACAACAGAAGTGACAACAACTCATTACCATACTGTGTAACAAAAATACCTCGAAGAAGAAGATGAACGGAACCAACAACCACACAAAAACAAAATTGGACGGATCGTGGATGCAGAAATCAGAAATGAACTCGCACAGGCCAAATGAACTGAGGCGGTAAGTTGAAAAACGACGCCTCAAAAGCACCCTTCACTTTATTTAGGTAATAATTTGTCCATTATTGTGAATTACTGTAGCATCAATATTGAATACAGCACGAAAAGTTGAATGAACAGCACTAAAAAGTCGCGAAAACAACCAACCATTCAGTAACGTGAAAAAAGATGATGGATCCAGACATACAGACACCAGAAATGTGACGCCACGCTCGGGGAGTGGGCGTCATATGGAATGTGGTCCAGAGGGGGTCCCAAAGTCAGGAAATGGGCAGGAGTAAGTGCAGCAGGTCAATTTGGGTGTGCTGACTGTTGGACTCTGACTCCACTAATCAAGCATCTGGTGGCAAGTCACCTGCTTGACAAGGCCAGAAATGTTGTATAGTTGAATCTTGTATTTTGTGTGTTATAATATATTAACTTTGCCGAGTCATATCACGAATCAAGTTATTTCAAGAGGAGACGAAGGAAAATCCAATTAATCAAATGCGAAATGCCTAGGAGACAGGATTTACCAACTTTTGGAGAAGGAAATGGCGGGAGTTATGCAGGATAAGCATTAGGGAAGACCAAGTTACCCATTCGCCAGCTCGACCCTGAAGAGGAAGACTGGGAATAGTACTTCTAGTATTTTGAGCTAGAACTGAAAGGAGCGGGGGTAAACGTGGGAATAGTACTTCTAGTATTTTGAGCTAGAACTGAAAGGAGCGGGGGTAAACGAGGAAAGAGATGCGAATGGCTTTGCTAACGAAAATTGGGTCTAAAATGTTCAAGCTCCTTGCCGACCAGTTCCGACCTCGCCGAGTCGGTGAGTGCCAGTATACCAAACTAATCTCGGTGATAGGAGGTGATTTGAGGAGTATCACAACCTACAGAGTAAAATTCTCTCTTAGAAAACGACGTGAAGATGAGAAGGTGAAGCGCTTCATAAGCGACTTGAAAGCGTCAGCGGGGTGCTGTGCGTTTGGCACCTCACTCTCTGAAAGAGTGCGGGACCAAATTATCCCAGGAGTAGACTCTTGAAACTCTGAATGTTGCGTTCCAAAATTCAACCGAAATGTGGAGAAGATGCTGGGTTTAGGCGCAACTCGATTCTTCTGCTTGGCTACTCGTTTCCTACACAGGAGTTGAATTTACTAGAGGCCATTCAAGAGTATAAACTACCCAATTGGTGCTTTGCACCAAGAAAATTGCTACCGTGATCAGAACAAATTATCTTACCCTTGACCTCTTCGGGATAGGAAGCGTCGAAAGGCAGCCAAGAAACCATCTGTTCAGAATGTCGAAACCAGCTCGAAATGGAGGGCTATTTTAACATGGTTAGGAACTATTGGTTGAGACCGGCCCTTGAGAAGAAATTGAAAAAGTATTTCATTTCGCTTCTTTGAAAAGTTTGTTGGTTAAGTTTCTAGACGGAGATTGCCATAGGTAATCATTATCAATTTTTACTCTCTCAATTATTGCTGCGACTCTCTCCTTGATGTTTCTGTTTGTAGCAGTGGTTTTGTACTTCTACGTATGCACCTTGGACCTTCTCTTCCTTTTATTTCCTTTTGTTTACACGAAGTTCGCAAAATAAAATAATTAGTACCTAGGTAGTTTAAACACTGCGACCCCCAGCATAAGTTATGTTAAAGGGGGTCGTAGCACTGGTGCCTTGTAAACATGAACCTACTCCATTTATAAATAAAGATGTTTAAAAAAAAGATAGAAGATGGAATTCTCGAATCCACAGCATATTTATAAAACTGTAATTGCCCAGGCGGCTCCAGTCAGGGCTTTCCTGGGGGAAGTACGAGAGCAGGTATTGACCACACAAAACATTGGTCTATGCTGAAGGGGCATCTATACAGGTAAATACAGGTATATACAGGTTCTTCATTTGATTTATGTGTTGGCCCTCTCAAGGGTTTAAAGTCATAGAAAACAGAAAAATAGCCACCTATTGAGATGACAAGTGTTCATTTTCCGTGTGTTGGAAATTGATCAAATAATAGCTGAATCAGGACTGAAGGAAAGAACGAGAAGTTTTCGAGTACAAAGTTCACCCAGGATATACCGTGTGATGTTAAATGCTGGGTTATAAGAAGAAGATGAAGAAAATAGAAATACCTAATAGCTGAATCTTGTTTTGGTAGAATTTTTTTTGTCGACGAGAAATTCTGTTAAATTATGAAATACTCGTATATCCGGTGAACGGAGACGGTAATGTTACAGAGAGGGGAACGAATAAATGGGTAATAAAGGAGACCCAAGTGTTATTCTGAGAACATTACAAGGAAAAATGGATACCGAGAATGGAGTCTGCAGAAATAATATCGGACGTTAGTCAAGCCTCGAATATGAGTGTGGTAGTAATGTTCCCATGTAATAGGGTATATGCCATCAGAATCCATCTTAGGTTTTCCGCCGTTGCGGCTCCGCCAGTGATAGATAGGCGACGAGGTAAAACGGTTTCTTGGCCATTCGTCAGATGGTAGGGGGTGGCCAGGATCAGAGAGGTGCCCCTGAAGGCACACATCTGCGTCGGCGGTTCGCCACAGAAGGGGTGCTGTCGATCACTCAGCTAAGCACAGGTGAGCCATTAGAGCCCCTGGTGGATCTCTCGTGGTCGTGTACGTTGGAAGTGTGGGCTTAAACCGTAATGACCGGAGGAGAGCTTGATGAAGGTCTTGAGTGGTATCCATGTTTCGTGCTTAATAGTGACGTGTTTCGACGGTATATTCAGTGTTTCTGGAAGATGAATGTGATACACCCACGGATAAACTTTGAGGCTCAATGGAGGCTCCCGGTGGGTTTGGAGCGTCCCGATACCTACGATCTTCAGGAAGGCAACAATTCGGAGATCCTTGATAATCCATTCCAGATAAATGAGCTAAGGAGGGTTCTGTTGAGATGTAAAGATAATAAAGAGCCAGGCCCGGACAGAATTTCCTACGAATTTTATAAAAACGCACCTGACGAGTTCCTGGAAAGACTTCTCAACCTGTATAACACTATATTCGAGTCGGGGAACGCACCCAGTGATTTTGGACTCTCCATCATCTACCCATTGCACAAGAAAGGCGATGTGAATAACGTTGAGCATTACAGAGGTCTGTCTTTCATGAACTGCATTGCAAAGCTGCTATCTGGTCTGATGGTTAATAGGCTGGAGGCTTTTGTGGTCTCCAATTCCGTGTTGAGCGAGTGACAGGCTGGTTTTAGAAAGGGGTATGGGACAGCTGACTGTGTTTTCATTTTGACCAGCCTTGCACACCTCAAGGTCCACTCGCCAAGTAAGAGGTTCTATGCTTTTTTCGTGGACTTTAAAGCCGCGTTTGACTGTGTGCGCCATGATCTGTTGTTTACGAGACTGAATGCGTTGGGGGTGAGCCGGAAATTCATTCACCTGTTGGGCTCTCTGTACGCAGAGGGGAGAGCAGCTGTTTGGAACAGAAAGGGCATCTCTGGCAGCTTCTGTGTGGAGAAGGGAGTGAGGCAGGGCTGCTTGCTGAGCCCCTTGCTGTTCGCACTATACATTGACGGCCTGCATGGTGTACTGCCACACGGGGCTGAGGCCGGTGACACGACCATAAAAGTTTTAATGTTTGCGGACGACATCGTCATCACTGCGGAAACTGTGGAGGACCTTCAGCACAATATAGACTCACTACAGGAGTTCTGTGACCAGTGGGCGTTGCAGGTGAACCTGGAAAAATCCAAAATAATGGTGTTTCGAAGAGGAGTGCTGAGAGCTAACGAATCTTGGGCTTACAGAGAGGCGCCGGTGGAGGTAGTTGGCTATTACAAGTATCTGGGGACCACATTGACTCCGGGACTCTCCTTTGCCAAGCACCTGCGGGATAGAGCAGCAGCGGCTAAGATGAGCATTGCAGTTGGGTACGGTTCATTCTTTAGGCTCCCCGGTGTCCCGATCAGCGCCAAATATGAGGTATTTCAGGCGGCGGCTCGCTCGGTTCTGTGTTACAATGCTCAAGTTTGGGGATTCCAACAATACCAGGAGGTTGAGCGGGTTTTCAAGTATTTTGTGAAAAGAATTTTCCACCTACCTCGAAATACTCCAGATTATGTCATATATCTTGAGACTGCAGTACTGCCCATGTTCTTGTTCACCCTCAGTCTACATGCTAAATATCTGCTCAAAGTACTGGAGATGCCTGGCAGCCGATTCCCCAGAGTGGTAGCCAGTGAAATTGTTAACCGTCGATTGTTTTAGTACAAGGGACTGAGGAGAATTTGTGAGCAGCATGGGTGCGCGCTGAGTGAGCGCTTTGAGGACCGGACTGAGTGGAAGACTCAGCTGGAGGAAGTGCAGGAGAAGGTGAGAGAGTCATGTATGGAAGTGACAAAGGCAAGAGCTCTCGCGTCAACCAGTCGCATGTACAGGTTTCTCGAAATGGATGTTCGCTGCATAGACCTGTCTGACAAGAAGCAGAAAGCGTCACTGTTTGTCTTGTGGTGGGTTTGCAGGGTTCGGGGCGACCTACTGAAGCTCAACAGTCGACCACACATGCCGCATGAAGAGGAAGGACACAACGAGAACTGCTCATTGTGCAATATGGGTGTACCCGAGGATCTCGAGCATTTCTTGGCAATCTGCCCCGCTCTTGCGGAATTTAGAGTTGCAAATTTTGGGACCCCCCGGCTTTCTCGGGATACCCTTATAAATACGTTAAATGGTGTGAACTGGCTGCCACTGGCTAGGTATTGCCAAAGGGCTTGGGGGTATAGAGCTGAATTAGTCCAGCATTTCAATTGGGGAAACACCTAGTTAATCATTATAATACGCTTACTAATTATAATACTCTTGATCTAATACTTACATAGTGAAAATAATAATATTAATGGGCATACTCTGACAGACGGGCGCAGCCCATAGTCAACATCCATGTAAATCATAATGTGAAGTTTGTAAAATTGTTATACTCAATAAAGCATGTTTTTCTTCTTCTTCTTCTTCTTCTTCACCCACGGATAAAACTTCTGCCATATGGTGTCTCAGTAGGTATAGCTACCTGACATTAGAATTGACGATTTTCTAAACAACCTATTCGCCACTTAAGCCACGAAGTATTTTTCGCAGATTTTGATTCTGCACGGTTAGACTCATCCTGGGATATGACACTATCGTCGACCCCACAAATTAAAACCCCAACGGTTTGAAACATCTTTGTGCTGGATATTTTATTAATTGTGCCTGCCCTGGCAAATGAAAAATACTCATAAAGAATTCCATCTTCTTTTTTTACATCTTTATTTATAAATGGAATAGGTAAATGTTTACAAGACACCAATGCTACGACCCCCTTTAACATAACTTGTGCTGGGGGTCGCAGTGTTTAAACTACCTAGGTACTAATTATTTTACTTTGCAAACCTCGTGTAAACAAAAGGAAATAACATAAGCAGACCATCAAATTAAAAGGAAGAGAAGGTCCAAGATGCATACGTAGAAGTACAAAACCACTACTACAAACAGAAATATCAAGGAGAGAGTCGCAGCAATAATTGAGAGAGTAAAAATTAATAATGATTACCTATGGCAATCTCCGCCTAGAAACTTAACCAACAAACTATTCAAAGAAGCGAAATGAAATACTTTTTCAATTTCTTCTCAAGGGCCGGTCTCAACCAATAGTTCCTAACCATGTTAAAATAGCCCTCCATTTCGAGCTGGTTTCGACATTCTGAACAGATGGTTTCTTGGCTGCCTTTCGACGCTACCTATCCCGAAGAGGTCAGGGGTAAGATAATTTGTTCTGATCACGGTAGCAATTTTCTTGGTGCAAAGCACCAATTGGGTAGTTTATACTCTTTGATGGCCTCTAGTAAATTCAACTCCTGTGTAGGAAACGAGTAGCCAAGCAGAAGAATCGAGTGGCGCCTAAACCCAGCATCGTCTCCAAATTTCGGTTGAATTTTGGAACGCAACATTCAGAGTTCCAAACTTATTGGACCTCACTTGCTGACATATGAGGAATTCAATACTGTCATCATTCAGATAGAGACAATTTTGAACAGCCGGCCTCTGACAGTCCTGTCAGTGAAATAACTTGATTCGTGAAATGACTCGGCAAAGTTAATAAATTATATCACACAAAATACAAGATTCAACTAAACAACATTTGTCAAGCAGGTGACTTGCCACCAGATGCTTGATTAGTGGAGTCAGGGTCCAACATTCCTCCCCCTCCACCTGGAAGTGGCGCCTTCCTCATCTGGTGTGCATGAACTCACCACTCCTGGCCATCTAGTAGTACCCTGTAGGACAACGGACCAGTGCGTTTTTTCACAGTGGCCTTAGTGAATGCTTTCTCTTCATTCTTCCTTTTTGTCCACACATCTGGTTTTGTAGGGCCTCTTCCATTTGTGCCCCGAGGTTTGGCTTCAAAAGGAATAATCGGGTTCGCGGTTCACGTCCAAACATCAACATTGCAGGTAAGCGGTTTGCGGAACTGTGGAAGGATGCCCGATAAGAAGAAAGGTACCTCTGCACCCGTGACTGTGACTGCAAGTTGCCTTCATTTCGTGATGAAACCATTCACTGCTTGAATGTTCTCAAAGCCCTTTCTGCTAAGCCATTTGTCCGTGGATGGCAAGGGGTTGACGTGATGTGCTTGATATTATGGCTGGAATAAAATTCATCAAATTCGTTAGATATGAACTGTGGCCCATTGTCAGAAACAATGACTCTGGGGAGGCCAATCCTAGCAAACATCTCCCCCAGTGCCGGTATGGTTCTAACAGCGGTATGCTCTTTCATGACCATGACCTCCTGCCACTTGCTAGTAGCGTCCACAACTACAAGCCAACTATGACCTTCAAATGCCTCTGCTAAGTCTATGTGAATGCGAGACCACACTTCTGCAGGTACATTCCACGAATAGACTGGTGATTCCAGGGTCCCAGGGTCTATTTTGCTGGCTGGCAGTACACGTTTTATGGAACTCCTCGATGTGCCTATCCATTCCCAGCCACCACAGATGCAACCTTGCGACAGACCTCATTGCAGATGAACCTGAGTGGCCCACATGCAAAATTTACTTCACCCCCTCTCGTAACGAGGTTGGGATCACTGACCATCCATTCCACAGCAAAATCCCCTCTTCAACCGACAGCTCCTCTTTCTTTTTAAAGAATGTGTGACGTTCGTTGTCCAAGGCTTTCTTCTGTGGCCATCCCTCTTGCACTCACCACATTACCTTTCTTACTATCGAATAGGCTCTTGAACGCATCCTTAAGAGCTTCTTCGATATTGCAATGTCCCTAAGTATGGTGTGTGCTATCTTCAACCCAAAATCGGCTTCTCCAGGCCCCATCTCGTCCAATGGCTGTCTCGATAAGACGTCTGCTGGAAAATTCATTTTGCCTGGTATATATTCAACAGAGAAGTTAAACTCTCCAAACATTAAGGCCCACCTACTCACTCGAGGCAACCCTGGGAAAGACAGCATTTTCGCCAAACATGTAGGCCAAAGGCTTGTGATCTGTATGGTGTACGAATTTCCTACCATATAAGTACCTTTCAAATTTCTTCACTCCATTTATAATGGCCAAAGCCTCCCTGACTATTACGGAGTACTTCACTTCTGATACATGCAAAGTGCGAGGGGTATAGGCAATTGGGCGCTCACCCCCATCTGGGAACCTGTGACACAAGACTGCCCCTATCCCTGTTTGGCTGGCATCAGAATACAAAACAAGTGGACGCTTTGGGTTATAATGCACCGAAGTGTCTGAGAATGTTAACATTGTCTTCAGCTGTTCTACTTTTTGGTCCAAGCCCATTTGGCACCTTTTTCAACAGGTTATGCAAAATTGCACAATCTCCTTGTAAGTTTGACAAGAACCGTTGATAATAATTAATACACCCCAAAAAATGATCGCAATTCTTTGACATCTGTGGGCACTCTAAGTTGCTTCGTTGCCTTGATCCTCTCTTCAGTTGGGTGTATTCCCTTCCTATCAAATCTATGTCCCAAATATATCACAGAATCTTGACTTACATTTTTCCAACAGCACTCACATTCTTGCTTTGTTTAGCCTGTCCAGCACAGTCTCTAACGGTTTCAAATGAGTTTGCCTGCCCTTATCTGTGATCATTATGTCATCAAGGTAACACTTGACCCCAGGTACTCCTTGAAGTATGATTTCCATTGTCTCTGGAATTTGGATGGGGCAGATCAGATGCCGAAGGGTATGGCTCTCCTCAACCTCCATATGTAGATAAGCATCTCGTAGATCAATTGCAGAAAACCGCTCACCTCCTGCTAACTCGGCACAGACTTCTTCGAACGTTGGTAGGGGATGTATATCTGTAGCAATGTGATTGTTAATTGTAACTTTGAAATCAGCACACAGCCTAATCTTAAGGCTTTGGGGTGATTACTAATGGTGAAGCCCACTCAACAGGCGTTGTTGCTGGGTCGATTGGCTCAATGATCCCCTCAGCTAACAGCCTCTCAAGTTCTTGTTCCACTGCTGCCTTCAGCACAAATGGAACAGGTCTTGGCCTAAACAATTTTGGTATTGCTCCTGGCTTCATTCTAATCTCAATTTTGTGCCCTACGATAGTCCCAGTTGCGTAATCAAAAAGACATGGGTATTTTCCAATCAACTCTTAAATTTCAACAGGAATTTCCCCTGCTCCTTCGTTCTTGGCAGATCTACCTTCCGAATTCTTCACTGAACAAATTTCCTCCCCTGGCGGCAATGGAAGGTTGAATTTCAACGCCCACTTCAAACCAAACAACGGTGTATCATGCTTGTTCACCAAAATAACCGGTAATTCCATTTTAGCGCCAAAAGCCTCGACAGTGACACAGCTTACGCCCTAAGTTTCCACCACTAAATCCGTATATGCGTGCAAATTAGGGTATGGTTCGAGGGCCGGTCTATCTATGTTCTCTTTCCACGTTCTCTTAGTAATGACTGACTGGTAGGCACCCGAATCAAACAACATTCGAAGTGGTCTCTGGTTGACCAGGACGATCAGCATTACTTCTGAGCCGTTCTTCGAAATCTGTCGGCATCCCAGCCCAGATCCTCCATCACTTTCGGATTCTGAATATTCTAGATCTACTGGGGCTTGAAGTTGATTCGCCCGCTCTTGTCCTCTTGCATCTTGTTTGCCATTTGACTTGACGATGGCCCTTCCTTGTTTGACACAAGCCATTGCAATATGATCTTTCTGTCGACACAAAAACCATTCCTTACCTAGTGAGGCCTATGATTTGGGGCACTATTAACGTGATTGAACTCTAGCCCTGCTGTTAACTTCACTAACTGAGATTGAGCATTTAATCCCCGTTCCACTTTTGGTGGTCCTTCTGCTTTTATTCTTTTGGGCTCAAACACATCAATATTTCGTTTGTGAACCTGCTAGCCCCTCCCACGAGGATTTACGATCTCACAATATCATTATTATAACTATCCTCAACATTACCCCCACATCATCCACTGTTTGTGGCTTTTTTTTTAAGAGAGTGGGCGTTGCTACATACCGTAGAACAGTAAGTTTTGTTATATACATAATCCAGAGTTGGATTCAGAATGCTCTGAAAAAGAAAATTTCTCAACAATCCACGAAAATTAACATTAAACATTTTGGACCCTATGCAATAAGGTATTTTCATTGAAAATTCGCTCATTTCCATCGAAAACTTACTAACAGGAACTATGGATTACAAATTTGTTCCAATCATTGGTTCCGGATTATTCTGCTTGTGAAGCACAAGAGGAACCATGTTATGAAAAGAAGAAAAATTATTATAATAACCGATATTGAAAACATTATTTTTCTCCACTCATTAGTTGGAAATGCGTGAAACGCATTAAAAATCTCATGGGTCAGAATAATACATGTGACTTTTTCAGCATAAAAGGGAGGGTAGCACAAAATTGTACCACTTAGACTTCTTCGCAATACCGAATTCGACGGAACTTGAATGTATCTATGTCTCTAGACTCTAGACGAAACAAAAAACAAAAACGTGGCACATACGGTTGTGTGATTCCGTTGTGTAAGCCGTTGAGTACTCAGAAACTTTTGAACATACGCTCGGGATCAATTAGCTGAACAACTAGATCTTCTGGACACGACAAACTTCCTAACGAATGGTGGAGAACTTGAGACGCGGGTTCAGGACGTCCAGATTGCGGTCTTCTACCTCCCCAGTTTCTACCAAGGGACGAAGTTGTGAGCGGGCAACGGCCCGGGAATATAAACGCTTTTCTCCCGACCGCGCTGGAGAACGCTCGAATGACCACGAAAGGGGATGAACGTTTATTTTGGGAGAAAACGTGATCAGTGTTGACAGTGGGAGGGGAGGGGCAATTCACTATCATCACCTTTAACGATTAACGCCACCTTTGCCTTTTATGGGTGTATAGTACCTCCTCTTATATGGGTTGGGAATTCGATCCGACAACCAACCTGAAAATTGCTTGTTTTTGTAATCAAAAAATTTCAAATGCCACTCGTTTCTTAAATGCTATATGGATATAACAGACATTAGTCTACAGCCCTTCGCAGCTATAATCAAATAGAGCGTTAAAATACCAATTTAAAGAATTCAAACCAAACCTTTCTTAAAACTAGCCCTATGAAAACGACATAGGTTTAAAAACGTAAATAATAGATTGAAAACTATCAACAAAGACAGTTTAGTTAACAAAGGGTAGTTTATATATATATATTAACGCAGGCACGATGTGGAAGGTTCCGATTTGCATTGCAAATGATAAGTTAACCGCTTTAAGCACGATTTTTGTGCAGTCGAATCAGGTTGATTACCGAAGTGCGAGGAATTGCAGTTGGGTTGATTGGAAATCAGGGAAATGGTTGACAAAGACTGCTACTCACCACTCTATTTTTGCAGAACTTCCTTAGATTAAAACGCTGCAAAGTCACATGGGTTTATTATTCTGTTGGGCATACCAACAGAAATGTTGGCTGTTCATTTATTGTTACTTTCATGTGCAATAATTGAAATAGGTATTTCTTATGGTTTCCACCAATTTTGGACGTCAAAAACACGAATTAGGCTCTTATATTGGTTTATTATTTTCAATAATGAACCATTGGAATCGAGCATGAAAAAAAAAAAAATCTAACCCACCACCCCCCCCCCCCCCCCCAAATTTGATGGTTTACGTTTCAAGGTATGTAGAATCCAAAACTGCAATAAAAAACTCGGCGCTGCGCGCCTCGGCGGGGGCTTCGCCCCCTGCACCCCCGGATGACTTCCGCTTAAAGCCTGACGGCTAAAATGTGGTGTACCTAACCCTTCAGGTTTTTGTCCCCCTCGCTGTATTATATAAGATCGGCTGTTTCTTACCTTACTTCACGCGCGGCTCATACTAGACTCCACCTTTTTTGTTTTTCAGTAAAAATATATGTATCACTTTATTCAATTCAATTTATTTCACAATTTGTGCCTCAAGGGCAGGTTGTGGGGGTGATCGAGTAAACCGCTTTGTATAATTAGGTAGGTCAGGTTAAAAAAACATGCTTTAGGCCCGGTTCAAAAAAGAGTGTAACCCTGGGGTTGAGGTTTACCTTAAGGTTTCCCAACCATGGTAACGAAAGTGGCGTTCAAAAAAATTCAGTAATCGATCATTAGTGCGATACATCGAAAACTTTACCATGGGTACGTAACCCCAGCTATTCGAGGGGTTACAAGAAGTTGACCATGGTTACTTTCAAACCGAAGATGGCTGCTCATTGTTTTTGGTTTTCCTATTTGCGCTGCACCGTTCAGATCCCGTACTATTTTGCGTTATTGTGGTAATAATGAACCGTTATAACTATTATGCGAGCGATGAGGATGATGACGGCTTCGTCGAACTAGGGCTAGTCGTAGAACCGAGAGGATATCGGATCAGAGCGAGACATCCCAACTTCGATGCCTGGAGTGAGAAGGAATTTTTCGATCGCTTCAGGTTGTCCAAGGAAGGAGTCGCGTTTGTTCTCGAAGAATACGCAATCAAATATCTACGGCAGAACGCAGGCAGTTCTGCACAACATCGCAATCATGTTAAAAGGAATAACTACCTGATGTTGACGACGGTAGGTACTCCGCATCTCTTGGATGAAATTATGTTTAATAACCCTGGCGAACTTGGCAGGGTTGAAGGGCGTGAAGACTTTCGTTCAAGATTCATCGCATATTTTGAATCATTACGTAGTGAATAGAAATATAGGTATCCTTGTTCCTAACACGTCTGAGTATCCTTGTTTACCCCCGTTTAAATTTCCATCAAACAGGTGCAACGCCGAATAAACGTACACCTAGGAGTTGCTACAAATCAATTAAAAAACATAGAAAGTATTTTTAGTAAAGGCAATATTTGTTGCTAGGATCGATTACTACAGCACTTGAAGAGTACGGATTTATTAATAAAAAATATCATGCTAGGATGAAGTCACGGGATATAGGTTTCTAGGTTAGAATGGGCAACAGTGTTGCCTAAAAGTTGCTTTATACGCCGATATTCCATGGAACTATATTATCCATGAATCAAACTTCATGGATTTATAGCGTCCATGAGCGGGTGGACGTGGATTTCTCGTGAAGTATCCATGGCTAAATTTCAAGTAACCAGGGTTACCCAAATAATCGATTCTATCAAGGTAACCTTACCTTAGAAAACTTTTTTGAACGCTCCTGCTGCGAACCCCAGGGTTACCGAAAAATCAAAAGTAGTATCAGGGTTAGGTAACTATCATGGTTACAGATTTTTTTTGAACCGGGCCTTAGCCGCGTAGTTTACTACAACCAAGTGACAACCAAACAAGCGTCATTGTTTACTATCCATTTACAACATTCATTTATATATTTATATTATGAAACTAGGATATAAATACCAAGAACAAATACGAAATACATTCGTGATAAATCAAGAGCTTTCCAACGAATGGAAAACGATTTTTGTCCGATGAAAATGAAAGAAGTTTCATTTCCCTAGCAACTACTCGGTTGTAAGTGAAATTCATTGTTAAAATACGCGCTACTTTTGTCTCACTATTTGGTCTCACTTTTTCCTGTCGCTTTTCGGCGGGGGGTCCCATCGCAAAAACCTGAAGGGTCAGGTTAAAATTCTGTCTGTCCGCCGTACAGCGTACTGGCCACTTTTCTTAGTTACCATGAAACAAAATTGATGAAATTCGGGTTATAGGTTCGTTCGGGGTCTAGATGGTCCTCGAAGCTCGGCGTTACTGTCAGTCATCTCTAAGGGGTTCAAAATAGGGGCTGAAATTTTCAGGACGCCGTAGCTCGAAAACTTTCGATAGAAGGGTATGGTTTTAACCTGACCGTTCAGGTTTTTGCAATGGGACCCCCCGCCGAAAAACGACAGGAAAAAGTGAGACCAAATAGTGAGACCAAATAGTGAGACGAAAGTAGCGCGTATTTTAACAATGATTTTCACTTACAACCGAGTATTTGCTAGGGAAATGAAACTTCTTTCATTTTCATCGGACAAAAATCGTTTTCCATTCGTTGGAAAGCTCTTGATTTATCACGAATGTATTTCGTATTTGTTCTTGGTATATACATCCTAGTTTCATACTATAACTACATGAATGAATGTTGTAAATGGATAGTAAACAATGACGCTTGTTTGGTTGTCACTTGGTTGTAGTAAACTACGCGGCTAAAGCATGTTTTTTTAACCTGACCTACCTAATTAATTATACAAAGCGGTTTACTCGATCAATATAACGTTAGCAATAGTAGTTGGGTACCTACATAATAATACGTATTTATAAAGTGATACATATATTTTTACTGAAAAACAAAAAAGGTGGAGTCTAGTATGAGCCGCGCGTGAAGTAAGGTAAGAAACAGCCGATCTTATATAATACAGCGAGGGGGACAAAAACCTGAAGGGTCAGGTACACCACATTTTAGCCGTCAGGCTTTAAGCGGAAGTCATCCGGGGGTGCAGGGGGCGCAGTTTTTTTACGTTATTAAATTTGTCTTGAGCTAAACAATTTTTTGAGACCACCCGGAGCATTGTAGTACGTCCAGCCGTTTGTGTGCACCAAAAAGCTTCGTCAACACGATCGTGAATCAAACGGTATAAATCCGGCCAAGATAATCATCACTAGGGAGCACCTGATTATAATCAAGGATGGCTGTATGAAGTCGAGTTGTTCGTTCTGCGATATTATTTCATTTGATAAGTGATGGACTATTGGATTTTGTTGGTAGGTACTTTAAAACTTGAACAAACGCTGAAGCATTATTGATGGGTAAATTATTACACAATGGTAAATTATTACACAACGGCAAATTATTAAACAACGTTAAATTATTACATAACGGTAAATTATTTCATAACGGTCAATTATTACACAACGGTAAATTATTACACAACGGTTCATGTACCAAGAAGGGGCTGGATTTTGTTGATCGGACTTGAACAACCGTTGAAGTATTATTGATGGGCAAGAGTAGTATAGGAATACCGATCCTGGACCACCGACTTCAATCTCTGTTAAAAATGTTTCTGACTTCAATCTCTGTTAAAACTGCTTTTGTGCTAAACCCTGTTAAAATGCTTTTCTGTTAAACCCCTGATAAAACTTTTCAACACAAAACATCAGAACACATTTTTTAACACAAAACATCAGAACCAGTGACTTTTTCATTTAGCGACTTGAATCCCTGGTAAAACTTTTCTAACACAAAACATCAGAACCAGTGACCTTTTTTCATTTGGGGGGTAAGTTAAAAGAATAACTTTTATAATAAAATGAGTAAAAGCGCATTATTACAAAAACTTAATTTTGAACAAACATACAATAAACTCTCAGAGTTGGTGATTGATAAGCCATACAAGATCATTGGTGGGGAATTTAAGAAAACAAAAAACGGTGGAGCTATTCTCCTCAACTTGGAGAACGATTTTAATGTTTATTTACCATCTCGATACAACGATATTTTAACTAAAAACGATTTAATTAAAATGGTTAAGGACCAAGTTAAAATCGTTTATAATGGTATGAAAAAATATAACGGAAAAGATATGCATGCTTTAAAATTCGTAGAATGACATGCATAACATCAAGTTTGTTTAATTATTAATTTTAATAAAAAAAAAATGTTTTATTGGAATTTTTCCACTAAAACAATAATATTATACTAAGTTGTTAAAATATTTTAATTTAAGGCGTTCATTTTTTTTTTTTTTCTAGTGAAAACATCAGAGGGAGCTAAATTTCGAAAATATCGACCCCTAAATAGTCCTAAATTTCGAAAATATCGAACCCTAGTCCAGACCATTAAAGGTGGACCCCTGGGGTCCACCTTTAATTCTTAAAGGTGGACCCCCTGGGGTCCACCTTTAAGAATTCAATTCAGACAGGAAAAGTGTACAACGAGACTCTACAAAAAACCTGCTAGTTAAAAGAAATAGAACTGCAAACGCTATCTACCGGCTGCTTGGCGAAGAGAGGCGAGCGAGAATGGACTGACCTCATTCGGCCTTGAAATACACTATCCAAGATTGTGGAACGTGTTTCTCCTTTCAACTGGAGTCTTGGTGCAGCGGTTATCGTATGCGCTTCTCATACAAGAGGTCGGGAGATCGCTGCACGGACAAAACCCGAGAATTTTTTTCCCTATATAATGAGGATGCACTTCCCTCGAGGTTTTAGAGGCGTTATTAGCTGATGGGCCCTTAAGCTAATAATTAATCTAATCCCACCTCGATGGAAGTGAGAGTCGACCTTATCATCAAAATCTCCTTTCTTAACTGTTCTGCTCTCAACATCTACTTAAATGCAGCAAAAACCGAAACTTCAACGAAACTGAAAAGCCAAGTTGAAATGACTCACGGAATTGAAACTCCGTCGTAGTCGTGAAGGTTGCGTCATTCAAAGATCCCCTCCTATAAACGGAGGTAGAGATCGTTCAGGAATGAATGCTGTGTAGAAGTTGAGAAGCCAGAGAATGTACGGTTAAGTTGGGACATTTTGCTGAAATTTCCTTTGATTTTTTTATGGGAATTGTACCGACCATATCTATAAGTGTAATCCATTTAAAATTTCGTGAGTTGTAATTCCTCGGGATAAAAAGTTCCTTGGATTTCCTCTCCGCTTAAATCTTTTATTTTATAAGTAATTGGATTTGTTTCTAAAATTTCGGTTATTTCAAAAATCTCTTTCGTCCAATTTGCTTCGTATTTGTTTGCAAAAGTTTTCTTTGATTTCGTAATTCTTACACGATTTCCAATTTTAAATTTCATTTTTCCATTTTTTCCACTCTTTTTGAATAAATATCTCAGAATTTCATTTTCATTTCTCGCATCGACTTGAGCAGGTGTCATTCCAATGGAACGATGAACGTCTTGTTTGTTGTACTCATTAACTAATTCCTGTAAAATATTTATCCAATTTTTATTTCTATTTATCTCGAAACGAATTTTCATTTTCCGATTTAAAGTTCTGTTAAATCTTTCGATGATTGCGGATTTTTCTAAACTTTCCGTGTGATACATTTTAATTTTATACTTGTCTAAAAGTTCTTTGAAAAGTCTATTTTCAAATTCTAAACCTTTGTCCGTGTGAAGGAGTTTAGGAGTAGAATGATTATGAGATTTTACATTTTCCAAAACATCTTTGAAAGCTTTTGAAACTACTATTCCGTTTTTCTTTTTCAATGGAACTGACCAAACGTACTTTGAAAAAGTATCGATAATATTCAACATGTAACCGAATCCGTTGTTTTCATTCTCGTATTGTTTCATTATAATCAAGTCTGCAGCCCAAAGATCATCTTTTCCATGAGTAACAATTTTCCTTTTCTGAAATTTCTTTCTAACGGGTTTATGTAATTCTTTCGCAAATTCTAACTTTTCGTTTTCAGGTAAATTTATAACTTCAGTTTCAGGAATTACGTTAGTTTCCTCATTCGGATTTTTTATGAATTTACTTTTATTAGTTTTACATTTCACACATTTAGCAGCAATTCTCCACCTTCCGTTCGCAGTTTGTACAATTTCCGCGTTTATATTTTTCGTTCGTTTTTTACATTTATGACAATAAATTTCATCCTCCATGTTTTATTTAAGTATACCGAAAGATTTTTTAATGGAGTGAACTCCATTAAAAATAAACCTTAGTATCTAATATTTAAGCTACTTCTTGTCTGATCATATTTTTAGTTGGATCGTAAATTAAATTTGTCTTACTTACAATGATGACGTAACAAGTAGTACCTTCTGAGCTACCTGATGCTGCTGCTACAGTTTTATTGAATTCTACGTGAAGTATCAAATTACTTTTACTTTGAGATACGTTTTGAGGTTGATCCGACAAATCGATGCTATAAATTGGATAATCCCTTTTGTAAAATTCTGGTTCGATGTACGGAATTGATGGCTTGGAACTCATTGATTTTTTGAAGTCTAAAAACGCGTTGTACGCCAGAGAATAATCATTTTCATCGAAATCCAAATCTTGATTTTCCTCTGGGTATCTTCTACCTCCTAATTCGATCCAATAATTTCTTACGTCTTTATGATCGAATCTAGAATTGTCCTTTTTCTGGTCGTTTGACGCGTCAGTTTGAAAAACTACGAAGCACCATAACGGATTATGCACGTTTCTGTAAATATTCGTAATATCGAACATTAAGGTTTTTCCTGTAACGTTTTTATGTTCTATGCACTGCCAACTTTTGAATTGAAATTGGTACGGCACGCTTCTAAGTTCTGCAATCAAATTAACTTTAGATTCGTTTTTATATTCAATCACTGGAACTCTCAAAACAAAAGATTTTATCTCCACAACTCCATCACTAGGCATAATCGAGGATTTATCCTTATCCTTTAACCAAACGTGAATAATGTTATTATCGCTGTTTCGAATAAAAATTATTTCAAAACCTCCCTTGAATATTGGAACGGTTAAATCTTTGAAAAAACCCAAACCTAAATCACCGAGATAACCAACTGCACTGAAATGACCACCCCCTATTGCATTCGTATTAAAACCTGAATTCTTAACTTCCCCATTATAATTCTTAGGGCCTGCAAAAGTGACAAAACCCTGTACCAAGCCAGAAATGCCCGGATTCTCAATTTCATCTACTACAACATTGTGTTTTTTCACTTCTACGCTCGAAAACATTTGACCCATGAAATTATCTACCAACATGACTGAATCTGAACCTGAATATGCCTTGGTTGGATCTTTCGACTTTAAAACTCCCTTTACGTAATACTGAATGTTTTTAGACAGAAATTCGTCTTCTAGATCAATTTTGAAAGTTGTCCTTTTGTTTTCAGCATTCAAATTTAAAGTTGAAGTTGGATTTATTGTACGAAACTGCTTTCGCACAATATCGTCTTGATATTTATCAAAAATCTTTTTAGTTTGATACATACTTTATTATAGTAAAACATAATTTTTTTTTATTTTTTTATTTAGGTACTATGAAAAAATCTTTAAATACGGGTCACTTATTGCCTTTAATGGAACCCTTCGATTCGAAGGGTTCCGTATTTAGGTACTATGAAAAAAATTTTTTATGAGATTTTCTCATAAAAAAACACAACTCACTGTAATAACTAAATTTAAACATTTTTTCTAATCGAGTTTATAATTTCCACTTTTCCCAGTTCTTTTCCCTTTTCTAAAAGTTTCACTTTTTCCGTATCATTATTTTTATAACCGTTCAAAATGTTGGTTTTCATCTCGTTGTAATTTTTAATTTCTTGTTCAATATTGTTGAATTCCTCATCCGAAATTTTACCATCTTTCAAAGCATTCGTGAATTTTTCCTCTATGGAATTTAATTTTGTTCTCGCCAAAAGTTCGATGTCCGAATGTTTATTAATTTTGTTTCCTACATAACTGCCCGAAGTTCTCAGGATTGCAGAAAATGTTGTTAATACAGCTGAAAGTGGAACTCCAAAAGGAATTGCCACAGGGAGAGTGATACAAACACCAATCATCCCCAGTTCGGTTAACGTAGTGAAACACTCTATTCCGAAAAATGTTTTCGATAATTTGCAGTATTTTTTTCTCAAATTTCCCCTCATTTTCATTTCGTTTTCTAAAAATTCATATTGTTTCATAATGCGATTTATTCTATAATCGTTGGAATTAAATTCCGGAACTGGAATCTGAGGATAAATGTTTTTGTAAAACGGAGTAAATTGTATGTCATTTTCAACTGCAGGAGCAGACGGTTTTTGGTTTTCATCAATGTTATTCATCTTATTTATTATACAAATTATTTACTTTTCAGCAACAAGTAAGCTTTAATATCGTCGAATTGAATCTGTTCGTTATTTCCCGTGGTTGTTGACAATTTTATCATTTTTATTTCTTTCAGTCCTCTTCTTAGTGGAATGAAAACTACTTTCTTTGGTTTTTCCATGTAAACAGTATTAGGTGGCATTAGTTTCTCTATGAAAGAAACGTGTAATAACTCGTGTTCAACGTGCAAATGGGGATGTTCATCATGATTTGTAAAGCTATATTCCGTAATGTTACAATGCCATTCGACTATATTATCAGAAAAAACGAGTTGTTTCGGATTATTCTCTGATATGTAGTTGGTATTCTTTTTAAACAAATTATTGGAACCTAAACAATGTTTCAACTGAAATATATCGCAAAAATTCCCCTCATCCACAATCTTCATGTCCATGGGAAAGTATGCAGCAATTCTGTAAGAATCGTCTTTTAAATACTCGAGATCGAATTTCAAACTATTCGGATTAACTTGTTGTATTTCTTTCACTTGAGCTTCAGAATACTTTTTCATAGTTTCTTTTTTCGCTAACAAACTACTTTGAAAATTGGATAAAAAACTAATCAACTTGGCTTTGAATGAACTCACATTGAACGTTCCATCGATTTTATATTTTAGATCGTATTTTCCATCATATTTTCCATCATAATTTCCACTAGTAAAAGTATATCTGTAAGCGAACTCGAAGTTTTTTATCTCAAACGTTTTCCTAGTTGTAAACAACAAAGCTGACATACCCAACTGATACTCTTTATTCGGATCGAGTGGAATCGGACTCTCAAACCTTAGTGTATCTCCTGAAATTTTTATAAACATTATTTATTTATTATATAATAAATAATGAATCATGAATACGATATCGATCCTCATCCATTTGAATCAATCAAAGTTCATAATGGATTACTACCGCTTCCTCTTCGGTGTTTAATAGTTGGAACAAGCGGATGTGGAAAAACCACTCTATTGTACAACCTGATTACTAAACCATGGGGAATTCCGTTTGAAAATCTCTACATATTTTCCACAACTTTAGAACAAAAATTTTATAAAGGCTTGAGAAAAACTTACGAAAAAATAGAGGATAAAGTTGGAATGAAAATAGCGCATTTTTACGATAATTGCGACGAACTAATAAGTGTAGATGAATGTCAGCCAAACAGTCTTGTAGTTTTCGATGATTGCGTTAATGTTGAACAGCAACGAGTTATAAAAGATTATTACTCGGGAGGGCGTCATAGGAATATTTCTTGCATTTATCTAACTCAATCATACACTAAAGTTGATACACAGTTGATTAGGGAAAATCTGAATTTTCTGTGTATTTTCAAGCAACGTCCAGTTTACATGAGAGTGATTTACGATGAGTATGTCGGATCGGATTTTACTTTTGATCGATTCAAAGAAATATGCAACGAATGTTGGAACGATAAGTATGGATTTCTGACGATAAACCTCGAGAAACAATTAAAAAATGATCGATACATGAAAAAGTTCAAGAAAACGTTTCTTGAATAAACGATCAAAAACACCGTTAGACGATCAAAAACACCGTTAGACGATCAAAAACACCGTTAAATCACCGTTGAAACGTTTCTTGAATAAACGATCAAAAACAGCGTTAGACGATCAAAATAACCGTTAAATCACCGTTGAAACGTTTTAAAATATACGATCAAAAAAAAAAAAATTTTTTGTTTACTATAATAAATAACTATGTCTACTGTTAAACATTTAGAAAAAATTTTGTTGAAAAAATATAACGAACATAAAAAAAAGATTGAAACTGATGATTCAGAAACTCGTGATCAAACTGATGATTCAGAATTAGAACCAGAATTAGAACCAGAAAATCGAATTTTAATGAGAAAACCCAAAAAAGAAATGACTGTCAAGGAAGCGAACAAAATTCGAAAACTAGAACAAGAGTTGAGACGTGATTTCCGAGATGCTAGAGTAGATAAGTTGAATGAAAGAGAAACTCAAGAAAAGATGTTTGCACCCATCACAGAAAAATTAGTTGACATAAAAAATACCGTGAAACAAGCTGACGAGGACATCAAGAAATTGGAAATTGTTCCTTACATGCAAGCTCCTATGGTGAGTAGTTCTCCTGTCAAGAAAAGAAAACTGGTAACTTTCGAGCCTACTAATACTCTTGAAATTAAACCAACGGAAGGAGCTTCTGCACTAGTTGATACTGCTGAAACTTATGATACGACGTCAGATGAGACCGTAGTAAACACAAGAAATAGTTTATCAAACATCGTGGATATGGTAGATCGGAATGAAACCCCATCGAATAGCGTTGGTCCGAAAGGAATTGGTCCGATTGCTAGACTTTACATCAGACAGGATGATAAACAATTTGGTATATGGGGAAAAGAGGACAGAATTTACATCGGAGACCAACAAATTCAAGTAAATGGAGATACAATCGTTATTCAAAAAGAAACGTACAAAGGAACGCACGGATTATGGCGTTTGTTAACTGATCCTCTAGGACCTGATCCTGATAAATACACTCAAGAGGATTTGAAAGTTTACAAGAAAATTCTCATTCAAACTAATTCTTTATACCAAAAGAATGATCCAACTACTAATAAAGTAAAGTCCAGTACAGGGAAAAAATGGAAAGATTTGATCGCACCTATCTGGAAAGAAATCAAAGCAAGTAAAGTTGGTTCGGGTTTGATAGAATATTCTGAAAATCCTGTAGAATTTAAATACATTGACAACCTCCAACAGCTGCAACAGCGTTTGTACTATTTGAACGCACAAGAACGAGCTGGTAATAACAATTTTCACAATGAAAAATTAGGAATTGTAAAGTTTATATACGACCAATTGGAAAAAAACATAGATAATCCCAAAGGAATAGAATATCTGTTGAAAGTTGTAAACAGTTTACCGAAAGGTATAATTAAAAATGGTTCCGGAGTTTTAAATACTTTGTTGAACAAACTTGATGGTTTCGTACCTGAAATGCATTTGTCGGGTGGATACAACTATTGTGGTCCATTTACAAAACTAGATAAACGATTGAAAAGAGGAGATCTGGAAATTAATAAATTGGACGAAGGTTGTAAAAAACATGATGAATTTTACAAGGATCACACAGGCACGAAAGAAAGACATGTAGCGGATAAAGCACTGGAGGAAGTAGCAAAAGAAAGAATGTACGCGAGTGATGCAAGTTGGAAAGAAAAAACTGATGCAGCTAAAGTGAGTGCTTTAATGAAAAGTAAACGATTTTTCGGTATGGGAGTTCGTTATTAAAAAAATTTACTATAATAAATAACTATGATTACGAAAAATATAGATTTAACCGAAAATCAATTAACCAAATTGCGAACCGCTTACAAAAAGCGTAGATCTGTTACAGTTCGTTTGGCAGCGAAACAAATTTCAGGAAATGGAAAACATAAAATCAGTCTGTGGGAAACTCAATCAAAAGCATTTGAAAAAGCGAGAGGAGAAAAGAAAGGAATTACGTTAACTTTGGATTATGAACAACTACATTTGAATCACACGGGTGGATTCCTA
Organism: Leptopterna dolabrata; assembly: GCA_954871275.1. Taxonomy (NCBI): domain Eukaryota; kingdom Metazoa; phylum Arthropoda; class Insecta; order Hemiptera; family Miridae; genus Leptopterna; species Leptopterna dolabrata. Next base: position 41,485,324 of record OX940975.1, read on the forward strand.
CCACTGTTATTTGCAGGATTAGGAGCACTTGGAGCGTTATTAGGTGGAGGTGCAGCAGTAGCAAATTCAGTAATAGACTCGAAACATAAAGCTGCTGAAGAAGCGGAAATAAAACGTCATAATCTCGAGATGGAAAAACTGGCTCAAAATGCAAAAAGTTTAAGTATTGGGGCTGGTTTAAAAAAACGAAAAAAACGGAAAACTACCAACCTCTGAGTAATTTAGATTTAAATCGTTATGCGAAAAATTTTAAAATAAAACATTTCCGAGGTGTTTTCATGAAAGATGAACTTCCTAATCGGTCTAAACCCGTTGAATGCGGAATTATTAATTGGAAAATTCTAATCAAAATGGTAGTCACTGGACTTGTTATTTTAAAAAATCCGAAAAAGAAAAGTATTATTTCGATTCCTATGGAAACGCACCACCTCCTAAAGAGTTGGTAAAATACTTGGAAAAAAAAATATTTTTTACAATTCCGAACAAATTCAAAAGTATAACGATCCTCCGATTTGCGGTCATCTGTCTTTGATAGTGTTAAAAGAACTTTCAAACGGAAAAGATTATGAAACTGTTTTAAAAACATGCAGAGGGAAATTGAATTCTTAAACTTAGTATAATATTGTTGTTTTAATGGAAATTTTCCATTAAAACGTTTTTTATTAAAATTTATAATTAAACAAACTTGATGTTAGCCATGTCTCTCCCATTTTTTTGATTTGGTGATTCCATGGTACACTAAACAAACACCGTGCTCAACTAGAGCTTGGAGTTCATATTTTTCAAAATTTAGAGTATATCTTTCTGGTAAAAATACTCTAAATTCTCCCAGATTGGCTATAAGAAAACATGTTAATATTAATGATAAAAATACGTACGGTAATTTAAAAAAATATTTAAATAGAGGGGGGGTATCGATTTGATACCCCCCCTTTAAAAACGTTTTTTTATTAAAATCTAAAAAATGAGGGGTAAGTTAAAAGGATCTCTCCAATAATAGACAAAAGAAAAAGGTGGGTGTGTACCATACACCCACCTTTAAGAATTCAAAAAAATGAGGGGTTAGTTAAAAGAATCTCTTTTCAAATAAAAATGAATGATTCGAAAAAAAATTATATATCCTATAATAAAATGTATGATACGAGAAGACATTGTGAAAAGTGCAATGTTAGCACTACTTATAAAAATTGGGCTAGACACCTAAAGTCTAAGCGCCATGGAAAAAACGACCCGGACCGGACAATGACTATCAGAAAACCTAGAAAAGCAAAACCTGTATTTGTAAATCCGAGGAAATTGCACAAAGTATTTAATTTTAATGAAAAAGTATTTGAAAAAATCAAAGAACCTAGAAAAACAAAACCTGTATTTGTAATACCGAGGAAATTGCACAAAGTATTTAATTTTAGTGAAAAAGTATTTGAAAAAAACAGAGAACCGAAAACGGAAGTTGTTAAAAAGGAAACTGCATTTAAATCTAGATTAGTGACTTACGACATTAAAAATACGAAAGGATTTAAAGATGCTTCCAAATTTCTGAACAGTATTGAAAGAACCGCAACAGGTTTAATCAAATGGAAACTTAGAGAAAAGGAACTAAAAGTTAATGTAGTTTTAATCGCAGAATTTAAAAAAGGGACAAACGAAAATAACATGGAGTATCAGGAACTCAATTTCAAAACTAAAAACGTAATAATATTGCAGTCAGCAGAAGTTGCAAACTGTTATGATGAAATGAAACAGAAAATTCTAAATGAAATGGAAACGTTCGAAATTAAAGGATCTAATTGGCGACTTCATAAGATCAAGCATTTGGAACTTAACGTTAACAAGTACACTCCTTTGAGAGGATCGTCTTTCATCTCACTCCCAGCTTTTCTACAAAGTAGGAAAGCAATTATAAATGTGAAAAATACGGATAATAAATGTTTCCTCTGGTCTGTTCTTTCAGCTTTACATCCTGCAGACCACCATTCTAATAGAATAGGAAAATATATCAAATGGGAACATGAGTTTGACGAAGCATTGAAAGATATCAGTTTTCCTATGAAACTTACAGACGTAAAAAAGTTTGAGAAAAGAACTGGGATTTCCATAAATGTTTACTGTCTGAATGAAAAAAATACTATAGTTCCCTTGGAAATAACGAAAGATGAAAAGGAAAGGCACATTGACTTGTTGTACTTGAAAAACGAGGAAACTGAACATTATTGCTGGATCAAAGATCTATGGAAACTGGTAGGTCATAGTCAAATATCAAAAGACAGTCACAAAAGATTTTTATGTAAAATGTGTTTAAATAGCTTTGGAACTCAGGTCAAATTAAACGACCATAAAGAATATTGTGGAGATCATAAAGCTGTTAAAGTAGAATTACCAGAACCTTATGATAATGTTTTACAATTTGAAAATTATAAACGCTCCATGAAAGTTCCATTCGTTATCTACTCGGACTTTGAAAGTTTGCTTAGAAAACTTCAAACTGTTATAGCTGAAGAGAAATGCAAAACACCCGTTAAAAACTCTAGAAAATTTATCATAAAATCAATCAGAACTAGATTAAGAAGGGTTACTAATAAAATACACAAACACGAAGCTAGCAGTTTTTCATATTACATAAAGTATTCCAACGGATATTATAAGCCCCCAGTCGAATATTCTGGTTCCGATTCTCCAAAAGTATTTTATCAGAAACTGAAAGAGGAAGTTTTACACATTGCTAAGGAATATTACGATAAAAATGTACCCATGAAACCATTGACTGACCAACAGGAACAGGAATTCAAAAATGTAAAAACTTGTCACATTTGCGAGAGAGGTTTTAACGAATTGCCTCCAATGTTAGAAAAGGAACTCGAGGTGAAGGAAAAAGCTTTGGTCTACTTTCACATGCAAGGAGATGAAAGTAATGCAAAACAAATACAAACGGAATTGAAGGATCTGAAACAAAATATCAATATGAACAAAAGGTGTGTGGCTGACCATGACCATTTGTCAGGAGAATTTAGAGGTGCTGCCCATTCTCTGTGTAATTTGGAGTACCAATGCCCGAGATTCGTACCAGTATTTTTCCACAACCTAGCTGGTTACGATGCCCACCTATTCGCGAAACAACTCGGAGAGGATGAAGGGGAAATACGATTGATTCCAAACACCGAGGAAAAGTACATTTCATTTTCAAAGATTCTCAGGTACGACTCTGGAAATTTGGATAAGAAAGGAAACCCAGTAATGAATAAAATTGAAATAAGATTCTTAGATTCGTACAAATTTCTAGCAAGCTCTTTGGAAAAACTAGTAGGAAATTTAACTAAAGATCAATTTAAGGAATTAGAGAAACATTTTGGAACAGAGAACTTGGAACTGATGACAAGGAAACTAGCTTACCCATATGAGTACATGGATAGACCGGAAAGGTACGATGAAACCTGTTTACCACCTATAGAGAAATTTTACAGCAGCTTAAACAAACAAGGAGTAAAAAAGTCTGAGTACAGAAATGCGCAGGAGATTTGGGATAGATTTGGAATAAAAAACATGAGAGAATTCACTATGCATTACAACAAATGCGATGTCTTACAGCTTGCAGATGTAATGGAAAACTTTAGAGATATTTCCCTGACAACTTACAAACTGGATCCAGCATTTTATTACACGACACCTGGATTTGCATGGGATTGTATGTTGAAAATGACAAAAGTGAAATTGGAATTGTTGACTGATTACGATAAAATTCTAATGACAGAAAAAGGAATTCGAGGAGGTATATCGCAATGTAGTAACAGACACACGAAAGCAAACAACAAGTACATGGCTGATAAATACGACCCAACTAAACCTTCCAACTATATAATGTATCTTGACGCAAACAACTTGTACGGCTGGGCAATGTCAAAATACCTACCATATGGTGGTTTTAAATGGGTAGATAACTTGGAAACTTTAGATATTGAAAATATAAGTGATGAGTCTCCTAAAGGTTATTTTCTGGAAGTTGACTTGGAATATCCTAAGAAACTGCACGATTTACACTCAGATCTACCACTTGCACCGGAAAACAGGATTGGAAATACAAAATTACCTAAATTAATGACAACTTTGTACGACAAAGATAAATACGTTTTACACTACAGGAATTTGAAACAGTGTCTGAGCATGGGAATGAAACTAAAGAAAGTACACAGAGCACTGAAGTTTGATCAATCGGATTGGTTGAAAGTGTACATTGACTTCAACACGGAACTGAGAACGAAAGCGAAAAATGATTTTGAAAAGGACTTTTTTAAATTGATGAACAACAGTGTATTCGGAAAAACGATGGAAAATATCAGGGGAAGAGTCGATATTAAATTATGTTCAAATGGAAAGAAACTGGAATCGTTGATAGCAAAACCCACTTTTGATCGTAGAACGATATTCACGGAAAACTTAGCAGCAGTTCACATGAAAAAGACCAAAATTCTTTTCAATAAACCCATTTACATCGGCATGAGCATTTTGGAAATTTCAAAAACTCTAATGTACGACTTTTATTACAACACGATAAAGAAACAATACGGAGAAAATGTTAAATTAATGTACTGTGACACGGACAGTCTGATCATGGACATAAAGATTGAGGATGTTTACACAGACATTAAAAACATCATGCTCGATCAGTTTGATACATCCGATTATCCGAAAGAAAATGCGTATGGAATTCCACAGGTGAACAAGAAAGTACTTGGAAAATTCAAAGATGAAATGAGCGGAAAAGTAATGGAGGAATTTGTCGGACTAAGATCGAAACTTTACGCACACAAAACGTTCGAGAATCAAAAAGAAACAAAGAAAGCGAAAGGGATAAAGAAAAACGTAGTTGAACAGGACATTAAATTCAATGATTTCAAAGAATGTCTGTTAACTAAGAAACCGATCTACAAAACGCAAATGATGTTCAGATCAAACAAGCATGATATCTACACCATTGAACAGAACAAGAAAGCGCTTAGTGCCTACGATGATAAAAGACATATTCTAGAAAATGGAATAGATACTCTTGCTTGGGGACATCATACAATTGGAATAGAAAAAGAAAATTTCGTAGATCATTTGAAGGAACTTACGAAAACACAAAACGAGAAAGAAAATGGAAAATGAAATAGACGACCAGGTAGGACTAAATTATAATTTTTATAGGAGATCCCCTATAAAAACGATTTTTTTCTTAAAATTATATATGTATCTCTCCCATTGTACACTAAACGAACATCATGTTCGAGTAGATATAAGAAATCGGATTTTTCAAAAGTGAGTGCATATCTTTCAGGTAAAAATACTCTGAATTCTCCCAAGTTGGCAATTACACTCTCTGAATTTTCCTGGGAGTATTTCGTTTTCACGTACTCAAAACTTAGAACCTTGTATGGTTTTCCTTTTTCCAACTCAGACAGTTTATTTGTGGAGCTTTCAAAATTAACCTTTTTCAATAGCTGTTCCTTATTCATTTTTATTATAAAAGTTATTCTTTTAACTTACCCCCCAAATGAAAAAAGGTCACTGGTTCTGATGTTTTGTGTTAGAAATGTTTTACCAGGGATTTAAGTCGCTAAATGAAAAAGTCACTGGTTCTGATGTTTTGTGTTAAAAAATGTGTTCTGATGTTTTGTGTTGAAAAGTTTTATCAGGGGTTTAACAGAAAAGCATTTTAACAGGGTTTAGCACAAAAGCAGTTTTAACAGAGATTGAAGTCAGAAACATTTTTAACAGAGATTGAAGTCGGTGGTCCAGGATCGGTATTCCTATACTACTGGCAAGTTATTACACAACGGTTCATTATACTTGACCACGAAGGCAGGTACTGACGACAGAAAATAGTGATCTACGCAGAAGGGGCATCTATTTCACTCCACATCAACAATTGTCCTTCATAACTTCATTATTTGCGTTTCTTTTTGCCGTTTAACTTACTGCTTGTCATTGACAGAATTATTTTAGCAACATTTAACTCGTGATGATAGGTACCTAGTAACGAGTACGGGGTTAGGTACTAACCTCCGGAGGGTCTGCGATCTACATAATATGTATAGAGTAGTACATATTATATTATATAGACGGGTTATCTATACAGAGAGCTGTGATCTGTAACAGAAGGGTATTCTGTACAAAATAATAAACCGTTGTGCAGGGATTTGCAGCGTTTTTTTAAAATATATCTTTGCATTGATAGTGACATTTAGTTGTCTTGATTCACCTGTTGATACAACTTCAAGTGTTATTATACAAATTTATGAGGATTCCAGATTATTTCCCAGGTTTTTGACTCGTAAAAAATGAATTTTGGGAGCTCAACCTTCGTTACAACATCAATTTTTCACTCCGGTCAAAATCAACTTCATACTCGGTCTTCTCACCCTAAAAAACATGGAAAACGATACCTCACAAGCTAATAGAGAGTTGTCGCAACCAAAAATTGACCATCGGGAGAGTAAACGTAAACGCAAGTGTTACGTTCGAGACGTAAGTTATAGCGTTTTGAAGACTTGCGTTGTCCAACACCACGTAACTATTGGAAAGGTGCCTGTCACGCATCTCAAAACTACGTTCTACGTAACTCGTGAGTAAACTTCTTCGCGGATAACCAAATTAGATCTCCATGGCTCCCGTCACCCCGAATTTTGTAGAAAGACGGGAGGAGCCGGCCTCGAGAAGGTTTTCCGCCGTTTGCATTCTCTTTATTTTGCGTTTTCTTTAGTATATTTGGAAGCTTGAACTTCATGTGGTTCGTGTACTATTCATCTTGAGCATTGCCATCCGAAAGCCATGGGCACGGTAAGTGAATGCCTTATAATTCGCAATTATTGTGGGTATATAAAATATACAAAGAACCCAAGGTTTCACCGTGCCGTGAGTGTGGTTGTACAGTAAAAGGGCACGATTGCACGAGGGCACTTCTATAAATTGTTCATAACTCATAGAAAACCATCAAAATGGAATAATTACTATTAAGTACCTACTGAATAATTATGTTACGAGCTAGTATGAGAATAAAGAGGTTAACTTGACAGACAAATTATATATCATTGACAAGTTATTACTTTAATGTCACTTCAACATATGTCCGGAGTTACGTGAACACGTAACTTTCTCATGGAACTTACATTGGATAGTTAGCATCCGAGTTTTTCACCCCAGAACAGAGTGACGTTTTACAGTTGCGTTTTTCGGAAAATTGTTGCGACAACTCTCTATTATGTTCACTGAAACCTCAACCAAAAAAAAAAACTTGAAAAAACCCTATTTTTATACCCCTTTTTCCCCCGTAACACCCCTGAGTGTAATCCGATCGGGCTGCCGAGCTTTGGAGCACAACTAGGACCCAATTTGTTCCCAAATGGGGACCCAAACTGTGGGCAGAAGAACGACGATTGTATACCAAAATTTAACGTACATTTAAGGTTGAATTCTAATTTCCACTCTGGTCAAAATCGACTTAATTTTCAGCCTCCTCGTCCTAAAAAACTGCAGATGAATGAAAGCATAAATGAACAGCCAACATTTCTGTTGGTATGTCCAATAGAACAATAAACCGATGTGACAAGGACTGCAGCGTTTTTGGAATCCATAATGAGCCTTTGGAATCGAGCATGAAGAAAAAAATTGGTAAGCCCCCTAAAAATTTGATGTTTTACGTTTCAAGGTGACCCCGAACGGAACCTATAACTCGAATTTCATCAATTTTGTTTCATGGTAACTAAGAAAAGTGGCCAGTACGGCTTACGGCGGACAGACAGAAATTTTTTTATTGCAGTTTTGGATTCTACATATCTTGAAACGTGAACCATCAAATTTTGAGGGGGGGGGGGGGGGTTAGAATTTGTTTTTCAAGCTCGATTCCAATGGTTCATTATTGAAAATAATAAACCAAATTTCTGTCTGTCCGCCGTACTTAGCACTTTTTTTAGTTACCATGGACCAAAATTGATGAAATTTGGTTTGCAGGGTCTAGTTGGTCCTCGAAGCTCGGCGTTACTGTCAGTCATCTCTAAGTGGTGAAAAATAGGGGTTATAATTTTCAGAACGCCGTAGCTCGAAAACTTTCAATAGAAGGCTATGTACCAGCAACCCGAAGCATTACGACCAGCCGTTCGTTTGCACCGAAGAGTTTCGTCAACACGATCGTGAATCAAACGGTATAAATCCGGCCTAGATATCATCCCTAGGGAGCACCTGATTTTAATCACGGATGGCCGTATGACGTCGAGTTGGTTGTCCCGTAATATTATTTCATTTGAAAAATGATGGATCTTTTGGATTTTGTTGATAGGTAGGTAGTACCTACTTTTGCAACTTGAACAAATGATGAAGTATTATTGGGTAAATTATTACACAACGGTTTATTATACTTAATAAGGGGCATCTATGTATATAGGTAAATTGTTACAACGATTTATTATTTACCTTATGATTCATGAGAACTACATATAATTACTTAATGACAGAATTATTGAATCCCACGCACTGTATGAAACCTTAATTCCCGGACCTTCTCCAGTACTCCACAGGGCTTCCCTGGGGGAGGTCAGGGGTACTGATCACAGCAAACAGTGATCTACGCAGGAGAGGCATCTATACAGGTAATAATTTGCAACGTTTTTTGCATAGTGATTCTACATACCTTGAAGCGGGGATCACCAAATTTGGAGGGGGTGTTGAATTTTTTTTATCATGCTCGATTCCAAAGGTTCATTATTGAAAATAATAAACCAAAATTGTCAGAAATCACCATAAATTTGTATAATAACACTGAAAGTAGTATCAACAAGTGAATCAAGGCAAATAAATGGCACTGTCAATGATCAAAGATAATTCGTTTAAAAAAAATTTTTTTGAGAAAAAATAACCGACATTTCTGTAGCTATGTCCAATAGAATTTAATAAACCCATGTGACAAGGACTTTTCAGCGTTTTTGGAATATACGCACCTTGAAACGTAAAAGAAAACATTTAGGAGGGGAGTTATAAAAAAAATGTTGCTGAGTGAATACGTAGGTGCATTATTCACAGAATAATAAACCAAAATAAAATGCGCGAAAACTCAACAATTTTCTGGGAAAAATATCTGGGACCTTAACGCACGAACTAAATTACTCGCCATGAAATCGTGGAAATCCATTTCAAAATAAAAACGGAGTTATTGAAAGGTTGTCTTATCCACTGGTACAAGATAAAATACATTGGTATTTTCATATCCGACTGTAACACTGATAGGCAACCTTTCAATAACTCCGTTTCCATTTGCACCACCTTCTTTCTCTCCGTCTCTTTAACTAGGCACACATGGTTACGACGAATTCGCTATGAATTCCAAGTAAAATATTAAAAGAATGATAGTAAAATTTGAATTATTATTCCAATCTGAAACATTCAAATTTTACAAAATACATGAATAGGATCTGCTCAATGATTAAACAGATTCACAAGGACCTCAATCTTCCAACTAGTGCATTTCTGTGACTAAAATATTACACAACTGTTTACTATTTACCTGTACATATGCCCCTTCTGCGTAGAACACTGTTTTCTTTGGTCAATACATATCCCACAAGAGAGCTCTAAATCGAGTACTGGAGCCACCCAGGCAACCACATTTCATAAATATGTGGTGGAATCAACAATTCTATCATTAATTATTTGTTAATAACTTTTGTTCAGATTGAAAAATTACCTATCAAATGAATTGAAAATGACTATCATTCCTCAAATGAAAAAATAATACCTCGGAACAACCAACTCGATTTCATACAGCCATGCGTGACGTGATTATAGTCAGGTGTTCCCTAGCAATGATACGAACATGCTTCAGGTCAGTGTATACCCAATCCTAGATTTAAACAAAAATTCATCTGAATGTATGCATTGTGTCACTAAAGACCATATCTGACCTTGGCTGCGCCGAATTTCACCGCAAAGTGTGTACTTGAAATTACAAACGAAACAACGAGTTCGTACATTTGTTGGCCTTTTTGGAACTGGTACAAAATGTGGATTAGATTCGAGTTTTTGGAGGCCACTAATCGGTAAAGATTGCTGGGTACTGAGGGAGAAAAAAATTGAAAACTCACTACCTACCTGCGTATTTCGAATACTATTCAAATATCCATAATGAAGCTTTTCTACCTCAAATATTGCTCAAAGTAAATTAATTTTGAAGAACGAACAAAAATACACTGCCAAGGTGATGGCACAGGAGCTTCCTCGTCACAATCAGGGTGACCCATTATAAAATAGAACAGTGACCCATTATAAAATAGAGGATTACATAACATTACATAACGTGAAATATACATATTACATAACATTACATGAAATATACACATATTACATAACATTACGTCCATAATACATTACGTCCATTATACATAATTGCGAAAGTTATGCGTGTTTGAAGAATTTCACGTTAGCGCATGCGCAGGGCGAACCGCTGGCTCTATCATGTTGAAATCTATATGGGACCTCAATGGGCCCTACCCGCTTAACCCCTGAGAATTACATTGAAATTGGGTGAAATCTTTGGTTACTACGGCTGTAACAAGGAAATTGAATCTATTTCACGCCAGCGCATGCGCAGAGCGCACCGAGGGTCCGATCATGCTGAAATTCATACTGGAACTTACTAGGCCTTGTCCAAACAACCCTTAAAAATTTGAGCGAAATTGAATCAAAATTGTGAAAGTTATGCGTGTTTGTTGAATTTAACGTTAGTGCATGCGCAGGGCGTACCGCTGGATCAATCATGTTGAAATTTGTATGGGACCTCAAGGGGCCTTATCCGCACCATCCCTCAAAATTTGAGCCGAATCAATACAAAATCGTGGAAGTTATGGCTGTAACAAGGAAATGCGGACAGACAGACCCACAGACTCACAGACCGACAGGCACGGAACCAAATTTGTTCATTAGGCTTTGAAACGCAAGATGCAAGTGGAAATTTTGATTTCTGAAGACAAAAATTTTTTGGCTCACGAAAGTGAACACAAGGCTTCCGCTGCTTCGCAGACTCGGAAGCAATAAAGGGAAGCGGTAATTTTCTTACATTAAACAAATGGTTGAATAACTAAACCGTCAAGACGACAATGAATCGTTAAATGTATAATTTTTTGTACGGTTAAACAAGCTGGAAAATATTCGATAGTACATTTAGTATGAAATTATGGTAAAAAACGCTGCAAATTATTACACAACGGTTTATTATTTACCTGTATAGATTCCCCTTCAGCGTATATCACTGTTTTCTATGGCCAATACCTACCCTCAAGCTCCCCCCAGGAAAGCTTTAAATTTAATCATTAATTATTTGTAGTTATTCATGAAGCATAGATCACGGTTTTCTGTGGTCAATACCTACACTCGAGCATCAAGTAGTGAAGCCCGCCCGGGAATTACAGTCTCATAAAAATGCGCAGGGAAGTTTGTGAATAAATTGACTGATTGAAATTCACTGCGGACCACCTTCTAATGATCTTATGCCAATTTATTGCATCGAATTGCACGCAATCCATTGAAAACCATTGAATTTCAACTGAATTCCAATAAATTGATTGATTGATTGATTGATTGAAATCCAATTGCCAATTCCTAAGGGAAATTTGTGGATAAATTTATTGACTGATTGATCGAGTTGAAATCCACTTCCAACTGAAATCCAATTCCAAGTGAATTCTAATTCCAATTAAAATCTAGTTCCAATTGAAATCCAATTCCAACTGAAATATCCATTGAAAACCACTGGAAATGATAAACAACCCCCCAATATTGGATGCAAAATTATTGCGGCGTCCCTAGCAATGATATATGGGCTGAATGTATAAAATCTTATTCACCCTCCTGTTGACGAAGCCTGTCGGTGCAAACTTCAGGACGTACAATGCTCCAGACGGTCTCTAAAAACCTCCAAGTTCAAGAACTATTTAAAAACGTAAAAAATTCGAGATAACGGCGCCCTGGAAATTTCAACACCGATTTTTCACCCCTCAGAGATGGCTGACAGTAACGCCGAGTTTCGCGGACCAACTAGACCCCAGATGGGTCCTAAAAACCAGATTTCATCAATTTGGGATCATGGTAACTAAAGGAAGGAAAGTGCGAAGTACGGCGCACGGCGGGCAGACAGAAAATTTTGTATTGCATTTTCGGATTCGAAATACCTTGAAACGGAAATCATCAAATTTGAGGGGGGGGGGGGGGGGTTGATTTTTTCTTTTTTTCACGCTCGATTTCAAAGGTTTATTATTGAAAGTAATAAACCAAAAAAAAGAGTACCTTAGCTACTTCGAAAATTTGCTCATATGGTCATGACGCATGACTGGAAGATTTATTAAAATGGCATAACCCCTAATTAGGGTTAAGACGATGTGCAGCAGGAATTCGTGCTGAAAGCTTCGAATACCATCCTAACTCCAGCCACCAAGCGACCTGGCGCCGAGCCACTCGGCCACCGGCTCACCCCCATAAGCTGGATGGTATAAGTGGAGTTTACCTCTTTTACAATCAAGAGCCCACCCACTTTTGGTTGTAGTCTAGGTACAACTGCCTTCTAACCGGGAACATGCCAAGCACTGGCCATGTGAGTGAACGTGAACTGCCACCTAATGAACTTATAGACAATAACATTCACTAATTAGGTGCTAACACCAAAATTCATTATGTCCTTGCTTTCACAATTAGATGTTCTTTCCGTAAAAATCCACGTCAGAAGTTTTTCAACAATTACTGGATGTAATAACTACCTACATAAAAATACATATGAGCACACTCATACCGACATCGAATGATGTTCCTGAAAAAGATTATAGAGGCATTTGAACACATCCAAACTGAAGGGATTGGACACCCAAGTCATCCTCACTCGGCGAAGCTTTTGCTGATCCGGACGTTTTCTCGAGCAAAAAGTGAAGAGGGTCAAATTATAGGGGTTTTGACCTCTAAGGCGACACCAACCTATTTCTTCAAAAACCCCAAGTCGAACCTTGTTCCTCCATGCGCCTGTTATGACCTTAGTGCAGTTTGACTCCGAATTTTCCCGTTATTGTTTTGTAATCAAATCAATCTTCCAAATTCTTCATGATCGAAAAATATGATTTCATTAAGTATTCTGAAAAGTTCAAGACGGTATCACATTCCCCATCTGTGAAAATCCGTCTTTTGAAAAAACTTGTGAAAGTACTTCTATTATTATCGGTATTTACACCACCTAAGTATTATATTAATAGCGCCTTCTTGACGCTCATGCGCTTCATGGGACCATAAATATTTAGGGTGGTCAGCACTCAACAATTTTTAATTTCAAACGAAATTCCACAAGTGGACGAAAAGCCTCAGCCTGAAAACGGCTGTTACTTCACTTTAATTTTTCTTTTACTTTAATGAACATCACTGTTCCTACAGCTACTATATTATGTTAAATGTTGTATGAACTATAATAAGCTTGCTTGGTTTGAAATATTAACTGTGTTATTTGTTCCAATAAAACAATCTCACCCTCCCTCCCTCTCCCACCATCTCCCCCCCCCCCCCTTATACCACCCCTCTCCCCATGTGCAATCACCTGATTTTTTTGTCCACCAGTGTGAAATTAGCCATAGAAATCCCAGCCATAGATTCGGGGCGCAAAGCATGCAATACGCCACACACCGAAGCAAGGCGCCGGTATCATTCAGTGGTATCATTAAGTGATAACCACGTGGACAGACAGAAACCTTTTCTCAATTTTTCGATTTGATTTGTATAGGACGTCGAATAGACACCTAATGCATTATGTAAGGGAAACTCGAATTGACAAAGGAGTTCCCCCCATCCCAAAACTATTCCGTTTCCGTCCTAAAGGTTACTGGCACTTTCCAGAGGTAGGTACTCCGAAAAAACTCCAAATCAAGGAATGGACAAGAAATCAAAGAATGGAAACTTATTTGGGTTGAGCAGAAAGTAACTGATTCGACAGAGAAAGCTTTTAGGTGTTAGGCTGACTATACACAAATCATAAATTACAGATCACTATTATGTTCGCAATGGTTTTAGCATATCAGGAAAAAATCCCATTCAAGGCAGCTTCGCAAAAAAGTGGCGATTTATCTCCACATTAGTTAAATTACCTGGAAGAGTAGTCATTTTTCCACTCTTCCTCTCATTTCGCTCGGGCGTCGGAGCTCTGGTGACATTGAGCTGCAAAGGAATTATTTTTGACCATCCAAATGGGATCTTATGCGGGAGTTATAGCGCAACTCAGCTATTTTATCTTCAAAGCGAGGCATTTTAGAGGGACATGAACGGATGACATGGCGGATGGGGGTCAGTCGGGGAGGAGATGTTAATTTTGTTACAACGCAGAAACTTTTTTTTTAAACGCCACTGCTCTTAATCCACTTTAAACTCAGCCATAATGGAGACAGGCCTGGGAGAGCTTTTTATTTCGAAGGCTTCATTTGACAATAACAAACTATTTCTTTTCTTTTAACTTTATTATTCACAACCAACTATACTCTCTGTAATAGAACAAAAAATCTACACCCGAGACCTGTTTCTTAAAATGCCTAGAAAACTAAGGAATATCATTAGCGTTTCCCTCCGGCTCGATGCAACTGTAGTCTACTTTGGAAGCATAGTTTTTGTAGGAAATAGTCTTGTGAAAACATTCGCTGGGCGAAAAATTGGTTTTGGAATCCTCAGAAGCACTGTATGGTTCACTTACATGCAGTGCTGCTCTTGTAATCCGATTTTTAGGTCCCTATGTCTATCTTTACAATGGAGTTCCCCGCAACCTGCTCTCCAGTCAACCAGCAAATCCCTCTTCTCAAGGAATGTCCTCGGTGAGGATAGGCTAGTGACTTGACATTCATATTTACGTAGTATACCATCCAAACTTCAAAACGGTTGGCTAACAATCGTGTACGACTGCCACTGCCTGATTAGCATTTGATGACTACCATGCTAGAAACGATTTGCTCAAGTGATGGAATTGATGTCTACTTGGTCATGAGCAAAAATATGGATATGTAAGAAAATTATGTAAATGGTTTTATTAATGTAAATTTAAATTGGGGGAAGTTCTTAAAAGTATCTGGTAAAAATTATTAGTCGGAATAGGTACCTATCGATTTCCTGGGCACATGCGCAATAACTTACTCCTTAAACCACAGAAATACCAACTACTAGAAGTATTATATTAACATATTCAGAGCACTGAATAACTGCTTGCACCTCAGACATGACATTGATTGTTCAAATTTGAATCAGATCATTTTAAAAAAAACACCAGCTCAAAGACCACAATTTCAAAACAAACTTATGCGCTCATTCTTCCAGTTCGTGATATTTTCTATCAACTGTCTAGGTAAATCGCTGTGAAGAATGTCAACAACCATTCATCCACGTTGTTATAACATTACGCAACAACATCAATTGTAATAATATGACCTGAAAATCAATAACAACACTCATATTTGTGAGTTATAATGCTCCATTTGGAATCAGATAGGTTGAGTATACCAGAGGAGCTGAGTATACTTGGTAGGAACTCGAAATGAAAAACGCTCTATAAATGACGTATATAACGTTCTCCAACGGTATTAATTACAGATATCCCTTTGTTTGATGATGAGTGTTCTTTGTCCATATCCAGAGTTCATAATGATGACTTACAGATCTGATTTTTTTCTTCTTGAAATTTACCCGAGATATCCCACGAACAAACACTACAAAACCAACAGACGCTTGCCTTGAAATCTGTAAGATAAGACTGTCTCCATCCACCCCCTTTCGGAATATAAACTTATTCTATCTCTTTGTAAAAATAGGAGTGGGAGAGAGCTTAAGAAAGGTACTGGGTCATATTAGGTTACGAGACAGTGTGCTCTCTGGACCTTAGCCTTTCCTTTTTCTTTCACCACACCCAATCGTATGGGTAGATAAAAGGAAAGGCTATAGGTACTTATCTGATCGGAATTTTACGAGTTCGAGGGAAATGACTTTTTCTTGGATCGTAAGGCCTCTGGGCCGTGAGCATCTGGAACTAAACATTTTTTCTTTCTTGTTTTTATCAAGGATAGGTTTTACCATATGAATGTGGATTTTACGAAGGTAACTAATTTTCTAAGCTTACTAGACTGCCCTATAATGGCTGTGCGTATTGATTTCCAAGTTGACGAATCTATGCATTTATTATTTGTCAATATAATCATATGCACTTATCAAAATATTTGGAAAGTATAGATGGACGGTGATGAGGGATGGGTTTCCTGGTACATCTTAAATATAAACCAAAATAATGAGAAGAATGCAACGATGGTACTGTCATTATCTGAAGGACGCAGAATAAAAATATCAATAATATTGATTTTGGGAATTTAAGTGTTATTGCCTATTTCTATTTTTTTACCGTTTCCAAATCATTCTGTATTATACAGTCTCCCGTTTCGGTTTCAATAAAATCTTCGGAACGAGTAAATCTTCCGTAAAAAAACTCAAAGAAACTTGAATAGGTCTGCTACATACGTATTAGGCACTGTTACGTACACATCAAGACCTAAGGTACGTTTACGTAGACAGCGCATGCAGGATGTAGGTTTCAATCCCTGGGTATTTAACAGTAAATTCCAAAAGACAAGGATTGAAAAGGCAATTTGTATCAGGAAAGACCTAGTATCAACGAATTATGAGCAACTATGCAACAACAAAGACCTCGTCACGCTGTTTTGCTCTCTCTCTCTGTCTTACCTTGGATTTAAAGTGTGTGTAAATCAACCCCCCCCCCCCCTCCCCCGTTGTTAGTTACAACTAATACCATCAACACGCCCTTACCTAATCTCAAGGGTTAGGTAAGAGGACCTCCTACAAGCGTTATTATAGCACACAGTAGCCAAACCATTTTTCCCACACACCCAGAAATGTGTTCCGACGGGAATAAATGAATTCCATAACAACGAAACCTTGTGTTGTAGGTCTATTCGTGTTTCACTCAGATTTATACTCCACTCAGTCTATCCGACGAGACATTTTTCGTCGGAAAAATCCAAATTTTGATAAAATGTCACACGACTGTTGGGTCACGACAGAGGATAACTGAAGTCTCTTTACAAGTTTAATACCAAGTTATTACAGCAGCCCCCGAACGTGAAATCCTTCATATTATTCATCCCAGTCTAATACCAAGCCTTGATGATTGTACACTGTATACCTGTTGAACCAGAATGGGTAGGAGGAACTAATTGATATGTTGAGAAAAACTGTTGATACAACTATAGGACTCCGGAGGGGCATGTACTCGATCATATATCCTCTACATCCACAGCATATCCCTCAATTGAACGACCAGAAATCTAGAACATGAATGGTGTAATAGTCCATAAATATAGGTCAAACCGGACGCTTGTCCAAATATGTGGTGTGCATAACGCTGATTAATATGGAACAAACAGAACTAGTAAAACCGTTTTTCCTCAGGAAAATGACCGACAGACGTCATGGCGGTAAGTTGACAGACGTCAAACAACTTCACGATTCGGTTACAGTCCAGTGCGCCGGGAACGAGCGGACAGAATCGATTCATTATTAACGAAGCTCTTCCATGAAAACTAGCACATATGCTAGCACACGTCGGAGCGTTGAATTTGAACAGCTCAACAACGCATCTAGGACATTAAAATTAATGCACTCAGCGACTCTGATTTCGTTCGTTTCATAGTGGAAAACTAACTGTTTGTCGAGGGAAATTGAACTGCCTAACTGAAATGAATACTTTGGACAAGTTCAACAAAATGTGAGAGAAAAGAAAAGAAGAAGGAACTACAACTCAATTTCGACTGTAAACGATTCTGCTGAATCTTTGAGTTTGAGCTGTAAAGCCGAATTTCGTTAGTGAGAATAGGCGGATTCATTCAAAATCATTGATTCGATCTGGCTGGTGGGTGGGTGTGTGTGTGTGTGTGTGTGTGTGTGTGTGTGTGTGTGTGTGTGTGTGTGTGTGTGTGTGTGTGTGTGTGTGTGTGTGTGTGTGTGTGTGTGTGTGTGTGTGTGTGTGTGTGTGTGTGTGTGTGTGTGTGTGTGTGTGTGTGTGTGTGTGTGTGTGCGCGTGCGTGTGTGTGTGTGTGTGTGTGTGTGTGTGTGTGTGTGTGTGTGTGTGTGTGTGTGTGTGTGTGTGTGTGTGTGTGTGTGTGTGTGTGTGTGTGTGTGTGTGTGTGTGTGTGTGTGTATTTTCTGTTCAACTTATTTAAACGCTACAAATTATTACACAGCGGTTCACTATATACCTGCATAGATGACTGTTTTCTGTGGTCAATACCTACCCTCGTGCTTAATCCGGGAAAGCCCTAAATCAAGTACTGCAGCCAGTGTGAAACAGGCAGAGTCACAATTTGGTTCGTTCATTTTTTTCAAAAGCAGCGTAAATTCAACTTCCTAAGTAATTATTCAAACGAAAATAGCCTCAGGCCGTTTGAGTCGCAATACTGGGTGTAAAAGAAAACAAATGGAAGAAATGGAGAATTTAGAGAAAAAGAAAAAAGAAAGGACGGAAACAGCCAAAGAAGGGAATGAGCGGAATTCTGGGATGAGTGAAAGGGAAAGATTTGTTTTCTTTTATCCTCTCTCCAATCCCCCTCACCCTCGCCGCTCGATCCTCTCTACTTTTCTATCCACCTTTGTCGTGTTCTGTTTCTTTATGCGTGCAACCCTTCTCTCCACGAGAAACCCTTGCTTCCGAGGCAGAACAAAAAGAAAAGGTAGTTTTTCGTGCCAAGTTGTAGAAAAACGGAAGAAAGCCGCAAAACTATGTAATAGGTTGAGAGTTGGAAACATGGGAAACGTTGAAAATGTAACAAAATCGGCACTGTTTGGATAATAGATATTTGATAAACCACTGGAACTATAACCATGCGTCTTTCATTCACGTTGTTGGAATATCGGCCAAAAATGGGAAAATGTGCATTTTGGACATCGGTTGTATCGAGAACATTTAAAGCATGATTTGTGTCCGTAACATCGATAAGGGGGTGGAATAGGTAAACAGTGCATAAGCAAGCAGCTGCATGGACTGCGATGAGGACACGAGACCATATAAATGCTACACACTTGTTCTCTTACACACCAAAAATTTGAATCGAAAACGGTTGAATACTATCAGATAAAAATGTATTTATAGCGTAAGTATGCGATTCGATGTCATCAGTCAAATCACAAAGATATATCTACCAAAAGAACGTTCACAGCACATTCTAAGCAACATGCTAATCAACACTATAGTAGTTATCAGCGGTAACCCGAGCTTGGAACTGCGGAATAATCTGTATGATTTCACACATGGTTTCAACAGTCACTTTTTTTAATCAACATTCAGTGATCGAAGTTGTGGCCAGGGCTGTCAACCTTACCAGTCAGTCCCACTTAAGCTCCCCCAACTCAAATTTCAGCAACTTACCTACGTTGAATACGAATATGGGAATAATTTTATATTCATTACGTTATCATATCAATTTTTCTGACATTTGATGAACACAATGACGTGATGACACATCTCGTTGTGTCGCGTGATCACCTTTGGGTTTCAAGTAACTGGAAAGTTGGTGATCATTTTATGCCATCGACGTCATATAGATTCCTCGAAGTAGGTAATTACGCACGGTAATTACCAATGCGTTGGTAACGACGAATTGAATAGGCATGAACTTTGAGTACCGCAGATGTTATTAGGAGGATTATAATAGGCCTAATATTCTCTAATTTGGTTTATTAATCTGTCAATGATATACCTATGTATTCGCTCAGCAAAAAACATTACAACCCCCCCCCCCCCCTCCAAATTTTTTCTTTCACATTCCAAGGTGCGTAGATTCCAAAACGCTGCAAAGTCCTTGTCACATGGGTTTATTATTCTATTGGACATACCCACAGAAATGTTGGCAGTTCATTTATTGTTTCGTTTCATGTGGAATAATTGAAGTAGCTATTTATTAGGTTTCCACCAATTTTTCCCCCAAAACACGAAATACGCTCCTATTTTCGACAAATTACCTTTGGTCTTTGATATTCCCATTCAACTGCCTTGATTCGCCTGTTGATACTACTGCGAGCGTTATTATACGAGTTGTGGTGATTTCAGACAATTTCCCAGGTTTTTCAATCATAAAAAATCAATTTTGGGTGCTGAACATTTGGCAGAACTCAATTTTCCACTCTTTGGTCAAAATCGACTTCATAATCGGTCTTCTCGTCCCCAAAAACATGGAAAACGATATCTCAGAAGCTCATGTTACTGACATGTTGCTAAAACGCAAGAAGTACCAATTTTTATACACATTTTCACTCATAACACCCCTGGGAGTGTTCCGATCGGGCTGAAAAGTTTCGGGACACAACTAGGGCCCAAATGGAGCATGTGTGCGAAATAACGACTTTTTCAGACCGAAAATGAAGCCTGTGCACGTGATACGGCGGACGGCGTACGGCGGACGGACATTGCATTTTTGGAATCTACGCACCTTGAAACGGACAAGAAAAAAGTTTGAGGGGGTGTTATAAAAATTTTTTGCTGAGCGAATACATAAGTGTATTATTCGCCGAATAATAAACCAAATGCGATGTCCGTCCGCCGTATCACGTGTAGCGGCTTCATTTTCGGTCTAAAAAATTCGTT
Organism: Leptopterna dolabrata; assembly: GCA_954871275.1. Taxonomy (NCBI): domain Eukaryota; kingdom Metazoa; phylum Arthropoda; class Insecta; order Hemiptera; family Miridae; genus Leptopterna; species Leptopterna dolabrata. The sequence goes on from OX940975.1 coordinate 41,505,986, forward strand.
CTTTCGCAAACATGCTCCATTTTGGCCCTAGTTGTGTCCCCAAACTTTTCAGCCCGATCGGAATATACCCAGGGGTGTTATGAGTGAAAATGTGTGTAAAAATAGGTACTTTTTGCGTTTTAGCAACATGTTGGTAACATGACCTTCTGAGATATCGTTTTCCATGTTTTTGGGGACGAGAAGACCGGATATGAAATCGATTTTGACCAAAGAGTGGAAAATCGAGTTCTACCAAATGTTCAGCTCCCAAAATTGATTTTGGTTTATTATTCTGTGAATAATACACCTATGTATTCGCTCAGCAAAAAATTTTTATAACACCCCCTCAAAATTTTTTCTTTTCCGTTTCAAGGTGCGTAGATTCCAAAAATGCAATGTCCGTCCGCCGTATCACGTGTACAGGCTTCATTTTCGGTCTAAAAAAATCGTTCTTTCGTACTCATGCTCCATTCGGGCCCTAGTTGTGTCCCGAAACTTTTCAGCCCGATCGGAATATACCCAGGGGTGTTATGAGTGAAAATGTGTGTAAAAATAGGTACTTATTGCGTTTTAGCAACATGTTGGTAACATGAGCTTTTAAGGTATCATTTTTCATGTTTTTGGGGACGAGAAGACCGAATATGAAGTCGATTTTGACCAAAGGGTGGAAAATTGAGGTTCTACTAGATGTTCAGCTCCCGAAACTGATTTTTTATGAGTCAAAAACCTGGGAAATCGTCTGAAATCACCATGAATTTGTAGAATAACATTGGAAAAAGTGTCAACCGGTGAATCAAGATGATCAGAAATGGTTTATTAAAAAAAAAAAAAAAAGGAGCGTACCTCATTCGTGTTTTGGGGGCCAAAATTGGTGGAAACCACCAGAAATAGCTATTTCAATTATTTTATATGAATGAAACAATAAATAAACAGCCAACATCTCTGTAGGTATGTCCAATAGAATAAAACGCTGCAAAGTGCTTGTCACATGGGTTTATTATTCTATTGGAGTTCTAGAGATTTCTGTTGGCTGTTAAATGTATTGTTTCTTTCATGTGGAATGATTGAAATAGCTATTTCTGATGATTTCCACCAATTTTGGCCCCCAAAACAAGGAATAGGTACGCTTTTTTTTTTTTTAAGATCATCTTTGATCATTGGTAGTGGCATTTAATGGTCTTGATTCACCTGTTTACACTTTTTCCAATGTTATTGTACACATTGATGGTGATTTCAGACAGTTTTCCAGGTTTTTGACTCATAAAAAACCAATTTTGGGAGCTGAACCTTTGGTAAAACCTCAATTTCCGCGTCTTTGGTCGAAATCGACTTCATATTCGGTCTTCTCGTCCTCAAAAACATGGAAAAAGATACCTCAAAAGCTCATGTTACTAACATGTTGTTAAAACGCAAAAAGTACCTATTTTAGCGAATTTTCAAAGAAAATGAAGCTATTGCAATGGCTTCGAAATTTAAATAATATAAATTTTTGGAAATTTTCTTCATAGAAATCCGTTTCAGACCATTCTAAAACGATTCCTGAAATTTAACACTTTTTTATATGTATATATATATATATTTATATATATATTTATTTATTTATATATGTGTCACTCCAGACGATAACTCTCGATAGAATTGAGATAAACAGCTCAAATTTGCACAAAAAATCTATCTTGGCAATCGAAAGGCTAAGTTCGAAGATGGGCGAAATTGGCCTACTCTAAGGAGGGTTTTGGCGCATTTAAAGTGCGCAAAAATTACCCAAAAATCCCCAAAATGTTATTTTCCAACAAGTGACCCCTCATTTTAAAGGTTTTTGCACGCTGAACACGATGGTGGAATCGGATTTTAGATATCTTGATCCGTTCTCAAATTAGAGCATTTAAAGTGCGCAATAATTACCCAAAAATCCCCAAAATGTTATTTTCTAACAAGTGACCCCTCATTTTAAAGGTTTTTGCACGCTGAACACGATGGTGGAATCGGATTTTAGATATCTTGATCCGTTCTCAAATTAGAGCATTTAAAGTGCGCAAAAATTACCCAAAAATCCCCAAAATGTTATTTTCCAACAAGTGACCCCTCATTTTAAAGGTTTTTGCACGCTGAACACGATGGTGGAATCGGATTTTAGATATCTTGATCCGTTCTCAAATTAGAGCATTTAAAGTGCGCAAAAATTACCCAAAAATCCCCAAAATGTTATTTTCTAACAAGTGACCCCTCATTTTAAAGGTTTTTGCACGCTGAACACGATAGTGAAATCGGATTTTAGATATCTAAATCCGTTCTTAAATTAGAGCATTTAAAGTGCGCAAAAATTACCCAAAACTAGGATAATCTTTAAACTCTTACCCCCCCCCCCCCCCACCCCCTTAGAGTGGTCAGATTGAAATATGTGAGAAGTATTAATTGAAGACGAGAGTTCGAAGCAAAAAAGGGGGAGGCAAACGATTAGTACAACTCCTTGAATTTACCCACAGCGATCAAATAAATAAGCACTTAGTACAATTACGTAATAAACAAACGGTAGAATCAGGATGGACAAAACGTACAAATTAAAATAAATACGAAGAGAATATACATAGAAAACCAAATTTTAGACCGAAGTTTTCCTTTATTCAAAACCATAGCCATTAATTCGAATATTTCTTTGAAAATTCGCTCATTAAGTCATGCTGCATGACTGATTGTTTTTTATACACATTTTCACTCATAACACCCCTGGGTATATTCCGATCGGGCTGAAAAGTTTCGGGACACAACTAGGGCCCAAATGGAGCATGTGTGCGAGAGAACGACTTTTTTAGACCGAAAATGAAGCCTGTACACGTGATACGGCGTACGGCGGACGGCGTACGGCGGACGGCGTACGGCGGACGGACATTGCATTTTTGGAATCTACGCACCTTGAAACGGAAAAGAAAAACGCTGCAAATCCCAGCACAACGGTTTATTATTTTGTATAGAATACCCTCCTGTTACAGACCACAGCTCTATGTATAGATAACCCTTCTATATATTATGATATGTACTATTCTATTATATACATATTATGTAGATCGCAGACCCTCCGTAGGTTAGTAACTAACCCCGTACTCGTTACTAGGTACCTACCTAAATCACGAGTTAAATGTTGCTAAAATAATTCTGCCGATGACAAACAGTAGGTACCTAACAAAAAGAAACACACATAATGAAGTTCTGAAAAGAAATTGTTGATGAGGAGTGAAAAAAGTTGCAAAAGTACCTACCAACAAACTCCAGCCCCTTCTACGTAGATGTTATAATGAACCGTTGTGTAATAATTTACCGTTGAATAATGATTTACCGTAGTAATAATTTACCCATCAATAATACTTCAACGTTTGTACAAGTTTCACTACCTACCAACAAACTCCAAAAGAGCCATCATTTTTCAAGCGAAATAATATCACAGAACAACCAACTCGACTTCATACTCCGCCAATATAATCAGGTGATCCCTACCAATGATTGGCCGTATTCACAAATTCCTATTGTGGGCGCGTCTCTGGTTACGAGATTTGGTTTGAATTGTATACAATTTCATTCACACTGGAGTCGAAAATCCCTGTCGGTGCAAACTTCGGGGCCTTACTGTGAACGAACGGCTGGACGTACGATGCTCCGGATGGTCTTAAAAAACTCGCAAGTTCAAGAACTATTTAAAACCGTAAAAATATTTACGTAAAAAAATGATATAGGCGTTTTGAAAATTTCAACCCCTATTTTGAACCCCTTAGAGATGACTCACAGTAACGTCGAGCTTCGAGGACCAACTAGACGCCGAACAGAACCTATAACCCGAATTTCATCAATTTTTTTTCATGGTAACTAAGAAAAGTGGCCCGTACGGCGTACGGCGTACGGCGGACAGACAGAAATATTTTTATTGCAGTTTTGGATTCTACATACCTTGAAACGTAAACCATCAAATTTTGAGGGGGGTAAGAATTTTAGCGAATTTTCAAAGAAAATGAAGCTATTGCAATGGCTTCGAAATTTAAATAATATAAATTTTTGGAAATTTTCTTCATAGAAATCCGTTTCAGACCATTCTAAAACGATTCCTGAAATTTAACACTTTTTTATATGTATATATATATATATATATTTATATATATATTTATTTATATATGTGTCACTCCAGACGATAACTCTCGATAGAATTGAGATAAACAGCTCAAATTTGCACAAAAAATCTATCTTGGCAATCGAAAGGCTAAGTTCGAAGATGGGCGAAATTGGCCTACTCTAAGGAGGGTTTTGGCGCATTTAAAGTGCGCAAAAATTACCCAAAAATCCCCAAAATGTTATTTTCCAACAAGTGACCCCTCATTTTAAAGGTTTTTGCACGCTGAACACGATGGTGGAATCGGATTTTAGATATCTTGATCCGTTCTCAAATTAGAGCATTTAAAGTGCGCAATAATTACCCAAAAATCCCCAAAATGTTATTTTCTAACAAGTGACCCCTCATTTTAAAGGTTTTTGCACGCTGAACACGATGGTGGAATCGGATTTTAGATATCTTGATCCGTTCTCAAATTAGAGCATTTAAAGTGCGCAAAAATTACCCAAAAATCCCCAAAATGTTATTTTCCAACAAGTGACCCCTCATTTTAAAGGTTTTTGCACGCTGAACACGATGGTGGAATCGGATTTTAGATATCTTGATCCGTTCTCAAATTAGAGCATTTAAAGTGCGCAAAAATTACCCAAAAATCCCCAAAATGTTATTTTCTAACAAGTGACCCCTCATTTTAAAGGTTTTTGCACGCTGAACACGATAGTGAAATCGGATTTTAGATATCTAAATCCGTTCTTAAATTAGAGCATTTAAAGTGCGCAAAAATTACCCAAAACTAGGATAATCTTTAAACTCTTACCCCCCCCCCCCCCCCCCACCCCCTTAGAGTGGTCAGATTGAAATATGTGAGAAGTATTAACTGAAGACGAGAGTTCGAAGCAAAAAAGGGGGAGGCAAACGATTAGTACAACTCCTTGAATTTACCCACAGCGATCAAATAAATAAGCACTTAGTACAATTACGTAATAAACAAACGGTAGAATCAGGATGGACAAAACGTACAAATTAAAATAAATACGAAGAGAATATACATAGAAAACCAAATTTTAGACCGAAGTTTTCCTTTATTCAAAACCATAGCCATTAATTCGAATATTTCTTTGAAAATTCGCTCATTAAGTCATGCTGCATGACTGGTTTTTTTTTTCATGCTCGATTCCAATGGTTCATTATTGAAAATAATGAACCAAAATTTTGCAGCGTTTTGGTTTATTATTCTGTGAATAATACACCTATGTATTCGCTCAGCAAAAAATTTTTATAACACCCCCTCAAACTTTTTTCTTTTACGTTTCAAGGTGCATAGATTCCAAAAATGCAATGTCCGTCCGCCGTATCACGTGTACAGGCTTCATTTTCGGTCTAAAAAATTCGTTCTTTCGCACACATGCTCCATTTGGGCCCTAGTTGTGTCCCGAAACTTTTCAGCCCGATCGGAATATACCCAGGGGTGTTATGAGTGAAAATGTGTGTAAAAATAGGTACTTTTTACGTTTTAGCAACATATTGGTAACATGAGCTTCTGAGATATCGTTTTCTATGTTTTTGGGGACGAGAAGACCGAATATGAAGTCGATTTTGACCAAAGAGTGGAAAATTGAGTTCTACCAAATGTTCAGCTCCCAGAATTGATTTTTTATGAGTGAAAAACCTGGGAAATCGTCTGAAATCACCATCAGTTTCTATAATAACACTGAAAAAAGTGTCAAGACGTGGTTCAGGACGATTAAATGGCACTACCAATGATCAAAGATAGTTTAAAAAAAAAGAAAAAAAAGAGCGTACCTAATTTGTGTTTTGGGGGCCAAAATTAATGGAAACTATCAGAAGTAGCTATTTCGATTATTACGCATGAAAGAAACAATTAATGAACAGCCAACCTTTCTGTAGGTATGTCCAATAGAATAATAAACCCATGTGACAAGGACTTTGCAGCGTTTTTTGGTTTATTATTCTGTGAATAATACACCTATGTATTCGCTCAGCAAAACATTTTTATAACACCCCCTCAAAATTTTTTCTTTTCCGTTTCGAGGTGCGTAGATTCCATAAACGCTGCAAAGTCCTTGTCACATGGGGTTTATTATTCTACAGAAATGTTGGCTGTACATTTATTGTTTGTTTCATGTGAAATAATTGAAATAACTATTTCTGATGGTTTCCACCAATTTTGGCCCCAAAAACACAAATTAGGTAGGTACGATCTTTTTTTTTTTTTCAAATTAACTTTGATCATTGGTAGTGCCATTTAATCGTCTTGATCCACGTGTTGACACTTTTTCTAGTGTTATTCTACAAACTGATGGTGATTTCAGACGATTTCGCAGGTTTTTGACTCATACAAAATCAATTTTGGGAGCTGAACATCTGGTACAACCTCAATTTTCCACTCCTTGGCCAAAATCGACCTCATATTCGATCTTCTCGTCCCAAAAACATGGAAAACGATACCTCAAAAGCTCATGCTACCTAAATAATTGTGCCGATGACAAACAGTACCTAACAAAAAGAAACACACATAATGAAGTTCTGAAAAGAAATTGTTGATGAGGAGTGAAAAAAGTTGCAAAAGTACCTACCAACAAACTCCAGCCCCTTCTACGCAGATGGTATAATGAACCGTTGTGTAATAATTTACCGTTGAGTAATGATTTACCGTAGTAATAATTTACCCATCAATAATACTTCAACGTTTGTTCAAGTTTCACTACCTACCAACAAACTCCAAAAGAGCCATCATTTTTCAAATTAAATAATATCACAGAACAACCAACTCGACTTCATACTCCGCCAATATAATCAGGTGATCCCTACCAATGATTGGCCGTATTCACAAATTCCTATTGTGGGCGCGTCTCTGGTTACGAGATTTGGTTTGAATTGTATGCAATTTCATTCACACTGGAGTCGAAAATGCCTGTCGGTGCAAACTTGGGGGCCTTACTGTGAACGAACGGCTGGACGTACGATGCTCCGGATGGTCTTAAAAAACTCACAAGTTCAAGAACTATTTAAATCCGTAAAAATATATACGTAAAAAAATGGTATAGGCGTTTTGAAAATTTCAACCCCTATTTTGTACCCCTTAGAGATGACTCACAGTAACGTCGAGCTTCGAGGACCAACTAGACGCCGAACGGAACCTATAACCCGAATTTCATCAATTTTTTTTCATGGTAACTAAGAAAAGTGGCCCGTACGGCGTACGGCGTACGGCGTACGGTGTACGGCGTACGGCGTACGGCGGACAGACAGAAATATTTTTATTGCAGTTTTGGATTCTACATACCTTGAAACGTAAACCATCAAATTTTGAGGGGGGGTAAGAATTTTTTTTTTCATGCTCGATTCCAATGGTTCATTATTGAAAATAATAAACCAAAATAGGTACTTTTTGCGTTTTAGCAAGATGTTGGTAACATGAGCTTCTGAGATATCGTTTTCCATGTTTTTGGGGACGGGAAGACCGAATATGAAGTCGATTTTGACCAAAGAGTGGAAAATGGAGTTTTACCAAATGTTCAGCTCCAGAAATTGATTTTTTATGAGTGAAAAACCTGGGAAATCGTCTGAAATCACCATCAGTTTGTATAATAACACTGGAGGTAGTATCAACACGTGGATCATGACGGTTAAATGGCACTACCAATGATCAAAGATAAATTGAAAAAAAAATAGAAGCGTAACTACCTAATTCGTTTTTTAAGGGCCAAAAACGGTGGAAACCATCAGAAATCAATATTTCACATGAAATAAACAATAAATGAACAGCCAACATTTCTGTAGGTATATCCAGTAGAATAATAAACCCATGTGACAAGGACTTTGCAGCGTTTTTAGAATCTACGCACCTTGAAACGGAAAAGAAAAAATTTTGAGGGGGTTTATAAAATTTTTTTGCTGAGCGAATACATAGGTGTATTATTCACAGGATAATAAACCAAAACGCTGCAAAGTCCTTGTCACATGAGTTAATTATTCTATTGGACATACCTACAGAAATGTTGGCTGTTCATTTATTGTTTCTTTCATGCGCAATAATCGAAATAGCTATTTCTGTGGTTTCCACCAATTTTGGCCCCTAAAACACGAATTGGGTACGCTCCTTTTTTTTCAAATGATCCTCGATCATTGGTAGTGCGTGCCATTTAATCGTCTTGATCCACGTGTTGACACTTCCTAGTGTTATTATACAAATTAATGGTGATTTCAGACGATTTCCCAGGTTTTTGACTGATAAAAAATTAATTTTGGGAGCTGATTATTTGGTAGAACCTCAATTTTCCACTCTGGTCAAAACCGACTTCATATTCGGTCTTCTCGTCCCCAAAACCATGGAAAACGATACCTCAAAACCTCATGTTACTAACATGTTACGAAAACACAAAAAGTCCCTATTTTTATACACATTATCACTCATAACATCCCTGGGTATATTCCGATCGGGCTCCAAAGTTTTGGGACACAACTAGGGCCCAAATGGAGCATGTGTGCGAAAGAACGAATTTTTTGGACCAAAAATGAAGCCGGTACACGTGATACGGCGGACGGACATTGCATTTTTGGAATCTACGCACCTTGAAACGGAAAAGAAAAATTTTTGAGGGGGTGTTATAAAAATTGTTTGCTGAGCGAATACATCTGTGTATTATTCACAGCATAATAAACCCATATTATTCCCAGAATAATAAACCAAAAGGAGCTACCTAATTCGTGTTTTGGGGGGGCCAAATTTGGTGGAAACCATCAACAGTAGTTATTTCAGTAATGGCAGATGAAAGAAACAATATATGAACAGCCAACATTTCTTTAGGTATGTAATAAACCCATAATAAACCCATGTGACTAGGACTTTGCAGCATTTTTATTCATTCTTGCTTCCTCACTATTAGAAGGTAGGAAAGCCACGAATTCTTAAATGAGTTTTTTTTAAAGTATGAAATGATCCAAAATGAAAATTTCCACTGCCATTTTGCGATTCAGACATCAAGGAACAATAAATGTTGGTTTCGTGTCCGTCTGTCTATGGTCAATTCCTTGTAACGCCCATAACCATCCGAAATAATGGTCGAAATTGGCTGAAATTTGGAGGGTAGGTGCGGGTTGGGTAAGTAGCAGATGGTCCCACACAAAAACTATTGAAATATTATGTAACTTTCGTCTGCGCATGCGCAAACTTGAAATACTTGAAACGCCCCTAATTATGTTCAATATCGTTGAAATGATTTCGGAGGGTCGATCAGTTATAATACTATGATAGTTCCATATGAATTTCATTGGAATCGTACTGTAACTTTCGTCGCGAACATTAAATGTTCTTGTTTTTCACCAACCGAATCAAACCCCTAATGTCTGGAACGCAAAGTGCGGTCTGAAAATTCCATTGCTGGAGCTGTTCGACTCTACCATCATTCCATGATATATCATGTACCCAATAAAGAAGCAATACAAATATTATTGTTTGAAAAGAACGCACCATCTTGATTGATAAATTTATGTAAACCGTGTTTTACATTATGGTGTTGAAATGACCCTATAACAGATGGGGTTGTTCCCTGAGTGACCTTCATATTCATAAGGGACTGCTAGAGTTATACGTGTATGTTGCAACAGACAAAAGTGAGGCCATAACCGCAAAACGGCACCCTGAAGTAGATACGCATCGACCGCAAGGCCACGAGCGATAACGAACAGACTAACTAAAATGTCTATCCAACGACATGAACTTGTTTTCAAAACCTCCCTATAATCATCTGCATTCACGATTCACTAATTAATATCCGATTTCAGTAAATGAAGTTTTTTTTAAGGGGTTATGTGACATTTTCAAAACTTGTGGAAAAACGCAAAAAAACCCATTACTAGTAGGTAAACCCATAACGAGTACCTATCAGATCCATTTTTAAAGGGACAGATTTCTGGAGATTTCAGAACGCTCTCAAATTGTACCTAAATATTTAGGTTACACGGTTCTTTAATCGCAAACGATGTTTCGACGTTAGAGGACCAAGAAACTATTAAAAAAGTGAAAATGGCTAAAAATGTCACATAGCTCCTTTAAAAAAAACCTATCGAATAATATATAGTACCAATGACTCAAAACATTTATACGCTGTATAAGTGTACATTATCATGACAACCTATAAATAATTACTGGAATTCATATAAGTAAGTGTTGTCATTACTTAGTCGCTTTACCACCTTTTCTGGACCATAGACGGCTTGCTACCTACCAGTGTAGCCATTCCGCGTGTGCGTGTGTGTGTATGAGTGTGTGCCATTCTTCAAGCGTTCGTTGGATCTGGAATTACTCGCATATTTTTTTCAAAGAGTATCTGATTCTCATCACTAGACGTACCACTCTGAATGTATAGAAACAAGGAGGGGTTTGAACCCTATTTCTATGTAAAATTATAAATAAATAAACTATGAAACTATGAATGCTTAATTGTGACCGTTACATCCTTACTTTGCACAAATATAAGGAGAGTACGAGTGCCAGTCGTTTATTTAAATAACATTGTGTTACGTTTGTAGTAGATAGGTCAGTTGTTGCGACATTTTGGTAGTCCACTAATACGACAGGTCTGACTAGTGAACAACCAATTTGCATTCTCCTCCCTCGAGGAGCCAATCCATCAGCAGGATATAATTTCAATTGCGAGATTATAGTACATGGCGGTGCACCATCCAATCGAAATTAAGCCCGGGTATTTGATCCCGTTGGGAGGGCTTGCCGAGCGGTACCACCAATCAAATAATGAACAACCAGTAGAATGATGACTCCCACCTGCGATGGAGCAAGCAAGATGGGAATTGTAATCATAGATGAGCGTCATTTTTGCAGGAAAAATAAAATATAAACTGTGACTTTCTACTTACGAAGTCTGCGTAGCGTTTGAAGCGTTGAGCTTTCCTGTTCAAATCATAAAGCTCCTTGAGGTGTTTGGTGAGGATGAGGAGACCGAGAAGAATGCAAACCAGGACAGTCACCGAGGGTATGGTGCATTGTCGCCTCGCGCAGAACCACATGTCACGACTGTCATTCTCCGCACGTCCTGGATCGGTGAAACAACGAAACGTCGGGCACTGAGAAGAGGTGGCACAACACCCACCCCGACAACCCAACAGCCACTGGCGAGCGACCATGTTGGATCTCGGATTTCACTTCGACTTCGCGTTGGTGGGGGAAAGCGGGGACCTGCGATATTCACCGCTATCGATCTCTCGGCCTCCTCTCGACTCGAAACATCGATGTTCTGCAATCGGCTGCGACGCCGATAAATGAGTGAATTTCACCGTGTTCATTTCATTTCATTTCATTTATTTTTCGATTTTACACATATATAAGGTACTAGACCCCTCCTTGTATATGTACAAAACAATAACACAATGAAAATCACTAGTTCTCACCCGTTCTACGCACGCCAGAAACCAGAATCAGGTGCTTTTAAGCTGCTGTCCACGGTATTATTACAATCAAATTTCTAGGGTCAATAGTGAAAACATAAACCTGATACTTTCGTGTGAAGTATTTTTGCTACATAGGTAAGTATTAATACTTCTTCATCAACCTGATCGAGTAGCCCATTAACGACCCGGTAAGTATTTTACTAAGTTTTACCAGCGTTCTCGTTGTACGAACGGATTCCTCGTGCCTAAAACATGATTCGATAATGGATTACCTGCTCAAACTTTATTGTTCGTTGCCCATAGGTAACGTAAAATGAACCACTGCTTACCACCTATAAAAATGGTGCACCGACTGGTTTATTAATGGAAATGATCTTCTGAATCGAGCATGAGAAAAAGTTTTTTGATTATGTAGGTAGTAGGTACATACCAACGATGGTAGGTATATATCATTATAGTTTACCAATAGAACGAGCTGCAAATTATTACAATAGAATATTAATTTTGATAATTACAGTTAATTAATTCTGATATATCACCGTTTTCTGTGGTCAATACCTGCCTACTCTCCCATCTCCACGAAAGCCCTTAGTCAACGGCCAGGCGGTTACAGTTATATAAAAATGCATTTTCCACCGCCCCTATCTCCTGTAACGCGCCATTTCGGCCCCACCCGATCATTTTTGAAACTCTGATGGTCAATGAACCTAAGTAGGACCCATGGACACGTTCCCAAATGCTCATCCAACTTGGATGATTTTTTGGCCGTGAACCTTAAATACCCATCAATAATACTTCAACGGTTGTTCAAGTTGCAAAAGTACCTATCAACAAAATCCAGCCCCTTCTGGGTAGATGAGCCGTTGTGTAATAATTTACCGTTGTGTAATAATTTGCCATCGTGTAATAATTTACCCATCAATAATACTTCAACGGTTGCTCAAGTTGCAAAAGTACCTATCAACAAAATCCAGCCCCTTCTGGGTAGATGAGCCGTTGTGTAATAATTTACCGTTGTGTAATAATTTACCGTGGTGTAATAATTTACCGTGGTGTAATTATTTACTGGTGTGTAATAATTTACCGTTGTGTAATAATTTGCCGGTGTGTAATAATTTGCCATTGTGTAATAATTTACCCATAAATAATACTGCAACGTTTGTTCAAGTTTCAGAAGTACCTACCAACAAAATCCAATAGTCCATCACTTATCAAATGAAATAATATAGCAGAACAAACAACTCGACTTCATACAGCCATCCTTGATTATAATCAGATGCTTCGTAGTTATGATATCCGGGCCGGATTTATACCGTTTGATTCACGATTCCATCCTGATTCTACCGTTTGTTTATTACGTAATTGTACTAAGTGCTTATTTATTTTATCGCTGTGGGTTCATATTCTCCCCTTTTTTGCTTCGAACTCTCGTCTTCAATTAATACTTCTCACATTTTTCAATCTGACCACTCTAAGGGGGTGGTGGGGGGGGGGGGGGGGTAAGAGTTTAAAGATTCTCCTAGTTTTGGGTAATTTTTGCGCACTTTAAATGCTCTAATTTAAGAACGGATTTAGATATCTAAAATCCGATTTCACCATCGTGTAAAAACCTTTAAAATGAGGGGTCACTTGTTAGAAAATAACATTTTGGGGATTTTTGGGTAATTTTTGCGCACTTTAAATGCTCTAATTTGAGAACGGATCAAGATATCTAAAATCCGATTCCACCATCGTGTTCAGCGTGCAAAAACCTTTAAAATGAGGGGTCACTTGTTGGAAAATAACATTTTGGGGATTTTTGGGTAATTTTTGCGCACTTTAAATGCGCCAAAACCCTCCTTAGAGTAGGCCAATTTCGCCCATCTTCGAACTTAGCCTTTCGATTGCCAAGATAGATTTTTTGTGCAAATTTGAGCTGTTTATCTCAATTCTATCGAGAGTTATCGTCTGGAGTGACACATATATATATATATACATATAAAAAAGTGTTAAATTTCAGGAATCGTTTTAGAATGGTCTGAAACGGATTTCTATGAAGAAAATTTCCAAAAATTTATATTATTTAAATTTCGAAGCCATTGCAATAGCTTCATTTTCTTTGAAAATTCGCTAAAACCATACACTTCTATCGGAAGTTTTCGAGCTACGGCGTTCTGAAAATTTCAACCCCTATTTTGAACCCCTTAGAGATGACTGAGTGTAACGTCGAGCTTCGAGGACCAACTAGACCCCGAATGGAACCTATAACCCGAATTTCATCAATATTGTTTCATGGTAACTAAGAAAAGTGGCCCGTACGGCGTACGGCGGACAGACAGAAATATTTTTATTGCAGTTTTTGATTCTACATACCTTAAAACGTAAACTATCAAATTTTGAGGGGGGGGGGGGGGTTAAGAATTTTTTTTTTCATGCTCGATTCCAATGGTTCATTATTGAACATAATAAACCAAAAGTAGGTACCTATCAACATAATCCAACAGTCTTTCTTCAAATGAAATAATAGGCATTTCGGAACAATAAACTTGATTTCATAAAACCATGCGTGATTATAATCAGCTGTTCCCTACTGATGATATCTGGGCTGGATTAAATAGCAAATATTTATTATCGGTCGTACGTTACAATGGTCATCAAAATGATAAATTACAATAAATAAACAACAACTTTGTGAAAGAAGTAACCAAATTTTCATTTATTTTGGCTCATGCTAACTACGGAAATTGTGAAGTACGGAGGACGGCGTAGGTATAAGGTGGGTGTACAGTGGACGTACAGAAATGTTGTTATTCCATTTTCAGATTCTACATAATATACCTTGAAACGGAAACCATCATATTGAGGGTGGTGAGCGGGGGGGGGGGCTATTTTTTCGTGCTCAATTCCAAAGGTCCAATAATAAACTAAAATTGGACCATGTAAATTAACTTTTCATTAGCCATGTCAAGTTGGTTGTAGACCATCGCTACTTTCTCCAACTTAACCACAGTGAACCTTTGAACTTATCGACAGTATTTATTCCTGCAGGCTCCCTTTTGTCCCCATTTTGTATTTTCGAGGGATTAAATCAAATTGAAAAGATACTTTAAGAGCTGCTCTATCGTTTCTTTTCCTTTAATTCCTCCAGTGCTTTTAGTTTAATCAGATTATATTCACGAAGCATAGTATCGATTAGACGAATAGAAAATCCGAGCGCTTTCCGTGGGATACCCCCAGGAGAGATCCATTCAGGGAAGTAACTAAACGACTTAGCGAGAACTTGAAAAGCGAGTATTGACATTCCGAAATCCGAAGGGACAAGAATCGCTTCGAGCAGCCCATTTCTGGGAGGATTGATCACTATAGGAAATAGGATATTAGGAAAGACTAGAATTGAAGAGAATTGGAGAAGCCATCTTGGGGACCACTAGAATTGGAGTAATTTGAGAGAATTGGAGAAGCCAAGAGTTCCACAGGAATATATGTTTCGTATTCTACACGTCATATACGATTTGTACGCCCAACCTGCATGATCCCTGAATAGGGCCATAAAATCGTGAGAAATGGAATACATACCTTTAATTTCGCGTTGCAGATGCGCATTGGCCATACCAGTGATGCGATCGTTCTGAAATATATGGGAACCATCTTGGGCCCATCCTGAAAATTTCAGCAAAATCTTTTCGAATATTGAGGAAATTATGCATTTGACAAGGACCTTTGGGCACAGAAGGGCAGAAATACACCGAACCAAATTTTTTCAGAAAGCTGTAAAACATACAACGGGAGTGGAAATTATCCTGATATCCTCCCAGAATATCACTCTCTCATTTATATTAGATTGTACAAATAAACTGAACGAATGAAGAGGCGTACGTGACTAAATGCAGGGCAGACCCTTCTCCCTCCGACCATCCCTCAACGGTCTGCAACGTCAAGGGACTGGGGAGGGTAGAAAGGGTTCTATAAAACCCGCCGTTTTCACCCATTTCTTCATTCTACGCTCAAACCTCAAGTCGATGACTTCTCTCTCTCTCTCTCCTCACGCCTCCTTAACTTTTCTACCAAAAAGAACTCAGAGTGGTGGAACCGGTCCGGTGTTAGCCAACCAGGCGGCAACCTTCTGGGCATATCCTCTAGCGTTTTTAGTGGTGGTAACCTTCCTGGCTTCGCCATAGGTGTTAACCTTTTAAACGCTAGGCTCCATCGCCTTCTCTTCCATCTCACACTCACCTATCCGAGCCTCACCTCAAACCTAAAACCACCACAGAAATGAAATTTGGAGTTTGGGGACAAACAAAAATCACTTAAAAGTGAAAACAAAGCTTCTGCTACCTTGGTAGACCCAAAAACAAAAATATTTTCTAGACTAAAGGCAACAATTTCTAAATGCAATTTATATATATATACGTATATATGTTTCGCTATATACCTACGTGTAATTTAAATGTAGGTACTTAATTTATCTAAAGCAACTGTATGATAATATAGGTACATCATTTATAACAAATTTATTTATTTATCTATAAAAAACAACCGTTACATCCATACTGGACGAAATTAGCTCCCTACGTACAATATAAATATTTACTTGGTCATCTGAGTCGTATCCTGTTGCACCAGCTGAATATGAGATTTCACAACACATTCAGAAAATCTTTTGGTTTCATCTCACGATTTGCCAACTTAAAATTTTGAACCAGGTTAATCAGTAAACTGAATTTCTTATTTCCTTCACCTTCAGTCCGCCTCCATATTGGATACGGCTTGACGTATTTGGCTGTATCCCAGACGGACCTGTTAGGTACCGATCTATCGAAATTATATATATCAACAATTATATATATATATATATAACTTAATCTTTATAATCTTGATGAAAGGTGCTCAGGTAAGAAATCCTAATCAAAAGTGACAGCTTATCGCTGTTGGGATCATGCATGCTTTATCAAACTTTGAAATATACACCCACCGCAAGCTCTCATGTCCAAAACTACTTCAAAATTTGCACATATGTATGTACCTGTTATAATGTTAGTATCCAAATTATTTAGGTACCCACTCTGTTCCATGTCAATTATTAACTCAAGCTTTGCATCTATGTAGCGCCTGTTCTGATGTTAGTTTAACACTACTTTCTCAAGTTAAATACAATCTATGCCTCTTCAACAGGATCATGGAGACATTTAAAGACAATCGGCTATGTTATGAACCACGTTGTAGGTATGTTACCATGGCGTAACATACCTACATCATTACAAGTTTTAGGGTGAGTAATCGCCAAAGTTTTAATTTGGAAAACTCCCCAACCTAAGAGTAGAGGCGGTTGAGAAGGGACGAAAGCTGTCAGATCCCCTACCCTACTACCCTTTTATGAGAAAGGCGTCCTTTATATTTACCGCCAGTGGAATGGATTTGTCAGGAACGTTCTGAAGGTACGGTAAGGACCGAGTAAACAGCACGGCCATTAACTGTGGAGATAATGTGGCTAATTCCATCTGACACTTCTCTTATTAACCCCAGCTGAGATTCTGATGGACATTCAGGTCGCACTGTTGTTCCCCGTGCCTGATCCTGGCGCGATAGATTTATTCCTTTTAGAAGTTTGATAGGTGTGCAAACAAGCTAGCTGATGAAAATGACAGTTTAGCTGGAGCTGCTTGTGTTCTGTGATGGTCTTTCACACGTGTAAAATCGGTCAATGTCAACAATGAACAGTTTTTAGTAAAACTGTTTTAAATTTTTTGCTTCCTCACTACCGAAGGCAGGGAAGCTTTTTATTCACAATACCATCGTTGTAATATTGAAAATTATTATCCAAATATAACGTGTCAAGTGCAAGAATCGAAACAAACTTATGTCCTCTAAAATGAAGATTTCCACTCGCATTTCACGTTCCAGACATCAAGGAACATTTTTGGTTCCGTGTCTGTATCTATGTCTGTCTGTCTGTCCGTGTGCGTGTGTGGTCAGTTCATCGCAACGCCCATAAATACCCGAAATAATGGTTGAAATGGACTTCGTCTTCTTCTTCTTCTTCTTCTTGTCGTTCCCGTTGTTCTTTGACAGAGCTGCAAACTCACACTCATAAGGGATCGAACTGAAATTTTGCACACACAAACATTCTTTATTCTCCAAAGACTTGTGAATCCCCCCCTCCCCCTACTCCACCATTTTGAAATGTTTCGTTATAAGTAGGTTCTGTGAGTTTTGGTTTATTATTCTGTGAATAATACACCTATGTAATCACTCAGCAAACAATTTGTATAACCCCCCTCAAAATGTATTCTTTTACGTTTCAAGTGCTTAGATTCCAAGAATGCAATGTCCGTCCGCCGTACCACGCATAACTAGGTACTTCAATTACGGTCTAAAAAATTCGTTCTTTCGCACACAGGCTCCATTTGGGCCCTAGCTGTGTCCCGAAACTTTGCAGCCCGATCGGAATATACCCAGGTGTGTTATGGGTGAAAATGGGCATAAAACATGTATTTTGGTTTATCATTCTGTGAATACCTATGTAACCGCTCAGCAAACAATTTTTATAACACCCCCTCAAAATTTTTTCTTTTACGTTTCAAGGTATGTAGATTCCAAAAATGCAATGTCCGTCCGCCGTACGCCGTCCGCCGTATCACGCATAATTACTTCATTTTCGTACGAAAAATTCGTCCATTCGTTCATTTTTTATGAGTCAAAAACCTGGGAAATTGTCTGAAATCACCATAAATTTGTATAATAACACTAGAAGTAGTATTAGCAGGTGAATCAAGACAATTAAATGGCACTATGAATGTTCAAAGATAATCTGGAAAAAAAAGGAGCCGAGGTCGTGGGGGCCAAAATTGGTGGAAACATTGTAAAATAACTGTTTCAATTATTGCGCATGAAATAAACAATAAATAATGAACAGCAACATTTCCGTAAGTATTTCCGATATAATAATAAACCCAAGTGAGATGATTCGTAAACTCTACTACTATTTCCACTCCAACAATCATGTGTTCACTATTCTGTCCTGTTACTTGAATCCCCGTTAACTTTTCATTCGTGATGTACTTATTCTTCTATGCTGTCGTTTTTAGTTGAATAAAGCCTTAGTTTTCCAAAAGGTTTAGTTATAATATTATAACAATTTATTCAACTAAAAACATGGACAAAATACTAAAACCGGCTCGCTTTGAAACGGATCCTGAATCTCCCTGGGCTGCTAAGGAATGGAACTACTGGCTTCGTACCATCGAGAACTTCATTGAAGAATCCAATATTACGGACGACAGAAGGAAACTAAAGGTACTCATTCATCATCTTTCCTATTCCGTATATGAGTACATTTCCGACTGCACAACGTACGTTACAGCTGTAGATGCGCTAAAAAACGTTTATGATAAGCCTAAGGGCGAAATATTTTCCCGGTTCCTCTTGGCAACGCGAAAACAGCAGTCAGGGGAATCAATAGATAAATTTTACCAAGCTTTGAAGGTACTCGGCAAAGACTGCAATTTTAAGGATGTGTCCGCTATAACCAATAGAGACGACTCAATTAGGGATGCCTTCATTAGCGGCTTAGCTTCTTCTGAAATGCGACGACGGCTCTTGGAAAATCAAACGTTGTCACTGAATGATGCCTTATCCATTTCCAAAGCTATTGAATCGGGAACCAGGCACGCGCAATTTTATATGGCGGGTAATAACTTTATACAAAATGCCGCTTCTACTTCTTGCAGCCCGGAATCGGACAATCGCGATATAACGTCCGCGGCAACCAATAATACTACCAATTTTAAGTGTTATTTCTGTGGCTCCTCTTCTAAACATTATCGTAGCAATTGTCCTGCTAGGGATGCCATTTGCACGTCCTGTAATAAGAAGGGACATTTCTCCAAGGTTTGCAAAACCCGGAAACACAACAACAAAACAACCTCTGCAATTACTTTCGAGGGCGCGACCGCTGCAACTATTATAGCCGCTAATCCCGGCCTCCTATCCAAAGCTGTAGTTCAGGTACTTTTAGGGAATGGTATCAAGGCCAAAACCCCCCTTGCAGATTTGTAGCGTTGCCCAAGCTCTGGTAGAGCCAATTCAGCTTTTCTCAAATCTTTCTCCCAATATTAGGCCCATAGCGACAAAATCAAGACGTCATTCGAGCGAGGACTGTGAATTCATCGCCAATGAAGTCGCGAAGTTACATTCCGCTGGTGTTATCGAAGAGAGCACTTCTCCTTGGCGAGCACAGGTGTTAGTTGTAAATAATGAACACCATAAGAAACGCATGGTGATTGACTATTCGCAAACTATTAATAAATTCACAATGTTAGATGCATATCCTGTTCCAAATATTGATAAAATGGTTTCTGATGTTGCTAAATATTCCCATTTTAGTACTCTCGATTTGAAAAGTGCAAACCACCAGTGCCCTATTCCCGAGAAAGACAGGCCTTTTACAGCCTTTGAAGCAGGCGGGTGCCTGTACCAATTCCGGGTTATCGCATTTGGATTAACTAATGGGGTATCAGGGTTTCAGCGATTCATCGACAAAATCATCCGCGCTGAGAACCTTTCTGGAGTTTATGCATACATCGACGACGTCACAGTCTGTGGCAAAAACAAGGCTGAACATGATACAAATTTGACTAATTTTCTGGCTGCTACAAAAAAATACGGACTTACACTAAATGAAGACAAGTGCAAATACTCCATAAACTGTATCTCAATTCTAGGCCACCAGATCTCCAATCATACCATTCGACCAGACCCCGAAAGGATGAAATCTCTCCTTGACTTCCCTCCACCAAAGGATGCAAAATCACTCAAGAGAGTTTTAGGCATGCTAGCTTACTATTCCAAATGGATTCGAGGATTTTCTGCCAAAATTCGTCCACTAGTCGAATGTAATACTTTCCCTATGCAGCGATATGCCATCGAATGCTTCTCTTTGCTGAAAAAGGACATTGCTAATGCATCCGTTGCAACGGTCGAAGAGGGAATCCCCTTAGTTGTGGAGACGAATGCTTCTGATTTAGCTCTGGCAGCTACACTGTCTCAGAAGCATCGTCCCATTGCCTTTTTTTCAAGAACTCTCACAGCTAGCGAAAAAAACCATTCATCAATTGAAAAAGAGGCCAGCGCCATTGTTGAATGTCTTCGGAAGTGGAAGCATTTCTTGATTGGGAGACATTTCACAATAATCACAGACCAAGAAGCACTTTCATACATTTTCGACACAAAACACTCGAGCAAAATAAAAAATGACAAAATCTTACGTTGGAGATTGGAACTATCTAGTTACAGCTTCGACATTACTTATCATTCGGGCAAAGAAAATGTTGTTGCCGATACACTCTCTCGGGTATGTGGAGCTATGAGCAACGATAAGCTGTATGAACTTCATCAGTCCCTATGCCATCCTAGTGTAACTAGATTCTTCCATTGGATTCGTAGCCAGAATTTACCTTACAGTGTTGACGAGGTTCGGAAAATGATAGCAGGCTGTCCACTATGCTCCGAAGTAAAGCCACGATTTTTCAAGAAGACGCCTGGTACACTGATCAAGGCTACACAACCATTCGAACGCCTTAGCATAGATTTTAAAGGACCGCTGCCTACAAATAACGGAAGACCGTATCTTCTGACCATAATAGACGAATTTTCGCGTTTCCCTTTTGCATTTCCTTGTAGGGATATGAGCTCGTCAACGGTCATTAAGTGTTTCACGGAACTTTTTACAACTTTTGGAATGCCAGCTTATGTCCATTCTGATAGGGGTATGTCCTTCCTTTCACGTGATGTGATAAATTTCCTTCACTCTCGAGGGACAGCAACAAGCCATTCCTCTCCTCATCACCCCGAAGGGAATGGGCTAATAGAAAAATTTAATCACACCATCTGGAAGGCCATTACTCTAGCGCTCAAAAGCAGAAATCTGAAGACAAATCAATGGGAGGTGGTTCTCCCCGATGCACTACATTCTGTGCGCTCTCTCCTGTGCACTAGTACAAACTGTACACCTCATGAAAGGATGTTTAGGCACAATCGAAGATCTTCAAATGGATGTGCACTCCCTTCGTGGCTGAACACTCCTGGACCTATCTTATTGAAGAAGTTCGATCGTTCCAGTAAATACGAACCACTCGTGGAAGAAGTTGAGCTGCTGGAATCCAATCCAGAATATGCCGTAATTCGTCACAACAATGGAAGAGAGTCAACTGTAGCTCTTCAGAACTTGGCCCCTCGAGGAAATGTCAGCTCATCAGATCTTCCTCCTGTAATCGTTACTTGTGTGACTATCCTGCCTGTAAACCTACTTACGACTATGTCAGGAATGAATGGCGAGCTACGGCCGAAATTTGGCAGGGAAAAGTCTACAAGTAAATTACCTGAAGTTCGTAGGTTGGCAGCGGCCCCACAGTCAGCGTTGCACAGGTTCTGACTTCGGGTACAGGTTATTATACGGCTGTAAATCCCTACGAGAAAGCTAATAATTTGGAAGCCTTATGGCGGTTCGAAAGATGACTCCAATGTTCTCAAAAGGATGTGAAAGAATCTCAATACGTATAGGTGACTGAATTTATTGAAAGAATTAACAACGTCAAAAATGGGGTCACGGAGGCGCAAAAGAAAATACAGGAGTAAGTGATGAAAAATGACGACGCGAATTTCGGGGTTTACATGAACGGGGCAGCTAAGGTAAGTATGATAGTTAAAAGCAATTTTGGGTGTAGTGTAGTGTGGCACCAGAGTCGAGGGTTCACTGATGGGTTCGGACGTTCGATGGTTCGAGGGACAAGGGACGTTTCTTGGGGCCAAAGATGTGGAGAGTTCTGGAACAAACGGGTACAACCCTTTTGTGACTCTCGTTAGGAAGTGTGATGCACAAAGCCTGAGGGGCGCTATTACGCGAATGGTATCGCTTAGATAAGGTAAGTAAGTAAGGTGATGGTGCCTACCTCCGCTGGAACGGTGGTCCAAGTGGTCCAGGGATGGTCCTTTCCGGGCTGCTGTCCAGGGAGGGAATCCTGGGCTCCGGGGCGGTCGTTCTTGGCGGCAAGGTTCCTGCAACAACAGACTCCTCACGGCAGTACTCAAGTCTACGTCTGGGTTCAGACGTGCCTTTCCGGTGGGTTCGTACGCCTCCCCTCTTGCTCGACTATTATGGTTGATTTTCCGAATTGAAAGCCGTTTCCTTGCCCTGTCCACTCGTCTTCTTCTCTGGGGGTCGATCGTAAAGGGGAGGAAAATACTGAACACTACTCTAACTCTAACCACTTCCAACTCTTCAACACAACTATCTCACTTCTCTTGACTATCTAACTAAAAGGAAAAATCGCAGGTCAGGTCTCGGGTAGATCTCGGGGAACTGTGTGTCGTGGTGTGGGGAGCGGGGGTATTTATACCCTTCCCCTCCCTTGCGCGTAGGAGAGGCGCAGAAGGACCTGGTTCCTTATGGTCCAACGCTGATTCGGCGGAAGGGACCGCCCGAGTCGGAGGGAAGAAACCGCCCGTGTCAAATTCGGGGAAACCTTTTCTGGGGTGATAATTTGACTACATCACCCTCCCCTCAAAGGAAGCCGTTGTCCTCAAAGGCTTGAAACCACTTTCCGCATCCTGGGTTCCTGAAGGGATGACGTTACTGCTGCAGGAGGCTGACTTGACGTTAAATTTACTTTAGCTTTACTTATTACTACTGTATTACTTATGGAACAATTGACTTTACTACGACTCGACGTTAAATTTACTTTACTTTTACATATTACCACTGTACTACTTAAGGGATAATTGACTTTACTAGACTAGAGTTGCAGTGACTGACTGGACGACAAATCCTGGATTGTCTGACATTGGTGAGGCCTAACTTTATAGATTAGCATTCGTACAGAAGTAATGAACGACTTTTATTTGGGAAAAACAAATTACAACCAAAGTGAACAATGGAGTACTGACTGAGCTAGCCCCTGGGCATCATAATTCAAAAAGGAGGCAGTCGGAGAATAACACATTAAAAGGAGGGTGAAAACTGGTGGTTCATCAAATGAACATTAACGTAGGTCGGGCTTACAGTACCTCGGCCTATGCATAAAACGGAAACATGAGAGTAATATAATGACTAACTGGCCTCCCCTGGGATTACTAACAACGAAAATACACATATGTAAAAGGGACTTGAAACGACAAGAAAGGTTCTTGGCGCGCACATAGTAAGTAGACTAATAAAACTGACATAGATATGAATGCGCGGAAGCGGCTGACCGGCACATGCAAGAGGACTATGAACTAAAACTGTTTGACAGGAAATCCAATTCACTTAGGGTAATCTCACTGGTAGGGCGAGCAACTACAAAATAAATGCACATTATCGTCGGTTTCGGCTTACCTGAATAAAACTAACATAAAAAAACAAAGAACTGGTACGCGGACATTGGTATCGTGCTGGCGAGTTATACGAGACATTTATATATTTACAACAGAACGAATTAATACGATTAAATGACAGCCAGTACGTATAGGGCGACTACCGACAACAATGAAGAAGGACACGAACTAAATCACTCGCGACGAAATCGTGGAAACCCATTTCAAAGAAAAACGGAGTTATTGAAAAATAGTCTATTTCCACTAATACACACAAAAAAAAAAAAAAACACTGTTATACCGGTTTCGGTGATCAAACCATCGTCAGTAACACACAATAACCAATAAGTTATTGTGTGTTACTGACGATGGTTTGATCACCGAAACCGGTATAACAGTGTTTTTTGCGTTTTTTGTGTATTAGTGGAAATAGACTATTTTTCAATAACTCCGTTTTTCTTTGAAGAAGGACAAGTTAACTTAAACATCGATACACAAAATTGACTGACGGAAGACGAATCTTGCAACAAAATAAACATGTGCGCTCTAAGAGAACTTGACAGCAGGAAATCGAAGATCTATATGGCCGACTGTCAAGAACGAATAGTAGGAATGGTACAAAGTAAGTATAACGATTGAGCGGGCTCATAACTAAGTTTACGCTACAAGATAATAAAACGAGAACAAGAAGTACAAAATTATTCTACCGACGGAACTACTCACAACTTATCTTATAGACTAACTAAGGGTACAACAAGTGAAATGAAAAATGTAATACATAGCCAACGGGCGGAATCAATAATACGACGTTTTCTCTCTTTTTTTTTCTTTTTTTTTTTCTTTTTCTTCGAAAGCCGACTGTCGACACCGGGATCAATTTTTTTTCAGGCTGCGAAGGCTTCGGGGGGTCCACTCTCCAGGGGGCAGATGCCGGGAGTTCCTCTTGGGGTGCGGCCTGTGGGGACGAAGGTGGTTGGGGCCAAAGAGGGATCGGATGGGGCTCAGTCGGGTGCCTCCGATTGTACCTCGTGACGTAGGCCTTGATCACGCACCCATGACACATCAACCGGGGGCGGCCAAATGGGTGGTCGCATCGGGGCAGGGCAGCAGAAGCTCCTTCCTTCAGCCACTTGGCAGTCCAGCGTCGAAGGGTTGTGCGGCAAAATTCACAAAAGTTGCCATGCAGCTTCATGTGATCCCGATAGCAGGATGCGCATACGCCCTTGTTAGGCCTGGGAAGGGCTCACCATTTTAGTTGTGATCTTTGGGGGGCGACATGGGGAGGTTTCTTGGGCGGCCCGTTGCCAGTCGTCAACACGCGGCTTGTCGGCAGGGGCGATCCATTGGCGGGACCTGGAGATCACGAGGGGTGTCACCTGTGGATCCGGCGGAACCAGTTCGGGGTCGGAGGGTTCGGTCGGAGGGTCGTCTGGGGTTTCCCTGACCACTGCTTCGGCCCACGCATAGGCCTCTTGGTGGGCGCGGCAGGTGGCCACTTCCCGGGTCAGGTCGGCAACGGTCTTCTCCAGGGTGTCGACCCGTTGTAGGAGCCCATTGTACTGGGCCCAGGGGACCATGGGTTGGTCAGAGTCTGGGGTGGTCGCCTGGGGTTGGTCGGGTCCGCTTCCAGGTCAGGGCGTCAGTGGGGAGTATGCCGGTGCATAATTCGGGGATAGCGGATCATCTGGGTCAGAGGGGTCCTTGGTCGCGAGGGGAGTTCGGGGAATGCCCATGCGGCGACCCAGAAATTCGGTGGGGTCGATCGTCACCAAGGACACTCTGGGCTCCCTTGGGGTTGTGGCACCTCTTTCCTGGCGACCAGTAGTCGAGGTGGTGGGCAAGTCGGCAAAAAATCCGAAGGTGACCGTAGCCAGGTCGGTTTGACGGGGGTTGGGCACAACCAAAAAATGGGGCTCCTGTGTGGTACCTGTGGGGGCGTGGGGGTCCATCCTAGTTCCGATCGTCTGACTGGAAAAAGAGAAACGGACTTCAATTTTTCCCTGCTCACGCTCATTACCCAAACAATGCCATTCCCCCAGCTCTCGGCACATACCACATCCACCAGAAAGCACATCAGGGAATCGCTGTTCCAAATTGACACATCCTACCCTAGTTATCTTGATACTGGTCACACGATCAAAAAGGCGAGCGGGAACCCGCCCAACCATTGCTAACTCTACCTGGCGGGTGGGTTGTCCTAGTGGGAAGTTCCTAAGGGTGCAGATCCTAAGGGGGTAGGGTATCTTTGGGGAATCGACTGCCCTACCGGTCCTTACACCTATGATATCGTCAAAAGGAGTGGCGACCTCTAATTTGGGAGGATGACTTTCCGGTGAAGCATTAGGTTTCAGTCCAGTAGCGAGCGCAGCGCTGGGTTCAGTCTCGTGTATGGGGGCCTCCTGTTCCGGGGTCGTTGGTGATCCTCCCTTCAAATCGGGGTCATCAGGTAAAGTGTAGATCCTCTCGGATGACGTCCGTATCACGCGGAGGGGTCCAACCCAGGGGCGCCAGCGTCTCCGTTGGACGTGTGCGGTTGGTTCCTTTTGCCATAGGCACACCGCTTGTTTCCCAGCCAGAGTGTAGGGTCGGTATCCGATACGGCAGATAGCCGCACACGTCATCCCAATCGTTCGGCTCGCGGCGTTCGGGGTTCGCCTGGCCACCGGAAGGTTCTCCTCTTCTTGGTTCGTAATTAGGCTTCTGGGCAGACCGGGGACGTCCATCTCTGAGGTTCGGATGTCCATCGGTACCCTCATCATCAAGTCTAACCCCATCAAGTTTAGCCCCTGGCTAGTGGCGGGCAAAATGTAGAAGTCGTGGGAAAAATCAAAAGGGCCTACTCGGACCCTGAGTGTTTGAGTCCCTCGGAACAGAATAGAGCCTCCCCCGGCCCTTCGGGCTTCTTGTTTCGAGGGCTTCATCAGGCTTCCCGGTACGGGATAATTCAGCAGGGACACCTGCGCGCCCGTGTAAATCCTTAGTGTCACAAGCGTCTCATTTAGAAGGACGGGGGCGATAATGGCGGGTCCAGGGCTTTCCACCGTGACGAGGGTTATCCAAGGGTTCTGGACCATCCACTGAGGTGGGTCATCCGTTCCAGCCGTTGCGGCGGGTGGATTTCCGGTCGCTGATTGACAAGCTCCGTGTGGCCCATCTTCAAAACCCACCCGGTCGGGGTTTGGTTCAGTTGTTGGGTGCCATCCCTGAGTCAGGGCGTCATTGGGTTCCGCTACGCTCTGGACCCGTGGGGATTCAGTTGGGTTCACATTCGGTTTTACCGGAGGACTTGGGGTTGGGTTCGTCTTCCTCCATCCCGGTCCATAGGGGTGCGTGGGTGCCGGGGCAGGTTGGGTTTCTCGAATGTGTCTTTGTAGGACACCACAGTCGCGCTCCAAGTGATCGATGGCACCACAATATGTGCACCCGACAAAGTGTCTGGCCCCCGGACGGTCGGGGCATTCAGCGGCATAATGCGAAAACCCACCGCAATATCGGCACTGAACATTGATTGGTGAAGCGGGCTGAGGTAAGTATTGGGGCGGAATCTCACGGACCGGCGGCGCGTACGCGGGGTTCGCGTTAGTGGGGCGGGGTGCATAGTGTGGGTTCGCCCCCATAGGGTTGAGCTGTGGGCGGTTGGGGCATTCGCGGGCGAAGTGACCACCTTGGCCACAAACATAACAACCGCCAGTGTTCCGAGGATCTCTGGGCTGCCCTCTAGAATACACTGCACCCACGTTCCAGGGTTCTTCCGAACCGGCCCCTGTCGACAAGGTTTCACTCAGATCGAGTGTTCTTGTAACCGTGTCGTCAAACGAGGTGGGACAATTACTGGCAACCGCCGTTCGGAGGTGTCCCTCGAGGCCTCGGATGAACGCTCGCTTCGCGCGATCCTCTATCGTCGGGTGTCGCACGCCCACTTCCCAATCGGGATAAGTGGCGCGAACAAGGCGTCTGGCTAAGCGGCGAACCCGGTCAGCGTATTGGACTAGGGACTCGGACTCTTCCTTTCGACATTCAGCCAAGCGCTGGGAGAGCAGCTCTGTGCTTTCCCTTCCGAACCATCTCAACAGACCGACTTTGGCAATGCTATAGGGGGCAGCGGCCTGACGCCATTCAGGGTGGCTGACCAAACAATTGAATGCGACCCCTTTGAGCTTAATTCGAAGGAGTCCGGCCCTTTCGGTTTCCGTCATGTCCGGGGTAGCATCCTCTATCAATTCGAAATAATCGGAAAGAGGTAAGGCTTCTGGGTCCGATGGATCCCAGGTGGATAGAGAGTCTATCATGGTGCGAGTGAACTTCTGAGGTTGGCGCTCTTGGGCCTTCATCTCGCTCAAAACCTCGCGATGCGAGTTTACCATGATCCGACCTAAGGCTAGGACCGACCTCTCCATTGGTGTCAAATCCGGGTCGTCGCTCCTTACTTAGCTGTCTAATAAATTAGAAGTAGCCATCGCTAACGGGGTAGTGACCAACTAAGCGAGAGTGGATGCGAGCGAACAATGTTACAGAGAGGGAAAATGAAAGAACAATAATAACCCGAAAAAAAAAATACAAATACTAAAAGACAAGGAAAATACGCGACTAATTACGAAATAAACACGAACTCACTAGTTAAAAGAGAAGCGACAATAAAATAGTATTAATGAACAAGGAAATTACGCTAGCCAGTTACGAAAGTAGACACGAAACGACGAAACACAATGAAAACGACAATAGTTAATACAAATGAAATTGAAAACTGACAAGAGAATGCGCGAACTAATTGCGAAAAGGCACGAAATCGAAAAGAATACCTAAGTCGAATGAGAAATCAAAAAGTAGGTACCGAATAAAACAATACAGACGAAATTATTGTAAAAGCAAAAGAAACGGAAACGAGAATAATAATTGAGCTAGAATACGAACTAGACAGACACGAGTTTAAATTAAGGATGTAGAGACATTATCCAAAAATCGCGGAATTATTTCAAAGACAACAAATATGAAAAATCGACAATAATTATTAAACGAGAATATACAAAATTATTTCAAAATAGACAGAACAAGAATAATAAATGGAATAATAGACACGAACGAAATGCTAGTGTAAGGAAAAAGGGAAAGGACAACATCGGCGAGAGTGCCGGTAAAATAATATTCGAGGAGTGAACGAAGGCTGCGAAAGTTGTGTCAAAAATGGCGATCCACAGGGTTTTGAGACGGAGTTGAGGTTTCTACGCAGTAAAAAGACGACAAAGGAGGGTTGATACGAAAGAATAACACGAAAAAGGATAAGGGTCAACTTTTAGTGAAGTCGGAGGAACAACAACAAGGGGACAAAATGGCGTCTCACAAGGTCTTGAGACGTAATGCAGCTGCGTATGAGGATAAGGGGAAATAAACACGATGAAATACAGCGAAAGTCCACACAAAACGAAAGGTTTAGGGTCAATGTTGACTAACAAGGTTCTCTTGTGAGCGGAATAACGGACAACAACGCAGTGGGGTCACAATTGTGGAGGGAAACAGGTATCGAACCCAAAAATGAGGCCAGGCAGTCGATTTAAGTGGTCAAGTTTGGCGGTTTTACGCAACGATAAGCTGTATGAACTTCATCAGTCCCTATGCCATCCTAGTGTAACTAGATTCTTCCATTGGATTCGTAGCCAGAATTTACCTTACAGTGTTGACGAGGTTCGGAAAATGATAGCAGGCTGTCCACTATGCTCCGAAGTAAAGCCACGATTTTTCAAGAAGACGCCTGGTACACTGATCAAGGCTACACAACCATTCGAACGCCTTAGCATAGATTTTAAAGGACCGCTGCCTACAAATAACGGAAGACCGTATCTTCTGACCATAATAGACGAATTTTCGCGTTTCCCTTTTGCATTTCCTTGTAGGGATATGAGCTCGTCAACGGTCATTAAGTGTTTCACGGAACTTTTTACAACTTTTGGAATGCCAGCTTATGTCCATTCTGATAGGGGTATGTCCTTCCTTTCACGTGATGTGATAAATTTCCTTCACTCTCGAGGGACAGCAACAAGCCATTCCTCTCCTCATCACCCCGAAGGGAATGGGCTAATAGAAAAATTTAATCACACCATCTGGAAGGCCATTACTCTAGCGCTCAAAAGCAGAAATCTGAAGACAAATCAATGGGAGGTGGTTCTCCCCGATGCACTACATTCTGTGCGCTCTCTCCTGTGCACTAGTACAAACTGTACACCTCATGAAAGGATGTTTAGGCACAATCGAAGATCTTCAAATGGATGTGCACTCCCTTCGTGGCTGAACACTCCTGGACCTATCTTATTGAAGAAGTTCGATCGTTCCAGTAAATACGAACCACTCGTGGAAGAAGTTGAGCTGCTGGAATCCAATCCAGAATATGCCGTAATTCGTCACAACAATGGAAGAGAGTCAACTGTAGCTCTTCAGAACTTGGCCCCTCGAGGAAATGTCAGCTCATCAGATCTTCCTCCTGTAATCGTTACTTGTGTGACTATCCTGCCTGTAAACCTACTTACGACTATGTCAGGAATGAATGGCGAGCTACGGCCGAAATTTGGCAGGGAAAAGTCTACAAGTAAATTACCTGAAGTTCGTAGGTTGGCAGCGGCCCCACAGTCAGCGTTGCACAGGTTCTGACTTCGGGTACAGGTTATTATACGGCTGTAAATCCCTACGAGAAAGCTAATAATTTGGAAGCCTTATGGCGGTTCGAAAGATGACTCCAATGTTCTCAAAAGGATGTGAAAGAATCTCAATACGTATAGGTGACTGAATTTATTGAAAGAATTAACAACGTCAAAAATGGGGTCACGGAGGCGCAAAAGAAAATACAGGAGTAAGTGATGAAAAATGACGACGCGAATTTCGGGGTTTACATGAACGGGGCAGCTAAGGTAAGTATGATAGTTAAAAGCAATTTTGGGTGTAGTGTAGTGTGGCACCAGAGTCGAGGGTTCACTGATGGGTTCGGACGTTCGATGGTTCGAGGGACAAGGGACGTTTCTTGGGGCCAAAGATGTGGAGAGTTCTGGAACAAACGGGTACAACCCTTTTGTGACTCTCGTTAGGAAGTGTGATGCACAAAGCCTGAGGGGCGCTATTACGCGAATGGTATCGCTTAGATAAGGTAAGTAAGTAAGGTGATGGTGCCTACCTCCGCTGGAACGGTGGTCCAAGTGGTCCAGGGATGGTCCTTTCCGGGCTGCTGTCCAGGGAGGGAATCCTGGGCTCCGGGGCGGTCGTTCTTGGCGGCAAGGTTCCTGCAACAACAGACTCCTCACGGCAGTACTCAAGTCTACGTCTGGGTTCAGACGTGCCTTTCCGGTGGGTTCGTACGCCTCCCCTCTTGCTCGACTATTATGGTTGATTTTCCGAATTGAAAGCCGTTTCCTTGCCCTGTCCACTCGTCTTCTTCTCTGGGGGTCGATCGTAAAGGGGAGGAAAATACTGAACACTACTCTAACTCTAACCACTTCCAACTCTTCAACACAACTATCTCACTTCACTTGACTATCTAACTAAAAGGAAAAATCGCAGGTCAGGTCTCGGGTAGATCTCGGGGAACTGTGTGTCGTGGTGTGGGGAGCGGGGGTATTTATACCCTTCCCCTCCCTTGCGCGTAGGAGAGGCGCAGAAGGACCTGGTTCCTTATGATCCAACGCTGATTCGGCGGAAGGGACCGCCCGAGTCGGAGGGAAGAAACCGCCCGAGTCAAATTCGGGGAAACCTTTTCTGGGGTGATAATTTGACTACCTTCCCTTTGAGATCAAGCTCCCTCAAGACCAAAACCTCTCAATCTCGGATTTGAACCCCGCTCGATCTTTGCCAAATAGCGTTCAAGAAGACACTCCTCCAGATAATATGTCGACTACCATGGACTCTCCTTCGAGACCTGCGAATTCGGAGGCCATCGGCGTGCCTAGACCACAAAGGGCTCGTCACCCACAACTCGCCTTGCAGATTACGTCCTGTACTAAAAGGAGGGGAGAATGAGATGATTCGTAAACTCTACTACTATTTCCACTCCAACAATCATGTGTTCACTATTCTGTCCTGTTACTTGAATCCCCGTTAACTTTTCATTCGTGATGTACTTATTCTTCTATGCTGTCGTTTTTAGTTGAATAAAGTCTTAGTTTTCCAAAAGGTTTAGTTATAATATTATAACACCAAGTGACAAGTACTTTGCAACGTTTTTTAAGTAGGTAGGCATTACCTCACAGACATAACGGATCGAGATGAAATTTTGCGCACACATTCGCTATGCTCCTTTTGTGCATTTAATTTCGGTATAAAAAAATCGTTTTTTCGCACACAGGATCCGTTGGGGCCCAAGTTGTGTCCCAAAAGTTAGCAGCCGGATCGGAATGTACCCAAGGGTGATATGGGGGAAAAATCGGTGCAAAATGAGATATTTTTGAGGTTTTCGTAATAATTATGAGCTTATTCAGCTCCCAGAATTCATTTTTTATGAGTCAAAAACCTGGGAAATTGTCTGAAATCACCATAAACTTGTATAATAACACTAGAATTTGTATCAACAGGTGAATCAAGACAATTTAAATGGAACTATCAAATGATCGAAGCAATTTGTCAAAAGCAGGAGCCTAATTCGTGTTTTGGGGGACCAAAATATTGATGGAAACCGTCATTTCTGTAGGTGTGTCCAGTAGAATAATAAACCCATGTGACATTGACTTGCAGCGTTTTTAGGCAGGTACTGGGGGAAAATGTTTTTCTTCGTCAATGCCGAAAGATGTGATATCTCCTCCCCTTCTACCAAACAACGCTGTTGTAAACATTTTCCCGCTAACGAAACCTCCTCAGCCGCAAAAAGGATTGGGATCCATTTTGCCCGCAAAAGTAGCATGCTCGGTGCTTCGCACCTTGCTCTTGGTAGTGTATATAGAAACCTGTTCTTCCTTCCCCCTCTGTTGGATGTGTGTATAAAAACCTCTTCCTTCCCCCAAACCTTGAAATTTCTTTCAATGCTGTTTGGCGATCAGCATTTCGTCCCGCTAGGCAAATTTCAACTACATGCACTATATGAATTATATGCATCTCCAACAGCGAGGTACGAAGGACCGAGCATGCTACTTCGGCGGGAAAAATGGATACCAATCCTTTTTGCGGCTGAGGAGGTTTTGCTGGCGGGTAAATTTTTACAGCAGGGTTATTTCTGGGAGGTAAACTTTACTAAACCAACGAAAATAAACTTTATTAAAAATCATTATAAAAACATGAAAAATTTGTATAAATCTGATTTTGTGTACCTTTCTTTCAAAAACACATAATATTCGGTTTGACCGAATAATAGGGTCTGCGATTCGATGTTCGGCCGGATACTCAAAACATCGCCGAATAGGCAGAATACCGAATATCACGCGCATCACTAATATTGTTTAAAAACTGTACGAAAAAGGACTATAAAACAGGGGTTCTCACGAACAATAATTGCAATGATCAGAGTCCACCGAAAAAACATATGGAACCGGTCAGTTTAATATTTGATAATTACTTCCCAACAGTAACTGTATTAGATAGTACCATTCGTTGTGGGCAAAAGAGGGCGCAAGGATATATGGTTCTGACTGATGGTTGGTCGAGCTGGATAGCCGCATCTGCAATGCGGCGCCCTTCCTTTTTTGTTCTTGTCACCAAACTAATAAATAAACCCGAGCGGGATAATGTAATTGAATCCCCTTTTAAAAGGCTGAAATCCGACAAAATGAAATAGAGACGACCTCTTTTTCCGGTCTCTCTCCCCCTCTTTCAGGTCCTTGAACTGACAACTTGTTTCTATTGTTGAAGATGTTACAAATCTTTCAAAAGGCCATACAAGTTCCTTGACACTGAATGATGAGGGAGGGTGTCACCGAATTAAACTGCACCATAAAGATAGATGAAGCGTTTATTAAAATGTATGTTGAAAATACAAGGTATCAAGATGAATTCTCTGTAAGTACCCATTTGAAAGTACCTAGGTACTTCTCCCATGAAAGTTACTTCTCTGTGAAAGCACGAGCTCTCTCATTCTTCACGCTTAGGTTGCATGAAGGCATGCAGGTTCCATGGCATTCATCTGAAATTTATAATGTGTCGCAGAGCAGAGCTTTATTTCAATAAATTTGGTTCACCGTCTGACACCTTATTAAAAAGAAGAAAAATTGTGTAATTTTCCAAAATGTACACTTTGTCGTCTAAAATCTCAAATTATTGTACAAAGTGAGCATATCTTACAAAGTGATATCGTACCTACCCCTGAATTATCGTACAAAACTATGATGATCGTACATCTGGCAACACTTCCCTAGGTCAGAGATCGTCTGAAGTGGCACATAAATAAATATATAGGATATACAGACACATAAATATATGTAGCTATATATACATAAGAGATGGGATCTTTCTACTGGACATGCCGGAGAATGTGTTCCTGGTGGGATATGCTGATGTTGTAGCGGTGGTGATAAAAGACCATACTTTGGAGGGCCTCCAGCGGACCCATCAATGAGTCGAGTCATGCCTTGGATGGAGGAGTATGGGTTGAAGCTTGCAGTTCACAAAACCGAAATAGTGCTTGTGATGAATTTAAAATTGGCATCACGGTGGTGTGAGGGAAATTGCCCAGGCGGTTATGAGCGAATCACCACCGACGTCTGGGATCTTTTTGGAGAGGTTTTTTGGCTGAATTTGCCTAGGCGGTTATGAGCGAATCACCACCGACATCTAGGATCTTTTGGGGAGTAGGTGTCCAGGCGGTTATGAGCGAATCACCACCGACATCTGGAGTCTTTTAGAGGAGGTTTGCCTAGGCGGTTATGGGCTGACCACCACCGACGTCTAGGATCTTTTTAGAGGAGGAGGTTTGCCTAGGCGGTTATGGGCTGACCACCACCGACGTCTAGGATCTTTTAGAGGAGGAGAGAGAGCAAGGTAGGAAGAGAGAAGAGAGAGCTGGTTAGAGGAAGTGTCGAATGAAGTAAAAGTCGCAGGATCCGGGGTTTTATAGGAAAGTGAGTCCTCTCCCTCCAACCCCCTGTTAGGGGTTGGTGGTGGGGCTCCAGGTTGTGTACCCTGGGTCCTGTGGCTTGTCTCCCCACTCGTACCGTTTATTAGCAGGACCTATCTTTCGTGGTTGAATATTGGCGAGAACTTAAGTTTGTTAGAGGAGTGGTTCCTGGAGGGACTCACGACAGAGGTCCCCCCAGTTTGAGCCAAAATTTGAGGAGAGCTGAGGGCTATGGTACAGATGGGGCTGAAGGCGCAAGGTTACAGGGGCTGAGGGCCAAGGAAAGCATAAATGGTGCTGAAGGCGGGGCGAGGTATATGGGGGGCTGAAGGCGAAAGGTGACAACGGCTGAGGGCCACGGCAACAGGCTGGGTGCTGAGGGCGTCATTCTTAATTCTAGGTGATAGCGAACTTAATATTAGGAGTATTTTTTACAGAAGTGGCTGATACTCTGGGAGGATTGACATAAGTAGTTGGGTACATAAGTAGTTACATAAGTAGGTGAGTGAGATACAATTAGTTAGAAGAAGATATGTACAATTGTTAGTGAGTAAGATTAGGTATAGGTATAGGATTTACAATATGTACAATAGTTGATGGTTGATATTTACAATGGGTGATAGTGCATGTTTAATAGGTTTTTTACAATAGGTATTTACTATTTATGCTGATCGTGGTAGGTGGGTTGGGGTCACAGTATGGGGGTGCGCGGAAATCCGCCGTTTTTTAGGTATGGTGAAGGTGTTAGTATAGTTAGGGTGTGGGGTGTGGATGGGTGGTGAGGTGAGTGTAGTGAAGAGTGTGGAGAGGTGGGTGATGGGGTGAGAGAGGTGACACCCTCTAATAGTCTTCACGTTGGTGAAGACTGATAGAGGGGCCCCTTCACTGCCAGGGCGGCGGTGAAGGGGGTGAGCTGGTGGGAGCCGGTACCCGTGACGTCGCGGAGAGAGGCGGCGACGTCGGGGTCCGGTGGGTGAGATGGAGGCGATGTGAGGTGTTTCTGGTGTGGGGGTGAGAGGGGGATTAGTGTGGCGAGGTTGTTCGGGGAGGACTGGAGCTGGCTTACATCGGGCGAGGGGTATGGTGTGGGGCTTCCCGTCAATTAACGGGGTGGCTGTGGTGTGTGTGGAGCGGATGACCGGGAAGGGCCCGGCATAGAGGGGTTGAAATGTTTTGTGTATGCCGGGCTCCTTCAGGTACATGTGAGTGGCGGTGTAGAACCGTTTCGGATAAGTGGTATCGTTAACGGGTGTTGTGGTCTGTAGCGGTTCCCTGTTAATTGACGGGTTGTGATGTGTGGGGAAAATGTCAGCCGGTAAGCGGAGGGGGTCTTTAAACGCGTTTTGTGCGGGACATGTGTTGTCTGAAGGACGGGCGGAAGTGCGGAGGCTCAATAAAACGTAGGGGAGGAATCTGGTCCATGAGGGGGATGTGGAGGAAGTGGAGATGGCTTGTTTAAGAACGTAGTGCCACCGCTCTACTTTCCCGTTGGATTGTGGATGATAGGGAGTGGTGTGGATTTTTTGAATCCCAAGGGAACGGAGGAGATCTGAAAAGTGGGCGGACTCAAACTGCCTCCCTTGATCGACCGTGATTGTCCGCGGACAACCGTAGCGGCTGATCCAATTATTGAGGAAGGCCGCGGCGACGGCGTCCGCAGTAATATGGGCGAGTGGAATGCACTCCACCCAATTTGTTGCACGGTCGATCATGGTGAGGCAGTATTTCTTCCCCTCGGAGGGGGGAAGGGGGCCGACCAGATCTAGGTGTACGTGTTCCCACGGGAGGGAGTCGGGACTGGGTTGAGGAGGTACATGGGGGGTGAGCCGAGACCTTAAATTGCTGGCACTTCTGGCACCCCAGAACCCAGTTACGGATATCTGTGTTCATGTGGGGCCAGAAGTACCGCGTCTTGATGAGGTCCCGGCTCGCCCGGATGCCGGGATGATGTAAGGAGTGGTAGTGAAGGAAGAGCTGCCGCCGGAGGTCGGGTGGGACGTAAGGGCGCGGTGAGTCGGCCGTTATGTCACACCAGAGCTCCAGGGTGCGGCAGCTGTTGGAGTTTGGAGGCGGAGATGAGGTTAGAGAGGGTTGGGTCGGAATCGGGGTGTTGATGTGACTTAAGGATTTGTGGGGAGGGGAAGGGCAGTAACTCCGCCACCGGCGCGGGGGTGGGGCGGGAGAGCGCGTCCGCCACGCAGTTGTCGGCCCCCGGCAGGTAGCGACTATCGGACGTAAATTGTCCGATAAATTCGAGCTGCCGGAGGCGACGAGGTGAGGCGGACTTTCGACTCTGGAGGAGGGCGTGAATGAGGGGTTTATGATCCGTTACGACAGAGAACTGCCTGCCCTCCACGAAGTCACGAAAGTGCTTTATGGCTTCGTGGATGGCGAGGAGCTCTCTGTCGAACGTGGAGTAGTTCTTTTGGGTGGGGGAGAGGGTTTTTGAGAAAAACCCAAGAGGTTGGGGGTGGGCGCCGGTGTGTTGATGGAGTACTGCCCCGATTGCCCAGTCGGATGTGTCTGTGGTGATGGAGAGGGGGGCGTGGGGGTCGGGGTGGACTAGTAGAGCGGCGGTTACTCAGTCTTTTTTGCACGTTTGAAAGGCGGCAGTAAGTTCGGGGGACCAAGTGATGGGGCAGTTGTCATTTTTTTTGGCGGGCTGGGGTATGGAATTTATGAGGGGTTGTTGATGTTGGGCGGAGTGTTTTATGTGGCGGCGGTAAAAATTTAGCATACCTAAAAAACGGCGGAGTTCCGTGACGGTACGGGGCTGGGGGAAATCGGTGATGGCTTGAACCTTGCCTGGGAGAGGCTTGATTCCATCGGCCGAGACGAGGTGACCGAGGCAGCGTACGGAGGGTTGAGCGAGAACGCACTTGTCGGTGTTTATTTGAAGTCCTTCGGCGGAGAAGATGTCCAGAATTTGGCGCAGGTGGTCAAGGTGCTCTTCTGGGGTGCGAGAGGCGACCAGTACATCGTCTAGGAAACAGAATACAAACGGGAGGCCGCGCAAAATGTTGTCCATGTAACGCTGCCACGTTTGGGCAGCGTTTCTGAGGCCGAATCCCATTTTTACGTACTCGAAGAGGCCGAATGGGGTAATGATGGCCGTCTTCGGTATGTCGGGTGGGTGGATATTGATGTGGTGAAACGCCCGTGCGATATCGAGGGTGGAGAATACAGTCGTGTTGTGGAGGTGGGATGAAAAATCTCGGAGGTGGGGGACGTTGTACAGGTCGGGGGTGGTTTTTGCATTGAGGCGGCGGTAGTCGCCGCAGGGGCGGATGTCCCCATTGGGCTTCTGCACAATGTGCAAGGGGGAGGCCCAAGGGGACTTGGAGGGGCGGATAATTCCGTCCGCTATTAGGCGGTCAAAATGTTGGTGGGCCTGTGTTAGCTGCAACGGGTGGAGGCGGTGGGCTTTGGCGGTTATCGGGGGGCCAGAGGTCTCGATGAAATGTTGGATGGTGGAAATGTGGGCGGAGAGGCGGCGCTGGGGGCGGTATTCATGTAGTAGGGCTGTAAATTTGTTAGGGGGTTCATGGATGGCATGAATATAGCCCGGGATCGGTTTGTTGGAGGAGGGGTCAATCAGGCGCGCGTTTTTGATGTCAACCTGGAGGCCGAAATATGCCAGAAAGTCGGCCCCCAGGATTGCCTTCTCTACGTCCGCCACGGTAAACTCCCACTCGTACGCAAGTCCGTTCAGGTGTACGGACGAGCGGTACGTCCCGTAGGAGGGGATGGTGGTACCGTTGGCGGCGTAGAGAATCTGGCGATGACAGCGCGCCTGACGACGGAGGATGGAGTTGGGGAATATGGAAAGCGCCGCCCCTGTGTCAATTAGGAAGGGGACGTTGGATCGTCGACACTTGAGGAACAGGCGTTGGTGGGAGGGTGTGGAGTGGGGCAGTATTACGGCAGTGGAGGCAGGGGGTGGGGGTTTTCGGACCGCCTCGGCGTAAGTGTGTGCCGTTGAGGTGGTAGCAGTGGTGGTGGGGTTGAGTTTCGGTGGCGGTGGTGGGGGTTCGTCTCCTGCAAAGGAGACGCGGTTGGTGGGGCGCCCGTTCCGTGGTGGGAGGACGGTTGGTGGGGGGGCGACGGCGCAGCGAGGCGCGGTCGTGCGGTTGGCGGCCGTGGTGGCGGCAGTGGAGGGGCCGTTCTTTGGTGGGGGATCGGTATTTGTCCGGGAGGGGGTTGCGGCGGCGCAGCGAGGCGCGGCCGTGAGGTTGGCGGCCGTGGCGGCGGCGTAGGAGGAGTGGGGGGTTTTGGAGGTGGTGGTGGCGCAGATGCGGGCCGGGGGGGGGATGGTGGGGGTCCCCCCCGTTTTGGCGAGGAGGGGGGCCAGCCGGGTTGACCGGCAGGCGTCAGCGTTTCCCTGCCCGGAGGGGAAGGAGCAGGGGGGTAGGCATTTGCGGGCCTCCCCACCGAAGTTTACATGGTAAAAACATCGGTGGGGGGTCGGCGGGGAGGTAGGCCGTCCTGCTGCGGCGGGACGTGTCGGTGGGGGTAGTCCGGGCTGGTGAATTTCCCCGCCATTGGTCCTGGGGAGGGGTGGGGCGGCTTTCGGAGGAGGCCTGGCGCCGGCAGTACGTGGAGGGGGGTCGGCGGCGCTCCGTGGAGTGGGGTCGACGGCGGTCAATGGAGGGGGGTCGACGGCGTTCAGGGGATGCGTCGCGTTGTCGAGGGGGGGTGCGTTGCGGGGGGTGCGAACCTCGCTGACGCAGGCGGACGCGGCGAGGTCGTGCACCGTGTCTGCGAGGCTGAGGAGCGTTTCGTCCGGGCCGTCGAGGTGGCTGGCGAGCGCCATCTGAATGGGGTGGGGGAGCGCGCGCAGCCAGAAAGTCCGGGCGATGTCGGCTGTCATGATGCCCTGCAGCTGATGTCGCAGGCGTCGGAAGAGGTGGGAAGGCTTCATATCGCCGAGTTGTTGCGGTTGCGACAGGGCGGCGACTCGTGCGATCTTGGACGGCTGATATAGCGAGATGAGGCGGCCGCGGAGGTCGTCGTATGCGGCGGTAGCGTTGGGGGAGATGTCCGACGTCTGTAATAGAATGTCGTACGGCAGCAGGGATATGATGCGGGAGTAGCGAGTTTTTTGGCTGCGGATGCCGGTGGCCGAAAACGCTGCGTCCACCTGGAAAAACCATAACGTGGGGTCGTGTGAGTAGAAGGGTGGCAAGGAGAGAGGGAATGACGCAGAGGCGGTCATGACGTCGGCGGCGGCGGTTGCAGCGGGCGCAGTCGGTGGGATGGTGCCGGGCGGTGAGAGGGTGGAGAAAGGGTTGGCGACAGCGGCCGTTGCGTCTGCTGTTGTGGCGGTGGGGGGTTGCAGTGTGGCCAGTCGTAGGATCAGAGGTGATTGAGCGTCCGGGTCCATGGTCCAGGTGTGTCAAAACTGAAACTTGAAAACGAAATTTTCAATTTTAAATATCAAATTCGAAATTCGCAAAAATCGGGAGCGGCGGTGTGTGGCTGAGCGGAGATGTGAGAGGGCTGCGATCTCCGAACGGGTGAGTGAGTGGTGGGCGAAAAATGCGAATTTAAACTGACTGGGTTTGACTGAATTTGAAATTGGACTGAACAGACTGAATTTGACTTGCGACTGGGGTTTGACACATGAGATGGGAAAAAGGAGGAAGGTTGAGTGAACGTCGGGTTCACCACTGTGATGAATTTAAAATTGGCATCACGGTGGTGTGAGGGAAATTGCCCAGGCGGTTATGAGCGAATCACCACCGACGTCTGGGATCTTTTTGGAGAGGTTTTTTGGCTGAATTTGCCTAGGCGGTTATGAGCGAATCACCACCGACATCTAGGATCTTTTGGGGAGTAGGTGTCCAGGCGGTTATGAGCGAATCACCACCGACATCTAGTATCTTTTGGGGAGTAGGTGTCCAGGCGGTTATGAGCGAATCACCACCGACATCTGGAATCTTTTAGAGGAGGTTTGCCTAGGCGGTTATGGGCTGACCACCACCGACGTCTAGGATCTTTTTAGAGGAGGAGGTTTGCCTAGGCGGTTATGGGCTGACCACCACCGACGTCTAGGATCTTTTAGAGGAGGAGAGAGAGCAAGGTAGGAAGAGAGAAGAGAGAGCTGGTTAGAGGAAGTGTCGAATGAAGTAAAAGTCGCAGGATCCGGGGTTTTATAAGAAAGTGAGTCCTCTCCCTCCAACCCCCTGTTAGGGGTTGGTGGTGGGGCTCCAGGTTGTGTACCCTGGGTCCTGTGGCTTGTCTCCCCACTCGTACCGTTTATTAGCAGGACCTATCTTTCGTGGTTGAATATTGGCGAGAACTTAAGTTTGTTAGAGGAGTGGTTCCTGGAGGGACTCACGACAGTGCTACTAAGGCCCGGTTCAAAAAAAATCTGTAATCTTGATAGTTACCTAACCCTGGGGCTACTTTCGATTTTTCGGTAACCCTGGGGTTCGCAGCAGGAGCGTTCAAAAAAGTTTTCTAAGGTAAGGTTACCTTGATAGAATCGATTATTTGGGTAACCCTGGTCACGTCAAATTTAGCCATGGATACTTCACGAGAAATCCACGTCAAACTGCTCATGGACGCTATAAATCCATGAAGTTCGATTCATGGATAATATAATTCCATGGAATACGGCGTATAAAGCAACTTTTAGGCAACACTGTTGCCCATTCTAACCTAGATCCCGTGACTTCATCCTAGCTTGATATTTAATTATTTAATAAATCCGTACTCTTCAAGTGCTGTAGTAATCGATCCTAGCAACAAATATTGCCTTTACTAAAAATACTTTCTATGTTTTTTAATTTAGTGATTTGTAGCAACTCCTAGGTGTACGTTTATTCGGCGTTGCACCTGTTTGATGGAAATTTAAACGAGGGTAAACAAGGATAATGTGGGGTAAATCACACAGACGTGTTAGGAACAAGGATACCTATATTTCTATTCACTACGTAATGGTTCAAAATATGCGATGAATCTTGAACGAAAGTCTTCACGCCCTTCAACCCTGCCACGTTCCCCAGGGTTATTAAACATAGTTTCATCCAAGAGATGCTGAGTACCGTCGTCAACATCAGGGAGTTATTCCTTTAACATGATTGCGATGTTGTGGAGAACTGCCTGCGTTCTGCCGTAGATATTTGAGGGCGTATTTCTTCGAGAACAAACGCGACTCCTTCCTTCGACAACCTGAAGCGATCGAAAAATTCCTTCTCACTCCAGGCGTCGAAGTTGGGATGTCTCGCTCTGATCCGATATCTTCTCGGTTCTACGACTAGCCCTAGTTCGACGAAGACGTCATCATCCTCATC
This sequence comes from Leptopterna dolabrata, assembly GCA_954871275.1. Taxonomy (NCBI): domain Eukaryota; kingdom Metazoa; phylum Arthropoda; class Insecta; order Hemiptera; family Miridae; genus Leptopterna; species Leptopterna dolabrata. Next base: position 41,548,131 of record OX940975.1, read on the forward strand.
GCTCGCATAATAGTTACAACGGTTCATTATTACCACAATAATGCAAAATAGGACGGGATCTGAATAGTGCAGCGCAAATAGGAAAACCAAAAACAATGAGCAGCCATCTTCGTTTTGAGAGTAACCATGGTAAACTTCTTGTAACCCCTCGAATAGCTGGGGTTACGTACCCATGGTAAAGTTTTCGATTTATCGTACTAATGATCGATTACTGAATTTTTTTGAACGCCACTTTCGTTACCATGGTTGGGAAACCTTAAGGTAAACTTCAACCCCAGGGTTACACTCTTTTTTGAACCGGGCCTAAGAGACACATTAACGGAGTCACCCAGTTTCAGGTAGAGGACGAAACCATTGACTCATCTCATTCGGTGCGGTACCTGGGAGTGACCCTCGACTGCAGGCTGACCTTTTGGGAGCACATCAAGCGAGCAGGAGAAAGGGCAGGGGCGGTGACAGCAAACCTGATGACCTGGTGGACCATCGCCCAAGAAAAGGAAGATGCTCATGACCACAGCCGAAGCAATCATATTATATGGCGTGGAGGTTTGCGCTGAGGCCCAACAAGTTAAAAAGTACCTTGACCACCTGCAGTCTGTGCAGAGGAGGGGAGCCTTGCGAATGCAAGCGCTTATCGTACCGTCTCCTTCCCTGCTATTGGGGTCATTGCTGCAACTATCCCAATCGATCTCCTAGCGATGGAGAGTAGGCGGATCTACCTCCGGCGATCCACAGAAGAGTCAAAATCCCTTATCAAGAAAGAGGATAGAGAAAGAACATTGCAGCAGTGGCAAAATGAGTGGGAAACTGATGAAAGGGGGACATGGACCCACGTGCTTATCCCACAGGTGCGCCAATGGCTTGACATGAGGCACGGAGAAGTGGATTTCTACATCACAATGTTCCTGTCGGGCCATGGATACTTTGGGTCCTATCTGCACAGAAGGGCGCTAGTAGGCACCGCAAAGTGCTGGTACTGCAATGCACCAGATGAATCAGGGAAAGGGAGATTCTAGAAGAACAGGAGGGTGAAATCACACCAACTAATGTGATCGGGAAGATGATCTCCAGGCAGGGAACCTGGGAGAGGATTGTATCCTATATAGTCCGAATCCTCAAGGCAAAAAAGTTGGACGAACCATTCCTCAGGTGAATAATAAACTGGAGACCGCAAGAAAACATCAGAAGAGGGCGTGACATCGCCCAGCGATCGACCCCACTCCAAAGTAATGCTGAACAAGTGATTCCCGGGAGGATTAGGTCAAGAAGATCAGGGTTAGTGGGTTTTTATTGGGGGCCTCACACGGCTGCGGAGTGCGGACCCTCCAACGTAAGTCTTTTTCAAGATTCTCCCACTGTTTCCCTCGTAAAAGAAAAAATAAATAAATAAATAAATAAAATGAAAAAAGTTCAAAAATTCATGTTCTGAAATTTTCATCGAAAATTCCCTTAAACATTTTTATTGCGTATACGGAAGAATGATCTTGACAGAATGGTTATCTACATTTAAATGTAATAATAACCCTTTGTAGAAGAATTTGCAGTGTTCCTTTTCTCATCTACTCCGAGTTCTATAGATATGTTTTATTGATTGGTTATTTTTTTAAATTGTGAAAATACCCGTTCTGTTTTTCTTAGAATAGGAACCTACCTAAGTCGTTTCGTACAGACCAATGTTTTGCAGTTTCATTTTTGTACATCATATAGGCCCTTAAGCTCAATACCCATCCTGTCGAAGGCTTTTGAACGACTAGTCCTCCCTCACCTACTGAAATACAACTCCCATATCATACCCGCCCAGCAGGTCGGATTTCGAGAGTCACACTCTTGCCCATTACAATTGCAGCGATGGGCTGCATTTCAGGGAAAGCAGCCCATTTCGACACAGAGCAAGCCTTTGACAAAACCTGGCACGAGGGACTACTCCATTAGACCCAGCCGTTCCATCCCAATAACCCCCACCCACTTCTCAAGACTATCCACTCCTCCACTACCTCAATGGACGCTATAACCGCTCCTGTAACCATAATGCACGCTACATCGACAAGCCGACCTATTTTTGCAGAGGTCTCCCAGGGCAGTAGCAGTAGAGGAAAAATATACGTTTGTGGCACATGGGCACTCACCCTGCAATACCTGCGACACTAAACCTGCACGATACCAATCGTACAACGCTATTGTTTCACAGGGCAAAAATTAGCTTTCGCGGCTGCGGGATTCGATCCGGCTAAGTCGTGGGTATATGACACATCCATACGGGACCTCTCTCCAGTCTCAATATGTGGTCTCAGCTCTGTTGTATCTAGCGGCATTAGGAAAGATTCGAAATCGCAGATGAATGTATACGGAACGAAATGGCAATATGTATAGTTTTTGAAATAGAGAACTCCCTTCTCTGAGCTCCGTGTGGCTTGTACGATTGTACTAATATTTTTAAATGACGCACTCGCTTGATCAATTTTCGGAACTCGATTGAATTTTATTATTTATCAAGGGTAACTAAGTTGGGAACGAAAACATGTGGCGCGGAAATATCATCTCCTAAGCGCCTACATTCACTCCCCCCTTAGCGTTTACTCCGGGTACCGAGCTGGAAATCAGACCCGTCTCCCACTGCGTGTTCGTGTCTCTTGGTTCTTGTTAAAGTTGCATTCTTTTGTTGTTGTTCTGTTTGTGTTCTCTCTTGATTTTGTCCTCTTTCTTGAATTTTTCTTCTTTCTTGAATCTGTCTTCTTTCTTGAATTTGTCTGCTGTCATTGTGTCTTAGTATATAATATACCCTGGCTTCTGTCTGTCCAATTTCGGTTGATTTTTCGGTCCTGTTGGTTACTTTTTTAAATTATTTTATTGTTTTTATTGCTCAACTTCAGAGTGTCTATGATACGAGACCTCACTACTCGTGCGTTTTTCGTCTTATCTTTCGGATACTTGGTCCCAGACACTAAGGGGCAAACTATTGGTAGGTTTCTTTCTTGGGACTCTTCGCTTTCTTTGAAAAGTGTGATTAGGCGGTTTTTTGCTTGCGTGTATTTTTGTCGGTGTGTGTAGAAGTGGCAAGATCGTATATATGTTTTCCACGTAAATTTTGTCCATTTGCGCCAGAAGATAGGTAGTCAAATTTGGTCTGTTCGGCAGTGATGCGTTTCAATTTAAATTGGGCCTCGACTTGGTGGAACCATATATCAGGTTTTTCAGGCCAGAATGCCGGCAATTTTACGCTTACGTCCGCTACGTGAGCTGCGTCTCCTGTTCCTTCCATCTTCTATCACTGTACGATTTTTCCGTTTCTTTTGAATCACGTCGGGGTCACCAATTGTACGATTTCTCCGTTTCTTTTTATCACGTCGGGGTCACCAATTGTACGATTGTACTAATATTTTTAAATGACGCACTCGCTTGATCAATTTTCGGAACTCGAATGAATTTTATTATTTATCAAAGGTAACTAAGTTGGGAACGAAAAAATGTGGCGCGGAAATATCGTCTCCTAAGCGCCTACATGGCTCTCAATATGGAATGTTGTTCATCAGCGTTTCTTCTATTGCGAATCTATGTAGGCAATAGTTGCAGTAGAAGTGAACACCTTTATGTTTTGTCAAGTGGGACAAGAGATGAGAATGACTTGTTATGAGACAGTAAAAATGTGTTTTGACTTCTTGGCTACCTTCAATGGCGGCTGTCAGTAACAACTGTCGTGGTATCCTCCCAGAACCACAACTCTTGTATGAAGAAATAAGATCTCGCCAAATAGACCTAGAAGTGGGGACAGAAGACGCAAGAGAGCCGAGGGCCAGCCTGGAGGTCCCCACCATCCTCTACTAGCTAGAGGATGGAGGGAGACAGCTCCCAAGCATCCTCTCCTCCTTACTTCGTCTCTCTCTCCTAACCCAAAAGAATCCGTGAATGGTGGTGGTACGCCCATAACCAATGGACACACTTCCTAAAAGATCTCGGGCATGGTGGTGGTCCGCCCATAACCAAACCGAGCACACATCCAAAAAGATCCTGGACGACCAGGCAACGATCCTAAAAGAATCCGTGAATGGTGGTGATTCGCTCATAACCAAATTCCGGGCACATCCCCCCTCGCACCGCTCGTGGTGGATGTACGCCAAAACCCATTCATCACAACAACATAATTGGTTCGATTTTTGTAAGATGTTAGATGTTGGCTCTCTTCCGTCTCATAACCAAATACATTATTCGAAATTGTGAGGTTTTGTCTTTCGAATTTCTCAATGTCCTTAACTTTAGCGGGAAACGCTATTCCATCCATATTCACTTTCCCAACTTGTTTCTTATAGTAGGAGACTCTATTATTCCGTCCTCTGTCTAGTACAAGTGCGGCCAAAGCGGTCCACAGAAAGCATTTTTATTTAATAAGCATTTTTGATGTTGATGGTGCCTATCATTGAGTTTGAAATTGAAGAGGGGATGGGGATGATCCACTGCGCCACACGTGTTTGCTGTCTGTTTAGTGAGATATCTGACTGATCCGAGTAGCCTGTCGGTGCAAACTTCGGGACCTTACTGTGAACGAACGGCTGGACGTACGGTGCTCCAGGTGGTCTTAAAAAACTCGTAAGTTCAAGAACTATTTAAAACCGTAAAAAGATTCACGTAAAAAAAGGTATAGGCGTTCTGAAAATGTCAACCCCTATTTTGAACCCCTTAGAGATGACTGACAGTAACGTCGAGCTTCGGGGACCAACTAGACCCCGAACGGAACCTATAACCCGAATTTCATCAATTTTGTTTCATGGTAACTAAGAAAAGTGGCCCGTACGGCGTACGGCGGACAGACTGAAATATTTTTATTGCAGTTTTGGATTCTACATACCTTGAAACGTAAACCATCAAATTTTGAGGGGGTTAGAATTTTTTTTTCATGCTCGATTCCAATGGTTCATTATTGAAAATAATAAACCAACATTTGTTAAAACAGGTTCTTGAGTCACTACTGTACACTGTATTTAGTGGATTTATATAGCACTGTTAGCTATATAGCCTTTTCATGTTGCACAAGTACCATTTCACGAGAAGTTGGTTAAAACTGACAATAGCCACAAATTGAAATATTTTCGATTAACTTGCTAAAACTATGTTTATCTTTTCATGTTTTCTTTTCTTTTTGTATGTTTTTAATCAAAGAACTAATCAGGTATTTAGTTCAGCAATTTACCTGTACAGTGATAAAGATTTGTTGATCAGTGTAGGAAGCCCATAATACTTCGTTCTTCGCAGGTTGTATTGTAGATTATTTCTCTTCTAGGTACTAAATAACATACCAATTTCAGCTCTAAACGTTGAATAAAGTGGGATGTACTCTTATAAAGTAGTGAAAGGTATTGAGTAGCGTCATGGTATCCTCCCAGAACCACTCCCTGTAAACTTAAGATCTCGCAAATAAACTCAGAAGTGGGGACGGAAGACGCAGGAGAACCGAGGAACCTAGTGGGGATCCCCACCATCCTCCACCAGCTGGAGGATGAAGGGAGATAGCCCTCAGGGCTATAAAAACTCGCCTCCTTCGCCTTTCTAGCCATTCTACGCTCTCCTCTAGTCGCTGACTACTCTCTAACCTCACTCCTCATCTCTCTCCTTACCTAAAAGATCCTGGGCATGGTGACAGCCTCCAGTGTTGGAACCAAACCGGGCACACATCCTAAAAGATCCCAGGCATGGTGACATCCTCTGTGTTGGAACCAAATTGGGCATAATCTAGCGCCTCTAGTGGTGAATGTGCGCCAACAATTCATTCACTACAAGTAGTATCGATATTCTCATTAAACGTTAGGTTGCGAAATTATTTACGGCCTAAAAAATACCTACTTAACTAACACCAAAATCCGCCGAGGTCTACTCGGATCAGTCAGATATCTCGCTCAACAGACAGCAAACACGTGTGGCGCAGTGGATCATCCCCACCCCCTCTTCAATTTCAAACTCAATGATAGGCACAACATCAAAAATGCTGATTAAATAAAAATGCTTTCTGTGGACTGCTTTGGCCGCACTTGTACTAGATAGAGGACGGAACAATAGAGCCTCCTACTATCAGGGCCGCCCAGAGCTGGGAATGGCCCGGGGGATAAATTCTCATAGGGCCCCTCCCCACACCAATTTTATAATTTATAAACAGGAGTACTGAACGTACTGTTCTACCCTTATTAATTTATTAAGGAAGTAATTGAGCTCATTTATAAAAAGGAAATTTTTAGTTTGCACAATAACCGTACAAATAGGGCCTGCGGCCAGGCCCCGGCGTGCCCCCCCCCCCCCCCTCTGGATGGCCCTGCCTACTAAAGAAACAAGTTGGAAAACTGAATATGGATGGAATAGCGTTTCCCGCTAAAGTTAAGGACATTGAGAAATTCGAAAGACAGAACTTCACAATTTCAAATAATGTATTTGGTTATGAGACTGAAGATAAACGCGAAGCTATATGTAGCTTCGCGTTTATCTTCAGTCTCATGACCAAACACATTGTCGTGAGTCCCTCCCGGGAACACTCCACTAGCAACCTTAAAGCTCTCACCAATATTCCTATGTAAAAATTACCTTCCGCTAATAAACATCTGAGTGGGGAGACAGGCAACAGAATCCGGGGGACACAACCTGGAGCCCCACTACCAGCTCCCAACAGGGAGCTGGAGGGAGAGGACTCCAAGTCCTATATAACCCCGGATCCTGGAGCTTTAGCTTCATTCGACACTTCCTCTAACCAGCTCTCTCTTCTCTCTCTACCTTCCTCCTCCCAGATGCCTGGTGGTATCCGCCGCTCTGGGAATTCACCTCCTACCTTTTCCCCTTGTCTACATCGGTGGATATCCGCCGCCTAGACAAGCACCTTCCTTCACCTACATCGGTGGATTACCGCCGCCTAGGTGAATTTCCTTCCTCTCGCCTACATCGGTGGATTACCGCCGCCTAGACGAGATTCCTTCCACTCACCTACATCGGTGGATTACCGCCGCCTAGGTGAACTTCCTTCCTCTCACCTACATCGGTGGATTACCGCCGCCTAGGTGAAATTCCCTCGCTCTCCTCTATTCACTCCTTCACGCCACCGTGATGATAAATTCAAATTCATCACAGTGGTGAACCCGACGTTCATCCAACCTTCTATCCTCTTACCAACTCATGTGTCGCCCCAGTCTAGTTCGGTGTCCCGCATTTTAAATTCACATTTAAAATAGTCAGTATAAATTCGCAATTTTTGGCCCACCCGCAACCGCTCACACAGCTCTCAACTCTCCGCCGCATACAAATCCGCTGCCGCTAATTGCGAATTTTCAAATTCAAACGCTCAAATTGAATTTTGTTCACAGACACCTCCACCATGGACCCGAACTCACCATCGCCGCCGCTCCTCCGGCCGTCCCTGCTGCAGCCGCCGACCACTGCGGCTTCTGACGCAACCGACAACCCCTTCACCAGCCTCTCACCACCCGGCTCCGCCGCATCCGCCGCCGCCGCGGCCGCCGCCGCTGCAGCTGCCGCACACGCCGCCGCCGACGTCACGACGGCCTCGGCGTCGTTCCCGCTGTCGCTACCCCCCTTCTACACGCACGACCCCGCACTCTGGTTCTTCCAGGTCGACGCTGCGTTTTCTGCCGCCAACATCCGCAGCCAGCGTACCCGCTACTCCCGCATCATCTCTCTACTACCATATGAGATCCTCCTGCAGACATCGGACATCTCCCTCGACGCCACGGCCGCCTACGACGACCTCCGCGCCCGCCTCATCAGTTTATACCAACCTTCCAAGATCGCACGTGTCGCAGCGCTCTCCCAGCCCCAACATCTCGGCGATTTGAAGCCCTCCCACCTATACCGTCGCCTACGTCATCAGCTACACGACGTCGTGACGGCCGACATCGCTCGAACTTTCTGGCTGCGAGCCCTCCCCCACCCCATCCAGATGGCGCTCGCCAGCCACCTCGACGGACCGGACGAGCCGCTACTCCGTCTAGCCGACACAGTATACGACCTCGCCGCGGCCGCCAGCGTCGCGGAAGTCGCCGCACCCCGCACCCCCACCCCGCGCAGGGACCGATCACCGTCTCAAGAGCGCCGCCGGCCCCCCTCCCTCCACCGGCGCCGCTCCCTCTCCGTCGATCACCGGCCGACCCCCTCCACCGACCACCGACGCCAGCGCTCGGCCGACCGCCGCACCGCCTCCCCCACCCAGCAACGAAGAGGGAGGTCCCCGAACACGACAGCCCCCTCCAACTCCGCGCGCCCCACCAGGACCTACCTCCCAGCGGACCCCCCCCACCGATGTTTCTACCACGTGAACTTCGGTGGGGAGGCCCGCAAATGCCAGCCCCCCTGCTCCTACTCCTCCAAGCAGGGAAACGCGGACGCCCGCCGGTAAATCCGGCGGGCCCCCCTCCTCGCCAACACGGGGGGGACCACCACCAACCCCTCCCCGCCCGCATTCACACCACCACTACCAAGCCTCGCTACCCCTCCTACGCCGCCGCCACGGCTGCCAACCTCCCGGCCGCATCTGACGACGCCGCAAAACACGCCACCTCTCCACCAACTGACACCCCACCCCGAGTCAGCCCCTCCAAGCCCGCCTCCAGGGCAGCCAACCTTCCGGCCGCCACTAGCGCCGCCGCTACCGTTCCCCCACCACGGAACGGCCCCTCCAACCCCGCCCCCAAGGCAACCACCCCTCCGGCCGCCACTCGCGCCGCCGCTACCGTTCCCCCTCCCCGGAACGGCAAAAAAACTCCCCGTGTCTCCTTCGCGGAGGACCAGCCACCGCCATCGCACCCGCCCATCGCCTCGGACAAACCAAGCCCCTCCCACCCGACAGACCCCAACACCTCAGCCATTTTACCGCACTCCGCCCCAGCTCACCAACGCCTGTTCCTCAAATGCTCAAAAACGCACGTCCCATTCCTCGTCGACACAGGGGCGGCGCTCTCCATATTCCCGAATAATATTCTCCGGCGACAGGCGCGTTGTTACCGGCAACTCCTCTACGCCGCCAACGGTACCACCATCCCCTCGTACGGGACGTACCGCTCATCAATCCATATGAGCGGGCTCGCGTACGAGTGGGAATTTACCGTGGCGGACGTAGAGAAAGCTATCCTGGGGGCCGACTTCCTCGCATACTTCGGCCTCCAGGTAGACGTCCGTAACGCGCGCCTGCTCGACCCCTCCACCCAGAAACCCATCCCCGGATTTATTCATGCGGTAGACCGCCCCCCGTCCCAATTTGAACAACTCCTCCTACAATACAAACCCCAGCGCCGCCCCTCGGCTCACATCTCACAGACCCAGCACTACATCGAAACCTCTGGCCCCCCAATATCCGCAAAAGCACGCCGCCTCCACCCCCTCCAACTCTCACAGGCCCGCAAACACTTCGATAACCTCATCAAAGAAGGCATTATCCGCCCCTCCAAATCCCCGTGGGCTTCTCCACTACATATTGTGCAGAAGCCTAACGGGGATATCCGCCCCTGCGGTGACTACCGCCGCCTCAATGCCCGAACAACCCCAGATCTCTACAACGTCCCGCATCTCCGGGACTTCTCTTCCCACCTCCACAACACAACCATCTTTTCAACACTCGACATCTCTAGAGCCTTCCATCACATTCACATCTACCCCCCTGACGTACCTAAAACAGCCATCATCACCCCTTTCGGCCTGTTCGAATATATCAAAATGGGTTTTGGCCTCCGTAACGCTGCCCAGACTTGGCAGCGTTACATGGACAACATTCTACGAGGCCTACCCTTCGTATTCTGTTTTTTGGACGACGTACTGATCGCTTCCCGGGACCCGAAGGAACACCTCGCACACCTGAAACAGGTTCTTGACATCTTCGCCGCCGAGGGCCTCACCATAAACGCTCCGAAATGCGTTCTCGCCCAACCCTCCGTCCGCTGCCTCGGCCACCAGGTTTCGTCCGAAGGAATAAAACCCCTACCTGACAAAGTACACACCCTCACCGACTTCCCACAACCCAACACTGTCTCAGAACTCCGCCGTTTCCTGGGTATGTTGAATTTTTATCGTAGACACATCAAACACGCAGCACAACATCAACAACCACTCATACACGCTATCCCACAACCGGCCAAGAAAAACGATAAACGCCCCATTTCCTGGACCCCCACCCTCACAGCCGCCTTTCAACAATGCAAACAGGACCTAGTAGACGCCGCTCTATTGGCCCATCCCGATCCCCATGCCCCCCTCTCCATCACCACGGATGCATCCGACTGGGCCATCGGGGCAGTCCTCCACCAACACACCGGCGCCACCCCCCAACCCCTCGGCTTTTTCTCTAAAACCCTATCCCCAACTCAAAAAAATTACTCCACCTTTGACAGAGAACTCCTCGCCATCCACGAAGCCATCAAACACTTCCGTGACTTCGTGGAGGGCAGGCAGTTCTCTGTCGTCACCGACCATAAACCCCTCACCCACGCCCTCCTCCAAAACCGAAAATCAGCCTCCCCCCGTCGCCTCCGGCAACTCGAATTTATCGGACAATTCACGTCCGATATTCGTTATTTGCCGGGGGCCGACAACTGCGTCGCCGACGCCCTCTCCCGCCCCACCCCTGCGCCGGTGGCGGAGTTACTGCCCTTCCCTTCCCCGCAAAACCTCAAACACCACCAAAATCCTACTTCCGATCCCGCACTTTCCAACCTCATCTCCGCCTCAAAATTGGAACAGCTGCCTCCCCTCGATCTCTGGTGCGACGTATCGGCCGATTCACCGCGCCCGTACGTCCCACCGGAGCTGAGGAGGCAGTTGTTCCTCCATTACCACTCCCTCCATCATCCCGGCATTCGGGCGAGCCGGGACCTCATCAAGACGCGGTACTTCTGGCCCCATATGAACACGGATATCCGTACCTGGGTTCTAGGGTGCCAGAAGTGCCAGCAGTTCAAGGTCTCGGCTCACCCCCATGTACCTCCTCAACCCATCCCCGATTCTCTCCCGTGGGAACATGTCCACTTGGATCTGGTCGGCCCTCTTCCCCCCTCCGAGGGGAAGAGGTACTGCCTCACCATGATCGACCGTGCGACCAATTGGGTAGAGTGTATCCCACTCGCCCACATTACCGCGGACGCCGTCGCCGCGGCCTTCCTCAATCAATGGATCAGCCGCTACGGCTGTCCGCGGACACTCACGGTCGATCAGGGGAGGCAGTTTGAATCAGCCCACTTTGCCGACCTGCTCCGTTCCCTCGGGATTCAGAAAATCCGCACCACTCCTTATCACCCTCAATCCAACGGGAAAATAGAGCGGTGGCACTCGGTCCTCAAGCAAGCCATCTCCACATCAGCCACTTCCCCTTCATGGACCAAAACCCTCCCCTACGTTCTACTTAGCCTCCGCACTTCCGCCCGTCCTTCAGACAACACAAGTCCCGCACAACACGCTTTCCGAGACCCCATTCGTTTACCAGCCGACATTTTCCCTCCACACAACACCCCGTCCATTAACAGGGAACCGTTACACACCTCAACACCGACAAACGACACCACTTACCCAAAACGCTTTTACACTTCCACGCATATGTACTTGAAAGAGCCCGGCATGCATAAAACCTTTCAGCCCCTTTATGCCGGGCCCTTTCAAGTCATCCGCACAACACCAACCACCGCGACCCTGCTAATGGACGGGAAACCCCACACCGTCCCTTTCGCCCGCTGCAAGCCCGCCCCTGTTCTCCCTCAACCAACGTCCACTATCAGTCTCCCGCCGTCTGTTTGCCATGCAACATCTCTCTCCACCACAACAGTCTCCCCCGTCGCCGTTTCCGGATTTCGATTCGGATCCGGAAATGGCGGCCATACTCCGGGACGTTTACGTCCCGGACCCGCTCTCCCCCCTACCCCCTTCGCCCGGACCAACACCATCGCTTCCGTTTTTTCCGCAAAGGATTTCCGGACTACCTCCCCGGCCCCGGCGGTGGAAGTACCCCCAGTGGCGCATACTGCGCGAATTTCGCGCAGCGCAAGCCACCGGGGTACCGACACGCACTGTACCGAACCTCACAGCCCCGCCGTGGCCACCTCGTCGCAGCGGGCATCATCCACATCCAACCACACACTACAATCTACCTTTTCACTACACCCACACACTCAATACACTTCACCACACACAACCCACACCCAGGGAACGGCGGATCTCGCAACCCCGCTCAAATCTGTCTCCCCTGAACCCGTACCTACAACTTGTATATACCTGTAAATACCTGTAAATACTACCTGTAAATACCTTACAAATATCTACCTACCTTCTAAATGCCTCTCATCACCATTGTAAATATTATCACTTCATCAATTTTTTAATCATTGTACATATTTCTCCCATCATCAAATTTTGTCATCCTCACTTATGCCTACTTATGTCTACTTATGTCTACTTATGTCTACTTTTGTCTACTTATGTCTACTTATGTCTACTTTTGTCTACTTATGTCTACTTATGTCTACTTATGTCCACTTATGTCTACTTATCCTACTACCTGTATATCACCCTAGATTTAAGACACCTCCGGTCACTCTTCTGCCTTCAGCACTGCAATTGTTTGTTTCAGCCTTCAGCTCCTGTATACTTGCGCCTTCAGCTCCCCTTTTGTTTCCGCAGCCCTCAGCCACTGTCAACTTGAGCCTTCAGCTACCTCAAACATTGGTTCGAACTGGGGGGACCTCTGTCGTGAGTCCCTCCCGGGAACACTCCACTAGCAACCTTAAAGCTCTCACCAATATTCCTATGTAAAAATTACCTTCCGCTAATAAACATCTGAGTGGGGAGACAGGCAACAGAATCCGGGGGACACAACCTGGAGCCCCACTACCAGCTCCCAACAGGGAGCTGGAGGGAGAGGACTCCAAGTCCTATATAACCCCGGATCCTGGAGCTTTAGCTTCATTCGACACTTCCTCTAACCAGCTCTCTCTTCTCTCTCTACCTTCCTCCTCCCAGATGCCTGGTGGTATCCGCCGCTCTGGGAATTCACCTCCTACCTTTTCCCCTTGTCTACATCGGTGGATATCCGCCGCCTAGACAAGCACCTTCCTTCACCTACATCGGTGGATTACCGCCGCCTAGGTGAATTTCCTTCCTCTCGCCTACATCGGTGGATTACCGCCGCCTAGACGAGATTCCTTCCACTCACCTACATCGGTGGATTACCGCCGCCTAGGTGAACTTCCTTCCTCTCACCTACATCGGTGGATTACCGCCGCCTAGGTGAAATTCCCTCGCTCTCCTCTATTCACTCCTTCACGCCACCGTGATGATAAATTCAAATTCATCACACACATTATTCGAAATTGTGAAGTTCCCCATTACAGTAACATGTTACAAAAATCGAACCAACTCTGTTGTTACTGACAGCCGCCATTGAAGGTAGCCAAGAAATCAAAACACATTTTTACTGTCTCATAACAAGTCGTTCTCATCTCTTGTCCCACTTGACAAAATATAAAGGTGTACGCTTCTACTGCAACTTCTGCCTACATTGATTCGCAATGGAAGATACGCTGTTGAATCATATTCCATGTTGTGAGCCACACGGAGTTCAAAGAATCGTTTTCCCCGACAAGGGAGTTCTCTATTTCAAAAACTATACATATTGCCATTTAGTTCTGTATACATTCATCTGTGATTTTGGATCTTCCCTAATGCCACTAGATACAACAGAGCCGAGACCACATAATTATTGAGACTGGAGAGGGGAGAAGTATGGACGTGTCATATACCCATGACTTAGCTGGATCGAATCCCGAAGCCGCGAAAGCTCATTTTTGCCCCCTGAAACAATAGCGATGTACGATAGGTGTCGTGCGGGTTTTGTATCACTGGTATTGCAGGTTGACCCCTATGCCGTTTAGTTCTGTATAAATTAATCTGTGATTCCGGATGTTTCCTAATGCCACTAGATACAGCAGAGCCGAGACCACATAATTATTGTGACTGGAGAGGGGAAATGTATGGACGTGTCATATACCCATGACTTAGCTGGATCGAATCCCGAAGCCGCGATACCTCATTTTTGCCCCCTGAAACAATAGCGATGTACGATTGGTGTCGTGCGGGTTTTGTATCACTGGTATTGCAGGTTGTCCCCTGTGCCGTTTAGTTCTGTATAAATTAATCTGTGATTCCGGATGTTTCCTAATGCCACTAGATACAACAGAGCCGAGACCACATAATTATTGTGACTGGAGAGGGGAAAAGTATGGACGTGTCATATACCCATGACTTAGCCGGATCGAATCCCGAAGCCGCGATAGCTCATTATTGCCCCCTGAAACAATAGCGATGTACGATTGGTGTCGTGCGGGTTCCGTATCACAGGTCTTGCAGGTTGACCCCTGTGCCAGGACGTGTATTTTTACTCTACTAGTATCTGGGCTCCATACTTTTACAGTTTACACTGCTACGATATGCCACGACAGAACCCCGAGTCAATCCCCTCGCCCGCCGAACGTTAGAATAGTAGGAAAGAGGCAAGGCGGGGGAAAGCGTGACAGCTTCGCAAACAGAGGTCCAGCCATTAAATATGTTCATATTAAAAACATATTCATGTTAAAAAGTCTCATTTTTTTACAACTGCAATGCCGTTATGCAAGTAGTGATGTATGTTTTACCGCCCGATACGTGTTCCCTACGTCTAAGTACCTACTGTGAGTCCTTTAAAAAATCCCATGCCTTACGAACCACGCAGCCAGGTCGACTTTCCATTATACACCATTATTAATATAGTCATCGCAGTTCTTTTCTCTGATTTAACTATGAGTTTCAAGTTGGTGTTTCTGATCGCTATGTACATAAATTAATTTACAACATGAATAAGAAGTATCCACATTGGCCACCTGTCCTTCAATAGATTTCATTAGGTAGCATGTGGAGGTAAGACATGATTGGAGTTGCTTCAAATAATCATAAATATATTTATGAATACCTAACATGTTCGGTTGGTACCTGTTTTAGTATGTTGGAACTTGTTTATATTATCTAAATATCGTACGAAATTTTCATTCTTATCTTTAAATTCCAAGCCCAGGTTTCTTATATCAATATTATTCACAAATCAGCTTACAACGTGAGAATGAATCCTCCACTATATATTACTTACCGTTTTTTCATATTAATTTCTATGAATATGTAACGACATTGCATCTGATGCGTAATAGGTCTCGGAGACACTAGAAATTGTAGTGCCAGGTCAACGAACTAATGCCAGGTCCAGGGCCAGATTACTAATCGTACACTTCTAGGTACCTAGGTATTTTTGCATTACGAAATGTAACTTGGATATATCTATCATGGTTTTCAGACGCTGATTAAAAAGTAATCTCACTAATTATTAATCTGCCTTCACTGTAATTTTTTTAAAAATTATTTGGTTTCACACCTTTGCAGGTAGCATATAACCAGTCACTTATACAGAGTTACAGATTCACTGTATTTTGATACATTTGAAGAAACAAACAAGTTGAAGTTACATGTTAGGCAAGTAGGTACTTTAAGTGAGAATCAAAGTTGAAGTAGCTTGTTTTTAAAGATTAATATGCTGTCTTTAAGCGTGAAAAAATGTGACAACGGGCATGAAACAAAAACAGATATCACCGACCTAAAAAATTTGAAAATTTTGAAAATTATTTCCGAACTGCAACAGAAGTTTGAAACAGCCGCGCGTTCGAGTGGCAACACTGGCTCACCTTGTAGTTCTCAGCTCATCCGTGAGAACGCGCTAGCGCCGGTGGCCGCGAAACCAATGTTGCTTCCCAACAGTTGGTACGTAATCTGAACGAAACTCGACGCAGCCATATTCGTTCTGTCATAGGCTCACGCATTTTATGGTTTGTTGGTTTGTTTTTCTCTGATATCCAATTGCTAATTACTTTTGATCATACATATTGTTTTCAAAGTGAGTTCGGTTCCAATCGAAATACGCGAGTGTGTGGTGTTTTGTGGTCAGGAACAAGAGACATTATGATGGTTGAATGCATGAGAAGACCTTGAAAATATACCAATGGATTCTTTCTTTCTACTGTAGAAATGCTGCCTAAGACGTTATGCCGGCCTTCCTTAAAGGTGAGTTATCAAAATACTGTCGTTCTTAGGAATAATATTCAATTTGTCTAGTCTTCAGATATTGTCCGTGCCAGCGAAATAAGCTGACGAAAACATAACGGAAGGTTATGTCGCTTCTTCACCGCTTCAACTCATAGTTGCAATGGTTTTCTAAATAATTAAATCATTGCTTATAGGTCGTTGATTGTCCACATTATTCCTTTATGTTGGTTTTGGGTCTTTTGTTTCACGTTCCCCACAGTCTTAATTGAATAAAAATGTAGAGTTCAATCACGGGCAGACTTCCAGATTGCGCCCTTACATAACCTTCATGGCCTACCTCCGAGTTGATTCTGTCGATTGGATTGTAGTTATTTGTATTGTTTCCTACATGAATCGTACTGGGCTATTCATGGTAAGTCATGAATAAATGCAAGAAGTATATAAATTCGTCAAGAACGAATTCGTTAATCTTTCCGACGCGTGTTTGTTCCCCAATCCCCAATTAATACCTACCCTTATGTTTTGAGACGCCTCAAAAATTATTGCTCAACACAACATTATATTACACGCCCATTCTCAAACACGCTAATTCCATCAGTACTCTGAAGGTACTTACTTAAATCTTATTCTATATACTTTTCCCTCCCATACTCCAGTGAGTTGATCCTTTGTTACTCACCTGCGAGTAGGTAGGTGTTGACATAAGTTGTTGGTAGGTAGGTATATAGATACTTAATCCGTGGTGGTAAGGTACCTTTAGTTTTCTCGTTATCGTTCAGTCATCCCGTTCTTTTTGGATTACGGAAGACTGCCCACCCAATAGTAGTAGGCAGTATCCTACAGTATCTGCACGATGTTAGTTGAATTGATGGTAATCCTGCAGAGTAAAGGTATATTTATGATGTTAAATTTTCATTGTTAGGATTTTGTTTACATAAAGCACGCACATTTGACATTCTGTTGACATAAAAATCCTCTCCTCTTAGCCCTTCCTCTTATATCATCTGTTATAACGAAGCACGTTAGTGTTAGTCTCTCAATAAGAGCCTGGTAGTTGAAAATATTAAGTACCTCCTCCTTTTTTGCAAAAACCACCATTTTGAGCCACCCTTTACGAAACTATTATTATGGTAGTACTGATGATTTTTTAGTTCACGGTCTTCAAACCATGCTTGTAAATCGTACTGTGCATTACTTTATAGAATTTGCAGTTGCTTTTCATCAAATCTTATAGGGTTCTCTTAACCTTGTACTTCTTCTTCGGGGGCTCCTGACATAATGTACCCATGATTTCTGTTTATAAATATTTTTGAAAGGAAAATTAGATTCCGTTCTTCGAATTTTGATACCAACTGCACTCTCCTACGATGAGTAGTTATTTTTCTGTGAGCTTTCGAAGTTTCAACAACTAGTCACGATGGGCAAGGTGGTTCCGTCCGGGCGGGAGGGGTGCAATGACGTCACGTGTTGTCGAAATTTTAAAGCTCACAGAAAAAAAACTATTCATCGTAGGAGAGTGCAGTTGGTCTCATAATTCTTAAGAGTGGTACCTCCTTTCGTTTAAAAATGGAAAAGTAGTACATACTAAAGTCATGGGTACTCCTCATTCGTGAGTCATGCCGTTTCAATTGAAAACCGATTTCCCGACTTTCGAATTACCGTTTTTCACCTGGTCGTTTGCAGTAGACGTCCACTAAGATGTCACATTGAAGGAGTTAAGTTGTAAAAGTTGGCATTACTTTCCTCTCTTGAATGTTAATGGATTTGTATCAAAACTCTGTCACCTGCAACACAACCAACGACGTAAATTGAATGGATACACGATACGGATACAGAGATCTAGAATAACCTGCTCCTGGTAGTTTTAGAAGAAAAACCACTGTAGTACAGGATTATCATCTGTTCGAGTGTTCGCTAATGAAATAGCAGCTCAACCTGACGGTTTTAGTGACGGTTTTTGTACTGTTACTGAAACTGAGCTGAAACTGTTTGAACTGTTTGAACTGTTACTGAAACGGTTTAGTGACGGTTTTTGTACTGTTACTGAAACTGAGCGTCCTGGCTAAGCGAAATATTCAGGTACCACCTAGTTCATCGATACAAGGAGAAATTAGTTACTCCAAACTGAATAGGAACGCGCCCAGACGTCTTCAAACAACTAGGCTGTCATTGTGGGTACTGTTGCCAAAATACGATTATGTAGTTGGGGTGGCTTGACTCGGAGGTAGTTGATAATTCCGCGTGTAGAGGGTTTCGTAACACTGCGACAGGCTCTGCCCCAGTAGGTGTTTCTCTCTAGCGAGCGCTCTTCTAACTAATCCCCCCCCCCCTGTTTGCCAGTCACACCATCACTTTCATGTTTGTCCGAGTAGTCCCCCCCCCCCCTCATATTTCTCCTTCTCTTTGTCCCGTCCTGGAAGAGGTGGTGGCTGCTGTCGCTGATGTCCTCCTGGAGAGTGTGACATTTCACAGGACGGTTATGACGCTATTGTCCCCCCCCCTTCCAGATTTTTGGGTGTCGTCATACCTTAAACCTACCCCCAGTATTCATTATTTCTTGAGAAATCGCATTGGAATTGTACTACTACTTGCAAGAGATTAAGCAAACAACAGATACAAACGTTTCAATCAATCATCAATCTATCGTTCTGTCGTTAACATGGAATTATTGGCATTTATGGATCGTTCATTTTTAGATTCGGTCCTTCAAAAGAGGTCTAAACTTTATATATTCCACTATCTATGACTCTGAGTATCATTCAGACAATCAGAAGTTGAGATCTTTCCTCTCTCACTTATTCAAGTCGGCATTTATGAGTGGATGAGTCTAAGTAATCCTTGAAACGCCTGTATCTTCAGGATTTGTCATAATGAGCTGGATTGCTGAGGGGTTGATACTCAGTTGGCTCAGTATGCCCTGTAATCTAGCTGTACCTTGAGTCTGTGTTTTGTAGAACATCCACAACCATTCGCAGACACTGTCATGAAAAGCTGAAATTCGGAAGGGAGGTGCTGTTTAATCCAAGATTGGTTCCGTTTTAGCGAATTTGCAAAGAAAATGGCGCTTTGCGGTGTGTCCAAAATGTTCAGAAAACGAATTTTTGGAATTTTTTCGTAGGTAAATGCCAGCAGAATTCAGAACATCCTGAATTAAGCCGTAGATTTTAACAAACCTTTATATATATATATATATATATATATATATATATATATATGCCACTTCACAATATCTGTCCTTGGGTGCATAAATTCCAAGTTTCGCCAAAACGTTCGTATTGCCAAACAAAAGGATGCGTTCGAAGGTGAGCAATTTTCACAAATTCCAAGGGCGTAAGAAATAGGTAAAAATGGCTAAAATTGCGAACAGTTGATATAAAATCACCGAAAGTGTATGGAAGGGTGAGACAAATACCATTTCAGTTGGTTTTCATACAGAATAGTGGTCAGATTTGGATTTTTGGGAGTCAAAAATTGGTGTTAAGGGCTAAAATTAATATCAATTCATCTGACGTTGTGTGGGATGGTGATTCACGACGGGGACTATTTCGATGATAAAAATATTTTTCTCAAAAAAGAATGGGTCAAATTTGACTTTATAAGGGTTAAAAATCGGTAAAAATGGCTAACATCACGAAAAAAGTTATAATTGTACGAAGAGTGGTATGGTTTCTCGCTGTATCATCATATCATTTTACATAATAGCGCGAATATTTCTTTGAAAATTCGCTGTTATAGCCATGCTGCATGACTGGAACTTTATCCTTTTTCACGAGAAACTTTCGTCTGTAGGTGTGTTAGCGTGTTTTGTGTGAAACTATTGACGAATTTACGTTTTGTCAACCCAGTGCAAATGCTTTTATTTTGGGATGGGCAGACGTTAGTCTACTAAAATAGGAGGTGTGCAGTATCGATTTCTTTTTCTAGAATTTCATTTGGCATTGATATTGATGGGGAAAAATGTTGTTATTACCTGTACCTATAAGGTTGTTCCCAAATTTGCTTAGAGTATTTTTGGAACAATGATTTCAATCGGGCTGGAGCAGGGAGGCCAAAATTATTCGCGGAATGGTTGCGTACAAAACGTCAAGGGCCGTGAAGGCCGTGGCGACCTTTTATTTTAGCTATGTTTCTCTTGACTGTCTGACAGGAGAGGGTTGCGACACAGCTTCCCGTCATCAACCGTTCACGGCTCTGCTCCCTCCAAAACTGCTTTCGCTGAAAAATTATGAGGCAAATCGATTTTAACCTATCCATTTAGACTTTCCTCTGAGAGACCTGTTTTGCTTGGTAGGTATTTGGGTACAATATTTAAATGTAACTATTTCATCCGTGAATGATTCTCATGAACCACTTCCTAAATGAGAAATCGTTTCTGCTTTCTCAGCTCTCATTGATAGCTACTTGAATTCGTAGTGGCATATGTGGGTACCTATGAATTTCAAACCGCTAGTGCCTTCAGCATTTTCGTAACGTTTCCGTCCGCTGATATTTCAGGAGTGAAATGACCATTATTTCGTATCATGCTAGTACATACTAAGGTTTATCGTACTTAGTATTTGTCAACATGGTGATTGATACTTTAAATTTTCCCTCATTACACAATGAAAAATTAGTGAAGGGTGAACGTGGGGCTTCTCCGTTGCACTCTGTGGGATTCCCACGTGCTCGAACTTGAGACAGTCGTATACCTCGAGTTGGAGAGTAGTTACTGGTGTCATAACCTTATTAGTCACACAACTTGAAAGATTGCTATTCTCTCACTTGGTATATTTCTTAGATGCGCATGCGCCTATTCTCTTGTCTACTTACTTGGTGAAGTAAGTACCTGAGATGGGGATTTTTGAGGAAGGTCACATTTAATTATGTTTTATCTGCCAAGTGGGCCCTTAGCTTCTTGGTGTGTGGATGAATGAGATGATAGTATGTATCGGGTTTGCATGCGAACGGATGAACACCCGCGAAATTACTTGGCTCTCTCTCATTCCTTGTAACATCCAAGAGCTAAACCTCGCGCATACAAACCGTCTGGTTTACGTCGACAACGTCTCGCCACACGGTCTTAGCTCAAAATTTGTAGGTTCCGGGAAGCTTGTGGAATAATATTTGTAACGGTAACATCCCGTTGAAATGGGCCGAGATGATGCTGTGGGAATGAATGTGGAATAGGTTTCTTAGCGAATCCGCTCGTTCTCCTCTCGCGTGTTTTATTAATGCCGGCTCGTTTCCTTCAGCCTCTAAAATTCCGCGTTCAGAGCTTTCCTGTTTACACCTTTACAGTAATTGATCCCATTGTTTAGTAGTATGTTAGGCGCCAGGGGTTTGCACCGTAAATCGACGCTCTGGTGCCAACTACCTAATCCTCGACCCTACATTCTTCCCCGTAAGTTTCCTACTACCAGATTCGAAAATTTGCATGCCAGTCTTGTAGAAGTGTAGTTGGTCTGGTCTGGATATATATATACAGGGTGTCCCACGAGTTATGTCCGACCCGACTCCTACGTGTTCTACAACTCATTTCCGACCAAAAGTGCCTCACAGCAATTTTTTTTAGAGGCCTCGTTTCCGAGTTATTCGCGATTTAAGATTTTTTCGTGTTTTCGATCTTATGTCACTAAAACTGTCATAACTCCCTCAATTTTGGAGATAGCTCAAATTTGAAGACACCGTTGGAAAGTACGTTAAATTTCCTATCTATTTGATGTCAGAAAACATTTTTTTTATTGCACTGAAGATGTGCGATTGCCGCGCGAAATGGCAGTTTTGTCAAAATCTTGAAATCGCCTGGTTTTCATCTCGCCTAGCAACCCCATTAATGCTTGACGCAGAACTGTGCAGGCCTGGTAAAACGTGCGCCAAAATGTCAGCTTTCCAACGGTGTAGTCGTTTTGGTTTTTAAAAATATTTTTAGTTAAGGAAATGGTGTTTAACTGCAGAAAAACGTGTGTTTTCTGTTAAAATTGAGGTTTTTTCAAAAGTCTCGACGAAAAAAGGTTGGAGGCGGGATATTACGTAACTTTTCTCGCTGAATCGAATGGTGACAACGCCAGACCTCTCAAGTGACGATTTGAGTTAGTTTTGTCGGATGCATAAACCCGTTCGTTTGTGAACAGCGTCTACGGCATTTCTAAGCTGTCCGGCCAAAGTCAAGATAATCGAAGAGCCGAGAGACGGCTGTTGTTTGTGTTCATTTACGATTGATTGCGATGAGTTGCATTCATCTTTTTGCTGACACATGGACCCTTATCAAACCAGATTTACGCAACCCGTCCTGGTGAAGGTGGCCTCATCCGTCCACAGTACTTGGTCTCCACAGTATGGAAATTCGGAGCGATACCACCGACAGAAGTCGAGCCTAAGTTTGAGATCACGTGGTAGCAATTCCTGCACCTTTAAATGGGAAAAATTGAAACTTTTCAAATGGAAGAATCGTTTGTGGGACATCATAAATTGGCACAAGAATTATTTTACCCACCTTTGTCAAATGATAGGGGTGTAAACCGTTGGTCCTCAACACCCTATGGACCGTCATGCGGCTCACGCCTAGCTCTCCACCCAAACGGCGGGTGCTCAATGTGGCATCATCAGCGACTTTCTGCTCGACGGGAAAGGATGAGCGATTCGCCGTTTTTTGCCTGGCTGTACACCTACCCAAGCACATGAAATTGTCAGCATTTGAACATAGCTGGTAGTAATAACCAAAACCTTAGTGACAAAAAAATGGATTAGTAGATGAAAAAAAGATAGTTAAGTAGATAAAAAAAAGGTTAGTGACGTAAACAATATTATTTACCAATATTTTTTCCTCATACAATCCGACGTGTTCGCAAGGGTGTGAGTTGTACACAGGAGGAGTGTGAGCACGATCACCGTAATCCCGACGCGTTGCTTCGGTGTGTTGCGTGTTGCATGCTTTGTGCCCCGAATCTATGGCTGGGATTTCTATGGCTAATTTCACACTCACTAATTTCACACCCAGCCATAGATTCGGGGCGCAAAGCATGCAACACGCAACACACCGAAGCAACGCGTCGGTATCCGGGCCGACCCCGTTTTTTAAATCAACATTAAGACGATACAAAGTCGTTATGACTGATTGGTTCTATCACATTCCCACTCACCAGTTTCATATGGCGTACTCGATAATTACTGTGACTTCATCCAGAGTTTGGTGCCGATAGCTCGATATGGATTTCAGGAAATATCGAATATATCTCCAAAATTTCACGAAATCGACATTTTTGTACACTAAGTCCCTATGGCTGACTGGTTCTATCACATTCCCACTCACCAAATTCATATGGGGTACTCGATATATATTACTGTAACTTCATCCGGAGTTTGGTGCCGATAGCTCGATATAGTTTTCAGGAAATATCGAATGTATCTCCAAAATTTATCGAAATCGACATTTTTGCATTCTAAGTCCTTATGGCTGAATGGTTCCATAAAATTCCCACTCACCAAATTTACATGGGGTACTCTATATATATTACTGTGGCTTCATCCAGAGTTTGGTGCCGATAGCTCGATATAATTTTCAGGAAATATCGAATATATCTCCAAAATATATCGAAATCGTCATTTTTGCATTGTAAGTCCTTATGGCTGATTGGTTCTATCAAATTCCCACTCACCAAATTCATATGGGGTACTCTGAATATATTACTGTGACTACATCCGGAGTTTCGTGCCGATAGCTCGATATAGTTTTGAGCAAATATCAAATATATCCGTAGAATACCACGAAATTGACATATTTCCATAAAAAGTCGTTGTGGCTGATTGGTTCCATCAAATTCCCACTAACCAAATTCACATGGGGTACTCGATATATATTACTGTGACTTCATCCAGAGTTTGGTGCCGATAGCTCGGTATAGTTTCCAGGAAATATCGAATATATCTCCAAAATTTATCGAAATCGACATTTTGCATTATAAGTCCTTATAGCTGATTGGTTCCATCAAATTCCCACTCACCAAATTCACATGGGGTACTCTATATATATTACTGTGACTTCATCCAGAGTTTGGTGCCGATAGCTCGATATAGTTTTCAGGAAATATCGAATATATCTCCAAAATTTGTCGAAATCACATTTTTGCATTCTAAGTCCTTATGGCTGATTGGTTCCATCAAATTCCCACTCACCAAATTCACATGGGGTACTCGATATATATTACTGTGACTTCATCCGGAGTTTCGTGCCGATAGCTCGATATAGTTTTGAGCAAATATCAAATATATCCCTAGAATACCACGAAATGGACATATTTACATACAAAGTCCTTATGGCTGATTGGTTCTATCACATTCCCACTCACCAAATTCACAGGGGGTACTCGCGATGAAATACTGTGACTACGTCCAGAGTTTCGTGCCGATAGCTCGATATGGTTTTCAGGAAATACCGAATATATCTCCAAAATTTCACGAAATTGACATTTTTGCACACTAAGTCCTTATGGCTGATTGTTTCTATCACATTCCCACTCACCAAATTCATATGGGGGAATACCTATATATTACTCTGACTACATCCGGAGTTTTGTGCCAATAGCTCAATATAGTTTTGAGCAAATATCAAATATATCCCTAGAATACCACGAAATTGACATATTTACATACAAAGTCCCTATGGCTGATTAGTTCTATCACATTCCCACTCACCAAAATCATATGGGGTACTCGCTATATATTACTGTGACTTCATTCATAGTTTCGTGCCGATGGCTCGATATGGTTTTCAGAAAATATCGAATATATCTCCAAAATTTCACGAAATCGACATTTTTGTACACAAAGTCCCTATGGCTAATTGGTTCTATCACATTCCCACTCACCAAATTCATATGGGGTACTCGCTATATATTACTGTGACTTCATCCGGAGTTTGGTGCCGATAGCTCGATATAGTTTTCAGGAAATATCGAATATATCTCCAAAATGTCACGAAATCGACATTTTTGTACACTAAGTCCCTATGGCTGACTGGTTCCATCAAATTCCCACTCACCAAATTCACAGCGGGTACTCGATATATATTACTGTGACTACATCCGGAGTTATGTGCCGATAGCTCCATATAGTTTTGAGCAAATATCAAATATATCCCTAAAATACCACGAAATTTACATATTTACATACAAAGTCGTTATGGCTGATTGGTTCTATCACATTCCCACTCACCAAATTCACATGGGGTACTCGATATATATTACTGTGACCACGTCCAGAGTTTCGTGCCGATAGCTCGATATAGTTTTCAGGAAATATCGAATATATCTCCAAAATTTCACGAAATAGACATTTTTGTACACTTAGTCCCTATGGCTGATTGGTTCTATCAGATTCCCACTCACCAAATTCATATGGGATAATCGATATATATTACTGTGACCACGTCCAGAGTTTCGTGCCGATAGCTCGATATAGTTTTCAGGAAATATCGAATATATCTCCAAAATTTCACGAAATCGACATTTTTGTACAAGTCCCTATGGCTGATTGGTTCTATCACATTCCCACTCACCAAATTCACATGGGGTACTCGATATATATTACTGTGACCACGTCCAGAGTTTCGTGCCGATAGCTCGATATGGTTTTCAGGAAATACCGAATATATCTCCAAAATTTCACGAAATCGACATTTTTGTACACTAAGTCGCTATGGCTGATTGGTTCCATCAAATTCCCACCAACCAAATTCACATGGGGTACTCGATATATATTACTGTGCCTTCATCCGGAGTTGGGTGTCGATAGCTCGATATAGTTTTCAGGAAATATCGAATATATCTCCAAAATTTCACGAAATCGACATTATTGCATTCTAAGTCCTTATGGCTGATTGGTTCTATCGAATACCCACTCACCAAATTCACATGGGGTACTCGATATATATTACTATTACTTCATGCGGAGTTTGGTGCCGATAGCTCGATATGGTTTTCAGGAAATGCCGAATATATCTCCAAAATATCCAAAATTTAAATTTTTGCACGCTGAGTCCTTATGGCTGATCGGTATCAACGGTAATATAGAACTAGTACCCCATATGAATTAGGAGAGTGGGAATGTGATACAAACAATCAGCCATAAGGACTTTGCATGTAAATATGTCAATTTCGTGGTATTCTGGGGATATATCTAAATTTGCTCAAAACAATATCGAGCTATCGGCACGAAATTCCGGACTTAGTCAGAGTAATATATAGGTAGTACCCCATATGAATTTCGTGAGTGGGAATGTGATAGAACCAACCAGCCATAAGGACTTATTGTGCAAGAATGTCAATTTCGTGAAATTTTGGAGATATATTCGGTATTTCCTGAAAACTATATCGAGCTACCGGCACGAAACTCCGGACGTAGTCAGAGTAATATATAGGTATTACCCCATATGAATTTGGTGAGTGGGAATGTGATAGAAACAATCAGCCATAAGGACGTTGTATGTAAATATGTCAATTTCATGGTATTCTGGGGACATAATATATTTGATATTTGCTCAAAACCATATCGAGCTATCGGCACGAAACTCCGGACGTAGAGTAATGTATAGAGAGTACCCCATATGAATTTGGTGAGTGGGAATGTGATAGAAACAATCAGCCATAAGGACTTATTGTGCAAGAATGTCAATTTCGTGAAATTTTGGAGATATGTTCGGTATTTCCTGAAAACTGTATCGAGCTATCGGAACGAAATTCCGGACGTAGTCAGAGTAATATATAGGTAGTACCCCATATGAATTTCGTGAGTGGGAATGTGATAGAACCAATCAGCCATAAGGACTTAGTGTGCAAAAATGTCAAATTCCTGGTATTCTGGGGTTATATTTGATATTTGCTCAAAACTATATCGAGCTATCGGCACGAAACTCCGGACGTAGTCACAGTAATATATTTCGAGTGCCCCATATGAATTTGGTGAGTGGGAATGTGATAGAAACAATCAGCCATAAGGACTTTGTATGTAAATATGGCAATTTCGTGGTATTCTGGGGATATATTTGATATTTGCTCGAAACTATCGAGCTATCGGCACGAAACTCCGGACGTAGTCAGAGTAATATATAGGTATTACCCCATATGAATTTGGTGAGTGGGAATGTGATAGAAACAATCAGCCATAAGGACTTTGTAAGTAAATATGTGATTTTCATGGTATTCAGGGGATATATTCGGTATTTCCTGAAAACTATATCGAGCTATTGGCACGAAATTCCGGACGTAGTCAGAGTAATATATAGGTATGAATTTGGTGAGTGGGAATATGATAGAACCAATCAGCCATAAGGACTTATTGTGCAAGAATGTCAATTTCGTGAAATTTTGGAGATATATTCGGTATTTCCTGAAAACTGTATCGAGCTATCGGCACGAAATTCCGGACGTAGTCAGAGTAATATATAGGTAGTACCCCACATGAATTTCGTGAGTGGGAATGTGATAGAACCAATCAGCCATAAGGACTTAGTGTGCAAAAATGTCAAATTCGTGGTATTCTGGGGTTATATTTGATATTTGCTCAAAACTATATCGAGCTATCGGAACGAAACTCCGGACGTAGTCACATTAATATATATCGAGTACCCCATATGAATTTGGTGGGTGGGAATGTGATAGAACCAATCAGCCATAAGGACTTATTGTGCAAGAATGTCAATTTCGTGAAATTTTGGAGATATATTCGGTACTTCTTGAAAACTGTATCGAGCTATCTGCACGAAAATCCGGATGTAGTCACAGTATTATATGGCGAGTACCCCCTGTGAATTTGGTGAGTGGGAATGTGATAGAAGTAATCAGCCATAAGGACTTGGTATGTAAACATGTCAATTTCGTGGGATTCTGGGGATATATCGATTTTTGCTCAAAACGATATGCGAAATATACCGTCATTCAAGGAGACTCACTACTCTTAATCGCCAGTTACTCATGTTGGTAAATAATATTTACACGTCTCTGCTTAGAATGCAATATTAATGCTGATTTAAAAAACGCTGCAAAGTCCTTGTCACATGGGGTTTATTATTCTACAGAAATGTTGGCTGTACATTTATTGTTTGTTGCATGTGAAATAATTGAAATAACTATTTCTGATGGTTTCCACCAATTTTGGCCCCCAAAACACAAATTAGGTAGGTACGATCTTTTTTTTTTCAAATTAACTTTGATCATTGGTAGTGCCATTTAATCGTCTTGATCCACGTGTTGACACTTTTTCTAGTGTTATTCTACAAACTGATGGTGATTTCAGACGATTTCGCAGGTTTTTGACTCATACAAAATCAATTTTGGGAGCTGAACATCTGGTACAACCTCAATTTTCCACTCCTTGGCCAAAATCGACCTCATATTCGATCTTCTCGTCCTCAAAAACATGGAAAACGATACCTCAAAAGCTCATGTTACCAACATGTTGCTAAAACGCAAAAGTACCTATTTTTACACACATTTTCACTCACAACACCCCTGGGAATATTCCGATCGGGCTGAAAAGTTTCGGGACACAACTAGGGCCCAAATGGAGCATGTGTGCGAAAGAACGACTTTTTTAGACCGAAAATGAAGCCTGTACACGTGATACGGCGGACGGCGTACGGCGGACGGCGGACGGACATTGCATTTTGGTTTATTATTCTGTGAATAATACACCTATGTATTCGCTCAGCAAAAAATTTTTATAACACCCCCTCAAAATTTTTTCTTTTCCGTTTCAAGGTGCGTAGATTCAAAAAATGCAATGTCCGTCCGCCGTACGCCGTCCACCGTACGCCGTCCGCCGTCCGCCGTACGCCGTCCGCCGTATCACGTGTACAGGCTTCATTTTTGGTCTAAAAAATTCGTTCTTTCGCACACATGCTCCATTTGGGCCCTAGTTGTGTCCCGAAACTTTTCAGCCCGATCGGAATATACCCAGGGGTGTTATGAGTGAAAATGTGTGTAAAAATAGGTACTTTTTGCGTTTTAGCAACATGTTAGTAAAATGAGCTTTTGAGGTATCGTTTTTCATGTTTCTGGGGACGAGAAGACCGAATATGAAGTCGATTTTGACCAAAGACGCGGAAATTGAGGTTTTACCATTGGCTCAGCTCCCAAAATTGTTTTTTTTTTAGTCAAAAACCTGGAAAACTGTCTTAAATCACCATCAATGTGTATACTAACATTAGATAAAGTGTAAACAGCTGAATCAAGACCATTAAATCGCACTACCAATGATCAAATATGATCGGGGGGGGGGGGGGAAGTGTAGGTACCTATTTCATGTTTTGGGGGCCAAAATTGGTGGAAATCATCAGGAATAGCTAATTCAATCATTCCACATGAAATAAACAATAAATTTAACTGCCAACAAGAATCTCTAGAACTCCAATAGAATAATAAACCCATGTGACAAGGACTTTGCAGCGTTTTTTGAATCTACGCACCTTGAAACGGAAAAGAAAAAAGTTTGAGGGGGGGTTATAAAAATTTTTTGCTGAGCGATTACATAGGTGTATTATTCAGAGAATAATAAACCAAAACGGGGTCGGCCTGGATACTGACGCGTTGCTTCGGTGTGTTGCGTGTTGCATGCTTGGCGCTCCGAATCTATGGCTGGGATTTCTATGGCTAATTTCACACTGGTCAAAAACGAGCACCTTCATAATAAAGCACACGGACATACCCTTGAAAATGTTTGTGCGTATGGAGTCCGTCGGTCGGGAAACCGCTGAGCATACTCCCTTGCTGCTTCAGAAGCATTACCTTTGGCAAAACCGTACACAAAAATCATGTCAACATACTCACTTGTGGTATAGCTATAGCGCACCATGATGAATGGAAATATGCAATAGGGAAACCACGCTGAAGGAAATACGGCGAGGAAAGAGACGAAAGGGAAGAGTTGGTAATGATACGGAAGCCTGGTTTGATAAGGGTCCATGTGTCAGCAAAAAGATGAATGCAACTCATCGCAATCAATCGTAAATGAACACAAACAACAGCCGTCTCTCGGCTCTTCGATTATCTTGACTTTGGCCGGACAGCTTAGAAATGCCGTAGACGCTGTTCACAAACGAGCGGGTTTATGCATCCGACAAAACTAACTCAAATCGTCACTTGAGAGGTCTGGCGTTGTCACCATTCGATTCAGCGAGAAAAGTTCGGTACGTAATATCCCGCCTCCAACCTTTTTTCGTCGAGACTTTTGAAAAAACCTCAATTTTAACAGAAGACACACGTTTTTCTGCAGTTAAACACCATTTCCTTAACTAAAAATATTTTTAAAAACCAAAACGACTACACCGTTGGAAAGCTGACATTTTGGCGCACGTTTTACCAGGCCTGCACAGTTCTGCGTCAAGCATTAATGGGGTTGCTAGGCGAGATGAAAAACAGGCGATTTCAAGATTTTGACAAAACTGCCATTTCGCGCGGCAATCGCACATCTTCAATGCAATAAAAAAACTGTTTTCTGACATCAAATAGATAGGAAATTTAACGTTCTTTCCAACGGTGTCTTCAAATTTGAGCTATCTCCAAAGTTAAGGGAGTTATGACAGTTTTAGTGACATAAGATCGAATACACGAAAAAAATCTTAAATCGCGAATAACTCGGAAACGAGGCCTCTAAAAAAAAATTGCTGTGAGGCACTTTTGGTCGGAAATGAGTTGTAGAACACGTAGGAGTCGGGTCGGGCTTAACTCGTGGGACACCCTGTGTGTGTGTGTGTGTGTGTGTGTGTGTGTGTGTGTGTGTGTGTGTGTGTGTGTGTGTGTGTGTGTGTGTGTGTGTGTGTGTGTGTGTGTGTGTGTGTGTGTGTGTGTGTGTGTGTGTGTGTGTGTGTGTGTGTGTTTGTGTGTGTGTGTGTGTGTGTGGGGTTGATTTTTATCTCATACTGACATCTCGATTTTGGTGTGATTCTGCTGAATGATCTACTGAAGTTCCTAGTGGATCTTCATGCATTCAGGAGGTTTTAACCTTAAAAAATTGATTGCCCTTCGTGCCTGTCTCATCTAGTTGATAGTTGATATGAAACTGGCTACGAGATTGTTCTCAGGTACGAAGAGCACTCAGATATGCATGAATGAAGATCTTGGGAATGGAAACGATTTTGTGTATTGAGTCTTTTGTATTTTTGGTGTTCCCTTTCAGTCTGCATGGGAAATTTCTGTGGCTCCATTGATGATTTGAATCCGCTATGTGGTTTCCTTCCTTTCCTGTTGTGATAATAAAATATTTTTGAAGTGTCTCTACTTCGAATAGTTGAGTCTTCCGTATTCTCGTCTGCCTCGTTAGATTCACGAGTGGAAAACCAAACTTGAGATATCCGTCAGCCAGCACTACTTTCCTTTATTCCTCGGCAGTGAATGCTATGGAAATCCTGGAAATCCGGGATATAAATGGGGTATGCGCTTGGTCAAAACGCCGCGGTTTATATTATTTTTTTCAATGAAACTAGATCCATTCTGAGAGCTTTGACACCAACCGCACTGTCCTACGCTAGCTCTTTTTCTATGATTTTTCAAAGTTTCCAGAGCTTCCTACGTGTCAGTGGTCGCGGGTTCCGGCCCAGGCGAGTGGGGTGCAGTGACTTAGGAACCTCTGGAATCCTAGAAAACTCATAGAAAAAAAACTACTTATCGTAGGACAGTGCGTGGTGTCAGAATTCTTAGGATAGAATCTATTGCCATTCAAAAAAAAAAAAATAAAATAAATACGTGCGCAGCCCCCATTGCATTTGAGGTAGGTAACTAAATTTCTCTGAACTACGATCTTCCGAATCTCTCAGTAGATGATTATTTACGAGTATAAAGAAAGCTCAGGTTCCCGGTTGAAGCTGCGCTTGGGCTGTCACAATAAGCAACAGTGTGGGCAACCCTTATTCAAAGCCTAGCAAGAGATTATTGGTAGCTCTCGCTGGCTTTCAAAGAGCGAGATGGAAGGAGTTGAATCTGTTACTATCGACTTGAATTGCGAGCCCTTGGTTTCTCTAGTGCTTTTGACTTGGTTCAAATTGAAAGGCCTCAGTTGCCTTTTCACTGCTCCAATATATGGTCCTTTAGATGTTGACTAATAGTGCGATCTACTCTTAGGCTACTTCTTTGATTCAATGCAACCTCTATTGAATTCATATAGAAGTCATTGTGCTTCTATTTGCTTTCGTAGTCCCACCCTCCGATTGTTTGAATTTATTGATCGAATTCGTACACGCGAACTCAGCAGGTGAGTTCCCTTCCTTACATACTCAGTTCTATGATGGAAGGTAGTCAAGGAATTCCACTCTTTTCTACCCTTCATCTTTAATTTTGCTTATCTAGATCGAAATATTCCCTCTTAAGCGCAGCAGTTTCGACCTAGGTGATCGATTAAATTTAAAGCCTTAGTGTCAGACCTGTAATGGATGAGGGGGGTAAAACTAGCCGCCCATACAGCGTAGTTTCCCCCTCCCCACTCTCAAGAAAGGTAGGGAGGCAGTGTGACAGCTGCCCCCGGAGATACTGGTTTGATTATTACAATACTTCCAGGAGTTGATTCATTTTCGCGAATCGACCACCCCATCAGCCGCGTGTCAAAAAGATCGGGAAGAGCCCGGATCCAATATGTATGGGATTCCCATATACCGTCACAGACCTCGGTGAAAGTAAAATTTCTTTGGTTTGTTTCTAGGTTCTTCCAGGTAGACTTCTGTTTATATTTTTGAATGGAAATGACAAACTGGGCAAGGTGATCATGCCCTGGCGGGACGGGCGCAATGACCTCACTTGTCGAAATTTTGAAAGCACGTAGAAAAGATCGTAGGCGAATGCTGTTGGTCTCAAAATTCTTAGAATGGACCCTATTTCATTTAAAAATGGGAAGGTAATATAATCGGAAGTCATGGGTACTCCTCATTGTAAAAGTAGGTCTTCATTGCATACTCAGGGTCGGTTCAAGAAACCTCTGTCAAAATATAACACTCGGGTTAATAAACGCTGGATCGAGCCGGTGGATTTGCTCACCGTCTCGCCGCTTATCATTTCACTTTACCCTAGTCAGGAAAACAGAGCACGAGTTGGAAGAAAATACTCGAAAGAGGATCAGCTGAGAAACTTGAGGTCAAGAGTGAACACTTTTCTTGTGATTTCGATGAGGAGTTTGGCGTGGCAAACAGTGATAATGTAAGAAAATGAAAGACAGGAATGACACACCCTTGTCATTCCTGGGTAAATGTCATGGATCTTAATAAGAAATATTTACAATAGATGGCTGCACCGTCGAGGGCAATCCAATACTAGATTTATCTCATGAACGGGTCAACCGGTTTTCAATCTGTAAAATGTTCTGTAATCGTTATAAGCAACCTCAAGTGGTGACATTATTTTGAATTTAAAATTTTTTTCAGAGTTCCCGAAATTATTTTTTTTATTTTTTATTTTTTATATATATATTTTTTTCATTTTTTTAAAGCAACTAGTACTTTTGTAGCAAAAACATGGAAAAATCCAAATCCGTTTTCTGATTGAAAATCGGATCATTAGGTCGAACGGCATTTGGGAAAATTACTGTAACAATAGGGGTCCATTGTTAGCCCTCTAATCCTCTGGGGCGCTCCACCCCATGGCTGGTGCGTCGTTGCACTTCTACTTCCGCCTGGCGAGAGTCCACCTGGGACCCTGGGGGTTCTGGGGAAGTTTTCTAGAACGAGGGGTCTGGGGAGTTGGTGGATGTCCAGGTTCATTACATCTAATAGTTGGGGCTTTTTTGAACTAGGTAAACTGACGTTTCTGATCTCATGCCGTCGAATTCTCAACAGTATTGGTAAATACGCTGGCCGACAGTAGGGGTCCAGGTATCTGCGAAGCTTGCCTGTAAGGGAAGAGTATTCTCAAACCTTTTCCGAAAGTGAGCAGATTAGTTACCCGGCAATTATTGGAAGTTGACCATTCTGAAGTTAGCTCTCTGCCAAGTATGTCTTGGCACCTCTTCCAACTGCTGCGCTTAAGAGGGAAAAAAGTTTAAGTATGTGAATTGTGCGGAAACGGTGAAATGGATGGAGACCACCTGGAAACGTGCACGGCACTACAGGACGTCAGATCCAACATAGCAGATGATCAAGACAGCTACCAACGCAACACTGTATTGGGCTGCTAGATGTCGGATGGCCGAAGTTGCCTCACCGACCCGGCGCAGTAAAAAAAAACCCACACTCATTCTAAATGTAGATACTTAGTGACATTTATTGATGATTTCTCAGGAAGAGCCACGATCTGCTTTATCTATACATATAATAAAACAGTGTCTGTTTGTTTGTTTGTCTCGTGAGGAATAAAGGTGACGCACTTAACTGTTTCAAACATTTCAAACGAACCTCAGAAAATCGAACGGACAAAGTCATCAAGTGCCTGAGGAGCGATAATGGCCGTGAATACGTCAGTAGGGCTTTTGAAGATCTGCTTTATCTATACATATAATAAAACAGTGTCTGTTTGTCTGTTTGTTTGTTTGTTTGTTTGTCTCGTGAGGAATAAAGGTGACGCACTTAACTGTTTCAAACATTTCAAACGAACCTCAGAAAATCGAACGGACAAAGTCATCAAGTGCCTGAGGAGCGATAATGGCCGTGAATACGTCAGTAGGGCTTTTGAAGATGAACTGAACAGGTGGGGGATAGTTCGCCAATTGTCTTGTCCTTATAGCCCACAGCAGAATGGAGTAGCTGAGCGGCTAAATAGAACAATTCTTGATTTGGCCAGGTCAGTGCTAATTGCAGCCAATGCCCCTAACGATTTTGAGCTGAAGCTGTGATCACCGCCTGTTATGTTCGAAATAGATGATGTCCCTTAGACGACGGAGAATCCCCAGAAGAAATTTGGACAGGGAGAAAACCAAGCGTGCGTCATATGAGACCATTTGGATGTAAGGCCTTCGCCCATGTGCCAAAAGAAGTGAGAAAGAAGCTTGATGATAGTGCTACTGAATGTATCATGTTACGATATGCAGGTGTTTCAAAAGGATTCAGGTTGTGTGATATGACCAAACGTGCAGTCTTCATAAGTAGAGACGTAGTGTTCATAGATAATGAATTCCCTTTCAGAAACGGAGATAAAGGATGGGAAAAAATGGATTATTCTTTTCTCGAAATGAATGGGGTTGCAAGAAGTATTAGTAATACAGTTGACGTCCAAGAAGAGAAAACGCCCGATGAAAAGCAGGTAGGAAAGGAGGGACTTGTTGATATTCTCGATTCAGATGAACATCACCAGAGTGATATGGCAGAGCAGCAGAAAAATCAGTGAAGTGTTATTGACGAGGAACAGGCAAATCAGTATGAAGGAAAGCTATGTTTGAGGGACAGGAGTAAATTGAGAAGACCAAACTATTTTGTTTTATTATTCTGTGAATAATACACCTATGTATTCGCACACCAACAAATTTTTATAACACCCCCTCAAAATTTTTTCTTTTACGTTTCAAGGCGCGTAGATTCAGAAAATGCGATGTCCGTCCACCGTCCGCCGTATCATGCATACCGGCTTCATTTTCGGTCTAAAAAATTCGTTCTTTCGCACACATGCTCTATTTGGGCCCTAGTTGTGTCCCGAAACTTTGCAGCCCGATCGGAATATACCCAAGGGTGTTATGAGTGAAAAATGGGTTTAAAAGTAGGTATTTTTGGTGTTATTTGTGTTTTAGTATCATGAGCTTTTGAGGTATCGTTTTCCATGTTTTTGAGGACGAGAAGACCGAATATGAAGTTGATTTTGACCAATGAGTGGAAAATTGAGGTTTTAACGAAGTTTCAGCCTTAAATGTACGTTAAATTTTGGTCTAAAATCGTCGTTCTTCCGCACACAGTTTGGGTCCCAACTTGGGAACACATTTGGGTCCTAGTTGTGCTCCAAAGCTCGGCAGCCCGGTCGGAATACACCCAGGGGCGTTATGAGAGAAAAATGGGTGTAAAAATAGGGGTTTTCGAGGTGTTTTTTTTTTAGGTTTTAGCGAACACGAGCTTGTGACGTATCGTTTTCCATGTTTTTTTTAGGGTGAGAAGACCGAATGTGAAGTTGATTTTGACCAAAGAGTGAAGATTTGAGTTTGTAACAAATGGTAAGCTCCCGAAATTCATTTTTCGTGAGTCAAAAACCGGGGAAATTTCTGAAATCACCATAAATTTGTGTAATAACACCATAACTAGTAGTAGAAGGTGAATCAAGACAATTAGATTGCACTATCAATGATCAAAGATAATCTGTTGAAAAAAAACCTGATTCATGTTTTTGGGGGCCTAAATTGGTAGAAACCATCTAAAATAGCTATTTCAATTACTGCGAATGTAAGAACAGTAAATGAACAGCAACATTTCTGTAGGTATGTCCAGTAGAATAATAAACCCAAGTGGCACGGACTTTGCAGTGTTTCGTTGTTCAAGTTTGACTCAAGGATCTGAGCCAAACGTTTTGTTGTTCAAGTGTGACTCAAGGATCTGAGCCAAAATCTTATAATTAGGCAATGCCAGGACAAGATCGCGAATTGGGGGCTGCAGCTGTTGAGGAAGAGTCGGCTTCGTTCAATGCAATGAAAGTTTGGAAACTCGCAGACCTGCCTTTGGGAAAAGTTGCAATTGGTTGCAGATAGGTTTTCAAAATGAAGTACATTGCTGATGGTCAGTTGAAAGGTACAAAGCCCGATTAGTAGCCCAAGGCTTCACTCAAAAGGAAGGAGTGGATTATGTAGAAACGTACAGCCCTGTTGTGTCTTCCAGCTGTGAGGCTCATTTTGAAGTTAGCGGTGAAAAATGATTGTTTATCAGATGGATTCTTCCAGCTGTGAGGCTCATTTTGAAGTTAGCGGTGAAAAATGATTGTCATCAGATAGATGTGAAGACTGCGTATTTAAATGGCAAACTCAAGGAAGAGATTTATGTGAAACGACCAGAAGGTGCAATGGAACCAGGTTCTAAACAAAAAGTGTGTCGAATCTTGAAACGCCTGTATGTTCTAAGGCAGTCGGGAAGATGGAGAAGTTACGAGAAAATGGAATGAAAAGGTGTGTTGCAGAGAACTTTGTACATTTCAAGAGAGTAGGCTCCAAAATTGTGATAATTCTTGATTACGTGGATGATTTGGTTCTGGTTGCCTCTGATGAAGAAGCAATGGCAGAGACCGCGTTGAAGAAAAAATTTGAAATGAAAGATTTGGGGGAGCTGCATTACATTCTTGGGATCGAATTGAAAAAGCAAAATGATGCGTCATTACTGTTGAACCAAAGCAAGTACATAAAAGAAATTCTGACTGAATTTGGTATGATGGGTAGTAGACCAGTGATGCCAATAGATCCATGTCAAGGGTTAACCAAGGCAAGTTGCCCGACTGCAGAAGAGGAGAGGAGGGAGATGGAGTCAGTTCTGTATCGACGACTACTGGGCAAACTTATGTATCCCGCACAAGCAATGCGGCCTGATCTATACTTCGCAGTCTGCAAGTTAAGACAGTTTGCTTCTAACCCTGGGAAAGTGCACTGGGCTGCCGCAAAGAGGGTGCTGCGTTATTTGCGAGGAGCCGTAAATTATGAATTTGAAATCGATAAACTTGGCAGTGATGTGATGGCGTTCTCTCTGACCGGGCTAGATGCAAAGACGACCACAAATGACCTCCGGTTTTTTAGTTAAGCTTGGGAACACACCAATAATTCAGAAATCTAACGAACAATCGTTGTCTACAGTGGAAGCAGAGTTTGTAGCTTTAGCTGCCAGTGCAGTTGAAATTTTTTTGTTGAGGCAGGATTGATTGGCATTGGCAACTAGGAACAATCCCGCAGGTTAAATGCGACAATCAGGCGGCAGTGAGATTCGCAAAAGGAAATAGCGTGAGCTCACACTCGTCATATTGATGTCCGCTACCATTTCGTACGCGACATGGTGAGGGGTCAGGAGATTGAGGTCGAGTATGTACCCACCCATGAAAATAGTGCAGATATCTTCACCAAGCCTTTGCCCAGAAGCAGAAATGAAATACTGCTGGAAAAGATCTGTGTAAAGAAAAAGAGTCTAGAGAAGCTAGACTAGACAAGAGAAACTAGCCAGAGTCTATGGGTTCTACTCCGAACGTTAGCAGGCGTCTGTTTATGTTTGTACATATTTATTTATTTTGTTTTATTGTAAATGTCACTGTACTGTGCTATACGTTACTGTAAATTACGACAATACCCTTTTCCATTGCATTAGGTGATAGATGTATTTCTTCGTGTGCTTAATAAATGTCTAATCCGTTAATGCGACTTAACACAAGATATAAAATATCTGTTATAATGAGGTGAACCATTTCCAAGTACTTTAAGGGGGAAATGAGGAGCTTTGGGGGACAAAAATGGGTAATAACCGCCAAAATTGTCAAAAATTCATATAAATTCATGAATGGCAACTTTAATGGAAATGCTCATTCTTTAAGGTGTGTGATTGCCAATAACTTTAGTTGTCAAAATGGGTAAAAATAATCAAAATCGAAAGCCATATACTTTTTTTTTGCTTCCGAGTCTCGAAGCTAGCTGAAGCATTGTGGTCATTTTTGAGATGTGAATGGTTTTTGATCCAAAATCAAAATTTCCACTCGAATTTTACGCTCTAGACATTCTAAACAATTTTGGTTCGTGACTGTCTGTCCGCAGATCGTTGTTACAGCCCTAAATTATCGAATAATGGTTATAACGGTAACAGAGGGGTGATGTGTTCAGGAGGGGACCGACATGTTATGGATACGAGGAATCATAGTTTTCTTATTATGAATTCTGACATATCATGTCTGATTGGATGGAATTCGGACCTTAATCTTCTGGAGCACCCTTTAATTTTTTAGAAAATTGCTTTTTATTCTTATTTTTCCCACCACTAAGCTCGCCTACACGCGGCATTCCTACGTTTTCGTTTATGTACGATTTTCTTCGTTATATTTGCTGGGCTTTTTCCCGTTATATATCTAATAGTTTTAGCATCCCATGCGGGACCAATTTGGTAATCTAGATCACCCTCCAACTCTAATCGTGAATGGCCCTCTCTTCTTCCTATTGATTTCTTTACCCCCAGTAAACTTGGCCGCTAATGCCATATAACTTTCTGCCAAGTTACTGGTGTCATTTGAGAATAAATAGTGACTTCACTAGTACAGGGGCAAGTGCCACTTGTATTTAAGAAAGTAAAATAACAGTTACCTCATCAAACGCTTTCCCGTTTCGGGGGTTTGAACAGTAATACTCTTTTCATTGTCTATGAACCACAAAAATGTGATTTGGCCTGTTAGCTAAGTCTCTCTTTAAATCTTCGACCAGACTGGTGGATTTCGAATTAAGTATGCGCGTTGCACCTGTCGCGCACACTCCACATATTTGTTATTTCAGTCATTGTCGCTGATATTTCCATAGGCGACATTTGTGAATCTTGAACCTGATAATAGCGTTGACATTATAATATAGTTATCGAGTACAATTTTGTCTGAAGCTTTTATTGATCTTCCTTCATTTTATGGCGATTTTATTTACTTCATACGGTTTGGTGGATTATGAGAACGCTGCAAATCGTTAGGTACTGAACGGCTTATTATGGAAATTCCGGTCGCAAAGCTTAGAAAATAATTATTTAGAAAATGAAATCATAATAAGAAAACTAGATACCAGTCAGACGCTAAAAACCGAGCGCCCTTCTTGATACCCTGACAGGATTCTGCCAAAATTTGGCTGTGTCCCTATTTGATCCATCAGCCGATTATTTCTGCCAAGCAAATCGAGTAGTTGAAGAAATACACATAGAAGGTAAAAGGCGTGCCCACTCCATGTAACTCAGTCCTCCTGCTGGCTCACATCGAGGGGAAAGAGACAGCGAAGTAACAAGGTACGCCCAGGTAGAGGATTAGAGACTAATAGTAGGCCCCCATTGTTATAGTAATTTTCCCAAATGCCGTTCGATCTAATGATCCGATCTTCAAACTGAAAACGGATTTGGATTCTTCGGATTTTATGCTACAGAAGTACTAGATGCTTTTCCAATAAAAACTGAAATTAAGTAAAATAATGTCGAAAACTCCGTGAAAAATATTTAAATTCAAAACTGAATGTCGCCACTTGAGATTGCTTATAAAGACTACAGAACATTTTAAAGATTGAAAATTGGTTGACCCGTTGAAGAGATAAAGCTAATATTGGATTGGCTCATTGTGAAGGGCGACGTGGTGGCAGTTCTTGGAACTAAACCCATGACATTTACACGCTTGAAGGGGGGCCCACTTTTCTAGTCGAAATGCGAGCTAGCGTGTGCCTATGGACTACTACTATAGTTATATAGTAGTAGTCTTTGTGAGTGTGCGATTCTGCGATGAACCACTACTATAGTTCTATAGTAGTGGCCATCACAGAATCGCTAGAGAGAGGGGCTAGGAGGAAAATTTGTAGCAAGGGTAGCACAATAATGGAAATAAATAGGTTGGAGATTTTGTATGGATATTGGTACAGGAACATTAACATGACGTTTAATAGAAAAAACTAAAATACGCAACAATTTGGAAATATACCTAATTTACTTAGGTGCTACTGACATGGTCTGTTAATTTCAGTCCCTAGGTAGGTCTACGACCCAGCAGCCGCAGCTGATTTGGCCTTAGTACTGAAACATACCTTCTTACAATATTGGGATTTCATTCGTAAAACGTCTTGAACACGAAAACCAGAAGTATTGGCTTATACTTAATCGATCGAGCGTTACCAATAAAATGAGTGTTCCTCGGATGTTGCTAAAATTTAATTGTGTGATGGAATGTAGTTATGAATATTGTTGTTAGAAACTTCGTGCAACGAAATTTTGCGATTGAATCAAATTTGTTCAGGTGACCCGTTGGAATCACCTTCCTCCTTCTCTTCCCATTTATACTTCTCACGAACACCAAGATCGTGAGACGATACAGTTCAAGTGATAGACCCAATAAGCTTCTAGTAGTGCAATCCTGGTCACGACGTCCGAAGTGTTCTTCATGATCATGTTTGAGTACATATTGCTGATAGGTCATCTGGATCAGTTTCATGTTCTGTGTCTGACGAATCGCGAAAGCATAAGCGATGACCAACCCATTCACAGGTTTTCCGATTCAGTCCAACCGTAGCTGGGCTGATTGTCTCGGCTCTGGGCTCTGAAAATGCTAGTTGAAATATAAAAACGTGTACGTATGATGTGTTTGAATGTGCCTTGCTTGTGTTAGTGCGTGCGTGTGTTGAATTGCTTCGACAATTTTACTTGAGACGTATTATGTTTGAAAAATAAATTCGACAAGAATTGATGGGAAATACTATTCATGAAATATCATATATGAAAACCTCTCTGAACATCACGAATCACTAATCGCTGTGAGCTACAGACAATCCTGGACGTCAAAATGGCCCTCAGCCCCATAGCAACCCCCCTATACTAGTTTATGGTCTTACAGAACTGGACTTTAGGTGAAATTTTATGCATTGGCCGATTTCGAACTTGACATTCCAATCCTATTGTAAATTGAATTGTAATGTTTTACTCACAGATCAGTTCCGGAACCAGTTAACCCCTAGGTATTATAGGACTACGTGGGATTTTATTACTGTTGCATCTTGTCGATTTTTGTATCTACTGTAGAATTTATTCATGACTTAAATGTAATCATGGCCCGAGTAAATACTCTCCTTTATTGGTCGGGTTTGCGGTGTAGTGGATTGACCCTCGTTTCTTTATTTCTGGTTCTGGGCTTCTTCTTTAAGTTTCTTGACATTATCCATATTTGCCTGTACATCTTCCAAGATACCCTGTATCTCAGCTTTCAGGGCTGGTTCCACGTTGCAGTGTTCCATAGCATGCTCCAGTTTCTCCTTCATCTGCGTTAGATTAACATCCATTCTTTCTGCCATCTTCTCCACGTTTATCTGCATTTGCCCGATCTTTTCCTCCATACGCTGCTTCTTCTCTTCGGGTGGTTTCTTCTCCATAATTTGATTTCCAGTTGGCCAATGGCCATAAATACGAAATTCAGAGTTATTCAGAAAACTTAAACACTGAATCCAAAAGCTCACTGAACTGATAGCTTCATGTTGTAAACCTTAATATTTTTGACAACTTTGAGCATCGCGTAATTCTATGATTGAACTTCAACCATATTTGGATTTCGTATTATTGGTATTTATTCCTCCTTACATCTTGAATTAGTTGTTTACATATTCCTGGAACTAAAGGTTTTGAAGTCCGTGTTAGTAATAATCTCCTAGAGAATGTATCCATGTATTTTCATGGGCTATAGAAATTGCTGTACAGTGCTGTGGAGATGAATGTCAAAATTAATGACCCCCAACCGGGGTTGAAAATAATTATCTGGTACGGACAAACGCACTATTATTAATTTATTGAATTGAATAAAAATCAAACCCAAATTTTTACTGCCCTGAAGTTAGCTGCATATTCAAAATCGAAAACTTTAAACGTTTGCCACGGCTCGTCAGGTCAAAATTTTTGAATTTTGATCATGGGAATGAATTCAGCTACTCAAATGCTAGGAGGTATACCTTTTAGAATTTCGAAATTTTGATCCAAAATTTTAAAATTTTGCCCAACTTTAAACGTTTGCCCTGACCTTATCAATGACATATTTGATGTTCTGATTTCAAATTCTGTTAGTATATATTCTCCTCTCGATGGTATATCTTCCGGATTTTCGAAATTCGACCTTGAAATGGTAATATTCAAGCCCTGAAGTTAGCTGCATATTCAAAAAGTTTAAACGTTTGCCACGGCTCGTCAGGTCAAAATTTTTGAATTTTGATCATGGGAATGAATTCAGCTACTCAAATGCTAGGAGGTATACCTTTTAGAATTTCGAAATTTTGATCCAAAATTTTAAAATTTTGCCCAACTTTAAACGTTTGCCCTGACCTTATCAATGACATATTTGATGTTCTGATTTCAAATTCTGTTAGTATATATTCTCCTCTCGATGGTATATCTTCCGGATTTTCGAAATTCGACCTTGAAATGGTAATATTCATGCCCTGAAGTTAGCTGCATATTCAAAAAGTTTAAACGTTTGCCACGGCTCGTCAGGTCAAAAGTTTTGAATTTTGATCACGGGAATGAATTTAGCTACTATAATGCTAGGATGTATACCGTTTAGAATTTCGAAATTTTGATCCAAAATTTTAAAATTTTGCCCAACTTTAAACGTTTGCCCTGACCTTATCAATGACATATTTGATGTTCTGATTTCAAATTCTGAAAGCTTATACCTTCCTCTAGATGGTATATCTTCCGGATTTTCGAAATTCGACCTAGAAATAGTCAGCTGCAACAACTGAGGCAAACATGATACACGGAAAATGGCTGTATGCTGACTTTAAACGCTTGCCCTGACCTTATCAGTGACATATTTGATGTTCTGATTTCAAATTCTGAAAGCTTATACCTTCCTCTAGATGGTATATCTTCCGGATTTTTGAAATTCGACCTAGAAATAGTCAGCTGCAACAACTGAGGCAAACATGATACACGGAAAATGGCCGTATGCTGACTTTAAACGCTTGCCCTGACCTTATCAATGACATATTTGATGTTCTGATTTCAAATTCTGAAAGCTTATACCTTCCTCTAGATGGTCTATCTTCCGGATTTTCAAAATTCGACCTAGAAATAGTCAGCTGCAAT
Source organism: Leptopterna dolabrata (assembly GCA_954871275.1). Taxonomy (NCBI): domain Eukaryota; kingdom Metazoa; phylum Arthropoda; class Insecta; order Hemiptera; family Miridae; genus Leptopterna; species Leptopterna dolabrata. The sequence continues at coordinate 41,591,881 of OX940975.1, forward strand.
GACTGAGGCAAACATGATACACGGAAAATGGCTGTATGCTGACTTTAAACGCTTGCCCCAACCTTATCAGTGACATATTTGATGTTCTGATTTCAAATTCTGAAAGCTTATACCTTTCTCTAGATGGTATATCTTCCGGATTTTCAAAATTCGACCTAGAAATAGTCAGCTGCAATGACTGAGGCAAACATGATACACGGAAAATGGCTGTATGCTGACTTTAAACGCTTGCCCCAACCTTATCAGTGACATATTTGATGTTCTGATTTCAAATTCTGAAAGCTTATACCTTTCTCTAGATGGTATATCTTCCGGATTTTTGAAATTTGACCTAGAAATAGTCAGCTGCAACAACTGAGGCAAACATGATACACGGAAAATGGCCGTATGCTGACTTTAAACGCTTGCCCCAACCTTATCAGTGACATATTTGATGTTCTGATTTCAAATTCTGTTAGTATATATTCTCCTCTCGATGGTATTTCTTCCGGATTTTCGAAATTCGACCTTGAAATGGTAATATTCATGCCCTGAAGTTAGCTGCATATTCAAAAAGTTTAAACGTTTGCCACGGCTCGTCAGGTCAAAATTTTTGAATTTTGATCACGGGAATGAATTTGGGTACTAAAATGCTAGGAGGTATACCGTTTAGAATTTCGAAATTTTGATCCAAAATTTTAAAATTTTGCCCAACTTTAAACGTTTGCCCTGACCTTATCAATGACATATTTGATGTTCTGATTTCAAATTCTGAAAGCTTATACCTTCCTCTAGATGGTATATCTTCCGGATTTTCGAAATTCGACCTAGAAATAGTCAGCTGCAACAAGTGAGGCAAACATGATACACGGAAAATGGCTGTATGCTGACTTTAAACGCTTGCCCTGACCTGATCAGTGACATGTTTGATGTTCTGATTTCAAATTCTGAAAGCTTATACCTTTCTCTAGATGGTATATCTTCCGGATTTTTGAAATTTGACCTAGAAATAGTCAGCTGCAACAACTGAGGCAAACATGATACACGGAAAATGGCTGTATGCTGACTTTAAACGCTTGCCCTAACCTTATCAGTGACATGTTTGATGTTCTGATTTCAAATTCTGAAAGCTTATACCTTTCTCTAGATGGTATATCTTCCGGATTTTTGAAATTTGACCTAGAAATAGCCAGCTGCAACAACTGAGGCAAACATGATACACGGAAAATGGCCGTATGCTGACTTTAAACGCTTGCCCCGACCTTATCAATGACATATTTGATGTTCTGATTTCAAATTCTGAAAGCTTATACCTTCCTCTAGATGGTATATCTTCCGGATTTTCAAAATTCGACCTAGAAATAGTCAGCTGCAACAACTGAGGCAAACATGATACACGGAAAATGGCCGTATGCTGACTTTAAACGTTTGCCCTGACCTTATCGATGACATATTTGATGTTCTGATTTCAAATTCTGAAAGCTTATACCTTTCTCTAGATGGTATATCTTCCGGATTTTCAAAATTCGACCTAGAAATAGTCAGCTGCAATGACTGAGGCAAACATGATACACGGAAAATGGCTGTATGCTGACTTTAAACGCTTGCCCCAACCTTATCAGTGACATATTTGATGTTCTGATTTCAAATTCTGAAAGCTTATACCTTTCTCTAGATGGTATATCTTCCGGATTTTTGAAATTTGACCTAGAAATAGTCAGCTGCAACAACTGAGGCAAACATGATACACGGAAAATGGCCGTATGCTGACTTTAAACGCTTGCCCCAACCTTATCAGTGACATATTTGATGTTCTGATTTCAAATTCTGTTAGTATATATTCTCCTCTCGATGGTATTTCTTCCGGATTTTCGAAATTCGACCTTGAAATGGTAATATTCATGCCCTGAAGTTAGCTGCATATTCAAAAAGTTTAAACGTTTGCCACGGCTCGTCAGGTCAAAATTTTTGAATTTTGATCACGGGAATGAATTTAGGTACTAAAATGCTAGGAGGTATACCGTTTAGAATTTCGAAATTTTGATCCAAAATTTTAAAATTTTGCCCAACTTTAAACGTTTGCCCTGACCTTATCAATGACATATTTGATGTTCTGATTTCAAATTCTGAAAGCTTATACCTTCCTCTAGATGGTATATCTTCCGGATTTTCGAAATTCGACCTAGAAATAGTCAGCTGCAACAAGTGAGGCAAACATGATACACGGAAAATGGCTGTATGCTGACTTTAAACGCTTGCCCTGACCTGATCAGTGACATGTTTGATGTTCTGATTTCAAATTCTGAAAGCTTATACCTTTCTCTAGATGGTATATCTTCCGGATTTTTGAAATTTGACCTAGAAATAGTCAGCTGCAACAACTGAGGCAAACATGATACACGGAAAATGGCTGTATGCTGACTTTAAACGCTTGCCCTAACCTTATCAGTGACATGTTTGATGTTCTGATTTCAAATTCTGAAAGCTTATACCTTTCTCTAGATGGTATATCTTCCGGATTTTTGAAATTTGACCTAGAAATAGTCAGCTGCAACAACTGAGGCAAACATGATACACGGAAAATGGCCGTATGCTGACTTTAAACGCTTGCCCCGACCTTATCAATGACATATTTGATGTTCTGATTTCAAATTCTGAAAGCTTATACCTTCCTCTAGATGGTATATCTTCCGGATTTTCAAAATTCGACCTAGAAATAGTCAGCTGCAATGACTGAGGCAAACATGATACACGGAAAATGGCTGTATGCTGACTTTAAACGCTTGCCCTGACCTTATCAGTGACATATTTGATGTTCTGATTTCAAATTCTGAAAGCTTATACCTTCCTCTAGATGGTATATCTTCCGGATTTTTGAAATTCGACCTAGAAATAGTCAGCTGCAACAACTGAGGCAAACATGATACACGGAAAATGGCCGTATGCTGACTTTGCAGGTTTGTTGTAACCTTATCAAAGAGGATTCCACGAGCTCATGGATAGCGTGTAGAGGAAGAAGTATGTAAGGAAGTCTCACTCTGTGTTAAATTGTCCGATGGGTGGATACTATACATTTTGCATTGCTACCTTTATGTCACTCTTCGGAGTTAGTGTAGTTCATCAGTGAATCATAGAAGCCGCATGATCGCGCGTCATCCTGGTTCCCGCCAGTATTGAAAACGCTCAAATGGGTACTGCTAGGCCTGTAATTATTCTACCGTTCTACTAGGCTGCTTTCATCTATCCTCTTGGAAACCCTGTAACTACCAAGGAGTGTTGTAAAGATAGCGCCAAAGTCAAACTGTGCACGCCCCGCCCATGTTTTTCCCCTGTTTTTCCATGAGTCAGATAAAAAAGGCAAATGGATTCAAATGGATTCAAAGAAGCATGGGATTGTATGAGGAAGCATGGATGGACGAATATGGAGGGGCATTGATGGTGTGTTGAGGAACTGTTTTATCACAAGTTCGATATAGAAATGACTCTAATTATTTACAAGCAGGAAACGAACGCTCTTTATTTTTGAACACAAGGCTTTTACATACATGTCAACTAACGACACATATCGTGGGAGAATACACACACTCCCTCAGAGTAATAGTCATCATAGAGGTGTACTTCCGAAGTTCTCTTACGTGCCACTGGCCGCGCCCCTAACAGGAAGAAGGCGAAGGAGTCAGTAAAAGAAGATTATATAGTTTTGCAATCCTTGTGTCATCGTCATGAAGGTGGTGACATGCACATCCCGTACTGTTGTGTGGAAGTAAGATAAGGATAGGAGTTCATGTATTCTTTGAGTATAATGAATTGAACTGTTTCTTGGGATATGGCAGATTGATGTCTTATCAGTAGGATATGAATGGTGGGACCATTGTTGCCGTTGATGGAGTAGTGTTTTGGTCAAGGTGAATCTTGACGAGGTAGGTGCATGAAAAACCCACCTACCTTCCTTTATTACCTACCCACCCACCTTCCAGTATTATTGATAGGGATAAGATAATCATTCTAATAGCTGCTGTTGTGTTGGCACCATTGGCACTTTAAATTGTTCGTCCGAGAGGTTGCTCCATCTCTACTTCTATTACTCTATGATGATCAACTGTGTTTCGCCTTAAAACGTTTCCGTTTGACTGTTGTCTTTTATAATAAATTATATTCGTTTTATACCATGATTCTTCGTATCATTCCACGACCTTCAATTATCAACCCAGTTACCTTGTAACCCATTATTACCTACCTACCTCTTTTCAATATTACCTACTCACCTCATTCCAATATTACCTACCACTTTCCTGTCTTACCTAACTTCCTTCAAGTATTACCTACCAACGTAGTTTCCTCCCATCATTACCCACCCACCTTCCAGTGTTATCTACCCAGTTACCTTCCATTATTACTTTCCTACCTACCTACTTCCAATGTTACCTACCACTTTCCTGTCTCACCTAGCTACGTTCAAGTAAGTATTATTACCTACAGCTTCCTCCCATCATTACCTACCCACCTAACTACCTCTTTTCAATATTACCTACTCACCTCATTCCTATATTACCTACCACTTTCCTGTCTTACCTATCTACCTACTACTTTTCTCCTATCAAAATTTCGAAATTCTAAACGGTATACCTCCTAGCATTTTAGTAGCTAAATTCATTCCCGTGATCAAAATTCAAAAATTTTGACCTGACGAGCCGTGGCAAACGTTTAAACTTTTTGAATATGCAGCTAACTTCAGGGCATGAATATTACCATTTCAAGGTCGAATTTCGAAAATCCGGAAGAAATACCATCGAGAGGAGAATATATACTAACAGAATTTGAAATCAGAACATCAAACATGTCACTGATAAGGTCAGGGCAAGCGTTTAAAGTCAGCATACAGCCATTTTCCGTGTATCATGTTTGCCTCAGTTGTTGCAGCTGACTATTTCTAGGTCAAATTTCAAAAATCCGGAAGATATACCATCTAGAGAAAGGTATAAGCTTTCAGAATTTGAAATCAGAACATCAAACATGTCACTGATAAGGTCAGGGCAAGCGTTTAAAGTCAGCATACAGCCATTTTCCGTGTATCATGTTTGCCTCAGTTGTTGCAGCTGACTATTTCTAGGTCGAATTTCGAAAATCCGGAAGATATACCATCTAGAGGAAGGTATAAGCTTTCAGAATTTGAAATCAGAACATCAAATATGTCATTGATAAGGTCAGGGCAAACGTTTAAAGTTGGGCAAAATTTTAAAATTTTGGATCAAAATTTCGAAATTCTAAACGGTATACCTCCTAGCATTTTAGTAGCTAAATTCATTCCCGTGATCAAAATTCAAAAATTTTGACCTGACGAGCCGTGGCAAACGTTTAAACTTTTTGAATATGCAGCTAACTTCAGGGCATGAATATTACCATTTCAAGGTCGAATTTCGAAAATCCGGAAGATATACCATCGAGAGGAGAATATATACTAACAGAATTTGAAATCAGAACATCAAATATGTCATCGATAAGGTCAGGGCAAACGTTTAAAGTCAGCATACGGCCATTTTCCGTGTATCATGTTTGCCTCAGTTGTTGCAGCTGACTATTTCTAGGTCAAATTTAAAAAATCCGGAAGATATACCATCTAGAGAAAGGTATAAGCTTTCAGAATTTGAAATCAGAACATCAAATATGTCACTGATAAGGTTGGGGCAAGCGTTTAAAGTCAGCATACGGCCATTTTCCGTGTGTCATGTTTGCCTCAGTTGTTGCAGCTGACTATTTCTAGGTCAAATTTCAAAAATCCGGAAGATATACCATCTATAGGAAGGTATAAGCATTCAGAATTTGAAATCAGAACATCAAATATGTCACTGATAAGGTCAGGGCAAGCGTTTAAAGTCAGCATACGGCCATTTTCCGTGTATCATGTTTGCCTCAGTTGTTGCAGCTGACTATTTCTAGGTCAAATTTCGAAAATCCGGAAGATATACCATCTAGAGAAAGGTATAAGCTTTCAGAATTTGAAATCAGAACATCAAATATGTCACTGATAAGGTTGGGGCAAGCGTTTAAAGTCAGCATACGGCCATTTTCCGTGTGTCATGTTTGCCTCAGTTGTTGCAGCTGACTATTTCTAGGTCAAATTTCGAAAATTCGGAAGATATACCATCTAGAGGAAGGTATAAGCTTTCAGAATTTGAAATCAGAACATCAAATATGTCATTGATAAGGTCAGGGCAAGCGTTTAAAGTCAGCATACGGCCATTTTCCGTGTATCATGTTTGCCTCAGTTGTTGCAGCTGACTATTTCTAGGTCAAATTTCGAAAATCCGGAAGATATACCATCTAGAGAAAGGTATAAGCTTTCAGAATTTGAAATCAGAACATCAAACATGTCACTGATAAGGTCAGGGCAAGCGTTTAAAGTCAGCATACAGCCATTTTCCGTGTATCATGTTTGCCTCAGTTGTTGCAGGTGACTATTTCTAGGTCGAATTTCGAAAATCCGGAAGATATACCATCTAGAGGAAGGTATAAGCTTTCAGAATTTGAAATCAGAACATCAAATATGTCATTGATAAGGTCAGGGCAAACGTTTAAAGTTGGGCAAAATTTTAAAATTTTGGATCAAAATTTCGAAATTCTAAACGGTATACCTCCTAGCATTTTAGTAGCTAAATTCATTCCCGTGATCAAAATTCAAAAATTTTGACCTGACGAGCCGTGGCAAACGTTTAAACTTTTTGAATATGCAGCTAACTTCAGGGCATGAATATTACCATTTCAAGGTCGAATTTCGAAAATCCGGAAGATATACCATCGAGAGGAGAATATATACTAACAGAATTTGAAATCAGAACATCAAATATGTCATCGATAAGGTCAGGGCAAACGTTTAAAGTCAGCATACGGCCATTTTCCGTGTATCATGTTTGCCTCAGTTGTTGCAGCTGACTATTTCTAGGTCAAATTTAAAAAATCCGGAAGATATACCATCTAGAGAAAGGTATAAGCTTTCAGAATTTGAAATCAGAACATCAAATATGTCACTGATAAGGTTGGGGCAAGCGTTTAAAGTCAGCATACGGCCATTTTCCGTGTGTCATGTTTGCCTCAGTTGTTGCAGCTGACTATTTCTAGGTCAAATTTCAAAAATCCGGAAGATATACCATCTATAGGAAGGTATAAGCATTCAGAATTTGAAATCAGAACATCAAATATGTCACTGATAAGGTCAGGGCAAGCGTTTAAAGTCAGCATACGGCCATTTTCCGTGTATCATGTTTGCCTCAGTTGTTGCAGCTGACTATTTCTAGGTCAAATTTCGAAAATCCGGAAGATATACCATCTAGAGAAAGGTATAAGCTTTCAGAATTTGAAATCAGAACATCAAATATGTCACTGATAAGGTTGGGGCAAGCGTTTAAAGTCAGCATACGGCCATTTTCCGTGTGTCATGTTTGCCTCAGTTGTTGCAGCTGACTATTTCTAGGTCAAATTTCAAAAATCCGGAAGATATACCATCTATAGGAAGGTATAAGCATTCAGAATTTGAAATCAGAACATCAAATATGTCACTGATAAGGTTGGGGCAAGCGTTTAAAGTCAGCATACGGCCATTTTCCGTGTATCATGTTTGCCTCAGTTGTTGCAGCTGACTATTTCTAGGTCGAATTTCAAAAATCCGGTAGATATACCATCTAGAGGAAGGTATAAGCTTTCAGAATTGGAAATCAGAACATCAAACATGTTACTGATAAGGTTGGGGCAAGCGTTTAAAGTCAGCATACGGCCATTTTCCGTGTATCATGTTTGCCTCAGTTGTTGCAGCTGACTATTTCTAGGTCGAATTTCAAAAATCCGGAAGATATACCATCTAGAGGAAGGTATAAGCTTTCAGAATTTGAAATCAGAACATCAAATATGTCACTGATAAGGTCAGGGCAAGCGTTTAAAGTCAGCATACAGCCATTTTCCGTGTATCATGTTTGCCTCAGTTGTTGCAGCTGACTATTTCTAGGTCGAATTTCGAAAATCCGGAAGATATACCATCTAGAGGAAGGTATAAGCTTTCAGAATTTGAAATCAGAACATCAAATATGTCATTGATAAGGTCAGGGCAAACGTTTAAAGTTGGGCAAAATTTTAAAATTTTGGATCAAAATTTCGAAATTCTAAACGGTATACCTCCTAGCATTTTAGTAGCTAAATTCATTCCCGTGATCAAAATTCAAAAATTTTGACCTGACGAGCCGTGGCAAACGTTTAAACTTTTTGAATATGCAGCTAACTTCAGGGCATGAATATTACCATTTCAAGGTCGAATTTCGAAAATCCGGAAGAAATACCATCGAGAGGAGAATATATACTAACAGAATTTGAAATCAGAACATCAAATATGTCATTGATAAGGTCAGGGCAAACGTTTAAAGTCAGCATACGGCCATTTTCCGTGTATCATGTTTGCCTCAGTTGTTGCAGCTGACTATTTCTAGGTCAAATTTAAAAAATCCGGAAGATATACCATCTAGAGAAAGGTATAAGCTTTCAGAATTTGAAATCAGAACATCAAATATGTCACTGATAAGGTTGGGGCAAGCGTTTAAAGTCAGCATACGGCCATTTTCCGTGTGTCATGTTTGCCTCAGTTGTTGCAGCTGACTATTTCTAGGTCAAATTTCAAAAATCCGGAAGATATACCATCTATAGGAAGGTATAAGCATTCAGAATTTGAAATCAGAACATCAAATATGTCACTGATAAGGTTGGGGCAAGCGTTTAAAGTCAGCATACGGCCATTTTCCGTGTATCATGTTTGCCTCAGTTGTTGCAGCTGACTATTTCTAGGTCGAATTTCAAAAATCCGGAAGATATACCATCTAGAGGAAGGTATAAGCTTTCAGAATTGGAAATCAGAACATCAAACATGTTACTGATAAGGTTGGGGCAAGCGTTTAAAGTCAGCATACGGCCATTTTCCGTGTATCATGTTTGCCTCAGTTGTTGCAGCTGACTATTTCTAGGTCGAATTTCAAAAATCCAGAAGATATACCATCTAGAGGAAGGTATAAGCTTTCAGAATTTGAAATCAGAACACCAAATATGTCACTGATAAGGTCAGGGCAAGCGTTTAAAGTCAGCATACAGCCATTTTCCGTGTATCATGTTTGCCTCAGTTGTTGCAGCTGACTATTTCTAGGTCGAATTTCGAAAATCCGGAAGATATACCATCTAGAGGAAGGTATAAGCTTTCAGAATTTGAAATCAGAACATCAAATATGTCATTGATAAGGTCAGGGCAAACGTTTAAAGTTGGGCAAAATTTCAAAATTTTGGATCAAAATTTCGAAATTCTAAACGGTATACATCCTAGCATTTTACTAGCTAAATTCATTCCCGTGATCAAAATTCAAAAATTTTGACCTGACGAGCCGTGGCAAACGTTTAAACTTTTTGAATATGCAGCTAACTTCAGGGCATGAATATTACCATTTCAAGGTCGAATTTCGAAAATCCGGAAGATATACCATCGAGAGGAGAATATATACTAACAGAATTTGAAATCAGAACATCAAATATGTCATCGATAAGGTCAGGGCAAACGTTTAAAGTTGGGCAAAATTTTAAAATTTTGGATCAAAATTTCGAAATTCTAAAAGGTATACCTCCTAGCATTTGAGTAGCTGAATTCATTCTTATGATCAAAATTCAAAAATTTTGACCTGACGAGCCGTGGCAAACGTTTAAACTTTTTGAATATGCAGCTAACTTCAGGGCATGAATATTACCATTTCAAGGTCGAATTTCGAAAATCCGGAAGATATACCATCGAGAGGAGAATATATACTAACAGAATTTGAAATCAGAACATCAAATATGTCATTGATAAGGTCAGGGCAAACGTTTAAAGTCAGCATACGGCCATTTTCCGTGTATCATGTTTGCCTCAGTTGTTGCAGCTGACTATTTCTAGGTCAAATTTAAAAAATCCGGAAGATATACCATCTAGAGAAAGGTATAAGCTTTCAGAATTTGAAATCAGAACATCAAATATGTCACTGATAAGGTTGGGGCAAGCGTTTAAAGTCAGCATACGGCCATTTTCCGTGTGTCATGTTTGCCTCAGTTGTTGCAGCTGACTATTTCTAGGTCAAATTTCAAAAATCCGGAAGATATACCATCTAGAGGAAGGTATAAGCTTTCAGAATTTGAAATCAGAACATCAAATATGTCACTGATAAGGTTGGGGCAAGCGTTTAAAGTCAGCATACGGCCATTTTCCGTGTATCATGTTTGCCTCAGTTGTTGCAGCTGACTATTTCTAGGTCGAATTTCAAAAATCCGGAAGATATACCATCTAGAGGAAGGTATAAGCTTTCAGAATTGGAAATCAGAACATCAAACATGTTACTGATAAGGTTGGGGCAAGCGTTTAAAGTCAGCATACGGCCATTTTCCGTGTATCATGTTTGCCTCAGTTGTTGCAGCTGACTATTTCTAGGTCGAATTTCAAAAATCCGGAAGATATACCATCTAGAGGAAGGTATAAGCTTTCAGAATTTGAAATCAGAACATCAAATATGTCACTGATAAGGTCAGGGCAAGCGTTTAAAGTCAGCATACAGCCATTTTCCGTGTATCATGTTTGCCTCAGTTGTTGCAGCTGACTATTTCTAGGTCGAATTTCGAAAATCCGGAAGATATACCATCTAGAGGAACGTATAAGCTTTCAGAATTTGAAATCAGAACATCAAATATGTCATTGATAAGGTCAGGGCAAACGTTTAAAGTTGGGCAAAATTTTAAAATTTTGGATCAAAATTTCGAAATTCTAAACGGTATACATCCTAGCATTTTAGTAGCTAAATTCATTCCCGTGATCAAAATTCAAAAATTTTGACCTGACGAGCCGTGGCAAACGTTTAAACTTTTTGAATATGCAGCTAACTTCAGGGCATGAATATTACCATTTCAAGGTCGAATTTCGAAAATCCGGAAGATATACCATCGAGAGGAGAATATATACTAACAGAATTTGAAATCAGAACATCAAATATGTCATCGATAAGGTCAGGGCAAACGTTTAAAGTTGGGCAAAATTTTAAAATTTTGGATCAAAATTTCGAAATTCTAAAAGGTATACCTCCTAGCATTTGAGTAGCTGAATTCATTCACATGATCAAAATTCAAAAATTTTGACCTGACGAGCCGTGGCAAACGTTTAAACTTTTTGAATATGCAGCTAACTTCAGGGCATGAATATTACCATTTCAAGGTCGAATTTCGAAAATCCGGAAGATATACCATCGAGAGGAGAATATATACTAACAGAATTTGAAATCAGAACATCAAATATGTCATTGATAAGGTCAGGGCAAACGTTTAAAGTTGGGCAAAATTTTAAAATTTTGGATCAAAATTTCGAAATTCTAAAAGGTATACCTCCTAGCATTTGAGTAGATGAATGTCAAAATTAATGACCCCCAACCGGGGTTGAAAATAATTATCTGGTACGGACAAACGCACTATTATTAATTTATTGAATTGAATAAAAATCAAACCCAAATTTTTTTTCTATTTTTTTATTTATTTTTTTAATAATTTTTTAATGTGTAGGTATGTTACGGATTCATTTTAGCGAACTGTTGAAGAGAAAGTACGCTATTGCCATGGTCCTAAAACTTGTAATGGATAGCATGGATGGTTATGCATTTTTAAAAGATTTGGCTATTCTTTTCAATTCCAAAGCGTTGAATCTATACCCTGGTTTTAATATTTTTTCATCTGCGTATAATTATAATATATTCATTATGTTGTTTAGTTGTTTGTTGAAACATTCCATAGGAATGATATATTTCTGGCACAGATGTGCAACGAAAAAATAAGGAAAAATATAAATCTTTATAATTATTTGTCCTTATTTTGGTTTATTATTCTGTGAATAATACACCTATGTATTCGCTCAGCAAAAAAATTGTATAACACCCCCTCAAAATTTTTTCTTTTCCGTTTGAAGGTGCGTAGATCCCAAAAATGCAATGTCCGTCCGCCGTACGCCGTATCAGGTGTACCGGCTTCATTTTCGGTCTAAAAAAATCGTTCTTTCGCACACATGCTCCATTTGGGCCCTAGTTGTGTCCCGAAACTTTTCAGCCCGATCGGAATATACCCAGGGGAGTTATGAGTGAAAATGTGTATAAAAATAGGTACTTTTTGCGTTTTAGTAACACATTAGTAAAATGAGCTTTTAAGGTATCGTTTTCCATGTTTTTGGGAACGAGAAGGCCGAATATGAAGTCGATTTTGACCAAGGAGTGGAAAATTGAGGTTGTACCAGATGTTCAGCTCCCAAAATTGATTTTTATGAGTCAAAACCTGCAAAATCGTCTGAAATCACTATCAATTTGTAGAATAAGACCAGAAAAAGTGTCAACACGTGGATTAAGACGATTAAATGGTACTATTAATTATCAAAGATAATGTGAAAAAAAAAAGAAAAAAAAGGGCGTACCTACCTAATTCAAGTATTGGGGGCCAAAATTTGTGGAAACCACCAGAAATAGCTATTTCAATTATTTTACATGAAAGAAACAATAAATAAACAGCCAGAATTCATGTAGGTATGTCCAACAGAATAATAAACCCATGTGACAAGGACTTTGCAGCGTTTTTTAAAAATAACTATCTTAACTATCTTATAACTATCTTATAGCCATTTAATCGTCTTGATCCACGTGTTGATACTTTTTCCAGTGTTATTATACAAACTGATGGTGATTTCAGACGATTTCCCAGGTTTTTCACTCATAAAAAATCAATTTTGGGAGCTGAACATATGGTGGAACTCAATTTTCCACTCTTTGGTCAAAATCAACTTCATATTCGGTCTTCTCGTCCCCAAAAACATGGAAAATGATACCTCAGAAGCTCATGTCACTAACATGTTGCTAAAACGCGAAAAGTACCTATTTTTGCACACATTTTCACTCATAACACCCCTGGGTATATTCCGATCGGGCTGAAAAGTTTCGGGACACAACTAGGGCCCAAATGGATCATGTGTGCGAAAGAACGAATTTTTTAGACCGAAAATTAAGCCTGAACACGTGATACGGCGTACGGCGGACGGACATTGCATTTTGGTTTATTATTCTGTGAATAATACACCTATGTATTCGCTCAGCAAAAAATGTTTATAACACCCCCTCAAACTTTTTTCTTTTCCGTTTCAAGTTGATTAGATTCCAAAAATGCAATGTCCGTCCGCCGTCCACCGTACGCCTTACGCCGTACGCCGTCCGCCGTACGCCGTATCACGTCTAAAGGCCACATTTTCGGTCTAAAAAAATCGTTCTTTCGCACACATGCTCCATTTGGGCCCTAGTTGTGTCCCGAAACTTTTCAGCCCGATCGGAATATACCCAGGGATGTTATGAGTGAAAATGTGTGTAAAAATAGGTACTTTTTGCGTTTTAGAAACATGTTGGTAACATGAGCTCCTGAGACATCGTTTTCCATGTTTTTGGGGACGAGAAGACCGAATATGAACTCGATTTTGACCAAAGAGTGGAAAATTGAGTTCTACCAGGTGTTCAGCTCCCAAAATTGATTTTTTATGAGTAAAAAACCTGGGAAATCGTCTGAAATCACCATCAGTGACACACGTGGATCAAGACGATTAAATGGCACTACCAATGATCAAAGATACCTAGTTAAAAAAAAAAAAAAGGAGCGTACCTAATTTGTGTTTTAGGGGCCAAAATTAATGGAAACCATCGGAAATAGCTATTTCGATTATTACGCATGAAAGAAACAATAAAAAATGAACAGCCAACATTTCTGTAGGTATGTCCAATAGAATAAGAAACCCATGTGACAAGGACTTCGCAGCGTTTTTTTTTTTTTTTTTTTAACTATCTCTGATCATTGGTAGTGCCATTTAATCGTCTTGATCCACGTGTTGACACTTTTTCCAGTGTTATTATACAAACTGATGGTGATTTCAGACGATTTCCCAGGTTTTTCATTCATAAAAAATCAATTTTGGGAGCTGAACATTTGGTAGAACTCGATTTTCCACTCTTTGGTAAAAATCGACTTCACATTTGGTCTTCTCGTCCCCAGAAACATGGAAAACGATACCTCAAAAGCTCATGTTACTAAAACACAAAAGTACCTATTTTTGTGCACATTTTCACTCATAACATCCCTGGGTATATTCCGATCGGGCTGAAAAGTTTCAGGACACAACTAGGGCCCAAATGGAACATGTGTGCGAAAGAACGACTTTTTTAGACCAAAAATGAAGCCGGTACACATGATACTGCGTACGGCGCACGGTGGACGGCGGACGGACATTGCATTTCTGGAATCTATGCACCTTGAAACGTATAAAAAAAAATTTTGAGGGGGTGTCATAAAAATTTTTTGCTGAGCGATTACATAGGTGTATTATTCACAGAATAATAAACCAATACCAATTTTGGGAGCTGAACCTTGGTAAAACCTCAATTTCCGCTTCTTTGGTCAAAATTGACATCGTATTCTGTCTTCTCGTCCCAAAACCCATGGAAAACGATACCTCAGAAGCTCATGTACTGACATGTTACTAAAACACAAAAACCTATTTTTATTCACATTTTCGCTCATAACACCGCTGGGTATATTTCGATCGGGCTGCAAAGTTTCGGGACACAACTAGGGCCCCAAATGGAGCATGTGTGCGAAAGAACGAATTTTTTAGACCGAAAATGAAGCCGGTACACGTGATACGACGGACGGCGGACGGCGGACGGACATTGCATTTTTGAAATCTACGCACCTTGAAACGGAAAAGAAAAAATTTTGAGGGGGTGTTAAAAAATTTTTTTGCTGAGCGAATACATAGGTGTATTATTCACAGAATAATAAACCAAAACAATAATTTTAGAGGGAATATTTCACCTGTGGTGTCTTCAGCTTTTATCTGTTCATCTTAAATATTTTAGCGAATTTTCAAAGAAAATGAAGCTATTGCAATGGCTTCGAAATTTAAATAATATAAATTTTTGGAAATTTTCTTCATAGAAATCCGTTTCAGACCATTCTAAAACGATTCCTGAAATTTAACACTTTTTTATATGTATTAATTGCTATGCAATTTTAACGCCGGGGGTCATGTGAAAAAAATGTCCTGTCACAAAAACGCGTCACGCAAAGAGGAATGTGATGAAGATGAGCACAAAGAGGAATGTGATAAAGATGAGCACAAAGAGGAATGTGATAAAGATGAGCACAAAGAGGAACGTGATAAAGATGAGCACAAAGAGGAATGTGATAAAGATGAGCACAAAGAGGAACGTGATAAAGATGAGCACAAAGAGGAATGTGATAAAGGGGGGGTAAATTGCATAGCAAATTCTCCTTTGTTATACGAAGTATAAGAACACATCCTTCGGGGGTGAGGAACGGCGAAGCCGTTCCGAGGGGGCGGAGCCCCCTTTGGGGGTCCAGGGGGCTTGCCCCCTGGCGAGGCCCTAAGGGCCGAGTATATATATTTATATATATATGTGTCACTCCAGACGATAACTCTCGATAGAATTGAGATAAACAGCTCAAATTTGCACAAAAAATCTATCTTGGCAATCGAAAGGCTAAGTTCGAAGATGGGCGAAATTGGCCTACTGTAAGGAGGGTTTTGGCGCATTTAAAGTGCGCAAAAATTACCCAAAAATCCCCAAAATGTTATTTTCCAACAAGTGACCCCTCATTTTAAAGGTTTTTGCACGCTGAACACGATGGTGGAATCGGATTTTAGATATCTTGATCCGTTCTCAAATTAGAGCATTTAAAGTGCGCAGAAATTACCCAAAAATCCCCAAAATGTTATTTTCTAACAAGTGACCCCTCATTTTAAAGGTTTTTGCACGCTGAACACGATGGTGAAATCGGATTTTAGATATCTAAATCCGTTCTTAAATTAGAGCATTTAAAGTGCGCAAAAATTACCCAAAACTAGGATAATCTTTAAACTCTTACCCCCCCCCCCCACCCCCTTAGAGTGGTCAGATTGAAAAATGTGAGAAGTATTAATTGAAGACGAGAGTTCGAAGCAAAAAAGGGGGAGGCAAACGATTAGTACAACTCCTTGAATTTCCCATTAGACATATAATTGTTATGATACCTTCATAGACAGACAAGTACCGGCCCACGTATTACTAGAAGGAAGACGAAAGAAAAAATCTATTTCAAATTATTCAATTTAGGTACTAACAGTAGGAGGAAGAAGTTTTCCTTTATTCAAAACCATAGCCATTAATTCGAATATTTCTTTGAAAATTCGCTCATTAACCATTTTGGCGGTTTTCCTGCATGACTGGTTTTTTTACCACCTGTCAGCAAAATTCATGTAATTATTATCGTCTCACTTCCGAAAAATGGTCACTTATAAATGTCACTATTTCAGAGCTCATGAGCTTTAAAACTCGTATTTTATCGCGTTTCGTGGGATCAGTCTTCGATTCCTTTCCGAATTCCGTACTACCACTGCCAGCCGCGTCACCCAGGAGCCCTTGCCTAAATAATTTTTCCAACTCTGGCCACGCGAAGACCTTCAGGGTCAGTGAAGAGAAGAAGAGCGCTTTGACGAGATCAGTAAATGAGTGTCGCGGAAAGGGCTTGTTGAACCCGAGGGCCTGCAACCTTCATATTTTACACAGTTCCTTTCTAGCTAGGTTGGAGGAGTTTGGTGTGGAGTTGTCGGACTTCGTTATATCTGTTTATTACCATGTTGGCGGTTTTCCTAGTAGGTCAGAGGAGTATGAGATGTCTCAAGTTCTGGACGCTGTTCCCCTTCATGATTTTGTAAAGCATGTTCCGAGTAGGTGGCTTACTTTTTCTAATTCTGCTGAGCGAATTCTTTAGCAGTGGCTGGCCTTGGAGCCTATTTTCTCCTTGTGATCCCTACGAGTTCCTCTGACAAAATTAGAAAATCTCTGAGACACATTGCTATCAGAGCAGCCCTTAAGGATCCTGTGTTTCCTGCTGTTTTTATTATTCAGTCTGCGAAAATGTTTGAAAAATTTTCTAAAGTCTTTCAAAAGTCAGTGCCCATGATACACTGGCTTTATGATGAATTATGTTCCTTGATGTGTGTTTTGTCTTGTGTTGTGTGCGTAGATTCAACAGATTCACGTGGTTGTTTTTTGTTTAACGCAGAAATCTGTCTAGTTGTGCACTACATCGCCAGAATTCCGAAATTTATTTCTAGTGGTGTGGTTGGGTGGGGGGGGGGGGGGGGGGGGGCAGTCAATGCCGAAAAACGTGGGTTTTTGACAAAATCTTGTGTGCGCTCCCTAGGGCTTAATTCTCAACCGATTTACGATTTACTGCTTTTGTTCGACGCAGAATTCTGTCTAGTTATTCACCACGTCGCCGGAATTTCGAAATTTATTTGTGTAGAGGCGGGAGGAGAGAACGCGGGATTTATACATAAGGGACGTCCACTGTAATGTCCATCACCCTACGGAATGTTGAACATTGATCACCCTACGGGAACTTTAACAAACGTTATGTTCCATGAATAAGAACAAATAATATTAATGATCGAATTTTTTAATCCACTGCATATTTATGAAACTGTAATTGCCCGGCTGCCTCCAGTACTCGACTTAGGGATTTCCTTGGCTGGGGGAAGTACAAGGGTAGTTATTGACCCTCGAAAACCGTGATCTACGCAGAACGGACATCTATGCAGGTAAATAATGAACCGTTGTGTAATAATTTTAATCTAGGATCTCGATTTGGTTTTCTTACCCAAAGAAATAGTCGATTTAAATCCTTGCATTCACACTAGTATGAATATACATATATGACTAACGGGTTACATTAGCTAGTTAATAGCTTAGATTTTCTGGTGAAGTTTCTTGTTTAGTTTGAGATTCTCAGACATTCGAAGAGGTCGTTTCCACGGTTGCACGGTTTCCATCGATTCGGCTGGCGAGGTCCTCCTTCTGATTCTTCCACTTGGAAGGGCCTTGAACGGGCGTTAAAACGACACGGCGGGAACCAATCGGAAAGTTTTCTCGGTCGCTACGGCTCCGCGCCTCTCCCAGTAGCTGAAACCCCTTCTTGAATGTCTCCTGCGGATTTCTTAGTTTCTTCGCCAACTGGTGTACTGCGTAGTATTATAGCGAATCTGCTATCCCTCTCACATTGCGTGCAGTTTAGGTACAAATATGTAGTAGAACAGTGATTCTTAACCTTTGAGAAGATCGCGTTGCCTCCCCAACCAAGAGATGGTACTTTGAACTGTATGGGGAACTTCTTGCCGCAAGGGCTGGCAGAGCTCCTAGCGCCAAACTACGGCAACAATAACCTTGAGTTGCGTATAGTTTAGGACATTTTTGCGATATTTGAACCAGGCTCATTCAACATCTATTATACCAACTTCGTTCAATGTATCAATAACAAGACATCCAACCAATTTTAACTGTTTTAGTGAAACACTAATTGTACTAACTAAACAACTTTGGACCCACTGCGATAGCTTTCGATAGCTTTGGGCGAAACTTTTAATTTTTTATCTGGTACTTCCAAATGTACCAGACTAAAAAATCAAAAATTTCATCTAACTGTTAGTATGAAATGAAGAGAGGAGTTCGGAGATACATACAATGAAAAGTGGATCAAATTTGAGTTTTTCGCGGTCATAAATCGGTATAAACGGCTAAAACCTGCCAAAGTGGATAATTACCGATAAAAACGCTGCAAATTGTTGCACAACGGTTTATTATTTACCTGTAAAGATAGATGCCCCTTCTCCGTAGATCAGTGTTTTGTGTGGTCAATACCTACCCTCGAGCCCCCCCCCCCCCCTCCCCCCATAAGTCCTAAATCGAGTACTGGACCCGGCCCGGGAATTAGAGTTTCGTAAAATGCGCGGGATTCAATAATGTAGTCATTAATTATTATATGTTGTTATTCATGAAGCATAAGGTAAATAATAAACGTTGTGTAAAAAACCTTTGTGTAATAAACCGTTGTTTAATAATTTACTAATGCAGATGCCCCTTCTGCGTAGATTCCTGTTTTCTGTCGTCAATATCTACCCTCATGCCTTCCCCCCCCCCCCCCCCCCATGAAAGCCCTAAACCGAGTACTTTGGTTTATTATTCTGTGAATAATACACCTATGTATTCGCTCAGCAAAAAATGTTTATAACACCCCCTCAAACTTTTTTCTTTTCCGTTTCAAGTTGATTAGATTCCAAAAATGCAATGTCCGTCCGCCGTCCACCGTACGCCTTACGCCGTACGCCGTCCGCCGTACGCCGTATCACGTCTACAGGCCTCATTTTCGGTCTAAAAAAATCGTTCTTTCGCACACATGCTCCATTTGGGCCCTAGTTGTGTCCCGAAACTTTTCAGCCCGATCGGAATATACCCAGGGATGTTATGAGTGAAAATGTGTGTAAAAATAGGTACTTTTTGCGTTTTAGAAACATGTTGGTAACATGAGCTCCTGAGACATCGTTTTCCATGTTTTTGGGGACGAGAAGACCGAATATGAACTCGATTTTGACCAAAGAGTGGAAAATTGAGTTCTACCAGGTGTTCAGCTCCCAAAATTGATTTTTTATGAGTAAAAAACCTGGGAAATCGTCTGAAATCACCATCAGTGACACACGTGGATCAAGACGATTAAATGGCACTACCAATGATCAAAGATACCTAGTTAAAAAAAAAAAAAAAAGGAGCGTACCTAATTTGTGTTTTAGGGGCCAAAATTAATGGAAACCATCGGAAATAGCTATTTCGATTATTACGCATGAAAGAAACAATAAAAAATGAACAGCCAACATTTCTGTAGGTATGTCCAATAGAATAAGAAACCCATGTGACAAGGACTTCGCCGTCAAGTCAAAAAACCTTTGTGTAATAAACCGTTGTTTAATAATTTACTAATGCAGATGCCCCTTCTGCGTAGATTCCTGTTTTCTGTCGTCAATATCTACCCTCATGCCTTCCCCCCCCCCCCCCCCATGAAAGCCCTAAACCGAGTACTTAATGGAGCCGGCCCGAGAATTACTGTTTCATAAAATGCATGGGATTCAATCATTCAACCTTTAATAATTATTTGCTGTTATTCATGAAGCTTAAAGTTTCTTCAAGTTGCAAAATTACCTATCAACACAATCGAAATCCGTGGTTATAATCAATGACCCCTAGCGATGATATATCAGCCGGATTTACACTGTTTGATTCACGATCATGTTAACGTAGCTTTTCGGTGCAAACGAACGGCTGGGTGTACAATGCCCCGGGTGGTCTCAAAAAATTCTTTAGTTCACTATCAGTTTAAAAACGTTAAAAAAAACCATACCCTTCTGTTGAATGTTTTCGAGCTTCGGCGTTGTGAAAATTTCACCCACTATTTTTCACCCATTAGACATTACCGACAGTAAAGCCGAGCTTCGTGGGCCAACTAGACCCCAAACGGTACCTACAAACCAAATTTCATTAATTTCGTTTCATGGTAACTAAGAAAAATATGAAGTACGGTGTGCGGGTATGGGGTACGGCAGACGGGCAGAAATTTTTTTATTCCATTTTCGGATTCTACGTACCTTGAAACAGAAACATCAATTTTTTTTAATGCTCGATTCCAAAGGTTCATTATTCAAAATAATAAAACCAAAATCCTTTGCTGTTCGGACGAATCGGGAGGGTTATCAGTTCAGATGAATGGTGTTCAGGGCTTTTGTGATGACGACGCACCGTCGGGTGAAAAAGGTATCTCTAACTGAAGTTCCTCATAATTCAGAAGATTTCGCGCTGATTCAAATAATTCCTCTTCCTTTGTCTAAAATCACATATGAGGAGTACCCATGACTTCCGTTTATATTTTTTAATGAAAGTAGCTTCCATTCTAAGAATTTTGAGACCAACCGCACTCTCCTACTATGAATATTTCTTTCTCTATGGCTTTCAAAGTTTTGGCAACAAGTGAGGCTTCACACTGTCCAAGGGGTCTCCGCCCAGGCGGGAGGGGTTCAATGACATCACTTGTTGCCGAAACTTTAAAAGTAGGTTCCAACTGCTCGATGAGTATTTCTTTTTCTGTGAGCTTCCAAAGTTTCGGCAACAAGTGATGTCATTGCATCCCTCCCACCTGGGCGGAGACCCCTTTGACAGTGTGACGTCACTTGTTGCCGAGAGTGCGGTTGGAACCTACTTTCATTCAAAAATGGGAAGGTAGTATGAACAGAAGTCAACAGAAGAAAGGGTACTCCACATTCTTCTTAAGGGTAAATGTCCCGGGTTTAGTTCCAAGAACCGCCACCACGTTGTGCTTCAAAATGAGCCAATCCAATATTCGATTTATCTCCTGAACGGGTCAACCGATTTTCAATCTGTAAAATGTACTGTAATCGTTATAAACAACCACAAGTGCGGATATTCAGTTTTGAATTTTAAAATTTTTTTTTCATGGAGTTCCCGAAATTATTTTACTTAATTTCAACCTTTTAAAAAAAAGCAACTAGTACTTTTGTAGGAAAAAAATCGAAGAATTCAAATCCGCTTTCAGATTGAAGATCGGATCATTATATCGAACGGCATCTGGGAAAATCACTTTAACAATGGGGCCTATTGTTAGCCCTCTAATCCTCTACCTGGGCCCACCTTGCAACGATGCCTTCCCTTTCCTGTTGATTTGAGCTAGCAGAGGGACTCAGTTCACATCTAAGAGTGTATTTTTCCTTCTACATCTATTTCTTCAACTAGAAGATTTGCTTGGCAGAAATAGTTGGCTGCTGGATCAAGTCAGGATACAGCCAAATTTTGGCTGAATCCTGTCTGGGTATCACGAAGGGCGTTTGGTTTTTAGCATCTGACTGGTATGTAGTTTTCTTACTATGATTTCATTTTCTAAATTATTACTTTCTAAGTACCTATGTGACTGGAATTTCCATAATAAGCCATTCAGTAACTAATGATTTGCAGGGTTCTCATAGTCCACCAAACCCTATGAAGCCATCAAAAAACGCTGCAAAGTCCTTGTCACATGGTATTATTATTCTATTGGACATACTTACAGAAATGTTGGCTGTTCACTTATTGTTTCTTCCACGTGAAAATAATTCGAATAGCCATTTCTGATGGTTTCCACCAATTTTGGCCCCCAAAACACGAATTAGGTAGGCTCCTTTTTTTTCATGTCATCTTTGATTATTGGTAGTGTCATTTAATTGTCTTGATCCATATGTTGACACTTTTTCTAGTGTAATTATACAAATTGATGGTGATTCCAGACGATTTTCCAGGTTTTTGACTCATTAAAAAATCAATTTTGGGAGTTGAACATCTGGTACAATCTCAATTTTCCACTCCTTGGTCAAAATCGACTTTATGTTCGGTCTTCTCGTCCCAAAAACATGGAAAACCATACCTCAAAAGCTCATGTTACTAACATGTTGCTAAAACGCAAAAATTACCTATTTTTACACATATTTTCACTCATAACACCCCTGGGTATATTCCGATCGGGCTGAAAAGTTTCGGGACACAACTACGGCCTAAATGGAGCATGTGTGCGAAAGAATGACTTTTTTAGACCGAAAATGAATCTGGTACATGTGATACGGCGGACGGCGTCCGGCGGACGGACATCGCATTTTGGTTTATTATTCTGTGAATAATACACCTATGTATTCGCTCAGCAAAAAATTTTTACAACACCCCCTCAAAATTTTAACCTGACCCTTCAGGTTTTTGCGATGGGACCCCCGCCGAAAAGCGACAGGAAAAAGTGAGACCAAAAAATAGTGAGACAAAAGTAGCGCGTATTTTAACAATTATTTTCACTTACAACCGAGTAGTTGCTAGGGAAATGAAACTTCTTTCATTTTCATCGGACAAAAATCCTTTTCCATTCGTTGGAAAGCTCTTGATTTATCACGAATGTATTTCGTATTTGTTCTTGGTATTTATATCCTAGTTTCATAATATAACTATATAAATGAATGTTGTAAATGGATAGTAAACAATGACGCTTGTTTGGTTGTCACTTGGTTGTAGTAAACTACGCGGCTAAAGCATGTTTTTTTAACCTGACCTACCTAATTATACAAAGCGGTTTACTCGATCAATATAACGATAGCAATAGTAGTTGGGTACCTACATAATAATCCGTATTTATAAAGTGATACATATATTTTTACTGAAAAACAAAAAAGGTGGAGTCTAGTATGAGCCGCGCGTGAAGTAAGGTAAGAAACAGCCGATCTTATATAATACAGCGAGGGGGAGAAAAACCTGAAGGGTCAGGTACACCACCTTTTAGCTGTCAGGCTTTAAGAGGAAGTCATCCTGGGGTGTAAGGGGCGAAGCCCCCGCCGAGGCGCGCAGCGCCGAGTTTTATTTTCCGTTTCAAGTTGCGTAGATTCCAAAAATGCAATGTCCGTCCGCCGTCCTCCGTATCACGTGTACCGGCTTCATTTTCGGTCCAAAAAAGTCGTTCTTTCGCACACATGCTCCATTTGGGCCCTAGTTGTGTCCCCAAACTTTTCAGCCCGATCGGAATATACCCAGGGGTGTTATGAGTGAAAATGTGTGTAAAAATAGGTACTTTTTGCGTTTTAGCAACATGTTAGTAACATGAGCTTTTGAGGTATCTTTTTCCATGTTTTTGGGGACGAGAAGACCGAATATGAAGTCGATTTTGACCAAAGACGTGGAAATTGAGGTTTTACCAAAGGTTCAGCTCCCAAATTGGTTTTATATGAGTCAAAAACCTGGAAAACTGTCTGAAATCACCATCAATTTGTAGAATAGCACTAGGAAAAGTTTCAACACGTGGATCAAGTCGATTAAATGGCACTACCAATGAACAAAGATAATTTGAAAAAAAAAAAAAAAAAAAAAAAAAAGGAGCGTACCTAATTCAAGTTTTAGGGGCCAAAGTTGGTGGAAACCACCAGAAATAGCTATTTCAATTATTTTACATGAAAGAAACAATAAATGAACAGCCAGCATTTCTGTAGGTATGTCCAATAGAATAATAAACCCATGTGACAAGGACTTTGCAGCGTTCTCTTTTTACATCGCTGTGTGCTGTTGACGCGGAACACTACACAACGCAACTGTCTCGTCTCTGCCCACCTGAAATGTAAGCACCCACTCGCCCCATCGAAGTAGCTCGGACGAGTACTCCACCGACTACTCGGCCGAGCTACTCGGTAGGCTACGGATCCTCGGACGAGCGAAGGAGAGACGCATACTTCCTTTACCTCTCCGACGACCGGTTAGTGGGAGCCGTTGAGGCAGCGGACGTCTCTCAAGTCATCCTCAGTAGCTCGTCCGTAAAGGGTGCTCTGTAGATGGTTACGTACCCTATACGGACGATGACGGAGAGACGTGCACTGCCTCGACGTCTCCGTTAACCGGTTGAGGGGGAGGTGAAGGTAGTAGGTACACGTCTCTCCGTTGCTCGTTCATAAAGGGCCCGTGTGTTTCTATGGGGGCATCCTCAACGGAAAGGCAATGGAGGGTTGCGTTTCCTCAGCCTGTCCGTTAACCATCCGCCGTGATTCCCTACAATCACGGATCATTGAAGGAAGGGCACGGAAGCATTAAAGACAGTGATGGGTGGGCTAGAGAAAACCTAGGGAGAGTCCAGGGATATTCACGGGAAAATCATGGATGGGCTACGGGGAGGCGATCGAGTGTTACGGGTTAGTCAAGGGTGGGGCTATGACGACCCGTACAAACACCCACGGGCGTGCGATGGAACGTTGAAGGATTAACCAACGGAAATCACTACACCTATCGGGTGTAGGGGATTCCCGTGAAAATGATCATCAGTTGATTTTGCCGAAATAGTACACCACGGAAACCACGGGTGTTTCCGTTGACGATCCTTCAACAAGCGGGTTACGGATAAATTTATAGAGTGCATCCGTAACCCCATAATATTTACGGATGCACAACTTCTGAGGGTGATTCCGTGAACTACCTATCATTTAATGCCAATCTACGGGGGCGCTACCGTTGTTTTTTTTTTAAAGGAAAACGCTCGTTTTGGTTTATTATTCTGTGAATAATACACCTATGTATTCGCTCAGCAAAAAATTTTTATAACACCCCCTCAAAATTCTTTCTTTTCCGTTTCAAGGTGCGTAGATTCCAAAAATGCAATGTCCGTCCGCCGTCCACCGTATCACGTGTACCGGCTTCATTTTCGCTCTAAAAAATTCGTTCTTTCGCACACATGCTCCATTTGGGCCCTAGTTGTGTCCCGAAACTTTGCAGCCCGATCAGAATATACCCAGGGGTCTTATGGGTGAAAATGTGTACAAAAATAGGTACTTTTGGTGTTTTAGTGACATGTTAGTAAAATGAGCTTTTGAGGTATCGTTTTCCATGTTTTTGGGGACGAGAAGACCGATAATGAAGTCGATTTTGACCAAGGAGTGGAAAATTGAGATTGTACCAGATGTTCAGCTCCCAAAATTGATTTTTTATGAGTCAAAAACCTGGGAAATCGTCTGAAATCACCATCAATTTGTAGAATAACACTAGGAAAAGTATCCACACGTGGATCAAGACGATTAAATGGCACTACCAATGATCAAAGATAATTTGAAGAAAAAAAAAACCAGTCATGCAGCATGACTTAATGAGCGAATTTTCAAAGAAATATTCGAATTAATGGCTATGGTTTTGAATAAAGGAAAACTTCGGTCTAAAATTTGGTTTTCTATGTATATTCTCTTCGTATTTATTTTAATTTGTACGTTTTGTCCATCCTGATTCTACCGTTTGTTTATTACGTAATTGTACTAAGTGCTTATTTATTTGATCGCTGTGGGTTCATATTAGGTAGGATAGGGTAGTTAGGACTTTTGACTTACCTACTCAAGAGAGTGCAGTAGGTAAAGGAGTTGTTATAGAAAATCATGAGTGCTTCAAGTGCAGATTGTTTTTCATGCAGGCTCAATCTTGAAATAAACTATGAAGGAAGGATGTGGTTTCTGGAAGGATCACTTGGAAGAACATGTGGGTGCTACGTTGAAATATTGTTCTATTCTAGTATTCAACATTGAGTGGACCTGAAACTGCTTGAGAATTATTGGAATCGAAAGTTGCCTGTACGGATACATCGCAACTTTCCATTCCACGTTATGGTTCACGATGTAAACAGGACCAATGGTGCAGTATAATTCGGATCGGTACCTAAGCACCTCTCATGTGATTTCCATATTGTTTTGTAGAAATACAAAAGTTGGTCGTCCAACCTAAATTATAAGAGAAGTAAGACTGTGTGATGATTTTTCTGCACATTGATACTCTGGTTTCTTCATTGAACCATGGACGTATTGCTATGGGGGTCGTTTATTCTCATTTGTATACCGGTAGATCACCTGCCTACTTTGAGTTGAATCAACTGAAAGCCTACCTTTGGTCATTGAGTCCCCTCTAGTGAGTCACCTTACTCTTTATTTAATGTAAAATATCTAAAGAGACGAGTTTTTTTAGTCCAATGGAATGGAGAATTTGAATAAAAGTTAAATAGGTATAATCGCAAAGGAAATGACGTAAGAATTTTAGGACTCAGAAGATAATCATCATTAGCAAAGGCGTAGTCATAATGACCGGTTGTTAAAATTGAGCTGAAAATTATCAGAGCCTGATTAAAAAAAAAACAAGGTAATATGAACACTTCTGATCCTGGCAGGGTCGCCAGATGTCTAAAATCAGGAACTGTCTAGGAAAGAACTGCGTTAAAATTGGTTGGGAAACCTAGGGAGATATTT
Organism: Leptopterna dolabrata; assembly: GCA_954871275.1. Lineage (NCBI taxonomy): Eukaryota > Metazoa > Arthropoda > Insecta > Hemiptera > Miridae > Leptopterna > Leptopterna dolabrata. The sequence goes on from OX940975.1 coordinate 41,618,630, forward strand.
TAGGCACAGTGTTTTACAGTCAAAAGCTGATATAATAATACTATAACGTCTTCCTTCTAGTAATACGTGGGCCGGTACTTGTCTATCTATGAAGGTATCATAACAATTATATGTCAAATGGGAAATTCAAGGAGTTGTACTAATCGTTTGCCTCCCCCTTTTTTGCTTCGAACTCTCGTCTTCAATTAATACTTCTCACATTTTTCAATCTGACCACTCTAAGGGGGTGGGGGGGGGGGGGGGGTAAGAGTTTAAAGATTATCCTAGTTTTGGGTAATTTTTGCGCACTTTAAATGCTCTAATTTAAGAACGGATTTAGATATCTAAAATCCGATTTCACCATCGTGTTCAGCGTGCAAAAACCTTTAAAATGAGGGGTCACTTGTTAGAAAATAACATTTTGGGGATTTTTGGGTAATTTTTGCGCACTTTAAATGCTCTAATTTGAGAACGGATCAAGATATCTAAAATCCGATTCCACCATCGTGTTCAGCGTGCAAAAACCTTTAAAATGAGGGGTCACTTGTTGGAAAATAACATTTTGGGGATTTTTGGGTAATTTTTGCGCACTTTAAATGCGCCAAAACCCTCCTTAGAGTAGGCCAATTTCGCCCATCTTCGAACTTAGCCTTTCGATTGCCAAGATAGATTTTTTGTGCAAATTTGAGCTGTTTATCTCAATTCTATCGAGAGTTATCGTCTGGAGTGACACATATATATATAAATATATATATACATATAAAAAAGTGTTAAATTTCAGGAATCGTTTTAGAATGGTCTGAAACGGATTTCTATGAAGAAAATTTCCAAAAATTTATATTATTTAAATTTCGAAGCCATTGCAATAGCTTCATTTTCTTTGAAAATTCGCTAAAAAGAAAAAAACTTCTTATCAGTGAAACCAATTGACAAAACCACAGTCATGCAGCATGGCTATAAGAGCGAATTTTCGAAGTTTTCGGCATCTTCCTCCTCCGCCTAAAATTTTCTGAAAATTAATTTTCGGCCAATGTTTTCCCAACTTGATACCATACAAAATTAAAACAGGAGTAGTTTTACGCAAAGTAAAATTTGGGGTGGAAGGAGGGGGAGGGGGAAATCAAAAATGTTTTGAATACCAGAAGAGTAGGTATTGGGTACCTACGTAACAAATTTTTTGTTCCATTTTTTGCCGAGTAACACCTCGGTTTGTAGATTTTCCAACGCTGAACACGATGGTGAAGTCAGAATTGCGATATCCCATTCCGTTATCAGATTAGAGCAGACGAACCAGGAAGAACATCTCAAGAAATAACCACGTTCCTTCATCTTCAAAATGCTCCAGTTTGAGAATGGAATGAGATATCGCAATTCTGATTTCACCATCGTGTTCAGCGTACAAAAACCTTTAAAATGAGGTGTCACTTGTCAGACTTTTTCATTTTGGGAATTTATGGGTAATTTCCCCCCCATAAAATTCCCCAAAACTCCCCCTTAGAGTGACCCGATTCTGCCCATCTTCGAACTTAGCCTGTCGATTGCCAAGACAGATTTTTCGTGCAAATTTGAACTTTTTATCTCAATTCTTTCGAGAGTTATCGTCTGGAATGACACATACATATATAAATATATAAATATATATATATATATAAATATATATATATATATATACATATAATTTTTGGTGTCTTTCGGCAGGGAATTCAGGATGGTCTGAAACGGATTTTGGTATAAAAATCTTTCGGAAATTCGAGTTTTAAAAATTTTGGACCGAGAACAATAGCTTCCTTTTCTTCGAAAATTCGCTAAAAAGGGAGCGTACCTAATTCAAGTTTTGGGGGTCAAAATTGGTGGAAACCACCAGAAACAGCTATTTCACTTATTTTGCATGAAAGGAACAATAAATGATCAGCCAACATTTCTGTAGGTATGTCCAATAGAATAATAAACCCATGTGACAAGGACTTTGCAGCGTTTTTGGAATCTACGCACCTTGAAACGGAAAAGAAACAATTTTGAGGGGGTGTTATAAAAATGTTTTGCTGAGCGAATACATAGGTGTATTATTCACAGAACAACAAACCAAAATCGTCGTAAAATGAAGGAAGTTCGATAAAAGGTTCAGGCAAAATTGCACTCGATAACTATTATATTGCCACAACTATATATTGTCAGTTTCGAGGTTCACAAGTGACGCGCCTATGGAAATATCACTGACAACGCCCAAAGATAACAAATATGTTGAGATTGATCAATATAATAGCAATAACAATAATTCAAATGCAATAAAAATATCAATAGAATAATAATAACAAGAATACAAGTACAAAAAAATAACTTGCTATTGGAATAACAATAACAAGAATTTAAAATAACGAGAGTGCCAAGGATTTTTCATTTGAGCTGACGAACGGCACGATTTCAATGAATTTTATCCAACCCATTTATATTATATTGGTCCAACCCGTGCCTATCCAAAAAATCTGCCACCATTTTTCGGGTACTTATGGGCGTTATAAGGAATTGGCTACATAATTATATTTTCATGTGTTCAACAGAATACTACCGTTATAAATTGGTGAAACTCATATGGAACCTTCAGAGTTTCATTCTAGATCCAACCTCCAAATTTGAATTCTTTGCTACGATTATAAGGTAGTTGTGGGCTGTATAAGGATTGCACGTTCGCGCATGCGCTAACAAAGCTTACAGTATTTTTTAAATGATTTTGATTTGGGACTATCAGTGACCCAACCTGCACCTGCCCTCTAAATTTCAGCTCGTGACAACCTTTTTTTTCTGGCACTCATGGCCTTCATCAGGGATTGCACACAGACAGACACGGAAAAATGTTCGTATGATAGGGGATGGGGACTCCAGTGCCTTTGTCAAAATTTCTCAAAATGTTTCGTATGGACGCAATATGACAAAAATTGAATGCGCCAATCACGTGATCAAAAATGATACAAAACGGCTTTGTGGTTTGCATAAAGATTCCCGGACTTACTCTAAAATGTTAACCAACTCTGTTATAAAGCGGCTGAAAGTGTGCGCGAGAGGTGCAATCGCGCACAATTCGAAATCCACCGGTCTAGTAGAAGATTTAAGGATAGATTAAACTAATGGGCCAGATCTTATTTTTGGCGACCACAGAGAATGTAATGAGTATAACTGTTCAAACCCCGAAACGGGAAGGTGTTTGATGAGGTAACTATTATTTTACTTTGTAAAATACAAGTGGCACTAGCCCTGTACTATTGATAAGTCACTATTTATTGTCAAATGACACAAGTAACTTGGCAGAAAGTTATATGGCATCAGTGGCCAAGTTTACTGTGGGTAAACAAAACAGCAGAGCGAGTAGAGTTAGAGGGGCTGCTTTAGATTACCAAATTGGTCCCGAATGGCACGCTAAAACTATTAGATATATTATAACTGTAAAAAGCCCAGCATGTATAGCGGAGAAAATCGCAGACAGATGAAAACGCAGGAATGCCACATGTAGGCGAGCTCTTTTTAATGGTGGGAAAAATAAGAATAAAAAGCAATTTTCTAAAAAAATAAAGAGTGCTCCAGAAGATTACGGCCCGAATTATCCAACCAGTATAAATAACAAATTTGCATTGTAGGTCCCGTTTGGGGTCCAGTTGGTCCGCGAAGCTCGGCATTAGTGTCAGTCATCCCTAAGGGGTGAAGAATAGGGGTTGACATTTTCAGAACGCCGTAGCATCAAAACTTTCAGTAGAAGGGCATGGTTTTTTTACGTTTTTAAATTTATCTTGAACTAAAGCGTTTTTTGAGACCACGCGCAGCTTTGTACGACCAGCCGTTCGTTTTCACCGAAGAGGTTCGTCAACATGATCGTGAATCAAACGGTATAAATCCGGCCCAGATATCACTAGGGAGCACCTGATTATAATCACGGACAGCTGTATGAAGTCGAGCTTGTTGTTCTGTGATATTATTCCATTTGAAAAACGCTGCAGCGTCCTTGTCACATGGGTTTATTATTCTATTGGACATCTACAGAAATGTTGGTTGTTCATTTATTGTTTGTTTCATGTGACATAGTTGAAATAGCTACTTCTGATGGTTTCCACCCATTTTGGCCCCCAAAACCCAAATTAGGTAGGCTCCTGTTTTCTCTTAGCTATCAAAGTTATCTTTGATCATTGGTAGTGCCACTGACTCACGTGCTGACACTTTTTCTAGTGTTATTATACAAATTGATGGCGATTTAAGACGATTTCCCAGGTTCTGACTCATAACAAAATCAATTTTGGGAGCTGAACCTTTGGTAGAACGTCAGCTTTCCACTCTTTGGTCAACATCGATTTCTTATTCGGTCTTATCGTCCCACAAAAACATGGAAATCGATACCTCAAAACCTCATGTAACTGAAACATACAAAATAAGTACCTATTTTTATACACATTTTGACTAACAACACCCCTGGTTATATTCCAGGGTCTCTGGTAGACTCTCACGAGGTGGAAGTAGAAAGTCAACGACGCACCAGCCTAGGGGTGGAGCCCCCCCAGAGGATTAAAGGGCTAACAATAGGCCCCTATTGTTATAGTGATTTTCCTAGATGCCGTTCGATCTAATGATCCGATTTTCAACCTGAAAACGGATTTAGATTCTTCGATTTTTTTGCTACAATTGTACTAGCTTTGCTTTTTTCAAAAAAATCGAAATTGAGTAAAACAATCTCGGGAACTCCATGAAAAAAAAAATTTAAAATTCAAAACTGAATGTCCGCACTTGTGATTGTTTATAACGATTACAGAACATTTTACAGATTGAAAATCGGTTGACCCGTTCAAGAGATAAACCGAATATTGGATTGCCCCCGACGGTGCAGCCGTCTATTGAAAATATTTCTTACTGAAATCCATGACATTTACCCTTAACCAGCGGTACGGTCCTCAACCAGGGCTTTCCCAACAATCGGTTTCCATTCCTTCCTGACCTGGGCATGGCTGCTCTATCTTCGCACGCCAAGCTGGTTCACGTCCTTTTCGACGTCCTCAGCCAGCGCAGGCGTGGCCTTCCTTCGTGGGTATCTTTCTGGGAGGGCATCCTTTCGACGTGGGCCAACCATCTGAGCCGAGCCTGTCTAATGAATGCCACGAGGTGAGGCTCAACTCAGCATTCTTTCGGACTCTCCATACTCCGCTTTCGCAAGTGGAGCCAAATGATTTGCGTAAATTCTTACGCAAAGCTAGCAATTTAGGATTCCTATTGCTCCGGTGAGAGTCCATGTCTCACGGGCATATGTGACTACATGGCGCATAATAGTCTTATAAATTGAGAGCTTAGCTTAGCGGGTGAGTCCCAGAAATTTCACAGTTTTCTGTACTACCCAGAAGCATCTGTTCCCGTCAATTATGCGTGCTTTCATTTCAGCTGTCACGTCACTGAATTCCGTTATCAAGGCGCCCAAATACTTGAATTTGTGACACACTGGAAAATCATGGTTCCTGATCCTGAAGGTTGCCTGGGATGGTGGTGGCTTTCTTGGCCTCCTCACATACATGGTCTTCTTTTCATTGATTTGCAGTCCTGTTACATAGGCTGCTTGTTCAAATTCCTCGACCGCCCCTGAGAGGGCAGGAGCTGCTTTTTTCTATGATGTCGTCGTCAGCATAGGCCAAATGCTGCATAAAGGTTCTCACACACTATGCGGAAACAGGACAGGAAACGCCGTGGATAGGACGCGGGTTGCCGGCCGGCTGCCGCTGTCCCGTCCTGCGCCTGTCCCGTCCTGCGCCTATACCCACACCAGGCAGGACCTTCCTCAACTCTCTTTCCCCCACTGGTGTGAGGGTGAACGTGGGGAAGGCGGGCGTGAACGTGGAGAAAATTTGGACGGTGGAGGGAGAACGTCCCGTGCCAGGAAGCGCCGTTTTTTGCTTTGAGAGTGATCGCGCCGCAACCCGTCCTGTTCCTGCCCCATGCCGTGACTGCCGCGTCCCACCTAGTGTGCTTATCTCCGTTCAAATACACAGAAGCAAAAAAATACGACCCCCGTCCCACGGCTGTTTCCCGTTCTGTTCCTGTCCTGTCCCGGCCTAGCGTGTGAGGACGCGGCGTTCACGGCATGGGGCAGGAACAGGACGGGTTGTGGCGCGATCGCTCTCAAAGCGAAAAACGGCGCTTCCTGGCATGGGACGTTCTCCCTCCACCGTCCAAATTTTCTCCACGTTCACGCCCAACTTCCCCACGCTCGCCTTCAACACGCTCGCCTTCCCCACTTTCACCCTCACACCAGTGGGGGTAAGAGAGTTGAGCAAGGTCCTGCCTGGTGTGGGTATAGGCGCAGGACGGGACAGCGGCAGCCGGATAGGACCTTCCTGGGTCCTATCCACGGCGTTTCCTGTCCTGTTCCCGCATAGTGTGTGAGAACCTTAAGTCAGTTGCAGATCGTTCCTCCTGGGTTAGTTAGGATATTTCTCGCTACGCTTGCCAGTATTACTGGAGAAACTGCTAGGGACTTTGCTGGGGTGCAAAGCTTTTGCTTAGGCACTTTAACTCTGCCGAAGGCGCTGTTCATTGTCACCTTGACCATACGAACCAACTTCAATCGCTATTACCTGCAGAAAAGTTTCAAAATTGCCCTCGAATCTGCCAAAATAGTTTCTGTCGGAAAGAATAATGGTGTGATGTAGACCATTTCGAAAAAACGGAAAACCTCGTAAAAATGATGGCTACATTTGTAATTGTTGACTTCATTCTTCGCACTTCACCTAACGTATTGGTCATAGACAAAAGTGTTCTTGGTTCCTATTTTCATCATTACGTTTTGGTTTATTATTTTCAACAATGAACCTTTGGAATCGAGCATGAAAAAAAAAAGAAAAGTTTAACCCCCCCCCCCCCCCCTCAAAATTTGATGGTTTCCGCTTCAAGGTATGTAGAATTCGAAAATGCAATTTAAAAAAAAATGCGTTGCCGTAGAGGGCGTCTAGCCGCCAGTGGTTTGTGTTCATGACGGTGCGTTTATTGTGCAGGGGGACACCACCAGACCCCCGGATTATAACAGTTTAGATCAAGGATCAAAGCAAGGAAACATGGAACATGGTTTTCGAATAGGTACATGTTAACAGAGGATATGGAGATATGTAGAAAAACGTCTGCCAATTCGAGTAGGCACTAAAGCTTCCTCACTTGAATCACATGAACGTATTGACTAGTTGGGTAGGTTCGTTATGATACGGGACCATCTGCGATCCAACCCGCGTGTACCCTTAAAATTTCATCTCTCTACGACTATTTTTCGCGTTATAAGGAAACGGTCAACATTTCATGTTAGCGCATGCGGAGAGGGAAATTACAGTAAGATTCCAATGAAGTTCATACGGAACCATCGATGTAATATACTGATCGACCCTCCAAATGTGAACTCATTTCAACGATAATTAAGATAGTTATGGGCACTCCAAGTATTTCACGTTTGCGCATGCGCAGACTAAACGATTTTCATGATTTTGAAACGGGACCATCTGCGATCCAACCCGCGTATACCCTCAGAATTTCAGCTCTACGACTATTTATCGTGTAGTTAGAAACGTTACAAGGAAATGGTCAACATTTCATGTTCGCGCATGGGTAGATCAAAGTTACATTACCATTCCAATGAAATTGATTTGGAACTACCAAAGTATTATTCCTGACCGACCCTCCAAGTTTGAATTGATTTCAACGATATTTAGGGTAGTAATGGATGTTCCAATTATTTCACGTTTGCACATGCGCAGACGAAAGTTACGGTACTTTATCAATGATTTTGGTATGGGACCATCTGTGACTCAACCCGAACCTACCTCGAAATGTCAGCCCACTTCGACCATTATTTCGGGTAGTTATGGGTGTTGCAAGGAATTACCACAGACAGAAAGACACGAAACCAAAAATATGTTCCTCGATGTCTGAAACGGAAAATGGTATTTGGAAATTTTCATTTTGGAGGACATGAACTTTTTTTACTCAATCGCGAATCCAAGGCTTCCCTGCCTTCGGTAGTGAGGAAGCAAAAAAAAGTCGTGGGATTTCCAAGCCTCGGACCCGTCCTAACGCAATGTCATGTATTACACGTCCTCAGCTGCTTTGGGCGTTTCTGGGGTTGGTAGAACCCCCTCGGCAGTTTTCGGCGGAGTGGGCCATGCTCTCCTCGGAGTTGGGTGGCAGGAGTGGGGTAGAGGGAGAACTGTGCGGGCGACGGGGAAGGGAGCGGAGTTCCCCTGGACTGGACACGGACGTTTTCGAGCCTGGTTTACTCCTGTAAAAACATGCTCCATGTTAAAATTTCTGTCCTCCGCCGTTCGCCGTACTTCGCACTTTTCTTAGTTACCATGAACCAAAATTGACGAAATTCGGTTTATAAGTCCCATTTGGGGTCTAGTTGGTCCTCGAGGCTCGGCGTTAATGTCAAGTCAATCCTAAGGGGTGAAAAATAGGGGTTGAAATCTCCAGGACGCCGTTATCTCGAATTTGTTTACGGTTTTAAATAGTTCTCGAACTGGGGAGCATTGTACGTCCAGCTGTTCGTTCACAGTAAGGCCCAGAAATTTGTACCTGCCGGCTTTTTCAACAGAAGGGTGAATCAAATTGTATACATTCAGCCCAGATAACATTGCTAGGGACGCGGCAACAATCGGGAATTGGTCCGAGATGATCATTGCTAGGGAGCACCTGATTATATTCATGGAGTATGAAGTCGAGTTGGTTGTTCTGTGACATTATTTCATTTGAAAAATGATGGCTCTTTTGGGTCTTTGGTAGTGAAACTTGAACAAACGTTGAAGTATTATTGATGGGTAAATTATTACACAATGGTAAATTATTACGCAATGGTAAATTATTACACAGTGGTAAATTATTACACAACGGTTCATTATACCATCTACGTAGACGGGGCTGGAGTTTGCTGGTAGGTAGGTACTTTAGCAACTTGAACAACCGTTGAAATATTATTGATGGGAAAATTAGTACACAACGGTAAATTGTTACTCAAAGGTAAATTATTGCACAACGGTTCATTATACTATCTACGTAGAAAGGGCACCTATACAGGTAAATTATCACACAACAGTTTATTATTTGCCTTATGCTGCATGAATAACTGCAAAATAATTTATGATCGAATTATTGAATCCCGGACATTTGTAGGAAACTTTAATTCCGGGGCCGGCTCCAGTGCTCGATTTAGGGCTTTCCTGGGGGAGCTCGAGGGTATTGACCACAGAAAACAGTGATCTACGCAGAAGGGGCATCTATCTATACAGGTAAATAATAAACCTTTGTGTAATAATTTGCAGCGTTTTCAATAATTACGGTCCGTTGCGTAAAAATGAGGCTTATTGGAGCCTGCACGCAGGGAGACGCGTCTTGCAGGAGCATTCGATGTTGCAACGCTATCACGTTTGTGACGATCTCAACACGAAATCCTCTTGTTCGTCATCATGCGGGCCAGTATTCCCTTGACACGGTTCACCGCATTGTCGCCAGTCGCGCGATACATCTCTGTTTAGTCAGTCACCATTGACAATCAAACTTGAGGGATAGTGATGGTAGTTGGCCTGTTCTGGTTTGAATGAATTTTTAGTTTATTATTTTCAGTAATGAACCTTTAAAATCGAGCGTGAAAAAAAAGAAGAAGTGTAACACCCCCCCCCCCCCCCTCCCTCTCGGTTCTACATACCTTGGTTTACGTTTCAAGGTATGTAGAATCCGAAAATGCAATAAAAAAGTTTTCTGTCCTTATGCCGAACTTCGCACTTTTCTTAGTTACCATGAACCAAAATTAATGAAATTTGGTTTGTAGGCCCCGTATCGGGTCCAGTTGGTCCTCAAAGCTCGGCGTTACGGTCAGTCATCTCTAAGGTGTGAAAAATAGGGGTTGAAATTTTCAGAACGGCGTAGCTCGAAAACTTTCAGTAGAAGGGTATAGTTTTTTAAAAGTTTTTAAATTGATGTTGAACTAAAGAATTTTTGAGACCATCCGGAGCATTGAACGACCAGCAGTTCGTTTGCACCGAAAAGCTTCGTCAACGTGATCGTGAATCATACGGTATAAATCCGGCCCGGATATCATAGCTAGGGAGCACCTGATTATAATCGCGGGTGGCTGTGTGAAGTCGAGTTAGTTGTTCCGTGATATTATTTCATTTGACAAATGATGAATATTTTGGATTTTGTTGATAGGTACTTTCGCAACTTGAACATAATATGTCGAAGTGTTATTGTGTAAATTATTATAGAGCGGTAAATCATTGCGCAACAATAAATTATTACACAGCAGTTTATTATACTATCTAGGCAAAATGGGCATCTATAAAAGTAAATTATTACATAACGGTTTATTATTTACCTTATGCTTCATGAATAACTACGTACAAATAATTAATTTTTGAATTATTGAATCCCGCGCATTTCTATGAAAATTTAATTCCCGGGCCGGCTCCAGTACTCCATTAAGGGCTTTCCTGGTGGGGGGGGGGGGGGGATCGATGGTATTGACCACAGAAAACAGTGATCTACGCAGAAGGGGCATCTATACAGGTAAATAATAAACCGTAGTGTAATAATTTGTAGATTTTTTTTCGAAACTACTGTATCGTGTTACAAGCTATTGATTGAGACGATTTGGGGATGGAATGTGAGCGGTGCACTATCTCTCACTGCGCTGATATCATTAGACTCCAATGCTTCATCATTTTTATCAAAACACAGTCCGCCCATATAACCTTTCTGTAGGTGTACTTATTCATTTATAATAATGATTATTCTCGAATAAGTATTTCTCATGTCTTATTGTTACTGAAAATGAAAAGTACCGGTAGTCATCTATTATTTTTCCGTATAAAAAAACAAAAAAAACACTGTGGTAGGAGTTGAAGCTCCTACTATAGTGTTTTTATTTATTTTTATTTATTATTAACATGTATCATGTTTTAGCCCTGGGATACCAGCATTTTTTGCGCGTCGATTTTGCGAGTCAATTTTGAGCGTAAATTCTTTTCGCACACAATGCATAGTGGAGAGTCGCGTGGAAACATGATACATGGTTCTTAAACATAAATCGATTTTTTTAATGTGTATAACTATGGCAGTACGGTAATGTAAAATCTCTAATCCTCCTCTTTCATCGTTATACGGGCCCATCAATATGGTTTGCTATCATGTCCGACCCTGCTGTGTTTTTCATTCAGAAATGACATTGTCAAATTCCTTTTTCATCCTGAAAACTAGGTAGGTAAGTTACGTTCTTCGCGACTTACCGACCTAGTAGATCGATAGATCTCGGTGGGGTATATTTATTCATAAGGCTTTCGAAATACATCCTCTATTGACTAAACACATACATTTTGGTTTATTATTTTCAGTAATAAAGCTTTGGAATCGACCATGAAAATTTTTAACCCCTCCCCTACAAAATTTGATGGTTTAGTTTCAAGGAACGTAGAACACGTACGTAGAATATCGAATAAAAAAAAATTTCCGTCCGCTTCCGCAGCTTTTTTCTTAGTTCCCGTGAACCAGAACTCACGAAATTTGGTATATGGGTCCCATTCGGGCTCTAGTTGATCCTCGAAGCTCGGTGTTACGGTCACTCAACTCTAAGGGTTGAAATGTCCAGAGTATCCCGATCTCGGAAAAGCGTCTTTTGAGGTGTGGTTTTCTCGCATTTTTAAATAGTTTGATTTTTTTCTGAATTGTTGAGACCATCCGGAGCATTCTACGATGTTGCCATAACATTTTCTATACCTTTTGCCGTAAAGAGCAGGGTGTATGCAGGCGTCAAGCTGTGTTGAGAACACACATCTTGGTCTCTCGGCTAGCTGGGCGATATTTTAGGTAGTGGTCTAACTGACGGACTGATACGCCAAAGTTCCGGAGATCAAAACCCTACCGGGACTGAATGTTTTTTCACTCCACATCAACAATTCTCCTTCAGAACTTCATTATTTGTGTTTCTTTTTGCATTTTAGCTGCTGCTTGTCATCGACAGAATTATTTTACCAACATTTAAGTCGTGATTTGGGTAGGTGCCTAGTAACGAGCAGGGTTAGGTATTAAGCTACGCAGGGTTTGCGATCTACATATTTATAGAATAGTACATAGGTACAAAATATATAGAAGGGTTATCTATACAAAGAGCTGTGCTCTGTAACAGAAGGGTGTTCTGTACCAAATAATAAACCGTTGTGTAGGGATTTGCAGCGGGTTTTACGTAATGACAGTTCCCCGTCCCCTTTAGTTGTGTGTACAAAATGAGTATTAGAATATCTTCCTACTTATTGTTAGAATATCACCATCGTGTTTTTGGTAGCGTATATCATGGCCTTTACTATAACAATGAAAAGGTTTGCTAACAGTTTCGTTCTACATTTTTCCAACATTGGTGTTTACGTTCAGTCCTCCAACGTGGGTCATGGTGGATAAGCGAGTGCCTCTGGCGATAACTCCGCGTCATTGAAGAGATGAAAATGAAAAATAGTTTTTCCTTCCAACGTGAGGTATGAAGGTAACTTTAATTGTTCTCTGGCCATCCAATTCGTCTTGGATGGCGATCGTTCCCTAAATCAAGCGACAGTGCTATGTCGAGTGCAGTCAACAGAGCGTTGATTAATCGTCTTTAATAATCGGGCTTCCGACAACGGAACCATAATTTACAGTGGGTCCCGGTGGAGGATCTGACGAGTGACTCTTGTCTCCTCTGGGAACCATAACTGGCACATTGCCGTTGATCACTCGTATGGATGTTTGGTTCCTTCTATCCTTCGTTCATGATCTGTGTCCAGGTCCATTTGTTAGGCTTAACCTGAAGAACTTAGAAGAAAAACATGAATCTTTTTGTTCGCTTATAAGATGTTTTAGAGTTCGATAATCCTGAAAGCTGATTGCTTGTAGACCATGAGCAGTCACTGTAATAACGTTTTCGTCGTTCTTGGGTGTTACGGAATTATTGGCTTATGTGCCATCATAACTGTCCTAGGAAAATAAATCATAACAATGGTTTCCCAACTTTTTTTTTCAATACTTATTTTGGTGATTGGTTGATTAGTTATTTCAATAACGAAACGTGAAATCTCACGGTGTAGCACTGTCGTCTTTATAAATGGGTGCTGTGTCTTTATGTAATCAGTAAAAAGTAAACTGCAATTTTATCGCAAACAGATAGGGTTAATTGTTTGATTCCCATAATCAGGGCCGCTCATTGTGGGTATTCATTTGCAAAACGGGAGAGGGTCCGAATAGCAACACGCGATCCTTGTATTAGATTACTTGGAACTCTCCTTTTCGACGGTTTTAGCGAATTTCGTAGAAAATTTAGCTGTTTGGCTCGTCCCAAAATTTCAGAGATGCTCCCTTTGAACCGGAAACCCCTCCAAAATCCGTTTCATGCATCGGAGATTTAAATGATACATTTTTCACTTTTTCGTTTACCTATATATAAATATATATTATTTCATTCCGCACGAGAAGTCCCTTACTTTCCATGGTAAAAAATTCGTTTTTGCATAGAAAAATCCTTCTTCTTTACCCCGACCAGTCGCACTGTGCGAGCGGTCCAAATGTGCAAATGTTTGGTTAAAAAAATCAAAACCAAAAGGATTTCAGCAGCAGGCATGCGAGGTGTTGTAAACAATCTTTTTTGGGCGCTGAATCGATTGCAACTAGTCCCAGTCCAATCAGGCGCACCCGGCATACCAAATTTTTTCAAAATTGTAACCTGAAATCCGAAAAAATTTCATATTTTTTACTAAGGCATGTGAGGTACGTGAGGTTACCATGTTTTTTTTTGGTCCCTGAATCGATTGCGAGTAGTTTCAGCACGTTCAGACTGTATCGATCAAAATCACGATGTTTTGGTTCAAAACACCCAAAAAAGATTTTTTGAAAAATTTTCTGTACGACGTGCCACTCTGGTCTCAACAAGTACGGCCGTAATGAGTACTTTGGCACCATTAATTAAAATCCCAAACTAATAACCAAAGCCATCAAAACCGTTAATTTAAATTCTCAATTTTCCCAAACTATTTCTTTGAAAATTCGCTCTTTAAGCCATGCTGCGTGACTAGATTTTTGTTTTGTTTTAAGATTATATTATTTTTATAATATGCTGTTTGTCGATTTACGTTGAATAATTATTATAGGCCTAAGTTCGCTGAAATATTTCTTTGTCGAGGTGGGGGGGTTACTAATTTATTGTTAGCATAAACGTGAAAATTTCTTGTCCTTCAGCAACATGGTAGTTTTCATTTCAGTTTCCCAAGTAATGGTGTTTCTATAGGTGTGTATCGCACCGAGAAATGTTTTAAGCCTTATGTTTTGTTAGAACCCCGTCCTTCATGCTGATGGCTGATACCATCCATCTTACATCAGATTATAAAATTATCCCATTCGTCCTGTTTCAGCTCGTGCTGAATTACAGCGAGAGGGTCAGAATTGTGCAATTCTGGTATTAATCTGAAGTTTGCAGCGAAGAGCTAATAGAGCAGAGATAAAATGGGATGATTGTGGGGGGGAGTGATGGGGGGAGTTTATCATGAGCTTCGAGTTATATACCCTGAGCAATAATTATTGTACTGGGATGATGGTGATGATGTGGGTGAGGCATTAGGATCCAGGTGTCCGTGAGCTGATATTATAATGATCCATGAATAGTGTTATTTTATGGCTGCCTAATTATCTCTTATTGGGAAAGGGCACCTGCCATCACGAATGTCCAAGCCAAATATCATGTCGAAGGTCCAATTTGAATGAGCTTGGATTCTGCGGCCCTCGAATTAGTAGAATTCACCGTACCTACCTGCTTGGGTGTGAAATGTATCTACAACATGTAAAATAGAAGTTTTGTGTGGGTGGGGGGTTCTGTTTTTGAGTATTTTTAGATAGTAAGGATTCAACCCTAATTATTATTCCCTGTACTTTCTCTATCAAAATATTCTTCTACCACGATTATTTTTTCCGTTCAACATTCAACACGATAATAAGTATATCAAATCTTCCTACCGAAGATTCGTATTGGGTTTCATTAAAAGCAGCCCCTCGACGTTGATTCTTGTTGCGAGATGGTTACGAGAATCTTTAAGCCTGCTGAATGTTCCGTATTGTCTCGTTCTCTGTTACACAAATGATTTGCAAGTTCAGCTATCCGCTAATACCTAGTATCCTTTGTTTAAATAAGTCAAATGAATTGAATTAGGTGTGCACATGTCTGGCTGAGAGGGTTGTAAATTCGTTAGCTAGGGAAAAAAGCGGTGACTCCTCTCAAGGTCTCTAGTTTATTTCGTTGACGAGAAAACCGGAGGAACGACCTTTGACTGGATATGGCAATTTAATGACGGAAAAATAACGTCCAATCTGCTGCATTCTCCCGCGGAAAAATAACATCCAGTCTACTGCATTCTCCTGCATTTTGTTCATGAATAAAATATGTGCGTTCGCCATCAACGATACCACTCACATCGATCATATCAAAACAAAGCCCCTACAAGTTTGTTGGTTCGACCGTTAAGGCTAAATGTAACGACAAGTTAGTGAGATTCTCAGATAAGAGATGGCAGCACTATCGGGGGCAAATTTCCTTGACTCCTCACAGGAGAACGAATCAAGATATTTTGAATCTGAAAATGGATTTGATAAGATATCAACCCATAGTTTGGACGAAATCGGTTTAAAAAATTTGCACAATTTTTTTGCGCACTGTTCAATAAATTTTTTGATTAAATTGAGACTTTTTCAAAAATGTCGCCTTATACAGCAGTGTGCCCATGCATACAGTGTACAAATCCGTTTTCAGAATTGAGATTGGTCAAAAATTACGATCGTAATCCTTAAGATTGGTGAAACAATAGTAGGGCTGACGGGGAGGAGGAGTGCGCTCGAGCGAGGGGGCAGTTTGGTGAGGTGGTGCCGGCCGCCTGGACCCCTCGTATGAACGTTCTCCGAATTCTCCTACTCAAGGTCGGCATCAAAATCGAGTCTTCCTGATGTTGGTTGGAAAAGAAGTTTTGTCTGTGAACAGGATTGGGTCAAGCCTTGTCTGACGTTTGTGGACTACGAGAAAAGGGGGGCCTAAGTTGGGGGTAGTAGATTTCGTTTTTTTCTTGTAAGGGATGTGACTGATACGCAAAATCCATGTTTTTGACAACGGTGGCCCCCAAAACTTTGGTCAAAATGCGAGAAACCTCAAAATTTTCGCACTTTTTTTGTTTTTCCCCCATTTTGGCCATGATAGAGCGCGTTTTTGACAAAAAGTGTACATTTTGAAACTGAATTAGATTTGCTAGAATACTAGAATAGGCTCGGTAGACTCAATAGTTTCCGAGATACAGCTAAAATACCATACATACCACCACTCTCAAAACCGCGTTGTGAAATCCAATTTTCTTTCTCGTATTTTTCGCTATATCTCCAAAACGTATTGTCACATCCGGAATTTAGTAGTGAAGTATTTCAAAACTCAAATAATTTTAGATTGTATTGCAAGTTGTGTCCCTAAATACATACATACAGACTACATACACACTTTCAAAATAATTTTGTTACTTTTGCGCACTGCAACAATTTTTTATTGTTCACAAAGATTGGCAGGTACCTACAACAGCGTGCCTACATGCATATAGATGTTTCAAAAAATACAAGTCGATAAATCTTTCATATAGGTACCTACGCGAATTTTATGGGACAGCGTGTAAAATCATAGTCCATGAATCTAGTCTTGAAAAATTAAACTGGGTATTTCAAATCTGAGCAGTATCGAAATTAGGGGACATATAGGTACAGATCATCAAACACTTGAAACATTTCTGCTGTTGAATATACTATATTTGCTTTCAAAATAAAGTATTATACTTTGAGGAATTTTCATCCCAAGTCCTGGGTAGGCTCCCGTATTTCCAGCGAACGTGGTATCCTTGGATCAATAATTTCTGGGAGCAGAACATTTTCATAACAATATTTCAACTTTGTTATCATTTTGTCCTCCCAGAATGAGCGATCCCTTTGTATTATCTCGTAATGTAGATCCCTAGGGGTCCACACTACGAAAAAACAACGCTCTCTCATCGTTATTTCCAATTGTCCTTGAATTTGGAAGAAGTAGTCGCTAGTTTTTTTAAGTTTTTTATCTTTACCCAAAACAAATTTTTATTTGTGTCCGAGTTTTCGCTCTGGAAACACTAAAGTTTTGCACCATAGTAATGCACCAAACAGACTCATGAAACCTACTAAACACTATGATCGCAACATTTTCCATGGAAATTGGGTAACGGAGTTACGAAATATGGACGCACGCGTTGTTGTAGAAGTCCATTTTTGTGAAGCCAATTTTTGTTGGAGCAGTGCAATAAAGTTTTGGCACATCAAAAACATCAGGTAGGTACATACTGTTGGCAAAGTAAATACCATTCAGATTCATCGACTATAATAGTTATGTAAACACAGTTGCATAAACGTCACCTGATTTCGAAAAAATCAAATCCAAATCAAATCGAGGTGTCGGCTTCTTGGAATTTGGGCAACCTTTTTGGCGAGTTCATAAGAGGAACTATCTAGGTACTCTGTAAGCAGATACCTCGTGACATGGATATATGTGTAGGGGTTATTATTATCTCTATCTCTATCCTTATTATCCTTATTATATTATAAATTCGAATCTTTGTCTGTCTGTGAAACTGTGATTCTTTTCACGGCAAAAAGCATATTATACCTATTTATGTTATCACAATATATGTACAAAAGTAAATAAAAAACGCTGCAAAGTACTTGTCACATGGGTTTATTATTCTTGCGGACATATAGAACTGTACTCCATCAATATCAAAATGTCAAACAATTTTTTCACCATTTATAAACAATGTGCCAGTAATTCGTTTTTCCCGTGTTTTTTCCGATACTTTTAGGTAACAAACATCCCTAATATAGATACCATCTTTGGACCAACCCCCACCTACCCTCCAAATTTGAATCAATTCGACCATTTTTACGGTAATTATGGGCGTTCAACGGTTTTCACTTCAAAACTCCTAAAAAACGCCTCATTTTTGCCAGTTTTTTGTCCATAAAATCCAAACCGTTGGTCCGATCGAGCTGAAAAGCTTGCGGGCACCATGTCTGCCCTAGATGAGTATTTGGTGCAAATTTCGACTCAATTGGACCAATTTTGAGGCAGTTATGCGTGACACGGCGGACGGCGACGGACATTGCATGAATCTAGACACCTTGAAACGTGTAAGAAAAAATTTTGAGGGGGTGTTCCAAAAAATTTTTGCTGAACGACTACATAGGTGTATTATTCACAGAATAATAAACCAAAACGATTTATTCATCTTCTAATAGACAATCACACTCTAGGATACCGCACCAAGCCAGTTTCCGAAAATACCAATTTTGGAAAAAAGTGTCTAAAAATGTGAAATTTGAGCCTATTTTGAAAAATATATGCTTTTAGGAATCACGTATCAAAATTTTAGGGACGTATCGACAAATTTGGGAAAAATCGAAAAAAGACTTATTTTTGGCGATTTTAGCTAAATGGCTGAAGCGATTTTGACGTACTAAACTCCAATCGACGCGCAATTTTATGCTCCTTATTCTAGCATAATGATAGTGAAAATAGTTTTCGAGAAGCGAAAAAGCTGAAAAAGGTCCGAAAATTTCGCAGTTTTTTGGCTCTCAAAAGTTTAGCACAAGCCAGAGTCCGTCGCAAACTCACATTACTCGTATTATGCCCAAATTCGATTAAAATAATTTCCAGCTAGTGCACATTTATTAGGCAGCAAGCACAAGTCCAATTTGACTTGGCTATGACCCAATCCTGCTCACACACAAAACTTCTTTTCCAACCAACATCAGGAAGACTCGATTCCGAGAACGTTCATACGAGGGGTCGAGGCGGCGGGCCCCACCTCACTAAAATGCCCCCCTCTCGCGCGCGCACTCCTCCACCCCGTCAGCCCTACTATTGTTTCCAATCTATTGTTTCACCAATCTTAAGGATTACGATCGTAATTTTTGACCGATCGAAATTCTGAAAACGGATTTGTACACTGTACGAGGCACACTGCTGTATAAGGCCACATTTTTGAAAAAGTTTCAATTTAATCAAAAATTTTTTTTGAACAGTGCGCAAAAAAATTGTGCAAATTTTTTAAACCAATTTCGTCCAAACTATCGGTTGATATCTTATCAAATCCGTTTTCAGATTCAAAATATCTTGATTCGTTCTCCAGTGAGGAGTCAAGGAAATTTCCTTCATTTTGGTGCTGCCACGTGGTGGCAGGTTTTGCAACTAAAAGCGTTACATTTAGCCTTAAATCCTGTGCACATCGTAATTGCGGAGTGACGTGGAGGTTCGCCATCAGAATGATACCTGTTCCAGAGCTTCTTGACACGCTCACCTTCAGTCTTCCAGTTTGGAGCCAGTTGTGATAAAGTCTGGGATGTTACGTCGATTTTGCAATGTTGTACCGAGGGCCCAGCAATTACGAGTAGGTATGTAATCCTAGCAACAGCTATTAAACTTTGTCCACAGGTGCTTTACCACATGATAATTCTGTTGGTGAAAGTTCAGACCCCTCTATCATATTGATTGGTTCTCTTTTCGCTTCAGTTGTTCGGTGGTTCTTCCATGTATCTATTCCTGCTATGATAATATTATTGACATTTTATGTCTTTACTCTGGCACATAACTCGAAAAACGTTACACAAAAAGCGTTACACGAAATCGTCACGAAAATTTCTGATGATTTTCGCTTACAACCGATTCGTTGCTACGGAACTTTATCTTCGCCAGTTATCATCGTACAAAAATCGTTCACCACTCGTTGGATAGCTCTCGATTTACCTAACCATATTACGTTAACCACTGCGGAGTGCGTGGCCGACAAGCTGCGGTATGAGCGTGATTGTTTAAATAATTGTTTACACGCAGGTGATCATTCTCAATAATTTATATTGTCAACACGAATGCAAGCTTTGTCAACAGAAAAAGCGTTACAGCATCACATCACCAAGGACGTTAGGCACGAATGGGACATCATTAATCGACAAAATCAAATTCTTTGAACGATATATACTACCCTACTCAATTAAACTGAAAGGATTGTTTTTTGTCAACTTTCTATGAACAAAAAAAAATGTTCTTTATTTTCTTCAAAAAATTGAAACGTGATTCTTTGTCATTTGTGACCGCCCAAGGACAGAGTTTACCATTCGTTGGAAATCTTGACCAAAACAATTAAGTACGAAGTACGTGGTGTGGGTGTGGGAGGGGGCGCAAAGATATAAAATGTCCCTCGTGGTTGCGTACTTGTACGAAAGCTGTACCCATTACATATCTTCGGCCTTTATTGAAACATTTTCTTTACATTCTCCCACCACAAATTATATATTTTAGTATTTCAGGCACCTATTTATTCTGGTTTTCTGTTTAGTAAACGATCAACCTATGCATCTTGTCTCTGCTTATCTTAGATCTTACGGTGGTGGGGGGAGGGGGTGTGGTGGGTTAAGTGGTAAATCTCTTAAAAACTGTTAGTAAGTCTTCCTTACTAATTGATTGTAAGGTGCCCGTTAAAACACTTCCCCCCACTCACCATCCTCGGCCTCCCTTCCTCCTCCCCCCTCCCTCGTCAGCGTCACAGTGAGTGAGTGATTCAGCGAGGGTAACTATATGTATGTCGATTTATTAAGAAGCTGTTCATTTACCTGGTATTTGTACGCTCCAGTATTCAGTATACATATAGGTAGATATTATATTAAATATAATAAGGTAAGGTAAGACATTTTCTTACCAACTTCTAAGGTGTAGGACAGGAAAAAATAGGGTAATTAAAAACAAAAGAAATCCAAATTTTTGCTGAATTGGTAAGCAATTTCTATAAGCTGTTGGGGGGAGAAGATTTACGCTAATGTTCAATTTGGGGCCAGCCAGAGAATTATCCCGCTTTATTTCCATAACCCAGATCATATCCAAAACCGTGATACAGGTATTCTATATTTAGGTTTGGTTTGTTATTAACGGGTAGAATTCACATCTGTAATAAAACGTACTGAAAACCCTTATCCGCTTTTACAATTCTGACGCTTATTCATTTGTTTGAGATTATTTTTCCCTTTGGACACATTCTACTGGCTTGATTATTGTTTGCATTTTTGGTTTATTATTCTCTAAATAATACACAGCTATGTATTCGGTTCGGATTTTTTGTTTTGTTTTTGGAACACCCCCTCGACATTTTTTCTTTTACGTTTCAGCGCGTGTAGATCCCAAAAATGTCCACCGGACGGTGGATGTCCGTCCGCCGTATCATCGACATCTGCTTTAATTTTAGGTTAAACAAAAATCGTTCCTTCGCACAAAGGCTCCATTTGGGCCCTACTTGTGTCCCATATCTCGGCAGCCCGATCGGAAACGCCCAGGGGTGTTATGGGTGAAAAATTAGGTATTTTTGAGGTTTTAGTGAACTTGGGCTTGTGAGGTTATTGTTTTAAATGTTTTGTAGGGTGAGGAGACCAAGTAGGAAGTTGATTTTGACCACTGAGTGAAAGGTTGAGGTTCTAACGAAGTTTTGAATACAGGATTTATTGGTCAAAAACCTGTGAAAATGGACGTAATAACCAGAAATTTGTATAACAACACAGAAGGTAGTATTAACAGGTGAATCAAGACAATTCAGTGACGGTTTCGCTGATCGAAAATAATTTGTCGGGAATAGCAACCTATATTTGAGTTTAAAACCGTCAAATTAGCTTTGTGTCTCTTCACTGACGCCCCAATCGTGCCGTATTCAGTCGAGAATAATAATCGTATGTTACAAGCACTTAGCAGCGTTTTGTGCATGCATTGTAGACATAGTTTACATCTTCTGTTTGCCTGCAGGCTAACTTCGAGCATGTAGCGTTTTTTGTGTTTTTCTTGTTCAACATCTCAAAAACTACACAGTGGTATCATCAATTGCTGTAAATAGCATATGTCTACACTCCATTTTCATGTGTTTTATTCATTTTATTTTGTTTCATGTTGTATCTGAATAGGTAGTTTCCCCACTCAGCGCGGAACCTCGTTCCTTGTACTGGTAGTTCCACTGTTGAAGTAATCCTCTGTTTGTTGTTTGTTTTGGTTTGCTTTTCTTGTTTTTTCTTTACCTTGCTCCACCAGATCGGTATTATTTGTAATGATATTTAAAGGAATTAAACTTATTTTCATTTCCTTTAATTTCATTCCAGTTTTCCTGATATCGTCAACCCGCGAGTAACGTAGCGTAGGAAGTTGGCGATCCCAAAGATTGCTACGTTTTATTCTTTACCAAAAAAGCAGGAATCTTTTCATATTAATCCTTAGTCAATCCAAGATCAGTGTCACAAGATTCCTGCTTTTTTGGTAAATAATAAAAGAATCAAATTGGTTAAATCGTTGGAGAAACGAAAGAAAGACAAATGGACGAACACCAATAGCTGTCACTCTTCTCCTGATGTACTGACCCTCTGCTGGCCTAATATCTCTTTATTTGTTTGCCTAGATCCCAGTGGGCCATTTTCTACTTCAGTAGCTCTGCTTTCAATTAGTTTTATGCCCCACACTACCCCATTTCCATTGAAGTGTTTATTTACCCCACCTTTAATTGTTGCTTTAGAAAGTGTGGTATAGTCAGGATGTTAGTGGTATCCTTTCCTTCAGTTTCCCTCTGTATTAAGTAAAGACGTTTTTTCTTTCGTTAGGTAATCATCGTGTGACGTCTTCTTCTATATCTTTTTATAGACTCCTATATATTTCTTTTTTTGCTTCCGAGCCCACCACGGTAGGGGAAGCCAAGTGATCACTATTGGGATAAGAAAAATTGTTGTCCTCCAAGATCCGAACATTTCCTCCGTCGTTTTGCTTTTCAGACCTTTCTGACCACATTTAACCATCTTTCTATGCATCTGAAACCTTCGCACAAACATAAATGTACGAAAGATTAATAATTACTGTAGTGAGCTAAAATTCTGATGTAGAGGCGGTTGGAACCATACAGATTTCATCAAGAGGTTATTGGGCTTCGCCCGTAAGGCTAGGGACACACATCGCGATTCCGACGCGGGCGTCCTTCCAAGAACTCCGCCCGCCTCACGCGCGGAACCTGACATCTGTGCAGTCAAATGGAACGGAACACACATCGGCGTGTAGCGGATTTTCGCCCTTTGGCAGGTTTTTCACGCGCCGGATTCCCGTCGGCCGACGGAATAAAACGCGCGGAATTTCACGCTGAAGTTTGATAGGTCATTTTTTATATATTTTTAATAGCCCACCTTCATCCCCTCCACTTCCCAGCTACGAGCGACGGCAGGATAAAAACGCTGTTGTGTGCCACCTAGTCGCCTGCGTGCGACGGATTTTTCTCTGCTCGCGTTTTTCTTGGAAGTCCGTCCGCGTGGAAAATAAAAGCTACGTGTGTCCCCAGCCTAAATGTTCAAATAAACAAGATAGAACTGTGTCGTCTAAACATTCTTCAACATGAAATCGTTGCCACGCTCTTAATTACTTAATTGATTTTATCGACATGAACTTGAATTTAGACCTTAGTTGCATGTTGGTTCCTAAATTTCATCATGAATGTTAACTATTTTTGTAAGCATAAGTCCATACCACATGCATAAGTAACTACCTTTCATTCCGCCAGTCGAAATATTCTTATGGTTACCCTCCTGATATTAAACTTCGGATCGGAGTTATAGTAGCCTTAGCGCATGCGCGGTCGTTTATGTAACCAATACGGTAGCAGTTATTGCTATGGCGGCTGGTCCTAATAGTATTCATTGCGAGAGTAATGTTTACGAGGAAGCTCTGGACAACACCTTGCATGATTTTTTGATTTTGCATGTTAATAATTTATTATTATTACCAATCCTGTCCAATATATCCATAATGTTCAGCACCTACTTCAAAACTTGCAATTCCTCGTGATGAGTTTCAGAGAAAAATCTTTCGTTAGCGAGAGGGTTAAATCTATCCGGTGTGAGCATTGATCGTCTCCAGCTGAGGGTCCTCATGGGACGGAACCCTCTCAGTTTGATGAGCGGTAGGCGAGAGCGGCTTCTAACAGAATTGATTAGGCTTTCAGGATTCCGCATCCTCAAGTTGAGTGTGAGAAGCTGATTCAATAGAGGCCTTTTCATTGCTTTCGATATAGCAGAGGTGTAACAGTGATGGTGTGAAGCAGGCAGGGGGGTAATGCCGGCTGATAAATAAGGTTAACCCGAATCCCACGTTGCTGATAAGATTAGAAAAGTTTGTGTGTGTGTGTGTGTGTGTGTGTGTGTGTGTGTGTGTGTGTGTGTGTGTGTGTGTGTGTGTGTGTGTGTGTGTGTGTGTGTGTGTGTGTGTGTGTGTGTGTGTGTGTGTGTGTGTGTGTGTGTGTGGGGGGGGGGGGGGGGGGGGTAGAGACTAGGTCAATGGCTATTTTCAGTGATGGTTTGTATAGGTGGTACATGTTTTGAATAATAATTTATTATTCAAAACATCATCATACATCCATCATTCATTCATTCATTTATTTATAATTCTTCGGTGCTGGTTGTTTACCTCATGGTCATGTTTCCCATCTGTTATCCCCATCTCAGTTATCTCCAGCAACCATACTCGTATTATCAGGCCGTACTATGTAGTTGGAATTCCTCCGGTTTTATAAAAATCGTATATGAGGAAAAATGGGCGGGATGTGGTCCCCAGTTTCCAGTCTCAGGGTTCCTTCATGAGTTATGTTCGGGACAAAGGCAGTATTCCTAGTTGGGTCAATATCCATCGTTCATTGTCATTGATCGGAAGGAAGTCATAGCAGGGGATAAAATAGTAACTATGATAAAAGACGGAGAGGGAAGCAGCTCGGCTTAAACACAACCCTTCGTGGAGCTCACTTTTCTATTGAAAGTATTCTTTCCATTGCTTATGAAATTCGTTATGCCTCACAAAATTTTTGAATTTCCCCCTTCTTCCCCAAAAGCAAAATTAAAGAAAGTTCGACCGATGAAGAAGGGAAATTTTAACCGAAACTAAAACCGTTTCATGCGTATAGTAAATTTCGCGCTGTACCCATTGCTTATTCCTAAATCCAAAATAGCTCATTAGTGCCGCAAATAACCAAAAAAACTCAGTTCGCCCAATTTTCGCCCATTGGTATAAAAGAAAAGTTAAAAATGAACAAGACAACCTGGTTCTTATAAGACCAACACGAGCTTACCACCTATTGATACTACTTCTAGTGTTATTGTACAAACTTACGGTGTTTCAGACAATTTCCCAGGTTTTTGACTCATAAAAAATGAATTTTGGGAGCTGAGCCATCGTTACAACCTCAGTTCCTCACTCTTTGGTCAAAATCAACTTCATATTCGGTCTTCTCGCCTTAAAAAGCATGGAAAACTTCGAACTAAACCTTCGAAAAACCCTATTTTTACACCCATTCTCCCCCCCTCCCCCCCCCCCCCCAATAACACCCCTAGATGTTTTCTGATCGGGCTACCGAGCTTCGGAGCACATCCTCTTCCTTTACCTCGACTCTGTACTTCACCAAACTACGTTGACAACTGTGAAAGAGTGAGGAGGAGAGTGAAGTTGGACCCTCGACTGTCCTAGGGCCGAGCCCTGTCCTGGCCGAGGCCGAGGCCTGTCCTGTGGCCTGTCTGTTCTAGGCCGGTGAGATTATCGCCAGTTAAGAAGGGATATCGATTAGGCTACCACCAAAACGGCCCCATCTTCACCATAACAACAAACTGCTCGAGAAAAGCCACCGTCACGCAACACATTCTCTATATTATTTTTAACGAAACCGTATTTTTTTCATGTTAAATTCGAACTGTTGCCGCATTTTATCAAAGGCGAATAGAGGAGGGTTTCATTCATCCTTGTTAACTTTTTCTCGTATATACTAGGTATATCTTCATTAAGTGGATCGGTAAGTACATGGTAGGAACTGAAGAATGTATTGCACCCTTTTTAATTAATTTGGTTCATACTGTAACGTCTGATTGTTATTCATGTGAAGAAGCGTTAACATGAAGTTGATTTGTTAAAACTTCTAAAAACACAACTTTGTAAAACGGAGTGTAGAAATATTTTTTTCTATCGAAAAACTCGTGATGTTTCTCGCTCGTTAGCGCTTAGCGTGTAGTTAACTGTATTGCTAACTATGGAGTGGAGTTCAGTGTTATGGCTTTCAGATCGGGTGGCAAACGTACTCGTAGGTCGGACGATCCGCCTCATACTGGAGGTCGTATCGGTTAATGATATGTAGCGAAGGGAACAATAGCTTTAGATTATTTATAAGTCAGCCATGGGAAAGTGGCCTTCCGACGATTGTAGAAGTTTTAACTGTCCTTCCGTGCTACTTGGTTCATTCTGTCGGAGGGTGCGGATGTTGCTGAGACGATATGAACGTCAAAGTGGTCTTAGCACTCTTCCATGCTAAAATTCCGAAAGGTCGTCCTAAAAAAATATCGATTTCATGATGCTACGGTTTGGGATAAGTTTTACTCATAGGTACCTGTTACATAAATAGGAGATGATACTGTACATCTCATATCCGTCACCTACGGGACTGGGATATGCAAATCCCTACACAAAGGTTTATTATATTGTATAGAACACCCTTCTGTTTCAGATCACACTTTCTGTATAGGACACCCTTCTTTTACAGATCACAGCTTTCTGTGAGATAACCCTTCTATGTCGATCACATACCCTCCGTAGCTTAGTAGGTACCTAACCCCGTAGTCGTTACTAGGTACCTACCTAAATCACGTGGTAAATGTTGCTAAAATAGTTCTGTCAATGACAAGCAGTAGCTACAATGGCAAAAAGAAGCACAAATGAAGTTCCGAAGGGAAATTGGTGATGTGGAGTGAAAAAAATGTTCAGTCACGGTAGGGTTTCGATCTCGGGAACCTTGGCGTTACAGTCCGTCACGTATACCATTGCGCTATAGCGCCAACCTGGCCGAGAGACCGGTGATCTGCGCTGTCGACTCAGCTTGATGCCTGCATGCACCCTGCTCTTAATGGCAAATCGTATAGCAAATCTATGGCAACATCGTAGAATGCTCCGGATGGTCTCAAAAATTCAGAAAAAAATAGAACAATTTAAAAATGCGAAAAACCCACACCTCATCATAAAATTTTCCGGGATAATGATAATCTGCATATTTCAACCCCAATTTGTCACCCCTTAGAGTTGAGTGACGGTAACACCGAGCTTCGAGGACCAACTAGAGCCCAAACGGAAATCCACGTTTTTTCGGCATTGACCCCTCCCCCTTCCCCCTCTGGAAATAAATTGCGGAATTCCTGCGATGTAGTGCACAACTAGACATACATTTGCGTCAAGCAAAAAAAAGAAACATTCAGATCTCTTGAGAATAGCGGCCTGGGCAGCGCACACAAAATTCTGTCACACACACCTACGGTTTTTTCTCGCGGATTTGAATTTACGATGGTCTGAAACGGAATGGAATGTGGTTCTTTTCATTCCCGGCTGACTGCTTTCCTCTTCTGACCAGATCAAATACATAAGGACGTCTGTTGCTACAGAGGGACTTCTAAAAAACCGCAAATTAAAGACTATTTATTGGAAAAGTCAGTGTGATTCATTGAAATTCACTTGAATTGATTTGAAAAATACATTAATAATTATGTTTTGTTTTAATCTCTCATTAATGTATTGTTGGTTGCTGCCTCGAGCTGCCAAGTTACTAATCTAGGTTTTTCTTCGCGCTTGAAAGGAGAGAAGGATCTGGCATCCCGAGGTAGTATATAAGAGAGGTTCTCCTGTTGGTTCATTTTGGTTTTTAATTCAAAAAACCAGTGCGAAGGTTATTTTTCAGTAGGTACGTTTAATGAAAAATACCACCCGTATAATATACACGGTAATGTGCTGTAGACATCAAACGTTCTACTAAAAATCTTTCAGGTTAAGCACGGAAACGTTAAGTATTGAATTTTGCTACATTTACAGGAATACATTTATTAGAATTGGTTTATTATTTTCAATAATGAACCTTTGGAATCGAGCATGAACAACAAAAAATGCTACCCCCCCCCCCCCCCCTCAAAATTTGATGGTTTACGTTTCAAGGTATGTAGAATCCGAAGATGCAATAAAAAACTCTGCAAATCCCTGCACAACGGTTTATTATTTTGTACAAAATACCCTTCTGTTACAGATCACAGCTCTCTGTATAGATAAACCTTCTACATAATATAATATGTACTATTCTATACAATATTATGTAGATCGCAGACCCTCCGCGGGTTAGTACCTAACCCCATACTCATTACTAGGTACCTACCTAAATCACGAGTTAAATGTTGCTAAAATAATTCTGTCGATGACAAGCAGTAACTAGAACGGCAAAAAGAAACGCAAATAATGAAGTTCTGAAGGAAAATTGTTGACATGGAGTGAAATGGATGCCCCTTCTGCGTAGATCACTGTTTTCTGTGGTCAATACCTACCCTCGTGGTAAAGTATAATGAACCGTTGTGTAATAGCTTGCCCCTCAATAATAGGTAGGTACTTCAAAGGTTATTCAAGTTGCAAAAGTACCGATGAACAAAATCCAGCCCCTTCTTGGTAGATGAACCGTTGTGTAATAATTTGCCGTTGTGTAATAATTTATCGTTGTGTAATAATTTGCCATTGTGTAATAATTTACCCATCAATAATACTTCAACGCATGTTCAAGTTTCGGAAGTACCTACCAACAAAATCCAATAGTCCATCACTTATCAAATGAAATAATACCGCAGAACAACCAACTCGACTTCATACAGCCATCCTTGATTATAATCAGGTGCTCCCTAGTGATGATATCCTTTCCGGATTTATACCGTTTGATTCACGATGATTCACGATCGTGTTGACGAAGCTTGTTGGTGCACACGAACGGCTGGTCGTACAATGCTCCGGGTGGTCTCAAAAAATTGTTTAGCTCAAGACAAATTTAATAACGTAAAAAAACCATACCCTTCGATCTAAAGTTTTTGAGATACGGCGTTCTGAAAATTTCTACCCCTATTTTGAACCCCTTAGAGATGACTGACAGTAACGTCGAGCTTCGAGGACCAACTACGGAACCTATATACGGAACTACGGAACGAACGGAACCTATAACCCCAATTTCATCAATTTTCTTTCATGGTAACTAAGAAAAGTGGCCCGTACGGCGTACGGCTCAAGACAAATTTAATAACGTAAAAAAACCATCCCCTTAGAGATGACTGACAGTAACGCCGAGCTTCGAGGACCAACTAGACCCCGAACGGAACCTATAACCCGAATATCATCACTTTTGTTTCGTGGTAACTAAGATGTAGACGTACGGGCGGACAGACGGACATTTTTTTATTGCATTTTCGGATTCTACATACTTTGAACCGTAAACCATCAAATTTGGGGGCGGTTGGGGGGGGGGGGGGGGGGTTTAGAAATTGTTTTTGGTTTATTATTTTGAATATTAAACCATTGGAATCGAGCATGAACAAAAAATTCTAACCCCCCCCCCCCCCCCCCCCCCCCCCTCTAAATTTCTGTCTCTCCGCCGTACGCTGTACTGGCCACTTTTCTCAGTTACCATGAATAAAAACGCTGCAAATCCCTGCACAACGGTTTATTATTTTGTACAGAATACCCTTCTGTTACAGATCACAGCTCTCTGTATAGATAATCCGTCTATATAATATAATGATATGTAATATTCTACACATATTATGTAGATCGCGGACTCTCCGTAGGATAGTACCTACCTAACCCCGTACTCGTTACTAGGTACCTACCTAAACCGTTGTGTAATAATTTACCTGTATAGGTTCCCCTTCTACGGAGATAGAATAATGAACCGTTGTGTAATAATTTGCCCATCAATAATACCTCAACGGTTGTTCAAGTTGCAAAAGTACCTATCAACAAAATCCAGCCCCTTCTTGGTAGATGAGCCGTTGTGTAATAATTTCCCTTGGTGTAATAATTTACCGCTTTGTAATAATTTACCGTTGTGTAATAATTTGCCGTTGTGTAATAATTTGCCGTTGTGTAATAATTTGCCATTGTGTAATAATTTGCCATTGTGTAATAATTTGCCCATCAATAATACTTCAACGGTTGTTCAAGTTGCAAAAGTACCTATCCAGAAAATCCAGCCCCTTCTGGGTAGATGAGCCGTTGTGTAATAATTTACCTTTGTGTAATAATTTGCCATTGTGTAATAATTTACCCATCAATAATACTTCAACGGTTGTTCAAGTTGCAAAAGTACCTATTAACAAAATCCAGCCCCTTCTGGGTAGTTGAGCCGTCGTGTAATTATTTACCGTTGTGTAATAATTTGCCGGTGTGTAATAATTTGCCATTGTTTAATAATTTACCCATCAATAATACTTCAACGTTTGTTTAAGTTTCAGAAGAGTACCTACCAACAAAATCCAATAGTCCATCACTTGCCAAATGAAATAATTATCGTAGAACAAACAACTCGACTTCATACAGCCATCCTTGATTACAATCAGGTGCTCCGGCCGGATTTATACCGTTTGATTCACGATCGTGTCTACGAAGCTTTTTGGTGCACACGAACGGCTGGACGTACAGTGCTCCGGGTGGTCTTAAAAAATTGTTTAGCTCAAGACAAATTTAATAACTTTAAAAAAACCATACCCTTCGATCTAAAGTTTTTGAGATACGGCGTTCTGAAAATTTCTACCCCTATTTTGAACCCCTTAGAGATGACTGACAGTAACGTCGAGCTTCGAGGACCAACTAGACCCCGAACGGAACCTATAACCCGAATTTCATCAATTTTCTTTCATGGTAACTAAGAAAAGTGGCCCGTACGGCGGACAGACAGAAATATTTTTATTGCAGTTTAGGATTCTACATACCTTGAAACGTAAACCATCAAATTTTGAGGGGGGGGGTAAGAATTTTTTTTTCTTGCTCGATTCCAATGGTTCATTATTGAAAATAATAAACCAAAATTGATGGAATTCGGGTTATAGGTTCCGTTCGGGGTCTAGTCGGTCCTCGAAGCTCGGCGTTACTGTCAGTCATCTCTAACGGGTTAAAAATAAGGGTTGACACTTTCAGACGGCCGTAGCTCGGAAACTTTCGATAGAAGGGCATGGTTTTTTTACGTTTTTAAATTTGTCTTAAGCTAAACAATATTTTGAGACCACCCGGAGCATTGTACGTCCAGCCGTTCGAGTGCACCAAAATGCTTCGTCAACACGATCGTGAATCAAACGGTATAAATCCCGCCCGGATTTCATCACTAGGGAGCACCTGATTATAATCAAGGATGGCTGTATGAAGTCGAGTTGGTTGTTCTGCGATATTATTTCATTTGATAAGTGATGGACTATTGGATTTTGTTGGTAGGTACTTCCAAAACTTCAACAAGCGTTGAAGTATTATTGATGGGTAAATTATTACACAACGGCAAATTATTACACAACGGCAAATTATTACACAACGGCCAAGTATTACACAACTGTAAATTATTGCAGAACGGAAATTATTACACAACGGTTCATCTACCAAGAAGGGGCTGGATTTTGTTGATCGGTACCTTCTAAACTCGAACAACCGTTGAAGTATCATTGATGGGCGAGTTATTACACAACGGTTCATTATACTTGGCCACGAGGGAGGTATTGACCACAGAAAACAGTGATCTACGCAGAAGGGGCATCTATTTCACTCCACATCAACAATTAACCTTCAGAACTTCATGATTTGCATTTATTTTTGCCATTTTATTTACTGTTTGTCATCGACAGAATTATTTTACCAACATTTACCTAACTCGTGATTTAGGTAGCTACCTAGTAACGAGTCTAGACGAACCTAGCAACGAGGGTTGGGTACTAATTTGCGGAGGGTCTGCGATCTACAAAATATGTACAGAATAGTACATGTTGTATTACATAGACGGGTTATCTATACAGAGAGCTGTGATCTGTAACAGAAGGGTATTCTGTACAAAATGATAAACCGTTGTGCAGGGATTGTCAGCGTTTTTTGGCTTACGTTTGTCTATTGTTTATTCTCGAATGTGAACTCTTTCCTACATCTGCTAACTGCCGTACTACTCCTTAGGTAACAGCGAAACAGCGGCTGTAGCTGAGCAGAATTAAAGTAGTTTGGGTGCGGTTGAGTTTCGGTTAACTTCAAGGGCTTGATTAGATTTATACGTAGTGTCCGCCGCACGGATCATAAGGTACCGAGGGTCCAATAAAATGAAACGCTGCTTGACAGGAACTTTTTTTCCTCTTCCTGATCCTTTTCAAAACTCCCCACATATGTATAGTTGATGATTTGATTGTCTTGATATTACTTAGTACCCTTGTATTGGGGGATGCTTTATTACCTTCAAATCTCGAATATACACCGAGAGAAAAAACGCAATGTTTTACCACCTCGTGGTGCTCGCAGGCCGGTGAAAACTTTGAAAAAAACCCGCTAGGGACTAGGCGTACCCGATAGGAATGGAAAAAAGACCCGTTAAGAAACATTTCTATCGGGTACCCACAAGATCATCCCTGCAAACGGGTTTTTAGTGCAGCTCCTATCGGGTAATTTGTGCAGGAAATGCCCGATAGGAATCTACTGATAAGACCCTATCGGGTAATCACAGCACGTACGTGCTGGGATACCCGATAGCAGCCGAACGTGCTGTAAAGAAACACCCGTTTGGTTTCCAATCGGGCAAAAAATTGAAAACAATCGGGTAATCATTGCACGTCCATGCTGTTCCTAACGGGTCTACCACCTAACACCCGTTTGATTGCAATCGGGTCTACCACCTAACACCCGTCTGATTGCTATCGGGTCTACCACCTAACACCCGTCTGATTGCTATCGGGTCTACCACCTAACACCCGTTTGATTGCAATCGGGTCTACCACCTAACACCCGTTTGATTGCAATCGGGTCTACCACCTAACACCCGTTTGATTGCAATCGGGTCTACCACCTAACACCCGTTTGATTGCAATCGGGTCTACCACCTAACACCCGTTTGATTGCAATCGGGTCTACCACCTAACACCCGTTTGATTGCTATCGGGTCTACCACCTAACACCCGTTCGATTGCTATCGGGTCTACCACCTAACACCCGTTTGATTGCTATCGGGTCTACCACCTAACACCCGTTTGATTGCTATCGGGTCTACCACCTAACACCCGTTTGATTGCTATCGGGTCTACCACCTAACACCCGTTTGATTGCTATCGGGTCTACCACCTAACACCCGCTTGGGATCTATCGGGTTCTACGAATGGACGCCCGATAGAATCCTAGCGGGTTCTACGAGTAGACGCCCGATAGTATTCTATCGAGCGTTCACTCGTAGAACCCGATAGGATTCTATCGAGCGTCCACTCGTAGAACCCGATAGGATTCTATCGAGCGTCCACTCGTAGAACCCGATAGGATTCTATCGAGCGTCCACTCGTAGAACCCGATAGGATTCTATCGAGCGTCCACTCGTAGAACCCGATAGGATTCTATCGAGCATCCACTCGTAGAACCCGATAGGATTCTATCGAGCGTCCACTCGTAGAACCCGATAGGATTCTATCGAGCGTCCACTCGTAGAACCCGATAGGATTCTATCGAGCGTCCACTCGTAGAACCCGATAGGATTCTATCGAGCGTCCACTCGTAGAACCCGATAGGATTCTATCGAGCCTACTTCTCACTACCCGATTGGATTCCTAATGAGCCCGTTTCCACCCTAACCGTTTGCATTCTCCAATGGCTCTACCAATCAGGTAATTATTAGTAGAGCGTATGGAGATGCAAAAGGGTAGCGATGGATTGGGATTAGGAGGAATCCTACGGAGTAGGGAGAATGAGGATTTCGAAGCCTGGTGAGGAACCTGCGTGAAACATATACTCATGAAATTGAAATACTCATTGAAATCAAAGTGTTGATCAAACAGTTGAACAAAGAAATGAAAGTTATAAATGTATAGAAATGTGAATAAGTAATTCTTATTTCTAAAGGTGAACACAGCTTGGGCAAAGAAGAGTTAACACAAGTGTTTAGGTCATCAATTTATTCATAAAAGTCATAAAGTTCAAATTCACAATAAAAAACGGCAATAAATAATTTGTTTTCGTACGCAGATTGTTTAGCAATTTGTTTCTTAACTAAGTACAACAACAAAATAAACAGTTTAACAGTTGTCTATGTTCATGTTTAATTACAGGCTGTTCCGCATTAATACGTAGTGATTGTAGTCTAGAGCCTTAACTAACGTATTTGGGAAAGTATATCGGCGGTTTGACAGTTTGTAAAATGAATGAAAACCAAGGGATTCGACTTCATAAGCTTGGAAATGAGTTGAAAACATGTGAGTCACATAGTTGAGCCCTTTTACGTAGGTCTCGTATGTTCTAAGGTCTAAGTACATGGTTAAGATCTGGTAAAATTGTGGAAGCCCTCTATCGTCTAAATCGAAGCATACCATACAGTCTGGATTGAATTTAACACCATCGTAAGTGGTAACGAATTTGATACATCGAATTTCAGCAGGGTCAATTTGGAGGGATGTGCTAACCTCCAACAGTTCTGATTGATCAGTAATGATAGATAATTTCCCAGGCTCGTCTAGTCGATTGGGAAGGGAGTTGTGGAAGAAAAGATAGTTAAGGTGGTACTGTTCTTTCTTAGCGGCTGAAAATGGAGTATTAATATTGTTAAAAGAATTCCTCAATCCAGTTTTCAATTGTTTGTTTTTTGATTCGAACCTGAAGCTGGAGAGAGCTGACAAGGGTCCATGCTTCATCATCATTGATGGGTAATGGGTTAGAAAATGGAATTTTGGCTGCAACGCCGGCGGAACTTTAGGCTCACCGCCTTCAGATTGAGGGAGATGAGAGAGTTTGAATGACAAATGTACGAAAGTTTTAAGAAACAGTTCGATCACATCGGCAAGGTACAGTGATTTCATGTTACTAACAGAATCTTGGCTAATCAATTTGATCACTTCGTTCATTAGCAAGTACAATTTGTAATACTCTTCAGCATCTGAGGCAACTCGTGCCCCTCTCCCTCCATGCTCACGCCTTTTTTTAGGAGGGTTCCTCGCGCTCCTCTTACCACGAGTGGTGGTTGCTTTTTTTTTAGTGGAAACTCTACTCCTTCTAGAACGTTTATTAGGGACCTCATCTCTCTCCCCACCATCATTATCCTCCTCCTCCTCCTCCTCCTCCTCCTCCTCCTCCTCCTCCTCGTCGTCGTCGTCGTCGTCAGCAAATTCATCGTCAGTGAAATGAGGGTCGTAATCACCTACTTCTACCCAGTGACCCACCATGAGACCAAAGTAAGCGAGGAATGTTCGCATTTCTGAGGCAGACATCCTCATGGTGAAATTGTTGCTGGGGGCGGGAGAGATGGGCATGGGTCTAGAGGAATAATCTGGACCGTACGACAAGTTTCTGATACGATCGTTGAGCTGAGGAAGAGTGAAGCATTTGTTTTTGTAGATGAGACCCTTGAGGACGACTAACATGACATAGCGTGCTACGCCTTCGAACATGTCATGCATAAAGTCGACTGAACAGTTGTTTTCGATCCTAAAGTAACCCAGCTCTTCCCAGACACAAGGCTCTACAACACCGGTTAGCGAAGGAGTATTAGCAGAGTAATCGGCTTTGAAATTGTCACTAGTCCGCAACAGGTCGGGGTCTTCCCTCAAAGTTGTGTTGTAATCCTCTTTACGGATGCGACATATCCTACAACACCTACTTGCATTGAAGCTACTAGTGAACCCCAGCATAGAATTCAGCCCCAGGTTATCACCGACCAGGCACCCAACAGCAAACTTGACAATTACAGATCCCCTGCTCCCGACAGACACGTTGATGCCCTGTTCGTACAGGAACTTGAGTTCATCTATGACAGGAGTGAAGACTGCTTTGTTCCCATGAACAGAACGTAGCCGAGATTTGAAAACAGCTGCCAACATGATGAACCGGAGCTTGGACGCCAAACGTGGAGGGGCGAACGGAAGGGAGTAGTAAACACCACCTAACTTATGAATGCCTGAGTGGCTACCAAGTGCATTACCAGCTTCAAAATCGTCGTAATAAAGGTGGAGAGGGAAAAAATAAGAGCCGTCTGCAGCGTGCTGACGTTGACGAGCATGTGACAACCACACCCTACTTTCTGAAAAACACGTCACCTCCATTGTCTCAGAGCAAGCCTGCCCCCATTCCACCACCTCCTGAAAAAAACCTGGGATTTCAAAGAGCTTTTTAAGAACCACCCTCATCGGAATGAACTGAACGAATTGATCTGAGTCGCCGTAACCCAAGTGAATGTCTCTGTCAGTAAGTGCAGCTACTTCTCCTGCTCCACTAAGTTCTTTACTCACAAATACTGACACAGGTTTGATGAACGTCCCTAGCTGAGAGAAGTAGTTCAAGCGAGAGTGGATCGTGCGCATGGGTTTCACAGAGCTGTCCATAATGGATTTGATGTCGTCGACAAACGACGTCAACGTCGTTTCACAACAGGTCGGCATGGTCGTGCTAGCGTAGCGATTGTATACATTTCTGAGACCCAAAGAGTGAAAAACCTGATGATAATGATTGAAGCGGTGCATGAAAAACTGTACAATCTTCTCTGTCGTACCAGTATCCTCTAAGGCGTCAGCAGTAATTTCAGCTAACTCCCTAGAAAGCAGTGCGGCAATATCATTGTTTGACCTGACGACGAGAGGCGGCCGCCGCTGCCCCTCGTCGACCCTCATTAACTCACCATCATCATCGCAGGAGGAGGAGGAGGAGGAACGAGACATAGCTGCTTGACACAAAACATCACAACCATCGTCATGCATATGCGACTGAGGACGTGGAGGGTGAACCCTAACAAGATGTTCCTTCAGTCTCCAGGGGAGGGAGGTATTGTACCCACACATACCGCAGTGCAAAACTCTCTTTTCTTTGTGTTTCTCTCCACTACTAAGACATTGGTTCATAACATGCTCAATCAAACGGTTGACTTCTCTGAATGTTAAGGGACAGTAGTGACATTTGTAATGTTCTGTACCACTCATGTTGGAACAGTGATGTATATACCCAATGAAATATGGTACACTTCAACACAATTTTATTTAGAGTATATATTATTATAGAATGTTATTTAGATATTATTCAGAACGGTCATCAAGCAACTGTTGATGCACAAATTAATGGTAACTAAGTAGCACCACCTCAGTGTAGACACGTTGTAAAGCAATCAGTGATGAGGACGTGGTGGGTACGTCAGCTGTTTTTTACTCTTACTGCTACGTACTGCAACTTTCTAGCGTTCGACCAAATCCTGTAAGGACCGTGGAGTACTGCCCAGTTCGCTGGATGAGGCAGGGGAGCTGCTGGAATGGGGGGGGAGGGGAAACGGGCAGAGTGCTGGTATCAGACTCTGGAGTGGCTGTAGCAGTGGTTAGCTTAGATGGGGTCACTCTTGTCGGGGTCCTACTGTCTTTGTGGAATCCAACTTCCTTAACGGGAGTTGTTGGCCATGTAGGAGACAGAAGGGGAGGTGGTTCAGATACACCTGAAAGAGCAGGGCTTGCCTCAGGAGGAACTGCTGTTGCTGATGGTAGATGTACCTCCTCAGATGGGTCAAAAATTGATTTTGAACTTGAAGTGAATAGCAAATGTGAATCAATACCCCCTGAAGTTGATGGCAAATGTGACTCAATACCCCCTGAAGTTGATGGCAAATGTGAATCAATACCCCCTGAAGTTGATGGCAAATGTGACTCAATACCCCCTGAAGTTGATGGCAAATGTGAATCAATACCCCCTGAAGTTGATGGCAAATGTGACTCAATACCCCCTGAAGTTGATGGCAAATGTGAATCAATACCCCCTGAAGTTGATGTGAAAGGTAATATTACTGAAGCAGGAGCATTTGTTATTTGAAGGTCACCAAGTATTTCGATATTGGTGGGATGTATATTGTAAGAATCTAATCCGTGTTCTTCTGCAAAGGCTTTTGTACAAGTACCATAAGTTAACAGTTCCGAATCACCAAGAATGTTACCGTCTATAATGTTTTCCCCAGTTAAGTTTAAGAAAGTTATCAATCTACCTGTTTTGCCACTCACAACAAAGCATACACATTCGCCCTCTACAATGGCGTATTTTTGTATCAACACTTGTACAAATGAATTTTCATCACTGGAGCCACCATCAGCAGGAGGAGCAGCAGCAGGGGGGGGTTTGATGTGAGACTCTAGAAACTGGGAACAGGTGGAAACGAGAGTCACGGCAGAGAGGAGGAAGTCTGTCGAAACCTTTAACTCATAGCATACCAGTTCTAGAGTTTGCCAGATGTGTGTACACTGAGGTGGGTACTCACAGTTCAGCACGAATATTAATTTAAAACAAAGATCGACTGCCTGGAGTATGGTGTCAGCTCTAAGGCTCAAATCTAAATATTTGACTAGACAATGGCTGACGGAACCTAATTTTCCTATTGCTATGACATACGGTTGCAACGTTCCTTGTTCGGCTTCCAGGCGTTGGGCGTGGAGGTTGTCCACCTCAGACTCCGTTTCCAGGAATGTGACGAAGTGATCCGCTGATTCCTTCTTTGAGATCTGAATCGTAGCTTTACTTGCTTTGGTCTTCCTTAATCTTCGTGTCCCAATAGCGTACGGGAGGGCGACGAGAGCTGCAGTCGTTCTCTTGTCCTCCTCTGAAATATCACGGAGCACATTATCAACACGTTCGTACAGTACAATTCAGTCATTACAACCACCTCATGGTCAAATAAAGCAATTTCAACAAATCATTTGTTTACAAATGCGTGAAGAAGAAAAATCCCTGGTCACAACAAAATATTAAAATTGAAAAAATGTTTCCTAGTCAATTTGAACACAGAGTAGGCCAATCACAATTATTTCTCACCGGTATTGTTGTCGTAGTACTTCAGTATTGCCTCGACGAACGTCTCCCTCCCTTTCACTCTTCTGGAAGACCTAGCCTCCGATACTATGGCCGGGTGGAGTTCTCTAAGCTTTTGGTACAGCTTCCCCTCCGGGATGTTATATATCTCCTTGAAATCAGATTCTATCTG
Organism: Leptopterna dolabrata; assembly: GCA_954871275.1. NCBI lineage: Eukaryota > Metazoa > Arthropoda > Insecta > Hemiptera > Miridae > Leptopterna > Leptopterna dolabrata. The sequence continues at coordinate 41,657,749 of OX940975.1, forward strand.
TACAACAGAAAACAACAACTATTATTACTGATTACTCAAAAAACATTCCTCGCTTTAAACAACTGCAGGCACAAGTATATAAACAGAGCACATGAAATACATTCAAATTAAGAACTCACCACTTTCGCTGCGTGGACGGACGACTTGAAGAACGGGAAGTAGTCGATGTAGTGGAATAGGTTGTTGTTTTCACAGCATAGGTAGTCGTGCCGCAGCTTCGCTGTCCTCCGTAACGCCTCTTGTATCTCTTTGGAGATCGACGCCCGGCTCAACCAATCACTTCCCCTGATGGTTTGGATGGAGGGATGATTCTCGAGTTCCTCTTCCCACTCTAGGAAAATAACATTAACGGTTAGGACTCCTCACAATAAATAACACAGAAACGGCAGAGAAGGAGGGTGGTAGGAGGAAAAGAGATGAATAGAGAGTAGACTCACCTGTCAGGGTTTTCCGTACGGGCGGAGAGGAGGTGGTTGGCTGCTTCGGCTTCTTCGTGTAGGCCCTCTTCTGTTTGCCTCCCTTCCGTTTCCTTGCTTCGCTTGTCCTCTTGGAGTTTGCCTCCTTTATTTTATCGTACTTTTCTTTATTGGCCTTCCTCCAGGAGTCCTTGAGGTTGTTCACTTTGCTCCACAAGTGCCCGTAGGGGTACTTCCTTGGTTTTTTCGTCGGCGTGCTGTCACTGCTGTGTGACGAGCCCCCCCGCGTCGATGCTGATAAAGTAAACCACAGCGAGGAGGGATCCCGGAAATATCTCGCCAACTGAGCAGCTATGAAACTGAAACGTACACAGCAATTCAAACACGTGATTATTATGTCTTTATGCAGAGGAATGTTAAGATACGAGTACTCCACATGTAATACTAATGTACTAACAAACAATGCGTAATCACAAATTTCAAGGTGTCACTCACTTCAATTCTTTATAAGAGAAATGGGGGATGACGTTCGCACCCACGGGGGTGGCTTGTCGGTGAAGGTGGTTTATAACAATATCCGCTACCACCTTCCTGTCAGATGAGCTGATTGCCCTGGTCCTCTTCGACCCTGCTAGCTCAGCGCAGCTCTTCCCTTTCTCAGTCTTTTGTAGTATTTTTGTGACCTGTTAGGGAGAGAGGAATAGATGTACATTTAATATAAAAACCCTATAAGTTTGACTATGAGTACATGATACAATTTCACACGGATGGTGTCATGCACATTACCTTATCTAAAGTGTTAATGAAAGCAGCCTTATCGACTCGCTTGTATCTGGCGACGTGGGGGTCGTCGTCGGCGGCTTCGTCGTCGTCGTCGTCGTCAGAAGATGGATCGCTGAGCCGTAGTTCACTCGGCAACGACTCTCTACGGCGCGGGATCGAGGAGTAAGACTGCAACAAAAACACCGTTCACCTCGTAACAATACATACTTATATGGTGGAAGTTATTGTCAAACATGAACACTGTTTCCGTCTGCCTGTCGTCTGTAATTGTAAGTGACAACACTCACCGGCGAAGGAAGTGTTGGGGTGGAGTCGTCACTTGATATGGGTCTAGCAAGAGATGTCGAAGAACGTCTGGGAGAGGAGAGTGGACCGAATTTCGCCTTCCACCCTGTTGCGTATCGCACCTTCTGTGGCGGAGTCCACAGTCCTGGTGCTACTGCTTCCCAGAGGACCCTGTCTGGTTCTAGGTCGCGTAAATCGTCAGTTTCAAATTCGGCAGCTGTGGCAGGGGAAAAAAATGTCAGCCATGAGACCAAGTGAACACCCGATACGACGAGCAAGGCAAGGCAAGGCAAGGCAAAACAGTTTGTTGAAAATATTTTAAAGTACAACACTACCCGATTGGATTACTAACGGGTACCCATACCCTCAAACACCCGTTACGAATGTTTACGACTATTTGGCAAAGTCCAGATGAACCCGTTTGGAACGAAGTGAACACCCGATACGACTACAAGCGGCAAGGCAAAACAGTTTGTTGAAAATATTTTAAAGTACAACAATACCCGATTGGATTACTAACGGGTACTCACAACCACAAACACCCGTTACGAATGTTTACGAATATTTGGCAAAGTCCGGATGAACCCGTTTGGAACGAAGTGAACACCCGATACAACTACAAGCGGCAAGGCAAAACAGTGTTGAAAATATTTTAAAGTACAACAATACCCGATTGGATTACTAACGGGTACTCACAACCACAAACACCCGTTACGAATGTTTACGAATATTTGGCAAAGTCCGGATGAACCCGTTTGGAACGAAGTGAACACCCGATACAACTACAAGCGGCAAGGCAAAACAGTTTGTTGAAAATATTTTAAAGTACAACAATACCCGATTGGATTACTAACGGGTACTCACAACCACAAACACCCGTTACGAATGTTTACGAATATTTGGCAAAGTCCGGATGAACCCGTTTGGAACGAAGTGAACACCCGATACAACTACAAGCGGCAAGGCAAAACAGTTTGTTGAAAATATTTTAAAGTACAACAATACCCGATTGGATTACTAACGGGTACTCACAACCACAAACACCCGTTACGAATGTTTACGAATATTTGGCAAAGTCCGGATGAACCCGTTTGGAACGAAGTGAACACCCGATACAACTACAAGCGGCAAGGCAAAACAGTTTGTTGAAAATATTTTAAAGTACAACAATACCCGATTGGATTACTAACGGGTACTCACAACCACAAACACCCGTTACGAATGTTTACGAATATTTGGCAAAGTCCGGATGAACCCGTTTGGAACGAAGTGAACACCCGATACGACTACAAGCGGCAAGGGAAACAGTTTGTTGAACATATTTCAAAGTACAACACTACCCGATTGGATTACTAACGGGTACTCATCCCCCCCCCCCCCCCCCTCCAAACACCCGTTATGTATACAAGGGACAACGAAAAACAAGTTGGTGCAAGTATTTAACGTCCAATACTACCCGATTGAATTACCAACGGGCACTAACACACGTAGCAATTTCCCGATATCGTAACAATGAAATTTAAACCAAGATCATCATGAAATCCGAATATTATAGAAAAACCGTTTACATTTGGTAAATTGGTTGGAAACAAATTCAAATTGTCAGTGTGGGTGTGCAAGTCATTTCTACGTGTAGGTACATAATGAAATCGGAATATTATACAACAAAAATTAGCGTTTGGTCATTACGTTGGCAAAAGGAAATAGTAATACTCAACAAAACAAAACTAAATTCAAATTGAAATGTCACTTTGGATGTAGAAGTCACAGGTATGTGAGTATATCTTGAAATCGGAATATCATACAACAACTGTTTCATTTGGTAAATACGTTGGCAACAGGAAATAGTAATACTCAACAAAACGAAATTAAATTCAAATTGAAATGTCACTTTGGATTTGGAAGTTACAGGTATGTGATTATATCTTGAAACCGGAATATCATTCAACAAAAAGTTTCGTTTGGTAGGTAAATACGTTTGCAAAAGAAAATAATAATACTCAACAAAACAAATTCAATTGCCAGTGTGGGTGTGTAAGTCATAGCTACGTGTACATCATGAAATCGGAATATTATACAACAAAAATTAGCGTTTGGTCATTACGTTGGCAAAAGGAAATAGTAATACTCAACAAAACAAAACTAAATTCTAATTGAAATGTCACTTGGGATTTAGAAGTCACAGGTATGTGAGTATATCTTGAAATCGGAATATCATACAACAAAAGTTTCATTTGGTAAATACGTTGGCAACAGGAAATAGTAATACTCAACAAAACGAAATTAAATTCAGATTGAAATGTCACTTTCGATTTGGAAGTTAAAGGTATATTAAATATACCTTTAACATAAATTTTATGCGATTATCATGAAATCGGAATATTATAGAAAAAGAGTCAAAAAGGTTTTTGCTAACCTTGAAATGCAGCAACAATTCTTGCATCCAATTTCCAAGACTCTAGAATATCAGTCAACTGTTGGTCCGCCATTGAAATAAAAATGAATTCTGTAGTACAACGTACCAGGGTCCGAATGTCTGTTTGGTGACGGGTGAACGTTGATAATTGAAGCACAACAAACAAGAAACACAACTAATTTGAAACAACTGATTTGAAACACAACTGATTTCAAACAACTGATTTGAAACACACGCGCAACACACAGAATGAAGAAGCACAGGGAAGTAAGCAGAACACGTGAGTGACGCGAGTGATCGGGAAGAAGTGGTTGTCGCCATAAGGGGACGTTGGGGTTATATAGAGGTCTCCCCACCATGCCCCACCTGGTAACGGGTTTCCCTGCTCCAAGCGGGCAGGCATGTGCTCCTATCGGGTGTCCGAATGTTTCTAGCGGGTTTTTCAAATCCCCTATCGGGTGCTAAGATTCCTAACGGGTATCCGATTTCAGACACTTTCCCATTCCCCATCGGGTGTTTTTTACATCCTATCGGGTGTCTGAATGTTTCTAGCGACTTTATCAAATCCCTATCGGGTGTTGAGGTCCCTATCGGGTATCCGATTTCACACGCTTCTCTGATTCCTATCGGTTGTTTTCTGCCTCCTATCGGGTGTTTGAATGTCGTGTAACGTCTTTTTACCTCCCAAACGGGTTTTCATTTCTATCGTGTCAGGTTTCCCGATTTCAAACGGTTTTCCGATTCCTATCGAGTTTCTGTTACTCCTATCGGGTTTTTCACAACTTCCTACCGGGTACTTCGAAACTCGTAACGGCTTTTTCAATTGAGATCGGGTGTTTCATAACGTCCTATCGGGTGTTTCGAATCCCTTAACGGGTTTTTCAATTCCTGCTTCTAACGGGTTACTGTAATGTGTAACGGGTTTTTAAATTCGTATCGGGTTTTCACTCACTTGCTAACACGTGTACGGTTTTTCTAACATTTCTGCCAGAAACTCCTACGTGCCTACCATTAGTATAGGTACCTGTGCCTACTAGGAAAAAATATTTTAAAAACCCCATCACAAATACCACGAGTGATTAACGACTCATTCCATTGATAATTCAATTTAATTGATAATGTACGCATGCACATGCACAACATAACAACTTACAACATGTAGTGGACTTGTAGAAATAAATGACATATAGGTACTTACTGCCCTCAGATTCCTTCCGGCATTGAATGACGCCATGAAATGTTGCAAAAGCGATGCACATCACTTTGTAAACGCTGTCGTTTTTATCAAAACTTTATTCAATACAATATAATATTATATTACACTTCATTCACAGAGATGTTCATAATGAGTATAGCTCGGGTGAAAATGACCGGCCAAACTACTCAATTTGGCTCATGCCAAATTACTTCTCGCCCTAGAATATATTATTATAATATCATAGGTCATCATGCGCTCAACAACCGTTTTCCTACACTGTTTAATTGTTCCAAGTTCAAATTGTGGCTGGAACTAATTAATACCCGATAGACTTGTTGCCTACTCGATAGGGAATCATTGGACAACCCGATTGATTACTAAGCGGGAGCTGTTAACAATTATATCACCCGATAGGCAGCCAACGGGTATTTTTTGAATATTTTCCTGCTCGATTGGTTTTCCAAAACCCGATAGGGACTCGTATGTGCAACCCGATAGATGTTCACTCGGGTGTTGTTATCAATTACATCCACCCGATAGAGCTACTAACGGGTATTTCAACGAGGTCGAGCACCCCCCGCACCAGAGAGAAATACTCGTTGGGAGGGGAGGTAAAAATTCAATGAAAACCAAGTCTAACTGACTCTCGACTATACTGAGGACTCATCAGTACAAAAAAAAAATACGGAGTCATAATTCTCTCAGGTGGGGGTGCTCAGCATAAATCTGTTGATAATATAATATAAAACTCGAAAACTGGTGAAGGACGACAACATGTCAATTGGATTATGCTTGTGGACAGCCACCCTGCGGGTAAATGGGCGGGTGGGTTGGGCAATGATCAAAGATAATTTGAAATAAAAAAGAAAAAAAAGCGTAGGTATACCTAATTCAAGTTTTGGGGGCCAAAATTTGTGGGAACCACCGGAAATAACTATTTCAATAATTATTTTACATGAAAGCAACAATAAATGAACAGCCACCATTTCTGCATATAGAATAATAATAAACCCATGCGTGACAAGGACTTTGCAGCGTTTTTAATTTTCAGGTCCAGTATCATGTCCTTCACAATTCCCTCAACTTTACCATATTTCTTCGCGTGAACCCTCCCATGGTAACAAGTACATGTCCTCCAAACGTCCATATTTACGGGAGGTGAAGGGAAAGAGTTGTTATTCTCAAATTCTCACCACTCCCCAAAAACAGTTATCCTTTAGAAATGGTGAATGCAGGCTTCGCTTCCTATACCTCCTCACAGGGATTCGGGCTACCTGGGCTATCATTAAACCACAAATATTTTCCCAACTCTTCATTAACTGTTGCAGGCTTTTGTGTGAGGATTCTACGTATCTCGTCTTGTACTAAATCCTCACATAAAACCTTTCAACGGTCACTCGGAACCTGGGAAAATATTTGTGAATCCGTCTCCAGAGCCAATGCCCCTTTGACCAAGTTCAAATTGTAAAACCCTTCAACGCTCACTCGGAACCTGGGAAAAAATTTGTGAATCCATCTCCGGAGCCAATGCCCCTTCGACCAAGTTCAAATTGTGGCGGGACCTACTTGACACCCGATAGAAATGTTGCCTACTCGATAGGGAATCATTGGACAACCCGATTGATTACTAAGCGGGAGCTGTTAACAATTATATCACCCGATAGGCAGCCAACGGGTATTTTTTCAATATTTTCCTGCTCCATTGGTTTTCCAAAACCCGATAGAGACTCGTCTGTGCAACCCGATAGATGTTCACTCGGGTGTTGTTATCAATTACATCCACCCGATAGAGCTACTAACGGGTATTTTGTTCGGCATTTCCCTGCTCGATTGCATTGTTCAACCCGATAGACGTTGGTCGATGCAACCCGGATGATTATCAATCGGGAGCTATGAGACGACCCGTTACGATGCTAACGGGTATGTTTTGAATGAGATAACCCGATACAAAAGTAAAACAGAGCTGTTCACACTGGCAGAACCCGATAGAAAGCTAACGGCTACTTTTTGAATTTTTTCTTGCTCGATTGGTTTTCCAAAAACCGATAGAGACTCGTCTGTGCAACCCGATAGATGTTCACTCGGGTGTTGTTATCAATTACAGCCACCCGATAGAGCTACTAACGGGTATTTCAACGAGGTCGAGCACCCCCCGCACCAGAGAGAAATACTCGTTGGGAGGGGAGGTAAAAATTCAATGAAAACCAAGTCTAACTGACTCTCGACTATACTGAGGACTCATCAGTACAAAAAAAAAATACGGAGTCATAATTCTCTCAGGTGGGGGTGCTCAGCATAAATCTGTTGATAATATAATATAAAACTCGAAAACTGGTGAAGGACGACAACATGTCAATTGGATTATGCTTGTGGACAGCCACCCTGCGGGTAAATGGGCGGGTGGGTTGGGCAATGATCAAAGATAATTTGAAATAAAAAAGAAAAAAAAGCGTAGGTATACCTAATTCAAGTTTTGGGGGCCAAAATTTGTGGGAACCACCGGAAATAACTATTTCAATAATTATTTTACATGAAAGCAACAATAAATGAACAGCCACCATTTCTGCATATAGAATAATAATAAACCCATGCGTGACAAGGACTTTGCAGCGTTTTTAATTTTCAGGTCCAGTATCATGTCCTTCACAATTCCCTCAACTTTACCATATTTCTTCGCGTGAACCCTCCCATGGTAACAAGTACATGTCCTCCAAACGTCCATATTTACGGGAGGTGAAGGGAAAGAGTTGTTATTCTCAAATTCTCACCACTCCCCAAAAACAGTTATCCTTTAGAAATGGTGAATGCAGGCTTCGCTTCCTATACCTCCTCACAGGGATTCGGGCTACCTGGGCTATCATTAAACCACAAATATTTTCCCAACTCTTCATTAACTGTTGCAGGCTTTTGTGTGAGGATTCTACGTATCTCGTCTTGTACTAAATCCTCACATAAAACCTTTCAACGGTCACTCGGAACCTGGGAAAATATTTGTGAATCCGTCTCCAGAGCCAATGCCCCTTTGACCAAGTTCAAATTGTAAAACCCTTCAACGCTCACTCGGAACCTGGGAAAAAATTTGTGAATCCATCTCCGGAGCCAATGCCCCTTCGACCAAGTTCAAATTGTGGCGGGACCTACTTGACACCCGATAGAAATGTTGCCTACTCGATAGGGAATCATTGGACAACCCGATTGATTACTAAGCGGGAGCTGTTAACAATTATATCACCCGATAGGCAGCCAACGGGTATTTTTTCAATATTTTCCTGCTCCATTGGTTTTCCAAAACCCGATAGAGACTCGTCTGTGCAACCCGATAGATGTTCACTCGGGTGTTGTTATCAATTACATCCACCCGATAGAGCTACTAACGGGTATTTTGTTCGGCATTTCCCTGCTCGATTGCATTGTTCAACCCGATAGACGTTGGTCGATGCAACCCGGATGATTATCAATCGGGAGCTATGAGACGACCCGTTACGATGCTAACGGGTATGTTTTGAATGAGATAACCCGATACAAAAGTAAAACAGAGCTGTTCACACTGGCAGAACCCGATAGAAAGCTAACGGCTACTTTTTGAATTTTTTCTTGCTCGATTGGTTTTCCAAAAACCGATAGAGACTCGTCTGTGCAACCCGATAGATGTTCACTCGGGTGTTGTTATCAATTACAGCCACCCGATAGAGCTACTAACGGGTATTTTGTTCGGCATTTCCCTGCTCGATTGCATTGTTCAACCCGATAGATGTTGGTCGATGCAACCCGGTTGATTATTAAGCGGGAGCTGTTAACAATTATATCACCCGATTGGTGGCTAACGGGTATTTTATGAATATTTCTCAGCTCGATCGATTTTTCTCTACCCGATAGGGATCACTCAATGGAAATGGTAGATCTTCAATCGGGTGTTGTTAGCAACAAACATCACCCGATAGGAAGACTAACGGGTATTTTTGTTCACTATTTCCCTGCTCGATTGGCTTTCATAGGCCCGATAGCGATGTGTGATGTAACCCGATAGATTATTAAGGGGGAGCTCTTGACAATTATTTCACCCGATAGGCGCTAACGGGTATTTTATGCATATTTCCCAGCTCGATTAATTTTATTTCTACCCGATAGGAATTTTGTATAAACCCGATAGATTATCAATCGGGAGATCTTAATGCTCAGATGACCCGACAGTCAGCTAACAGGTATTTTTTTGAACATTTCCATGCTCGATTGTTTTTCGTACACCCGATAGGAGGTTTGCATAAAACCCGATAGGTTATCAAACGGGAGACGTAAATGCTCAGATGACCGGATAGTGTGCTAACGGGTATTTTTTTCAACATTTGCTAGCTAGATCGTTTTTCATACACCCGATAGGAATTTTGCATAAACCCGATAGGTTATCAAACGGGAGACGTAAATGCTCAGATGACCCGATAGTGTGCTAACGGGTATTTTTTTCAACATTTGCTAGCTAGATCGTTTTTCATACACCCGCTAGGAATTTTGAAAAAAACCCGATAGATCATCAAACGGGAGACGTAAATGTTCAGATGACCCGATAGTGCGCTAACGGGTATTTTTTTGGAATATTTGCATGCTCGCTTGGGTTTCATGGACCCGATAGGAATTTGTTATGAAACCCGATAGACAACCAACAGACCCGATTGATTTCTTAACGGGTGTAGTTCCCATTAATAAAAGCCCGTTAGGGTTAAGTCGCCACCCGATACGATTTTGACGAATACCCGTTAGGAATTACCAAAACCCGCTTGTTTTTACGAATGCCCGATACAAAAATATCCGAACCATACCCGATAGGAGGGGCTAATCTAACAGCCCGATAGATTTTTATGGCAGCCCGATAGAAATTTATGTCGTACCCGATTGGAGTTATGTCTTCCCGATAGATTTTTACCATCACCCGATACGATTTACACCCTACCCGCTTGGGATTAGGCACACCCGCTAGGTTTCCTATCGGGAAATCAATTCCGAGTGTTCCTAGCGGGCATGGTGCGCCACATTTTTCTCTCGGTGTACAAGAAAGGGTGTTTTTCTCAGGAACGGTTATCAGTATCCCGCTCTGGAAAATTAGTTGTCAAGACGTTTCAGCCTTTCGTACTCAAACGACTGAGATCACAACGTCTTCCTTACCCATGCTGTCCCGATTTCGCGTAGCCAAGGGCAAAGAGCAGAGAAAATCGGTTGTCACGATCTAACCCCAAGGATATCGTGGCATCCGGGTAATCATTGTGGACCCAGAGACAGAAATATTGTTTTGAGACAATAGGCGATGTATAAGCGTGCTCGACCGACGACGGACGTTCGTCACACTCAGTATCTTACGCCTGCCTCATAGTATGGCTGTCGAACAGTCATTCACCACTGGATCAAGTTGTAGAGTAGTTAAATCTGGAAGTGCGGAAGGATGGTAAGAGGTAGGTAGTCAAATGTCCCAATAGGTGGTACATGCAGAATTCCGAATGGCGATTCGTAATAGGACGGAAAGGAACCCCGAGTGGAATATGATGGACTGCACATGCGTCAGGAACTCGATTTGGAGTGCAGTTTACTCTCACGAATAGAATGAGGAGTACCCATGACTTTATATTACTTCCAATTTTCAAATGAAAGTAGGATTCATTCATAGAATTTTGAGACCAACCGAAATCTCCTGCGACGAATACTTCTTTTTCTACGAGCTTTCGAAGTTTTGAGAACGAGTGAGGTCATTGCACCCCTCCTGCCTAAGCGGGAACCCCTTGCCCAGTGTAACGTCACTTGTTGCCCAAACTATGGAAGCTCATAGAAGAAGATATGTTCATCGTAGGAGAGTGCGGTTGGTCTCAAAATTCTTAGAATCGAACCTACTTTCATTCAAAAAGTCGTGGATACTCCTCATTGAGCAAATCGATCGACGAATGGCCGCTCCTAAATGAAGTATCCGGCTATGAGATGTAGGTAGGTTGATCGTGATTGATTTTAACGTGGATATGTTTTCGTGCTGAGGGACAATCAAAAATTTCCGACCGACGCCAAGAAGTGTAACGCACTACCGATACTGGTTTCCATACACGTACGTCCTAGAATGCAAGGTAGTTGTTCACTAAACTCAAGCGGAACTGAAGGCGATTACTAAAATATGGTAGTTACTAGATTACCCGTGAGGCTAATTACATTCCTGTTTGACCTACAAGGATTAAATTCGAAATGGAGCCTCGGTAGGACGGGGACACACGAACTGCCACAAATTTTGCGTCCATCTGAAACGCACGAACTGCCACAGTCATTAGAGGGGATTAGAAAGGGTCAACTCGCAAGATAAGAAACCCACGAACTGCCACAAGGGTTCGGTCAGGTAGCCGGTACAAGTCAGGGAAAAACGGGAATTATACTGCGGTTATCCCTCGATGATATTCCTGCTCTACTTGTCTTCTTTTCTGGTATTTTCGAAGGCATTAAACAGTCTTGTTACATACCTAACATTACATTCCACTAATCTATTCAGAAGTCCCAAACAACCTGCTCATTCACGGGATAGTTTCTGGGATTGTTTATCTTTTTTGAGATGCGAGCGCCAGCCAGAATGGGAATGGGAACTAAACTTCTTGTAACCTACCGTCTTGTCTGACTTGTGGCAAGTCGACGAACTGAACCCTTGTGGCAGTTCGTGGTTTTCTTATCTTGCGAATTGACCCTCCCTAATCCCCTCTAATGGTTGTGGCAGTTCGTGCATTTCATATTTGGTCTAAACGTTGTGGCAGTTCGAGTGCAGCCGGTAGGACTGTTGAGTAATTACTGAATGAGCCCGGAGGCTAATTTTACCTGTTTTGACCTACGATGATGAAATTCGGAGTGGAGTCTTTGTAGGTCTGTTGAGTAAGAATGACGATGTGAGGGCCCTCCCTAATCAGCTGAGTGAGCCCTGAGGCTAATTTCACTACTGTTTTGACCTACGATGATGAAATTCGCAGTGGAGCCTTTGTAGGACTGGTAAGAATGCCGAGGACCCTCCCTAATCAGCTGCGTGAGATCTGATTTCAGGTAGTTAGCTTCTTTCTACTCATATTAGGTATGATTAATTTGTTGTCATATTTTCAATAATATATCCAAAATCTAGGAGTCTTCAGGTCAAAGCAAAATGTAGGAGCGCGGGACATGTACCGAAATTCAACATGGGACCGTCAGATGTCGGAGTTATAGAAGTTTGGAAGTCGGTAGTTCTCAAGTTTTCCTACCTGTTATTGTTATTTTTCTCGTTGTCGTTATCTTCTTTGACAGGGCTACTGCCTCACAAACATAACTGATTGAGCTGAAATCCGTTATGTTTGATTATGCACAAACATTCGTTATGCTCCACGAAGTGCCTTTTGTGCAATATGCCCCCCTCTCTCCCTCTTTGTACACCCTAAGGGAGGGGGAGGGGGCAGTTTTTTGTTTTGTTTTTTGGAATAGGTTTGAAAGTTTTAAGAGCTGAAATTTGGCACACTTGTTCGCTGGGGTTTCCTGAGGAAGTGATCAAGATCTGAACCAGTTCGGTTCAGTAGAAGCAGTTTTAGCTGTCTAAAGAGGCTGCAAATTATGGTCAAATAGGTAACCTAACTTTTTTCATGTTTTTTTTTTTTTTAGCGTTTGGAGCGCTGTAACTTCGGCTTATTATACTTTCGTGAGCGCTTTTTAAGAATGAAAAATATAAACATTTAAAAAAATGCTTACACATTTTTAATAAAAATTTAAAAAGTGAAAGAAATTTCTTTTTAAATTTAAGAATCAGAAAGAAAAATTACTTTTACCTTTACTGAATAGTTCTTTCAGATATATAGTTAGTCAATTATAATAGGTACTTCATTGGATATAAATAACCATAACACTATCAATGCAAAAAGATGTGATATCCCCCAAAAACAACCATGTTTGCAACAATATTATGCCCGCCAAGAAAACCTCCCTTCGCACCTTGCTCTTAGATATGAATATTGAAACATATCCCCCCCGCTGTTTGGCGGGGAGATTTTGCTTGGCTTCACAGATTTTTACTAACAAAGCTCCATTGAAAGAAATTTCAAGCTTCCCGCCAACCATCGTTGAAAGAAACATTTTGGGGGTGTGTGGTAGTTAAGGGGGGGGGCGGGGGGGGGGGGTCTACATGAGCATCCAGGAGCGATGGTACGGATGGATATTATTAGCGAATTTTCGAAGAAAAGGAAGCTATTGTTCTCGGTCCAAAATTCTCAAAACTCGAATTTCCGAAAGATTTTTATACCAAAATCCGTTTCAGACCATCCTGAATTCACTGCCGAAAGACACCAAAAATTATATGTATATATTAATTGCTATGCAATTTTAACGCCGGGGGTCATGTGAAAAAAATGTCCTGTCACAATATCCTGTCACAAAAACGCGTCACGCAAAGAGGAATGTGATGAAGATGAGCACAAAGAGGAATGTGATAAAGATGAGCACAAAGAGGAATGTGATGAAGATGAGCACAAAGAGGAATGTGATAAAGATGAGCACAAAGAGGAATGTGATAAAGATGAGCACAAAGAGGAACGTGATAAAGATGAGCACAAAGAGGAATGTGATAAAGATGAGCACAAAGAGGAATGTGATAAAGAATTACCAACGTTATCTTTGTTACCTATGAATAACTAGTTACCTACATTCAGAAATAAATGTAAATAAATAACGTTTAAACAGAATCGTTTTATTTTTTTGTGTGTTGGTGGTGTGGGGGGGGGGGTAAATTGCATAGCAAATTCTCCTTTGTTATACGAAGTATAAGAACACATCCTTCGGGGGTGAGGAACGGCGAAGCCGTTCCGAGGGGGCGGAGCCCCCTTTGGGGGTCCAGGGGGCTTGCCCCCTGGCGAGGCCCGAAGGGCCGAGTTATATTTATATATGTATGTGTCATTCCAGACGATAACTCTCGAAAGAATTGAGATAAAAAGTTCAAATTTGCACGAAAAATCTGTCTTGGCAATCGACAGGCTAAGTTCGAAGATGGGCAGAATCGGGTCACTCTAAGGGGGAGTTTTGGGGAATTTTATGGGGGGGAAATTACCCATAAATTCCCAAAATGAAAAAGTCTGACAAGTGACACCTCATTTTAAAGGTTTTTGTACGCTGAACACGATGGTGAAATCAGAATTGCGATATCTCATTCCATTCTCAAACTGGAGCATTTTGAAGATGAAGGAACGTGGTTATTTCTTGAGATGTTCTTCCTGGTTCGTCTGCTCTAATCTGATAACGGAATGGGATATCGCAATTCTGACTTCACCATCGTGTTCAGCGTTGGAAAATCTACAAACCGAGGTGTTACTCGGCAAAAAATGGAACAAAAAATTTGTTACGTATCCAATACCTACTCTTCTGGTATTCAAAACATTATTGATTTCCCCCTCCCCCTCCTTCCACCCCAAATTTTACTTTGCGTAAAACTACTCCTGTTTTAATTTTGTATGGTATCAAGTTGGGAAAACATTGGCCGAAAATTAATTTTCAGAAAATTTTAGGCGGAGGAGGAAGATGCCGAAAACTTCGAAAATTCGCTCTTATAGCCATGCTGCATGACTGTGGTTTTTCCTTTTTGCGGCTGAGGAGGTTTTTTGGCGGGCAATTGTTTACAACAGTGTTGGTTTTTGGGGGTAGGTGTTTTGAATGGCGAGCGAAATGAGGTTTATCGACCCGTTGCCTCGAGCAAAAACGTCATACTGCTTCCCAACAAAATTAAATGCTCGGGCTCTTGATTACCAAAGTTTTAATGAGTCTTGACGCAATCCGCTACAAAGGAGGCGAAGTAGTGGGAAGGTTATTTTCGCAGAAGTGTAATTTTCCGACGTAGCACTTGACTCGGCATAGTCAGATTGCTTTACAAGCTTTCTAACATTATAGTATGACCAGGTGTATATTTGGTACCTACGTCTATCCAAGTCACAACCTTTCGGGCGGGGTGTAGTGTTGAGAAAATTAACAGCAGGTGGGCATCTGCCCCAATCCACTCTTCCAGTGTCATGAAAGCAATCGGGGGAAAAAAATCAGGGGTCATACAGATAGGGTTTCAGATTGTCCAATTTCACAGTTATAGGTGCAATGGGCTGTGTGCATGCGCAAACCTTGAAATGCTATTTAAGAACAACTTCGAGGATATACCGTGTCCGATTTCACCCAGTCAGATAACTGGTTTAGGTTTTTTTTTTTTTTTAAACCTATCAACGGTTCAGCTGTAGTGAAGATATTTAATGACACACCATTTAATTATTATTTAAGTACTGCGACGTATTAATGTAGCGTGTACATGTATGTCTGCTCCTCTGACGGATGTGGCTTATGGATCAGGGTTACAAAACTCCGGCTGTGGATTCTCGTTGGAGAATAGCACGGAAAAAATTAGGTATATTTTTGTAAGAAAATATACACATTACAAACTTGAAAAATCTCACAAAATATCTGCAGAAAATTCTGATTTTTCCCCCTCTTAATATTTTTGAAGGTAGATGTAGAGTCGATGGCTTTCATGTTTTTGAAAAATACACTTATATAATCAAAATCCATCTTAACCCCAGGACTTTTTGAGCCGATATTGAGAAGAGTAATTTCGAAGCGTATTATCGAATAAACACAGTTTAATGACAGTAAATTGATGGGTCTTACAAATAATGGTAAAGACCGAAAAGATTATTTTTGTTGGCCGCCTTGTGTCTAGGTTGGAACAGTTTAAGTCAGCGTTGATCACTAACGCACTTGAAAACTGATCACAAAATCTTGCTGCGCCAAGTCATTCGACCTATTCTCTACGAATAAAGCCATTTGTTCACTCTTGCGATGTGCAGATTCTCGTATTGAGGTACCTACCTGTAGTGTCCAATTGAGTTTATGTCAAATCCAGCAGGACATCAATTGGAGTTTGTGAAACAAGAGTGAGCCCATGTACCTTACGACCTCCGCTGTGATAGGTGTGAGAAAATGTAAAGTGTATTCTCAAAGTACTTTGCAACACATCATGGCGGATCGCAGACAAATGCAGTTCGGAAAATAGGGTGAAGCGATTGAAAAGATATCGACACTTGGAACTCCGCACAAAGCATGTCTGCAATTCATCACCTGAGATGACACATATTCAATATGGAGATACCTTCGAAGAAAAGTTCAATCAATGAACGGGATAAAGAAGCAGACATGGTTAGGGTGGAGAAGGGCGTGGTTCCGCGAACGGCCCTTGAAGGGCCCTACTTCATTGAAAGTGGAGGTATTGAACTCCCAAGAATGTTGTCCTTCTCATCAATTACTTTTTGTTGCTGCCTTTTCCTGAGAGGAATATTATTATAATGTGCATGGCATATATGGGATGCAGACTTGGAACTGAATGTTTCGAATCAGGAACGCTGTGGCTATGTTCTATTTCAACATACAATTTTCTATAAATCCTTCAGTACTTGTTCTTTTAACGTGTTCTTTCCTAATTGATTGGAGATGCACCATCTAAGAAAATGGTTTGGGAAGCTGATGGTACAAAGCGTTATGTGAACATACATTTGTTGTCGTTCGTTTTTCCTTATTTGGAGATTTATTGAAGATGGACCCTCGTAGAAAATTACGTAGGAAGCTGATGGTACAAAGCGTTATGAGAACATAAGTTCGTTAGTTTTGGTTTATTATTCTGTGAATAATATAGGTACCTATGTATTCGCTCAGCAAAAAATTTTTGGAACATCCCCTCAACATTTTTTTTTTTGCATTTCGAGGAGCTTAGATTCCAAAAATGCACTTTCCGTCTGCCGTACGCCGTATCATCCATATTTACCTTTATTTTCGGTCTAAAAAATTCATTCTTTTGCGCACAGGCTCCATTTGGGCCCTAGTTGTGTCCCCAAATTTTGCAGACCCATCGGAATACCTAAGGATGTTGGGTGTAAAAATAAGGTTGTTTGGTGTTTTAGTAACATGAGCTTGTGAGGTATCGTTTTACATGTTTTTTAGGGCGAGGAGACCGATATGAAGTCGATTTTGAGAGTGGAAAATTGAGGTAAAGTAAAGTAAACAGCCAATCCGGGCTGGGGTTTTTCGTCCAACTGCCCTACCAGCGTCGCGGACGTGATTAGCTGCACTCCAATGAGAGGATCAGAATTCGATCTGATCATTTCGCTCTTTACTTAGCTACTCATTGCCTCGCCCCCTTGAGTGGAGTGGGGTTCGCCCAACAGCCACATGGGTCATATTTGGACGTGTCACCACGTGCCATGGCGGTCACCCATCCAAGTACTAACCACCCTGGAGGTACCTATCTGAACGATCTCAAGGGAACCGGTTTATTCCACCGTTGGGCAATATGAAGTCAGTTTCACCAAAGAGTGGAGGAAAATTGAGTTTCTAGCGAAGTTCGAGCTCCCAAAATTCATTTTTTATGAGTCAGAAATCTGAGAAATTGTCTGAAATCGCCACAAATCCGTATAATAACACTAGAAGTAGTATTAACATGTGAATCAAGACA
This sequence comes from Leptopterna dolabrata, assembly GCA_954871275.1. NCBI lineage: Eukaryota > Metazoa > Arthropoda > Insecta > Hemiptera > Miridae > Leptopterna > Leptopterna dolabrata. Next base: position 41,675,343 of record OX940975.1, read on the forward strand.
CCTAAATGGCGCTATCAATTATCAAAGGTAATTTGTCAAAAATAGAAGCCTAATTCGAGTATTTTGGGGGCCAAAATTGGTGGAAACCATCAAAAATAGCTATTTAAATTATTGCTCATGAAAGAAACAATAAATGAACAGCCAACATTTCTGTAGAATAATAGAATTTAGAGAATAGGGCAATAGAATAGTAGAATTTCTGTTCAATAGAATAATAAATCCACGTGACAAAGACTGTGCAGCGTTTTTCCTTATTTGGTTTGGCAGTTGATCATTGTTGGTTTTCATTTGTGCCAACATCTGTGAACAGTTGTTTGATCAAGTGTTCATTCTGAATTGATATATTAATGAGACATGTTGGATAATATATTATGAATTGATATATTAATGAGACAACATGTCAATCCGAATCCTAATTACAATACAACGTTTTCCCGTAGCAACTGCGAATATATTATCCATGTTGGATAGCGCTACGGGAAAACGTTGTATTGTAATTAGGATTCGGTATCGCAACAATTTGGAGGTATTTGTCGAGGAAATAAGGATATGTTGAGTGAGTGTATTTCGGCTCGTTTGTCAATCATAGCAACAAAAAGCATTTCATCGAGGAGGATGAGCACCATGCTATATTTCAAGAGTAGGCCTATGACGCTTGTTTGAATGCTGGTAAACGAACATAGTAAAACTCAAACAAAATTTCTACCATGTGTACATATTTCCGCGAATTGTTTGGTGTGGTCAGTAAATCTGGAGGGTGACCACTACCTCTTAGGTAGAATTCAAAAACTTGGTAACAATTTGCAAAGGTAAACTTGTTATTCGATTTCCAAGTTTTCTGAAAATGTTGGTATCACCAGCCGTCAGCTAATCAGAAACAGCTTTATGCGCTTGTACTCCTTCCTGATAACTGGCTTGGTTGACATCGGAAAATATTCAGTTACTGTTAATGGAGCTTAGATGAGAGAGATGTGCGTAGCGATCGATCGCGTAGTGATGCTTGATTCAACGAAGTGGAACTCAGTGAAGTGGAATAGAGTAGCAGTAGAGCAATTCTATCCATTCCGCAAGTGGAGCCTGTGTAACGACCTTGAAGCTTATTTTAGACCTCTGTCTCTGCCCGTGATTCTTCGTGGTGTAATCAGTCTGCTTTGAGTCCCTGTGTGATTGATTACGCATATCACTTGAAGTTCGAATTCAAGATAATACAGGTGCGAGGTTGACGAATCGAGTTGTGACATACATCCCCAGTTGATCGCCCAAGCGAAATGTATCATGATTAGGTCGTTTAGAAGGTTCTTCTTTAACATCTGCTTATGATTGCTGCTGGTTGAGGTTTTGCGTCTTTTGGTGGATCTCCATAATTTAGCTAGATAGTTAGGACAACACTGAAGTATTCTAGGCCAGCGATTCCCAACCTGGGGTGCGCGCACCCCCCGGGGGTGCGCGGGAGCCCCTTTGGGGGTGCGTGGAAAAAATAGAGTAATGGCGGACATTTTTGTCAATAATGTAATTTTGCAATATTAAAACATTATATTATTATAGTTACATATTATGTAACTCCTACTCTTTCGATCTCTTTAGTTACCTACCTGTGTTACTTTTACCTTGATGCTCATGTGCATTGTTTTTACTACAAACTTTATTTTAAATCTGTGTGCATACTTATACACTATATTTTATACTTTTATATATATACTTATAAAATAAAATGTGTGTATACTTTTTTTTTTTTTTTTTGTTTTGTTCAAGTCTGTTATAAATCAACTTCTGACACAGCGCCTTTACTATACCTATCTATTTGGTATTTACGTAAGTCGGGGGTGCGCCGGCTGAAACTGAGTTGCTGGGGGGTGCGAATGAGAAAAAAGGTTGGGAACCGCTGTTCTAGGCTATCATCACAATATAGGTATATTAAAATTTTCGTGGATTAAGAGAGGCGATGTACGTATGACCGATTTTCGTGGATTAAGAGAGGCGATGTACGTATGACCTCATCCTTATCGAATAGAATTCGTTCCCCCTGGCAAGATAGTTGAACGAGCGTGTGCAAGATATCAGACAATATGGTGGTAACATCATCAAGGATTGGGTAGGTTGGCTGATCGGGCTAGCTAGCAGCGCTTGCGACGGGAGAGTATCCATCCCCTCTACCGCCCGGCCAGATCTTTCCTACAGTCCGCGTTCGCCCCTCTTCGCGTTCGTATCCTGCTCGCGGTCCTCTGTACGTTCTGCCCCGTGATTTAAAAAAAATAAAAATAAAATAAATCCTACTGTTGGAAGTGTTCGACCCCTGAAGAAAGCCGTTCCTTTATTCTGGAATACCAAGTCGCGTGTGGTTGATATTACCCGTACAGTGTTGTGATTTGACGAATTGGATTGATCCGTCCTTATCACTTGTGAATCTAGTTACTTAGTGTTTTTTTCACCCTTCAGTTTTAAAAACGGGTTCAAAATCTTTGAGTGGCTGGAAGATTCGGTTGTGTGGAGTGACGTTGTCTCTCCCACCGAAGAAAATCGACACATCCCGAGGCCAAGCACGGAGCAGCATTTAGGGCAGCCCTTCGTGGGCTTGGATCCCGTCGGTTTATCTGCGGACCATGACATGTCGACGCTTCTCGCCGACAATGCAGGGTAAGAAGTGCTCTTCATTTAAAATGATGTATTTGACTTTTGTTGAGCAGAAAAGTCTTTGTTATTGGAAGCCCATTTGATATCAATAATCGGACCAAGTAGTGAACCTTTTTGTTATTATTGCTTGATATCAATAATCAGACCAAGTAGTGAACCTTTTTGTTATTGTTGCATCAAATTTTACAACTTCTGTCGTTAAAATTAGATCTTGTTTCACTCTTGATTACACCTCGCTAAGGTACCGATGTTTTTTCGATCCAAATTTTTCTAATTGCTTAAATCAATGGCAGGCGCATCTATCACTCATAATATAATTCTACTGTCCGACCATTCCTTTATGTGTCATGAGGATACCGCCGAACAGGCATTTCATCGGTTTTGACATTGGGGTTTGAAATGTATTTTACTTTTCTCGGTTTCGTTTTCACTAGGTAGGTACCTACGTATCCCACTTTTCATTTTAAAGAAAATCTGCGACGATGTATCAATATGTTATCATAAAAGTGATGTAAACCCTAACTCCGTGTAACACTGTACAACCAAGGCTGGGTGTTGGCCAGGAGAGAGCCGAATCCTGACCACCTCAACGTTTATCTTCTTCAGACTCGCTGGTTCATTCTGCTTTCTCCCAAGTGTTTGTTCCCACTGTTTAAACTTGATTTGAATTCCAAACCATTGCAGTTAATTTTATTTTCTCCTGTAAACCGTTGTATAATACCAAAACATTTTCACTAAAACGTGGTTCTACTGGTCCCTATGGGATTCCTAATGTTGATGGTAATATATTATGTCAACGAAGAAGCAATATCTCGTAACTACTAGTCGTATATATATATATATATATATATATATATATATATATATATATATATATATATATATATATATATATATTAATTGCAACGCAATTCTTAGCCCGACCCCCAACTAGTTTTTTTGTCACATGTCACACTTTTTTGTCCCGCGATACCGTTGCTAGGGAAGCTAATTTCTATGCTATTCATTACATTACATTCATTACATTAAAGTCCTAAGGAGGTATTTAGCCTCCTTATGACTTTAACTTGACATTGCCCAGGCCCCGAATCAGCTGAGTGGCCCCTGAAGCTAATTTCTATGCTATTCACGCTATGAAGCTGTAATTTGGTATTTAGCCTCCTTAGGACTTTAACTTGACATTGCCCAGGCCCCGAATCAGCTGAGTGGCCCCTGAAGCTAATCTCTATGCTATTCACGCTATGAAGCTGTAATTTGGTATTTAGCCTCCTTAGGACTTTAACTTGACATTGCCCAGGCCCCGAATCAGCTGAGTGGCCCCTGAAGCTAATCTCTCTGCTATTCACGCTATGAAGCTGTAATTTGGTATTTAGCCTCCTTAGGACTTTAACTTGACATTGCCCAGGCCCCGAATCAGCTGAGTGGCCCCTTCCAAATGACAAAATAACACTTTTATGATAAACGAAGGAGGCATTAATCGATTGATTATGGGGTGTCTTCTTCGGGGAGTCATTTCGGACTCGAATTGCGTTGCAAATTCCTCGTTCTATACAAAGTATAGAAGATAAGAGATTGGGGGCCAGGGGGCTTGCCCCCTGGCGAGGCGCGGAGCGATATAGGTTTGACACAGATGTGCAAGAAATTCAACATATAAAAGAGGAAAATAAAACTTGGTAGTTACGTTATATTTCGGCTGTTGCCTTTGTCAAACGAAGAGAAGAGTGAAAATGATGGTCTCCGCCGCGCTTCGTGGAGGTGACCGTTGATGGTGTGTGTTCTTCTTCATTCGTGTGGTTGGCGGATAGGTAATGGGAATATTTGTAAGGTGGTTTGTGGTTTGTGTTGGGTAAGTATGGTGTAATCAAAATTGGGAACTCAACTGTACCTATAGGAGGAAATGTTTTGGGAACTAAAAAATAAAAAACATAATGAATAAATGGAACAAGAGTGAAGTTAACAGTTGATAATGTAAAAGGAGAGGAGACAAAAAAAACATTTTTTTTTGGAGAAAGTAAATAACAATAAAAATTAATAAATAAAGATGAAAACATATTATATAATAATAATCATCATTAGCCTGTCACTTGTAAATGTTTAGTCCTGGGGGCTGGTATGCTCCCAGGACATAGGAATGAGCTTGTTCGGATTGCCGGACTTCTAAATCTGTGGCTTCAGGTGGTAGAGTGTGTAGAACTTTGAGTGTGAAGCACTCATCAAAGGTTGAATTATGGGAAGTTGCGTGTTTATTGATTGGGAGGTCTAGTCCTCGGGTCACAGATGAGCGATGCTGATTCATCCTGATGTTGAGAGGGGTGATTGTCTTCCCCACATAAAAAGACTGGCATTTGCGGCACAGGAGCTCATAGACACAGTTCTTGGTCTGGAAATTTGCAGAGCCTTGGCACTGGTATGAGTGGGGATTGTTAGGAGATGAGAAGGATGGTTCCTCAACAATAATGGCACAGAGCTTGCATCGTGGTTTGTTGCACGGATGTAGCCCTGGAGGTGGTAAATCTGAGGGTGGAGAGTGGGGTCGCTTGCACGAAAGGATACTTCCAAGGGTGGGGTTCTTCCTATAGGCAACTGTGGGAGGTTTTGAGAAGATTTACTTCATTTCTAAGTTAGCTGTGAGGGTTGGAAAGAGCTCACGAATGATTTTATTAATCTTCTGTGCCCCAAAGAAGAAGTTGGTTGTCAGGTAAGGTTGCTGTTGTTTGGTTTGCTGAGCTCCTTGGGTTGGGTTCCATGACGAATTAGCTGGGATTATTCGTTTTTTGAGCAAGGATGGTGGATAGCCTCTGTTTTCCAGCTTTTCTTTGATGTTGTTAAGGTGTTGCATCTTTTTGCTGGTGGTGTTGCAAATTATATATATATATATATATATATATTCATATAATTGGTTCGCTCCAACATACACACCCCTGAGTAGTGGGAGATTGAAAAGAAGCTACCTCAGAATAGTCTTGATGCACAGTTGACGCAGTAAGAACATTTGGTTGGAGTGATCGAGTAACGACGGGATTTCATGTACTAAGATTGCGGATTTCGCAGTCTTTGGAGTAACTCATGGATCTTTGAATGTCCCTCCTTGAAAATAAATTCCACCATTAAATTATTATGTTAAATTGAATATAATATGCTCAGTGCCTCCTATACCTACCCTGTCAAAATAGGTTTAGGTGTCTCACACGAATTTTTAAATTTTAATGTTAATAACTCCCCACCCCACTGACCTCTACCGTTTCTTGTGAAAAGCACTATCGCACTGTTAACTAGTGAAACCTTTCCGTACTTCTTCTGTTTGTTTGTCTTATGTAAAATCAGGAGATTCAGTCTTCATCTATTCGTCTTCCTACAGGGATATCTTAGCGTAGCTTGATAGACTAACGAGTTTGCCGATGTTTGGTTTTAGCGTGAATGATGATGTAAGATGATTAATTTCAAAGCCTCTCGTAAATCTTGCGCTCATGGGGTTCTCTACCCTTCCACATCTGGTTGTTCGAGCCGGTCCGGAACGGGGAGAAGTTATGTACCTTCTGCCGGAGTCCTCACCACGCCTACTTTCCACTGTTGCCAACTCCATCTACAAAAATCCGTCAGCCTGCCAATTTTCACTGAACCGTTTTATAACGACTACTAGTTGCATCCCAGTTGTAGTTCTACTCTAAAACTACTACAGGCTGGAACATGAAAGTGTTACGTTAATCTCTCGAGTTCCTATTTAATCTACGACAAGTGTAGGTGTTGTTCTTCAGTTGATAGATTTTGTAGTACGTTTATAAAATCGTGTTGCTGAATCCTGCGTAATTTTCAACCATTGTTTATGAATGTTACATATAGATCCCCATTTTTCCGCTTGCTTAAAATGTTTCTATGAACTAGGTTTTGGCATTGTTCGCTCGCTTACCTTTGTATTGTTTGGTACGTAATAATTGTCATATTTTTCCATCGCTCAGAAAAAGACAGCTCCAGTAAAAACTTCCGGTTTTTAAATTATGTGGGAGTCTACCCATTCGTTTTATTGGTATTTTCTTTTTAATATATTTAATTTTTTTAATTTAATATAAAATGCAATGTCGTGAACTATCTTCTCGGTTTGCACATTTTCCAAACTTCATATATGTTTTATAAGTCTTCAGATGACGCTGGATTCGTTCTTGAACAGTTGCATATTTGAAAAGTCCTCGTGATGTTTCACTTGAAATGTTTTTGCTTTATTATATTCAATAATGAACCTTTGGAATCGACCATGAAACTTTTTTTAACCCTCAAAATTTCAAGTGAAGGTTTCATTTCATTTCGTTTCAAGGGACGTAGGGTACGAATACCGAATAAAAATACTACCGTCCATCCACCGTACGCCGTCCGCGGCTTTTTCCTTAGTTCCCATGAACCAAAATTCACGAAATTTGGTATATGGGTCCCGATTGGGCTCTAGTTAGTCCTCGGGAGGCATCAAGCTGAGTTGAGAGCGCACATCACTGGTCTCTCGGCCAGCTGGGCGCTGTAGCAGTATCAACTCCTTCTTGAATTACCCATTTTTTCTAAATTTTTCATTTCGGTTGATAATTTTCAATAATGAACATATTGAATCTGACGTGAAAGATGGGTATGTTTTCAACACCCCTCAAAATTCGATGTGCTGCGTTTCAAGGGACGGGGGGAAAAATTGAACAAACCCGTCTATCTGCGCCTCCCGTTCGTCGCATTTTCCGTAGGTTTTGGTCCAAAATTAACGCATTTAGATATTTATGCAGTCTCTTCTGAGGTCTAGTTGTGCACCGAAACTGTACATTACTATAATAATTATCATGTGTTCAAAGATCATGAAGGAAGGAATTTCGATGCTAAATTAAATTACTAATAAAATGCATTTATAAATCTAGTGCAGTTTACGAATGATCTAGCGTCTAGCCTTTAGTGTTGAGAATTCAAGAACTCATCAGAAGGCTTGTTTCAGAGTGCCTATTCGGTTGCAGTGTACTGGTATTTCTGGGAAAAGTTCGCGACCTTACAGCTTCCGAAATTTGAAGAATTGTATATAGGACAAATGTGCACCTGTCATTAACATTTCAGTTCCTTAATTGCTTCGTTTTGTAAGGTTAGGTATATAGAGTACGCAAGGATATTACGTACTGAGCAGTCGAAGAATTTGCAGCGTTTTCACTTGTCGCCGGCTGTCATGTAATTGCGATAAGCAAAAATTCAAAACAACTATTGGCATAAACCTATAAACGCAGTTGTCGCTTTCCCCGTGACTCATTTAAGTCAATAGCCATTCAATTAGAAACCCAGCATAATCATGTCACTCGTTTATATCCACAGCTTTTAGTAAAAATATCATTTGGAATTATAACTTGCATTTACCATCAACTGCTTAAATCTTAGATAATGTTAATTAGTTCAGATGACATTGTTCCATCACAACCCATCTGTTTCTCTCATCTGTCGTTTTTCTGCGAACCCTGACCATATAATAAATTAGAGCAGGTACCCAAAGTGTTTTTCTTCTTTTGGTTTATTATTCTATGAATAATACACCTTGTATTCGCTTAGCAAAAAAATTTTAGACCGAATATGAAGTCGATTTTGACCAGAGTGGAAAATTGAGGTTCTTATGAAGTTTCAGCCTTAAATTTACGTTAAATTTTGGTAAAATCATCGTTCTTCCGCATGCAGTTTGGGTCCCCATTTGGGAACACTTTGGGTCCTAGTTGTGCTCCGAAGCTCGGCATCTCGATCGGCATACACCCAGGGGTGTTATGGGAGAAAAATGGATGTAAAAAGAGGGGTTTTCGAAGGATTTTTGAGGTTTTTGTGAACATGAGCTTGTGCGGTATCGTTTGCCATGTTTTTTAGGGCGAGAAGACCGAATATTAAGTTGATTTTGACCGAAGCGTGAAGAATTGTGGTTGTAACGAAGGTTAAGCTCCCGAAATGCATTTTTCATGAGTCAAAAACCTGGGAAATTGCTTGAATTCACCATAAATTTGTATAATACCTAACACTAGAAGTAGTATCAGCAGGTGAATCACTACAATAAATAGTACTATCAATGATCAATGATAATTATGTTGAAAAACAACAAAACCGAGCCTAATTTGTGTTTTTGGAGGCCAAAGTTGGTGGAAACCATCAAAAGTAGTCATTCAATTCGCATGAAAGAAGCAGTAAATGAGCAGCCAAAATTTCTGTAGGTATGTCCAGTAGAATAATGAACCCATGTGACAAGGAATTTGCAGCGTTTTTTTCCCCCAACATTTGTCTCGACCTATTCCCTTTTACTTAACTTGATTGTTTTCCAGCTCAGTGTCCGTCTCCCACTTGTCGATGTATTCCCTTGCTACTCACGGATGTTCACTCCGCCCTTTTGGATTCCTTCAGTAGATTACCGTCATCCAATGGATGGCAGGGCATCGGAGTAACATTTTCCCGGCCGGATTTTCCAGCAATATCAAACCCCTGTCTCACATCGCCCAGGATCTTCTTCATTTATGATTAACACCCCCCCCCCCCCTTCTCCGCTGGGAGTTCCAGAAACAAGGAATCCGGGAAAAAGTATTTCATCTGAATCAACAAGACTTCAATTCGATTACAACAGGGTCAGCCTGGATTTAATCATTTAATCAATAAAAGGGACGCTGTCTTGTGCGCCTCTTCTCATATTGCATAACAAAGAAAATGGAAATCTTTTGTTATGGAATGGGCAAACATCTTTCGTTTCTTCAAATGTGATATTTGTTTTCTCTCGTTGAGGGCTAGAAGGAATAACTTATTGATTCAAATTTCTAGGTTCGGCCAGCCAAAAGGAGAATTTATTGCGCCCAACTCTTGATCGAATTTAACCCTCTTATTATTTAATGCAACTTTAGGAAATGAGTATTGTTTCTTTTACAAGTCCTCCAGTGTTTGAAAAACAGAATGGGGAACATGTAAACCTATATTGTTCACATTAAAGGTTTAAATTTAAATGTACCCTTTCGGATTTGGTGCGGGAAGTGTCATGCTGTAGGGTGTCATGCGAAAGGGCTGAAAAATTGATAGGTTTATTTCATAGATCGTGTAAGTATAACTCAGCTGGCTGTATTTCATGGATGACCTGTCTCGTTACCCTAGCTCTAGCATGTCCTTATCCACAGAACAATGACTAAACTTCTGGAAAATACGAATTGAATAAATCAAGTTTCTCCTAATGAAATGGTTGTTCACAACGGTTTTATTTTCCTGTACAGATACCCCACCTGCGTAGGTCACTGTTTTCTGTGGTTTGCTAGTAGGTTAAAAACCTCTGCCATGGAACATAGCTTTCTCGTATCGATAGCATGATCATTTAAATGTATAGATCATTTCAGTTTATGATGAATAATCAATACAGTACGGCTTAGGGTGGATTCAAGAATTCTGTTTATAATTATTTGTTTTTGTGTATAATAAAGCGTAACGTGTAGTTCAGGAAGAAAAAAATTTGAACGCAAATTACTCCGCGTAGTTCGAAGAAAAGTTTTTGAAGATTTCATCCAAGTACCTACATAGGGCCGTGATAACGCAGATTTCGCATTTGCGAATGCGCAATGGTTATACGAATAATCCGATCGAGATGAAATTCATAGGGGACTAGTAGCTGCAACCTAACTACCCACCACAGTTATTTAAAATCAGGCCATTGTTTCGTATAGAATTGAATACCTCAAATTTCGCGTTTGCGCATGCGCAATGACCATACGAGTGATCCTATCGTTGTAGAATTAGGGGACCATCTGGGAACTACACCCCAACTATCCATCAAATTTGCGCTAAATCGGACAATTGGTTCGTAAGAAATTGACGGCGTACGGCGTAAATTAGCCAGTACAAAGCTCACATTTGATTACAAAGCTCACATCCGTAACACGTACACTTAATACATGAAAATTATAATTGAGCCGTAAAAAAAACTTACCAGGTCAATTTTTAACAAACTCTGATGCATGCAGGGGCGTAGCCAGGATTGGTGAATGTTGGTGGCGGTTGGAGGGGGGGGGGGGGGGTAACGGAAAAAGAAATTGTAAGATTCGACTGTACAAACATAGCTGAATGTAAATTTAACAAACCACTGCATGTTACAGGGTAAGCTAAACTGATGAAATCTATACATATAATAAAACAGTGTCTGTTTGTTTGTTTGTTTGTCTCGGCATCAATTGAGAACGGCTGAACGTAGAAAGTTGCGGCTGGTACCATTTGACGCAGAATTTATCTGGGAAGGTTTATGAAAAATCCGCATTTGAATCTGTCCATCCGTTGAAACGCTATGAATGAAATACTACTAAAAAACGTGTTATAATCACTTCTATGAGGACGTTTATGCTTATAATAACTTTGAACGGTTGGACGTAAATCCGATTGTAGAAAGTTGCGGCTGGTACCATTTGACGCAGAATTTATCTGGGAAGGTTTATGAAAAATCCGCATTTGAATCTGTCCAACCGTTGAAACGCTATGAATGAAATACTACTAAAAAACGTGTTATAATCACTTCTATGAGGACGTTTATGCTTATAATAACTTTGAACGGTTGGACGTAAATCCGATTGTAATTAGATTCTGGATTCAGCTCGACGAGTACATTCAAGTGGTACTTCAATCAGGATGTTAGTGGGAGGGGGGTACAGGTTATGAGAGGGGGGGGGGGGGGGTCTACAGAAATTTCAAAACTACTTGACCAATTGGAGTGCAACTTTGGGAATTTGTTGTGTGAACATTGAGGAATGTTTCTAACCAGGTAGGGAGGGTTCATAGGATACGGGGGGGGGGGGGGGGTTAAAGGCAGTTAGGGTTGGCATTGGGGAAGGTTTTCACTTGGGACGCACCCTTGAACCGTGGCTTACGGTTGCAAACAACCACTCTTTGTCAATCCTGAGGTGGTATCTGTTATGAGTGGGGCCTGTCCTAAAGGGGGTGTCTGTTCTACCGTTGCGAAGCGCGGGTACACAGCTAGTAAAACATATTTATTTGGCAACAATGTTAGCCAATTTTCAAAGAAAATATCGCAATGGCTACAAAATTTTCTTCACAACATAAATTTTTGAAATTGTTTTACAGGCAAATCTTTTTCCGGGTATCTTGATTTCATCCCTAGATTTTAATAAACATTTAATATGTGTGTTTAAGTATGTGTCACTCCGGACGATATCTGACCTTGGGTACATGATGCAATTTCCAAATTTCTCGAAAACGTTCTTATTGCCAAACAAAAGGATGAGTTCGAAGGAGAGCAGTTCTAAAAAATTCTAAGGGGGCATGATTGGGGGGGGGGGGGGGATGAGTGAGTGGTATGAATGGGTGAGTAAAGACAGAAAATCATGTTGACGATGCAACTTTTTTTTCAATGCAAATATTCAGGCCCTTACTGTGAACGAACGGCTTGACGTACAGTGCTCCGGCTGGTCTCAAAAATTCCCAAGTTGGAGACGTAACGTAAAAACGAAATTTCAACCCAGATTTTTAACCCCTTAGAGGTGACTGACAGTAACGCCGAGCTTCGCGGACCAACTACTGAGAATAGTTAACCGAAATGATACATGTCTAGTGTATCTATTGATAACAGCACGGTCCGGAGTTTTGTTGATGGTAATAATGAGGCCATTTTTGTGAGTCATTTTCCTACGGTACTCCACTGGTCCTCTGTGTTTCAGTTCGTTGGAGGTACAGCACAGCTTGAATGGCAGTTCAGATTCGGTGTGTCGTTGCAAATTACAGCATTTGTATTCTAAAATAAATATCCACACAGGTGCCTCCCGGTTCCATCGAATTATGCAAGTAGTATAATTCGATGCCCGGTACTCACTATTCGCCACCTAATTTCATTCAATAACCTGTAAAAGCTGCGAAACCGTATCATGATTGAGATACCCACGGTAGGTTGGTTCGGAATGGGATCCCCTCATGCCTCATTGCTATTCGGTGGCTGACCCGTGGCAAGGGGTGTGGAGGCCGCTAATGTAGTGGAAGAACCCCCCGTCGGAACGGTTATTTACAGCCCGTGCGGACGGTTGCCTTTGTAATTCGGTAGGCTTCGATCTACCGGTTTTAGATGGTTGATTCTGATGAATTGACCTATTTAGCGCTGCTGATTTTCTCTGTGTTTTTTTCGCCTGTTCACAATTACTTGACGTTGGGAACAAATCACATTTGGATTAGGTACCTACTGTATGGTTTACTTGTATTAAATACCTACTCTTTTCTGGTTTATGTCACGGTTCAGCTGCATTAGGTATAAGATTGGGGCAACCATCCTGTTAGGTGCTGTAGCCAAACAATAATCAACCGAAGTTGGAGGGACCATTGGATCAAACAAAAACTAAAAAAAAAAAACAACTTAAATTTGATCCACTATTGGCTTTTGAAGTTGCTCACCTCCTACTTTCGCCAAAATATTATTGTGACAATGAGAGGATCAGTTCGAAGATGAGCAGTTTTGAAAATACCCTGTGGGTCAAGCTGTATATACGAACTGTGATTTGAGGCCGATAAAGGAAATTCCAATATTAAAACCTTTTTCATCCCCCGGGGGGGGGGGGGGGGGGCTCGAGTTTACCGAATGTTACTATTTAGAGACTGCGTCTCTTAATTTTTTCTGATTCGCCGTCTGCTGATTCTCGGAATGCTGGTTTTCTTTATGCTATATAGTGTGTTAGGCTATGGATCATAGAACGCGAAATATCGGTTAGGGAACGCTAAATGTCGTTTGGGGAACGTAAAATCATTGATCGGAGAACGCGAATTATCGATTGGAGAACGTTGAATCACTACTCGTGGGGGATCATGCATTGATTCGGTCTTCACCAAGATGCAACCTCAACCAGGTTACAAATCATGTATGGAAACACTTTATATGCTCCACGAAGCATATAAAATTAATGCTCTCTACGAGTCTCTGCAGGAGACATGTAAGCTGCTGCAGCATGTACCGCACTACATAATTATATTGCCCATTTCAGTTTTCCATATCATTCATTATTCATGCGTGACTACGAGTAAACGTTGTTAGGTAACCCCATATCATATTGACCCCATCTTGGCATACGTACCCAGCAGTCCTAAGGAGGCTACCTATCAAATTTCAGCTCCGTAGGATGAGGGGGAGAGAAATTAGCATCATAGTTCACTCAGCTGGTCGGGGAGGGACCCCATTTTGTAATATATACCCAGCAGTCCTAAGGAGGCTCCCTGTCAAATTTCAGGTTCGTAGTATGAGGGGGAGAGAAAACAAAGCTAGCTATTAATTTCACTAGCAATGGATGTTTATCGGTATCGCGCTACTTTCGTTCCCCTCTCGGGCAACTCACACGAGTAACGTTTTTTGGTAGTTTGGTCATGGCTAAAGCATGTTCGTGCTACCAAAAAAAAAAAAAAACCGCTGCAAATTCCTGCACATCGGTTTATTATTTTATACAGAATACCCTTCTGTTACAATACGGTTTATTATTTTGTACTATTCTATACATACTATGTAGATCGCAGATCCTCCGTAGGTTAGAGGTTAGTACCTAACCCCGTACTCGTTACTAGGTACCTACCTAAATCACGAGTTGAATGTTGCTAAAATAATTCTGTCGATGACAAACAGCAACTAAAATGGCGAAAAGCAAAAATGAAGTTCTGAAGGGAAATTGTTGATGTTGAGTGAAAAAAGTTGCAAAAGTACCTACCAACAAACTCCAGCCCCTTCTACGTAGATGTTATAATGAACCGCTGTGTAATAATTTACCGAATTTCGTCAATTTTGGTTCATGGTAACTAAGAAAAGTGCACAGTACGGCGGACGGACAGAAATTTTGGTTTATTATTTTCAATAATGAACCTTTGGCATTTTTATTGCGTTTTCGGATTCTACATACCTTGAAACGATCAAATTTTGAGGGGGGTTAAACATTATTTTTTCATGCTCGATTCCAAAGGTTCATTATTGAAAATATTAAACCAAAAGGAAATTGAAAGAACGACCAGTGAAGTGTATGTGCTTAACACAGTAAGTTATTGAAAAAAAATTTCAATGCGAATTCTGAACTTAGTTTTTTTTCGAATGTACGGATCAGAAGGCGTACACTTCATACTGAAATTATGCTTTATGTATAATGATCTTCCAAATTGAATGTCATTAGTCGTTACTTACCATACCTCTTAGCAACATTCGACGATTGGAGGCACAGAATAGTGTTCAGTGTATTTTCAGTTTTCATATACCTTAAAGTAGGCCTCCTCAAACCATTCTGTGGCCCGCGAGCCGAATGCTTCCACCCTGGCCTAACATAATTGTCCTGTAGTATCACAGCGCAAGAACATAATTATACTCATCTTCTAGGTACGTTTTCAGGCCGTATTTTGAATTTTAACTGCTGTATATACTAGGACACCCCCCCCCCCCCCCCCATATGCAATTTGGTTTTTGGATTTTTCTGTCTGTGCGACATTCCGAATTGGTATTAGATTGTGTTGATTGGTACAATTCTACATAATAATCTCCCAAGGATATTATTATCTGACGTGTCATATGTGGGGATCCACGTCTCTTACTCCAGAAGTTGTAGTGTCATGAATAGTGACATTTGAAACAGATGTCATGAATAGTGTGTCCTTTTTGGTTTATTGTTCTGTGAATAATACACCTATGTATTCGCTCAGCAAATTTTTTTATAACGCCCTTTCCAAATTTTTCTTCTACGTTTCAAGGTTTTTCAAAAATGCCATGTCCTTCCGCCGTATCATCCATATCTACTTTATTTTCGGTCTAAAAAATTCGTTCTTCCGCAGACAGGCTCTATTTGTGTCCTAGTTGTGTCCCGAAACTTTGCAGCCCGATCGGAATATTCCCAAGGGTGTTATGGGTGTAAAAATTGGGTTTTTTGGTGTTTTAGCAACATAAGCTTGTGAGGTATCGTTTTCCATGTTTTTTAGGGCGAGAAGACCGATTATGAAGTCGATTTTGACCAACGTGCGAAGAATAGAGGTTCTTACAAAGTTTCAGCCTTAAATTTACGTTAAATTTTGGTCTAAATTCGACGTTCTTCCGCACACAGGCTCCATTTAGGTCCTAGTTGTGCTCCGAAGCTCGGCAGCCCGATGGGAATACACCCAGGGGTGTTATGGGAGAAAAATGGGTGTAAACGTAAGTTTTCTTTTCATGTTTTGGTAATATGAGCTTGTGATGTATCGTTTTTCACGTTTGTTAGGGCGAGGAGACCGAATGTGGACTCTATTGACAACGAGTGGAAAATTGGTGTTCTAACGAATTCTCAGCCTTAAATTTACAATAAATTTTGGTCGTCGTTTTTCCGCACGCAGTTTGTGTCCTCATTTGGTAACGCGTTTGGGTTCTAGTTGTGCTCTGAAGCTCGGCAGCCCGATCGGAATATACCCACGGGTGTTATGGGATAAAATGGGTGTAAAAATAGTATTTTTCGTGGGTTTTTTCGAGGATTTAGTGAACGGAGCTTGTGAGGTATCGTTTTCCTCTTTTTTTCCGAGAAGACCGAATATGAAGTTGATTTTGACCGAAAAGTGAAGTTGAGGTTGTAACGATGGTTCAGCTCCCAAAATTCATTTTTTCATGAGTCAAAGACAGGGAAATTTTCTGAAATCACCATAAATTTGTATAATAACACCAGAAGTAGTAAGAACACGTGAATTAAGACAGTTAAATGGCACTGTCAATAATGCAACATAATCCGAAAAAGAAAAAAAAAAAACAGGAGACTAATTCGGGTTTTTTGGGGCCAAAATGGTGGAAACCACCAAAAATAGCTGTTTTAGTTATTGAACATGAAAGAAACAATAAATGAACAGCCAACATTAATGTAGGTATGTCCAATAGAATAATAAACCCATGTGACTTGACTTCGCAGCGTTTTTACTGCGTAATCATGAACAGTGTTTGAATTGTAGAGTTGTTATTTTTCTTCCCTTGTGGATAGAAGACGTGTAATTAACAGCATTTGCTCCTAAAACTGATTGGCTGATTGTTCCTTGTTTTGATAATTCTATGAAATTGACTCACACTTGAGGCTTTTATGAGGTTCACACGCCTTTGTAAAATTGTACAATCACGATCCAAAACTACTGATGAATTTGGACCGTTATAAAAGGACCCAAGGCTAATATGGCGGTTTTCTTTTCCGTCATACGTTAAGGTTTTCTAATGACGAAGTAGGAACGCCAATGGAAGTAGTCCATTTTACCACTTGTTCACTGAGTTGGTATATTACCAGATAGCTTAGCAATGATTTGTTTCTCGATCGTTGCTTCTGTAGCCTAGTGTGAGTTAATAATGAAACCTGAAGTTCATTCTCTTAGCAGTCATGCAATTTGAGTAATGTACCATTTATTCCATGTTCTGCAGCCATTTATCTGTCTATCAATAATTTAGTTCTATCGATTCAGTCAACACGATCGTGTTTATTGCATACCCACGTCGTCTCTGCTACAGTTATTTCACGAATTCCACCGTTAACGTATGACCTACTGTACAACCTGTCAATATGTGCTGGTGTAGTTCTTCAAGTAGCCTTAATTACTCATGGGGTTCCGCGAAACTACTCAGATAGATGTTTGCATACATCACGATTAATGCTTGAATAGATGATTATTCTGTTGGTGAGTGGGTGGTCCATTCACTGTGAAATGAATAAGTTTCGCTACGCCCCACAGTGGTCGAAAACGTGAAAAAGCTCTTACGACTCAAATTTTTGAAGTGGCCTGTCGACCTTAAATAAGTGTTAGCCACCATCTGAGAAAGTCATTTCCCGAGTTTCAGGGCCCCGATATTGATTGTAGGGCGTTATAAATCAATACAATACCAAAAATCATAGAAATTCCCAAAATTCTCACGCATTACAATTTTTCCTTTCATTTTTTTCTAATTTCGAACGGAGAGGGTTGGAGCAATTTTTTCTCGTTGCAGTGTGATGTCAGGAGTGCAAAAAAAGTTTCAATTTTAAATCGTTATTAGGAAAGGGATTAATGAATAATTAACAAATTTATAAGTATCACCTTTCTTCAAGTCCTGAAGTTTTTGTGCCTCAATGTGTCTCTTCGATTCAGAGCTTAGAAACTCCCTAAACATGTATAGAAAGATCCCAGGCCAACATTAGCTGGGACTACCAGCGACCTTGAGACCAAGAGCTCGATAAATCAGGAAAACGTGAACTGACATACTATACACGCGTTTTGCTAGGTAAACAATAGAATTGAAGTGTAGATTGTCACCTGTGGTCTTCTTACCCAGCGAGACTGGTCACTGGTCGACATTCGATATTGATTTGTGGTATCTCAGCCAGTTCCAGTAGAAGTAATGTCTCCTGAAGGTAAGAATCCGTGTTCTTGTTGTGATTTTGTGGAATTCCGACGAAAAAGATTTCTCTTGCCGATGCTGCTCGAACGGCATTTGAATGTGAATTTATTGAATACATTTAAAAAAAAGTAGGTTGAATCCAGCAAGAACAAGGGAAGATTTTTATCAAAAAATTAGTTATGGCTGGATTCTTTTTTCGGATGGCAACCACCATCATCCTCGGTGCCCCCAGTCAGTAGCCCTGCTGGGGGCCGACCTCAAAAAGATTTCAGCAGATTAAGTGACAGCTCTAAAAGACGCAGTACCCAGCTCATTAAAGAAAAATATAAAATCAGCGAACTGCAGTTTGCTCTGGTGTCCGCTTTGCGTGAGAGCGGAAAATAACAAATTGCAGATGTCATAGATGGTTTGTTGGCGGATGGTCTTGATGGTCTTTAACCTATTCCGTGAATAAAGCGATTTCAATGTTTCCCTATAAGATTAATTGTTACCAGAATGACTACTCTTCTGATCAAATATGTTTGGCCTCTTTACCCTCATCCGAGTCATATGACTAGTAATTGTACCAAATTGCAGGCTTCCAGCTCAACAACTACAAATGTTACCTACTGAGTTTTAAGCGCTTTTTGAGGATTCTGGACCGCTATGCGCCCCAGGGATTCCAGCCCTCCTTAGTGGATTCCAGAATGATAATTTATTAATTCAACTCCTCAGTCCCATCTTATCGAGTCCAAATGCAGGTTGTCGTGGTCTGGTCCACAGACCGCAGCCGGTGGTATTGGTGGAGACGGCGTTCTCTTCCTCCAGCAGACCCCTCCACCTGCGCCTGGTCGGGATTCCCCCACGACCTGGCAACACCGCATTACCCCTCTCCTGGTGCTACCTATCAGCGTCGCCTCAACATCCTCCTGCTGTCTCTGTCCCCCCCTCACCTTGTAACTCATTTCTCTCTAGGTACACAATTCTCATCCCCCGTCTGTCTGCGCTGACTCTTATGTAAGAGCCTACTCTACCGCCTTGCTCTCTCCCACCTTTTCCTACTCTCCTCTCACTCTCTTTGGCGTATTTCCTTTGAAATGTCGAGTTCCACATGTATTCAACGGTATCAGAGATATCGGTAGGTATACTTAAACCTGTTCAATCGATGTACGATTTATGACCATCTACAGGTGGTACGATCTTGTACAAATCGATCATTGAACAGATTTATGTATACTTACCGATATCTCCGATACCGTTGAATCCTAATCTTCACTGGGGTTTTCGCTGAACTTTTCGACATATTCTGAATTCTACTGAAGAAGGTGTCCTATTTAAAATCAAGCAAAATCGCATAGCCACAGTCCATAGTCATCAGTCATCCATCGTCAGAACATGATGTGTGGCAGCAGATTCAGCAGTGGCCCGTAACGCATTTGGACGCAATGCCCAGCCTGGAATGGCTATATTATAGCTACTTCGTTCGTGTATATTTAGTTTACTTTGAATGTAGCTCTTAGTTAATAATCATAACTAGTTATTAAAATTACTCATTATTAATATTACTATTAATAATAATAATAATAATAATAATAATAATAATTAGTAATCTGTTAGGCTTAGTTAAATCCGGTACTCATCTCCAGCAAATTTTGTTATCAACCACATGTTTCCAGACAACGTATGATTTTCCTCTACCGCAAATGAGCGGCTGAAAACAACTTTCTGGAGCGGTGTCTCCGGTTATTCGAAAATATTTTCATTAGGTATTGTCTTTCAAGTTCCATGAAAAGATTAGTGCTGGATATTGATGCAGTTACGGAACGTGTAACGTACTGTACTCATTTTCAGTTTTAGTACAATAAGCAGCGAAAACCAAACCTCGAAATAGTTAACCTATTCCAG
Source organism: Leptopterna dolabrata (assembly GCA_954871275.1). Taxonomy (NCBI): domain Eukaryota; kingdom Metazoa; phylum Arthropoda; class Insecta; order Hemiptera; family Miridae; genus Leptopterna; species Leptopterna dolabrata. Next base: position 41,695,186 of record OX940975.1, read on the forward strand.
CCTAAATGCACATGTAGGTACCTACATAATTGTACATTTTCTCATTCGCATTGCACGTTAGTCGGTCATGATATAGGACGAGCTGTATCAACCTGTTGTTATTACTAACATGCCAAGTCATACATATGAACGCCTCCTCGAGTCCAGTTGTTGGGTTAATAGGTTGACAGTCGGACAGATAGTTACTATATAGGCATGTTTCTAAGCCATTGTCTAGGTATATTGCAAAGTTTTGATAGGTACTGTCGTCACGATAGTTTTGAAATCAAGCAATTACTGGGCTCTGATACTGTGGAAATTAAGTGTAGTTAGTGTTCAGTAGGATTCGTTTTATTGTAGTGTCGTGTTATATGCAGGGTGTCTCGGAAACAGGTGTGCAAACAGGTATGTCGACGGTATATGGACAAATATATATTCCTTCTTTCGAATACGAAGGCTACGTTGCTATGGAATTTTTCATGATATAAAATTTAGTTTAACCCCTTCTTAATATTTTAATTCTTTCTTATTCAGTTAGTGTCCATAATGTTCTTGCGACCGTAAATCATTGCCATTTTTTGTATTTTAACAGCTTTTAACAATTGTTTCGGTTTATTATTTCCGTTGCGAAATTGTGATGGCGGATTGCCTGGGGGTATATTTTCTCGTTACTCCCTCATTTACGATTCTATTACCTTCTACAGAAGTGGTGCTTTCTGCTCTTATTTTACGTTAGGTACCCGTCGACCAGCCCCACTTGAGAAATGGTCTTGTCAGCAACATCCCCCGCTTTTTCCTTTCATTTCTTCGTTTTCCTTCGTTTAAATATTTGAGCGGCACATCACAGTTTTCTATTTTTCGTCCGCTGTTGAAAATTTGGTTTTTCGTGCTGTATTATTTGTTTCTACTTTCACCTTATAATATGGATACTCACGGTTGACTCGTCCATGTTAAAAATGTGAAATCTAAAATTTCGCGAAACGGCCAAATCATGAGGTCCTCGTTGTTTAACTTCGGCATATGTCATCCCAGTAACAGCTGTTTCGCGAGTAAGCCTACTTCTCGTTGTTTTGTTTCCTACTCTTTTGATCTGGATTTCAGATGTACCTATCTTCTTCTTCACACTTGACATCAATAAATCATCCAATTCAGTTATGGAGTTTATTAGACTTCAGGGAGAAGAAGATAGGTACATTTGAAATCCAGATCAAAAGAGTAGGAAACAACAACAACGAGAAGTAGGCTTACTCGCGAAACAGCTGTTATTGGGATGCCATATTCGATGATAGCGTTCAACTTTAACATACCCTAGACTATGCTAACCATAACATGTCAAATGTTGAAGAAGTGTCTATTTTTTCGAACGATTATTCCGAAGTTTAAAGGGTTCAACACGTTTCAGCATCGAAAACGGCTGTACCGTGAATAGCTCTAATGTGCGGTGGCATTAATTTTCATAATCAATCATTGCTGGTTTTTATTATCATAATATAATAATTGAAACGTAGCCTGTCAGGCTGGTGGTTAGCGATGACGCTTCATAATACCATCTGTTTACGATGGGGCAGTTTCAGTGTGGAAGCATGGATTCAACCCGCGGGCCATATTATTTGGGGAGTTGGTATTCAAGCAGTATAAAACTAAGAACTTTTATATATGGCAGACCTCGTGAACTCTTATATTAAACTAGCTGTGTACCCGCGCTTCGCAACGGTAGAACAGACACCCCCTTTAGGACAGGCCCCACTCATAACAGATACCACCTTCCCCAATGCCAACCCTAACTGCCTTTAACCCCCCCCCCCCGTATCCTATGAACCCTCCCTACCTGGTTAGAAACATTCCTCAATGTTCACACAACAAATTCCCAAAGTTGCACTCCAATTGGTCAAGTAGTTTTGAAATTTCTGTAGACCCCCCCCCCCCCCCCTATTATAACCTGTACCCCCCTCCCACTAACATCCTGATTGAAGTACCACTTGAATGTACTCGTCGAGCTGAATCCAGAATCTAATTACAATCGGATTTACGTCCAACCGTTCAAAGTTATTATAAGCATAAACGTCCTCATAGAAGTGATTATAACAAGTTTTTTAGTAGTATTTCATTCATAGCGTTTCAACGGATGGACAGATTCAAATGCGGATTTTTCATAAACCTTCCCAGATAAATTCTGCGTCAAATGGTACCAGCCGCAACTTTCTACGTTCAGCCGTTCTCAATTGATGCCGAGACAAACAAACAAACAGACAAACAAACAAACAGACACTGTTTTATTATATGTATAGATGTATTCATCCTTACTCCTTGTTTTACATTCTTACATTTTTAGATTGCATCCTTGTCCTTGCACAACACGGTACCTTCGTGTAGATCAAGGCAAATAAATTACTGCCCTGAAGTTAGCTGCATATTCAAAATCGAAAACTTTAAACGTTTGCCACGGCTCGTCAGGTCAAAATTTTTGAATTTTGATCATGGGAATGAATTCAGCTACTCAAATGCTAGGAGGTATACCTTTTAGAATTTCGAAATTTTGATCCAAAATTTTAAAATTTTGCCCAACTTTAAACGTTTGCCCTGACCTTATCAATGACATATTTGATGTTCTGATTTCAAATTCTGTTAGTATATATTCTCCTCTCGATGGTATATCTTCCGGATTTTCGAAATTCGACCTTGAAATGGTAATATTCATGCCCTGAAGTTAGCTGCATATTCAAAAAGTTTAAACGTTTGCCACGGCTCGTCAGGTCAAAATTTTTGAATTTTGATCATGGGAATGAATTTAGCTACTCAAATGCTAGGAGGTATACCTTTTAGAATTTCGAAATTTTGATCCAAAATTTTAAAATTTTGCCCAACTTTAAACGTTTGCCCTGACCTTATCGATGACATATTTGATGTTCTGATTTCAAATTCTGTTAGTATATATTCTCCTCTCGATGGTATATCTTCCGGATTTTCGAAATTCGACCTTGAAATGGTAATATTCATGCCCTGAAGTTAGCTGCATATTCAAAAAGTTTAAACGTTTGCCACGGCTCGTCAGGTCAAAATTTTTGAATTTTGATCACGGGAATGTACTTAGCTACTAAAATGCTAGGAGGTATACCGTTTAGAATTTCGAAATTTTGATCCAAAATTTTAAAATTTTGCCCAACTTTAAACGTTTGCCCTGACCTTATCAATGACATATTTGATGTTCTGATTTCAAATTCTGAAAGCTTATACCTTCCTCTAGATGGTATATCTTCCGGATTTTCGAAATTCGACCTAGAAATAGTCAGCTGCAACAACTGAGGCAAACATGATACACGGAAAATGGCTGTATGCTGACTTTAAACGCTTGCCCTGACCTTATCAGTGACATGTTTGATGTTCTGATTTCAAATTCTGAAAGCTTATACCTTTCTCTAGATGGTATATCTTCCGGATTTTTGAAATTTGACCTAGAAATAGTCAGCTGCAACAACTGAGGCAAACATGATACACGGAAAATGGCCGTATGCTGACTTTAAACGCTTGCCCTGACCTTATCAATGACATATTTGATGTTCTGATTTCAAATTCTAAAAGCTTATACCTTCCTCTAGATGGTATATCTTCCGGATTTTCGAAATTCGACCTAGAAATAGTCAGCTGCAACAACTGAGGCAAACATGATACACGGAAAATGGCTGTATGCTGACTTTAAACGCTTGCCCTGACCTTATCAGTGACATATTTGATGTTCTGATTTCAAATTCTGAAAGCTTATACCTTCCTCTAGATGGTATATCTTCCGGATTTTTGAAATTCGACCTAGAAATAGTCAGCTGCAACAACTGAGGCAAACATGATACACGGAAAATGGCCGTATGCTGACTTTAAACGCTTGCCCCAACCTTATCAGTGACATATTTGATGTTCTGATTTCAAGTTCTGAAAGCTTATACCTTTCTCTAGATGGTATATCTTCCGGATTTTTGAAATTTGACCTAGAAATAGTCAGCTGCAATAACTGAAGCAAACATGATACACGGAAAATGGCTGTATGCTGACTTTAAACGCTTGCCCTGACCTTATCAGTGACATATTTGATGTTCTGATTTCAAATTCTGAAAGCTTATACCTTCCTCTAGATGGTATATCTTCCGGATTTTTGAAATTCGACCTAGAAATAGTCAGCTGCAACAACTGAGGCAAACATGATACACGGAAAATGGCCGTATGCTGACTTTAAACGCTTGCCCCAACCTTATCAGTGACATGTTTGATGTTCTGATTTCAAATTCTGAAAGCTTATACCTTTCTCTAGATGGTATATCTTCCAGATTTTTGAAATTCGACCTATAAATAGTCAGCTGCAACAACTGAGGCAAACATGATACACGGAAAATGGCCGTATGCTGACTTTAAACGCTTGCCCTGACCTTATCAATGACATATTTGATGTTCTGATTTCAAATTCTGAAAGCTTATACCTTCCTCTCGATGGTATATCTTCCGGATTTTTGAAATTCGACCTAGAAATAGTCAGCTGCAACAACTGAGGCAAACATGATACACAGAAAATGGCCGTATGCTGACTTTAAACGCTTGCCCCAACCTTATCAGTGACATGTTTGATGTTCTGATTTCAAATTCTGAAAGCTTATACCTTTCTCTAGATGGTATATCTTCCGGATTTTTGAAATTTGACCTAGAAATAGTCAGCTGCAACAACTGAGGCAAACATGATACACGGAAAATGGCCGTATGCTGACTTTAAACGCTTGCCTCAACCTTATCAGTGACATATTTGATGTTCTGATTTCAAGTTCTGAAAGCTTATACCTTTCTCTAGATGGTATATCTTCCGGATTTCTGAAATTTGACCTAGAAATAGTCAGCTGCAACAACTGAGGCAAACGTGATACACGGAAAATGGCCGTATGCTGACTTTAAACGTTTGCCCTGACCTTATCAATGACATATTTGATGTTCTGATTTCAAATTCTGAAAGCTTATACCCTTCTCTAGATGGTATATCTTCCGGATTTTTGAAATTTGACCTAGAAATAGTCAGCTGCAACAACTGAGGCAAACATGATACACGGAAAATGGCCGTATGCTGACTTTAAACGCTTGCCCTGACCTTATCAATGACATATTTGATGTTCTGATTTCAAATTCTGAAAGCTTATACCTTCCTCTAGATGGTCTATCTTCCGGATTTTCAAAATTCGACCTAGAAATAGTCAGCTGCAACAACTGAGGCAAACATGATACACGGAAAATGGCCGTATGCTGACTTTAAACGCTTGCCCCAACCTTATCAGTGACATGTTTGATGTTCTGATTTCAAATTCTGAAAGCTTATACCTTTCTCTAGATGGTATATCTTCCGGATTTTTGAAATTTGACCTAGAAATAGTCAGCTGCAACAACTGAGGCAAACATGATACACGGAAAATGGCCGTATGCTGACTTTAAACGCTTGCCCCAACCTTATCAGTGACATATTTGATGTTCTGATTTCAAATTCTGAAAGCTTATACCTTTTTCTAGATGGTATATCTTCCGGATTTTTGAAATTTGACCTAGAAATAGTCAGCTGCAACAACTGAGGCAAACATGATACACGGAAAATGGCCGTATGCTGACTTTAAACGTTTGCCCTGACCTTATCAATGACATATTTGATGTTCTGATTTCAAATTCTGAAAGCTTATACCTTCCTCTAGATGGTATATCTTCCGGATTTTCGAAATTCGACCTAGAAATAGTCAGCTGCAACAACTGAGGCAAACATGATACACGGAAAATGGCTGTATGCTGACTTTAAACGCTTGCCCTGACCTTATCAGTGACATGTTTGATGTTCTGATTTCAAATTCTGAAAGCTTATACCTTTCTCTAGATGGTATATCTTCCGGATTTTTGAAATTTGACCTAGAAATAGTCAGCTGCAACAACTGAGGCAAACATGATACACGGAAAATGGCCGTATGCTGACTTTAAACGCTTGCCCTGACCTTATCAATGACATATTTGATGTTCTGATTTCAAATTCTGAAAGCTTATACCTTCCTCTAGATGGTATATCTTCTGGATTTTCGAAAGTCGACCTAGAAATAGTCAGCTGCAACAACTGAGGCAAACATGATACACGGAAAATGGCCGTATGCTGACTTTAAACGCTTGCCCCAACCTTATCAGTGACATATTTGATGTTCTGATTTCAAATTCTGAAAGCTTATACCTTTCTCTAGATGGTATATCTTCCGGATTTTTGAAATTTGATCTAGAAATAGTCAGCTGCAACAACTGAGGCAAACATGATACACGGAAAATGGCCGTATGCTGACTTGAAACGCTTGCCCCAACCTTATCAGTGACATATTTGATGTTCTGATTTCAAATTCTGAAAGCTTATACCTTCCTCTAGATGGTATATCTTCCGGATTTTTGAAATTCGACCTAGAAATAGTCAGCTGCAACAACTGAGGCAAACATGATACACGGAAAATGGCCGTATGCTGACTTTAAACGCTTGCCCTGACCTTATCAGTGACATATTTGATGTTCTGATTTCAAATTCTGAAAGCTTATACCTTCCTCTAGATGGTATATCTTCCGGATTTTTGAAATTCGACCTAGAAATAGTCAGCTGCAACAACTGAGGCAAACATGATACACAGAAAACGGCCGTATGCTGACTTTAAACGCTTGCCCTGACCTTATCAGTGACATATTTGATGTTCTGATTTCAAATTCTGAAAGCTTATACCTTTCTCTAGATGGTATATCTTCCAGATTTTTGAAATTCGACCTATAAATAGTCAGCTGCAACAACTGAGGCAAACATGATACACGGAAAATGGCCGTATGCTGACTTTGCAGGTTTGTTGTAACCTTATCAAAGAGGATTCCACGAGCTCATGGATAGTGTGTAGAGGAAGAAGTATGTAAGGAAGTCTCACTCTGTGTTAAATTGTCCGATGGGTGGATACTATACATTTTGCATTGCTACCTTTATGTCACTCTTCGGAGTTAGTGTAGTTCATCAGTGAATCATAGAAGCCGCATGATCGCGCGTCATTCTGGTTCCCGCCAGTATTGAAAACGCTCAAATGGGTACTGCTAGGCCTGTAATTATTCTACCGTTCTACTAGGCTGCTTTCATCTATCCTCTTGGAAACCCTGTAACTACCAAGGAGTGTTGTAAAGATAGCGCCAAAGTCAAACTGTGCACGCCCCGCCCATGTTTTTCCCCTGTTTTTCCATGAGTCAGATAAAAAAGGCAAATGGATTCAAATGGATTCAAAGAAGCATGGGATTGTATGAGGAAGCATGGATGGACGAATATGGAGGGGCATTGATGGTGTGTTGAGGAACTGTTTTATCACAAGTTCGATATAGAAATGAATCTAATTGTTTACAAGCAGGAAACGAACGCTCTTTATTTTTGAACACAAGGCTTTTACATACATGTCAACTAACGACACATATCGTGGGAGAATACACACACTCCCTCAGAGTAATAGTCATCATAGAGGTGTACTTCCGAAGTTCTCTTACGTGCCACTGGCCGCGCCCCTAACAGGAAGAAGGCGAAGGAGTCAGTAAAAGAAGATTATATAGTTTTGCAATCCTTGTGTCATCGTCATGAAGGTGGTGACATGCACATCCCGTACTGTTGTGTGGAAGTAAGATAAGGATAGGAGTTCATGTATTCTTTGAGTATAATGAATTGAACTGTTTCTTGGGATATGGCAGATTGATGTCTTATCAGTAGGATATGAATGGTGGGACCATTGTTGCCGTTGATCGAGTAGTGTTTTGGTCAAGGTGAATCTTGACGAGGTAGGTGCATGAAAAACCCACCTACCTTCCTTTATTACCTACCCACCCACCTTCCAGTATTATTGATAGGGATAAGATAATCATTCTAATAGCTGCTGTTGTGTTGGCACCATTGGCACTTTAAATTGTTCGTCCGAGAGGTTGCTCCATCTCTACTTCTATTACTCTATGATGCTCAACTGTGTTTCGCCTTAAAACGTTTCCGTTTGACTGTTGTCTTTTATAATAAATGTACGTAAACATTCATTTAAACAATCACGCTCATACCGCAGCTTGTTGGCCACGCAGTCCGCAGTGGTTAAATTAAATTGAGAGCTATCCAACGAGTGGTGAACGATTTTTGTACGATGATAACTGGCGAAGATAAAGTTCCGTAGCAACGAATCGGTTGTAAGCGAAAATCATCAGAAATATTTTCGTGACGTTGTTTCCGTTGCATGTCTCCGTTGCATGTCCCACGTTTCATTTTCGAGTTTATGTAGCAAAGTAAAGACATAAAATGTCAAAAAAATTTTTTCTTTTTACGTTTCAAGGTGCATGCGTAGATTCCAAAAACGCTGCTAAGTCCTTGTCACATCGGTTTATTATTCTTGAATGAATACAGATTGGGACTTCAGTGGAGACCCACAAAGCTAATTTGACGGTTTTAAACTCGAATAGGTTACTATTAGGTTACTATTTCTGACAAATTATTCGATCGGTAAAATTGTCTTGACTCGCCTGTTAATATTACCTCCTCTTATTATTATACAAATTTGTGTTGATTACAGCCGTTTTCACAGGTTTTTGACCCATAAATATTGAATGTTGAGAGTTAAAACTTCGTTAGAATCACAACTTTCAGTGAGTTGTCAAAATCAACTTCATATTTTGCTTCCTCACCCTAAAAAACATGGAAAACGATTCCTAACAAGCCGAAGCTCACTTAAATCTCAAAAATATTTATGCACCCGTTTTTCACCCATAACACCCCTGGTTGTTTTCCGATCGGGCTGCCGAGCTTCAGAGCACAACGATTTTTTTTTAGACCGAAATTTAAGGTAGATATAGATGATGCGGCGGACGGACATCGCATTTTGGTTTATTATTCTCCGAATAATACACCTGCGTATTCGGTTCCGATAATTTTATGGAACACCCCCTCAACATTTTTTCTTTTTGTTTCAAGGTGTATAGATTCCAAATAGTTGCTATGTCTGATAAATTATTTTAGATCAGTAAAATTGTCATTGAATTGTCTTGATTCACCTGTTAATATTACCTCCTGTGTTATTATACAAATTTCTGGTAATTACAGCCATTTTCACGGTTTCTGACCCATAAACATTGAATTTTGAGCGTTAAAACTTCGTTAGAACCTCAATCCTTCACTCAGTGGTCAAAATCAACTCCATTATTATTCTCCTTACCCTAAAAACATAGAAAAAAAACCTCACAAGCCCCAATTCACTAAAACCTCAAAAATGCCTAATTGTGCACCATTTTTCATCCATAACAATCCTAGATTTTTCCCGATCGGACTGCCGAGATATGGGACACAGCTAGGACCCAAATGGAGCCTGTGTGTGAAAGAACGATATTTTTAGACCGAAAATTAAGGTAGATATCGATGATACGGCGGGCGGCGGACGGACATTGGATTTTTGGAATCCACCCACAAAAAACTTTACCCACCGTCCCAAAAATTTTTACTAACCGAATACATTGTTCTGTTATTCAATCCAGTACACCGCGCACAACATAGGTACACGTACAACACCACACACGCTCTGCCTGCCTCGGGGGGCCTCTGCAGCTGACTATTTCTAGGTCGAATTTCAAAAATCCGGAAGATATACCATCTAGAGGAAGGAATAAGCTTTCAGAATTTGAAATCAGAACATCAAATATGTCACTGATAAGGTCAGGGCAAGCGTTTAAAGTCAGCATACAGCCATTTTCCGTGTATCATGTTTGCCTCAGTTGTTGCAGCTGACTATTTCTAGGTCGAATTTCGAAAATCCGGAAGATATACCATCTAGAGGAAGGTATAAGCTTTCAGAATTTGAAATCAGAACATCAAATATGTCATTGATAAGGTCAGGGCAAGCGTTTAAAGTCAGCATACGGCCATTTTCCGTGTATCATGTTTGCCTCAGTTGTTGCAGCTGACTATTTCTAGGTCAAATTTCAAAAATCCGGAAGATATACCATCTAGAGAAAGGTATAAGCTTTCAGAATTTGAAATCAGAACATCAAACATGTCACTGATAAGGTCAGGGCAAGCGTTTAAAGTCAGCATACAGCCATTTTCCGTGTATCATGTTTGCCTCAGTTGTTGCAGCTGACTATTTCTAGGTCGAATTTCGAAAATCCGGAAGATATACCATCTAGAGGAAGGTATAAGCTTTCAGAATTTGAAATCAGAACATCAAATATGTCATTGATAAGGTCAGGGCAAACGTTTAAAGTTGGGCAAAATTTTAAAATTTTTGATCAAAATTTCGAAATTCTAAACGGTATACCTCCTAGCATTTTAGTAGCTAAATTCATTCCCGTGATCAAAATTCAAAAATTTTGACCTGACGAGCCGTGGCAAACGTTTAAACTTTTTGAATATGCAGCTAACTTCAGGGCATGAATATTACCATTTCAAGGTCGAATTTCGAAAATCCGGAAGATATACCATCGAGAGGAGAATATATACTAACAGAATTTGAAATCAGAACATCAAATATGTCATTGATAAGGTCAGGGCAAACGTTTAAAGTCAGCATACGGCCATTTTCCGTGTATCATGTTTGCCTCAGTTGTTGCAGCTGACTATTTCTAGGTCGAATTTCGAAAATCCGGAAGATATACCATCTAGAGGAAGGTATAAGCTTTCAGAATTTGAAATCAGAACATCAAACATGTCGCTGATAAGGTTGGGGCAAGCGTTTAAAGTCAGCATACGGCCATTTTCCGTGTATCATGTTTGCCTCAGTTGTTGCAGCTGACTATTTCTAGGTCGAATTTCAAAAATCCGGAAGATATACCATCTAGAGGAAGGTATAAGCTTTCAGAATTTGAAATCAGAACATCAAATATGTCACTGATAAGGTCAGGGCAAGCGTTTAAAGTCAGCATACAGCCATTTTCCGTGTATCATGTTTGCCTCAGTTGTTGCAGCTGACTATTTCTAGGTCGAATTTCGAAAATCCGGAAGATATACCATCTAGAGGAAGGTATAAGCTTTCAGAATTTGAAATCAGAACATCAAATATGTCATTGATAAGGTCAGGGCAAGCGTTTAAAGTCAGCATACGGCCATTTTCCGTGTATCATGTTTGCCTCGGTTGTTGCAGCTGACTATTTCTAGGTCAAATTTCAAAAATCCGGAAGATATACCATCTAGAGAAAGGTATAAGCTTTCAGAATTTGAAATCAGAACATCAAACATGTCACTGATAAGGTCAGGGCAAGCGTTTAAAGTCAGCATACAGCCATTTTCCGTGTATCATGTTTGCCTCAGTTGTTGCAGCTGACTATTTCTAGGTCGAATTTCGAAAATCCGGAAGATATACCATCTAGAGGAAGGTATAAGCTTTCAGAATTTGAAATCAGAACATCAAATATGTCATTGATAAGGTCAGGGCAAGCGTTTAAAGTCAGCATACGGCCATTTTCCGTGTATCATGTTTGCCTCAGTTGTTGCAGCTGACTATTTCTAGGTCAAATTTCAAAAATCCGGAAGATATACCATCTAGAGAAAGGTATAAGCTTTCAGAATTTGAAATCAGAACATCAAATATGTCACTGATAAGGTTGGGGCAAGCGTTTAAAGTTAGCATACGGCCATTTTCCGTGTATCATGTTTGCCTCAGTTGTTGCAGCTGACTATTTCTAGGTCGAATTTCAAAAATCCGGAAGATATACCATCTAGAGGAAGGTATAAGCTTTCAGAATTTGAAATCAGAACATCAAACATGTCACTGATAAGGTTGGGGCAAGCGTTTAAAGTCAGCATACGGCAATTTTCCGTGTATCATGTTTGCCTCAGTTGTTGCAGCTGACTATTTCTAGGTCGAATTTCAAAAATCCGGAAGATATACCATCTAGAGGAAGGTATAAGCTTTCAGAATTTGAAATCAGAACATCAAATATGTCACTGATAAGGTCAGGGCAAGCGTTTAAAGTCAGCATACAGCCATTTTCCGTGTATCATGTTTGCCTCAGTTGTTGCAGCTGACTATTTCTAGGTCGAATTTCGAAAATCCGGAAGATATACCATCTAGAGGAAGGTATAAGCTTTCAGAATTTGAAATCAGAACATCAAATATGTCATTGATAAGGTCAGGGCAAGCGTTTAAAGTCAGCATACGGCCATTTTCCGTGTATCATGTTTGCCTCAGTTGTTGCAGCTGACTATTTCTAGGTCAAATTTCAAAAATCCGGAAGATATACCATCTAGAGAAAGGTATAAGCTTTCAGAATTTGAAATCAGAACATCAAACATGTCACTGATAAGGTCAGGGCAAGCGTTTAAAGTCAGTATACAGCCATTTTCCGTGTATCATGTTTGCCTCAGTTGTTGCAGCTGACTATTTCTAGGTCGAATTTCGAAAATCCGGAAGATATACCATCTAGAGGAAGGTATAAGCTTTCAGAATTTGAAATCAGAACATCAAATATGTCATTGATAAGGTCAGGGCAATTGTTTAAAGTTGGGCAAAATTTAAAAATTTTTGATAAAAATTTCGAAATTCTAAACGGTATACCTCCTAGCATTTTAGTAGCTAAATTCATTCCCGTGATCAAAATTCAAAAATTTTGACCTGACGAGCCGTGGCAAACATTTAAACTTTTTTAATATGCAGCTAACTTCAGGGCATGAATATTACCATTTCAAGGTCGAATTTCGAAAATCCGGAAGATATACCATCGAGAGGAGAATATATACTAACAGAATTTGAAATCAGAACATCAAATATGTCACTGATAAGGTCAGGGCAAGCGTTTAAAGTCAGCATACAGCCATTTTCCGTGTATCATGTTTGCCTCAGTTGTTGCAGCTGACTATTTCTAGGTCGAATTTCGAAAATCCGGAAGATATACCATCTAGAGGAAGGTATAAGCTTTCAGAATTTGAAATCAGAACATCAAATATGTCATTGATAAGGTCAGGGCAAGCGTTTAAAGTCAGCATACGGCCATTTTCCGTGTATCATGTTTGCCTCAGTTGTTGCAGCTGACTATTTCTAGGTCAAATTTCAAAAATCCGGAAGATATACCATCTAGAGAAAGGTATAAGCTTTCAGAATTTGAAATCAGAACATCAAACATGTCACTGATAAGGTCAGGGCAAGCGTTTAAAGTCAGCATACAGCCATTTTCCGTGTATCATGTTTGCCTCAGTTGTTGCAGCTGACTATTTCTAGGTCGAATTTCGAAAATCCGGAAGATATACCATCTAGAGGAAGGTATAAGCTTTCAGAATTTGAAATCAGAACATCAAATATGTCATTGATAAGGTCAGGGCAAACGTTTAAAGTTGGGCAAAATTTTAAAATTTTTGCTCAAAATTTCGAAATTCTAAACGGTATACCTCCTAGCATTTTAGTAGCTAAATTCATTCCCGTGATCAAAATTCAAAAATTTTGACCTGACGAGCCGTGGCAAACGTTTAAACTTTTTTAATATGCAGCTAACTTCAGGGCATGAATATTACCATTTCAAGGTCGAATTTCGAAAATCCGGAAGATATACCATCGAGAGGAGAATATATACTAACAGAATTTGAAATCAGAACATCAAATATGTCATCGATAAGGTCAGGGCAAACGTTTAAAGTTGGGCAAAATTTTAAAATTTTGGACCAAAATTTCGAAATTCTAAAAGGTATACCTCCTAGCATTTGAGTAGCTGAATTCATTCCCATGATCAAAATTCAAAAATTTTGACCTGACGAGCCGTGGCAAACGTTTAAACTTTTTGAATATGCAGCTAACTTCAGGGCATGAATATTACCATTTCAAGGTCGAATTTCGAAAATCCGGAAGATATACCATCGAGAGGAGAATATATACTAACAGAATTTGAAATCAGAACATCAAATATGTCATTGATAAGGTCAGGGCAAACGTTTAAAGTTGGGCAAAATTTTAAAATTTTGGATCAAAATTTCGAAATTCTAAAAGGTATACCTCCTAGCATTTGAGTAGCTGAATTCATTCCCATGATCAAAATTCAAAAATTTTGACCTGACGAGCCGTGGCAAACGTTTAAACTTTTTGAATATGCAGCTAACTTCAGGGCATGAATATTACCATTTCAAGGTCGAATTTCGAAAATCCGGAAGATATACCATCGAGAGGAGAATATATACTAACAGAATTTGAAATCAGAACATCAAATATGTCATTGATAAGGTCAGGGCAAACGTTTAAAGTTGGGCAAAATTTTAAAATTTTGGATCAAAATTTCGAAATTCTAAAAGGTATACCTCCTAGCATTTGAGTAGCTGAATTCATTCCCATGATCAAAATTCAAAAATTTTTACCTGACGAGCCGTGGCAAACGTTTAAAGTTTTCGATTTTGAATATGCAGCTAACTTCAGGGCAGTAATAAATTACCTAATGCTTAATTATTGAACGACTTCGGATTTCAATCGAATTGGTGAATAATGTCAACAATTTTATTGTGGGTGATTAGCTGACTACCAACAAATTTTTGGATGACGTCTGTATTTTCTGACAAACACAGGGGATTGTAATATATTTTTTACCAGTGAAAGTCGTATCCTTCGTCTTATTGGCAAAATACATGATGTTCTGAAAATATCGCCCTAATCATTCTCTTGAAAATGTGAACTCGGAATTTAAGATCGGAAATGCCTTTCCATATCCTTTTCCCAGGATTTACCTCCTAATTTATTCCGTATGACTCTTGTGAACAGTGTTTCCACATCATGACCGCAATCAATTGGGTCCCTCAGTTGGGAGCGAAATTTCCCTTTTTCCCTCCAAACGTGAATAATTTCCCCCGGCGTTTTTCCCTCCGTTAGAAGTGACATTTTTCTCCAAACGAGAATGTGAGGGTTAGTAGTTTGAAAAGCTGAACATTGATGTGCCTAAGCTATAGGAAAAAACGCTGCAGTCCTTCACGTGGGTTCATTATTCTACTGGACATACCTACAGAAATGTTGGCTGTTTATTTATTGTTTCATTCATGCGCAATAATTGAAATAGCTGTTTTTTATAGTTTCCACCAATTTTGGGTCCCAAAAACTCGAATTAGACTCCTATTTTTGACAAATTGTCTTTGATAATAAATTGATAGTGCCATTAAAGTGTCTTGATTCACCTGTTAATACTAGGTACTTCTAGCTTTATTTTCCAGGTTTTTGACTCATAAAAAATGAATTTTGGGAGCTGAAACTTCGCTAGAACCTCAATTTTCCACTCTCAAAATCGACTTCTAAAAAACATGTAAAACGATACCTCACAAGCTCATGTTACTAAAACACCAAAAAACCCTATTTTTACACCCATATTTCACCCATAACACCCTTAAATATATTCCGATCGGGCTGTAAAGTTTTGGGACACAACTAGGACCCAAAAGAAGCCTGTGTGCGAAAGAAAAAGTTGAACTTTTTCTTTCGCACACAGACTTCTTTTGGGTCCTAGTTGTGTCCCAAAACTTTACAGCCCAACTTCAGGAAGGGCGGGCAGGATAGCAGCCAAGGCGGATTCAAAACCAAGGAAAAAATCTTAATTTTTTTCTATACCACCACATTGAAATTATGAGAGGTGGTAGCAATATGTTTCGCAGCTCATCAACCTTAAGAATGCATAGGTAACAGTGCAATTGAAGGAAAATCAATGAGATAATACAGAAGGTATGTTCAAAACTCACTTCTAATGCATACCTAATACGTATTATAAAACTAAGATTCAGTCTTAGTGCCAATCTGTCTAGATTAAATACTTTTCCGACCTCCAACAATAAATAATATAATATCCATGTTCCATAATATAGTGGCGATGGGTTATTGCGCTGGCAAGAATACTTACCTCGATGTGGATTGTAGGCTATGGATTTTGGTTTATTATTCTGTGAATAATACACCTATGTATTCGCTCAGCAAAAAATTTTTATAACACCCTCTCAAACTTTTTTCTTTTCCGTTAAAGGTGCGTAGATTTCAAAAATGCAATGTCCGTCCACCGTACGCCGTATCACGTGTACAAGCTTCATTTTTGGTCTAAAAAAATCGTTCTTTCGCACACATGCTCCATTTGGGCCCTAGTTGTGTCCCGAAACTTTTCAGCCCGATCGGAATATGCCCAGGGGTGTTATGAGTGAAAATGTGTGTAAAAATAGGTACTGTCGTGAGTCCCTCCAGGAATCACTCCTCCAGTAAACTTAAGTTCTCACCAATATTCAACCAAGAAAGTTAGGCTCCGTTAATAAACGATACGAGTGGGGAGACAAGCCACAGGACCCAGGGTACACAACCTGGAGCCCCACCATCAACCCCCAACAGGGGGCTGGAGGGAGAGGACTCACTTTCCTATAAAACCCCGGATCCTGCGACTTTAGATTCATTCGACACTTCCTCTAACCAGCTCTCTCTTCTCTCCTCCTACCTTGCTCTCTCTCTCTCTCTCCTCTAAAAGATTCCAGATGTCGGTGGTGATTCGCTCATAACCGCCTGGACACCTCCTCTCCAAAAGATCCTAGATGTCGGTGGTGATCCGCTCATAACCGCCTAGGCAAACCTCCTCTATCTCCTCTCAAAAGATTCCAGATGCCGGTGGTGATTCGCTCATAACCGCCTGGACACCTCCTCTCTCAAAAGATCCTAGATGTCGGTGGTGATTCGCTCATAACCGCCTAGGCAAATTCACCCAAAACCTCTTCCAAAAAGATCCCAGACGTCGGTGGTGATTCGCTCATAACCGCCTGGGCAATTTCCCTCACACCACGGTGATGCCAATTTTAAATTCATCACAGGTACTTTTTGCGGTTTAGCAACATGTTGGTAACATGAGCTTCTGAGGTATCTTATTCCATGTTTTTGGGGACGAGAAGACCGAATATGAAGTCGATTTTGACCAAAGAGTGGAAAATTGAGTTCTACCAAATGTTCAGCTCCCAAAATTTATTTTTTATGAGTGAAAAACCTGGGAAATCGTCTGAAATCACAATCAATTTGTATAATAACACTGGAGGTAGTATCAACACGTGGATCAAGACGATTAAATGGCGCTACCAATGACCAAAGGTAGTTTAAGAAAAAAAAAAAATAATAATAAAAAAAAGGATAGGTACCTACCTAATTTGTGTTTTAGGGGCCAAAATTAATGGACACCATCAGAAATAGCTATTTCGATTATTTTACATGAAAGAAACAATAAATGAACAGCCAACATTTCTGTAGGTATGTCCAATAGAATAATAAACCCATGTGACAAGGACTTTGCAGCGTTTTTTTTTTCGGGTTAATATTATTGAACTGCCTTGGAAGAAGGGAGAATTTCCCTTTTACCATGTTGAACAGCAGTAAGTACCTATCTATGATTAGATATTAAGAAGATTGTTTTCGACTTCTAGGTAAATTAGCAACTTGTCCATAAAAATGGCCCGATTTCCCTCATTTTCCCCCTCAAAATGGCTTCTCCCTTTTTTCCCTCCAAGGGGTGATTTTCCCTCGAAAAGGGAAAAGCGCTCTATTCTTAAACCCTATTAACTTCATTCTTATTCGAGGAGATTCCTAGCTAAGCGGTTCGGATTCCTTGCTTATTATGTACACTGATCTTATTTTCGTTCGATTTTCCCACCAACTTAGCTGACATAACCATATTCAGAAGGCCTTCTGCTGTTTAACTGAACTTGTGAGTCAGCATTTCGACAATAGCAGTTCAAAACCTTACACTCAGTGACCCAGTTGGAACACTCGGTTGTTTTACTCCAACTTGAATATGGATCGGAACTTACGCGTTATGAATATTTGTAAGCCCAACAGCTGTATCCGATAGATTTACTTTGGTCCTTATCATGGCTCACGTCTTTGTGGGAGGTTCTGACAGTTGCCCAGCTGGCACAAATAGGTCGGTGCGACGTCGGGAAATGGGGCTCAACGTCGAGTGATGACGTCCTGGCGACCTCTCCGCGACCAAATCACGACTAAGTTGGGGAATGATTTTATGGTTGTACCGACTTAACCGCCCGACCTCAGGTCAGAATAGAGTCGCAAGCTACTAATTTACAAATCTGTAGTAGTATTATACTACAAAATTCTGTAGTAAAACCTATATCGGGAGGTTAACTTCTGCCTCATTACGACTTGTGCATATTTCTGTCATTAGAACCCCTTTTGGTTTATTATTCTGTGAATAATACACCTATGTAATCGCTCAGCAAAAAATTTTTATAACCCCCCCTCAAACTTTTTTCTTTTCCATTTCAAGGTGCGTAGATTCAAAAAATGCAATGTCCGTCCGCCGTACGCCGTCCGCCGTATCACGTGTACAGGCTTCATTTTCGGTCTAAAAAAGTCGTTCTTTTGCACACATGCTCCATTTGGGCCCTAGTTGTGTCCCGAAACTTTTCAGCCCGATCGGAATATTCCCAGGTGTGTTGTGAGTGAAAATGTGTGTAAAAATAGGTACTTTTCGCGTTTTAGCAACATGTTGGTAACATGAGCTTTTGAGGTATCGTTTTCCATGTTTTTGGGGACGAGAAGATCGAATATGAGGTCGATTTTGGCCAAGGAGTGGAAAATTGAGGTTGTACCAGATGTTCAGCTCCCAAAATTGATTTTGTATGAGTCAAAAACCGGCGAAATCGTCTGAAATCACCATCAGTTTGTAGAATAACACTAGAAAAAGTGTCAACACGTGGATCAAGACGATTAAATGGCACTACCAATGATCAAAGTTAATTTGAAAAAAAAAAAAAAAGATCGTACCTACCTAATTTGTGTTTTGGGGGCCAAAATTGGTGGAAACCATCAGAAATAGTTATTTCAATTATTTCACATGAAACAAACAATAAATGTACAGCCAACATTTCTGTAGAATAATAAACCCCATGTGACAAGGACTTTGCAGCGTTTTTGGTATTGATACATGTAGGAAGCCTTTGCCATTCATAGTCTTCATCAAAATCGAATCCACTCCGTGCGAAAGCGCTAAGGTGGTGGATAGGATAATTATGGTAGGTACCGATAAGTATCATTGAGAGATCCTGTGGATCAACCCCCCGAAGTCATAAAATCGATGCGGAGAAAATGTCTACGTAAAATCTTAGATTCTACCTCTCGAAAACAAGTGCCTTCCATTCTGAGATGTTTAAAATTTATTTTTCAACTTGGCAACTAAAATGAAAAACGGTATGACGACTTATTTCGATGGTTTTATCTTTGAAATGTTGGATTTCTTTGTAAGCCATTTTAAAATGGCGACCTACAGATGCAAAAAACTGCAGGATAAATATAGAATATTCTATCCCCACGTAAACTAACAAACTGTAGACCGGTTTTGGTTGTTAAACCATCATCAGTACATAATAGAATGAAACTACTGGAACTTGAACTCCTATTTCATAAATTAGGCTCTTCTGTAAATGAAATAAATTTCCAAAATCATTCACCTTTAATCGATTTATTTCTGTAAGCTTGGTTAGTATCACGTCATGGCGTTTGTTTCCTTTTCCTTTTGTCCTACCTCCTTTCCGATCAGAATGTACCACCTTTAACTAGTGTTGTATTCCAGCCAATCAGGCTCCACCTCCCTTTCACTTCCTTGGCCTCAACATCCAGTGAGATTGCACTTCAATTCACTCGAGTTGTATAAATAGGAGCTCAAGTTCCAGTAGTTTCATTCTATTGTGTACTGATGATGGTTTAACAACCGAAACCGGTCTACAATTTGTTAGTTTACGTGGAAATAGACTATTCTATTTTTATCCTGTAGTTTTTTGTTATGGATTTCCACTACTCCGTCGCAAGTGATTTAAGTTATGACCTACAGATGTATGTAACCAATTTGTAAACGTGCCGACACACGTGCCGAAATCACACCTTCCTTACTAAGCTCTGTAGTGTAACTCTGTAGTACCACCGTCGTGGCGACTTACAACAGTTGCATTACAGATATCTGACGTCATTATGACCTCGCCGTTCCGTACTACAGATATCCGACTTCTTGACGACCTCATCAATCCTTACTACAGATATCCGACGTCGTGGTGACCTCAGCATTCTGTACTACAGCATATCCGACGTCGTTGTGACCTCGCAATTCCGTACTACAGATATCTGACTTGATAGCTGCCTACAGCAGTTGTAGAACGGCAGTCTGACAGCGGTACGACGTGAGGATGACGTCCTTGGTAGACACACAGATTTCTGACGTCGGATGTACTACAGGTTAGGTCTAAGTCGTAAAATATGACCAGTCCGACCAATCGAGCTAGTTGGGTGGGTTGATGACATTAGTTCTATTGTACAGGTACCTACCAGCAGGCCCTTTCTTCTCTGTCTACGCCAGCTTCCTGTTATATTACTGCCCTATACTTTTTCGGTTTTGGTTTATTATGGTTTATTATTCTGTGAATAATACACCTATGTATTCGCTCAGCAAACAATTTTTATAACACCCCCTCAAAATTTTTTCTTTTCCGTTTCAAGGTGCGTAGATTCCAAAAACGCTGCAAAGTCCTTGTCACATGGGTTTATTATTCTATTGGAGTTCTAGAGATTTTTGTTGGCTGTTAAATATATTGTTTCTTTCATGTGGGATGATTGAAATAGCTATTTCTGATGATTTCCACCAATTTTGGCCCCCAAAACATGAAATAGGTACGCTTTTTTTTTTCTTTTTTTTTTTAAGATCATCTTTGATCATTGGTAGTGGCATTTAATGGTCTTGATTCACCTGTTTACACTTTTTCCAATGTTATTGTACACATTGATGGTGATTTCAGACAGTTTTCCAGGTTTTTGACTCATAAAAAACCAATTTTGGGAGCTGAACCTTTGGTAAAACCTCAATTTCCGCGTCTTTGGTCAAAATCGACTTCATATTCGGTCTTCTCGTCCTCAAAACATGGAAAAAGATACCTCAAAAGCTCATGTTACTAACATGTTGTTAAAACGCAAAAAGTGCCTATTTTTGCTTCCGAGTCTGCGAAGCAGCGGAAGCCTTGTGTTCACTTTCGTGAGCCAAAAAATTTTTGTCTTCAGAAATCAAAATTTCCACTTGCATTTTGCGTTTCAAAGCCTACTGAACAAATTTGGTTCCGTGTCTGTCGGTCTGTGAGTCTGTGATTCTGTGAGTCTGTGAGTCTGTGAATCTGTGAATCTGTGAGTCTGTGAGTCTGTCCGCATTTCCTTGTTACAGCCATAACTTCCACGATTTTGAATTGATTCAGCTCAAATTTTGAGGGATGGTGCGGATAAGGCCCCTTGAGGTCCCATACAAATTTCAACATGATTGATCCAGCGGTACGCCCTGCGCATGCGCTAACGTTAAATTCAACAAACACGCATAACTTTCACAATTTTGATTCAATTTCGCTCAAATTTTCAAGGGTTGTTTGGACAAGGCCTAGTGAGTTCCAGTATGAATTTCAGCATGATCGGACCCTCGGTGCGCTCTGCGCATGCGCTGGCGTGAAATATATTCAATTTCCTTGTTACAGCCGTAGTAACCAAAGATTTCACCCAATTTCAATGTAATTCTCAGGGATTAAGCGGGTAGGGCCCTTTGAGGTCCCATATAAATTTCAACATGATAGAGCCAGCGGTTCGCCCTGCGCATGCGCTCTGTCTGTCTGTCTGTCCTTCTATGCACGGCCAAACGGCTCGACGGATATCGACCAAATTTGGCACGAATATCCAGTAGGCTCCCAAGTTGTGCAACGTCGCATTTTCAATTCCCTGACCATAGCGGAACTATGGTCGACCATGGTCAACTCCTGAATGGCTCGACGGATATCGACCAAATTTGGCACGAATATCCAGTAGGCTCCCAAGTTGTGCAACGTCGCATTTTCAATTCCCTGACCATAGCGGAACTATGGTCGACCATGGTCAACTCCTGAATGGCTTGATGGATATCGACCAAATTTGGCACGAATATCCAGTAGGCTCCCAAGTTGTGCAACGTCGCATTTTCAATTCCCTGACCATAGCGGAACTACGACCATGGTCAACTCCTGAATGGCTCGACGGATATCGACCAAATTTGGCACGAATATCCAGTAGGCTCCCAAGTTGTGCAACGTCGCATTTTCAATTCCCTGACCATAGCGGAACTATGGTCGACCATGGTCAACTCCTGAATGGCCTGATGGATATCGACCAAATTTGGCACGAATATCCAGTGGGCTCCCAAGTTGTGCAACGTCGCATTTTTAATTCCCTGACCATAGCGGAACTATGGTCGACCATGGTCAACTCCTGAATGGCTTGATGGATATCGACCAAATTTGGCACAAATATCCAGTAGGCTCCCAAGTTGTGCAACGTCGCATTTTTAATTCCCTGACCATAGCGGAACTATGGTCGACCATGGTCAACTTCGTTAATTGAAATGGTAACCCCTATTTTTTATCGCGTATTCGTAATCTACGTGAAATTCTATCTACGATCGACCCTTCGGACTACCCCCGCGGTCGACCTTAGCGCATCCATGGGCCCCTCCATGGTCGAATCCCGAATTGCTCAACGGATATCGACCAAATTTGGCACCAATATCCGGTAGCCTCCCAAGTTGAACGTAGGCGCATTTTTAATTCCCTGACCATAGCGGAAATATGGTCGACCATGGTCAACTCCTGAATGGCTTGACGGATTTTGATAAAATTGGGCACAAATACCCGGTAGGGTATGGGATTTTTCCGTCGTTTGTTGGTTCCACGATACTGCGTACAGCGAATCTCGGATAGCGAGCGAAGCGAGCGGTCAGGCTAGTTATGTATAATGGACGTAATGTATTATGGAAGTCATGTTATGTATAATATGTATATTTCATGTAATGTTATGAAATGTTATGTTATGTAATGTAATGTTATGTAATATGTATATTTAACGTTATGTAATGTTATGTAATGTAATGTAATGTAATGTAATGTTATGTTATTTTGCTTCCGAGTCTGTTCTATTTTATAATGGGTCACTCTGATTGTGACGAGGAAGCTCCTGTGCCATCACCTTGGCAGTGTATTTTTATACACATTTTCACTCATAACACCGCTGGCTATATTCCGATCGGGCTGAAAAGTTTCGGGACACAACTAGGGCCCAAATGGAGCATGTGTGCGAAAGAACGACTTTTTTAGACCGAAAATGAAGCCTGTACACGTGATACGGCGTACGGCGTACGGCTGTAAGTTCGGTTGTAAGTGAAAATCATTGTTAAAATACGCGCTACTTTTGTCTCACTATTTGGTCTCACTTTTTCCTGTCGCTTTTCGGCGGGGGGTCCCATCGCAAAAACCTGAAGGGTCAGGTTAAAAGGAGCGTACCTAATTCGTGTTTTGGGAGCCAAAATTGGTGGAAACCACCATAAATAGCTATTTAAATTATTTTATATGAAAGAAACAATAAATAAACAGCCAACGTTTCAGTAGGTATGTCCAATAGAATAATAAACCCATGTGACAAGGACTGCAGCGTTTTTTATTCTGTGAATAATCGCTCAGCAAATAATAAATTTTTATAACACCCCCTCAAAGTTTTTTCTTTTACGTTTCAAGGTGCGTAGATTCCAAAACGCTGCAAAGTTCTTGTCAAATGGGTTTATTATTCTATCAGACATTTTATTGTTTCTTTCATTTGAAAGGTTTCCCTGATGGTTTCCACCATTTTTAGCCCCCAAAAACACGAATTACGCTTCTTTCTTTTTCAAATTATCTTTGATCATTGATAGTGCCATTTAATTGTCATTATTCACTTCTGACACTTTTTCTAGAGTTTTAAAAACTTATGGTGATTTCAGACAATTTCCCAGATTGTTGACTCATAAAAAATTAATTTTGGGAGCTGAACCTTCGTTACAATTGCAATTCTACACTCTTTGGTTAAAATCGACTTCATATTCGGTCTTCTCACCCTAAAAAACATGGAAAAGGATACCTCCAGACAGATTTGGGCCCTAGTTATGTCCCGAAACTTTGCAGCCCGATCGGAAGATACCCAAGGGTGTTGCGCATGAAAAATGAGGGTAACAATGTTTTTGTTTTTTTTGGTGTTTTAATAACATGAGCTTGTGAGGTATCGTTTTTCATGTTTTTTAGGACGAGGAGCCCGAATATGAAGTCGATTTTGACCAATGAGTGAAAAGTAGAGGTTCTAACAAAGTTTCAGCCTTAAATTTACGTTAAACTTTGGCCTAAAATCGTGGTTCTTCCGCACACAGTTTGGGAACACATTTGCGTCCTAGTTGTGCTCCGAAGCTCGGCGGCCCGGTTGGAATACACCCAGTGGCGTTAAGCGTGAAAACTGGGGGAAAAAAGGGGTTTTCGAGGTTTTTTGAGGTTTTAGAGGACATGAGCTTGTGAGTTCCTTGTTTTTTAGGACGTGGAGACCGAATATGGAGTCCATTTTGATCAAAGAGTGAAGAGTTGAGGAGGTAACGAAGTTTCAGCTCCCAAAGTTAATTTTTTATTAGTCAAAAACCTGGGAAATTGTCTGAAATCACAATAACCGGTATAATAACACTAGAACTGGTATTAATAGGTGAATCAAGACAACTAAATGGCACTGTCAGTGATCAAAGATCATTTTTGTCGAAAATGGAAGCCCAATTCGTGTTTTTATTTTTGTTGGTGGAAGGGGGGGGGGGGGGTGCAAAATATGGCGAAACTATCAAAAACAGCTATTTTAGTTATTGTACATGATAGAAACAATAAACGAACAACGAACATTTCTGGAGGTTAAACCCATGTTTTGGTTCATTATTCTGTGAATAATACACCTATGTATTTGCTCAGCAAAAAATTTGTATAACATCCCCCACAAAATTTTTCCTTTTGCGTTTCATGGTGCGTAGATTCCAAAACTGCAGTGTCCGTCCGCCGTGCGTAAAAAATTCGTTATTTCGCACAATGGCTCCATTTGGGCCCTAGTTGTGTCCCGAAATTTTGCAGCCCGATCAAATATACCCAGGAGTGTTATGGGTGAAAAATAGGTGTAAAAATAGTGGTTTTGGTGTTCTAGAAAAATGAGCTTTTGAGGTATCTTTTTCCATGTTTTTTAGGGCGAGAAGACGGTTTTGATGATGATTTGAGGATGAAGTCGATTTTGACCAAAGAGTAAAGAATTGAGGTTCTACCAAAGGTTCAGCTGCTAAAATTGATTTTTTATGAGTCAAAAACCTGGGAAATCGTCTGAAATCACCATCAATTTGTATGATAACACTAGAAAAAGTACAGTGGATGAATGAAGACAATTAAATGGCACTATCAATGATCAAAGATAATTTGAAAAAAAAGCGTTGCCGTAGGGGGCGTCTAGCCGCCAGTGGTTGTGTTCATGACGGTACGTTTATTGTCGAATGAAATCTGGGGGACACCCTAGACCCCCGGATTATAACAGTTTAGATCAAGGATCAAAGCAAGGAAACATGGAACATGTTTTTCGAATAGGTACATGATAACAGAGGATATGGAGATATGTAGAAAAACGTCTGCCAATTCGAGTAGGCAGTATAGCTTCCTCACTTGAATCACATGAACGTACCTATTGACTAGTTGGGTAGGTTCGTTATGATACGGGACCATCTGCGATCCAACCCGCGTGCATCCTTAAAATTTCATCTCTCTACGACTATTTTTCGCGTAGTTAGAAGCGTTATAAGGAAACGGTCAACATTTCATGTTAGCGCATGCGGAGAGGGAAATTACAGTAAGATTCCAATGAAGTTCATAATGGAACCATCAAAGTATTATACTGATCGACCCTCCAAATGTGCACTTATTTCAACGATAATTAAGGTAGTTATGGGCACTCCAAGTGTTTCACGTTTGCGCATGCGCAGACTAAACGATTTTCATGATTTTGAAACGGGACCATCTGCGATCCAACCCGCGTATACCCCCAGAATTTCAGCTCTGCGACTATTTATCGCGTAGTTAGATGGGTTACAAGGAAATGGTCAACATTTCATGTTTGCGCATGCGTAGATCAAAGTTACGATTCAAATGAAATTATTTTGGAACTACCAATGTGTCGTGAGCCCCTCCGGGAACTACTCCTAGCAGATTTAAGTTCTCACAAATATTTCATAAGCTAACTTTAGTTCTTACCAAATAAACCATACGAGTGGGGAACAAGCCGCAGGAGTCAAGAGCACAACCTGGGTCCCCACCATCCCCTACCAAATAGGGGATGGAGGGAGACGACTCCCAGTAACGTAAATACTCACCTCCTTCGACTTTTCATTCATTCGACGCTTCCTCTAGCCGCCGGCTATTCTCTCCTCTCCTACCCTGCTCTCTATCCAATCTCAAAAGATCCTAGATGACGGTGGTGGTCAGCCCATAACCGCCTAGGCAAAAAATTCCAGATGACGGTGGTGATTCGCTCATAACCGCCTGGACACAATCCAAAAAGATCCTAGATGTCGGTGGTGATTCGCTCATAACCGCCTAGGCAGACCTCTCCAAAAAGATCTCAGATGTCGGTGGTGATTCGCTCATAACCGCCTGGGCATTCCCTCACACCACCGTGATGAAAATACGCCAAGTTTAAATTCATCACAGTGGTGAACCCGACGTTCACACAACCTTCTTCTTTTCCCTTCTCATCTCGACGTCGCCGCTTCACGCCCCATAACCTTCTAAATTCACATTTTAAATTCGAGCTCCTCACTATAACGTTTGAACGTCCAACCTTCCACACGGAGATTTCACCTCTCTCACATCTCCGCTCAGCTCACGCCATTTTTCGTATTTTTGCGAATTTCATATTTCAAATTTCAAATTTTAAAATTCAGATTTCAAAGTTCAATTTTACCCAATTTTGCGAAATTGAAATTTCAACTCCTCCCTACATGATGGACTCAGTCTCACAATCACCTCCCCTTCTCACGCCCCCCTCCACCCTGCAACACCCCACCTTCACTGCCCCCTCTGCAACCCCACTCACCCTTTCACCCTTTTGCCAATAAGTCGGCGGCTGGAGGAAATCGTAGAATCATCCACCAGCCTACCCCACCACCGCCCCTTCCCCCAACGTCATGGGAGGCCTTAAGCAGGGTTCACATCCATCCGGAGCAGTCTGGAAATACGGATAGGGGAAGCTAGTGAAAAGCAGTTGAAGGGATGGAGGGGAATCGCGGAAGTTGGGAAGGCGTTAATAACCATCCGGAATTTTGGCTGACAACTCGTTTCCCGCGCTTCCTCCCACAGCTGTTTCGGTTGCCGACGCCATTCTGTATGCGCAGTAGTGAACTGCGCAGATGCGGAGCGGAAAATATCTGAAAAATCAGATGCGTACAGTTCGCTTCAAAAGTGCTTCTCCGGAAAGAATATTCCCCCCTCCCCAGCTGATGTCCAACCAATCAGCTGCTCGTACGCACTTTCCGGATAGCTTTCCGGATGGATGTGAACCCTGCTTTACGCCCAACCCCTTTTTTCCGCTCGCCAGTATTGCAAGCGTATTCTTACCCCCCCCATATTCTTACCGCTCGCCCATACCGCAAGCGTTGTTCTTACCCCCCCTCAAGGAGGGCCGCCCCTTTCCCCTTCCTACACAGAGGTGCTCCTACTCAGCCCTCCAACCCCTCAACGCAGCTGCGTCCACGGCGAACGCCGCCGCCCCCACCCCCTCATCGCACCTGCGACCATGGCGAACGCCGCCGCCACCAACCCCTCACGCTCCAACCCCTCAACGCACCTGCGTCCACGGCGAACACCGCCGCACACACCTCAACCCTCTCGACCCCCACCCCCTTGGCGTCTCTGCGACCCAGGCGACCACCGCCGTACCAACCCCCTCGACCCCCACCCCTCAAACCCTCCACTCACTCGGGGGCCCTCTCTTCCCGCCCCACCGTGCTGGGGGCTGACCGCTTCGCCCCCTTCACCAACCCCCCTTTGGAAGGCTTCCACCCCTCGCCTACGAGCCAGGGTTAAATTGCAACGGCCCACGCCTCACCCCTCACCCCTCACCACTCACCCCTCACCCCCCCCCCCCACTCACCCCCCCCCCCACCACTCACTGGGGAGACCCAGCACCTGTACATATCACACCTGTAAATATCTTTAAAACACACCTGTAAATATCGAGCTTCCTTATATGTCAATGTAAATATTCTCTAGCTCTAAGTCACTTCTCTTTGTACATAACCTCTCCTCATTCACCTGTATATTCCCTAGCTCTAAGCCACATGCTGTTTTTATCTGTATACTAGCCATAAGTTACTCCTCTTTGTACATACTCTCCTCATGCAACTATATATCCTAGCTCTAAGTCACTCCTCTTTGTGCATACTCTCCTCATGCAACTGTATATACTAGCTCTAAGTACCCACTTTTGTACATACTACTACTTCACGCCAATCTTCGCCACCTTTCTACCTAGTATTAAGCAAACCACCATCTCAACTGCTGTCAATCACCGCCTTCAGCCTACATTGTTTGCCTCAGCCCTCAGCTTTGTAAACTTGGGCCCTCAGCCACATCCGAATGTTCACTTGCTCACTTTCCACCGCCATCAGCACTCCTCCTGTCTGCCATAGCCCTCAGCCTTCTGTAACCTTGCGCCTTCAGCACCATCCTGTTTGCCATTATAGCCCTCTCCACTTGTAATCCTGTGCCCTCAGCTCTTGGAAATTTTTTGCTCGAACTGGGGGGACCCATGTCATGAACCCCTCTGGGAACTACTCCTAGCAGATTTAAGTTCTCACAAATATTTCATAAGCCAACTTTAGTTCTTACCAAATAAACCATACGAGTGGGGAACAAGCCGCAGGAGTCAGAGCACAACCTGGGTCCCCACCATCCCCTACCAAATAGGGGATGGAGGGAGACGACTCCCAGTAACGTAAATACTCACCTCCTTCGACTTTTCATTCATTCGACGCTTCCTCTAGCCGCTGGCTATTCTCTCCTCTCCTACCCTGCTCTCTATCCAATCTCAAAAGATCCTAGATGACGGTGGTGGTCAGCCCATAACCGCCTAGGCAAATTCTCCCAAAAAGATTCCAGATGTCGGTGGTGACTCGCTCATAACCGCCTAGGCAAAACCTCATCCAAAAAGATCTCAGATGTCGGTGGTGACTCGCTCATAACCGCCTCTTTTTGGAGAGGTCTGCCTAGGCGGTTATGAGAGAATCACCACCGACATCTAGGATCTTTTTGGATTGTGTCCAGGCGGTTGTGAGCGAATCACCACCGTCATCTGGAATCTTTTGAGAGAATTTGCCTAGGCGGTTATGGGCTGACCACCACCGTCATCTAGGATCTTTTCAGATTGGATAGAGAGCAGGGTAGGAGAGGAGAGAATAGCCAGCGGCTAGAGGAAGCGTCGAATGAATAAAAAGTCGAAGGAGGTGAGTATTTACGATACTGGGAGTCGTCTCCCTCCATCCCCTATTTGGTAGGGGATGGTGGGGACCCAGGTTGTGCTCTGACTCCTGCGGCTTGTTCCCCACTCTTATGGTTTATTTGGTAAGAACTAAAGTTGGCTTATGAAATATTTGTGAGAACTTAAATCTGCTAGGAGTAGTTCCCGGAGGGGCTCACGACACAATGTATTATTCCTGACCGACCCTCCAAGTTTGAACTCTTTCAACGATATTTAGGGTACTTATGGGTGTTCCAATCATTTCACGTTTGTGCATGCGCAGACGAAAGTTACGGTACTTTTTCAATGATTTTGGTGCGGGACCATCTGTGAGTCAACCCGCACCTACCCTCAAAATTTCAGCCCACTTCGACCTTTATTTCGGGTAGTTATGGGTGTTGCAAGGAATTACCACAGACAGACATGGAACCAAAAATGTTCCTCGATGTCTGAAACGCAGAATGATTGTGGAAATTTTCATTTTGGAGGACTTGAACTTTTTTTTACTCAACCACGAATCCAAGGCTTCCCTGCCTTTGGTAGTGAGGAAGCAAAAAAACTTCTTGGGATTTCCAAACCTTCAACCAGCGACCTAACGCAATGTAACTAATCCACGTCATCAGCTGCTTTCGGCGTTTTTCGGGTAGGTAGAACCCCCTCTGCAGTTTTCGGCAGAGTGGGGTCTGGCCGTGGTCTCATTGGCGAAGGTGTGGTAGGAGCGGTGGTGACTTGGTTGGTAGGAGTGGGGTAGAGGGAGAACTGTGCGGGCGACAGGGAGGGGGCCGAGTGTTTACGCGGACATGGACGGGATGCTCTCCAGCCCGATTTACTCCTGTAAAAACATGTTCCATGTTAAAAAAGCGTAATTCGTGTTTTTAGGGGTCAAACTTGGTGGAAACTATCAGAAATAGCTATTTTAATTATTTCACATGAAAGAAACAATAAATGAACAGCCAACGTTTCTGTAGGTATGTTCAATAGAATACCCATGTGACAAGGACTTTACAGCGTTGTTTTAGCGCTAGAGTTTGCGATGGCGATCTTGGGGCACGGGCATTATACCTATTTATTGGCTTCAATCCTCAGTAAACATTTATTTGCATTGATGGCTGAAACTACCTGTTGGGTCAGTCGCAGGTCGTAACCTGTTATGGTTGAGTTAGGTAAAGAAAAAGACCGTATCGCCACTTGGACGTGAAAAAATAGAATCTCTGAAACTCCGGTGTCTTGGGGTCGGAATGTTGCACCTCTAGTCTAGATGAAATGATTCCACAGTGTAGTAAATAGATTATTATATTGTGAACCCCTGTAGCAAGACCCAATGAAGGTTATGGAACTCGTCGGTAGAAATAGGTATTCATTCAGTTGAACGAGAGCGATACGTGGATGTGATAGAGGATGGAATGAATGTACCGCAAAAAAAGACTCACATGACGGTGTGAGAGGCAATAACACTAATGGGAGGGAGAATAAGGGTTTTCCAGGGAGGCCTTTCTCAGACCTTCTCATTGCTCGCAAAGGGCGAAATGGTCATTGGCCACTGGGAATGGTCAGGCGATTCATCATATTACCACAAAGATGAAATATCGCTGTAGACATCGATGTCGATGGCATCATCTCATATTGCTTTATTTCTCCAAGTTTTCCCACCCCCACCGCCCCTTGCCACCACTATCTGACGTTTTTATTATTTATCTGTTGGCATATTCCTTTGCAAATTGTTATCGAAAACCATCTACCATGATGTATAGGTATTTTGAACATGTAGATCAGTGTTTAGTTTTACATTAAATTGGGTCGTGTTTCCTCCCTTGTGTGGAGCCTAGTTTGTTACGAGTAGAACTAGTGTGACTAGGAAAACTTCACAATAAGGATTATGGTAGTGTGGCCTCAAAAAAGGATTCTGGGCGCTCCAGAATATCCGATTATATATTTTCAGCTTGGCCTCCAATAATTTGGCCCTAAAGCGTGCTTGAAACTCGCGTGCGGTCATCTGGTATTGCCTACCCTTCCTATTCCTAGTGAGTGAGAGACTTGGAGACGTACAAGGAGTGTAATGACGTCTGGCAGCAATTTACAACCCCATTTTCATCATTCTTTAAAAACCCAACGTATTGCTCCATTTTGGAGAGATCGTCGTGAGATCTATCGTTTAAAATACAGAAAAATCACCTCTTTGGTGAGCTTGAAGAATTAGGTCGCCTTGAAGGCTCGAAGCGCAGGGCCCTGTAGTTTTGTAAAAAGTATACTACTATACCGAAACTAAATGAAAAGTATCCAGTCTATGTAGGTCTAACTATGTTAGTATGTGGTAGGTTTTCCATAATTTACGATGGATAGCGACCATATACTTAATCAGAGTAAATAACCAGCCTTGGAAAAAGAACCTTCCAGCAACCTTGTAGGTCGGTATACTTCACTATCCATTTATCTTATTTTGTTTTTGAAGGAAGCAGTGTGGTAACGACTCACTAAACGCAACAAGCCATATTTGTCATAAAATGTCTGGAGTGGGGTTTTTCAATCATGGAAACAAGATTTATTGCCTTATTTACATGTTTTGGTGAATCTTCGGTCAATACCCCCCTCCCTCCCCGGAACAGCGCCGACTTTTTACACCTGCACCACCACAAGCAGCTACCAGTTAAACTCTCCATTGACTCGCGTATAGAGAGAATTTAATACGTGAATATCGACCTGTTTGAGATCAGCCTTCCTTCATTCCACAGGAGTGTGATTCAAGTCCTACATAAATAATTGTTTATAGAGTTGAAATAATCTTATCATTTTTCGTTTTGCTCAAAATTTCTGTTTTCATTTTCATTTATATACCAATTAAATATTTAATCTTTAATTCTCATTTTCATTTTCATTTACATGAATTAAATATTTAATATTTAGTTGGTAGTCAGCTTGTTCATTTGTTTTCATGAGTAGGTACTGTTCTCTTCTCCTTTTTTGTTGTTGTTGTAAACAGAGCACTAGCCCGTGACATACATAATAAATAAATAAATGAATGAATGAATAAAAAAGGCGTCCCTGTCTATATTATCCAGCCGTCCTTCCCCTTCGAGCTACGGTGTCATCACCAACAAAAGTTCCGACAAAAAATATTCAAATTTATCCGGTGACAACCGCAGGTAATTTGGACTATTATTTTTCTGGTTCAATCAACCTTCGGCCAAGCACCCGCATATTTCACAGGACGTGGACGAAGCCTCAAACTGTTGAAACGGCGCGGCGTTCATTCGTCCAGCCCTTGGCTTCGCAAATCAAGTTTCCACTAGTGACCAGTCGGATCGGCGTCCTACAGAACCGTGTTCGGTGCTGTGAGGTCGTTGACCTGTTCCACTGGAACATACCACGTGTCTTCACGTTCTACAGCCGGTCCCCACTACAGGGATGAATCAAAGTCATATATAGCTCAACCTGACGTCGACATTTTCGTTTATTATTTTGGTTTATTGTTAATGAACCTTTGGAATCGAGCATGCAATTTTTTTTTACCCTCCCTCAAAATTTGATAATTTCCGTTTCAAGGTACCTACGTAAAATCAGAAAATCGAATTTAAAAAAATATCTGTCCTTCGCCGTACTCAATTTTTTCCTTAGTTACCGTGAACCAAAACTAATGAAATTTGGTTTGTAGGTCCCATTTGGGGTCTAGTTGGTCCTCAAACCTAGTCGTAACTGTCACTCACCTCTAAGGGGTGAACAGTTCGATTTGAAATTTCTAGATCGACGTAGCTCGAAAACTCATTGAAGTGTATGGTTTTTTAAAATATATTTCAAGTTTCATTGATTTCATCTCGAACTTTACAAGTTTTTGAGACCACCCGGAGCATTGTAGGTACATAATATGTAGGGAAGCGAAGGGCACGATGAAACACTTTTTTGTTTTTATTTTTCCTGACTTGAATATCAAATCTATTCTAGTGTAAATGGCATAGAAATACTTTCTAACATATCGGGAGTATATTGCGTTAGTCTCCATTTAGTTGTTTATCACGCAGTCATCACCAACAACAACAAAAATTTATTGCTGTCGGAATTGTGCCCCGTATGTGGGGTGCCTTGAAATGACTCATGGAGGACAGTGAAACAAAGAAACAAAAACACAAACAGTGTTGGATGAGTACAAATCAGCTGCATTTTTTTCAGAAAGCTATTTATTTTGAAATACCTAATAAAATACAGGACCAGGACCAGTTTTGACCAAATGAAAAGCTTCCTTCATATCCTCAGCGAAAAAATGCCTCTTCCAGGTTTCCTCACTCGGTTTCGCTCCATGCTTGAAGGAATGAAACGCAAAATGAAGAAATTCCTGTTAGGATTATGATTATTTATAGCGATGAGACACAGTGAAGCATCAGACTGGGCATCTTGAAACGTTTCAGTGAGCCCCATCTTCTATGTTTCAATCTGCCCCAGTCGCCGTCTTTGCATACCTATATATAATTTTTATTCCCAGTTTGATTGTAAACAGTAGAACAAAATGGAAACCATGCATTATGCGCAAGAAACTGATTCAAAACAACAATAGTATGCAATGAAAATCTTTTTTACTTACGTCGTACATGACGAAAAAGGTTGCTTCAATGATTTACGCCATTAGGAAAAAAACACACTCTGTATTATGGCTGCCCAAAGAAGACCGGCATCGAGACAGAAATACATTAGGTGAAGCACAGGGTACTGTAGTACAGTGTCGTGTCAACTCCTCGAATTAAATACCTAACATATTTGAATCAGAGCTGTTGTTTCACTGTGCCTTAGAATTTGGACGTAATCACCTAAATTTTCTTGATCTTTCCATTTCGTTGAATAATGGAAAACATGAGTTTTCCATATATAGGAAAGATACTTATAGCGATATTACCATTCATGGTAGGTACTTCAAATCATCCAGTAGTCCACAAACATGCTGCTTTCCGTAGTATGATTAACAGAGCTCTATCTATACCAATGAGTGAACAGAATTTAGCTAAAGAAAAGTTAACTATTTAAAAGTATAGCGGCGAGTAATGTTTATGGGGGAGATCTCATTGATACAATATGGAATAGGGTTCTTAGAAAAAAGAGTAGGGAAGGAATTTCAAATCTAGTTAGGGAAGCTACGACTGAGGAAAAGATTTGGATCAGTATACCGTATTACGGAAAAATTTCGGATAAAATAGGTAAAATATTAACTTCTAAAGGGTTCAAAGTTGGTTATAAAACTAAAAATAATCTCAGATCTTCATTGCACCAGTATTAGCAGGAAAGTAGCAGAGGTGATAATGATACCCAAACCAGGTAAACCAACATATGAAAAAAAGTCCTACCGACCCATCTCCCTTTTACCAATTATCTCCAAGCTCTTTGAGAAACTCCTCTTAAAGAGATTAAAACCTATAATCGAGGAGAGAAATTTAATCCCTGATCACCAATTCGGATTCAGAGAGCAGCATTCAACAATCGATCAGGTACACCGGATCACCAGCGTGATAGAGAAATGCTTTGAAGAGAAGGCAATCTGCTCAGCAGTATTCCTTGACATCTCTCAAGCATTTGACAAAGTCTGGCATAAGGGGCTTCAAGCAAAGCTACACAGGGATCTCCCTACCCAGTATTATAGGATTTTGGTGTCCTATCTAACAGAAAGGCATTTCAGGGTAAAACACGAAGATGAATACTCCCAATTACGTCTAATAAAAGCAGTACCTCAAGGTAGCGTCCTTGGGCCAGTACTCTATCTACTATACACAAGACACAGCAATCCTGGCAGTAGGTTCTACAGTCGAGGAAGCCTCGGGAAACTACAGGAATCCGTGAATAGCATCCATCAATGGACCAAAAAATGGAGAATAAAACTCAACGAAGCTAAGTCAACGCACATTAACTTTACATACAGGAAAGTGAGCCCTATACCAATTGAAATAAACTCCCAGATTGTTCCATATGCAAATACAGCTAAGTACCTCGGAATGACTCTGGACGCGAAGCTCCGTTGGAAGGAGCACGTGAAGAAGAAGAATGAAGAAATAAACCTAAAATTCAAGAAGGCTCATCGGAAGAAAATCCCAACTGCCTACACATAACAAAATGCTACTGTACGAGCAAGTGATCAAACCGATTTGGGCTTACGGCTGCCAGTTATGGGGCTGCACCAAGAGAACTAACTTGAATATTATCCAAACAACACAAAACAAGATCCTCAGGAGCATAGTGAATGCCCCCTGGTATATCCGAACGGATGACCTCCATCGCGACCTTAAAATTAAGATGGTGAGCGAAGTTGGAAAAAGTCGAGCAACGGATCATGAGAACCGTCTCCACAAGCACAGGAATGTCGAAGTACTGAACCTCCTGGACAACAGCGGCGATTTACGAAGACTGAAAAGGACCAAACCTCTGGACCTAGTTACATCTCACTGAAGTGATGTGATGAGTGGTAGTAGGTAGTGATCTATGAACCACAATACGTTAAATAAATTAACAGAGTGAAGTTAATAGATGTGTACACACAGTTGTAACAATAAAGATGATATTAAAAAAAAAAAAAGATCTTCATTAAGTTCAGTTAAAGATAAAATTAATGTTCAAGATAAAAGTGGTGTTTATAAATTGAAGTGTTCTTGTGGACTTGACTATTGTGGTCAAGTTTAGAGAAAGAATAAAGGAACATGAAAAAGATTTCAGGGATAATTGAAGACAGATCATTGAATTTCTTCATTTTTGCCCAAAAGGGAGCATGTTGGATGTACTTGAAAAATTCGAAATTATTTAGAGTGATAGGTTGGGTAAATCTTTGAATAATTTAGTTCCTTTAAGTTTTTCTCCATTATTGCGTTCATTTCTGTAACAGCTTGGTTCCACCACCCCCCCCCCCACCCTCCAAACCCCATGTTCCTTTCACTTTTTGGCATTCTCTTCCTGGGCCAATCAGAATCGACCCCCCTTCCTTCGTTCCCATCACCATTCTCCTGCACAACCAATCAGAATCGACCCCCCTTACTTTGTTCCCTTCACCATTCTTCTTCACAACCAATCCCAATCGACCACATTTCACTTTTTGACTACCTATTTATAAGGTCACCTCTCCAATGTGCCTTCAGATATTGTGTGTTACTGACGATGGTTTGATCACCGAAACCGGAACACACCGGGTTAACAGTGTTTTTTGCGTTTTTCGTGTATTAGTGGAAATATACTATTTTTTCAATAACTCGGTTTTTCTTTTATTACACAACGTTTCATTATTACTTGACCACGAAGGTAGGTATTAACCACAGAAAACAGTGATCTACGCAGAAGGGGCATCTATTTCACTCCACATCAACAATTTTCCTTCAGAACTTCAATATTTGCGTTTCTTTTTGCCGTTTTAGTTACTGCTTGTCATCGACAGAATTATTTTAGCAACATTTAACTCGTGATTTAGGCAGTTACCTTGTAACAAGTACGGGGTTAGGTACTAACGTACGGAGGATCTGCGATCTACGTAATATGTATAGAATAGTAGGTACATAATTATTATAATATTATATAGACAGGTTATCTATACAGAGAGCTGTGATCTGTAACAGAAGGGTATTCTGTACAAAATAATAAACCTTTGCGCAGCGATTTGCAGCGTTTTTTAAGTTGTACGTGCCAAAATTCTGAATTTTAACCCCAATATTGGGTTTAGCGCTCTTGAAACTTCGGCTCATTACTCAGTTTAGTGTGTTCTGCGACGCAGTTACACACCAGGGGCGAATGGAAATGTTGCGTATGAAGAATCGATCCCTGCTTACAGATATGCAAGATTCTCGTTTCTTTTTGGACTGGGTCATTTGCTATTGGTTGTTCACGAAAGATCCTCGTTTTTTATTATCAGGCCACCAAATTCTCATGATACACCTGTTTACAAAGACAGATATTTGAATTGTGTACGTGAAAGTATTTTGATAGTTAGGTCGGGTTCTCTATTCATATCGTGATCGACTCGAGTGAAGGGTAAATTGATATGAAATCAGGGGCCCTTTTTATTGACATTTTCATGTCTTTGCCCTGGCACATAGCACAAAAAACTGTCACGAAATTGCGTAACGAAATTGTGTTACAGTGCCTTTATAATGATTTCCGCTTACAACGACCCCGTTGTTAGGTTTGTTCATTTTCTACACTTTTTAACCCACAAAAATCGTTCACCACTCGTTGGAAAGCTCCCGATTTAACGAACATTTTCATGTTCTCCATAACATATTGACTATACGAATAGCGGAGCTATGGGCATAACTGTTCTCATATTTTGTTTACAAACTAATGATCGTGAGTGTAGAAGATAATTAATCCGGAATCGTCTATTTTATTGAAATTAGGTACCTACCTCTTAATATTAATAATGTCAAAAGCAATAGGTAAAGACATGAAAATGTCCCAATGCGTTGCAGACTCGTATGCAAGCGTTTTTTACCCAAAATATCACTTTAGGTCTAAAAAATTCGTTCTTTCGCACGCATGCTCCATTTGGGCCCTAGTTGTGTCTGGAACCTTTGCAGTTTTTCGTGTATTATAGGAAACAGTTTCATTTTTATTGCAGTTTTGGATTCTACATACCTTGAAACGTAAACCATCAAATTTTGAGGGGGTTTGACACGTTATCTTCTTCTTTATTTATTTTATTTATTTATTTATACGGGCAAGCCCAATTACATTTTGCATATTTATGTCATTCTAGCACCCCTTCTCTTGATACTAACCCATAGTGCAAGGCCTTCGTTATATCAACGTCAACCCCTATTTAATGGATGTTTTATTGAGTCATATTTCTCAGAAGCTTCATTACCCGATGAAACGAAACTGTGTGATTACTCCAACCATAGCCGACTTCATAGTTTCATTCGTTTGACTGCCCCGCTCATTAATGCAAATAGCCGTGTTTTCATGCAAATTTCGCTTTGTACAGGAACAGTATCGCGTTCAAAATCATTCGCCAGTTTTTTTTGCCGTAGCCTCTTTTGAATGAAAACGTGAGAGATCCCTCTGTATAATAAAACCATTATGGCGTATATGTGATGGGCTTTTTTTCATCTCATTCCTTCATTACAGGCCATTCTCGCGTGTTGATGCGCTCCTAATGTATGTCATTTAGATGAATGAAGGTGTTTATTTTCTCGGTCGGAAATGCCTGTTTTTCACATTAATCATCATACAGAATCGCATTTGCTCAATTCGAAACACGGCCGAATACCAAATGAGATATACCTTGTCTATTATATGAAAAATTTCAAATTTCGCCATAATTTTTGTGTTGGCCAACAAAAAGATGGATTCAAAGAAAATTAGAAACAAAAAGTCCGTAAAATTTGAGTTCTGATTGTAAGTATATCGGTTTAAATGGCTAAACTCACCAAAAGTTGTATAGAATGGTTAATCGAAACAAAAACTAGTTGAATCACATGAACTTATAGAATAGTTCGTAGGTTCATTTTGATACGGGACCATCTACGATCCAGCCCCGCTTTACCCTCAAAATTTGAGGTCTCTACAACTCTTTCGAGTAGTTAGAAGCGTTGCTAGGAAATGGTCAACGTTTCATGTTCGCGCTTACGCAGACGAAAGTTCCATAATGATTCCAGTGAAATTCATTTTGAAATATCAAAGTATTATTCCTGATCGGCCCCCCAAGTTTGAACTCATTTCAACGAAATTTAGGGTAGTTATGGGCGTTTCAAGTATGTCACGTTTGCGCATGCGCAGACGAAAGTTCCTGTACTTTTTCAATGATTTTGGTATGGGACCATCTGTGACCGAACCCGCACCTACCCTCCAAATTTCAGCCCATTTCGGGTAGTTATGGGCGTTACAAGGAATTACCACAGAGAGACAGACACGGAACCAAAAATGTTCCTCGATGTCTGAAACGCAAAATGGTAGTGGACATTTTCATTTTGGAGGACACTACCGTTTTGCGTTTAACCATGCTGGAACATTTTTGGTTCTGTTTCTGTCTGTCCGTCCGTCCGTCTGCGCATGCACAAACGTGAAATAATTGAAACGCCCATAACTACCTTAAATATCGTTGAAATGAGTTCAGATTTGGAGGGTCGATCAGGAACAATACTTCGATAGTTCCACATGAATTTCACTGGAATCGTACTGTAGCTTTCGTCTGCGCATCCGCGAACATGAAATGTTGACCTTTTTCTTGTAACGCTTCTAACTACGCGAAAAATAGTCGTAGAGAGCTAAAATTTTGAGTTACCCGCGGGTTGGATCGCAGATGTTCCCATTTCAAAATTATGGAAATCGTTCCGTCTGCGCATGCGCAAACGTGAAATAATTGAAACGCCCATAACTATAGATATCGTTGAAATGAGTTCAGATTCGGAGGGTCGATAAGGAATAATACTTTGATAGTTCCACATGAGTTTCACTGGAATCGTACTGTAACTTTCGTCTGCGCATGCGCGAACATGAAATGTTGACAGTTTCCTTGTAACGCTTCTAACTACGCGAAAAATAGTCGTAGAGAGCTGACATTTTGAGGGTACACGCGTATCAAAACGAACCTACCCAACTATTCTATATGTTCATGTGATTCAATTGAGGAAGCTATACTGCCTACTCGAATTTGGAGACTTTTTCTTCTTTTTTTTTTAATACTGAATCACGGATTCAAGGCTCCCCTACCTTCGGTAATGAGGGAGCAAAAATTTCGCCAAAACATAATGTAGATCAGAAGTGGGTCGGCCGAATTAAGAGTTGTTATAGATCTTGCTTACAATTTGTGTGGATAATATTGCTTATAGGTATTCGATATTATAAATGGCTGAAAATCACCTAAAATTTCCTATTAAATCAGTGAAGTTGGTGTTTATGGGCATGGCTGGAACTTAGTATGTTTCGATACACTATTCCATGCCAGTTAGGTTTTTAGGTGAATACAATTTAGGTGATAATTGCCATTATTACCTACCGATTCTCGTTTATTATTTTCAGTAACGAACCTTCATAATGGAGCATAGAAACAAAATTGTAACCCCTCAAAATTTGATGGTTTCCATCAAATTTTGGTACGTAAAATCCAAAAGGTACGTAGAACCCAAAGATGGAGTTGAAAAAAAAAAAATGCTGTCACTTCGCTTAGTTCTTAGTTACCATGAACCGAAATTAATGAAATTAGATTGTAGGGATTTTTTTAAACCACCCGGAGGGATGGTATGAGCATTGTGCTTGTACGCCCAGCTTACGTTCGGTCACAGTAAGGCTCTGAAGTTTGCCCCAATAAGCTTCGTCAGCATGAGTGTGATTGAAACGGGAAACATCCTGCCCAGAAGTCATTGCTAGGGAACACCTGATCATCATCATGCATGGCTGTGTGACATTGAGTTAGTTGTTCCGTGATATTATTTCATTTGAATAATGACGGTAATTTTGGATTTTGCCTACTTTGTAA
The DNA here is from genome assembly GCA_954871275.1 of Leptopterna dolabrata. Classification (NCBI taxonomy): domain Eukaryota; kingdom Metazoa; phylum Arthropoda; class Insecta; order Hemiptera; family Miridae; genus Leptopterna; species Leptopterna dolabrata. Next base: position 41,735,962 of record OX940975.1, read on the forward strand.
CTTGACCAAGCGTTATGCTTCATGAATAACGACAAATAATTAATGATAGAATTCTTGAATCCATCGCATAGGCGTAAGTGAAACTGTAATTGCCCGGCCGGACGGCTCCAGTACTCGATGTAGGGGTTTTATGTGGTGGTGGGGGGGGGGGGGGGGGAGCTCGTGGGTGGGTATTGACCAATGAAAACAGTGATCTGCGCAGAAGAGGCATCTATACAGATAAATAATAAACCGTTGTTTAATAATTTGCAGCGTTACTTTTTTGTGGTTCTAACATCTGAAACATGTTGGGAAAATTGAGATTCGGCACCAGGACATGAAGAAAATCTCTGGAAAATGCGATAAACTGCTGACTGGCTTATTGTTTAGTTGTTTTTCTGCTTTCCTGCTGGCTGATCTCTCCCTTCCGCTTTTATCCTTCTCTTCTGTGATCACTACCAACGAATAGACAAGTTTCGTCAACAGGAAAGCGTGTTTTCTTTAGTTCCAACCCGCCAGAAGGCCCTCTTGAAGTAGATCTTCCTGTGTCCTCGGCTTGCTTTTATTATCCATCACATAGCTGCAGTTGAAAAGTAGGCATTAGGTATTGACTGCAGGAAACTGTGGTCTACGCAAAACTTTTTGCGGATTTTCAGAGAAAATGTAGTTATTTGGCTTGTTCCAAAAGTTTAGAGATGCTCCCTGTGAACCGGAAACCCCTCCAAAATCCCTTTCATGAATCGGAGATCTGAAGTATAGATTTTCACTTTTTCGTGTGTGCGTGTGTGTGTGTGTGTGTGTGTGTGTGTGTGTGTGTGTGTGTGTGTGTGTGTGTGTGTGTGTGTGTGTGTGTGTGTGTGTGTGTGTGTGTGTGTGTGTGTGTGTGTGTGTGCGTGCGTGCTAGCGTGTCTGTCTGTGCCTGTGTGTATGTATATATTTAGTACTGTCTGTTGAAAACGCGCCTAAGCTAAACGTCCAGGGAACTCGCTCTGCCTCATTTTGTTCTTTATTTTTGTTTGTATATGTATGTATGTATATATAGTTATTCAGGTTTTGTTGAGGATTGGTAAATAAAGAGTCAAGCTCCCTACGTTTCGCAGCGAGTGCCCAGTCAGGCCGTAATGAGTGCTCTGGCAGATGACCAGTAATTTAAATTCTCAAATTCCCAAGCTATTTCTTTGAATATCGCTCGTTAAGCCATGCTGCATGACTGGAATTCTCTCCCCCTCCCCCCCAGTTTATGTGTGAAAATTCTGAATTTTCAACCCCAGTTGGGTTTAGAGTTGTTGGAACCCCGGGGGGATTTCTACTCATTACTCAAGTTGACAAGAAGTGGGGACATTGAAAAAGTTTCACTTCATAATGCCTCCTACCACCATCTTCAAAGCGAGGTTAGTGACATAACACTTCCGGCGGGAAGATTGAGTCTCATTATCAGTTTATTTTAGTCTGTTCGGTCGATCGGGTTTTCTCACTGGATAGCTTTTCTTCACGATTCGACTTGGGCGAATATGCCTGGATAGCTCGTCGCCGTGGATCTTTTGGTTTTTTGAGTGTAACGTCATTATCTCGATTGGGGGAACGGACGTGATACGCAGGGCCCCTGGGGTTCATTAAAAGTTGCTAATTAACATGGCTGACGCATTGGCAGGTGGTGGGGCCCACCTGTGGGTGCGGGCCTCCATCCCCCTCGCTAGTCGCAGAAACATTTTCGCCTTTTACTATCGATAATGAAATGTTTACCATTGATACACCTATTACAAATCCCATATTTGTTGGTTTTATCCCTCATTAGCTCTTGCGACCAAGTTGATGCTCCTCTCCAATAGGTATGTAATATTATGTTCTGTCCCATGTCGGATGACAGGTACTCAATAATTTGTCGCGTGATTCTCCACTAAAGTTGTGCTATACCTCAAGTATAGCTGTAATCAAAGATATTGATTTTTGGAAAAAGAGAAATATTAGACGAGAATCTCATTTTTGTTAATGATATTTCCATTTATTCAACATCACTGTTGTTGGTTATGCATGCCTGGAGGATTTGTGACCTTTCGTTCATGTCAGTTTTTGTTTATTATTTACAACTTTTTAAATTACTTGCAAGATGAAACTTTGACTTCAGGTTTAAAAAGATAGTCAACTGAAACAGCTTGATTATTTCGTGTTTATTTTCTTAAATTGGACACAAACTTGCCAACTCCTTGACGTGGATACCTATAAAAAAAACTAATAGGAATTAAATGCGACCAGGAGCCTAACGTAGGATGTTGGGTGTGGTCCAACCTGTGCGTATCAAGAATTACCAGTGCCGAACTGGTTGCTGAGTTTAACATAGTAACCACTCTAGGGGCTAGACGGTCAGCCAAATTCCCAGGTAAACATGTACATTTGTTTCGAACACCTCTACCGCGTCAAATCTTACTATAGTGTAGTGATAATCCAGTGAATAGAGGGGGGTTACCTTACAAATGGTCCGGTAGTTCTAAATTTTTGATATGTTGTCTAGGATGGTTAGCAAGTGTTTAAAATGCACAATTCTCCGCGCTCGCCGCCATATTGAAAAAATCGGCACTTTCTTCAGATTTTCGCTTATATCTTCGTTTGGGTGCATGTTAGCTACAAAAGAGTTCCACTCAGTGTTGTAGAGGATTAAATTTTCTATAATTTACGTTTTAAATTTTGTTTCTAAGACTGATAGTTACGGAGATATACTCTTAAAAAAAAAAATAGCATTTTCCGGAAATTTGTCAAACTTCTAATTTCGGAAGCTGTAATTCAGTTATGGCCTATTCTAGGAAAACAGGTATCAAAATAAAATTTACAGGGAATTTGATTAGGTACAAAATGCATGTAAATTTTTTTTAAACAACCCTACCGTGTGGGGGGGGGGGGGGGTAAATAAAAGTTAAAACAACGGTATATTGGGTTTTTTTGTGGCTCCTGTGACTCCGCATTGTATCCAAATAAAATACTAATTATTTTCCAGTTTTGGCTTGAATTTGGAGTTTACCAATCTTACTTGAGTTTCTTAAATGTTACAGCGCAATGCTCATGAGGCATGTACTATTTCACTTGAATACCTAATGGTGAGAGGGGATGTTCAATTTCAAATAAAAACAACACAGCAGATACATTTTTTAAGATTCATTTATTTAAACAAAGTAAGAACAAAAGGCAGTAATAATCATACAAAAATCGGTTGTAATTGAACTAAGAACAGAAAATAATATAAATTTACATGCACTTTGCTCGTTTCGTGGGGGTGAGTTAATGAATTCGGGGGTCTTCATCTTCGTCAAATAGTGAGGTTACAAGATCGGCGTCATCTTCGTCGTCGACGATGACTTCATTCTTGTTCTTACATTCTTGACCACCACAGAATTTGCAAAGGGCGGAACAATTTAGACCCGCCTTTCTACAGCCACATGCCCCCATACAGCCAGTTGTGCATCTGCGTGAGATGGTCTTGAGCAGGTTTGGGGGAGCAGCGTCTCTACTCATCCTGATGGGCTCCATTCTTCCAGCTTTTCTACACCAGCCCCACTCGACAGGGTCTTTGACAATCCCCATCCACTCCATGACCTGGTGGTATGTCCTCAGGAAGTGGAATTTTTAAAACAAGAGTGATTAAAATAAAAAACGCTGCAAAGTCCTTGTCACATGGGTTTATTATTCTACTGGACATACCTACAGAAATTTGGGCTGTTCATTTATTGTTTCTTTCATGCGCAATAATTGAAATAGCTCTTTTTGGTTTATTATCCTGTAAATAATACACCTATGTATTCGCTCAGCTAACAATTTTTATAACACTCCCTCAAAATTTTTTCTTTTACGTTTCAAGATGCGTAGGTTAAAAAATGCAATGTCCGTCCGCCTTATCACGCATAACTACTTCATTTTCGGTCTAAAAAATTCGTTCTTTCGCACACATGCTCCATTTGGGCTCTATAACACCCCTGGGTATAATCCGATCGGGCTGCAAAGTTTCGGGACACAACTAGGGTCCAAATGGAGCCTGTGTGCGAAAGAACGAATTTTTTAGCCCGACAATGAAGCCGGTATGCGTGATACGGCGGGCGGTCATTGCATTTTTGGAATCTACGCACCTTGAAACGGAAAAGAAAAAAAATTGAGGGGGTTTTATGAAATTTTTTGCTGAGCGGAATACATAGGTGTATTATTCGCAGAATAATAAACCAAAATGCGACAAAAAATGACGTATCTGGTTTATTGGCATCTGATTTGGCTGGGCCCAAGGAGGCGGAGCGAAGCTTCCTGTTTTCAATGCTGCCAAAAACCCAACATTAGAAATGGTAAACATCGTGGCAACCTTCAAAAACCTTTGCCGTGTCCTTTCCTCGATTTTATTTTGAGGATATGTTTTTTAAAATTATTTACAGTTCGCATTTTCATTCATCCATCCATTGCGGTTCTGTACATCGTTGCACTAGCGCTCTAAGCGGGATTTGAGTTGAAGTACTCGGCAATTTACCTGATACGTCATATCTAGCGGGAACTCTAAAATTCAAATTTCACACCCGTTTTCTGCCGAGACTTTCCCGCCTAAACGAGTGTGAAATTTGAATTTCAGAGTTCCCGCTAGAAATGACGTATCATGTAAATTGCAGAGTACTTCAACTCAAATCCCGCTTAGAGCGCTAGTGCAACGATGTACAGAACCGCAATGGATGGATGAATGAAACTGCGAACTGTAAATAATTTTAAAAAACATATCCTCAAAATCACCGAGACTTTCCCGCGTAAACACCTCATTATGTAATCGATAAATATTAATTTCCGTTATTGGACAGAATTTGGCCAAAAAACAGGAGAATTTTTAACCCACAAAATTGCCCATTCATTTCTCCCCGTTTTGCCCATTCACTCGTTTCAACCCGACAGACGGATACCTATAGATCGTCCATTATCGTACTGCACTTTAGCCGTTGATTAGGAGAATTAACAGTTAGAATTGCATCATCTTGAAATGTGAATATTGTTGCATACCGTAAATTCAATTCGCCAATAAAATGTTTATTTAGTTTATCATTGTTTTCTTCTTCATATAATTATAATCTATATTTCTCCCTTCTTTTTGTGGAATTCAAATAGTCGTCTGAACTTGTTATGAATTTTGTGTTCATTAATGTTGCCTGCTTTTGGTTTATTATTCTGGGAATAATACACCTATGTATTCGCTCAGCAAAGAAAATTTTGTAACATACCCTCAAAATTTTTTCTTTTACGTTTCAAGGTGCGTAGACTAGATTCAGAAAATGCAATGTCCGTCCGCCGTATCATGCATGCCGGCTTCATTTTCGGTCCAGAACATTCGTTCTTTCGCACACATGCTCCATTTGGGCCCTAATTGTGTCCCGAAACTTTGCAGCCAGATCGGAATATACCCAGGGGTGTTATGTGTGGAAATGGGTATAAAAATAGGTATTTTATGTGTTTTAGTAACATGAGCTTTTGAGGTATCGTTTTCCATGTTTTTGGGACGAGAAGACCGAATATGAAGTCGATTTTGACCGAAGATCGGAAAATTGAGTTTCTAACGAAGTTTCAGCCTTAAATTTACGTTAAATTTCGGTCTAAAATCGCCTTTCTTCCGCACATTTTTTCAAACCTGTTGCCATCACAAAGATTTTTATAACGATATTAACTTATAGCGATAATACATGGTCATAATAACCTGGTGGTTGTAATATGTAATGGAGGGATGTGTCACTCGCAGTATACGGATACTGATATGGGCGGTCAAGGAGTTTGGGCAATACTATAGCAACTATGCTGTTGGTACCTACATTGTATTCCATCATTGCTTCCAAGGTCTTCTTCCCTATGGACTATTCTTATATACCTTCCAGTCGGGTACAATAACATTACTGCCACATACAAATTTACTTGAATAACTCATGTTATTTTTTGTTTTGTTTCAGGTATGTTTATTCTACGCGCTAAGAATACTTTGTTACTTCCTATCTTAAAAGGTACGTACCATGTTGTTCTAATGTCTTCATGTTTACAATGTCTTCTATTCGGCTACCTTTTAATGGAAAACTTTACTTTTCTCTATGCAACCCAGAAAAGGTGCTTTACCTATTCGAACTCGAATCTCCGACAAAATGTTTCAAATCATAGGCAGTTCCAATTGTTACTGATGTCGCAGTATTATCAGCATAGTTCTACCGTTTCGACGGAGTTCTCATTAACCCGACTCAGTATCCCACGCTCTCTGATTATTGAGGATAACTTCGTAGCAACTACTGTGATCGTAAATTGAATTCAGTCAGCGTGTTTTCTAGCGGTGCATCATACTTCACCACGCTAAGGTGGAATGCGTAAGTATTTGGTAGAATGGGTGATATGTGATATTATAACACACAATATCACATCTCAATATCGCCTTAGATGCTTAGAGAATGCCTTCGAGCAATTGAGGTTTTTCCTCAGAAATCTATAGTATCCTCGCACAATGTTTTTGTGCGGAACCAATGACTTTAGTGTTGTACGGTGTTCGCCATAAAAATCGCCTTGGAAATATAAAACAGCTAACCATCTCTTTCGCAATCAACACCTTGATCGAATCAGTGATGAGTTTTTTCTATCAAGCTTGATAGGTATTACTAGATATTTTTGTTATTAGTTCCATACGTCAGTGCTGTATGACGAAGGTCGCCAGTTATGTGGAGATGAGGAACCAGCCGCGTAACATTAACATACAATGTTCCATTTCCTGTGCTGCTGCGGCGGTTAGAGTTGCGTTGGTGCTGTTTTCGCGAAATGTTGTTATCTCTGAGCGGTTTCATCATCATGTGTGATGAATGTGCGGTTGTATGGGGCTTCAAAGCAGGAAGCCCTAAAATATTCCGATTTTTTTTCAAACCGCCGCTAAGATCCTAATCAGCAGAAGTTAAAACTAATTCATCAGCTCAGAAGGAATGTCAATTTTTTGCTGCACAAAATAGCTTCTCTTTGAATTGAAACCTACGTGTTTAATTTCATTCTTCAAATAAGTATTTTGTTTCCTGATTCATTTCCGGAGAGGGGTTTTTCAGCCTCATAGTATATTTATAAAGTGAACTACGAATGAATGCATACATTTTGTAATATTTCCGGTGTATATACTTTTCTTATACCTATCAACCTCAGTATTAGTATTTTTAATGTCTTAATACTATAAAATTAAATCTTAACACTATAAAAATCTAACATATTCATTCACCTCAGTTTTTGTAATTACTGTGAAGTGCTGTGCGACGAGTGACTAAAATAAACTCGATCACGTAACGCTTGGTTTATCATCGACTCAGTAGCCATAGGATGAATTCGCCATCCTTTAGGGTCAGGTAATTGAAGTGTTGCCTTGTGGTGAATTCATGAAGGAAATTTATTTACAAATCCAAATTAATCTGGTCACAGTCTAGTCCTGTCGGCAGGTCGTGAAATAGTGGTGTTGCCTCTAAAAAATCGAAAGTTAATGACATTTTATTATGTTGTATATAAATGGTCGATAGTGACAATCCCAAGGTGTCGACCTCCAGGACCTTGTGGTAACTTGATGAGGGCGAAAGACCGCTGAATTATCGAGTTTTCTTTGGTCTTTCCTATATAACTTCTTTCCCTTCTCCGTAACTTCTTCTGCGTTCTGTGACAAAAATTACTCCTTCCTTTTGTGTAGAGCGTTGAATTTCCTACAATTTGCACTGGCCAAACTTTTTTAATACCCAGTCCTTACCAAGATATATATCGCTTCAAAGAAAGGACAATTTGTCTAGATTCACCAAAAAATCGCAAAATGTGGTTGGTACCAAATGCCCTTTTGGTTTATTATTCTGTGAATAATACACCTATGTATTCGCTCAGCAAAAAATTATTATAACACCCCTCAAACTTTTTTCTTTTCCGTTTCAAGGTGCGTAGATTCCAAAAACGCTGCAAAGTCCTTGTCACATGGGTTTATTATTCTATTGGACGTACCTACAGAAATGTTGGCTGTTCATTTATTGTTTCTTTCATGTGCAACAATTGAACTAGCTATTTCTGATGGTTTCCACCAATTTTGGCCCCCAAAACTTAAATTAGGTAGGTACGCTCCTTTTTTTTTTCAAATTATCGTTGATCATTGGTAGTGCCATTTAGTCGTATTGATCCACGTGTTGAAACTTTTGCTAGTGTTATTCTACAAATTGATGGTGATTTCAGACGATTTCGCAGGTTTTTGACTCATAAAAAATCAATTTTGGGGGCTGAACATCTGGTACAACCTCAATTTTCCACTCTTTGGTCAAAATCGACTTCATATTCGGTCTTCTCGTCCAGAAAAACATGGAAACCGATACCTCAAAAGCTCATGTTACCAATATGTTGCTAAAACGCAAGAAGTACCTATTTTTACACACATTTTCACTTATAACACCCCTGGGTGTATTCCGATCGGGCTGAAAAGTTTCGGGACACAACTAGGGCCCAAATGGAGCATGTGTGCGAAAGAACGAATTTTTTAGACCGAAAATGAAGCCTGTACACGTGATACGGCGGACGGACATTGCATTTTTGGAATCTACGCACCTTGAAACGTAAAAGAAAAAAGTTTGAGGGGGTGTTATAAAAATTTTTTGCTGAGCGAATACACAGGTGTGTTATTCACAGAATAATAAACCAAAATGCAATGTCCGTCCGCCGTACGCCGTCCGCCGTATCACGTGTACAGGCTTCATTTTCGGTCTAAAAAAATCTTTCTTTCGCACACATGCTCCATTTGGGCCCTAGTTGTGTCCCGAAACTTTTCAGCCCGATCGTTATATACCCAGGGGTGTTATGAGTGAAAATGTGTGTAAAAATAGGTACTTTTTGCGTTTTAGCAACATGTTGGTAACATGAGCTTTTAAGGTATCGTTTTTCATGTTTTTGGGGACCAGAAGACCGAATATGAAGTCGATTTTGACCAAAGAGTAGAAAATTGAGGTTCTACCAGATGTTCAGCTCCCGAAATTGATTTTTTTATGAGTTAAAAACCTGGGAAATCGTCTGAAGTCACCATTAATTTGTAGAAAAACACTGGAAAAAGTGTCAACAGGTGGATCAAGACGATTAAATGGTACTATCAATGATCAGAGATAATTTATTTAAACAAATAAATGAAAAAAATAAAAAAAATAAGGAGCGTACCTTATTCGTGTTTTGGGAGCCAAAATTGGTGGAAACCACCAGAAATAGCTATTTCAATTATTTTATATGAAAGAAACAATAAATAAACAGCCAACATCTCTGTAGGTATGTCCGATAGAATAATAAACCCATGTGACAAGGACTTTGCAGCGTTTTTACTCTTAGGGATAATCGTGGGTGCTTCTAATTGTTTTTTCCCCCCAATTATTTTTCCATGTGCTTCTAATTTAAAAAACGCTGCAAATCCCTGCACAACGGTTTATTATTTTGTATAGAATACCCTTCTGTTACAGATCACAGCTCTATGTATAGATAACCCGTCTTCTATGCATATTATGTAGATCGCAGACCCTCCGTAGGTTAGTACCTAACCCCGTACTCGTTACTAGGTACCTACCTAAATCACGAGTTAAATGTTGCTAAAATAATTCTGCCGATGACAAACAGCACCTAACAAAAAGAAACACACATAATGAAGTTCTGAAAAGAAATTGTTGATGAGGAGTGAAAAAAGTTGCAAAAGTACCTACCAACAAACTCCAGCCCCTTCTACGTAGATGGTATAATGAACCGTTGTGTAATAATTTACCGTTGAGTAATGATTTACCGTAGTAATAATTTACCCGTCAATAATACTTCAACGTTTGTTCAAGTTTCACTACCTACCAACAAACTCCAAAAGAGCCATCATTTTTCAAATTAAATAATATCACAGAACAACCAGCTCGACTTCATACTCCGCCAATATAATCAGGTGATCCCTACCAATGATTGGCCGTATTCACAAATTCCTATTGTGGGCGCGTCTCTGGTTACGAGATTTGGTTTGAATTGTATACAATTTCATTCACACTGGAGTCGAAAATGCCTGTCGGTGCAAACTTTGGGGCCTTACTGTGAACGAACGGCTGGACGTACGATGCTCCGGATGGTCTTAAAAAACTCGCAAGTTCAAGAACTATTTAAAACCGTAAAAATATTTACGTAAAAAAATGGTATAGGCGTTTTGAAAATTTCAACCCCTATTTTGAACCCCTTAGAGATGACTCACAGTAACGTCGAGCTTCGAGGACCAACTAGACGCCGAACGGAACCTATAACCCGAATTTCATCAATTTTTTTTCATGGTAACTAAGAAAAGTGGCCCGTACGGCGTACGGCGGACAGACAGAAATATTTTTATTGCAGTTTTGGATTCTGCATACCTTGAAACGTAAACCATCAAATTTTGAGGGGGGGTAAGAATTTTGGTTTATTATTTTCAATAATGAACCATTGGAATCGAGCATGAAAAAAAAAATTCTTACCCCCCCTCAAAATTTGATGGTTTACGTTTCAAGGTATGTAGAATCCAAAACTGCAATAAAAATATTTCTGTCTGTCCGCCGTACGCCGTACGCCGTACGGGCCACTTTTCTTAGTTACCATGAAAAAAAATTGATGAAATTCGGGTTATAGGTTCCGTTCGGCGTCTAGTTGGTCCTCGAAGCTCGACGTTACTGTGAGTCATCTCTAAGGGGTTCAAAATAGGGGTTGAAATTTTCAAAACGCCTATACCATTTTTTTACGTAAATATTTTTACGGTTTTAAATATTTCTTGAACTTGCGAGTTTTTTAAGACCATCCGGAGCATCGTACGTCCAGCCGTTCGTTCACAGTAAGGCCCCGAAGTTTGCACCGACAGGCATTTTCGACTCCAGTGTGAATGAAATTGTATACAATTCAAACCAAATCTCGTAACCAGAGACGCGCCCACAATAGGAATTTGTGAATACGGCCAATCATTGGTAGGGATCACCTGATTATATTGGCGGAGTATGAAGTCGAGTTGGATGTTCTGTGATATTATTTAATTTGAAAAATGATGGCTCTTTTGGAGTTTGTTGGTAGGTAGTGAAACTTGAACAAACGTTGAAGTATTATTGATGGGTAAATTATTACTACGGTAAATCATTACTCAACGGTAAATTATTACACAACGGTTCATTATACCATCTACGTAGAAGGGGCTGGAGTTTGTTGGTAGGTACTTTTGCAACTTTTTTCACTCCTCATCAACAATTTCTTTTCAGAACTTCATTATGTGTGTTTCTTTTTGTTAGGTACTGTTTGTCATCGGCAGAATTATTTTAGCAACATTTAACTCGTGATTTAGGTAGGTACCTAGTAACGAGTACGGGGTTAGGTACTAACCTACGGAGGGTCTGCGATCTAAATAATTATGCATAGAATAGTACATATCATATTATATAGACGGGTTATCTATACATAGATCTGTGATCTGTAACAGAAGGGTATTCTATACAAAATAATAAACCGTTGTGCAGGGATTTGCAGCGTTTTCAATAATGAACCATTGGAATCGAGCATGAAAAAAAAAATTCTTACCCCCCCTCAAAATTTGATGGTTTACGTTTCAAGGTATGTAGAATCCAAAACTGCAATAAAAATATTTCTGTCTGTCCGCCGTACGCCGTACGGGCCACTTTTCTTAGTTACCATGAAAAAAAATTGATGAAATTCGGGTTATAGGTTCCGTTCGGCGTCTAGTTGGTCCTCGAAGCTCGACGTTACTGTGAGTCATCTCTAAGGGGTTCAAAATAGGGGTTGAAATTTTCAAAACGCCTATACCATTTTTTTACGTAAATATTTTTACGGTTTTAAATAGTTCTTGAACTTGCGAGTTTTTTAAGACCATCCGGAGCATCGTACGTCCAGCCGTTCGTTCACAGTAAGGCCCCGAAGTTTGCACCAACAGGCATTTTCGACTCCAGTGTGAATGAAATTGTATACAATTCAAACCAAATCTCGTAACCAGAGACGCGCCCACAATAGGAATTTGTGAATACGGCCAATCATTGGTAGTTATCACCTGATTATATTGGCGGAGTATGAAGTCGAGTTGGTTGTTCTGTGATATTATTTAATTTGAAAAATGATGGCTCTATTGGAGTTTGTTGGTAGGTAGTGAAACTTGAACAAACGTTGAAGTATTATTGATGGGTAAATTATTACTACGGTAAATCATTACTCAACGGTAAATTATTGCACAACGGTTCATTATACCATCTACGTAGAAGGGGCTGGAGTTTGTTGGTAGGTACTTTTGCAACTGTTTTCACTCCTCATCAACAATTTCTTTTCAGAACTTCATTATGTGTGTTTCTTTTTGTTAGGTACTGTTTGTCATCGGCAGAATTATTTTAGCAACATTTAACTCGTGATTTAGGTAGGTACCTAGTAACGAGTACGGGGTTAGGTACTAACCTACGGAGGGTCTGCGATCTACATAATATGTATAGAATAGTACATAATATCATATTATATAGACGGGTTATCTATACATAGAGCTGTGATCTGTAACAGAAGGGTATTCTATACAAAATAATAAACCGTTGTGCAGGGATTTGCAGCGTTTTTTTTTTCATGCTCGATTCCAATGGTTCATTATTGAAAATAATAAACCAAAATGATGGCTCTTTTGGAGTTTGTTGGTAGGTAGTGAAACTTGAACAAACGTTGAAGTATTATTGATGGGTAAATTATTACTACGGTAAACCATTACTCAACGGTAAATTATTACACAACGGTTCATTATACCATCTACGTAGAAGGGGCTGGAGTTTTTTGGTAGGTACTTTTGCAACTTTTTTCACTCCTCATCAACAATTTCTTTTCAGAACTTCATTATGTGTGTTTCTTTTTGTTAGGTACTGTTTGTCATCGGCAGAATTATTTTAGCAACATTTAACTCGAGATTTAGGTAGGTATCTAGTAACGAGTAGCCTACGGGGTTAGGTACCAACCTACGGAGGGTCTGCGATCTACATAATATGTATAGAATAGTACTTATCATATTATATAGACGGGTTATCTATACATAGAGCTGTGATCTGTAACAGAAGAGTATTCTATACAAAATAATAAACCGTTGTGCAGGGATTTGCAGCGTTTTAAATTTAAATTAAAAATATTTACTTATGAATTTCAAATTTCCAAAACCTATTTGTCAAATTTTGGGTTCGGCAACCGAACTAGGCATTTTACTGAGTACAAAACTTTTTTCAAAATCAAAATTAGAAGGATATAACAGTCGTAATCCGTTAAGAGTCATAATGCAGCACCTCTCATGAGGGCCTTTAGCATCTGGGGGGGCGGGTCGGTTGGCCCTGCTGCTCGCTTATTCCCTCGTTTCTTGACTTCTGGTATATCTACATTTTCTCGAACGAAACAGCTAGTTGTGTGGCTAGTTGTGGGATTGCTTTCTAGACCATCAAGGTAACAGAAACTTTGTGATAATTTTTGTTCTCCGCCGAATTTCTCTTGCATTTTGCGTTTTAGACTTTTCTGAACCAATTTGTTGGTATATCTATAGATCCACAAACCTTATGCCACACGCGACATGCTATTTTCTAACGATACCAATGGATGAACTCTATTAAATTTTGGCAGTTTGAAAGTACAATTTTGGATGGTGTACCAAGTACTGTACGTACTAAAAAGGTTAAATCCTCAGGCGTGTATCGTCCAACATGACACATGTTCCACGTGAAAAAGGGTTGGAATGCTTGGCTTCATGGTATCCCGAGTCGTATTTTTATTTAAAAACTTGTTCTTCCAATTTTTTGAGCAGTAGCTTCGGTCTACACACAGATACAATTTGGCAGTACAACACACATAACGAACCAATATGAATAATAATAATAATAATGAACCACATAGTCCAACATTTCTCATTAAAAAATTCAGTTTTGGGAGAAATTCATTTTGCCAAAACGTTTCATCCTCCTCAACTCCTGTCCCCCATTACCCCTTCACAGCTCAGTATAATTAAAATTATATCGAGCTCATTGGAAGGCGATTAATGCCCCAATTGACGAGTCCCAATAGTTTTTCCATCCTAACGATGGAGGTTGATCACCTCGAGGTAGCCCAGATGAGCACAATTCACTGGACAACAACCTCTAAAAACATTTTTTTCTCCGCCAATGCGCGTCTGTAGGAGCTTTGTTCTCCACCAGTAAATATTGTTTACTTAGGGGGAAGTAAACTCCTTTACGATGGAGGTGTTGTTCAGATGTCCTTTCCTGAACCGGAACTTCATACTACTTCCAACCTCCTTTTCCCTCCCATCCTTCTGGTACCCAGAAGTATGTCATGTGGGGAGGAATGTGACAGTTCTCGAGTCTTTTGTTGTTCCGGTGAAGATGGGGTCGGTTGGTGGAAGCCTAATCGATATCCTTTCGTAACTGTTGATAATATCGCTGGTCTAGAGGGAGAACTCTCGAGGGCAAAGATATGGGAATAAAAGATCTAGACAAACTGCATGATCATACATGACTTAGGTACATAATGCCATGGCCAACGTACGGCCATGTTGTACCCGCAGAGCCCATCTTGAGTTGTAGATTATCTCACAGAATAAGCATCGGCCTCGGCTCAAAATCTAATAGTAGTTGAGTACTGGTACATATTTTCCTACATATTGATAAAAATCGGATCAAAAGCATTTTCTGAATTGAAAATTTTGTTTTAGCTTGATGCTCTTCGATCTTGCGGACTTCGTTTAAGTTCTTCTGCCGGACGTTTCAACATTAGCTAGTAGAATTTCGTGTAGAAATTGTTTTTAAAGTTGGTAGGTAGGTACATAGATACTTTACTACAGATACATTACCATGTTCGGACCACGTTTATCGTCAAGTCTTTTGCAGCAGTTTTCTGCTGATAACTCTGTTCCCCACTGTTCCCTCGCACACCGTTCTTCTACTCGTATTCCTAATCGTAAACGACCTGTGACCTGCCGCACGACCGCCCTCATGATCCCTTGTCGTGACCGCTCCCCTAATTGTTTGCGTAATTGAGCCCCCGCACATGCCCCTGGACCTCCGTTCTCTTCTCAGTCTTCCCATACTCGATGGAATAACCTTCCGGATAATCCTGGAAGCTTGGTTTCTTCTCTTTCATAATTGTGAATGATCATCGTGAAAATTATGTGACGGCGTCCCATCATGGTTTGATCATGATGACGGCACTCGACTTGCATCCACTTGTTTCTACTCACCTTTCCTTCTGGAGGCTGCAGTGTCGTAAAGATTTTGCTGCATCCTCTCATCAGCACATCACATACTTGCGTTAATATTCACATTGTGGGTACTCAATACGACTAGACTCATCAGTATGTATCAGACTCATGTTATTATTGTAACGTCACGCCCTGGCCATTACCAGTACCCTAGCCATGCCGCTGGAACTAAGAGCACCAACTCAATTCAGAAACATCGCACTTGTTATGAGATAACTATAATTATGTCTTGCTACTTGATCTCCTGTTTCAACTAATTTGCCCATTCGTCACTTCCTACAGTGGTTTCATGTTCGTTTGATGAAGCATTTACCTGCTTACTTACCTGTATTCACCCTTTTGGCTTTGGTTTTTATAGATTTCATAAACAGCGTCGTCGCTCTTGAAATCTATAGTTGTTCCGCAGTGATGAAATAATACACAAACAAAGAAGATGGTCCTGTTAAATTTCAAGAGATCTAGAGGTTATTGAGTTGTGCTAGAGGGGGTTGTCAGTGTGCTTGTTGTTATTTATTGTGATGTGAAAGTACATATACATGTTACCAGAAGGATAACACTCGCATACTATCAACCCTTGCAATTGGAGTGTTGATATTCTTTCTTTATGTTTAATATTAATTATAATCAGGGCAGTTTTTGTGTAATTTGTTGAATCGGCGATATAAATAGTCAGCTGCATTGCTACTTGCATTTTTAGCTGTTTTTCTCATCGTGTATCTAAGAGCTGTGAGTATCTTCCAAGTTTCATGGTCATGAAATTATACCTCGATCTAGGTATATCACAATAGTTATTGAATAACTTGTTGGTGTTATTTTGGTTCTTCTTCAGCGTTGGCCTTCTATTTCAAGATATCTCGTCCTCTCGAGTATCCTCATGTTTTTCAGCTGCTCCGCTAAAATGTATTCCTTTTCCTGCTATTAAGGTTGGAAACTGGTTTTAGTACCCGATGATTTTCTGCCTTACAAACCGGATGGGCATGCGAGCGTGGTGTAATTCTTTTTTTAATTATCCCTCGGATAATTAAAGCCTACTCCTATCTCCGAATCTAAATGTGTCAAGGGATTTCTGTTGTCCAATCGCCTATTGTTAATTGTACCTTTGAACAGTTCTCTCCTCTATTGTCGTGCGATTCTAAATTTTTTTCGAGTCGAGTACCGCCCCTACGGCTTTGCATATTGCGCATTGTTTGTTCAAATAAGGCCTCATTTATGCTCGACGGTTGCGATGTTAATCTGCACCTGTTGCAGATTATCGCTTTGCTTCCTTGTCCAGTGCTATTCGAATTATCGCAGCATAAAAGTTTTGGATATTGCCTATATTGGAGTCTTGCTCTGCCTAAGGAACATTGTCATGCTCTGCCCAAGGCAGGTTGTCGTGCTCTGCCTAGGCCTTAGTGGGTAGATACCAATATTGACGTTAGAAGACTTCCTCATAACACTCGTAACATTCCTCATAACACTTCCTCATAACCTCCTTTACTTTATCATTCCAATTAATTTTCGTTTCATCACTGCAATTAATGATCCAAACATTGGAGAGTCTGCGCATGTACTATCATGGAGGTTGTGGGCTCCATCCAAACCATCATTTTAGAAAAAAACCCTTTGGGTTGTTGATCCCTGACTATAGTTTGGGGGGAAAATTCTGGTAGGTTGATACGTACATTGTGAGAAATGGTAACCCCCTGAACCCAACAACTCACAAACGAGTGACTATAGTTACTTATAAGCAAGGTGTTTCCTTCAATCATTTCCGTCAACGTGGCCTTGCATTCTATTTGGATTCTCTGATTGACTGAACTTTTGGTTTATTATTTTCCCTAATGAACCATTGGAATCGAGCATGAAAAAAACCCCTCAAAATTTGATGGTTTACGTTTCAAGGTATGTAGAATCCGAAAATGCAATAAAAATATTATTGTCTGTCCGCCGTACGCCATACGGGCCACTTTTCTTAGTTACCATGAATAAAAATTGATGAAATTCCGGTTATAGGTTCCGTTCGGGGTCTAGTTGGTCCACGAAGCTCGGCGTTACTGTCAGTCATCTCTAAGGGGTTCAAAATAGGGGTTGAAATTTTCAGAACGCCGTAGCTCGAAAACTTTCGATTGAAGGGTATGGTTTTTTTAACGATATTAAATTTGTCTTGAGCTAAGCAATTTTTAGAGACCACCCGGAGCACTGTACGTCCAGCCGTTCGTGTGCACCAAAAAGCTTCGTCAACACGATCGTGAATCAAACGGTATAAATCCGGCCGGGATTTCATCACTAGGAGCACCTGATTATAATCAAGGATGGCTGTATGAAGTCGAGTTGGTTGATGTGCGATATTATTTCATTTGATAAGTGATGGACTATTGGATTTTGTTGGTAGGTACTTGTGAAACTTGAACAAACTTTGAAGTATTATTGATGGGTAAATTATTACACAACGGTAAATTATTACGCAACGGCAAATTATTACTCAACGGTAAATTATTACATAACAATTTTCCTTCAGAACTTCATTATTTGCGTTTCTTTTCGCCATTTTAGTTACTATTTGTCATCGACAGAATTATTTTAGCAACATTTAACTCGTATTTTAGATAGGTACCTGGTAACGAGTACGGGGTTAGGTACTAACCTACGGAGGGTCTGCGATCTACATAATATGTATAGACTAGTACATATTATATAGACGGGTTTTTTACACTTGACTTGTTTTTTCCAAACTTTGTGAGAAGTAATTTTTCTAATAAATAGAAGTGTTTTTGTCTCTTAGTGAACATTGTGGTCATTATTTGCTGAAGTTTCGTTAGAGTAGGTATTTATCACTCTACAACATGCATGTACCTCCATCATCTGCGCAATCTCAAGTTAATTTCATTTGTGTATTTTAAATGTATTCATTAGGATTTTTGTATTGAATTTTTTCCCCTCCTCATTTTGATTTACTTCTTATATTTTATTACACTAGAGTTGTATGTAATTGTTTCAGATAATATTACTATTGGAGGTACCTATTAGAAGAGCCTCCAGTATTATGAAGTTTTTATTGTTAGTGAGACTCCCACTCTCATCTCAGAGTTCTCTCTACGCGTGTGGGTTTCAGCATTGAGAAAAAAGCATTCTTATATTATTTTATTTTGGTTTATTGTTTTCAATATGAGCCTTTGGAATCGTGCTTGCAAAATTTTAATCCCCCTTCAAAATTTGATGGTTTGCGTTTCAACACGACCACGTACGTAGACTCCGAAAATGGAATATTGCAGACGGACCGAATTTATTTTAAAACTCTGTCCGTCCGCCATACGCGGCAGTTTTCTTAGTTACCATGAACCATAATTAATGAACTTTGGTTTGTTGGTCCGCGAAGCTCGGCATTACTGTCAACCATCAGTAAGGGTTTGAAATTTCCAGAACGCCGTGGCTCGAAAACTCAATAGAAGGGTATGGTTGTTTTACGTTCTTACATTATTCTCAAACCACCCGGAGCGTACGTCCAGCCGTTCGTCCGCCATAGGATCCTGAAGTTTGCATCTAAAAGCTATTCGTCAACATGAGTGTGATAGAAACGGTATACATCCAGCCCAGAAATCATTGCTAGGGAACACCCGATTATAATCATGTTAGCTGTATGAAATCGAGTTGGTTGTCCCGTGATATTATTTAATTTGGAGAACGATGGTTATTCTGGATTTTATTATCGATAGATAGATACTTTTGTAACTTGGACAAACGTTGTTTCATGAATAACAACAAATAGTTCACCACATATTATTTATGAAACTGTGTCCGGCCGGCTCCAGTACTATTGGTGGATTTATGGCTTTACCGGGAGGAGCTTTTCAAGCAGGAACACATCCAAACTAACTGAATTGTTTGAGGTAGCATTTGTGCTTGTTCGTCCAAGATGTTCCCTTTCAGTTTTCATCAAATTCCAGGAGTGTTTCATTTGCGCGTGCGAAAACAACAAATCACTCACGGCTTTGGAACAAAGGTTCAGTTTGACCGATTTTTATTAAGTTTCCATGGATCATGCTGGGTGGGTCAAGACAAATTGAAGATACTGGTCAATTATAAAATTTCGGCCGATGAACGTATTTTTTAATACGTGTTTTAATACGTTTATTCAACGCTACGCGTATAAATAAATATGCACCTTGCCTGAAGATCCGGCAACAGTCCGTCGTGTCCTCGATGCGTGAATCACAGATTCATTTACAATCTTCCAGAACTGCGCAGCTGAGCATCGCTCTGAGTCTTTCTGCGAACATTCGTTGCGTCTCATCTGTTATGAAGTGGTCTTTCGGGTAGATGACGGGGGCGTCCATTTCAGCACGTTCTCCCTCCCTCAGTAAACATATTATTTGGGTCCCAATCCCAAAGTGGCAGATTTTTTTCGGTGAGAGAAAAAGTCGAGTTTTCGGTCAAACTAAATTTTTTTGCAACCACCAGTTGATGCTTAGTATGTTCCAGCCGTGGGCGTATATA
Source organism: Leptopterna dolabrata (assembly GCA_954871275.1). Classification (NCBI taxonomy): domain Eukaryota; kingdom Metazoa; phylum Arthropoda; class Insecta; order Hemiptera; family Miridae; genus Leptopterna; species Leptopterna dolabrata. The sequence goes on from OX940975.1 coordinate 41,755,679, forward strand.
TATAGAAACGAATACTTCGGGACCGACAATAATGGCCAGAAAACTGATAATTGAAAGGGAACGGAACTAAGAATACGCTCATTGTGTTAACTTCTACATGGTGTAAGGGCAACATATCACGCGCACACACACACACACACACACACACACACATCCACACACACACACACACACACACACACACACACACACACACACACACACACACACACACACACACACACACACACACACACACACACACACACACGCGCGCGCGCACGCAAGAATCATGAGTTGAAAATGGTAATAATTCCAACGAATATTTAGTCCCATGATACTCAACAGTCCTCTCGTTTCTGAAGAAAACCGGATTTCCGTGGGACTGATAACCAAGGAACTGTAAATACAGACATTATCATGCTGTAAAACCATTCCAGAACAAGGTAAAAAAATTTTGAGGGGGGGTAAGAATTTTTTTTTTTTTTTCATGCTCGATTCCAATGGTTCATTATTGAAAATAATAAACCAAAACTGAGCAAATTATTACTCAAAGGTTTATTATTTACCTGTATAGATGCCCCTTCTGCGTAGATCACTGTTTTCTGTGGTCCATACCTACCCTCATGCCTCCTCCTCCTCCCCCCCCCCCCCCCCTACGAGAGCCCTGAATCGAGTACTGGAGGCGGCTCCGGAAAAAAAAGTTTCCTACAAATGCGCGGGATTCAATAATTCAGTCATTAATTACTTGTAGTTATTCATGAAACATAGGGCAAGTAATAAACCGTTGTGTAATAATTTACCTGCACAGATGCCCCTTCTACTTAGATACTATAGTGAACCGTTGTGTAATAATTTACCGTTGCGTAATAATTTACCGTTGTGTAATAATATTAGCCCATCAATAATACTTCAACGGTTGTTCAAGTTACAAAAGGACCTAGTATCAACAAAATCCAGCCCCCTTCTACGTAAATGGTATAATGAACCGCTGTGTAATAATTTACCGTTGTGTAATAATTTACCACTGTGTAATAATTTATGCATCAATAACTTCAACATTTGTTCAGGTTTCAAAAGTACCTACCCACAAAATCCAATAGATCTATCATTTATCAAATGAAATAATATCGCAGAACAGCCAACTCGACTTGAAACAGCCATCCGTGATTATAATCAGGTGCTCCCTAGCGATGATATCTGGGCTTATACCGTTTGGTTCACGATCTAGTTGACGAATCTTTTCGGTCTTACAATGCTCCGGGTGGTCTCAAAAAATTCTTTAGTTCAAGATCAGTTTAAAAACGTTGAAAAAACCATACCATATAACCATAACCATATAACCATATAAGTTTTCGAGCTACGGCGTTCTAACAATTTCAACCCCTATTTTTAACCCCTTAGAGATGACTGACAGTAACGCCGAGCTTCGAGGACCAACTAGACCCCGAACGGGACCTATAAACGAAGTTTCGTAAATTTTTGTTGATGGTAACTAAGAAAAGTGCTAGGTGCGGCGAACGGCGGACAGACAGAAATTTTTTTTATTGCATTTTTGCATTCTACATATACCTTGAAACATAAACCATCAGATTTTGACGAGGGGTTAAATTTTTTTTTTTTTTTCATGCTCGATTCCAAAGGTTCATTAGGTATTAAAAGTAATACACCAAAATTTCTGTCTTTCCGCCGTACGCCGTACTGGAATCAAGCATGAAAAAAGTTCTTTAACCCCTCCCTCAAAATTTGATAGTTTCCGTTTCAAGGTATGTACCTAGAATCCGAAAATGCAATAAAAAAAATTCTGTCCGTCCGCCGTGCACCGTACTTTGCACTTTTCTTAGTTACTATGAACCAAAATTGACGAAATTCGGTTTATAGGTCCCATTTGGGGTCTAGTTGGTCCTCGAAGTTCGACGTTAATGTCAGTCATCCCTAAGGGGTGAAAAATAGGGGTTGAAATCTCCAGGACGCCGTTATCTCGATCTTTAAAAAATGTAGTAGAGTAGTTCTCGAACTCGGGAGTTGTTGGGGACCACCCCGAGCATTGTACGTCCAGCCGTTCGTTCACAGAAAGGCCCAGAGATTTGCAATTGCAACGACAGGCTTCTTCAAGGGGAGGGTGAATGAAATTGTATACATTCAGCCCAGATATCATTGCTGGGACGCGGCAACAATTGGGAGTTGGCCCGAGATAATCATTGCTAGGATGCACCTGATTATATTCGCGGAGTATGAAGTCGAGTTGGTTGTGTGATATTATTTCATTTGAAAAATTATGGCTCTTTTGGATTTTGTTGATAGGTACTTTAGTAACTTGAATAAACGTTATGTTTCATCAATAACAACAATATTATGAAATGTAATTCCTGGGCTGGCTTAGTACTCGATTTAGGGCATCCATACCGGTAAATTATTACACAACGGTTATTATTGACATTTTCATGTCTTTGCCCTGGCACATAGCACAAAAAACTGTCACGAAATTGCGTAACGAAATTGTGTTACAGTGCCTTTATAATGATTTCCGATTACAACGACCCCGTTGTTAGGTTTGTTCATTTTCTACACTTTTTAACCCACAAAAATCGTTCACCACTCGTTGGAAAGCTCTCGATTTAACGAACATTTTCATGTTCTCCATAACATATTGACTATACGAATAGCGGAGCTATGGGCATAACTGTTCTCATATTTTGTTTACAAACTAATGATCGTGAGTGTAGAAGATAATTAATCCGGAATCGTCGATTTTATTGAAATTAGGTACCTACCTCTTAATATTAATAATGTCAAAAGCAATAGGTAAAGACATGAAAATGTCCCAATGCGTTGCAGACTCGTATGCAAGCGTTTTTTCTTCTCGATTTCGCCATTTTGTTCCATTTGGACCCATGGCAATAATATAATTATAATTTTTTGTAAATTATTACACAGCGGTTATTATTTTTAAATTATTACACAACGGTTTATTATCATGTAAATTACGACGCAATGGTAAATTATTACTCAACGGTAAATTACTACACGACGGTGAATTATTACGCAGCGGCAAAATTATTATACAACTGTTTATCATCATACTATCTACGCAGAAGGGGGCATCTATACAGGTAAATTATTACACAGCGGTTTATTTACCTTATGCTTCGTGAATAACTACAAAAATGATGAATGGTGAATGATTTAATTGTTGAATCCCGTGCATTTGTATGAAACTTTAATTCCCTGGCCGGCTCCAGTATTCGATTTAGGGCTTTCCTGGGGAGCTCAAGGGTACTGACCACAGAAAAGCAGTGATCTACGAGGAAGGATCATCTATATAGGTAAATAATAAACCGTTGTGTATGATTTGCATCGTTTTTTTAAACGTTTTTAGTTGATCTTGAACTAAAGAATTTTTTGATACACCCGGAGAATTGTACGACCAGCCGTTCGTTTGCACCGAAAAGCATCGTCGACATGATCGTGAATCAAACTGTATAAATCTGGCCCAGGCGTCAGCGCTAGGGAGTACCTGATTATAATCAAGGATGGCTGTATGAAGTAGAGTTGGTTGTTCTGTCATATTATTTCATTTGAAAAATTATGGATCTTTTTGATTTTGTTGATAGGTACTTTTGCGAACAAACGTTGAAGTATTATTGATGGGTAAATTATTACACAATGGTAAATTGTTACACAACGGTAAATAGAAGTAGAAGTATTATTGATGGGCAAATTATTGCACAACGGTAAATTATTACACAACGGTTCATTATGCTGCCTACTTAGAAGGGGTACCTATACAGGTAAATTATTACAAAACGGTTTATTATTTGCCTTATGTTTTTATTTGGCTCGAAATAAGCCAAAAACTGGTTTGTTGCACCTTGGCTGGGCCACTGCATAATAAGTATACCTGTAATAGGTATATATGGATAATATGCGAAAAACTAATACCATTAAGTGCTTTCGGAAACAAAAAAGCATCATAATTAGGATAGGTAGTGTAAGTATGTTATATGGGCTACCATTCAAATATGGGAACAAATTCCGCAGTCTTATATTTTCCACCTATTTTTTCTGTATTGATTACAGTTTCGATTAATTCATTCCTGTTAAAGTCATCGATTTTAATCGGGTAGGATGTCCTTTTACCACCTGATTGTAATTTTACTGTATGATTAGCAAATGTTTTCCATGTAATAGAGCTTCGCCCGTAATCGTGAAACAAATAAATAAATAGAGCGGCAACCCAGTGAGATAGGAAAGATTTATCCGAAGTTTAGTGGTTCCATTCAGGAGGAGGAGGCTAAACGCAGATTCCCACATCATAGCAGTTACTGACAGAGAAAGAAGTGAGAGGATGTGCCAAGAAGTGGGATCCGGTTTTGAACAATAACCTTCCCTCCATTCATCGCTCAGAACCAGCCAACACTTGAACAAACTTTGAGGTGAGAACAATAATATATTTTTGTTTTCACGGACCTCCAGCCTGCAGTGAAAACAAGGCAAAAGCTAATTGAGAAGGGAAAAATCTCACCAGCATCATATCGTAATATCTGTGATTCAATAACTGTCAATTCAAAACCCTGATAATCAAAATTACCGATAATTTTCAGTTGTGGTAAATTGAACTCAGTCTAGTAGGTACTTGAAATTCTTCAGTAGGTACCCATCATTTATACTTTCTTGTGTCCTTGACCGTCCGGTAGATATGTACCAAACTTGTTAGATTCGATCTTTTTGTCTATTATCTGAATTACCCCTCCATTCCTGAAATATTCGTCTCTTCCAATTTTCTTATTACATGCGATGGTGTTGTGAAAACCGTTTGGTAGTCTCCTAATGAGCGGTTTTTGTCCCGTGTATTCGTCGCTCGTCCTCGTATTTTGAATTCAGTAAGGCAGAGGGGTTGAGGTAGAATGAAGGAGAATGATTTAGAAATGAACCTGAATTGTGTGGCAGAACTCGCCGGTGCCTCGATTTTCAAATGATGGTTAGTGGTTAGTCAAAAGATAGGGCTCTGATGGAAAGAGACGCTCATTACTGGATCTTTTATCCGCCGGTAAATTTCATCTCATTTATAAAGGTAGTATTCCGCCAACATGTGCCATTGAATCTGAGGGTACTTTAGGTAACGTTGTGACCCTGAAATCTATGCGGGATAATAACACTCAAATTATCTAGATGTGAGTCAAATTCAAGAATACCATATAGGGCGCCGTTGTTCATGGCAGAATTATCTGTCTGGTACGTGGAGAGTATTATGAAAGAATCTGTTTCTGCAATTCTGCCATTTGCTGTTCTTGAAGAGTAATTAGATCGTGCCTATCCACTGTTACGAGCCTGTGAGTAGTTCATAGTATACTCACGGGATAATATACGTGTATCTATTCAGAGAAGTATTGACTGTGTTTTGTTCTTTGAGCATAAACTATTTGTTCATCTGTTGTTTTCAGTATGTAGATTTTTAAAGGAAGCTTAGAACTAGAGGCATTAGGTACTAGTTATTTTATGTCAGTGATATTACTAGATAGTTCAGCAGTGAGGCCAAAGCTTTTGTTACGAAGAACTGTACTTGCCTGATGTGGTTAGGTCTTTTCGGGCTCTTGTGCGGATCACTATATTTCTAATTCCTATTCCATGATCGTAAATGAGTTGAAGTTCGGTGTGATGGACCCTGTGCTTGTTGCGTCGTTGCCCTTCTTAGGTCGAACATATTGCTGAATGTGTTAACCCCCCACATGCCAAAACGTAACCGAGTTTTGACCCTACCAAATCCAGGTTTGAATTTTGCTGTGATGGCCTGAGATTCGTAGATCAGGGGCGGAAAGGGGGTTTCGCTTGTTGCCAGGTAACACGCTGCTCCATATCCCCGACCTTGGGTTGTCTTCCTTTCACTTCCACCGTGTCCCCTTCTTCCATCTGCCCCACACAGCCTCTTCCGTGCTCCTGCTGCACCTCTTCTCATTCCTCGGATCGTCTCCCATCATTCCTGCGTTCTCTTCGCAGGTCTTTGATTAACCTACCTATCTGTTATGTCTTCGATATTTTCGTTTTCAGTTCACTCTTTCTCGTCGTTTGTCAAAGGACGCAGTGATACTTGTGGTAGGCCATGGCTCCAGTCCGTCTTGCAGGAGCACGCCTCTTCGCATTGACCACGAGTAAATTTTTGATAACGGCGTCTATAAACACCTGGAAATCGTGGAAAAATCAGGGGTGTCTGTAACCGTGGACAAAGAAAAACATTTTGTTTATCTGCTATATTTTTTTAAATCAGCTCTTGTCTGTGATAGGTCTGGTGATCGGATATTGTAGAAACAAATCAGTTTTCTTCTGTGATAGGTTTGCAGATAGGTCTGGTGGTAATAGTAGAAACAAATCAGTTTTCACGTAATCGGTGAAAGGGGGGACATCGTTTCACTCTTCAATTCAGCAATACTTACAGAAAATGACATCTGGATAACTATAGAAGTTATAGGATGATAGCTACAGGAACGTAATTTTTTGGTTTATTATTTTCAGTAATGAACCTCTGGACTCGAGCATGATGTACTGGATGGTAGCTACAGGAACATAATTTTTTGGTTTATAATTTTGAGTAATGAACCTCTGGACTCGAGTATAAACTTTTTTTAACTCCCCCTCAACATTTGATGGGATAAGGTTCAAGATACATAGAATCCAAAAATGGCATTTGAAAAAAACTCCGTACGCCGTACTTCACACTTTACTTTGTTACCGTGAACCAAAATTGATGAACTTCGGTTTGTAAGTCCCATTTGGGGTATAGTTGGACTTGGACGCCGTTGTCTCGACATTTTTTAAGCTTTTAAATTGATCTCGAACCTGGGAATCTTTAAACCACCCGGACCATTGACAACAGCCGTTCGTTCACAGTAAGCAGGGTTCACATCCATCCGGAGCCGTCCGGAAATACGGATAGGGGAAGCTAGTGAAAAGCAGTGGAAGGGATGGAGGGGAATCGCGGAAGTTGGGAAGGTGTTCATAACCATCCGGAATTTTGGCTGACAACTCGTTTCCCGCGCTTCCTCCCACAGCTGTTTCGGTTGCCGACGCCATTCTGTATGCGCAGTAGTGAACTGCGCAGATGGGGAGCGGAAAATATCTGAAAAAAAAAAAAAACCACAGTCATGCAGCATGGCTATAAGAGCGAATTTTCGAAGTTTTCGGCATCTTCCTCCTCCGCCTAAAATTTTCTGAAAATTAATTTTCGGCCAATGTTTTCCCAACTTGATACAAAATTAAAACAGGAGTAGTTTTACGCAAAGTAAAATTTGGGGTGGAAGGAGGGGGAGGGGGAAATCAAAAATGTTTTGAATACCAGAAGAGTAGGTATTGGGTACGTAACAAATTTTTTGTTCCATTTTTTGCCGAGTAACACCTCGGTTTGTAGATTTTCCAACGCTGAACACGATGGTGAAGTCAGAATTGCGATATCCCATTCCGTTATCAGATTAGAGCAGACGAACCAGGAAGAACATCTCAAGAAATAACCACGTTCCTTCATCTTCAAAGTGCTCCAGTTTGAGAATGGAATGAGATTCTGCAATTCTGATTTCACCATCGTGTTCAGCGTACAAAAACCTTTAAAATGAGGTGTCACTTGTCAGACTTTTTCATTTTGGGAATTTATGGGTAATTTCCCCCCCCTAAAACTCCCCAAAACTCCCCCTTAGGGTGACCCGATTCTGCCCATCTTCGAACTTAGCCTGTCGATTGCCAAGACAGATTTTTCGTGCAAATTTGAACTTTTTATCTCAATTCTTTCGAGAGTTATCGTCTGGAATGACACATACATATATAAATATATAAATATATATATATATATATATATATATATATATACATATAATTTTTGGTGTCTTTCGGCAGGGAATTCAGGATAGTCTGAAACGGATTTTGGTATAAAAATCTTTCGGAAATTCGAGTTTTAAAAATTTTGGACCGAGAACAATAGCTTCCTTTTCTTCGAAAATTCGCTAAAATCAGATGCGTACAGTTCGCTTCAAAAGTGCTTCTCCGGAAAGAATATTCCCCCCTCCCCAGCTGATGTCCAACCAATCAGCTGCTCGTACGCACTTTCCGGATAGCTTTCCGGATGGATGTGAACCCTGCTTTAGGCTCTGAAGTTTGCACCGAAAAGCGTCGTCAGCGTGATCGTGAATGAATCGGTATACATCCAGTTAGGTATCATTGCTAGGGAACTCCTGATTACATTCACGCATGGCTGAAAGAAATCGAGTTGGTTCTTCTGTGATATTATTTAATTTGGTTATTTTCGTTTTTGTTGATAGGGACCTACTTATGGTTTATTTTTTTTTCAGTAATGAACCTTTAGAATCGAGCATGAAAAATTTTTTTACCTCTCCTTAAAATTTGATGGTTTCCGTTTCAAGGTACTTGGAATCCGAAAATGGAATAAAAAAATTTTGTCCGCCATACGCCGTACTTCGTACCTTTCTTAGTTACCATGAACCAAAATTAATGAAATTTGGTTTGTAGGTCCCGTTTGGGGTGTAGTTGGTACGCGAAGCTCGGCGTTAATCTGTATAAGTCCGGGCCAGATATCATTGCTAAGGAACACTTTATTATAATCACGGATGGCTGTATGAAGTCGTGTTGGTTGTTCTGTGATATTTTATTTATTTCATTTGAAGAATGATGGCTCGTTTAGATTTTGTTGATAGGTACTTTTGCGACTTGAACGAACGCTATGCTTCACGTATAACAACAAATAATTAATTATTGAATTATTGAAACTGATTGATTTGTGAAACTGTAATTCCCGGGCCGGCTCCATTACTCGATTTAGGACTTTCCTGGGGGGACCTCGAGGGTAGTTATTGACCACAGAAAACAGTGATCTACGCAGAAGGGTCATCTAAAGGGAAATAATAAACCGTTGTGTAATAATTCGCAGCAGTTTTTAACTAGAACAAACGTTATGCTTCATGAGTGATAACAGCAAATAATTAATTATAGAATTGTTGAATTCACCGCATATTTAAGAAACAGTAATTGCCTGGTAGTTCCAGTAGGTACTCAAGAGGGCTTTCCTAGGAGGAGCACGAGGGTAGGTATTGACAGAAAACAATGATCTACGCGGAAGGGGCATCTATACTGGTAAAATAACCGTTGTTATAACCGTTGTTTAATAATGTGCAGCGTTTTTATTTGTGAGGTAAATCGGGAGTCATACCCTCGAACAATTTAAGAATATTTGGATTTACCTGTAGACCGACTTCGGAATTGTTGAATCCAATCGGATCGTGTCGTCCCGGGTAAAGTGCGGCGGATTGAACTTAAATGTATCTCCCAGCGAAGGTAAGAATGCACAGGGTGCATCTGCTGCTAGGCCACACGTGTTTCGCTCCCTTTTCTCGCTCAACATCTGCTGCCCCTTTTAAAGTGTCATCCAAGCTTATGGGCTAACGGTGAAGCCTTCTTGCTGTACCTACATTTCCATTTGTGTACCACCTTTTTTTTCTGTCTTGGGAAGAGTGTACTTCAGTTATTATACCTCCGTGGTTCGTGCGTGCGTGAGTACTTATTGTACAACAGATCATGTTGTTCACAACATGCAGTGTGAATGTTGTGGCTATCCAAAAGCAGCAGCGGCATTCATACACTAACCTTTATCATTACGCTGTTCAGCTTTATACTAAATCCCCCAGATTCCGGAAAAAATGAGTGTATAAATTGAAACACATATCGCCGCGAATTATTACCCAACGGTTTATCATTTACCTGTATATATGCCCCTTCTGCGTAGATCACTCACTGTTTTCTTCGGTCAATAACTACCCTCGTGCTTCCCCCAGGAAAGCCCCAAATCGAGTACTGGAGCTGGCTAGGTAATTACAGTTTCATAACTAATATGCGGTAGATTCAATAATTCTATATAAATATAATTATTTATATATAGAAGAGAGAGAGATTGATGATCTTCACAAAAGGAGCATATACTAGACAGGTAAGTCAAACCGTTGTGTAATAATTTGCAGCGGTTTATTATATTATTAGCTTTACAATGATTAGATGCGCCAAACAGCCAATTGGATCGCCTCAAACACAAATTCTCAAGCACTAAGCCAACTGGATCGCCTGAAACGCAATTATTATGGGTAGGTATACGGTACTGATAGCATATTTGAGCCTAATCTAATAATTCTATTTAAAATCGCTAAAGTTACTTTTGCAAGGTTGGTAGTTTTTCTTCCTTTTTTACTTCTTTGGACTAGATGTCACCGCATTGGAAATATTCTCCCTTCAAATAGGTGCGGTCCTCCGTTTCCGGATGATATAGATGTGTTCAGTTGCTCAAGTTTTCTTTAGTTCTGTCCACCTTCTTTGTGTCTGTGGCACCACTAATCACGAAAGTTGGATACACGGATTCTGGTGTGATTAAAAACAGGTTTGAATATTACGAGTTTGCCTCTGGAAGCTTTCGTCATGCGGAGCTCCTCACACTCAAATGGGCTCCGCAGCTGTCTTGAGCTTCAGTCGATTCCTATGTTTACATTCTGTGCTTATCTAAGTATCATGGTAAAAGGCTGATGGAATTATCTGAATGAACCATCTAAATACTGGGCGGTATAATGCTTATTTTTCCACAATCTATTGCCTCAAGAAAATCTTAACGAAACTCAGTCTCATGCTGTTCGAGACAGAGTTTGATGTGATATTGAGGTCATATGTCATCGCAGACTTGACATACCTCTAGTCATTTGAATTCAATACGTGCCCCTGATGTCTGTTTTGCTCGCTGAGTTATTGACCTATGTAATCGAATTCTCGATTTGGTTCTAGCGCTGAATCTTAGCTTGAGCGCATAAACAAAAGTTCGATCCACACCTACATTACGTAAACATATAATTTTTGATATAGTAATCCCGTTTTGTAGAACCAACATCTCAGTTCTCATAAAACAAATGGCTTCTGATGGACCACGCCGCGGAGCGAGACAGGTGGACGTTGATGCAACAGGTGGTATAAAATAAAGGTCACATTCAGCGCACCTTGCTTCGATGCTTGTCACTAAATATCCGATAAAATTCAATCTACTGCATTCAACTTTTTTGGTGTCCAGATATATCGATGTCAGTTATTTACTGCGTATAAATTGCGGGTCATAGAATTCTTGCATATCATTCCGCCGATTCGGGCACTGTTTCTCCCCTTTGAGTTATATGCACTAACAAACAGTTAGTGTGGCCCGATGAAAATGGTTCAGCGAACATCCAACCAAGCTTTGGTGGTTTCTCGACCTTGCCGACCAGAAAAGCCGGCAGCCTTCGCTTTATCTTATCTTAGCTCCTCCAAAAGAGTGGTACATAAATGATGGAAGTTTGAATATCTTTCCTGATAATATAATGTCGCCGCTCTCTTGCCAAACCATTTTGCGGCCGGGATTATGATTCAGTGCTACACCAACAGCACTGACAGTAGCACTGCCGCGAGATAGACCACCCTCCTTTTAGGCTGACTCATTCCTCCTTTCCACGGACAATGTAAAATGTCTAGTTTCATTCCTCAACTTCAAACATTCTGTTTCCTGCTGTTTGCCACTTTGGTCCCATCTAGAAAGAAACCGTACATCTTTGTTGAAACTCATTTTACCTGACATTCTCAGCCTGCGCCTTACCCATTGAAGATGTAGTTTCTTTAGTATTCAGTCATGTCACAGTATCAATTCCCGCTGTAGACGGTGTCCTAAATTGCCACCAGTGACAATCGCTACCAGTCGGGTGCGTTACAATCAACAGCTACGTACCACTTGATCTGCTCATCCCGCTAATCTATATTTTGCTGGACCGATATAGGATATTTTCTTCCTTTTGAACATGCGAGCTTGCGTGCATCCACACCAATTGTGTAATTCAGAAAAATAGTTGTGGACATCGCTTTAATTAGTTTATCGAGTCCCCAACACGCGGCAGTATCCCGCCCTCCAAGATAACCGAAAACCCCATTTATGTGTCAAAATAAAGAAGCATTTCACATTTCACCATTCCACACATTTATACGTTTGAATTTGTAATTTTTATTATACAGTTTTATGTCATCCATGGAATAATTTTGATTAGTATTTCAGTTACTAATTTAGTTACGTAGGTACCATTTTAGTTCTAGTCGTCACCTTCTAGCCTTATATTCCTACACCCACACTCATACGCCTACCTACATGTATCTTAATTAAATACATACTTTTCGCATTTGCAGCTGTGGTACACATTGTTCCTACAACTACTTGACGGATAACACACCCAACAACATTCCGTTTGTGCCCCCCCCTCTGGTTCGAGCTACGAACCGCCACTGGGGTAACCCTCCACTTCCCAGGTCAACATTCACGTGACCGATCAAGAGAGAACTATTTGTGTTTGATAGGGTTATACATACCTATCCCCCCCCCCCCCCCCCACAACTAATGCACCCGATTCTTCAGCATCTTTCATCCTTAACTTTAACCTTCCTGCTTCCTTCACCGTAGTTCCTCACATTGTCACGGCCCACAGCTCAGGGCAGAATCGCAACTACTGCTTGTCAACACCTTCTACCTCTTCCAGGCAGTAGAAAACTTTCTAGCAATAGGTAATTATTATTTTTGGCCGAATAGTAACAGTACAATTAATTACTAACGTACCAGTGCGTTCAAAATGTGGGACCACACTCAGCTGACCACTCCTGCGTACATACATACCGTAATCACTTGGGACCGGATTCACATGCATGTTTTTTGCTTCCTCACTACCGAAGCTAGGGAAGCTTTGTATTAGTGGTTTGTGGTGGAGCTGCTAACCCGTATGCCGTACGCCGTACTTATTCCCACTTTTCTTACTTACCATGAACCAAAATTAACGAAATTTAGTAGGTCCCGTTTGGGGTCTAGCTGGTCCTCGAAGCTCGGCGTTACTGTCAGTCATCCCTAAGGGGTGAAACATAGGGGTTGAAATCTCCAGGACGCCGTTATCTCGAATGTTTTGACGGTTTTAAATAGTTCTCGAACTTGGAAGTTTTTTAAGACCACCCGGAGGATTGTACGTCCAGCCGTTCGTTCACAGTAAGGCCCAGAAGTTTGCACCGACAGGCATTTCCAACAGGAGGGTGAATGAAATTGTATACATTCAGTCCATGACTCTGAGTTTGTTGATAGGTAGTGAAACAAAAGTTGAAGTATTATTGATGGGTAAATTATGACACAGTGGTAAATTATTACACGACGGTTCATTATACCATGTACGTAGAAGGGGCTGGAGTTTGTTGGTAGGTACTTTTACAACTTGAACAACCGTTGAAGTATTATTGATGGGCAAATTATTACACAACGGTAAATGATTGCACAATGGTTCATTATACTATCTACGTAGAAGGACAGATAAATTATTACACAAAGGTTTATTATTTGCCTTATGTATGCTTCATGAATAACTACAAAACAATTAACGATTTAATTATTGAATACCGGCCATTTGTACAAACTTTAATTCCGGGGCCGGCTCCAGTACTCGATTTAGGGTTTTCCTGGGGGTGATCCCCGTTGGTGTGGGGGGGGGGGGGGGGGGGCTCGAGGGTATTGACCTCAGAAAACAGTGATCTACGCAGAAGGGGCATCTATACAGGTAAATAATAAACCTTTGTGTAATAATTTGCAGCGTTTTTTAAAGAAATAATCGTAGATTACTGCATGTATTGTTCCCTCCTGCGTCAGTTTAATTGTTCATGAACACTTCGTACTTGAAGATTAATTTATCCATCATAAAGCCTAATTTATTTTGTGTGCGTGGTGATTCCGGGCTGAGCTCAATAATGAACGTTTGGAAACCAGCATGGGGGGAAAAAATTAACCCCTTCTCCATTCAAGAGTTTCATGGTTTTCATTTCAAAGTACGTAGAATCCGAAAATGGAATTTAAAAAATTCAGTCCTCATGCCGTCGGAATTTCCGTAGTTACCATGAACTAGAATTAATGGAAGTAGGTATGTAGGTCCCATTTCGGGTCGCGTTGGTCCGCGAAGCTCGGCGTTACTGTCAGTTTATGACACATCCGCATATCCTGTTAGACTATAATCTCTCGTCAACTTCCCAAATTTCTGGTGGGGGTCATCAACTGGTCACGATATATTAATCGTGTGTTATACAGCCTGAGATTACCTGAACCTATCTATGAATTATAATATTCTGGGCCTGGAGCTTCGTGAATTTCATTTATCTAGTCTCCGGGTAACTCAACTCCCTTGACATCCAGTCTCTGAGATTTTGGCGGTTTCGAGCGTTGTATGATTACGAAGAGGCGTACCTTATTCCTCAAGAGAGTTCTTCTATGATGGATGCGCTACTCCCCTATTCTCTTCAATGCCGCTTCCTTCAGATGTCGGAAATTATTCGCTGTAAATTTGTAAAACAAATCGAATTGTAAGAATGATGTAATTGGATGGAAAATGCTCCTGGCTATTATTTTGAAAGAATACACCGAAGAAAAATGTTCCGAGTTGCAGGTCCTGTCAGTTTTACTGTTGTGGCCATAATCATAACAAACTTCGCAAGTAATTGCGCAACGTATCCTTATTTATCTGCCGTTTCAGCGAATACCACTGTTTTCTGTGGTCAGCACTCGTGGTCAATACCTCGTGCTTCCCCCAGGAAAGCCCTAAATCGAGTACTGAAGCCGGCCGGGCAATTACAATTTCATAAATATGCGGTGGATTCAAGAATGCTATAATTTATTTATTTGTCCACGAAGCGTAAAGTTTGTTCAAGTTGAAAAAAAAATCGTGTAACCTAAATCCAAAATAACCATCATTCTTCAGATGGAATAGTCGCGGAACAACCAACTCGATTTCATACAGCCATGCGTGATTATAATGTTCCCTAGTGACGGTATCTTGGCTGGATGTATACCGCTTCATTCATCGTCCGTCCGCCGTTCTCCGAACTTGGCACTTTTCTTAGTTACCATGAACCAAAATTAATGAAATTTGGTTTGTAGGCCTATTTGGGATCCAGTTTGTCCGCGAAGCTTGGCGTCATCTCAGCGTCAGTAATCTCTAAGGGGTGAAAAACGGGGGTTGAAATTTTCAGAACGCCGTAGCTCGAAAACTTTCAGTAGAAGGGTACGGGTTTTTTAACGCTTTTAAATTGAGCTCAAAATAAAGAATTTGTTGAGACCACCCGGAGCATTGTACGACCAGCCGTTCGTTTGCGCTGAAAAGCTTCGCCAACGTGGTCGTGAATTTAACGGAATCGCGATACATCTCTCGTGAATGGAACGGTATTAATCCGGCCCAGATGGGAACACCTGATGATAATCACGGATGGCTGTAGAAAGTCGAGTTGGTTTTTCTGTGATATTATTTCATTTGAAGAACGGCGTTCATTTTGGATTTTGTTGATAGGTACTTTCGTAGCTTGAACAAACGTTATGTTTCATGAGTAACAAAAAAAAATTAATTATTGTATCCCGCGCATTTTTATGAAACTGTAATATTCCTGGCCAGATCCGTTACTCGATTTAGGGCTTTCCTGGGGGAGCTGGAGGGTAGGAATTTACCACAGAAAACAGTGGTCTACGAAGAAAGATGTATAGGGTAAATGATAAACCGTTGTGTAATAATTCTCGGCGTTTTTTAAATTCGTTTTTCGGATACCTTGAAACGGAAACCATCAAATTTTGAGTCGGTCAATTTTGGTTTATTATTTTCTTCAATAATGAACCTTTGGAATCGAAACAAATTTTCTTTCCCCCCCTCCCTCAAAAGTGTATTGTCGTGAGTCCCTCCCGGAACTCCAACTCCGTAGACTTAAGTTCTCGCTAAAACAACCCGTAGAAATAAGTTACTGGCTAATAAACGGTAAGAGGGGGGCAACCGACGCAGGATCCGGTACACAACCTGGAGCCCCACCACCAGGGTGGTGGCTTCAGGGTCTATATAACCCCGGATCCTGCGCCATTTTCGTCATTCTACATCTCCTCTAGCTGCTGGCTACTCTCTCTTCATCCTCAACCTCCTCTCTTCAAATTCAACTCACAAATGCTAACACTTCTCATTCCACAGTAAATTCACACACACATTTCATCAGAATTAGGTGGAGGTCTCGCCCTTAACCAATCCTGATGAAATACACTACACGCTCGGTGGAGGTCCGCCCTTAACCGCACACACTCTCTACACAAATTCACTATTAAATTCATTCACACACACACTTCATCAGGATTAGGTGGAGGTCTCGCCCTTAACCAATCCCGATGATATACACTACACGCTCGGTGGAGGTCCGCCCTTAACCGCACCAACATACACTCTAAATTCACTCACCTAAATTCACTCCAAACAATATTATCATCACACGCTCGGTGGAGGTCCGCCCTTAACCGCAACCACATATAAACTACACACCTCAAATTCAACCTTAAATTCACTCCTATCCAACATCCAAACTACCTCCACCTCTCATGGTGAATTTTACATCAACCTAAATTCACCATATGAATGGTTTCCGTTTCAAGGTACTTGGAATACGAAATTAAACTAAGAACTTTTCTATTCGTTCGCCGTCCACCGTACTCCGCTCTTGAACGTGAATTAATAAAATCAATTGGGGTCTAGTTGGTCCGCGAAGCTCGGCGTTGCTGTCAGTCATCTCTAATGGGTGAGAAATAGGGGTTGAAATTTTCCGAACGCCGTAGCTCAAAACTTTCAATAGAAGGGATTTTTTTTGCGTTTCAATACCGAGTGGAATTTATGATACCACACGGAACATCGTACGTCCAGCAGTTCGTTTACACCGAAAAGCTTCGTCAGCATGATCGTGAATTTAACGGAATCGCGATACATCTCCCCAGAAATCATTGCTAGAGAACATCTGATTATAATCACGCGTAGCTGTATGAAATCAGGATGGTTTTCTGTGATATTACTTCACTTGAAGGATGGCGGCTCTTTTGGATTTTGTTGATAGGTACCTACTTTTGTAACTTGAACAAACGTTAGGTATGTTTCATGAATAACAACAAATAATAATTCATGATTGAATTATTGAATCCTGCACGTTTTTATGAAACTGTAGTTCCTGGGCCGGCTCCAGTACTCGATTTAGGGCTTTCCTGATGGGAGCTCGAGAGTAGGTATTGACACAGAAAACAGTGATCTTCGCAGAAGGGCCATCTTTCATCTGTAAGTTATGTCTTAAACCGGTGTGTAATAATGTTAGTAGCTTTGTAATGAGTAGATGCGCCAAACAGCCAACTGGATCGCCTCAAACACAAATTCCCAAACGCAAAGCCAACTGGATCACGTCAGACACAAACATGGGTATACGGGAATGATAGCTTAGTTTGATCCTAATCTAATAATTCTATTCAAAACCACAAAAGTTACTTTTACAAGGTTGGTAGTTTTTCTTTTTTTTTTACTCCTTTGGACTAGTTGTCACCGCATCGAAATGTTCTCCCTTCACATAGGTACAGTCCTCCGTTTCCGGATGATATAGGTAGGTTCAGTTGCTCTAGTTTTCTTTAGTTCTATCCACCTTCTTTGTATCAGTGGCACCTCTAATCACAAAAGTTGGATGCGCAAATTCTGTTTTTAAATAATATGGGTCAAACAATATGATAAATTTTTTGGGACCACCTGGAGGACCATGATCGTGAATGGAACGGTATAAATCCTGCACGGATGTCATTGCTAGGGAACATCTGGTTATATTGGAGGATGGCTGTATATGAAGTCGAGTTGGTTGTTCTGTGATATTATTTCGTTTGAAGAATTGGCTCTTTGGATTTTGTTGATAGGTACTTTTGTAGTTATGCTTCATGAATAACTACAAATAGTATTAATGATAGAATGGTGTGATGGATGTATATGAGCGGTCATCCACCACTAGGGGTGTGAGGGAGGATGTGCCCGGTTTGGTTATAGGCGTACCACCACCATGCGTGGAATCTTTTCGGGAGCGTTGCCTGGTTTGGTTATGGGCAGACCACCACCATGCCCAGGATCTTTTAGGTTAGGAGAGAGATGAGGAGCTAGGAGAGAGAGAGAGTAGTCAGCGACTAGAGGAGAGCGTCGAATGGCTAGAAAGGCGAAGGAGGCAAGTATTTATAGGCCTGGAAGCCGTCTCCCTCCATCCTTCAGCTGAGGGACAACCAGGGGATCTCCACCATCCTCCATGCAGCTAGTGGAGGATGGTGGGGATCCCCAGGTTGTCCCTCAGCTCTCCTGCGACTTCCGTCCCCACTTCCAGGTTTATTTAGCGAGATCTTAATTTCTCATCACAAGGTTGTGGTTCTGGGAGGATACCACGACAAATAGGATTCTTGAATCCATCTCATAGGTGTTAATGAAACGGTAACTCCCAGGCCGGCTGCAGTACTCGATTTTGGGCGTTCCTGGTAGGTGCTCGAGGGTAGGTTTTGAGCAGAAAACATTGATCTACGCAGAAGGGGCATCTACACAGGTAAATAATGAACCGTTGTGTAATGATTTGCAGCGTTACTTTTTTGTGGTACCTAATAACCACCGATGAAACGTGTTGTTTTGCTTTTTTAGGTGCGTAGATTCCAAAAATGCTGTCCGTCCACCGTCCGCCGTATCTATTTTCGATCCAAAAAATTCGTTCTTTCGCACACAAGCTCCATTTTGGCCCTAGTTGTGTTCGGAAACTTTGCAGCCCGATCGGAATATACCAAGGGCGTTATGGGTGAAAAATGGGTGGAAAAATAGGGTTTTTTGGTGTCAGTAACATGAGCCTATGAGTGTTTCCCATGTTTTTTATGGCGAGGAGACAGAATATGAAATAGATTTTGACCAACGAGCGAAGAACTGAAGTTCTAATAACGTTTCAGCAATTGAGTTTACGTTAAATTTTGGTCTAAAATCGTCGTTCTTCCGTACACAGGCTCGGAATTAACTGTGGGGTGTTGTGGGTGAAAAATTGGTGTTAAAATAGGGGTTTTTGAGGTTTTAGTGAACATGAGCTTGTGAGGTATCATTTTCCATGGGTTTTTTCTCGAGAAGACCGTGTATGAAGTTGATTTTAACCAAGGAGTGAAGAACAGAGGTCGCAGCGAAGGTTCAGCTCCCAAAATTCATTTTTTATGAGTCAAAACCCTGGAAAATTGTCGGGAATCACCATAAATTTGTATAATAACACTTGAAGTAGTATTAACAGGTCATGGGTGTTAAGATAATCAAATGGCACTATCAGTAGTCAAGATAATTTAATGTATTTGGGTGCAAAAATTGGTGGAAACCATACAAAATAGCTATTTCATTTATTGCACATGAAAGAAACAATAAATGAACAGCCAATATTTCTGTAGGGTATGTCTAGTAGAATAATAAACTCATATGACAAGGACTGTCAGCTGTCCATGCCCATTACGCCACATTGCTCAAAAGACCAGTAGAGTGTAGATCAGAGAAAATTTAGATTGAGTAGGCATTACTTTCAAGTGTGGGACCTTGTAGGTCCCAATTAGTTCTCTTGATTTCGATAAAACTCGAAAAATCCCCTACCTCTGATCATATTTTTTACTGCCTGTTGTTTGTCGTCACCAACAGCCGAATCGCGAAGGATGTGATAGGGAAGGATCCGCTACTGAGGCCTCCGATGAAGCGGATCGAGGACATTCGTCAGGGTCGGGACCTCCTGTCAGCATCAAACGCTCACACAAAAAGTGGGGAGAAGACCCTATCAACAGGAATGGAATGTGTTCCTTAGATTTCAAGCTTGTAATATTATCACGGTAATGCAGGTAATGGCATAACTTTCAGGAAACCTCATTTACCTCACCTACACACAAGTATTTATGGTGCTTCAGAAGCTCATTGTATTTTGTGGAAGTTTCCTGAAGTTTTTGTTACTCCCTGAAAAACCTACCCTCCGTCTATCCATGGTTGGCCTCCAAGGTGATGTAAGAGGAACGCGAAATAATAATTTATTTATGACTATAGGTTCTAGACGATCTATCTCGATCAATAAAATCCGTCAACGATCAATGACCGTTTCGTTATCTTCCAATTTGAGGCGTCAAGTTCTGTTCAGGGACTCCAGTTCAAAACAATTTAGCCTAAAAAGCTGGAAATCTACATAGCTACGGACGTATTTATCTAAATTTCGTGCGAAGGACGCCAGCCATGATGATGTAAAACCTGAATCTGGCGGGCTACATCTAGAATTTTGTGTTCAGTTGGCCAATGTTGACTTCATTGTAAGTATTGTAAGAAGCTATGCCACCATAATGTTATGCTTGCATTATTCTATCTGTAATTAAAGTTTCAGCAAAATATCTCACATATTATCAACAGATTGCCACCTGGAAAATGAACTAAAAAAATTGTTCTTCTATTCACGTAGAGACTTCGCCGAGGAGGGAAAAAGCTTCTAGTTTTTTTCAAGTTATCTTTTCAAACGCTGAAAGGCGTTGAAAAGATGTAAGAGGGGGATACCCGAGAAGTCGGTGACAATTACTGTATAAAATGACGAGTTATCCGTGTGACAAATGAGATTTAGATGAGGCAGGCTATGGCTCCTTGGCTTTTGTGGTGGCCTTTTGTTAAGTTGGGAAACCCGGTGGTCCCGTGTCGAACAGCGTTAGAGCGTGCTGTGAGGAGGGTTCGCTGAGAACGAAGGCTGCAGCCAGGCTCAGCGCATGCGCGAACAGAATCTCAATGGCCAGCTTGGGGAGCACGCAGATAAATCAACCAGGTATTGTTGAGCATCCCAAACTGAATCATCTCGTCCAGTGCAATCCATGTACTACTTGGCTCGACCCGCACTTATGGATGCTAATTTTGGTGGACCTGTTGAGAGAATAGATAATTAGGTATGTATTCGCGTAATGGGCAATCTGGAGGCTTACGCTCACCTGCTTTCCGAAGTTAGGCTTTTTAATATCATTCTTCAGTCTAACAAATTATTGGTGTATTCACGTATTCAGCTCATTCAGACCAATTTTGTGCATTACTTGAAGTATCGAACCGTATTTCTTGTTTTTTTTCCCCTCCCCTAAATCCAAAAGTCGTATAAAAATCCGTCCGCCGTCCGTTGTGATCACGGTTTTGTGTTTTACAAATTCAAACGTGCTGTTTTGGTTCATTAGTTTCAATAATAAACCTTTGGCATCGACCATGAACATAATTTTACCCCCCCCCCCCAACTCCCCTCAAAATTTCGTGGTTTACGTTTCAAGGGACGTAAAATACGAATATCGAATAAAAATATTTCCGTCCGTACGCCGTACGCAGTCTGCGGCTTTTTCCTTAATTCCCATGAACCATAATTCACGAAATTTGGTATATGGGTCCCGTTTGGGCTCTAGTTGTCCTCGAAGCTCGGCGCTATAGTATATTAGCGGACTGACGTGTCGGACTGTACCGCCGAGGTTCCCGGGATCGAAACCCTACTGGGACCGAATATTTTTTCTCTCCACATCAACAATTTCCCTTCAGAACTTCATTTGTGTTTCTTTTTTGCCATTTTAGCTACGGTTTGTCATAGACAGAATTATTTCAACAACATTTAACAGGTGATTAAGTAAGTACCTACCTAGTAACGAGAACGGGGTTAGGTGCTAAGCTGTAGATGGTCTGTGATCTATATAGAAGGGTTATCTATATCTGTATCTATATAGCTGTGATCTGTAACAGAAGGGCGTTATGTAGGTACAGAGATGTGTGATCTTTAACAGAAGGGTGTTCTGTACAAAATAATAAACCGTTGTGTTGGGATTTGCAGCTTTTTTTCCGTACTGGTGTGTAGGCGGCCGATTTTCAACGTTGAATTGGTGGCAGTAGTTACACGATATGTGTAACTATAAATAAAATATCGAGCCTTCATCCAATAATCCAAGGTTCATCGGTTATTCATTAGGTTTACGTTGTGTGTCCAGGTAGTCGTTGGGAAGATGACTCCGTTGTCAGATTATAATACCTGCACAATAAGTATTCAGTGGGTGATTTTTGTTCCTATTTTTCTTTAAACAGTCTCTCCGTCTTTGTTAAGTTCTTGATTATAGAAATATTTACAGTCTTTGCTGGTATGATGGTTTGTTTTATTTCGAGTTCTCGCGAGGATGGTGGTGCAATCAATCTCAAGAACACTTGGACTGAAGAATTGAGCCGGAGTAAGCCTTGGACTCGTTCCGGGCCTTTGCAAACTTCAGCAAATTAATTAATTTAGAACCCTGTCGGATACAAACTCAGTCTTGTCAAATGAGATCCAAAATACAAGTGAGCCCCCTAAAGTAATCGAGTCATAATCCTTCCATGGCTAATAAACGAAATCATAATTATTATAAAAGGATTCCCGACGTCCTGATAGCTTCCGTTTAGTAATTAGGGGGGGGTCTATACTTCCGATACAGTAGTAGGTTACACGGAGTTGAAAAACGCTGCAAATCCCTACACAACGGTTTATTATTTTGTACACAACACCCTTCTGTTACAGATCACAGCTCACCCTTCTGTTACAGATTCCTTCTATATAATATATATGTGCTGTTCTATACATTTTATGAAAATAGCAACCCTCCGTACCTTAGTACCTAACCCTGTACTCGCTACTAGGCACCTACAAAAATCACGTGTTAAATGTTGCTATAATGATACTGTCGATGACAAACAGTAGTCAAAATGGCGAAAAGAAACACAAATAATGAAGTTCTGAAGGGAAGTTGTTGATGTGGGTGAAAAAATATTCGGTCCCGGTAGGAACTTCAGCGTATCATTCTTTCGACGTTTCGGGAGCACAAAAAAGGTACAATTGTGATGCTTATGTTTGTTATTTCGATTATTCGCTCATTGGTTCTTCCTGTATTTCTGTAACTATTCATCAAGGGTCAGTTGGGGAAATTCAGAACAAGCGCCATTAACGCTTGCGTGAGAGTTGCACAAAGTGTAGGGAAGTAAAAATCAAAGATTTACACTGACTGATCGAGAGCGTTTTTGTTATTTTGTTACCTTCCTGTCCATATAAACATTTCCTAAATAGATTTTTATTGAAATCATTAAATTTAAAAAATCTTCCTGAAGAGATTTTTACTATAAGATTTCGTTTTTTAAGGTAATAGTAGTTTTTTTGTAGATAATTTTTTATAATTTTATAACTTTCTTAATAGTTTTGTAATTTCAGAACGTGAACAAATTGAAAAATGGGGATTTTCAAACTTCCGTAACTCGGCTCCTGATGGTCTCGAGGGTTGAAATTTGTTGCACGTCCTCAGAGACCCCTCGAGAATGGGTACACGAAACATCAACACCGGAGATCCCCAGTGGTGTTCTTGGTCGCTTTGGAGGTTTTCGGTTTTTTTGGCGGGCAGGACGCTGCCGCGTCCCTAGATAAAATTGTTGGGCGTCGGATGACGGAAGAGGAACAAGGACTGGAAAGGGAGAGTACGAAAGCGATATCGACCACCCAGGCTGGTTCTTCTGACAACGCCGAGATAGTCAGGTGCAGTAAAAGTGATATTTAGGGCAGTGACATCACGAATCGAGCGTGAGCCAGCTGTGAGCGAACCGATAGTCGAGCTTGGGGCCCTGTGCCTCCTTCCATCTCAGCATCAACAAGTCGCCCCTTGACGGCTCTTGCTTGATTATGCACAGCTCATGCTCAGTCTTACGGTGCGCTTACACTCTTGGCGGCGTGCACTGAATGCTTTATTGAACAATGATGCGACCTAGTTTGGAGGTATACGCACCCCATCTGGACATGTGAACCTTGGTGCCCTTTAATTATTACTTATTGTTCGCATTATGATAGATTGTGGAGATTTTTAAACGGTATACATCCAGTCTAGATACCATTGATAGGGAACTCCTGATTATAATCACGCATGGCTGAATGAAATCGAGTTGTTTGCTCTATGATATTATTTAGTTTGGGTATTTTGGTTTTGTTGATAGGCGCCTACTTTTGGTTTATTATTTTCAATAATGAACCTTCGGAATAGAGTATGGAGGAAAAATAAAAAATTAACCCCCCCCCCCCCCCCCGCCCATCACAATTTTGTTAGTTTCCGTTTCAAGGTATGTAGAATCCGAAAATGGAATAAAAACCGCTGCTAATCATTACAAAACGGTTTACTATTTTTACCTGTGTTGATGCTTCTGCGTAGATCACTGTTTTCTATTGTCAGTACCAACCCTCTCCCCAGGAAATCCGTAAATCGCGTACTGGAACCGGCCCGGGAATTACTGTTTCATAAACATGAGTGGGATCCAATAATACAGTAATTAATTAGTTTTTATTATTCATAAAGGATAAGGTAAATAATAAACCGTTATGTATTAAACCTTTGTCTAAGAAACCATTTTGTAATGAACTGTTCGTAATAATTTACCTGTATAGATGCCCCTTCTGCGTAGATCACTGTTTTATGTGGTCAATACCTACCCTCGACCTCCTCCAAGGAAATCGAGTACTGGAGCCGGGCCGGGAATTACAGTTTCATAAAAATGCGCGGGATTCAGTAATTCAATCACTAATTATTTGTTGTTATTCATGAACCATAAGGTAGATAATGAACCGTTTTGTACTAATTTACCTGTATAGATGTCCCTTCTGCGTAAATCACTGTTTTCTGTGGTCCCCTCGTGCTCCCCCCAGGGAACCCCTTAGTCGAGTGCTGGAGCCTGCCCGGGAATTACAGTTTCATTAAAATGCGCGTGATTCAATAATTCGATCGTCAATTAGGTATTTGTTGTTATTCATGAAGCATAAGGTTTCCAAAAGTACCTATCAACAAAATCCAAAAGAGCCACCAATTTTGGTTTATTATTTTCAATAATGAACCATTGGAATCGAGCATGAAAAAAAAAATTCTTCCCCCCTCAAAATTTGATAGTTTACGTTTCAAGGTATGTAGAATCCAAAACTGCAATAAAAATATTTCTGTCTGTCCGCCGTACGCCGTACGCCGTACGGGCCACTTTTCTTAGTTACCATGAAAAAAAATTGATGAAATTCGGGTTATAGGTTCCGTTCGGCGTCTAGTTGGTCCTCGAAGCTCGACGTTACTGTGAGTCATCTCTAAGGGGTTCAAAATAGGGGTTGAAATTTTCAAAACGCCTATACCATTTTTTTACGTAAATATTTTTACGGTTTTAAATAGTTCTTGAACTTGCGAGTTTTTTTAAGACCATCCGGAGCATCGTACGTCCAGCCGTTCGTTCACAGTAAGGCCCCGAAGTTTGCACCGACAGGCATTTTCGACTCCAGTGTGAATGAAATTGTATACAATTCAAACCAAATCTCGTAACCAGAGACGCGCCCACAATAGGAAATTTGGCGGAGATAAAATCATTGGTAGGGATCACCTGATTGTATTGGCGGAGTATGAAGTCGAGTTGGTTGTTCTGTGATATTATTTAATTTGAAAAATGATGGCTCTTTTGGAGTTTGTTGGTAGGTAGTGAAACTTGAACAAACGTTGAAGTATTATTGATGGGTAAATTATTACTACGGTAAATCATTACTCAACGGTATTATTACACAACGGTTCATTATACCATCTACGTAGAAGGGGCTGGAGTTTGTTGGTAGGTACTTTTGCAACTTTTTTCACTCCTCATCAACAATTTCTTTTCAGAACTTCATTATGTGTGTTTCTTTTTGTTAGGTACTGTTTGTCATCGGCAGAATTATTTTAGCAACATTTAACTCGTGATTTAGGTAGGTACCTAGTAACGAGTACGGGGTTAGGTACTAACCTACGGAGGGTCTGCGATCTACATAATATGTATAGAATAGTACATATCATATGATATAGACGGGTTATCTATACATAGAGCTGCGATCTGTTACAGAAGGGTATTCAATACAAAATAATAAACCGTTGTGCAGGGATTTGCAGCGTTTTTCAAATGATAATGTATTATCACAGAACAACCAAAGCGACTTCATACAGCCATACGTGATTATAATCAGGTGTTCCCTAGCAGCGATTATTATCTGGGCCGGATTTATACCGTTTCATTCCCGATCATGTTGACGAAGCTTCTAGGTGCAAACGAACGGCTGGACGTTCAATGCTCTGCGTGGTCTCAAAAAATTCTTTAGCTCAACAGCAATTTAAAAACGTAAAAAAACCGTACCCTTCTATTGAAAGTTTTCGAGCTACGGCATTCTGACAATTTCAACCCCTATTTTTCACCTCTTAGCGATGATTGATAGTAACGCCGAGCTTCGTGGACCAACTGGACCCCAAACGTGACCTGATAACCAAATTTCATCAATTTTGTTTCATGGTAACCAACAAAAGCGCGAAGTGCAGCCTACGGCGGACGGACAGAAATCTTTGTATTCCATTTTCGGATTCTACGTACCTTGAAACGGAAACCATCAAAAAGTTCTTGGGGGGGGGGGGGGGGGGGTTTGTTTTCTCATGCTCGGTTCCAAAGGTTCATTATTGAAATTAGTAAACCGAAAATTCCTGTCCTTAGTTACCGTGTCCCAAAATTAATTACTTGTGGTTTGTAGGTCCCATTTGGGCTCTAGTTGATCCGCGAAGCTCGGCGTTACTGTCAGTCACCTGTAAGGGGTGAAAACTAGGGGGTTGAAATTTCCCGAACTCCGTGGCTTGAATACTTTCAATAGAAGGGTATGGTTTTTTTAACGCTTTCAAATTGATCTCGAAATTCTCTCGAATTTCTTGAGAACATCCGGAGCATTGAGGTCCTGCCATTCATTCGCAACGAAAAGCTTCATCAAATGGTCGAGAATTTCTTCAGTTTTAAAGTATAGTTCCTGGGGGGGTTTATAATATAATATCATAGCTGTTTTGAATAATGTGGTTAGTGTTTTTCTAAATTAGTGATTCGTATGATTCTTTGGCTTAGCACATCTTCTGCAAAGCTCAATCAATACAGTTTCGTAGAATACTAATGACAAGTCAAAGGCCAGATTAACATCGCCATGTTGAAATACTGGACTCCAGTATACCTGTTTCATTAGTTTATAAAGTTGGTTCAAATCAATTTTGTTCATAGTACCGTTCGTCAATTTAGTACTGGAGGACACCTTAGATGGTTCAGTTGCAAGCGCAAAAGGAGAGTGATCCGTCAGACTGATATTGAGTATAGCAGACTTGGAGTGCTGGAATGTGTCACCAGGAGCTTTAACCATTATAATATGATATAAGCAGCTACTCTCTCTCGTACATTTATCCAGCTGACAAACCCCAGATCTTGTATAAAACGCTGCAAAGTCCTTGTCACATAGGTTTATTATTCTGTTGGACATACCTGCAGAAATGTTGGTTGTTCATTTATTGTTTTTTCGTGTGCAATAATTGAAATAGCTATTTTTGTTGTATTCCTCCAATTTTGGCCCCCAAAAACTCGATTTAGGCTCCCATTTTGGTTTATTATTCTGTGAATAATACACCTATGTATTCGCTCAGCAAAAAATTTTTATAACACCCCCTCAAAATTTTTTCTTTTCCGTTTCAAGGTGCGTAGATTCCAAAAATGCAATGTCCGTCCGCCGTACGCCGTCCGCCGTATCACGTCTACAGGCTTCATTTTCGGTCTAAAAAAGTCGTTCTTTCGCACGCATGCTCCATTTGGGCCCTAGTTGCGAAATCGTCTGAAATCACCATCAGTTTGTAGAATAACACTAGAACGATTAAATGGCACTACCAATGATCAAAGTTAATTTGAAAAAAAAAAGATCGTACCTACCTAATTTGTGTTTTGGGGGCCAAAATTGGTGGAAACCATCAGAAATAGCTATTTCAATTATTTCACATGAAACAAACAATAAATGTACAGCCAACATTTCTGTAGAATAATAAACCCCATGTGACAAGGACTTTACAGCGTTTTTCAGTGTTATTATACAAACTGATGGTGATTTCAGACGATTTCCCAGGTTTTTGACTCATAAAACATCAATTTTGGGAGCTGAACATCTGGTAGAACTCAATTTTCCACTCTTTGGTCAAAATTTACTTCATATTCGGTCTTCTCCTCCCCCAAAACATGGAAAACGATACGTCAAAAGCTCATGTTACTGACATGTTGCTAAAACGCAAAAAGTACCTATTTTTACACACATTTTCACTCATAACGCCCCTGGGTATATTCCGATCGGGCTGAAAAGTTTCGGGACACAACTAGGGCCCAAATAGAGCATGTGTGCGAAAGAACGACTTTTTTAGACCGAAAATGAAGCCTGTACACGTGATACGGCGGACGGATATTGCATTTTTTGAATCTACGCACCTTGAAACGGAAAAGAAAAAAGTTTGAGGGGGGGCTATAAAAATTTTTTGCTGAGCGATGATTACATAGGTGTATAATTCAGAGAATAATAAACCAAAATTGTCAGCACGTGGATCAAGACGATTGAATGGCACTACCAATGATCGAAGATAGTTAAAAAAAAAAAAAAAAAAAATCGTTTTTGATAAATTATTATCTTATCATTGGATAGTACCATTTAATTGTCTGATGATTCACCTGTTCATACTTATTCTTAATAATGGTATGGTGGTTTCAGACACTTTCCCAGGTTTTTGGTATAATAAATTAATTTTGGGAACTGAAACTTCGTTAGAACATCAGTTTTCCACTCTTTGGTCCAAATTGACTTCATATTCGGTCTCCTCTCTCTAAAAACATGGCAAACGATACATCAGAACCTCATGTTACTGAAACACCAAAAAAACCTGTATTATACCCATTTTGGTTTCTTATCTTCAAGAATGAACCTTTGGAATCGAGCATGAAAAAAAAAGAAAAAAAAATTTAACTAACCTACCTCAAAATTTGATGGTTTCCAATTCAAGATAAATATGTAGAATCCAAAAATTCAATTAAAAAAACGCTGCAAATCCCTGCACAACGGTTTATTATTTTGTATAGAATACCCTTCTGTTACAGATCACAGCTCTATGTATAGATAACCCGTCTATATAATATGATATGTACTATTCTATAATATACATATTATGTAGATCGCAGGCCCTCCGTAGGTTAGTACCTAACCCCGTACTCGTTACTAGGTACCTACCTAAATCACGAGTTAAATGTTGCTAAAATAATTCTGCCGATGACAAACAGTAGGTACCTAACAAAAAGAAACACACATAATGAAGTTCCGAAAAGAAATTGTTGATGAGGAGTGAAAAAAGTTGCAAAAGTACCTACCTACAAACTCCAGCCCCTTCTACGTAGATGGTATAATGAACCGTTGTGTAATAATTTACCGTTGAGTAATGATTTACCGTAGTAATAATTTACCCATCAATAATACTTCAACGTTTGTTCAAGTTTCACTACCTACCAACAAACTCCAAAAGAGCCATCATTTTTCAAATTAAATAATATCACAGAACAACCAACTCGACTATATACTCCGCCAATATAATCAGGTGATCCCTACCAATGATTGGCCGTATTCACAAATTCCTATTGTGGGCGCGTCTCTGGTTACGAGATTTGGTTTTATACATTTCATTCACACTGGAGTCGAAAACGCCTGTCGGTGCAAACTTCGGGGCCTTACTGTGAACGAACGGCTGGACGTACGATGCTCCGGATGGTCTTAAAAAACTCGCAAGTTCAAGAACTATTTAAAACCGTAAAAATATTTACGTAAAAAAATGGTATAGGCGTTTTGAAAATTTCAACCCCTATTTTGAACCCCTTAGAGATGACTCACAGTAACGTCGAGCTTCGAGGACCAACTAGACGCCGAACGGAACCTATAACCCGAATTTCATCAATTTTTTTTCATGGTAACTAAGAAAAGTGGCCCGTATGGCGTACGGCGGACAGACAGAAATATTTTTATTGCAGTTTTGGATTCTACATACCTTGAAACGTAAACCATCAAATTTTGAGGGGGGGGTAAGAATTTTTTTTTTCATGCTCGATTCCAATGGTTCATTATTGAAAATAATAAACCAAAATTTCTGTCTATCTGCCGTACGCCGACTTCGCACTTTCCTTAGTTACCATGAACCAAAGTTGATGAAATTTGGTTTGTAGGCCCCATTTGGGGTCTAGTTGGTTCGCCAAGCTCGGCGTTAATGTCAGTCATCTCTAAGGGGTGAAAAATAGGGGTTGAAATCTCCAGGACGCCGTTACCTCGAATTTTTTTACGTTTTTAAATAGTTCTTGAACTTGGGAGTTTTTTTTAGACCGCCCGGAGCATTGTACGTGCAGCCATTCGTTCACGATTCGATCCCGTGGGATCTCCGAAGTTATGATACCTAAAGCATGGTTAGTACTTGGATGGGTGACCGCCGTGACACGTGGTGACACGTCCAAGTATGATCCATGTAGCTGTTGGGCGAACCCCTCTCCACTCAAGGGGGCGAGGCAATGAGTAGCCAAGTAAAGAGCGAAATGATCAGGTCGAATTCTGATCCTCTCATTGGAGGACAGCTGATCACGTCCGCGACGCTGGCAGGGCAGTCGGACGAAAAGCCCCAGCTTGGAATGGCTGTTTACTTTACTTTACTTCGCTTACGCGTACATCAGAAGCAGGTGGTATTGCAGATCTAATTTTCGCGTGTCGTATAAAACCCTTCCGTAAGGATAGAGTAGGCAGATGTGACGATCAACAGGTGGGCTCACCCACAAACGAGATCCTATAACACCTGCCACCCAGGCGGTTTCAAACTATATATTATTATCATATCCTTCGACAGTGTGAGATGTCATTACGAAATATCTACACTTCCTGATGTTGGCGCCCCGGTTCTTACGCGTTTATGTAGGAGTATTGGTAAGCTAGACAATTATTTCCGAATTGAAGCTTTTTAATGCCAATAGGGAATAATAGCCTTGAGTTAGTAAAGACATTAGTGTAGATTAGTGTTGTACACTACTTACCGCGGGTTCAAGTAATATCTTTGCTTGATTTAGTAAAGATATTAATGTGAAGATTAGTGCAGTAGGTACACTACCCAGGGTTCGTATATATTTCAGTCTATGATTTTTTGAAGATCAGTATGACCAATGACCCCCGAGTTTTGGTTCATTATTCTCAATAATGAACCTTTGGAATCGACCATGAAAAAAAAAATTCCCCCTCCCCCCCCCCCCCCCAAATTTTGATTCCGCCATACGCCGTCCGCGGCTTTTCCTTAGTTCCCATGAACCAAAATTCACGAAATGTATATGGGTCCGTTTGGGCTGTAGTTGGTCCTCTAAGCTCGCCGTTACTGTCACTCAACTCTGAGGGGTGAAAAATAGGGGTTGAAATATCCAGAGTATCCCTATCTCGGAAAACCGTATTTTGAGGTATGGATTTTCTAGCATTTTTAAATAGTTCGATGTTGTGCTGAATTTTTGAGACCGTCTGGAGCATTCTATGTATGATGAAATGAATGAAACTCGCTAAAAAAATTTGCCCTAAAGAGCAGCTTGTATGCAAGCATCAAGCTGGGATGAGAGCGCACGTCACTTGCCCCCCCCCCCCCCCCCCCCTGCCAGGTGGCGGCCGTAGCGGAGTGATCTAGGCGTCGGGCTCTCACTCTTAAAATCAGAGGTTCGAAAAAAAGTGTTTCCCTTCGCATCAACAATATCCCTTCGGAACTACATTTGTGTTACTTTTTGCCATTTTAGCTGCTGCTTGAACATTTAACGCATGATGTTAATTTGTAGTGGCGAATAGGTGCTAAACTGCTGAGGGGCCGTGATCTATACAGAAGGTTACCTATATAGAGAGCTGTGATCTGTAACAGAAGGGTGTTCTGTGCAGATTGCTGTGATCTGTAACAGAACTGGTGTTCTATACAAAATAATAAACCATTGTGTAGGGATTTGCAGCGTTTTTGTGTTGAAACCTCGTCCATACCATTGTGTCTTGAATTGATTGACTTATCAGTATTTTTATCGAAGATGAATCATTAAAAGCTTGATGTGTCAAGGAATTTATATCACTGTTTGATTTTCTGTCTTCGAAATTCCCTCTCCGTGTTTCGTGGATATTGCTGCATGTATTCCGAGCCTTTGCATTTTGGTGCAACCATTTATTATTTCTGATACTCTACTCATTATCCGACTGCGGTAGATTAGGGCGAGTGCCATAGATGATACTGGTTGCCGAATAGAATCTCCTGGTTATTCCAGGGGCGTCATCTTGCGGCACCGGCCTGAGAGTCTCCTCAAGGTCCCGAGGTGAACACTCCGTCTCAAGGAAACTCCTCCAATACCTTTTATAGAATGGAGAATCAAGGTGGTTTTTCTTCGGGATTTTCTATAAGCTAGCGTGGAGAAGCCTATAGTTTTTTCTGTACCTACCAATGAGCTTGAAAATCCTATAAAAATACTACTCATACTCTTAGGTGGTCCCAATCTACGTAAATAATTACATCCACATTTGCTATTTATTTAGGTCAAATAGTTATAACGTGAATAGACATTATTTGATGTGTTTGTTTACTTCATCAGATTATTACGATACTTCACAAATGGAAGGAACCAGGTTACCGCAACACAAATTGGTATTGCGCAATATGTCTGTAATAATTGATATATGGTATCAATACGCTGTTAATATACTGCCTATTGATATGATATCCCTTGCACCTACTTCTGGTATCGAATCTCGTCTTTTGATTGATAGAAGTGTGTACTGGTATCAAGTACCTCCCGCGGTATTGGAAAATACTAATACTGTTATGTATTAGTATTTTCTGATGTATATAAGTCAAATGAGCATAAAATAATTGGCGCATCTGTCAAGGTGTTTGCTACTCGAACAATTGACGATACAATTGACTTATTGGCATTTTTCCGACTCGGTCGTTAGATGGCCCCTTCTTGCCCACCAATCCTTTCATGTGTTTGCCCTGAAGGTATTATGAGCAGTGACTTGCTTCGCTCAGAATTTCTGCTATATTCAACAGATTTGGTTGTTGTTATTGATATTTGAGTTTTTAAATGTATCTCAAACTTAAACGTAGTACTTATTATGTATGGTGTTATGTGAAAGTTGTAACATACTTGCCCACCCACTTTGCCAAAATTGTTGTCTCCTATGAACTACCTCAAGCTAGTCGTTATTATTGAAACCATTAAAATAATTTACAGTAAAACCTATAAATTTAATTTTGGTTAATTAGCGAAACTAAAAGCGTCATGTAGTTTGATCTCCAAACCTTTTATCACGTAATGTATGTTGAAGGACCCTTCATCCCCGCGCTTCGCCGGTGTGGCTGTTTCCACACGGCCGCTTTCCAATTAGATGGTGAAGTCTGTTGTGCTTTCTTTTATCGTTTCGTAGCTAATTAATACTTCCTGTAGCGAAGCGAGATTGGTCGCCTCACAGAACCTTCTGTCTCCTCTGAATGTGAACAAAACTCAACTTACTAGTGTGGTTTCTCAACACAGATTAGTACTGGTTATACAGATATGTACTAGATACAGGAAATGTGTGACAGTAATCAAGGTATGTCTAAAACGTTCTGATCTAGGTAGGACGCAAAAATTATTACACTTGATTAAAAAAACCTGTTAGCAGAAATGGTCACGCAAAAGAATAAAAAATAAAAATGAATAAATCAAATGAGTAAAAGATGAGTAGGTCCTACATTGGTCCCTAAGGTACCTATCTATGTTTGTATTGCATAAAAAAATATTACCTACCTATCTTATTCATTGTCATCCTCAGTTTAGCCATTCATACAAGTTTAGCTATGTATAATTTATTCTCTATTCTCAGTCTCTTTTGTATTTTCCGTAGTATCGCTAAGTATTCCCAATATTATCGAGCTTTCGAGGTCACCATGTATCACCATAATTGGTACATACTGAACATAGTCTTAATTGTAAAATTCCTTTTTCGGTTCTTCCTTGTAGATAAATAAATCGAAACATCGGCCTAAAACTATCTTATTTCTCGACCGAACCTCAAGATCCTCATCCTTCACATACGTCTATATATATACCTATGGTATATTATTATGTATACCAAGCCTTAGCAACCCCTGTGTAATTGGAAGTCGGTAACTTGGAAAAGAATACCACATATAATTATATACCTGGACCTCAGCTTTCTCCATTGGGCCGAAGACGCAGCGCAGGCGAAATATTCCCTCTAAAATTATTGTGAGTTTTTTATCTGTTAATCTTCAATATTTTCTACCGCCTGTACCAAAATTCATATATAACCAAGTGTTCCCGTTTTCATATATATATATATATATATATATATATATATATAACTCGGCCCTTCGGGCCTCGCCAGGGGGCAAGCCCCCTGGACCCCCAAAGGGGGCTCCGCCCCCTCGGAACGGCTTCGCCGTTCCTCACCCCCGAAGGATGTGTTCTTATACTTCGTATAACAAAGGAGAATTTGCTATGCAATTCTTAATCACATTCCTCTTTGTGCTCATCTTTATCACATTCCTCTTTGTGCTCATCTTTATCACGTTCCTCTTTGTGCTCATCTTTATCACATTCCTCTTTGTGCTCATCTTTATCACATTCCTCTTTGTGCTCATCTTCATCACATTCCTCTTTGCGTGACGCGTTTTTGTGACAGGATATTGTGACAGGACATTTTTTTCACATGACCCCCGGCGTTAAAATTGCATAGCAATTAATAATACCAGTTATACGTCTCGATTACTCCTCGGGTAGTGATATCGATACTTCGGTAATTTTGAATTTAATTTATCCATTCATTCATTTGAAAATTCACTATAAATACATTGAGACCTGAGATAATGAGTAAATTCCGGGTTAAGCCGAAGCCGATCATTTAGGAATGATCAAGCTCTTGTATAATAATCAGCAACTCGAGGTCTATGTTTTATGATTCTGAAGTTACTTGTGCCTGTATATTATAGTATCTTGGTAAATGGGAGGGGCTTTGCTTGTTTGAATGCAAATGATTTTGTACAGCATACTTCGCATACGGATGATTAATCAATTGTTTCGATTTGGTGATCCCTACTATCAAAATTGATTAGTATCAATTCGCACATCAATCACTTAGGGGATTGTTAGGGTCTTCATCAGTTGAGGTATGCAGATCTTAGACTGCATGTTTGTCCTGTGACTATTGGTTCCCGTCCATTTCTAAAATATTGATTATGCTAATATACACGTACGTTCCTACTTTGTGGGAAAAACATAAATTGGAGAGCGCAAAATTGTGTAGGATGGACACGGCATTTTTTTCCTCCTACAATTGTTGTTATGAAGGTAAATAGTGAGATGGTAGATCTTGTCCACGGGTGTCCACTGCTAGCGGAGAGGAGTAGGGGCACTGACCTCTGGGCTCTTCGTCCTTGAGAATAATTTTCCCCTGTTCATTTTTTTACCGTTCGTCTCACATCTCTGAAATAGTTTCGTACCAGCTTATGATAATATATCATATACTCGTATGTAGACCTACTCTAGATCACTGTAGATCACTGTTTCCTGTTAATAATTTACTTCTAACAAAGAATCAACTTCGCTACTTTTGGAGCTGCCCTATTATATAAAAAAATTGTTCAAATACGTACATATTAGCGCTCAGGGGGGGAACCTACCCGGCTCAACCATGCGAAACCCTCATCAGTAGATTCAGCAGTGGTTCATCAAAAGATGGGGAAAAGAGTGCAGAGTGAGAGAAATGTACAGTTCTATTATTAAAGGATGGTTGGGTGTAACAGTCACTATTAGGCAAGATCTCAGTAACTTCACCGCATTCCGTATGGAAGAATAGTTTTTTATTATGTAAAGCTGGGTGAGCTTCATGTACCGGAAGGTAGGTATGGTAATTGGGATGTTCCAAACTTGTGGGTACGCCTTTTTGAAAACTTTTTCGATTCTTCTACTTTTTTGTTACAGAGTATTATGAATCGAATCCTAGATTCTTAATTTGCACAAAAAAATTAGCACCCCTCAAAATTTTATGGTTTCCGTTTCAAGGTAGGTATGTAGAATCCGAAAATGGAATAAAACTACGAACTTGCCTGTCGATTGCCAAGACAGATTTTTCGTGCAAATTTGAACTTTTTATCTCAATTCTTTGGAGAGTTATCGTCTGGAATGACACATACATATATATAAATTTTCTTAGGATGTTGGATAAAACGTGTTTTAACTATGTTAAACCATCGCTCAAGAAACGAAGTCTTTGAAACCTTACTACAATTATTCCATTGGACCAATCTATAAATTTCTCCCTTGAGAGGGAAAAACATTAAATCATGTTTAATGTTTTTCCCTCGCAAGGGAGAAATTAGATATAGTTTTTTAATGTCAAGAAAAAATGAAAGCCACAATTTCACTGAACTCTACAAGTATAATGTTGCATTTACTGTACTTATTATAGAACTCGCCATCAACATATGGTTGCTACAACAGAAGGTAGTAACTGTGTAGTAACCAATGAAAAACGTAGCTATTGACTCTTGTTTCTTTCGAGTGCGATATTCTTTATGGTTGCTACAACAGAAGGTAGTAACTGTGTAGTAACCAATGAAAAACGTTGCATATTTGCGTGTCGGAATTCACAGAATGACCCCCAGCCCTAAAACATTAAACATGTTAAAAAAGCGGGATCATAATTCCATATTAAATAGAGGTTGGGTACAATGAGTCTCAACGCAATAGTTGAGCTGAAGACAACGATACCCCTCTCCACTCATTTCACCAGGAGCGATCTGCGTAAACCGACAATAAGTGACGAATAATAGGTTGTATAGGAGGTGCCTATATGGTATAATGTTATAATATATGTTTTAACATGTATCATGTTTTACCGCTGTGTTGTGTGCTCGAAAATCAAGCAAAATTAAGCGCGAGCCGTCATGACGTACTGATTTTCTTCGCTCCTAAAGCAAATTTACACTCCGAAGCTGTAATTTAGTTTGTAGACTCCTTAGGACTTTTACCTGACGATGCACAGGCCCCGGATCAGCTGAGAGGCTCCTAAAGCTAATTTCTACGCTATTTACACTCCGAAGCTGTAATTTAGTTTGTAGACTCCTTAGGACTTTTACCTGACGATGCATAGGCCCCGGATCAGCTGAGGGGCTCCTAAAGCTAATTTCTACGCTATTTACACTCCGAAGCTGTAACTTAGTTTGTAGACTCCTTAGGACTTTTACCTGACGATGCATAGGCCCCGGATCATCTGAGAGGCTCCTAAAGCTAATTTCTATGCTATTTACACTCCGAAGCTGTAATTTAGTTTGTAGACTCCTTATGACTTTTACAGCTTCGGAGTGTAAATCCGAATTGCTATATGCCGGAAATCAGCAAGATTTAAAAAACGCTGCAAAGTCCTTGTCACATGGGTTTATTATTCTATTGGACATACCTACAGAAATGTTGGCTTCTTTCAGAAATAGCTATTTCTGATGGTTTCCATTAATTTTGGCCCCGAAAACACAAATTAGGTAGGTACGCTTTTTTTTTTAAACTATCTTTGATCATTGGTAGCGCCATTTGATTGTCTTGATCCATGTGTTGACACTTTTTCCAGTGTTATTATACAAACTGATGATGATTTCAGACGATTTCCCAGGTTTTTCACTCATAAGAAATCAGTTTTGGGAGCTGAACATTTGGTAGAATTCAATTTTCCACTCTTCGGTCAAAATCGACTTCATATTCGGTTTTCTCGTCCCCAAAAACGTGGAAAACGATATCTCAGAGGCTCATGTTACCAACATGTTGCTATAACGCAAAAAGTACCTATTTTTACACACATTTTCACTCATAACACCCCTGTGTATATTCCGATCGGGCTGAAAAGTTTCGGGACACAACTAGGGCCCAAATGGAGCATGTGTGCGAAAGAACGACTTTTTTAGACCTAAAATGAAGCCGGTACACGTGATACGGCGGACGGCGGACGGACATTGCATTTTTGGAATCTACGCACCTTGAAACGGAAAAGAAAAAAGTTCTCCATACTACATAACATGTATCATGTTATACCGCGAAGTTGGATGGATTCAGAGTGGTTGCATCATCTAAGCGCGCAGAGAAACGGGCCAGTGTTGTGGCCATTTTTGAAACCAATGACAAGCTGCGTTCGGCTAGACCAGTGGTTTTCAAATTGTTTTGGGTCGCGCCCCCCTTGCGAGTATCGAGGCATCTTGGCGCCCCCCTTCCATCAGTCCTCCTCTGAAATTCCCAAAACCAAGGTATTTGTGTTAACAAATAGGAGAAAATATCGTTGCCTAGCAATTTATATAGTTTTTACTGAATTTCATCTTATATATATACAAAGAAAATTATTAATAAAAATAAACTTCTGAATTTATTTCACAAAATAAGAACGACGGACATACGAAAACTAGTGTGTGCTCATTTGAGTTAATATCAGATTCTTGATATCGGGCGTGAACATCTTACATCAAATTCAACGTCCAGACGATTTCTGATTTTTGTCTTGATGACCGCCAACATCAAACATCGATCGAAGGTCTTTCTTATACACTGACTATTGAAAACTAGATATGTGTTTAAATTCAATAAACTTCATCTGAACGGAGGTCTCACGCCCCCCCTGAAAATCGCTCGTGCCCCCTAATTTGAAAACCACTGGGCTAGACGAACGACGAGCGCGAAAAAAAGGGATCGCACGCGCGATGTAGGTGACATTTTTGTGCTAGTGACATTCTCTTCAACGGCGTCACAGCCTTGATCGTTTGCGTCTACATAAGTCCTGGTGCATCTCTCACGGATATCAAAGACTTACTGCACGTTTTGTCACTTACAGTACGAGAGTGTTCGTTTCTGATTACATTCCGAGTTGGAATTTACAGGAACTGCCGATTATCATGGCTGGAGATTTCAGTACCGACATTGGACGTGAATTCGTAGATTTCATGGACGATCTTTGGGATTTGAAATTGATCAATGATTCCACAATCGGGACTACGAAAAACAACACTTGTATCGATGGACTGTTCTGTCGTGGTCTCGACAAATTATCGTTGTCCACTCATCGTTTCGTATCTTAATTCTCGTATCACAGACCGATGATCGCAATAGCTAGTACAACGGCTGACGACAGGATACAACGACACCACGACGCTGATGAAGAGGTTCCTCGACATTCGGCTAAGAAGACAAAGATATCGTGAAAAAAAACAAGGAAAAACGATTTTATAGGCATTGTAAACATTGTAAATATTTTTTAGAAAAATTAAAATGTTTGATTTTCGACAGTTTATTCGTATTATTTATTAAAAATCCCATAGTACAAACCACATTTCTTACAGACCCCCATAGTACAGATCACAAATCGCACACATCACATCGTCGTTACCTACGATGTGAGAAAACATGGTACATGATTTTGGATTATTATTTTCAATAATGAACCATTGGAATCGAGCATGAAAAAAAAAATTCTTACCCCCTCTCAAAATTTGGTGGTTTACGTTTCAAGGTATGTAGAATCCAAAACTGCAATAAAAATATTTCTGTCTGTACGCCGTACGGGCCACTTTGCTTAGTTACCATGAATAAAAATTGATGAAATTCGGGTTATAGGTTCCGTTCGGGGTCTAGTTGGTCCTCGAAGCTCGACGTTACTGTCAGTCATCTCTAAGGGGTTCAAAATAGGGGTTGAAATTTTCAGAAAGCCTATACCTTTGTTTTACGTGAATTTTTTTACGGTTTTAAATAGTTCTCGAACTTGGGAGTTGTTTAAGACCACCCGCAGCACCGTACGTCCAGCCGTTCGTTCACAGTAAGGCCCCGAAGTTTTCACCGACAGGCATTTTCGACACCAGGGTGAATGAAATTTTATACACTCTCGTCACCAGGGACGCGCTCGATTCAATCAATCAATTTATTCAATCAATCGAGCAATCAATCAATCAATTTTTCAATTGCAATTGGAATTCACTTAGAATTGTAAAAATTGGTATACTGAATTGGACTTTAATCATTTGAATTGGAATTTTTTCGAATTGCCTAATTGGCATTGTGCGCTCGTCACCAGGGAAGCGCTCGATTCCATCAATCAATCAATTTATTCAATCGATTTCGAATTGGAATTCATTAATTTGAATTGGAATTCATTAATTGAATTGGAATTCATTAATTGAATTGGAATTCATTAATTTGAATTCAAATTAATTTGAATTGGAATTCATTTCGAATTGTCTAATTGGCATGGTGCGCATTGGCATGTTCCAAAATGGTTCTGCAATTCTATTGGCCAACGCTGTCTGCGATTCACATAACATGTATAGACTAGTACATATTATATTATACAGACGGGTTATCTATACAGAGAGCTGTGATCTGTAACAGAAGGGTATTCTATACAAAAAAGTACCAATCAACAAAATCCAGCCCCTTCTTGATAGATGAACCGTTGTGTAATAATTTACCGGTGTGTAATGATTTACCGTTATGAAATAATTTACCGTTGTGTAATAATTTGCCGTTTTGTAATAATTTACCATTGTGTAATAATTTACCCATCAATTTTAGGGGGTATTATAAAAATATTTTGCTGAGCGATTACATAGGTTTATGATTCATAATACAGAAACAATCTCGATATACAGTATAAAAATTTATTTATGTTTAAGAACCAAAAATTGCAACCAAGTATCATGTTATTAAATCGAAAAGTGAAGGCTAGGTAGGAATCTACTACTTGAAACGTATGTGCTCGTTTCTTCTGACGATGTCTTGTCTACATTTCTTGAGCACCATAGATGATACATGTTAAAACGTGACAACCAAACAAGCGTCATTGTTTACTATCCATTTATAACATTCATTTATATAGTTATATTATGAAACTAGGAAATAAATACCAAGAACAAATACGAAATAAATTCGTGATAAATCAAGAGCTTTCCAACGAATGGAAAACGATTTTTGTCCGATGAAAATGAAAGAAGTTTCATTTCCCTAGCAACTACTCGGTTGTACGTGAAAACCACTATGCATTGGGCACGAAAAAATTTGACGCTTAAAATTGACGCGCAAAATCGACTCGCAAAAATTGCTAGTACCCCAGGGCTAAAACATGATACATGTTAATAATAAACCGTTGTGCAGGGATTTGCAGCGTTTTTATTTATTGGTTGCAACAGGAAATTTTGTTATCGTCCTTTGGAGAAATCGATGTGGAGAAAATGGTAATTATTATTGATTAACATTTATTTCATTAAAATATCCACTGTAGGGCCACCTCTGTGGACTCGTGTAGGAAGCTGCGCAAGTATGATTTTGTACTTCTTGCAGAGTATACAGTGTCTAGAGATTGTACTGTAAATGTTGTGGCATATTTTAAATGAGGTGCTGATGTGAATTGTAGCAGGTCGAAAAACTGGTACATTTCTTCTTTTAGGCTGAAAAATATTGATGATTGAATTTAATTAGATGTGGTTGAAAGTGGGGGCAGATACGGAATAATTCCGCTGTCTGCACGCGCAAATGTATTTAGTTTATTTACGATTCTTCATCCCTTTCAGAATTCATTGAAGTGCCTTCCGCGAGGGATTTGTCCCTTCCCGAGCAGTGATCTCCGATCCGCTGCCGTCGGAATACATTTAAATAAATTATCTAATGCCATTCTCCGAGCCTTTAATTGAGGCTGTGACCGTAAACATTACCACTACCGTTCGGTATTAATTGTGATATTGAGTTGAATCCGCTGAGGGTCTTCGACATTAACATTATAATAAATTATGATGTTAATGAGTCATTGGAAGCTTTTTCTCGTAGTTCCTACTGCTAAGATGAATAGGAAAGAAAATGAATAGTGTGTTTATTGTCAAATAATATTATATTGATGATATTCAATTAATAAGAAGATTTCAGTAATGTGCCTTCGTAATTAAATTTGTTGTACCTATTACCAGGGTATATTATGTTTCGTCTTTAGTACTCATTGGACTTCGTTAAACCGTATCAGTGAATCACTGTCATTCAACGTAACTGATCAATATCACTATAAATAGGTTAGTACACTAATCTGTATAAATGGCCAGTCATCAGTCAGAATCGCGAAAGGGCGTGCTACCTAGTTGGTCAAATTTTTTGTAATTTCATAGTTTTCATTTACCACATTTTTGAGAATGTACATTAATTTTTTAAGTGTTTTACCACACCATCGGTCTAAAGAAATCCTGAATCCATCCCTGAATGTTACTGCTTATTCTAAGTCATCTATGTGTTTGTATATGTGTATAATTTGTATCTCGCTCACATTACCAAATCGCTCACAGTATCAAATTCTGAATTTAATTTATTAAAAAGCTGAAGTTTCTAAATTTTATATTTTATTAAAAATAAGTGATGCTGTATAAACTCAGAATTTGATAGTCTACAAGTTTGGTTTTAATTTCTCAATAATGAAATTTTGTAATCGAGCAGTGGTGGGGGGGGGGGGGGGCGCTTTTTGATGGTTTCCGCTTCAAGGTACGTAGGATCCGAAAATGGAATTTAAAAATGTCTGTGATGACCTTTGATATCTGTGGGTGGCTCCAGTACTCGATTTAGGGCTCTCTTGTGGGATACGTACTGACCACAGAAAACAGTGATCTACGCAGAAGGTGCATCCATACAGGTAAATAATAAACCGTTGTATAATAGATTGCAGCGTTTAATTAGGCGGACTATCCGACATATTTGAAGGTTGCCCCATTTGCTTTTTTCGATAATATTCAGATTAAAAGCTCTGTATCTCAGAAACAGAGATATGACAAAAATGTATAGTCAATATTGTATGACATTCAATTCCGTATATAGCGGTGGTGGGGGGGGGGGGGGGGATTAAGTTTTGAGATAAAATCAACCGATCTCGACATTTTAACAAAAACGCTGCAAAGTCCTTGTCACATGGGTTTATTATTCTATTGGAGTTCTAGAGATTCTTGTTGGCAGTTAAATTTATTGTTTCTTTCATGTGGAATGATTGAATTAGCTATTCCTGATGATTTCCACCAATTTTGGCCCCAAAACATGAAATAGGTCTTTTTTTTCCCCCAGATCATCTTTGATCATTGGTAGTGCGATTTAATGGTCTTGATTCAGCTGTTTACACTTTTTCTAATGTTAGTATACACATTGATGGTGATTTCAGACAGTTTTCCAGGTTTTTCACTAGAAAAAAAAAAAAAAACAATTTTGGGAGCTGAACCAATGGTAAAACCTCAATTTCCGCGTCTTTGGTCAAAATCGACTTCATATTCGGTATTCTCGTCCCCAAAAACATGGAAAACGATTCCTCAAAAGCTCATTTTACTAACATGTTACTAAAACACAAAAAGTACCTATTTTTACACACATTTTCACTCATAACACCCCTGGGTATATTCCGATCGGGCTGAAAAGTTTCGGGACCCAACTAGGGCCCAAATGAAGCATGTGTGCGAAAGAACGATTTTTTTAGACCGAAAATGATGAAGCCTGTACACGTGATACGGCGGACGGCGGACGGACATGGCATTTTTGGAATCTACGCACCTTGAAACGGAAAAGAAAAAAGTTTGAGGGGGTGTTATAAAAATTTTTTGCTGAGCGAATACATAGGTGTATTATTCACAGAATAATAAACCAAAAGGACCTACAATCCTATATATATGGCGGCGGTTTCGGACCCCCTCCCCCAAATAACCTCGGGACTTGTTATACTATTGATTAAGAAGGTGTTACGTTGTAACATTTGCATGTTATTTTGTCGCCTCTCTCTTTGCCTCGATGCTTCAGTGGTAAGGTGGCCGGTGCGATGTAGGTGTTGGATACACCGACCAAGTTTCGGCTACTGTTTACGCTTTGCCCACCCGTCTCCTGTCATCTCCTCCCCGCCTTCCCTATTGACCTGGTGATTCGATTCTTCTCTGTAGGGACTTATTTCCCAATTCATGTTGATGCTGCAGTGTGGATCATTTATACAGTTCTGGTTGGTGTCAGGAAGCTGTGATCAGGAGTTGATACCTAAGCCTTTTTTTGCTTGCTTCACTGACCAACCCTTTTCAGTTACCTATGTAGGTACTTAGGTACCTCAAACATTTCTATAAATTTTAATGTACTTCTAAGTAAATTGCATGTAATGTTATGTATAATTTCTTCCTTTTGGTATGTAAGCTCATGAACATATTTTATAATAAATTGCATGTAGGTAGGTACTTAATGCCAGTAACGCTGAGGGGCTTTCACCCAAATCCAGCTTATTTATAGAACAGGGCAAGGTCACCCTTTCGTGTTGCTTGTCCAGCTTCTCATTTCCTTTCTAGCACTCCATGTAGGTAGTGCCAAGTTGATTCCATTTCCTGAGTGTGTAACACTACTTTGTATATGTACCTACATATTTACAGTTGAAACACTAAAACAAGTGCCTTTCAATTTTGTGTGCATCAAAATTTATTGTTATAGCTATTAGCTATATTGCTATTGTAGGGTGTTCCTATCCTATCTTCATTTCACTTTCTCT
Source organism: Leptopterna dolabrata (assembly GCA_954871275.1). NCBI lineage: Eukaryota > Metazoa > Arthropoda > Insecta > Hemiptera > Miridae > Leptopterna > Leptopterna dolabrata. Next base: position 41,800,040 of record OX940975.1, read on the forward strand.
TCTGGCAAAAAAGTTTCTGTCTTCGGTTTCTGCATTCTTTTGGCAGCTTGTGTGTACTTTGTACACTCCTCATTCTTGGCTGTTCTGTCAAGTTGCAGTTGGATTGAATCTGGATGTACTAAATTTCTTGAAGATTCCATGCATGATGAGAAGATGTACTGTATACCTGTGCTGTAACTTGACATTGCTTATGTAACTACCTTCCTTGATTGTAAAGTGAGCCCGTTCCTTTCAAAATTTCGTTTTCTTCCTTCAGTTTCTTTCTAGGGATCTTTTGTGTAGCTACTGAGGTTCCTCACCTGCCTTCTTCTCGTGCGTTTCTTAACTAGAACTTTATGCCTACTTCTTACCTGGTGCCACCGTCGCTCGTCTCATCTCTTCGGCTCAACCTGATTCGTAGCATTATGTCTGGCTCACTTCAGCTTCGTAGGCACAAGGTCGAATGATTAGGCTGTTGTCAACAGCTACACCAGGACCGATATCCCTTGTCATGAATCCCAGAAGTATACTTATGTAGGTACCTTATAATCTGAATTTGTGGAATCTATGTATAACCCCCTCCCCTAAGAACTAGAGTGTAGTGATTCATATTCGAGAGGAGTGGCGCCCAACCGTATAAGTATTCTTCAGATCTTTCTCTGAATTGACTGGTAGATACATACTAGGACTGAGCGCATTGAACCCCATGTACCACTGCAGCTAGTCCGGCCTCCTGCTGGCGAGTGCCCGGTTTAAGGGGTCAGTCTGGGAAAAAAGGTCTTTTTGGTTTATTATTTTCAATAATGAACCATTGGAATCGAGCATGAAAAAAAAAAAAAAAAAAAAAAAAAATCTTCCCCCCCCCTCAAAATTTGGTGGTTTACGTTTCAAGGTATATGTAGAATCCAAAACTGCAATGTAAATATTTCTGTCTGTCCGCCGTACACCGTACGGGCCACTTTTTTTAGTTACCATGAAACAAAATTGATGAAATTCGGGTTATAGGTTCCGTTCGGGGTCTAGTTGGTCCTCGAAGCTCGACGTTACTGTCAGTCATCTCTAAGGGGTTCAAAATAGGGGTTGTAATTTTCAGAACGCCGTAGCTCGAAAACTTCCGATAGAAGGGTATATGGTTTTTTTTACGTTATTAAATTTGTCTTGAGCTGACCAATTTTTTGAGACCACCCGGAGCATCGTACGTCCAGCCGTTCGTGAGCACCAAAAAGCTTCGTCAACACGATCGTGAATCAAACGGTATAAATCTGGCCCGGATATCATAACTACGGAGCATCTGATTATAATCAAGGATGGCTGTATGAAGTCGAGTTGTTTGTTCTGCGATATTATTTCATTTGACAAGTGATGGACTATTGGATTTTGTTGGTAGGTACTTCTGAATCTTGAACAAACGTTGAAGTATTATTGATGGGTAAATTATTACACAATGGCAAATTATTACACACCGGCAAATTATTACACAACGGTAAATTATTATACAACGGTAAATTATTACACAACGGCTCATCTACCCAGAAGGGGCTGGATTTTGTTGATAGGTACTTTTGCAACTTGAACAACCGTTGAAGTATTATTGATGGGTAAATTATTACAAAATGGCAAATTATTACACAACGGTAAATTGTTACACAACGGCTCATCTACCCGGAAGGGGCTGGATTTTGTTGATAGGTACTTTTGCAACTTGAACAACCGTTGAAGTATTATTGATGGGTAAATTATGACACAATGGCAAATTATTACACAACGGCAAATTGTTACTCAACGGTAAATTATTACACCGCGGTAAATTATTACACAACGGCCCATCTACCAAGAATGGGCTGGATTTTGTTGATAGGTACTTTTGCAACTTGAATAACCGTTGAAGTATTATTGATGGGCAAATTATTACACAACGGTTCATTATTCTGTCTCCGTAGAAGGGGAACCTATATAGGTAAATTATTACACAACGGTTTAGGTAGGTACCATTAACGAGTACGGGGTTAGGTACTAACCTACGGAGGGTCCCCGATCTACATAATATGTGTAGAATAGTACATATGTTATATAGAAGGGTTATCTATACGGAGACCAGTGATCTGTAACAGGAGGGTATTCTGTGCAAAATAATAAACCATTGTGCAGGGATTTGCAGCGTTTTTTTAAAGGTCTCATATTCTCTACTCAATTCTGAACAGTTTGGTATATACAATATTTTATAGTTCCGATTACGGAATCCTAAGAAAATGGAGTTCAACGTGGACCGTCTCATGGGTTTGCCCCTGCTCTAGAGAACAGACGTTGATCTTCGGGGATCCTCGCGAAGACGTCGACGATCGGGATGAAGAAGGAGGAGTCCCCATACTCAATGTATTTCAATTGGAAATAACTTCCCTTTTCCCAGCGTCCACTCTCTTTTTAAAAACCCGCTGGGAACAACGCATATTCCGAAGTTCAGTTCACTTCACACTTTGCACAAGCGAAAAAACGCGGATGTTCGTTCTTAAAATTGAAAACACCGGAAAAATTATGATAAAATGGTGATCCGGAAGCAATAAACTACTATAACCCTTAGAAAACATTCCTTTATTCTTCTTCTCGCTGTATTTAGAACGCCATATTTGACCGTATGTTTATATAGGTGCGCCTCTATGATGAGGGGGGGGGGGGGGTAGAGGGGAGAGAGAGAGGAACTTTTGGAACAGTGAGCAAATAAATTTTGCACGATTTTTGAACCTGTTACCCGGAATTTTACGTGAATATTGATGAGAAATTCGTTTTCTATTTCTATTCTACTTCTCAAGTGAGATGTAGAATAAAATTGATTCATTTTGGTGCTGCCACGTGGTGGCGGATTTTGCAACTAAACTCGTTGCATTTAGCCTTTAGAGCTGTAGCAAAGGTCTAATGTAACATTTCCACGAATAATTGGAATGATGTAAATTAATGTTTTTTGGTTTATTATTCCCTGAATAATACACCTATCTATTCGGTTCGGAAAATGTTATTGAATCACCCCTTCAAACATTTTTTCTTTTACGTTTCACAGTGTGTAGATTCCAAAAATGTCCGCCGTTTCTTCGGTAACCACCTTAATTTTCGGTCTAAAAAAATAGTTTTTTCGCACACAGGCTCCATTTGTGCCCTAGTTGTGACCCCTGTCTCGGCAACCCGATCGGAAAACACAGGGTTGTTATGGATGAAAAATCGATGCAAAATTAGTTATTTCTGGGGTTTTACTGAGCTTGGGCTTGTGAGTTCCGTTTTAGATGTTTTTAGGGTGCGGATACCAAATATGAAGTTGGTTTTGAACACTGAGTGAACGATTGAGGTTTTAACGAAGTTTTTACTCTCAAACTTCAACATTTATGGGTCAGAAACCTGTGAAAATGGCTGTTCACCAGAAATGTGTATAATTACAACAAAGGAGGAAGTGTTAACAGGTGAATCAAGACAATTCAGTGACAAGTTCACTGACCGAAAAAAATTTGTCAGAAATAGCAACCTAATATTCGAGTTTAGAACCCTCAGATATAGCTTTGCGGGTCTCTTCACCGAGATCCCAATCGTGCCGTATTCAGTCGAGAATAATAACTCCATGTGACAAGGGCTTTGCAGCGTTTCAGTCATTAAGTAAGGAAGAGTTGGCAAGAAAATTCGTTTATTAAGTTATGCGGCATGACTGGTACATCCGTGTGTTCATAATGCAGGAATAACAGCAAATTCGTCGGAATCCCAAATAGTTTATAACGGCCTGCGACTTCGTGTGGATTTTAAATTATTAGTGTAACTGTTTCACCTATCAGATAATTCCTATCGGCCCTGCTTGTCATTTGATTATCAATCAACATTTCTTCTTTTCAGTTTACTGACGATTGTCTTCTTTCGGTGGCTCTCAGCGGTTGCTGGGAGAAGGAATTCTCAAGTCAACATTAGAATTAACTGGAATAACAGGGATGTCTGGTTGGCTATGACGTGACTAGATGGGTCTTGAAAGCGGCGGTAAATCGGAGGTTAACAGCGTTTCCATGTTCCCCGTCGCGTCAGAATTCCTCCTCCTCCGGTCCTTTTCGATTTGCCTCGTCCTTCTACCAGCGTCGTACTGTTATCTCGAGTCGTAGTCTCACTGGAACTGTCAGCCGTTTTGAGTCTTGTTCATAGTACTTGGCTAGAATTTTTGGTCATTTACATGTTTACCTACGAGTGAGGATTCACCAAATGGGATTTACCAAATGCCACTTAGGTAATTGGGTGTAATGTAATTGGGAGTAACTTATTGTTCTCCAAATGAATAGTCTCATTGTCAGTGGGACACCGATGAGCGGAAACGGGTGTTAAACTTGGTAATGATGATGTCACCGACTTCCGTGAGACAGAATCTGGGAACTCAAATCGTTCTGACGTCATGCGCATCTTTTCCCGCCCGTTTTCTCGGTCTAAACCTAAAGGAATTCGAAGCTAATTTTTTTCGACGGTGCTGTTAAATTTCTATCCATTCAACGATTTGCTCCATTGTAACTCTCAATATTCACCTACAGTCAATGGTTAACACGATCGTGGCGTCCTGCCAAACCGTCCTTGTTATATGGTAATAATAATAATTATGTCTTGGTGAACGTCAGATTTCTTCAAATTGGTTCACGGAATCATCTACCCCTCTTTTCTTTCACCAATTAATTTCCCCGTCCCTCAGTTGTATTCTCGATCACCCTCACTTTTCCAAATTCCATCCAATCCACAAATTACCTTTATATTTATTACTTATATTATATCACAGACCCTCTTTCAAATAGATAAGGAGGTGAGTAACATGCTGGAGACCCAACGAAACACACTTCTTCAGCAGTCCAGTATCCCGAATCAACAATGCAATGATTTCCTAATCGATTTCGTAAATAGTGAACGTGAATTAGGGACTCACTTCTTTATATTTAGTTCGGTGTCGATTATTTATATTTATGTATAAACTCCATAGCTAACTTACTATTCTACTATGTTAGAATTTTGTAATTGGGCAAGTTTATTGTCTCTACATATCTTGTCAGCGTAGTATTTATAGTTGTTTATGTAACTCGATGCATAGTTCATTATAAATTTGCCTTTCCAGCTCACCCAGCTGAACTAGTAACTGATTATTATCATTCTCGGAAATCATTCTATTAGTCGATGGGATCTCTCTGGTGGGAATTAAATGAGTATCATCGTAAAATGACTTGAAGGTTGTCTCGTATGGTTTCCTCCGACAGTGGTGTCGTAATATGCTAATGGCCATTCAGTCCAAAGAAGTGACACCGTACGTGCGGCTTTTATACCTGCTCTCTTAGTTTTACTTCGGACTCCCAATAAACATTACCCTCTCCCCCCCCCCCCCAACCGTCGTTTTCACCGATTAGTTATGCCAAGGGCGCCCATACCTCCTGTCCTCACAATGGATATACCAGCAATTTCATATCGATGTTTTCATACTAAATTGTTTCCGTGCCACTCGTAGTGTCTAATGTGTTGATAGCGATTATAATTTATACTTATTTAATGTTTTCACATTCATCTGGTACCTTCATTATTCATTGGAATTTACTTTTCGTGAATCATCAATATTTCTTGAAGTAGTAATGGTAACCTCTTCAGCTATTTAATGTTTTCCTGTATCCCGTATGTTATCCTGTGTATTTTGAACCATTTCTTGTCTCTGTTCTAGGTAAGTGAAACATTCAAGGTGTCATCCGTCGCATTACTCCTTGTGGTATGTGGTAACTGGTAACCATAAATTCATGTTCATAAATATCTTCCCTTCTCTGGTGGTAAATGCCAGTAGTATGTTTCAATCATTTTGTGTGTGTGTCTGTCTCGTTATACTGTAGTGTTGAACGTCAAAGATTTTCGCTTGAGAACCTCAATGTACCCCAATCAATATTCCAATCAAATTCAGATGGATCTCAAGCATTTCTAATAGATTTGCTCCTACTGTACCGCGTCATCTGAGGCAACACAGATTTCTGGCTGCAGTCCTATATGGCCTGGCTCCTTGTAACTGAATGTCGACCCGTAGATAGACAAGTTCAGAAGAACTTGTTCACATCGTATATGGTGGAACAGCCTGCCTCAACCGTCAAGTCGTTAACCTTTCTCTCCTCGTCCCCTGTCTCCTTTGCCTTCAACTTCATCGCCACTAACTCGCAGTTTCTTGACGGACTAATGATCACGTTCGGCGCTAATGTTCACCTTTAGGCCGAACTATTGGATTACCAAACTTTGCGAGTCAAACTTTCCCTCTTCAGATTCCTTGAGCTTGTCGTTGAATTAATAATTGTTTCCTTCAGAACAGGGATAAAACCTTCTTGAAGTTGAATATGTATGTTCTTCAAATCTCATGATGCAAGTATTACGCAATTTTGCCTCCAGTGTCTGATGGTAGTTTGCACATCCATGAAAACAACGACCGATTTTTCAGTGGGGGATTTCCATCGACTTTAAACAAGATCAAACAAAAAACTATTCAGAACTCCTGGAAAAATGGTAGTTTGAAGGCCGTTTTCGAAAATGAGCGTTATTTTTTAAATGCGGGTGACTAGAAGTAAAAATGCGGCAAAAAATGACGTATGAGGTCTATTGAAATCTGATTGGCTGTGCCCAAGGAGGCGGAGCGAAGCTTCGGAGGCCAAGGTTCTCAATGCTGCCAACAACCCAACATTAGAAACGGCAAACCTTTGTGGCAACCTTCAACAACCTTTGCTGCCACATTTTGTGAACCTCCCCTCGGTTTTATTTTGAAGACATGTTTTTTTTTTAATGTATCAATAAATTTGCGGTTCCATCCATCCACCAATTTCGGTTCTGTACATCGTTTAAAGTGATGTAATAGCGCTCTAAGTGGGATTTGAGATGAACTACTCTGCAATTTACCTGATACGTCATTTCTAGCAAGAACTCGGTAATTCAAATTTCGCACTAGTTTTCTGCCTGGACTTTCCGGCATGAACACTTCATTATGTGGTCAATAAGTGGTAATTTCCGTTATTGAACAGAATTTGGCAAAAAAAAGGAGAATTTGTAATCCACGAAAATTGCCAATTACTTCACACCGTGGCAGTGTGCACAGCAGGTTGAGGATCTCTTCGTAAGTTGGTTAGTAATCTCGATTCACGTCGATTGAAATGTCGAACGAGACATGACAATTTGTTCATTGTTCATTCACGTTATGATATTGTGATTGAAAGTATAAATAATCATTACCTAGCTGCTCGATTTTTGATGGGTACATATAGAGGCGGACAGTCGTTGTAGTTAGGTTCTAGAGGCTAAATGTAATAAAAAGTAAGAAAAACATTATTTGGTGTATCGTTGTCATATTTTTACAGCAACGTAAACATAACAAACCTGTCCACAATCAGATTTTGATGAAATAGAAATTAGGGACCAGCGCCAACGACCATCTCGCGAGCACTATCACAATTTTACGCCATTTGAGTGATTAATAAAAAACTATAGTGACGGGGATTTAAAGGACAGTCAGAACGATGACCACCACAGGATTGTTTGTTATATATACGAAAATGGTGCAAATATGGTTACGCATCGATTTATTATTTTCCTCTATAGATACCCTTATACATCGATCACTGAATTCCTTTTAGTGTAAGACAGTGAATTATTAGGGTCGTTGTTGCAGGGGATACCTACCTACCCACCCTCGTACACGTACTCAGACGCGACAAAAATGTACCGGGGTCAAAGTATACCTAGCGGGCTGTCTTGCTGGCAGCAATTACAATTACGTAAATGTGCACTTTTCCACCAACCCCATATCTGTATCGCTCCATTTCGGTCCCCATCCGGTCATTTTGGTTCATTTTTTTCAATAATGAACCTTTGGAATCAAGCATGGAAACAAAGTTTTAACCCCCCCTCAAAATTTGATTGTTTCCGTTTCAAGGTACATAAAATCCGAAAAAAGGGGATGGTGGAGAGGCTGAAAATTATTACGCAACGGTTTGTTATTTTACCTGTATAGATGCTGCGTTAGTAAAGCTGGACCAGACGCTTACCAATAATAATCGATGATCACTTCTCCTACTTGTTACGTAAACTCGCTGAAAAACTTAAAAGTCTCGGACATTACAAGATTAATATTAATTTATAGTAGTGATTAATATTACTGATTAGATCTTTTGTTAAAAATTAAGGTTGCACTAACTGTTCTGTCAAACCAGGGTCACGCCCGGGGTATTCATCTCACTAAGTCCTCGGTTTCTTCTTTCACCACAGCTATTTTTTTCTTCAACAGCACATTCGGTGACGGCGCTTCGTGAAAGGAAGGGTGTTGTTGGTCCCTCGGGGCACCCAGAGGTCTTGCACATGTATTCAAATGGCTCTGCTGCTTAGATAAGCAATAGGGAATTACAAATGCGCTAATACACCTGAGAGTAGTGCGTAACGGCTAGGCCAGGCCCTGCTACTATGAAATGATAGCATACTAGCATTTCTGATTAGAGCCTATATTGCAGGGCTTATTTTCTTCAGTACTCGTGTTGTGTGTCACCGCTCCCAAGTTTCAGTGAATCAGTAATAGTTAATAGGTATCTATTTGCTTATTCTGCTTTGTAGTATTATCTAATGGTTCCATCCTGCAGTCTCGGCCTAGCGCACTTCTTGGTTACCAGGTACCGAACAGTGAACACATCGTGACGGAGGGAAGTTCTAGATCATGAATTTGGGAGTACATATTTATATGGGTAAGGTAAAGGTGACATTTTTCTGACTTACCGCATTTTATATACTTTCGATACATTGCAAGGTTATGTTGGTTTGTTTGTATACCCTCCTAATTTCAAACTGCATCATGCCGTAGTATCGCTCCGTCTGAACCATAATCAAGGGCGCGACGTATGAGGTAATGCGAGAACCAAATACGGTTTAAGATTTGAATCATATAATTATGACCTCTTGAGTCCCTTATACGGGCGCAATGTCGTGTTCCTGTTCGTTCTTTGGTTAGACACTTTTTCTTTCAACTTAATGAAATTTATTAGGCAGTAGGTATTCCTAAGCATGTTAGTAGTATGCCTACACAGTAGCGGTGCGTGGGCTTTGAAAACGGTGGGGCACCAAACCAGAACAGAAAAACCAACAGATTTGTCTACGAAATACCCCAAGGCAACAGCACCCTTCCCTTATTTACTGACCGAGAGATATTAAGCAAAGCTCATCTCTTAATCAACATTCATTCTATCGTCGTACGAAAACGTCGACAATTTCTACTGCAAATGCCACCGAATTCATGTTTTAACAAAAATATAAACTAAACTACAACAAAACACTGACCCATCGGCCGGTGCCTACTTGAATGGAGAAGCTGTTGACTAGAATCTAGGTAGTTATCTGTGTTTTACGACGCCGATCAATCCACAAACCACAAGGCCACAAGCAGCAAACAGGACAACACGCAGCACGTAGGTACCACAAATTCAGATCTGTCATTGGAACCGGACCGAACGCAAAACGCACAAAACTTGACGCAAAAAATTTAAAACTGACAGCAGACTCAACAGAGAAAGCGAACGTGATCCACGAGACAACAAAAACAAATCGGAAGACAAGAAGAGTCTCGTATCAAGATGACAAAGTGAATCGAATCGATTGTGAAAAGGAACGATTTTAGGGTGGAAATCAGATTCTGGGGACAGCGCCCAAAATGGGCGTGGCGAACAACATTTTACTCGACTGAGTGTGCGCAGACGGGCAATTTTCAGTTGCCATGGGAACACTAGGTCCCGGGACCTGCCTGTCAGTTTCGGAGCTTAGGTTTCGATTTCGATTGCAGGACATCGATTACTGCCGCTTTATTCCGATGAAATGCTTGGTCTGTGGAGCTAACGTGAAGGAACCACTATGGATGATCTGCTAGAATATTGAATATCCATAGCCAGAGAAGTCTGGCGAGTCGCTGTTGAACTTTGTGAAAAATGCTAAGTACAGTGTATGGAGGTAAATTCAAATGCCAACTGAACAATGGGTGGAGTTCTTTTACTCCTAGTGTTTTTGGGTGCCGTGGCAGTAGCCGAAGTGGCCTTATGGACGTAACACTCCTGTGCCTACATTATGTAACAGTGTAGATTCGGTCAACATACAGACTGTAAGCAGGAAACCTTCGTGCAAGGTGTAGAAGAGAAAAGTAGAAGAGCCTTTCAGTATGAAAACCGTGAGTTTCATTTCATCGCCATTCCAGTAAATTGGAAGCTAGTACAGTTTTCAGCATATCCGTATACATTTGTAAAAAACCACAGTCATGCAGCAAGGCTATAAGAGCGAATTTTCGAAGTTTTCGGCATCTTCCTCCTCCGCCTAAAATTTTCTGAAAATTAATTTTCGGCCAATGTTTTCCCAACTTGATACCATACAAAATTAAAGCAGGTGTAGTTTTACGCAAAGTAGAATTTGGGGTGGAAGGGGGAGGAGGGGGAAATCAAAAATGTTTTGAATACCAGAAGAGTAGATTGGATACGTAACAAATTTTTTGTTCCATTTTTTGCCGAGTAACACCTCGGTTTGTAGATTTTCCAACGCTGAACACGATGGTGAAGTCAGAATTGCGATATCCCATTCCGTTATCAGATTAGAGCAGACGAACCAGGAAGAACATCTCAAGAAATAACCACGTTCCTTCATCTTCAAAGTGCTCCAGTTTGAGAACGGAATGAGATATCGCAATTCTGATTTCACCATCGTGTTCAGCGTACAAAAACCTTTAAAATGAGGTGTCACTTGTCAGACTGTTTCATTTTGGGAATTTATGGGTAATTTCCCCCCCTAAAACTCCCCAAAACTCCCCCTTAGAGTGACCCGATTCTGCCCATCTTCGAACTTAGCCTGTCGATTGCCAAGACAGATTTTTCGTGCAAATTTGAACTTTTTATCTCAATTCTTTCGAGATTTATCGTCTGGAATGATATATATATTGGTGTCTTTCGGCAGTGAATTCAGGATGGCCTGAAACGGATTTTGGTATAAAAATCTTTCGGAAATTCGAGTTTTAAAAATTTTGGACCGAGAACAATAGCTTCCTTTTCTTCGAAAATTCGCTAAAAAAGATTAGAACAGATTAGAGAATGCCGGGAGGAATTCCCTGGGAATAGGAAACAAAGGTGCCTTGATTTGGGTGGTAGTGGAAGGCAACGAACGGGCAGATAAGCTTATAATACCACCACAGATTTTATGGAGCCGGAACCAGTCTCGGGTAATCGCTGAGGAAAGGAGGTATTGGGAGAACATCCCTCAGAAAAAGATTCGAGAAGTTGACAATGTGGTTGCCAGTGTAGATGGGGCTTAGCAGCGTTGGAAGTAGCAAGGAGGAAAATGCGACTCCTTGTGGGGATGCTAAGTGGGCGTGGTTGCTACCGCCAACATCTGAGCTGAATCGGGGCCTTCACAGGCGATCCTTCATGTAAACTGCGGGGAAGAAGACGAAACGATGTCTCGTCTCCTCTTCGAGTACGCAGCACTGGAAACTGGACTATTCAGAATCTATGGTTCTTTGGTACGAGAGGAAATTGGGTCGGTGAACCGAATCTAGTAGAGGGTGTAGGGTCCCAGAGTCTTTAGGCTGTCTCGCAGAGCAACGCTCCGCACAATCAGCCTAGGTTTCGGTGCGGTGGAGAGGGTGTGGTCCTCTCTTGAGTCCCTGAAATCAATCTAATCGTTGCCACGAAAACTGTTCAAAATAGGGGTGTTTTGAAAGAAGAGGGACACCAGTGTTGGCGATCTACTCGTAAGTTAAGTAGTAATCATCATGTAGCAAGGTTTTTGAAAGTCCTTTTCATCAATGAAACTAACGAAGCTAGTTGAAAATCGTAATTTCTCATCTGCTGCTTGTGCGACACAATAAAATGTAGTACGCTAACTACATATGTAGTCTGCAACGCTTGTTACACATCCCTGGTGGAGCAGATGGCAGGAAAATTAATTGGACAAGCTGTTTTGGTTTATTATTTTCAATAATGAACCATTGGAATCGAGCATGAAAAAAAAAATTCTTACCCCCCCTCAAAATTTGATGGTTTACGTTTCAAGGTATGTAGAATCCAAAACTGCAATAAAAATATTTCTGTCTGTCCGCCGTACGCCGTACGGGCCACTTTTCTTAGTTACCATGAAACAAAATTGATGAAATTCGGGTTATAGGTTCCGTTCGGCGTCTAGTTGGTCGTTACTGTGAGTCATCTCTAAGGGGTTCAAAATAGGGGTTGAAATTTTCAAAACGCCTATACCATTTTTTTACGTAAATATTTTTACGGTTTTAAATAGTTCTTGAACTTGCGAGTTTTTTAAGACCATCCGGAGCGTCGTACGTCCAGCCGTTCGTTCACAGTAAGGCCCCGAAGTTTGCACCGACAGGCATTTTCGACTCCAGTGTGAATGAAATTGTATACAATTCAAACCAAATCTCGTAACCAGAGACGCGCCCACAATAGGAATTTGTGAATACGGCCAATCATTGGTAGGGATCACCTGATTATATTGGCGGAGTATGAAGTCGAGTTGGTTGTTCTGTGATATTATTTAATTTGAAAAATGATGGCTCTTTTGGAGTTTGTTGGTAGGTAGTGAAACTTGAACAAACGTTGAAGTATTATTGATGGGTAAATTAGGTATTACTACGGTAAATCATTACTCAACGGTAAATTATTACACAACGGTTCATTATACCATCTACGTAGAAGGGGCTGGAGTTTGTAGGTAGGTACTTTTGCAACTTTTTTCACTCCTCATCAACAATTTCTTTTCAGAACTTCATTATGTGTGTTTCTTTTTGTTAGGTACCTACTGTTTGTCATCGGCAGAATTATTTTAGCAACATTTAACTCGTGATTTAGGTAGGTACCTAGTAACGAGTACGGGGTTAGGTACTAACCTACGGAGGGTCTGCGATCTACATACCTAATATGTATATAATAGAATAGTACATATCATATTATATAGACGGGTTATCTATACATAGAGCTGTGATCTGTAACAGAAGGGTATTCTATACAAAATAATAAACCGTTGTGCAGGGATTTGCAGCGTTTTTCCTTTACAACCCTTCGTTGATGATAGGTAGATAGATATGAAACACTACGTTATTTGAGGATTTTCTTTTTCCTGATTGAGAAAATTTTGATCATTTGTATATATGCTTGAATACAATATGATAATGGTATCATTTGAGGTAAGATGAAACGTTAAAATCACTTTCTTGAAATGGGTGTTTGAATTAAAGATGAACGCCATGAATGGTTCAGACGTTGAGTGATATCCAACCTTGGCATCCAAACGACCAACGGTCGACAGGCTGTTGGCATCAGACTTTGTCAACGTGCACTTCGTTACAGCTGTTGGAAATTTTTCCCAGTCAGTCAGCCAAATTTTGGAAAACCTCAAGTACCTACCTCAAGGGTTAGTTTTCCTTTTCGTGCATAGTTTTTGTTCGAGACAGTCGAGTCCACAAGGTCACCAACCTCGCCATAAATTGCATATCTGGTGTTTCATCCCTTTCATTCATTATTTACTGTCTCGCATAATCACCGCTGTTAGTTACTTGGTCAGCTCACTGCCTCCCTTATCACGGCAGTAAGAGCTGATTGCTTTGAGATCGTGGTAGCTGTCACGCGAACTGCAGTCCAGGAAAACTCTGCAGTCGTACTTTTTTTAAATTTCGTGTCTAGTTTAAACTGGCGTTGAAAACGTGGAATCCCATGGAATGGTGGTTTGTTTGGATCGTGTGTGTGTGTCCGATACTGTCCGTAATTAAAAGCAGGGAATTGCTGTTCCAGGTGTGTTGAAAGGGTTTACACTGGAACCACCCATTAAAACCCTTACTTCCCAAGTTTTCTTTTGAAATTGGGTGGTAAATTTCGAAGTTTCAACATAGATTGTGTTTTGAATTTTTTTTTATATGTAGTTTTTCTGTAGAATGGAGTATTCCTCTCGATTTTTTTTTTTAAATTTAATTTTTTGCCGAAGTATAGCTTCTGCTTGAAGTTAACGAAAATCGTGTCTGTTCGATGAGAAAATTTTAACATAAAATAGAAGAGCAAATAGAAATAGGGAGTTTGAAAAGAATGCGTAGAGATATTTCACTGCCTCCTAGTATTGGGTACAAATTTATTAGAACGGAATAAACAAGGTCGAGATGGAAATAATATAACTGAAATTTCCACTAGCGTTACTTGGCCATTCTTGTACATTGGACTGAATGAGCGGAGACCTTCATCGTCGAGATCCCTATGTATACTAAAATACCCTATCACTTTTACACGCACGCACACACTCACCCACATAGCCCGGCCGTGACGTAGGCGTAGGACCTGAGCTTTTTCAACATCCGATATCTTTATTTCGCATTTCCTTCTTTATACGACTATTATCACCTTCTCCCACACTTATGTCCTTTTCACAAATACTTGAACGAAAGTATTCGAAAAATCGTATTATCTTTAGACTCAATGGAATTCCCCATTCAAGCATTAGCGTTTCAGAGCGTGACATGAGAAAAGTTGGAGCCTAATCAAGGCAGGATCAAGGAAACAACACTATTATCCCGGTCAATGAATTCCGACTTGCTCAACCCCAAAATGTAAGGGTTATTGCATTTGAGACGGTCAGCTCGGTCGTCTGCTTCAAATAGACCAAAATCCACCTATTGAACTTGCTAACACGTTGGTTTCATGAATTTGAATTTGTAGCCTTGCTAGTTTTTCAAGCACATGCGACGATTCTCATCGAAATCGCACGGTGGGACGAAACGCGTATCAAGCGGTTCAAAAGTCGAAAAATTAAGAATTTTTTTTGGCAGGAGGAAACCTGTCTCCTATCAGAGGTGATCTTAGAGAGATCATAACAAGACATAATAACTCGGGAAGTTCCCGTTGTACCGTCTAAGTAAACAAATACGGTTTGACAACCAGAGCCGATGAGAATGATAGTGCATTCAGTTGTAGTTCATGCGAGTGAGAAGAAGCTGTGGTTCTGTTTTTAAAGTGCATCCAGTTGTATTTTATGCTTGTGAGAAGAAGCTGTGGTTCTGTTTTTACACATTTTTTCTTATGGAAATCTTGGAGAGAGGTATGTAGAAATTTTGTTTGCACATTAAGTACTTTTTCGCCTTTTTGCATAGAATGTTTTACCGTCCGTTTATGGACTACCATTTCCACAGAACCTAATGGAACCTGGAAACTGAAATAGTTTTGCGTTCTCGGGACCTTTCTGAAGGGCTCAAAAAAAAAAATTGGTTCCCAAAGTTTCCCCTAAGGGCGCGACAGAATTATGCAATTTTTCAGGTACGAAAATCGTCGCAGGTGACCGTTTCTTGGTGGAGGCGTTAAAGAACCGTCAGGGCGAAGAAACGAAGAAAGTCCCTAAATTTCCAATTGGAAATGTAGGGACTTTCTTCGTTTCTTCGAAGGAGTTGCAGGTTCCATTAGGTTCTGTGGAAATGGTAGTCCATAAACGGACGGTAAAACATTCTATGCAAAAAGGCGAAAAAGTAATGTGCAAACAAAATTTCTACATACCTCTCTCCAAGATTTCCATCAGAAAAAATGTGTAAAAACAGAACCACAGCTTCTTCTCACCCGCATGAACTACAACTGAATGCACTATCATTCTCATCGGCTCTGGTTGTCAAATCGTATTTGTTTACTCAGACGGTACAACGGGAACTTCCCGAGTTATTATGTCTTGTTTTGATCTCTCTAAGATCACCTCTGATAGGAGAACAGGTTTCCTCCTGCCAAAAAAATCTTAATTTTTCGACTTTTGAACCGCTAGACTATACGCGTTTCGTCCCACCGTGGTTCCGCCGTCTGAAGGAATTCACTCTTAACAATCTTCCTGATAATTCTCAACAACAACAAAAAATAGCCTGTATTGGTGTTTTATCTACTTGCTCGGTATAATCTAAAACTGTGTTACACTACATAAATTTTCTGTATGGCAGATTTCTGTCAGCAGCTTCGCTGAATCTTTACCGTGAACGAGCGTATAAAGTAACTTAGGTTATTTAAGTGCACTAGGTACATACCTAAAGAACTATGAATGGACGTGCGAGATTCACCTTAAAAAGGGTGTAATTTATCTTTCGGGTAGGTTTCGTTAGGGCTGATTCTCTCTTAATTAGTGTCAGGAACTCATTAATAGCCTCAGCTTTGGCCTCTTGTCCCGGCTTTAGTTACGACGCCGCTGTTTTGAGTCGCGAATGTTCATGAGACGAAGGGCGGAGCGTCATCTACGGACGCATTTAGAACCTGTGAATGATTCGTGTCAGACTGCTTAGTTGTCATGAGGAGCGTGTGTTGAATTCGGAGTCAACTCAAACACTCCTATTCTCGAGCTATTCCCCCAGTTTCTCATTGAAAGTGGTTTTTGACGTGTTATCACCTTTGAAACGTCATTAATTTATGTACCTACATAATATGGGTTCCACAAAAAACACTTAGCTATGAGTGGAAACCTAATGGCTTACATACATGACTATTATAATTTATTGTATTGGGAAGATTTTTTGGAAAGTTATACTCAAATCGAACATAATATTGAATGTAACCTACCCCGGTGACACACTCTTGTTCTATACTTCAAATTCCCATGTTCTCAACATTCGACTACGCTCGAATGCATCAAGGTTCATTCAAAATTTGTTCACTCAGACTTGTTACATAACTGTAATCCGACCAATTCCGCCACCCCCTCTACTTATACTTTGGCCCGATTTTTTATAATATTTTGGTTCTAGTATATTCTTAAAGGGGCTACTCTGGAAATAACTCACGAAGTTTCATCAGATTCCAGTGATGTGTTAACATTTAGACTGACATATAATGGAGTCTGAATGAGCCCAACGCCATCAAACAGCATAGAACATAAGAAAACCGTATGACTTTGTCATTCTGTTATCAAAATAGTACCTATGGTTTTTATTGATGTTGTTTTCTTTGGAGTCCTAATTTACGCAGTAGTGAAAATGTATTTAGGTCGATAGAAAAAGTGAAAATGTTAGGTATAGAAAAATCGAGAAAGATATTGTTGTTTGAGATGTTGGACTGGTCTACGATACAATATTAGCATGGTACTTATAACATAGGTCCCTAGTCCTCAAAAGCGGCCGAAGCCCTGAGCGTTCTCTTTTGCTCTGTCCAGAAACGTCAATATAATATTGTAGTCCACCTACATATTTATCACTTTGGGCATCTGTACACTAATCGGACGATGAAAACCCTAAATCTGAACTTTGGTTATCATTAGCGGATCGGTTCCCAGATTTTTTTTTTCGGTTTTTAGATTTAGAATTTCTTTATTGGCAAAAAACAGAAAATGAAAATACAACTCCTGGGGGGGAAAACCCCTGTATATACAGGGTGTCTACAGTTATTATAGGACAAACTCAGGTAATCGATTCTACAGCTAATTTGCAACAACTTTTGTCTCTTAACAATTTTTTTTTTTAGTCCATGGAAAACCCGAGTTTTTTGCTTTTATTTTTTTTTCACGTTTTCGACTCTGCCTCATAAAAACTGCCATAACTCCCTTATTTATCAATGTAATCTCAGATCTGAGGAGTCCGTCGGAAAGAACGTAAAATTTCCTATCTCTCTGATAATAGATCCAATTGTTTTAATTAGTCCTGATTGGTGAAAAAAATGGCCAAAGTTCAAAATGTGAAGATTCATTAAAAATCACCGTTTTTTCTTTCGTTTTTTGCGCTATTAGTACGGAAGTTTTTCGGCGTGTACTCCTCGGGAAAAACTTGCCCAGAATCTCAGCTTTCCGATGGAATAAGAAAAAAATTTCACAGTGAAATTTGGTGGAGAAAATGACGTTTGAGTCCTGAAAAACGTGGGTTTTTAGGTGAAAATCAGCGTTTTCCACCAAAAACCGACTTGCTTCATGAAAATATTTTTTGGCATCTCATTTATTAAATTGATTCAGTTTAAAAAATAACATCGCGAATAGGAATGGTTCTACTGTAAGCGGCACACAAAGGCGGCATCTTTTGAGCACGCTCCTCGTGACGTCCCGTAGTTGGCGAGCATTTTGCAACACCCCGCCGCATTCCTGCACTCTGGAAAAATAGAATGTAATAGTTTGAGTAATCGTTTAGGTAGTAGCAGAGTCAGGTCATTGTATCCACAGAAATTTTGGTAACTAGTTTTTTTTAATTTTAAGAACTGTTTTTTCATCACTTGGAATCTGCTTGCCTCCTGATGAGGATTTCCCTCGTGTCCACAGCTTCTGCGTAGACTAAGGACTTCAGCGTACCCCATACTTAGAAGTCCACAGGGGTCAGAACAGTGCTCCTGGGTGGCCAGGGTACTGGCCCATAACGCCCGAATCATCCGTGATTGGATGAACATCCATTTTCCCGGACGGTGGATCAGTCAATAAAAAAAGTTCTTAAAATTACAGAAAACGGTAGTTACCAAAATTTCTGTGGATCGTGACCTGACTCTGCTGCTACCTAAACGATTACTCAAACTAATACATTCTATTTTTCCAGAGTGCAGGAATGCGGCGGGGTGTTGCAAAATGCTCGCCAACTACGGGACGTCACAAGGAGCGTGCTCAAAAGATGCCGCCTTTGTGTCACAAGGAGGGGAGGGGGGGGGGGGGGGGCATTTTGAGAACCTACAGTAGAACCATTCCTATTCGCGATGTTATTTTTTAAACTGAATCAATTTAATAAATGAGATGCCAAAAAATATTTTCATGAAGCAAGTCGGTTTTTGGTGGAAAACGCTGATTTTCATCTAAAAACCCACGTTTTTCAGGACTCAAACGTCATTTTCTCCACCAGATTTCACTGTGAAATTTTTTTCTTATTCCATTGGAAAGCTGAGATTCTGGGCAAGTTTTTCCCGAGGAGTGCAAGCCGAAAAACCTCCGTACTAATAGCGCAAAAAACGAAAGAAAAAAATGGTGATTTTTAAGGAATCTTCAAATTTGAACTTTGGTCATTTTTTTCACCAATAGGACTAATTAAAACAATCGGATTTATTATCAGAAAGATAGGAAATTTTACGTTCTTTCCGACGGACTTCTCAGATTTGAGATTATATTGATAAATAAGGGAGTTATGGCAGTTTTTATGAGGCAGAGTCGAAAACGTGAAAAAAAATAAAAGCAAAAAACTCGGGTTTTCCATGGACTAAAAAAAAAAATAGTTAAGAGACAAAAGTTGTTGCAAATTAGCTGTAGAATCGATCCCTGAGTTTGTCCTATAATAACTGTAGACACCCTGTATACAAGGTGTCTCAACTTAAGTCCGCAGGACTTTAGGGATCGATTCTACAAAGAATTGGCAACAAAAAGTGTCTCTTAGACTTTTTCTAAATCCGTTCTGAATGTCACTTTTTCCACTTCTAAGACTAGTCAGTAAAATGGCCATAACCACCTTAATCCGTCAAATAAATTCAAATCTAATTATACCGTAGGAAAGAGCGTTATATTTTTTTCTCATCTCCCTAATGCACAATCACAAATTTTTGAGCGGGTTTAATGCGTATAAAACGAGACCCAAGTGCAAATTTTGAGCATTTCTGACAATTTGACGTTTTTCTATCTGTTGTTTCTCGTTTAGTAATTTTTCTTTCGGTGGGGCGTCTATGAGAAAAACTTGCTTGAAATCTCACCTTTCCAACAGTGTAGTCAAAGTAAATTAGCGGATCAGTTTAAGGGAGAAAATGACGTTTTAATGCAAAAAACAGGAGATTGCTGGTTCCGTTGATGCAATAAGCCCGATGTTCTCTGCCTCTGACGCACTTCACGCAAGCAGTGCCCTCCGTTTTTGACCCTCCGTTTTGACTGTGAAGTTATCTATCATATAAAGTTTTGAACAAATCGTAAACTCTGTCTGTACATTGATTGGAATCGCGATATCTTTTGCTTTATTGTTTTCAGTTACTCTTTGGAATCAGACAAGAAAAACAAATTTTTAACCTCTCCCCCTTATCCGTTCCCCAAATTTGGTGGTTTCCAGTTCAAGGCCTACTTAGAATCCGGATATACAATAAAAAATGTCAGTCCATCCGCCGTACTTCGCATTTTTCTTAGTTACCATGAATTGAAATTTGGTTTGTAGAATTCCCATTTGGGGTCTAGTTGGGAACCCGGAGCATAGTACGTCCAGCCATTCGTTCACAGTAGGACCCTGAAATTTGCATCGAGAATCTTCTGCTCGTCAACAATAGTGTGAAAGAAACGGTAAATACATCCAACCCAGCAATCATTGATAGGGAACACCTGATTGTATTCACGCTTTGCTGTGTGAAATCGAATTGGTTGTTCCGTGATACTATTTCATTTGGAGAGCGAAGTTGGATATATACGTTGGATTTTGTTATTGATATGTACCTACCTGTTCTTTAACTTGAACAAACGTTGTTTAATGAATAACAGCGAATAATTCACCACATATTTATGAAACCGGGCCCGGCCTCCGGCCGGCCACAGTACTCGATTTAGAGCTTTCAGGGGGAAGCGCGAGGGTAGGTATTGACCACCGAAAACATTGATAAACGCAGAAAGTATGTTTATACAGGAAAATTATAAACCGTTGTGAAATTTATACCGTTTTTCTCAATGTCTGTTGCTCATCACGAAAACAGGTTAATTTTAGTACCAGTGAACACAGGTTAATTCGATCGCCAGAATCGCGGATTGTCGGCGATGGATGGTTGGGGGGGGATTACATTCACCATACAGTTTTCAGTAAGTTCTTATTATGAAATTGGTGAATATACCTACCTTTAATTGCACTTACTTGTACAATAAATTAACGGGTTTTGTGATATTATATATCAATACAACCCAACATAATATTCTGTCCTGTGCAACGGATCATCCTGCTAGTGATTATAAGAATCAGAAGTAACATTTTGATAGTCCTAGTTCGTTGATCGTCTTAGTTTGAACCTTCCGTAAAATAGTGTCTTAAACTTAATGGGTCAAAATCTACTCGTATTGACTTAACCTAGAAAAAAATTAGCATTACTTTCAATCATCCTCAATGGTCAGACAGTTCCTGTTGCTGATTCGCAAAATATTTGCAGATGACTCAAACCTACCAAATTAAAGTGGCGATACCATTAAATTAAATTAAAGACCTATTAACCTATTGACCTATTAAATTAAAGTGGCGATACCAAATTAAAATTGGAAAGAACATGTTAGGAAGAAAACAGATGTATTCAGTATAAAATTTCGGAAGCTGTACTGGTAACGTGTACTGAAAGCTACAACAAATTCCTTATATACACGCAAGTTCTGAAGCCTGCATAGACATACGGCATTCAGCTTTGGGGCTGACTAGATTATAGGTACAAAAGCTTTCAAAATAATGTACACTGAGAGAAATTTTAGCCAAAAAGACGGTCAAATCCAACCGTATCACACGGCTAAACATTAGCAACCGTGTGTATACGGTTAACGTTGACCGTCTCGAAAAAGACGGTTACTGCATTTGCCGCCCCCCAAAAGACGGTTAATGCATAACCGCCCCTAATGACGCTACGGTTACTGCTGAAGACGGTTGTTGCATTGAGACGGTTAATAATTAGCAACCGCCTTTTAGTCGGTTAAAGCACATGATCCAACAGTATCGGAGACGGCTACTGCAACCGCCTCTGATACTGCTAAAGCATGGTTTGACAGTGTGTGGGGCGGTTGCAGTGACCGCCTACGATATTTAAGTAACCGTTTGGAGGCGGTTGCAGTAACCGCCTACGATATTTAAGTAACCGTTTGGAGGCGGTTGCAGTGACCGCCTCCGATACTGTTAAACGGTTGAAGTAACCGTCTAGAGTCGGTTGCATTGACCGCCTACCACACTGTCAAACCTAGCTTGATACGGTTGAAGTAACCGTCTAGAGTCGGTTGCATTGACCGCCTACCATAGCTTGATACGGTTGAAGTAACTGTTTGGAGGCGGTTGCATTGACCGCCTACCATACTGTCAAACCTAGCTTGATAAGGTTGAAGTAACCGTCTAGAGTCGGTTGCATTGACCGCCTACCATACTGTCAAACCTACCTTGATACTGTAAAAGTAACCGTTTGGAGGCGGTTGCAGTGACCGCCTAGCAGTATTCATCGACCGTATGAAGTCGGTTAAAATGTGCTCCAACAGTATTGGAGGCGGTTGCAGTAAGCGGTTACAGTAACCGCCTCTGATGCTGCTAAAACATACATTAGCAATAACGGAGGCGGTTACTGCTACATACTGCATACCCCTGCATACTGTGAAACCACACTTCAACTGACCTCAATAGGGTCAATCAATACTGCTAGGGCAGGATGTAGCAGTATCCGTGGCTTTTAAATTGCTTCTGCTGCTAAATTCTGTCCTAGCTGATTAAACTGACCTGTGATTGAGGTTTTGTTAAGCGAGTAACACAAGTTATAAGAACAATAGCAGTTTATTCAATGAAATGTACATAAGAGGTGAGTGTACATGGTACACAGTGAGGATATTTGAATATTATGAAAATAAATATTGTAAATGACATTTTGATTAAGACTACTTAATTAAGACTAAGAAATTAAAATAAGACGATATAACAATTCGTACTGCTGTACAAAAAAACGCATGTATAATGGATCTTATGATCAGTATTTAAAAAATTAGTACAAATACAAGTAAAATTTGACATGCAATTACTCAAATTTAAACTTAAATTTCATAACGCGAGCTGTACATGACATTTCATAATGAGTGTACGTGATATTTACATTATAGAGTACACAAAATATTATATGTTTTAAATATTAGTCTTTCAAAAATAAAGACGATGTGACTGTACAATGACGCAATAAATTTCAAAATTCATTCATCTTGATTAAGACAACTTAATTAAGACTAAGAAATTAAAATAAGACGATATAACAATTCGTACTGCTGTACAAAAAAACGCATGTATAATGGATCTTATGATCAGTATTTAAAAAATTAGTACGAATACAAGTAACATTTGACATGTAATTACTCAATTATAAACTTAAATTTCATAACGTGAGCTGTACGTGACATTTCATAATGACTGTACGTGATATTTACATTATAGAGTACACAAAATATCATATATTTTAAATATTAGTCTTTCAAAAATAAAGACGATGTGACTGTACAATGACGCAATAAATTTCAAAATACATTCATTTTGATTAAGACTACCTTCTTAATTAAGACTAAGAAATTAAAATAAGACGATATAACTATTCGTACTGCTTTACAAAAAAACGCATGTATAATGGATCTTATGATCAGTATTTAAAAAATCAGTACGAATGCGAGTAAAATTTGACAAGTGAAATTTAAGTTTAAATTTGAGTAATTACATGTCAAATTTACTTGTATTCGTACTAATTTTTTAAATACTGATCATAAGATCCATTATACATGCGTTTTTTTGTACAGCAGTACGAATTGTTATATCGTCTTATTTTAATTTCTTAGTCTTAGTAAACTTAAATTTCATAACGCCAGCTGAAATGCGGTAATACGGATATTCAAAAATACCTCCTAACATGAGTCATTAGAATAATACTATGTAACAATTCGCACACGGCATGTGTACCAAAAAAAGGCGTAACTGTGGTGTACAAAAAAAAGAGCATGTGCGAAAAACGGAATGCTACAAGCGCCTATAGTAATAATTACTGACAAGCACAGCACAAGTCCAGTACAGCAGTTATATTATTATACTATGAAATTCCTCGAAACGATCATAAGTTTTGGAGTAGGATCAGCTGTATAACTCAGTGTGTTAGGCAATACGTGGAACAAATTCCTCAAAGCAACGTAACCCCTTTTTCGAGTTCTGCTGACATTGTAAGCAAAGAAATGGTTGTCGAAGTACTCAGTTTCAAAAAGTTGGTAAGCGGCATAGCATTCCCCAGACATTTTCTCATAATACAGCTCTTGGATTTGAGCAAAAAGCGGATACATGCCCTCAGAGTCAAAATGCAGTTGAATGACGTCTTGTCGCCGATAAGTGACGTTATTGGGTGAGATGACAAAGGAGTGCGAGGTAAATAGTGGTGGGGTGGGAATATTGGGGAGCTGCTGTTGAAGTTGAACAGCAATTGACGTCTGGACAGAGTTACCCACAGACGTAGTGAAAATAGGCGGCCTCAATGTGTTTTGCACAAACATGTCAGTAAGCTCAAGTTGAATTTTTTTGGCCACAGTTTTGCAAATGTTAACCCTACTAGTCTTCCCCACTTTATGTTTAGCTTCAAATCTCATCGACCACAACTGGCTGACGGGACCAAATTTCAGAAGCATGGTCGGATAGTGGACAAGGTGATGGAATTTAGGTTGGAGGGGAGTGCCACTCAGTTGGAGGCACAATTCGTTCAAATCAGAAACAAAATTCCGCAAAATGACTATCGTTCCCTCGCTCACATGCCTGGCCATAATAAGCTCTTCAACTTTTCGTAATAATATGTACAGTTTCAAAGCCTTCTGAGAGGAGCTGAGGTGATCATCATCCAAATCTACATAAGGTACTTTGTGACCAATCAGTAGCCCGAAGTAGGCGAGGAAGCGGCTGCATTCTGCTGAACTCATTCTCACTTTGACACTCTGCTGTTCAAATGTAAGTGGGGGAGGTTTGTTATCAGAATCTGGACCATAATTGAATTCGACAATGCGGCTGTTGAGGTAACTGAGCGGGAAAGCCCCTTCGTTGATAAGACGGTTGACAACAAGGGTAATGACGTATTTAGCGACTCCCTCTTATACGTCATGCATTGCATCAACGCCTACATTCCTGAATAAATTGAAACCCCTCGCATTCAGCCAAACGGATTTTTGGCGCACTCCAGTTCTTTTTAGATTGCGAGCACGTACGTCCCGTTCGTAATTGTCTGTGTCCCTAAGCAAACTTTCATCCTCAACAAGCATTTGCCCACATTGTTCCTTATTTGCCCTACATATCCGACAAGGGTAGTTGGCTGTAAACCCTTCTGCGAAGCCAAGCATGCCATGCAGGCCCAAATTGTCCCCCACTATTGCGGCTACTCCAAATCTTATGTTCCCATCGTAATATTTGGTCTTAACATCAATTCCCTGAGTTACTAAAAGGTTCAACTGGTTGATGACGGCGGCGAAAGTGATGCCATTGCCAAAAGTTGAACGGTCACCTGCGTGAAACAAGTACCTACCTACTGAAGAAAAATGTATGATAGTTGGGACGACATTCTAGGGGGTAAGCAAGGGATTGAAATGTATACTGCCCCGAGCTTGTGGATACCCGAGTGACTCCCCAGCGGATTCCCAGTCTCAAATTCGTCAAAGTACAAAAAGAGGGGCAATACTGTGGAAGCGTGTGGTACACCAAGGTCGACCACAGTATCCTTCCACGCTTGGCTGTGAATGACATTGGTGAGATCAACATCCATTGAGGTGGAACTGATAAATGAGTCAACCTCTTCCAACAACCCTGGAATGCTGAAAATTCTTGTCAGAGTTTTAATCAGAGGCACCAACTGAGCAGTGGAAGTTGTACTAGTGGGAGGATGACGACCGGTTACAGTTATTAAGGGACCCAATTTTATTTTATGGTAAGTGGCTCGATGTACGTGCCAAGTTTACTGAAGTATTTTTCCCTCAAATGAATGGTTTTGAATTACCTGAAGCCTTTCCGTAACGAATGTTTCAAATCCTCCATACCCGACAGTAGGTGCTCACACAATTCGCCATTGAACCTCAAATGAGAGAAAAGTGTACAATCAATGGTTTGATCTATCCCCTCTGTTATTATAGAGTATAAAATATCAGCAAATGTTTGAACAAGTTTACTAGTTACCCCCGCGTCGGCGTGCAGGGAGCTGAAGGCACGAGCGAAAACAGTGGTCATGTACTCAGAACTGTGACCGTGAGGGATCGCCAGTCCCTTTACCAACTGGGGGACAGAACAGTGAGGGGGCAATGGCAGTGATTGAGCAATGGGTGGAGGAGTGAAAATTTGTCGTCTGACCTCATCAACGCTCCTGGAGCTACGGCCATGTGGAGACAGTGAGGAAGATGGGCTACAAAAGGTGGACGTATGCAGGTGCTGGATTGGCGAGCTACAAGAGGGGGATGCTGGAACCACTGGATCAGGATGCTTATTTCTCAAATGTCGACGCCAACCATAACTGTCGACGTAAAGTGTGAAGCAAACTCTGCACCTATAACCTACTTCCCCTCTAATCAATTTACTAACGCACCTCTCACGGGTGTGGTTATACAGCTCATCAATGGTCCCAAACTCTACTGAACAATAATGGCACTTCATTATAATCGTACTGGACAAGTGCTTTCTCAACCCAACATTGATTACCATACAAAATATGAAAGACATATAAATCGTAAAAAGAGAGGACGGTAATTTAGACCAACACAGAGGAACACAGTGATTCTACTTTCGGGCATCATCAAGCATTTTTATACAGTTGTCTACACACTTCAACACCCTTGTATTGGCAGTCTGGAGGTTGTAAAACTTGGTCTGAATAAACTGCCACACGCTCTCACACTCTGGTGAATAATGGAGGTCGAAGACGAAAGTTGCCTTAAAGCATACGTCTACAGCATCCACCACGCTCTTGAAATCGTACAGAGGTTTATCTATGTATACCCAATACGTCTCTACATCCAACCAACTCACACCGTCTCCTCCAGTTGCCAATACAAGGGGCTGAACTATAAAATAAAATAGAAATACCAAATTTACTAAACGAACAGTCGCTATATTGCTCCATGCAATTTAAATGACTTTACTTCATGTAGAGAAGATGTGCAACATCAGACAAAAAATGACAAATTTATTGTACAACATTATTTTCTGTCCAACCGCCTTCAAGACGGTCATTGAATTTACCACTCAAATTATTTTGGTTTATTATTAATAATAGACCTATGGAATCGAGCACGGAAAAATTTTTTTAACCCCACCTCAAAATTTGATGTTTTACGTTTCAGAGGACGTAGATTAAGAAAGTGCAATAAAATTTCCGACCGAATAATGCAATAGACCTCAACCAAAATTCACCAAATTTTTTTCCCAGGCTCAGTCATCCTTCTAGTCGGTCCTCGAAGCTTTTCGTTACTGTAGCTCAAGCCTAAGGGTAGATATCATTTTTCGAAGGGCAAAAAACGTTGATTTTTTCCAGTTTTTCAAAATTGTGAGGCGTTTGGGACTTGTAACTCCCATAACTACCATAAAAATGATCGAAATTGGTTAAAATTGGAAGAGAAGGTGCGGGTTGGGCCACAGATGGTCTAATATCAAAATCATCGAAATCGTGCGGTAGCGGTCGCCTGCGCATGCGCACATGTAAAATACTTCAAATGCTCATAAATTCCGTTGAAATGGTCAAAATGTTTTCAAATTTTCATGAAAGATCCAGTATAATAATGTGGAGGATCTGTCAAAATTTCGAGAGAATCGGTAGTCAGGATTTCACAGGGCATGCGCAAACCTTAATTTGTTCAAGTTTTTCCAATTACTTTGAAGTGATTAACCGATTATCAATTCGTATTGAGTTTGACCGCACTTAATGATAACAATTGGAGGATACACCCGACAAAATAATAAACCCATGTGACAAGGACTTAGCAGCGTTTTTTGTTTTGTTTCGTGGGACGGCTGAGACCAAATTTGGATTAAACCAATGGTCGATGGTGGTTCTGAAATGATTCAAGAAGCGAAATACAATGGCTAGAACTGTATAAAGTACTTTTTTGAAGTTTGTTTATAACAGGGAAAAATAAGCCATCAGAAATTTTCCGTTGTACCTACCTACCTATACCCTACATAACTACCTATAAATGATTGGGGTGTGGACAAATTTACTACATTTACATTTTAAACTCGTACTGTGCCTCTGAAATGCCTTACTTGGGTTAAGTTAAGGGGTTGGAACAAATATTTCAAAAATGCTGTTGCCAGATCCAACAAAAAATGGGGCTTGGGGAAACTGTGTCAGCTCCCCCTCAATTTGTTACAAATTTGATCAGAACTTGCAAGCCGTTCGGTATTTCGAGAAATGATAAAGAATACATTTTGATTTAAAATTGTATTTCCTTAAACTCAAACCGATAAGAAATTCTAAAACACTATACTCGTCCCAAATATTTGTACTTCAAATGAAGTTTTATACCTAAATCGTGAAAAATGTATACCTAACCATCCCTAACGCCTCACAATTTCGAAAAACTGGAAACAATCAACGTTTTTTGCCCTTCAAAAAATTATATCTACCCTTAGGTTAGGGTTGAGCCACAGTAACGAAAAGCTTCGAGGACCAACTAGAAGGATGACTGAGCATAGGGATTAAATTGGTGAAGTGTTGACTTCACTACACCAAATCACTCGTTGTTTCACAAATTTAGACGGCGGTTAATGGAAATACATTGACAGTGTTAGGTAGGCGGTTGGAACATACATCGACCGCCAAACAATGCAATACTGTTCATGTAGGCTGTACGGTAGCTGCAACCGATTCCAACACTGCTGTTTCAAATGGTACAAGGCGGTTAAGGAAATTAATTTGACAGTGTTAGGTAGGCGGTTGGAACATTCATTGACCGTCGTAAACAACTAATGTTTCTTTGACCGATACGAAGACTGTTATTTCAAATTTACAAGACGGTTAATGAAATTACTTTGACAGTGTCAGTTAGGCGGTTGCAACAACTATCGACCGACAAAAACGGTTACAACGGAATTCGTTACTGGTAGTAACCGTCATGGACGGTTAAAGGCGCCGCCAACCGCCTTCACTAGACTGTCAATGCAGGCTCATCAACCGTATTACACTGCCTGAACCAACCGTGTACTATACTGTTACAGATTTTCAGATGCACTAACCGTACTGGTATACGGTTAAATACCATATTTCCGTTATATAAGACGGTTAGGTTTCTGAACAACCGACTATAAAACGAGTAAAAATTCCTAACCTATACGCTAAACCATTTTGTCGGGAAAGATTTCATCAATGACCGTCTCCAAAAACACGGTTAATGCATTTACCGACTCATCCAACCGTATTTAACGGTCAACCCAACCGTATTTAACGGTCAACCCAACCGTATTTAACGGTCAAACCAGTGCCGGGGGCTGCATTTTAGACGTTAGCCGTCTCGTTCTGTTAACGTATATACGGTTACTACACGAAATCTGACCGTTTTTTTGCACTAACCGTTCAAATTCTGAAACTTTAACCGACGTTTTTTCTCAGTGTACCGTGAAGCATTGTCGACGCCTCTTCTTGGTGTGTCATTAACGACGATCTCCATCAGGATCTCTGACTACATGTTAGTGAAGGGGTGACGAAACTGGAAAAGTCAACCAGCGTGGGTCATTTTTGGCTCATGGTAGCTAAGAAAAGTGCTCCGTACGGCGGACGAACAGAAATTCTTTTTTTTGCATTTTCGAAATCTACATACCTTGAAACGTAAACCATCAAATTATGAGAGGGGGTTAAAAAAAATGTCATGCTCGATTCCAAAGGTTCATTATTGGAAGTAATAAACCAAAAATTTCTGTCCGTAAGCCGTACCGCACTTTTCTTAGTTACCATGAGCCAAAATTGACGAAATTCGGTTTATAGGTCCCATTTGGGGTCTAGTTGGTCTTCGAAGCTAGGCGTTAATTTAAGTCATCCCTAAGGGGTGAAAAATAGGGGTTGAAATCTCCAGGACTCCGTCGATTTTTTAACGATTTTAAATAGTTCTCGCACTTGGGAGTTTTTTAAGACCACCGGGATCATTGTTCATCCAGCCGTTCGTTCACAGTAAGGCCCAGAAGCTACGTAGAAGGGCACGTATACAGGAAATTTTAGTACACAACGGTTTTAACTCCACATCAATAATTTCCCTTGAGAACTTCATTATTTGCGTTTCTTTTTGCCATTTTAGTTACTGTTTGTCATCGACAGAATTATTTTAGCAACATTCAACTCGTTATTTAGGTAGGTACCTAGTAACGAGTACGTGGTTAGGTACTCACCTACGGAGGGTCTGCGATCTACATAATATGGGTAGAATAGTACATATATTATATAGACGGGTTATCTATACGGAGAGCTGTGATCTGTAACAGAAGGGCATTCTGTACAAAATAATAAACCGTTGTCCAGGGATTTGCAGCGTTTTTTGATTTTGACAGCTGAAATCTTCTTCACTTAATATCTGGTTTCTGATGGTGTTGAGGAGGGTTAGATTTAGAATTATTTTTTATGAAACAGTAATTACCGGCCAGCTTTCCTGGGGGGAGCTCGAGAGTAGGTATTGACCAAGGGAAGAGTGGTCTACGCAGAAGGGGCATCTATACAGGTTAATAATAACTTTTTTGTGATAATTTACAGCGTTTTTTTTTTCAATAATGATCCTTTGGAATCGAGCATGAAAAAAAAGCAATCAAATTACAATCAAAGTTTGATGGTTTCTGTTTCAAGGTATGTGGAAACCGAAAATGCAATAAAAAGCGCTGCAAATGATTACACAGTGGTTTATGGTTTACCTGTATAGATGCCCCTTCTGCGTAGATCACTGTTTTCTGTGGTCAGTACCCTCGAACTCCACCCATAGTCCAGTCAAAACAGAGCTTAAAATCAGAATAAATCCGAAAGTTTTGAAACTTTGCACACTAATTTGTAGGGCCCTAGTGATGAATATACCAAAAGTCCTCATGAATTGGAGGCGAGCTCTAGCGGCAATTAACGTAAATAGGGCACTTTTTTAGGATTTTCGTCAATATCTTGAGAACCGTTGGTCGGAGGTAAAAATTTACCATGTACAAAATTGAAGCTTGTCAAATGCACAACAAAAATGATTATATACATTTTTCTTGTATTCCCAACGGTTACCGAGTTACAGGACAATAAAAGATAATGTTTTTCCTACTTCTTACTACTAACCTACTACTACACTATCCTACTAACCTACTTCTCATTTTTTTTAATCTCCATCTTCCCTTCTATTTCACTTAAATATTGTTCCAAGTACCTACCACGTTTTTTTTCAATCTTTGAAACAATTTTTGTCTTTTCATTTTTTTTGTTTTGTTTTTATTGTTTACTAAGTAGATACCTAATTACTTACTTGGTTAATTTTATTTTTTTCTTAAGCGACGTTTGTGATTCTCAGAATTTCTATGCTTTCATTTTGTTTTAGCGAAGTTTCTAGGAAAATTAAGCTATTGCAATGGGTCCAATTTTTCCGGACAAGAATTTTCGAAATTTTGTTTATATGCATATCAATTTCAGAGCATCCTGAATTCATCCCTAGATTTTAATAAAAATTTATATGTACTTATATGTTATGTATTTATATATATTTATTTATTTATTTAGTGTCACTCCAGACGATATCTGACCTTGAGTACATGATAAATATTCCAAATTTCGCCAAGAGTTTCGTATTGCCAAACAAAAGGATGAGTAAGAAGATGAATTTTCAAAAATTCTATGGGAGGCATAGTTTTCAGGCGTCAAAAGTAGGTATGTAAACCCGGATAAAATCTCGAACAATTGATGTAAATTCACTGAAAGTGTTATGGAAGGGTGAGTAAAGGCAGAAAATGACCATTTCAGTTGTTGTTTGACTATTTTTGTTATGAAAATATTTTTCTCAAAAAAGAGTGTGCCAAATTTGATTTTATAAGGGTCAAAAATCGGTAAAAATGGCTAAAATTACGAGAAGTAACATGATTTCTTGTTATTATCATCTTTTTACACAATAGCACGGATACTTATTTGAAAATTCGCTCTTGCAGCCATGCTGCATGACAGGAATTTTACACTAGTTCTTATTATTTATTGTTATTACCCAAGTTAGACTACGAGGTAGCATTATATCCTATGTAACCCAGAATGTCAAGTGTTGAAAATTTGATTCTGAATAGCAATTAATAGAGTTCTGGATGCTGTTAATAGAGGTGGCAACCGGTGGAAATGCCGCGCTGAATTATATTGGGCTACACAAGGGCGTATGGCGAAAGGAAAAAAAACGCTGCAAAGTCCTTGTCACATGGGTTTATTATTCTACTGGACATACCTACAGAAATGTTGGCTGTTCAAGTGTTCATTTATTGTTTCTTTCATGTGAAATAATGAAAATAGCTATTCCTGGTGTTTCCACCAATTTTGGCCCCCAAAAGACGAATTAGGTACGCTCCCTTTTTTTCAAATTATCTTTGATCATTGGTAGTGCCGTTCAATCGTCTTTATTCACGTGTTGACACTTTTTCTCGCGTTATTAAAACTGATGGTGATGTCAGACGATTTCCCAGGTTTTTGACTCATAAAAAATCAGTTTTGGGAGCTAACGTTTGGTAGGAGCTCAACTTCCCACTCTTTGGACGAAATCGACATCATATATTCGGTCGTCTCGTCCCAAAAACACGGAAAACGATACAACACAAGCTCATTTGACTAAAAAACCAAAAAAAAACAACTATTTTTGCACAAATTTTTCACCCATAACACCCTTGGGTATATTGTGATCGGGCTGCAATGTTTCGGGACACAACTAGGGCCCTAATGGACTCTGTGTGCGAAAGAAAGAATTTTTTAGGCCGAAAATGAAGTAGATATGCGTGATACGGCGGACGGCGTACGGCGGACGGACATTGCATTTTTTGGAATCTACGCACCTTGAAACGTATAAGAAAGAATTTTGAGGGGGATTTATAAAAATTGTTTGCTGAGCGAATACATAGGTGTATTATTTACAGAATAATAAACCAAAAGAGAGAGAAAAAAGACTCTGGACAGTCAACGTTGATTTGTTATTCTCCCTGAAGTCATCACAATGTTTCTGCTACATCGATGCAATGAAGTTAGAGAACAATGTAGGAAGAATCTTTCTGGTCCTTTCCGTTTACAAACAAACAAGCAAAAAATCTCTGCACACTACGATTATAAAATATCTTATTGCGCTATAATTATCTTCCTATTAATTAATACTAAAAACCAGCGATAATGTTTAAACAATTTCAATGACATTTAGGTGAAATACAGCCATAGGTGAAATGAAATGAAATACGGCCATCGTGCGCTTCTCGACTTTTTTTTAGAAAAACATTATCATTTATCGTCCTGTAACTCGGTGACCGTTGGGAATACAAGAAAAATGTCTATGATCGTTTTTGTTGCAAATTTGACAAGCTTCAATTTTGTACATAGTGAACTTTTACCTCCGACCAACGGTTCTCAAGATATTGACGAAATTCCTAAAAACATGCCCTATTTACGTTAATTGCCGCTAGAGCTCGCCTCCAATTCATGAGGACTTTTGGTATATTCATCACTAGGGCCCTACAAATTAGTGTGCAAAGTTTCAAAACTTTTGGATTTATTCTGATGTTGGGTCATTTTTAGGTCTGTTTTGACTGGACTACCAGGAAAGCCCTACATCTAGTAGGTACTGGAGCCGGCCCCGGAATTAGTGGGATTCAATAATTCAATCATTAATTATTTTGTAGTTATTCATGAAGCATAAGGTAAATAATAAACCGTTGGATAATAATTTACCTGGATAGGTGCCCATCAGATTTTAGGGTTCGGGGGGGGGGGGGGGGGGGGGTTACATTTTTATTTTTATTTTCCATTCTCGATTTCAAAGGTTCATAAAAATAATAAACCTTAATTTCTGTCCTTCCGTGGTACGCCGTACTTGGCACTTTACTTAGTTACCATTAACCAAAATTAACGAAATTTGTTGTGTAGGTCCCGTTTGGGGTCTAGTTGGTCCTGGAAGTTCGGCGTTACTGTCACTCTTCTCTAAGGGGTAGATAATAGGGGTTGACATCTCCAGGACGCCGTTACCTCGATTTTTTCAAGTATCAAATATTTCTTGAACATCAGCATTTTTTAAGACCACCCGGAGCATTTCACGTCCAGCCGTTCGTTCACAGTACCTAAGGCCCCGAAGTTTGCACTGGCAGGCTTCTTCAACATGAGGGTGAATCAAACTGTATTCAGCCCAGATACCGTCGCTAGCGACGCTGTAACATTCGGGAAGTGGCCCGAGATAATCATTACTAGGGAGCACCTGATTATAGTCACGGAGTGTGAAGTCGAGTTGGTTGTTCTGTCATATTATTTCATTTGAAAACGCTGCAAATCCCTGCACAACGGTTTATTATTTTGTACAGAATACCCTTCTCTTACAGATCAGAGCTCTCTGTATAGAAACCCGTCTATATAATATGCACTAGTCTATACATACTCGTATTATGTAGATCGCAGGCCCTCCGTAGGTACCTAACCCCGTACTCGTTACTAGGTAGGTACCTACCTAAATCACGAGTTAAATGTTTCTAAAATAATTCTGTCGATGACAAACAGTAGCTAAAACGGCAAAGAGAAACACAAATAATTAAGTTCTGAATCGTTGATGTGGAGTGAAAACATTTTCAGCCCCGGGAGGATTTCGATATCGCGAACTTTAGCGTATCAGTCCATCACTTATCAAATGAAATAATATCGCAGAACAACCAAATCGACTTCATACAGCCATCCTTGAGTATAATCAGGTGCTCCCTAGTAATGATATCCCGGCCGGATTGATACCGTTTGATTCACGATCGTGTTGACGAAGCTTTTTGGTGCAAACGAACGGCTGGTCGTACAGTGCTCCGGGTGGTCTCAAAAAATTCTTTAGTTCAAGATCAATTCAAAAATGTTTAAAAAAACCGTACCCTTCTACCGAAAGTTTTCGGGCTGCGGCGTTCTGAAAATTTCAATCCCTGACAGTAACGCCGAGCTTCGGGGACCAACTAGACCCTGAACGGAACCTACAACCCGAATTTCATCAATTATTTTTCATGGTAACTAAGAAAAGTGGCCAGTACGGCGTACGGCGGACAGACAGAAATAATTTTATTGAATTTTCGGACACTACATACCTTGAAACGTAAACCATCAAATTCTGAGGGGGTTTGAATTTTGGTTTATTATCTTCAATAATGAACCATTGGAATCGAGCATGATAAAAAAATTCTTACCCCCCCTCAAAATTTGATGGTTTACGTTTCAAGGTATGTAGAATCCAAAACTGCAATAAAAATATTTCTGTCTGTCCGCCGTACGCCGTACGGGCCACTTTTCTTAGTTACCATGAAAGAAAATTGATGAAATTCGGGTTATAGGTTCCGTTCGGGGTCTAGTTGGTCCTCGAAGCTCGACGTTACTGTCAGTCATCTCTAAGGGGTTCAAAATAGGGGTTGAAATTTTCAAAACGCCTATACCATTTTTTTACGTGAATATTTTTACGGTTTTAAATAGTTCTTGAACTTGCGAGTTTTTTAAGACCATCCGGAGCGTCGTACGTCGTCCAGCCGTTCGTTCACAGTAAGGCCCCGAAGTTTGCACCGACAGGCATTTTCGACTCCAGTGTGAATGAAATTGTATACAATTCAAACCAAATCTCGTAACGCGCCCACAATAGGAAATTTGGCGGAGATGAAATCATTGCTAGGGATCACCTGATTATATTGGCGGAGTATGAAGTCGAGTTGGTTGTTCTGTGATATTATTTCATTTGAAAAATGATGGCTCTTTTGGAGTTTGTTGGTAGGTAGTGAAACTTGAACAAACGTTGAAGTATTATTGATGGGTAAATTATTACTACGGTAAATCATTACTCAACGGTAAATTATTACACAACGGTTCATTATACCATCTACGTAGAAGGGGCTGGAGTTTGTTGGTAGGTACTTTCGCAACTTTTTTTCACTCCTCATCAACAATTTCTTTTCAGAACTTCATTATGTGTGTTTCTTTTTGTTAGGTACTGTTTGTCATCGGCAGAATTATTTTAGCAACATTTAACTCGTGATTTAGGTAGGTAACTAGTAACGTGTACGGGGTTAGGTACTAACCTACGGAGGGTCTGCGATCTACATTATATGTATAGAATAGTACATATCATAAATTATATAGACGGGTTATCTATACATAGAGCTGTGATCTGTAACGGAAGGGTATTCTATACAAAATAATAAACCGTTGTGCAGGGATTTGCAGCGTTTTTTTACTTACCATGAAACAAAATTGATGAAATTCGGGTTATAGGTTCCGTTCGGGGTCTAGTTGGTCCTCGAAGCTCAACGTTACTGTCAGTCGTCTCTAAGGTGTTCAAAATAGGGGTTGAAATTTTCAGAAAGCCGTAGCTCGCAAACTTTCGATAGAAGGGTATGGTTTTTTCACGTTATTAAATTCGTCTTGAGCTAAGCAATTTTTTGAGACCACCCGGAGCATTGTACGTTCAGCCGTTCGTGTGCACCAAAATGCTTCGTCAACACGATCGTGAATCAAACGGTATAAATCCGGCTCAGATAATCATCACTAGGGAGCACCTGATTATAATCAAGGATGGCTGAAGTCGAGTTGATTGTTCTGCGATATTATTTCATTTGATAAGTGATGGGACTTGGATTTTGTTGGTAGGTACTTTTCTGAAACTTGAACAAACGTTGAAGTATTATTGATGGGTAAATTAATACAAAATGGTAAATTATTAGACAACGGTAAATTATTAAACAACGGTAAATTATTTCATAACGGTAAATTATTACACAACGGTAAATTATTACACAACGGTAAATTATTACACAACGGTTCATTTACCAAGAAGGGGCTGGGTTTTGTTGATCGGTACTTTTGCAACTTGAACAAACGTTGATGTAAAGTTGATGGGTAAATTCGTACACAATGTTAAATCATTACACAACGGCAAATTAATATGCAACGGCAAATTATTCCACAACGGTAAATAATTATTACACAACGGTTCATCATTCAAGAAGGGGCTGGATTTTGTTGATCGGTACTTTTGCAACTTGAACAACCGTTGAAGTATTATTGATGGGGAAGTTATTACACAACGGTTCATTATACTTGACCACGAGGGTAGGTGTTGACCTCAGAAAACAGTGATCTACGCAGAACGGGCATCTATTTCACTCCACATCAACAATTTTCCTTCAGAGCTTCATGATTTGCGTTTCTTTTGC
The DNA here is from genome assembly GCA_954871275.1 of Leptopterna dolabrata. Lineage (NCBI taxonomy): Eukaryota > Metazoa > Arthropoda > Insecta > Hemiptera > Miridae > Leptopterna > Leptopterna dolabrata. Next base: position 41,837,061 of record OX940975.1, read on the forward strand.
CGATTTAGTTACTGCTTGTCATCGACAGAATTATTTTTGCAACATTTAACTCGTGATTTAGATAGGTACCTAGTAATTTAAGTACTTAGCTACGGAGGGTCTACGATCTACATAATATGTATAGAATAGTACATATTATATTATATAGACGGGTCATCTATACGGAGAGCTGTGGTCTGTAACAGAAGGGTATTCCTTACAAAATAATAAACCGTTGTGCAGGGATTTGCAGCGTTTGCTTTTTTTTCATGTTCGATTCCAATGGTTCATTATTGAAAATAATAAACCAAAAGGAAGGCTGTTTTGGATTTTGTTGGTAGGTACTTTTGTAACTTGAATAAACGTTATGTTGCTTGAATAACAACAATTATGAATCATTAATTATTACTCGATTTAGGGCATCTATACAGGTAAATTATTACACAAAGGTTCATTATTTACCACATGCTTCATCAATAACTACAAAAAATTATGAATGATGAATGATTGAATTATTGAATCCCGCGCATTTGTATGAAACTTGATTTAGAATTATCATTCTGCTTGGTCTGCGCAGGTATCTACAGGTACTCGCTTCCCCCTTGAGGTGTTAGGGGGAGATTTCATTACCTTCGTGCTGTAATATTATGTCAAGTACAGTGTGTAGGTTTTTGAAGTGAATTTTGCAGTTCTTTGCTGCATGCTTCCTACAGATACGCGGCTTCAGAGGTTCTCAAGGAGTTCGAAGACAACACCGTACGGAACGGTTTCCCAGTTCTACATAACACTCGTACAACATTATAAATTATATGGTAATAATTATACAGAAAACATTAAAAGCGCGGGGTCATTCGGTTCCAGCAGGCGTTTCTTCGTAACATTTGATGTCACCAAGTCTGATGACTGTGAACGAAGAGGATTTTCGCACCACTAAAATTAGTTCCCGGACAACTAAATTTGTTTTGGCATCGGAAGCGTATGGACGTTGCCGGACGTAATAATAGAGTCCTCGCCGTCGAAAGTAACTCCAAGAGCTCTCCCTTGTCGAAATCGAAAGTCGCTTTTAAATAGCTCAGCATCCCGCGCGCCCGTTACATCCGCCCCCTCCCTTCCTCATCCATCTGCAATATTGTATCATCGTTTTCTGTTCCGAGTTGGTCTACTTCCTTTGCCCACTTCCTTCTTCTTTCCTTTCCTCCTATAATGACCTCCTGTATGTTCACAAGCTTCACCTGTCACCACTGGATGTTTGATGTGGGCGATACCTGTAGGTAGTTACGTACATGCAGATATATTATTCTTATTTCGAACTATGAAACTCGATTTACTCGCCCCCCACAAGAGTCGTTTGGTGTCGTTGGATTCCTTACGTCAAGCGGTGCATGGCTGACTCCACATCAGACGTTTGACGTGAAAAGTTGAAAATTCTCTTAGTTACGGACGTATTCTTGCCAAATTTCAAAATGTTTGAAGTCAATAAAGATTATTTACGTAATTATTGTTGGCTACAAAGTTATTTTTTATTGGATAATCCAAGGTCAAACAATTAAATCCATTTTCAGTGTTTGATTCTCGATGCTCGTAATTAGTTGAACGTGTTCCTACGCTCACAATAACAACTGTTCCTATCGTCCTACGTCACAGTTGGCAGGGGGTCCCGCCCAGGCGAGAGGGGTGCAGTGACGTAAGAACCTCTGGAATCTTTGAAAACGCTGCAAATCCCTGCACAACGGTTTATTATTTATTATTGTAACAGAATACCCTTCAGTTACAGATCACAGCTCTCTGTATAGATAACCCGTCTATATAATATGTACCTACTATACATTTTATACATATTATGTAGATCACAAAACCTCCGTAGGTTAGTACCTAACCCCGTACTCGTTACTAGGTGCCTACCTAAATCACGAATTAAATGTTGCTAAAATAATTCTGTCGACAAATAGTACCCAAAATGGCAAAAAGAAACGCAAATAATGAAGTTATAAAGTGAAATGGTTGATGTGGAGTGAAAAAAGTTGCAAACGTACCTACCAACAATCTCCAGCCCCTTCTATGTAGATGGTATAATGAACTGTTCTGTAATGATTTACCGTTGTGTAATAATTTAACGTTGTGTAATAATTTACCATTGTGTAATAATTTACCCATCAATAATACTTCAACGTTTGTTCAAGTTTTACTACCTACCAACAGACTCCAAAAGAGCCATTTTCCAAATGAAATAATATCACAGAACGACCAACTCGACTTCATACGCTGTGAATATAATCAGGTGATCCCTAGCAGTGATTTTATGTCGGGCCAATTCCCGATTGTTAGCGCGTCCCTGGTGATGACATTTGGGCTATATGTATACATTTCGAATTTATTCACCCTTCTGTTGAAATACTCGTTACTAGGTACCTACATAAATCACGAGTTAAATGTTGCTACAATAATTCTGTCGATGACAAACAGTAACTAAAATGGCAAACAGAAACGCAAATAATGAAGTTCTGAAGGAAAATTGTTGATGTGGAGTAAAATAGATGCCCCTTCTGCGTAGATCACTGTTTTCTGTGGTCAATACCTACCCTCGTGGTCAAGTATAATGAACCGTTGTGTAATAACTTGCCCATCAATAACACTTCAACGGTTGTTCAAGTTGCAAAAGTACCGATCAACAAAATCCAGCCCCTTCTAGGTAGATGAACCGGTGTGTAATAATTTACCGTTGTGCAATATAAGTGGCCAGTACGGCGTACGGCGGACAGACAGAAATTTTTTATTGCAGTTTTGGATTCTACACACCTTGAAACGTAAACCATAAAATTTTCAGGGGGGGTTAGACTTTTTTTTTTTGCTCGATTCAAATGGTTCATTATTGGAAACAATAAACCAAAATCACAGAAAAAGAACGTTATTGTAGGACAATGCGGTTGGTGTCAAAATTTTCAGGATGAAATCTATTTTCTTAAAAAAAAAAATGAATGAATGAAATGAACACATGCGTAGACCCCATTATAGGACCCTGTTTAGGGTTATAGCAACTCTGACGCAGAAATAGGATCACTCATACCTACTTGGATGCTGAACGTTTAAACAGGCTGTTGAGGGCAGAGGGACGTGACCACCAAACAATGGGAGCTCTTGTCGGATCCAATTGCTCTGTGAGCAGTATAAATTTTGCACATTTGGGATCGGGCATATCTGCCTACATGATTAATGATTGATGTAGACATTTTATAAAGTTTTATCGACTTTGTGATAGGTACAAACCAATATTTTCGAATGGAATTTTTTTAATCCAAGTGAAGGAAAAAAACACGAAGAGTCATTTGCAATGTTGTTTTTTGAATTATATCTTTTTTGTCCTATAGTGCCGGAAACTCACATCTTCAATTCATTCAAAGCTGATAGAAGTTGCGGTTACTAAGTCGTTAAACCTCTCTTTATTGAAGAGGTAAGCAGCAAGTTTTAGCAAAATTTATTTTGCCATTCTTATTTTTGTGCATCGAACTGGTTGATATTGAGCATCTTGAGCTTTCTATCTGTAGTACCTCAGTCCATGTAACCATAAATTGGTCGTTGGTGTTAAATTTCCGGCCTACTCGGGGTTTGAGGAGCAACATGCGGCGGGGTAATCAAAATCATCGCCGGAAGCCCATTTTTTCGACCTATTGTGATTGCGAGGCGCGGTGATCGCTGGAGGCAGAGAAAACTTGGTACCCTACAAGTCAGTTCCTTGGAAGCGGGCGCAGTCATTACGTACAAGCCCCTGGCTCCACACTCCTGCCCCCTATTGTGCGTAGAAATTATTAATAACGGTATGTCTTCCCTCTCCCAGCCACATTAACAAAAAGAAACTCCGCTTCGGCCTATTGTTTGATAACAAAGAATATTAAAGTTGAACAAGTTCTAAGGCGGGGTTTGTGGTCTGTCCCCAAAGCCGCCATCGCTCCAGCACCTCTATTCATACGCGCTGCCCTTCATCAATCAACTTTATCTTCATCGCACTTGCGAAAATGATCCTCTCCTCTCCACCATCCTAACCACCTCAGTTTTCATTCTCGCCCGAAGAGGAAAGTTTATTAGTTTGAATCTCCCATTTTCTTGAAAAGTCGGGTCTATTATAACGTTATTAGTAGCACAACTTTGAGTGGCTTCTCTTGTTACGGTATCCTGCTACTCTTGTAGTCTGATAACTTCAATACAGTCACAATGTTATTCCTTTATTCGGGGAATTTCAATACCTCTTTTGAGTCACAGCATGTATTGTTTCGCCTAGTGGTAGCTAGTGTGATCCGATTTCTGATGAATAAATGGGTACATTTAGTTATTCATTTATTATAGTTGCCGGCATAGTTGATAAATAGGTAGTATGTATAGGATTTTTATATTAGCTGTTCGGAACTGTACCATTCCAGTTGCCACAAAACATTGTAGCTATTTCGCTCGCTATATTGATGATGCAAAAATAATCTCCGCATATAGATCCATGCATCAATGACCTCTACACAAATCATGCTGAGTCTTGGCATAACTGGCGCTCTAGTGTCACGAGATGCTTACAGTAGTCGAGTGACGACCAATTTTACCTAATAGATCTGTAAAATCATGTAGCTTCGTCCAAAATGCTAACCGGTAAAAATACCCAAGCTTATTAACTAAACATTGAATATTGATGTTTGTAAGGGACATTGAACACCACCACCACCACTACCACCATCCACCACCATTGGACACCTGTGCTATTACCATTCCTCCAGATATGGTTTCCTCATGAGCCTTTCTTCATTTCGAATTTTCATTACAAAAACAGCTTGAAAAAACTAATACGAAAGTCTTCAGTTCCTCGTGACTTTGATAATGAGAAGTGTATCAAAACTATGAAGGTATTGAGGGGTTAGGGCCCCTTCAGTCATTGATAGACCGCGGAGGGATGCCACCTATAGGTAGCCAAAAATACCCGGTTGGGGCTCGAGGACAAAGGGAAGTGCAGGAGGGCAAAGAGTGGCTGCTAAAAATACTCTGGCCCCTGACCAGCCTCAACTCTGGAAGACCCTGGAAGTCTTTTCATCGTGTGTCTTCAAAATAGTGTTTACATGCAATGATTTAGGTAATCAATCTAATTGATCGTAGAAATTCATGGGTGGGTTTATTAGTTAATCCACAGTAAATTAAACGTGAGTTTTTTCTTTTCAAATTTAATTTTAGGATGTTGAGATATATTGTCACCTACAATGTGTTCAACATCAACGCGAGTTTATGAGTAGTCGAGTAAAATATTTTTTGTTTCATTAAAGTTAGAGTCTTCTTGATTTCCAACAAAAGTTATGAGACTTAACATTTGAAAAATGAGTTCTAGTTGGCTTAAAATCGAGCCGCTGGGGCGGAATAACTATGACACATGGAAAATGCACGGCGAAGCCCTATTAACAAAAAACAACTACCTACTTGGGTTATACAAATGGGGACATGTTAAAGCCAGCGGAAGAAGAGCGCGCAAAAGAGTGGGAGCTGGCAGACGGAAAAGCCAAGACCGACATCATTCTTACAATTAGCCCTGGCGAACTGAAGCAGTTAAAAGGTTGTAAATCCGCCAAGGAAGTTTGGGACAAACTGAGTTCAATTTATGAGTCAAAAGGGCCAGCAAGGAAAGCGTCGTTGCTGAAAAACTTAGTTTTGAAAAGGATGAACGCAGGAGATAACGTGAGGGATCATTTGAATGATTTTTTCGGCGTAGTAGACAAACTTGAGGATATGGACATCATAATAAATAATGATATTCTTACGATAATGCTCCTGTACTCCCTACCACGGGATTTTGAAAATTTTCTAATCGCTATTGAGACAAGAGATTCGCTACCGTCACCTCAATCTCTGAAAATCAAGATCGTAGAAGAAAGTGAGGCGCGAAAGGAGAAAGAATCTGTTTGATGAGCAAAATTCGTTTTTAGGGAAGAGTCAGCCACGTCATCGATTTACAGATTCAATAGAAGCACGTAAACCACCACAGATTACCTTGCGGATTTAAGACCGGATTGTGAAAGGAACGTCAGCCTTCGCAATTAGAAACATGCAACTTCGAAAGGGATTGGAACTGCCGTAATACCAGTTAATAATGGTCGTAATAAAGTAGCCTTATCAGACACACTATTTGTACCTGAACTGCGAACAAATCTCATATCGATCGGAAAAGTAACCGGCAAGGGATACAAAGTAATATTTGACAAAGATAGCGCTACTGTGCAAGACGAGGATGGAATAGTCAAGTTGACCGCTGACCGTATTAAAGGCTTACATTATCTCCGTCAGCACCAAGAAGAGGAGAGTGTTCGAAGATTATCTGACAGTTTGTCTCTCTTGGAGTGGCATCGGAAATTTCAACGACTTGAGACGTCTTATGAGGAAAAACCTAGGTAGAGGGATACTGGCAAACCAAATGTGAAACTTGCATTCAAGCGAAATTAACGCGTGGTTCATATCCGAAAAGTGAGGGAAGCCGATCTTCGAATCTACTGGAGGTAGTTCGCACTGACTTATCTGGGCCGATGGGAATTCACCCCTTCGGTAAGTGACTGACTATATTTCATCACGTTCACTGACGATTTTTCTAGGTGGACTGAAGTAAGGTTCTTGAGGAGCAAAAGCGAGAGGCATCAAATGCGTTTAAAAACTATAAAAATATGGTTGAGAATTTGACAGGCAGAAAAATCAAGTTTTTACAAAGTGATAATGGTCGAGAGTATGATAATCATGAATTCAGCACATTCTTAGGTAACTGCGGGACACAAAGAAGATTCTCATGTGCCAGAACCCCTCAGCAGAACGGAGTCGCTGAAAGGCAAAACCGAACTCTCAATGATATGGCTAGAAGTTTTCTGTCGATTCGAACCTACCACAGATGTACGGCCGTACATATTCGCAATAGATGCCCTTCAGATGCGTTGAACGGCGAGCTTCCATATACCTACTGGACTGGAAAGGTACCGCTTGTAACTTATTTTCGACAGTTTGGAAGTAGGTAAAGTGTATGTTTTAGACAAAAATCCGGAAGTATGATCCGAGGGGGGTAGCAGGAGTTTTCGTTGGGCACCCAAATGGATCGAGAGGCTACACAATTTGGTTGACGGGCCAAAGAAATTTATCACTTCAAACGATGTCAGATTTGTAGGAAAACGAAGACACTGTGCGAGTAACCTCAGCTTTAAAAGAAATGGGGTACTCCACCGACAATTTATCAGTTTCAGAGTTTTTCGTAACGATTTCTGGAACTGAAGCTCTTAGGACTACCCGACCTACCGTGCTGTCGGTCGGACACTGACGTCTGAGACGAACCGTCCAGTGCAGCAGTCCTCAATTCTCATAGGAAACATAGAGTCCTAGGTCCATAGAGATTACGACGCAGAACTCCCAGTACACTAGATCTACCAAGGGTATTCCTCCAGAAAGGTATAAAGTTTTGATTGCTGTTGATGACGAACCAAAATTGTTGAACCTAGGTCTTGGAAACAAGTTGAAAACATCCATGGCACAGAAAAATTATGGCAGCACAAGAGGAGATGAATTCTTTAATACAGAATAAAACCTGGGTTTTGGGAAAGTTACCTCCTGGAAGGAAAGGAGTGGTGTCTAAATGGGTTTATGGGTAGTAGTAGTATGTATAGATGCCCCTTCTGCGTAGATCACTATTTTCTATGGTCAGTACCCTCGAGCTCCGCCCAGGAAACCCCTAAAATGAGTACTGGGGCCGGCCCGGGAATTAAAGTTTCATACAAATGCGCGGGATTCAATAATTAAATCATTAGTGATTTGTAGTTATTCATGTAGCATAAGGTAAATAATAAACCGATGTGTAATAATTTACCTGTATAGATGCCCCTTCTGCGTAGATAGCATACTAACTGTTGTGTAATAATTTACCGTTGTGTAATAATTTACCCAATACCTTGAACGTTTGTTCAAGTCGCAAAAGCACCTATCAGCAAAAAACCAGAACAGTCATCATTTTTCAAATGGTATATCACATGAACAACCAACTCGACTTCTTACAGCCATCCGTGATTGTAATCAGGGGCTCCCTAGCAATGATATCTGGGCTGAATGTATACAATTTGATTTACCCTCCTCTTTACGAAGCCGGTCGATGCAAACTTCGGGGCCTTGCTTACGGCTGGACGTGCAGTGCTCCGGGCGGTCTCAAAAAACCCCCAAGTTCAAGAAAGTTAGATGAAACGGCGTCCTGGAGATTTCAGTCCCTATTTTTCACCCGTTAGAGAGGACTGACATTAATGCCGAGCTTGTGGACCAACTAGACCCCAAATGGGGCCTACAAACCAAATTTCATCAACTAAAGAAAGTGCGAATTACGGCGGACAGGCAGAAATCATGGTTTATCGTTTTCAATAATAAACCTTTGGAATAACCCTCCCCTCAAAATTTGTTGGTTTCCGTTTCAAGGTATGTAGAATCTGAAAATGCAGTAAAAACGTTGCAAGTTATTACACAACGGTTTATTATTTACCTGTATAGAAGCTCCTCTGTGTAGATCATTGTTTTCTGTGGTCCGTATCCTCGAGCTCCCCCAGGAAAGCCCTAAATCGATTACTGGAGCCGGCGAGGGGTACCACGACATTAGGTACCTATTTTTCGGAAGGGTGGTTAGGGGAGATCAAATTATTTCTCCGTCGGTATCATGCCTTTCGTTTCATTTTTATCTGATTTGACATCATCGCCACCGGGGTTGGAGCAAGCTGTGGATCCTCCAGGAAACAGAAAACGATTCTGTCATTATGGTATCCACGATGTATGCGTGATATTTTTCTGTGGTCAATACCTAGGCCGATTAGGTTTAATAACACCCGATCAGCGACAGCCAATCAGTAGACTTTACCTATCCAATTCAGTCTTCGAACTTATTCAAAAGCGGGCTCCGATCTATACAAGTTACGAGGGAACCTGGAGCGATTTCGGTGAGAATTGGGAGCCATATCTAGTGATTCGCGTGTCGATCAGACCCCCAGATTGCGAACCGGCCAATTTACGTAGTTGGTCGATGAACCCGTAGTTCTGGAAGTTCACACACAATTTTCAGATTTGTTCGTTTTATAGCCTACTTTTACTCCAAATTTAATTGCTCAAAGTAATATTAGTAGAATGTGAGCTAAAATATACATAATTCATAGTTTCGACTTCAGAATAGCCATGGAACTCTGATGATTCAGATTACTAATATGGTCTTGTTATATCGTAATAACCTTTTTATACAATAAATTTCTTTTAAGAAATGCATTTATTTGAATTTAATACGGAATACAAACAAAACAACATGAGCTCATTCATAGGAAGCAATAATTAAATTTAATGGTAATATAAGCTAAGTAAATTTGTGCAGGTTAAGTAAATTTATGCTCGGGGAGGAGACATCATATTCATGTTGTGCAGTTTTTGCTTCCTCACTACCGGAGGGTAGGGAAGCCTTGGGATTTTTGTCCTCCAAGAAGTATGTCCTCCAAAATGAAAATTTCCACGACTCCTTTGCGTTTCAGATATCAAGGAACATTCATGGTTCAGTGTGTCTGTCCGTCTGTCTGTGGTCAGTTCCTTGTAACGCCCATAACTACCCGAACTAATGGTCGAAATGTGCTGAAATTTTGAGGATCGGTGCGGGTTGGGTCACAGATGGTCCCACACCAAAACCATTGACAAAGTATTGTCACTTTCGTCTGCGCAAACGTGAAACTTGAAACGCTCATAACTACCTTAAATGTCGTTGAAATGAGTTGAAACTTGGAGAGTCGATCAGGAATGATACTTCGATAGTTCCATATGAATTTCATTAAAATCCTACTGTAACTTTTCTCTGCGCATGCGCGAACATGAAATGTTGACCATTTTCTTGTAACGCTTCTATATAACTACGCGAAACATGTTCGTAGAAAAATGAAATTTTGATGGTGCACGCGGGTTGGATCGCAGATGGTCCCATATCAAAATCATTGAAATCCTACCGTAACATTCTCCTGCGCATGCGCAGACGTGAACTACTTGAAACGCCCATAATTACCTTAAATATCGTTGAAATGAGTTCACACTTGGAGGGTCGATCAGGAATAATAGTCTTACAGTTCCGTATGAATTTCATTGGAATCGTTCTGTAACTTTCATCTGCGCATGCGCGAACATGAAACCAACATTCCCTTGTAACGCTTCTAACTGCACGAAAAGGAGTCGTAGAGAGCTAAAATTTTTTACTATTATAGTTTTAAACGGGTTCTAAAATGCTGTTTAAAATTCCAGTAGAGCAGATGTTTCAAACGTGCCAAGTTCCACATCCAGGTGGAAATGAAATGGTAACTTTCGTCTGCGCATGTGCCAATGTGAAATCCTTCTATAGCCTGCAAGTACCCTAGAAATCGTCGTGGTGCGATGAGGTGTGGTGGGTAGGTGGGGGGGGGGGGTTTGAGCCAGATTGTCGCATAGTAGTCATTAATAAGTTCAACAAATTTTGTCTGCGCATGCGCCAACGTGAAATCCTAGAAATTGTCGCAGTGCGCCGAGATTTGGCGAATCCCAATTAGAAGAGATGTTTACGCGTCAATTCTCCATCTTTCCGCCGAATGAAGCCACCAACTAATTATATACCGTCCATGTTACATAGGTGAGGAAGCTATACTGCCCGACCAACTTGGCGTTTTTTCGTTACTGTCAGAATTACTAACTATATAATATATACAAATATACTCTGTCTACACTGACATGGATGAAAACCATTCAAAAACAATACGCAGTCATAAGGGTGGGTAAGTGTGCAATATAGATAATCAGCTAAATTAAAAAACCCTGCATATTATTACGCAATGGTTTATTATTTACCTGTATAGGTGCTTCTCCTGCGTAGATCACTACGTACGTTTTCTGTGGTGAGTACCGTTGAGCTCCCCCAGCAAAGCCCTAAATCGAGTACTAGAGCAGGCCCGGGAATTAAAGTTTCATACAAATGCGCGGGATTCAATAATTCAATCATTCATCATTCATCATATTTTTTAGTTATTCATGAAGCGTAAGGTAAATAATAAACCGTTGTGTAATAATTTATCTGTATAGATTCCCCTTCTGCGTAGGTATAATAAACCTTTGTATATTGATTTACCGTTGTGTAATAATTTACCGTTGTGTAGTAGTTTACACATTAATAAACCGTTGTGTGATAATTTACGAATAATAACCGTTGTGTAATAATTTGCCTGTATAGATGCCCTAAATCGAGTATTGAGCGAGCCCGGGAATTACATTTCATAATTGTTGTTATTCATGAAACATAAAGCTTATTCAAGTTACAAAAGTACCTATCAACAAACTCCAAAAGAGCCATCATTTTTCAAGTGAAATAATATCACAGAACAACCAACTCGACTTCATACTCCATGAATATAATCAGGTGCTCCCTAGCAATGATTATCTCGGGCCAAATCCCAATTGCTGCGGCGTCCGTACCAATGATATCTGGGCTGAATATGTATACATTTTCATTCACTCTGCTGTTGACGAAGCCTGTCGGTGCAAACTTCTGGGCGTTACGCTCCCCGTGGTCTCAAAAAACTCCCAAGTTCGAGAACTATTTAAAAACGTAAAAATGTCGAGATAACGGCGTCTTGGAAATTCAACCCATATTTTTCACCCCTTAGGGATGACTGACATTAACGCCGAGTATAGCTTCTTCTGCGTAGATCACTACATACGTTTTCTGTGGTCAGTTCCCTCGAGCGCCCCCAGCAAAGCTCTAAATCGAGTATGGAGCCGGCCCGGGAATTAAAGTTTCATAAAAATGCGCGGGATTCAATCATTCATCAATCATAGTTTTTTGTAGTTATTCATGAAGCACAAGATAAATAATAAACCGTTGTGTAATAATTTACCTGTATAGATGCCTCTTCTGCGTTGGTAGTATAATGAACCGTTGTCTAATAATATACCGTTTTGTAATATTTACCGTTGTGTAGTAATTTACACAATCGTAAACCGTTGTTTAATAATTTACTAATAATAACCGTTGTATAATAAGTTACCTGTATAGATGCCCTAAATCGAGTACTGAGCCAGCCCGGGAATTACGTTTCATAATATTGTTGTTATTCATGAAACAGCGTTCATTCGAGTTACAAAAGTACCTACCAACAAATCCAAATGATCGATCATTTTTCAAATGAAATAATCCAACGAGAAGAACAAACAACTCGACTTCATACTCCGTGAATATAATCAGGTGCTCCCTAGCAATGAATATCTCGTGCCAATTCCCAATTGTTGTTGCGCCACTACCAATGATATCCGGGCTGAATGTATACCATTTCATTCACCCTCCTGGTGAATGAGCCTGTCGGCCCGAACTTAGGAACTACTGTGAACGAACGGCTGGACGTACAATGCTCTGGGTGGTCTCAAAAAACTCGAGAACTATTTTAAAACGTAAAAAAATTCGAGATAACGGCGTCCTGGAGATTTCAGCCCCCTATTTTTCACCCCTTAGTGATGACTGACATTAACGCCGAGCTTGGAGGACCAACTAGACCCCAAATGGAGCCTATAAACATTCCGTCAATTTTGGTTCATGGCAACTAATTAAAGTGTGTAATACCGCTTACGGCGGACGGACAGAAATTTTGTTTATTGTATTTCCGGATTCTACATACCTTGAAACGGAAAACAACAAAGTGGTGGGGGGGGGGGGGGGTTAAAAATTAATTATTTTTTTCCATGCTCGATTCCAAAGGTTCATCATTGAAAATAATAAACCAAAATGATGGCTCTATTGGATTTTGTTGATAGGTACTTCTGTAACTTGAATAAACGTTGTTTCTTGAATAACAGCAATATTATGAAATGTAATTCCCGGGCTGGCTCAGTCATTGCACAGCGGTTTATTATTGTGTAAATTACTAAGCATCGGTAAATTATTACACAGCAGTAAATTATTACCCAACGGCACTAGACAACGGTTAAGTATCACTCAACGGTTTGTTATACTATCTACGCAGAAGGGGCATCTATATAGGTAAATTATTACACAACGGTTTATTATTTACCTTATGCTTCATGGATAACTCCAAAAACTGATGAATGTTATTGAATGATTGAATGCCGCGCATTTGTATGAAACTTTAATTCCCGGGCCGGCTCTAGTACTTTCGTGGGGAGCTCGAGGGTACTGACCACAGAAAACGTAAGTAATAATCTACGCAGAAGGAGCATCTATATAGGTAAATAATAAACAGGGTGGCCACCGGTCAGGGAAGTCAGGGAAAAGTCAGGGAAAAAAATGTTGGTCAGGGAAGTCAGGGAAAAGTCAGGGAAATCGAGTGGCGAGTCAGGGAAAATTACCGCACGTCCGCTGTTCCATTGAGATTTTGAACTGACGCACTTGATAGCACACCATCAGCATGGTTTTTGTAAAAGCGGGTCAACCTTTAAATCTTTTAGTTTTCACCAACTATGTATACACACAGATTGAACAAGGATACCAGGTCGCCACCATATACCTAGATTTTTCCAAAGCGTTTGATAGGGTAGATCATAATTTATTCTTATACAAGTTGAATGCTCTCGGCTTTCAAGGAAATACGTTAGATCTTGTTTCCAGTTACCTCACCGATCCTTCCCTGCTAGTGAAAATCAGAAATTCCCTATCGTCCTCCTTCATTCCTTCCTCTGGAGTTCCTCAGGGCTCTCATTATTTTCAAACTGCTTCAATCACCAAAACTAGATCTAACTGTAGTTAGATCTAGTTTTGTTATGACTGTAGTATGATGCTAATGTTTCAGTCTAAATGTTCAATTTGAAGTTGATTGGTTTACAATATACTTCAAATATTTGAAGTATATTTTCGATGTTAACTGTCGTCTCTGTACAGCTGGGCCTTGCCCGTTCTGTTAAATAAATATTGGAACGGTAACATCGATGTTCAATAATATCGGAATCGATGGTTAAATGTCGAACATAGAAGTCAAAACATTGATGTTTCGATAACATCAACCATCGATGTTCCATCCCAAAAAAATTTTTAGGGGGTTCCGCGCGCGGGCGACGGGGCGGGCGGAGATTTTCGATTGTCCAGCTATAAAATCAGATAAGTTCAATTATGATGAAATGTCTGCACGTGTCGGGTACTACTGCATGCAAGCTGTGTCAAGCCGAGGGTCGGCATGTGGTTGGTTAACGCTTGCATTGTTTTATGGAGGATTTTGGTTTATTATTTTCAATAATGAACGTTGGAATCGACCGCGAAACATTTTACCCCCCACCATTGCCATTTTTTACGTTTTAAGGGACGTAGAATACGAATATCGAATAAAAATATTTCCTTCCGTACGCCGTCCAACGCCACGGTCCGCGGCTTTTTTCTTAGTTCCCATGAACCAAAATTAACGAAATTTGATATATATATATATATATATATATATATATATATATATATATGGGTCCCGTTTGGGCTCTAATTGATCCTCGAAGATCAGCGTTAATGTCGCTCAACTAACTGCAAGGGGTGAAAATAGGGGTTGAAATGTCCAGAGTATCCCTATCTCGGGAAATTGTATTTTGAGATGTGGGTTTTCTCGCATTTTTAAATAGTTAGATTTTTTCTGAATTTTTGAGACCATCCGGAACATTCTACGATGTTGCCATAAAATTTGCTATACAATTTGCTGTAAAGAGCAGTGTGTACGCAAGCATCAAGCTGAGCTGAGAGCGCACAACACTGATCTTTCGGCCAGATGGGCGCTGCAGCGCAGTAGTCTAAGTGAGGGTTGTAATGTCAAAGTTCTCGAGATCAAAACCCTACTGGGACTTGAATCCCGGTAGGGTTTGATTGGCAGTGAACTGTTGAATTCACTCCAGATGAAGAATTTCTCTTCAGAACTTGTTTGTTCCTTTTTGCCATTTTAGCTACTGTTTTTGATTGATAGAATATATTTCAGCAACATTTAACACGTGATTTAGGTAGCTACCTAATAACGAGTACGGGGTTAGGTACTAAGTCACGGAGGGTCTGTGATCTATACAGGGTGGTCCTTAATGAACGTACCACCCTTTCAATTTCGTTGGTTGTGGAGAAATAAAAAAACTTGTCGAAGTAACCTCCCCTTATTTTTTACAAAGAATTCAAAAATTGCAGTTTGAAGCGTCGCGCATGCGCGCAATTCGCGCTGCGCGCACCAACTTTGTTTTTTCAAATGGAACCCCCCAATTTTTATTGCAGATTCGCATTCCACATCAAATTTCATGAACATTTTACTTGTACAAATTTTTTTTTCACTGCGCGAAACGGGCGCCAGGAGCGTTCAAAGTTGCTAAAGTCATCAAAATTGCGCAAAACATGAATTATGGTAAACCCCAAGTGTGGCACATGACTTTACATTGTTTTTCAGCGCTGATTCACGTGGTGCTATCAGTTTTTAGATTTAGCTCAGTTTTTTCGATTTTATGCCATTAATCTACGTTTTTTGGTGAAATAGTACAGTTTTTCCGAAGTATCAACTTTGGCAGTAGATTTATTTTCCCTCGCCCTTTCGCAACCCGGGCTTGGGACCGGCTAAGGCGGGCTTAAAAATAATCACGTGGTGTTTTTTTATTGGACTTCATGAACCCGAAATAACAGCCAGAAACATGGTCGTTTTTTTAAGAAAAAAGTGGCTTGGTTCCTGCACCCAGAAGGATACTCTGAGAAATCATGACCTCATTGGGCCACATTTCTTGACCGGTGGTAGCCTCAACAGGGAGAGATACCTTCAGTTTCTCCAGGAGGTTCTGCCTGACTTGTTGGAGGACGTCCCTCTCGCCACCAGGCAGGCAATGTGGTTCCAACATGATGGTTGTCCTGCCCACAACGCACGGGCTGGGCTGTTAGACGCCATTTGGATGCCCGATTCCGTTCTCGGTGGATTGGCAATCGGAGCCTGATTTCTTGGCCAGCCCGTTCTCCGGACTTGACTCCACTAGATTATTTTTTATGGGGTTACCTGAAGAACAAGGTCTACGACGCCTCCCTCCCTCCTATCGCAAGTGCTGCCGAATTGCAACAGCGGATCATCGACGCCTGCGAATCGGTATCTCCGGCATCTACGTTCGAGGCAGTCACCACCGAATGGGCTCGTCAAGCTGCCGCCTGTTTGGAGGACGACGGCGGTCCATTTGAACGACTACTGTGAACGATTTATTTTCTTTTATTCTTTTTTAAAAAAGAAGGAATTGTTTTTGTCGTATTTTAGCAGAAAAATTATCGAGGAGTGTGATTTATTTTTAAGCCCTTCTTAGCCAGTCCCAAGCCCGGGTTGCGAAAGGGCGAGGGAAAATGAATCTACTGCCAAAGTTGATACTTCGGAAAAACTGTAATATTTCACCAAAAAACGTAGATTAAGGGCATAAAATCGAAAAAACTGAGCTAAATCTAAAAACAGACAGCACCACGAGAATCAGCGCTGAAAAACAATGTAAAGTCATGTGCCACACTTGGGGTTTACCATAATCCATGTTTTGCGCAATTTTGATGACTTTAGCAACTTTGAACGCTCCTGGCGCCCGTTTCGCGCAGTGGAAAAAAAAAGTTGTCGAAGTAAAATGTTCATGAAATTTGATGTAGAATGCGAATCTGCAATAAAAATTGGGGGGTTCCATTTGAAAAAACAAAGTTGGTGCGCGCAGCGCGAATTGCGCGCATGCGCGACGCTTCAAACTGCAATTTTTGAATTCTTTGTAAAAAAATAAGGGGAGGTTACTTCGACAAGTTTTTTGATTTCTCCACAACCAACGAAATTGAAAGGGTGGTACGTTCATTAAGGACCACCCTGTATAGAAGGGTTATATTTACAGAGAGCTGTGATCTGTAACAGAAGGATGTTCTATACAGAGAAGTGTGGTCTGTAACAGAAGGGTGTTCTATACAAAATAATAAACCGTTGTGTAGGAATTTGCAGCATTTTTTGTGCTGACGCTTGGTAGTTCGCTTTGCTGTATGCTGGTTGGTTGGCGTTTCTTGTGCCCCGATCGCTCCTCTAAATTAAAAATTTATTTAGGTTAGCACATTAATAAATTGATACATAAATCCTTCGGTTTAATAATATTTAGTCTAATTACCCGTTTATTTACCCTTTAAGACATTTAAATTTGACAGAGAATATGCTAAAATTTAGGCAGGGAAATCGGGAAAAAGATGGAAGAGTCAGGCTTCAAAAATCTCGGAAAGTCAGGGAAATCGACAAAAAGGTCAGGGAGAAGTCAGGGAAAAGTCAGGGAAAATGAAAATCCTGATCGAGTGGCCACCCTGAATAAACCTTTGTGTAATAATTTACAGCGTTTGTAAACCGAAAATGAAGTAGATATGATGATACGGCGGACGGACATGCATTTTGGTTTATTATTCTTTGAATAATACACCTATATATTCGCTCAGCATTTTTATGAAACCCCCTCAAAATTTTTCTTTTGCGTTTCAAGGAGCTTGGATTCCAAAAATGCATTCCCAAGGGTGATGTTGGATGAAAAATTGGTGTAAATAGGGTCTTTTGGGGTTTTAGGTACATAAGCTTGTGAGGCATCGTTTTCTATGTTTTTTAGGACGGGGAGACCGAATAAGAAGTCGAATTTGTCCAAAGAGTGGAAAATGGAGGTTCTAACGAAGTTTCTGCCTTCAATTAAACGTTAAATTTTGCTCTAAAATCGTCGTTCTTCCGCACACAGTTTGGGTCCCATTTGTGCTCCGATGCTCGGCCGTTCAATGAGAATACACCCAGGGGTGTTATCGGGGGGGGGGGGGGGGGGTGTAAAAATGGGGTTTTTCGAGGTTTTTATCGGTTTTAGTGAACATGAGCTTGTGAGGTATCGTTTTCCATGTTTTTTTTTAGGGCGAGGAGACCGAATATGAAGTATATTTTGATCAATTGAGGTAGTAACGAAGATTCGGCCCCCAAAATCCATTTTTTTATGGGTCAGAAATCTGGGAAACTCTGAAATCACCATAAATTTGTATAATAACACTAGAAATAGTATCAACAGGTCTATCAAGACAATTAAATGGCACTATTAATGATCAAAGATAATTTGTAAAAAAAAGAGCCTAATTCATGTTTGCGAGAAACAATAAATGAAAAGCCAACATTTCTGTAGTGAAGGGTAAACCCATGTGACAAGGACTTCGCAGCGTTTTTGGAATCTACGCACCCTGAAACGTCTACGAAAAAATTTTGAGGGGATTTTATAAAAAGTTTTTGCTGAGCGAATGCATAGGTGTCTTATTCACAGTAAACCAAAAGCGAAAGAACAACCGATTTATAGGTAATAAATATTTGTATTAAGGTTCATTGAGTAAATATTTGTGTAGGAAAATCTTAAATGTGGATATGCTGGTTGAAATTGGTATATCAATGTGGAGCTTGTTGATCATTGAAAACATTGAAGTTGTTAAGTAAAGTTTTGGTTTATCATTCTGTGAATAATACACCTATGTAATCGCTCAGCAAAAAATTTTTATAACACCCCCTCAAACTTTTTTCTTTTACGTTTCAAGGTGCGTAGATTCCAAAAATGCAGTGTCCGTCCGCCGTACGCCGTACGCCGTCCGCCGTATCACGTGTACAGGCTTCATTTTCGGTCTAAAAAATTCGTTCTTTCGCACACATGCTCCATTTGGGCCCTAGTTGTGTCCCGAAACTTTTCAGCCTGATCGGAATATACCCAGGGGTGTTATGAGTGAAAATGTGTGTAAAAATAGGTCCTTTTTGCGTTTTAGCAACATATTGGTAACATGAGCTTTTGAGGTATCGGTTTCCATGTTTTTCTGGACGAGAAGACCGAATATGAAGTCGATTTTGACCAAAGAGTGGAAAATTGAGATTGTACCAGATGTTCAGCCCCCAAAATTGATTTTTTATGAGTCAAAAACCTGCGAAATCGTCTGAAATCACCATCAATTTGTAGAATAACACTAGCAAAAGTTTCAACACGTGGATCAATACGACTAAATGGCACTACCAATGATCAACGATAATTTGGAAAAAAAAAAAAAGGAGCGTACCTACCTAATTTAAGTATTGGGGGCCAAAATTGGTGGAAACCATCAGAAATAGCTATTTCAATTGTTGCACATGAATGAAACAATAAATGAACAGCCAACATTTCTGTAGGTACGTCCAATACAATAATAAACCCATGTGACAAGGACTTTGCAGCGTTTTGGTTTATTATTCTGTGAATAATACACCTATGTATTCGGTCAGCAAAAAATTTTTATAACACCCCCTCAAAATTTTTTGTTTTCCGTTTCAAGGTGAGTAGATTTAAAAAATGCAATGTCCGTCCGCCGTACGCCGTACGCCGTACACCGTACGCCGTACGCCGTCCGCCGTATCACGTGTACCGGCTTCATTTTCGGTCTAAAAAAGTCGTTATTTCGCACACATGCTCCATTTGGGCTCTAGTTGTGTCCCGAAACTTTTCAGCCCGATCGGAATATACCCAGGGGTGTTAAGAGTGAAAATGTGTGTAAAAATAGGTACTTTTTGCGTTTTAGCAACATGTTGGTAACATGAGCTTTTGAGGTATCGGTTTCCATGTTTTGGTTTATTATTCTGTGAATAATACACCTATGTAATCGCTCAGCAAAAAATTTTTATAACACCCCCTCAAACTTTTTTCTTTTCCGTTTCAAGGTGTGTAGATTCAAAAAATGCAATGTCCGTCCGCCGTACGCCGTCCGCCGTCCGCCGTATCACGTGTACAGGCTTCATTTTCGATCTAAAAAAGTCGTTCTTTCGCACACATGCTCCATTTGGGCCCTAGTTGTGTCCCGAAACTTTTCAGCCCGATCGGAATATACCCAGGGGTGTTATGAGTGAAAATGTGTGTGAAAATAGGTACTTTTTGCGTTTTAGCAACATTTTGGTAACATGAGCTTTTGAGGTATCGATTTCTATGTTTTTGGGTACGAGAAGATCGAATATGAAGTCGATTTTGGCCAAGGAGTGGAAAATTTAGGTTGTACCAGATGTTCAGCTCCCAAAATTGATTTTTTATGAGTCAAATACCTGCGAAATCACCATCAATTTGTAGAATAACACTAGAAAAAGTGTCAACACGTGGATCAAGACGATTAAATGATGGCACTAACAATGATCAAAGATAATTTGAAAAAAAAAAAAAAATCGTACCTACCTAATTTGTGTTTTGGGGGCCAAAATTGGTGGAAACCATCAGAAATAGCTATTTCAATTATTTCACATGAAACAAACAATAAATGTACAGCAAACATTTCTGTAGAATAATAAACCCCATGTGACAAGGACTTTGCAGCGTTTTTTTGGACGAGAAGACCGAATATGAAGTCGATTTTGACCAAAGAGGGGAAAATTGAGTTCTACCAAATGTTCAGCTCCCAAAATTGATTTTTTATGGGTGAAAAACCTGGGAAATCGTCTGAAATCACCATCAGTTTGTATAATAACCCTGGAAAAAGTGTCAACACGTGGATCAAGACGATTAAATGGCACTAACAATGATCAAAGATAGTTGAAAAAAAAAACGTACCTAATTTGTGTTTTAGGGGCCAAAATCAATGGAAACCATCAGAAATAGCTATTTCGATTATTATTACGCATGAAAGAAGCAATAAATAAACAGCCAACATTTCTGTAGCTATGTCCAATAGAATAATAAACCCATGTGACAAGGATTTAGAATAGAAGAACACATCACGGCGAAACAACTCCTGGGGGGAGGTCCACAGTGTGTGTGGGTGGTGTAGATTGGGGGGGGGGGGGGTGAGAACGAAGCTGTCCAGTTATATTGAACTATGCTTCTCGATGTTCCGATTTGATTGAAACTTGGGGTATATTTCTGGAGCAGTTCAACTTGGGGAAGAGCGTGAGGGTAAACTGCATAATAGGGGATGCCGAATGTGCACATCAAAATCGTATTTAGAGCCCTAAAAAGCCACCAACTACCTATTTTCTGTAGGTACTGGGGTCCTTACAGCCAAAACCGAATGGAATGGGGCGCTTGACGTCATCCCTCCTCCCCCCAGGAACGACACCAGTTATATGTGATCTGAATGTGATCTGATATATATGAGGTTGGTCATATGACAGTATTGGGGTGAAGAACATATAATTGACCGTCGCAGGTTTGATGGACAATTAAAAACAATCGTGGCAATGCGTCGGGAACACATCGAAATGGTTTTGTCTGGGTGTGGAAGGCATAGGGGACGTAGGTATACATTCATTATACCTCTTCATTATTCGCAAGCGTTCTCATGTGTCGCCCGTTGAAACCCTCTGTTGCGAAATTTGCTCAAAGCTCATATACCACAAAGTCAACGAGGCAGCTCGTTGTAAAGTGACTGATTTTGATGGGATTGGCGAGGAGGGAGAAGGCTCATCGAAATTCGCGCCCTGTGCGTCGTTACCGTCACGGTCCTGTTACCTGTTAGTGGACCCTAGGAGGTAGACACCTGATCCTCGCATTTATATAAGACCCGTTTCCTTAATTATTGCTTGGTTCCTACAGGAGATAATTTGCACGAATTTGTTGATCTTCAGAACAACGAGTGGGTGGTGGGAGAACAAGTCGGCA
This sequence comes from Leptopterna dolabrata, assembly GCA_954871275.1. Classification (NCBI taxonomy): domain Eukaryota; kingdom Metazoa; phylum Arthropoda; class Insecta; order Hemiptera; family Miridae; genus Leptopterna; species Leptopterna dolabrata. Next base: position 41,858,649 of record OX940975.1, read on the forward strand.
TCACCTTTTGACAACAAGTAAATTTTTTTATGTGTGTATTACCCGCAGGTAATTGAAGGGAACTTGCGTTATTAATTTTGGTTTATTATTCTGTGAATAATACACATATGTATTCGCTCAGGAAAAATTGTTTGAACACCCCCTCAAAATTTGTTTCTTTCACGTTCAAGGCGCGTAGATTCTAAAAATGCCGTGTCCGTCCGCCGTACCTGCCTTTATCCATAGGTAACTACATTTTCATCCATATCTACCTTTATTTTCGGTATAAAAAATTCGTTCTTTCGCTCCATTTGCCCATAGTTGTGTCCCGAAACTTTGCAGCCCGATCGGAATATACCCAGGGGTGTTATGGATTAAAAACGCCGCAAAGCCCTTGTCACATGGGTTTATTATTCTACTGGACATACCTACAGAAATGTTGGCTGTTCATTAATTTAATGTTTCCTTCATGTGCAGTAATTGAAATAGCTATTTTGATGGTTTCCACCAATTTTGGCCCCCAAAAACTCTAATTGGGCACCAATTTCTTTTGTTACAAAACAAATTTTCTTTCATAGTGATCATCGATAGTGCCATTTAATTGTTCTGATTCATTTGTTGATACTACTTCTAGTGTTATTGTACAAATTGATGGTGATTTGAGACAATTTCCCAGATTTTTTATTCATAAAAAATGAATTTTGGGCGCTGAACCTACGTTACAACCTAAGTTCTTCATTATTTGGTCAAATCAACTTCATATTCGGTCTTCTTGCCCTAAAAAACATGGAAAACTCACAACCTCGTGTTCGCGATCGGATCACTCGTATGACCACTGTGTATGAGCAAACGCTAATGAGGGGTACTCATATTTACGAGGATCAATGGCCCGATTTTGTCAAATTCGATATGTAGCTTCTTGTATAGATTGTCCTTATGAATAAATTGTTCGGGTGATTGTAGGCATTTACTCGAGTTACGGCTTTCCTGGGGAAAGCACGGGTGTAGATGTTGGCCACAGAAGCAGTGATTACGCAGAAATGGGTATCTATACTCGAAAATAATAAATCGTTGTATAATAAATTGTAACATTTCCATGTTGTTTAAATGTTCGATTTCAGTTGTGAATAGTAAACCACTTTTATGCTAATTACATATTTTCAAAGGATAAACCTCACTAATCTGTCCACTGACGAGGATCTCCTAGCGAGGCTTAGATGATTTCTAGGGCGATACATTTCAAATAACTGTCGAAATTTGAAGTCGCAGTACAGTCGTAATTTTTTGCGAAAAAAGCGGACACAACACATAGAATTTGAGTGCCGCTGGAGTCTGTGTAAAACCACACTTCCATTCGGAAATGATTGAATAGATCGCAGAGTCATTGCCATCAAATTTGAAGAATTTCTCCCTTGAATATCCTACTTCGAATATGATTCGATGGAGTAAAAGCAGTGCATTTTCGCCAGCTTCTCAAACAGTACGAGAACGTGATGTCGAATGTTTACTTCTAATTCTTCCTCCTTCACTTTCCACGTCAAAACTTCCAAGTTTTCGCGAGAGGGATCTGGTGGACGCAGCTCTTTCCTGTGTTTACAAGCCTGCTGTATTAGCCTCGTTGACATTGACATATTGATCCGGGGAAACGGAATCCAGGCCAAGCTACTCGCACATCACAGTACCCCTCCCAACCGAATTCCACTCGCGTTTAAAATGTCTCCTGGAACCACTCGTTGGGCCATCTTAATTTCTCCTATGAAATTCCGATCAATGGTCAGTAAGTGTTTTGGTAGACTCATTCCAGGTTTTTCCCCATAACAAAGTTATAATCCAGTCTACAAGTACTTAGCAGGGTTTTGGATTATTATTTTCAACAATGAACCTTTGGGCTCTCCTGGGGGCAGCTCGAGGGTAGGTATTGACCACAGAAAACAGTGATCTACGCAGAAGGGGCCTCTATACAGGTAAATATTTTGGTTTATTATTCTGTGAATAATACACCTATGTATCCATTTTTTGAACTCCTCCTCAAAAATAAAGGTCGTAAATGGTGCTTAGATTCCAACAATGCTGTTGCCGTCCGCTGTACGCCGTAGCATCCTTAATGTACTTTATTTTATTTTTTACATCTACTTACTTTATTTTCGGTCTAAAAATTTTTTTCTTTAGCACGCAGGCAGGCTCCATTTGGGTCGTAGTTGTGTCCCAAAACTTTGCAGCCCTATCGGAATATACCCAAACAGGGTGTTACGGGTGACAAATGGGTGGAAAAATAGGGGTTTTTTTGGTGTAACATGAGCTTGTGAGGTATCCTTTTCCATGGTTTTTAGGGCGAGGAGACCGAATATGAAGTCGATGTTGACCAGCGAGCGAAGAACTGAAGTTCTGACTAAGTTTCTTACTTAAATTTACCTACCATAAATTTCGGTCTAAAGTAGTTATTTCGCACACAGGCTCCATATGAGCCCTAGTTGGGCTCCGAAGTTCGGCAGCCCGATCGGTGTAAAAACTATGGGTGTAGAAATAGTTTTTTGTTTTTGTTTTAGTGAATATCCTTTGTACCCCAAGCTATGCCGGAATTTTGAGCTGAAAATTGGCAGTAGGTGATTTCAAGCCGAAATCCGATTCGGAGGTCAGGAACAAAAAACCCTACCCACGAAAATTGCCCATTTCCTACGGCCAACGAGTGGCGAAATTCTGCGAACACGCACAGGCAGACGCGAAACCAAATTTGATCAGAATGGTCTGGAACGCCGAGAGGAAGTGATCATTTCACTGGGCAATTTCCGTGTGTAAAAATTTGTTATTTTTGATCTCAGAATAGGATTTAGCACCACACACACACACACACACACACACACACACACACACACACACACACACACACACACACACACACACACACACACACACACACACACACACACACACACACACACACACACACACACACACACACACACACACACACACACAGAAGTAAAACTGAATGATTTCGCTTCCCTTTCGCAAAATTTTGCCTCGCAAAAGTTTCCGCTACCTCCCTTGTATGGGTTACTCATGACAAACTTCTGAAGTACTTAACGCATAAATATAAATTATATTTTTGCTGAATTTCTATGTGTTTTGTGAGTGTTAGATATTAATGACGGGTTCAGCCTTGAGTAACCCCAATGCTTCCTGAGTGTTTTTTGTGAGATGTTTCGTATCTCAGTTCTCAAAGTATAGGTTACTGTTGAAAAAAGCTTATGACGGTTCTGTTTTGAAGTTCTGAACATAGGTACATGCATGTATTTTTATAATATGATCTTTCCTACATTAGATGGTTGATGTCCAACATTTTCATGTAGTCTGTCCTACCTTCGGAAAAAATGAGAATGTAATCATGTGCCTGCCTAATCATTAGAACCTTTTGGGTGCCTGATAGCATCATGTTCCTGTTCACCACCAAAATGTGGTTGATACGCAAAAGTGTTTGGCGAATTGTCCTCAGAAGGCTAGTCTGAGTCACACGATGATACTCTGGTCTCTCCAACGGAGTTCCCGAGACAAGTCGGTTTGTTCGAGTAAAAACGATGTTTGTCGCCGAGGCCAAAGGGAAATTGCCGAATGTTTTGGTTTCCGCCGAGTACCTAGTTGGCCAACGGGGGGTGAAAGGGTGGCGGTGCGGAAGGCGGGCGCAACTTCTTTGTTGTTCGGAGGGGTGGCCTTGGTTCAAGGTCTTTGGGTCCCCCCCCCCACGGCTACAACACTTCCCCACCATGCTGAACCACAGACATCATCTGTATTCTACTACCGAATCGGAAAACATCCGTCATCCCCCTTTCTCTGTCTGTTGACTGTATTAACCTTCCTGAGGATATCTCCGCCCCGCAGCTCAGCCTCCTCCTCCTGCCCTTTTTGCCCGCGGACGCAGTAATAATCACTCACACTTACTAGTGACGAGAACAGTAGTTTAGTACTCCCCATTCATGGTACGATCCTCTGCATGACGATAGAGCACCTTGTTCAGCACCTTATTTATTCAGTGCCTAGGCTTGTACCACATCAACAAACCGACTAAACAACTCTCAGACGCTTGATGTATCTGGGATTGAAGTCCATTGAATTGATCAACAAAATCCAGCCCCTTCTGGGTAGATGAGCCGTTGTGTAATAATTTATCGTGGTATAATAATTTACCGTTGTGTAATAATTTGCCGGTGTGTAATAATTTTCCATTGTGTAATAATTTACCCATCAATAATACTTCAACGTTTGTTCAACTTTCAGAAGTGCCTACCAACTAAATCCAATAGTCCATCACTTATCAAATGAAATAATATGGCAGAACAAACAACTCGACTTCGTTCAGCCATCCTTGATTATAATCACGTGCTCCCTAGTGATTATATCCCAGCCGGATTTATACCGTTTGATTCACGATCGTGTTAACGAAGCTTTTTGGTGCTCACGAACGGCTGGACGTACGATGCTCCGGGTGGTCTCAAAAAATGGTTTAGCTCAATACAAATTTAATAACGTAAAAGAAACCATACCCTTCTATCGGAAACTTCGAGCTACGGCGTTCTGAAAATTTCAACCCCTATTTTGAACCCTTTGAACTGACAGTAACGCCGAACTTCGAGGACCAACTAGACCCCGAACGGAACCTATAACCCGAATTTCATCAATTTTGTCTCATGGTAACTAAGAAAAGTGGCCCTTACGGCGGACAGACAGAAATATTTGTATTGCAATTTTGGATTCTACATACCTTGAAACGTAAACCATAAAATTTTGAGGGGGAGTATGCATTTTTTTTCATGCTCGATTCCAATGGTTCATTATTGAAAATAATAAACCAAAATTTCTGTCTGTCCGCCTAATCCGTATTTAGAACTTTTTTAGTTACCTACCATGAAAAAACAATTGATGAAATGGGAGTTATAGGTTCGGTTTGGGGTGTAGTTTGTCCTCGAAGCATGGCGTTACTGTCATTCATCTGTAAGGGATTGAAATTTTCTGAACGCCGTAGCCCGAAAACTTTCGGTAGAAGAGTACGGTTTTTTTTAACGTTTTTAAATTGATCCTGAACTAAAGAATGTGTTGACACCACCCGGAGCACTGTATGACCAGCCGTTCGTTTGCACCAAAAAGCTTCGTCAACACGATCGTGAATCAAACGGTATAAATCCGGCCCAGATATCATCACTAGCGGTTTATTATCTGCCTTATGCTTCATGAATAACTGCAAATAATTAATGATTGAATTATTGAATCCCGCGCATTTGTAGGAAACGTTAATTCCGGAGCCGGCTACAGTACTCGATTTAGGGCTTTCCTGGGGGGAAGTCGAGGGTATTGACCACAGAAAACAGTGGTCTACGCAGAAGGGGCGTCTATCGGTGAATTATAAACCGTTGTGTAATAATTTGCAGCGTTTTTGCTTTATTGTTTTCAATATTAAACCTTTGGAATCGAGCATGATATAAAAATTGGTTACATTCAGCCCAGATGTCGTTGGTAGGTACGTGAGCGACAATATTGTTCGCAATAAATACGGGTGTTTAATTGGCCCTAATATTGGGGGGATTGTTCATCGTGGATATAGAGGTTACTGGGCATTAAATCGTTTTCATTTGGAATTGGATTTCAGTTGGATTGGATTTCAATTGGTCAATTGGAAATGGATTTCAGCTTCAGTTGGAATTCAATGGTTTTAAATGGATTGCATCCATTCAATGCAACAAATTGGCATTAAGATCATTGGAAGAAGATGGTCCGCTATGAATTTCCATCAATCAATTTATTGACAAAGTTCCCTTAGGGGCTTAGGGGATTGTTTTGGGGAATAACAGACTTGTCTATGTGACTGCTGTGATGTGGGGACGAGTTTTGTAAATGGTGGTGGTGGTGAAGGGCAAAATGCTGTGAATTTCAAAACTTCTGGATCATTGTGTGACTACTGTGCATCAGCAAACTCGAAATTTTGATTCGCCTTTCGAATACCTCGGATTTCGCGTTGAGACGCCGGCTTTTGTGTCTCAACGGGTCGTTTCTTCTACCCAGTTCCCAACCTCATCCGCCATTCCACTGTGCGGCTCCAATTTCTAAGTGTTTACTCGATTTTATTTCCTGGTGGGGGGGGGGGGGGGGGAGGAGCACTATGGATCAATTCGTACCATCTACGCAGAAGGTGAATCCATACTGAAAATAATAAACCCTTATGTAATAATTTTCAGCGTTTTTCAGAGCTACGAGCTAGATCTAGATCACATGTTCACGAAGAAGTACTCATTTCTGTAATACAGCTCAAGGGAATAGAAAATGCGCCTTAAAAAATCTTGGCGTCTTGCCGCTTCTGACTGGTGTCTGCTGCCAATACACTTTCTCTTTCGTTTTACACATGTCTACGCAAGAACGAGAGAAATAAAGTGGCCCAATTATAGTTCGGTCAAAATAGCAACTAGGTCAGTTTTACTTCTTCTCCGCTTCAGCTGACTAACATTGATGAATGAAAATCAAGGTTCGATGCTGCGAAGATCAAATTCTTGGTGTTTCATTGGGCACTGCATAAAATGCATACTTATCCGGTCCATGATGGCGTGTTTTTCTGGGTCAACTAACACCGAACATACCTGCATAATTGAATATGTTGCAATAGGTCTAAGATGTTAGGTATGTACATGCGTTTTTGAAACGTTTTTCGACACATCAGGTTAACCCTACGTCACCTACTTTTAAAATTCGCTCATATGGCCATGCTAAATGAGTAGACCTTTTTTTTATTATTTTTAATTGTGAACCTTTGGAATTGAGCATGTACAGCAATTGTTTATTCCCCCCCCCCCCCCCTCTCAAAATTTGATGGTTTCCGTTTCAAGGTAACTACGTAAAATCAGGAAAGAAAAACCGTGAACGATAATAAATTAATGAAATCTGATATGTGGTCCGAAGCTTGGCGTTACTGTCAGTCATCTCTAAGGGGTGAAAAATAGTGGTTGAAATTTCCAGAACACCATTATCTCGAATTTGTTAGGTTTTGGTTTATTATTCTGTGAATAATACACCTATGTATTCGGTCAGCAAAAAATTTTTATAACACCCCTCAAAATCTTTTCTTTTACGTTTCAAGGTGTGTAGATTCAAAAATGCAATGTCCGTCCGCCGCATCATCCATATGTGCTTTAATTTCGGTCTAAAAAATTCGTTCTTTCGCACACAAGCTCCTTTTGGGCCCTAGTTGTGTCCCGAAACTTAGCATCCCGAACGGAATATACTCAGGGGTGTTATGAGTGAAAGACTGGGTTTTTTGGTGTTTTAGTAACACGAGCTTGTGACGTACCTATGGTTTTCCATGTTTCTTAGGACGAGGAGACCGAATATTGTGTCGATTTTGACCAAAAAGTGAAAATTGAGGTTCTAACGAAGTTTTAGCCTTAAATTCACCTTAAAATTTGGTCTAAAATCGTCGTTCTTCCGCAATCAGTATGGGTCTCCATTTGGGAACACATTTGGATCCTAGCTGCGCTCCGAAGCTCGGCAGCCCGATCGGAATACACTCGGGGGTGTTACAGGTGCAAAATGAGTGTAAAAATAGGGTTCTTCGAGGGTATTTGAGGTTTTAGTGAACTTGAACGAATATGGAGTTGATTTTTACCAAAGAATGAAGAATTGAGGGTGTAACGAAGGTTCAGCTCCCAAAATTCATCTTTTATTAGTCAAAAACCTGGGAAATTGTCTGAAATCGCCATAAACTTGTGTAATAACACTAGGAGTAGTATTAGCAGGTGAATCAAGAGAGTTAAATGGCACTATTAATGATCAAAGATAATTTGACAAAAATAGGAGCCTGATCCGTGTTTTTGGGGCCAAAATTGGTGGAAACCATGAAAAATAGCTATTTCAATTATTTCACATGCATGAAACAATATGTGTATTTCAGCATTTCTGTAGGTACGTCCAATAGAATTATAAATCCATTTGACAAGGACTTTGCCGCGTTTTATTTTGATGTCGAACTTGGGATTTTATTTAAACCACCCGGACCCATGTATGTTCAGCCATTCATTTAGTAAGGCCCTGAAATTTGCACCGAAAAGCTGAGTCAAAATGGTCGTGAATGAAACGGTATACATTCAGCCCAGAAATCATTGCTAGGGAACAGCTGATTATAATCACGCATGGCTGTATGAAATCGAGTTGATTGTTCCGTGATATTAAATCATTTGAAGAGTGCTTCTTGAAAATTATAAAAAATTATAAAACCATTTTTTTTTGTAATTTCTTCTTTCGCGAAGAAAGTGGAGTCGTGATTATACTTAGAAATATTATACCTCGTTTGTATTAATATATGAGTTGTATTATTATATGTTCAACTCGACTCTGGAGATATTATTATGGTTAACGTGCTAGAAATTATTCGAGTAGTAGAGACGCAACAATTCGCCGTGCCCTGTTCAGGTTTATTGTTCAGGTATTTCGTTGATTGTTTTAAATACAAGAGAGGTGGGATGTTTGTTGGCTCAGGTAGTTTTTTCTTTACTGGGAATTAAGTGATGGGCAACTTTCGTGAGTTGCAAATTCTCCTTTTTTGGCCAGTCTGTTCAGTAACGGAAATTAACACTTTTAGACCACTTAATGAGGTGTTTATGTCGGTAAGTCTAGGCAGAAAACGAATGGGAAATTTGAATTTCTGATTTCTCGCTAGAAATGACGTAGGTATAAGGTAAATCGCCGAGTAGTTCAACTAAAAACCCGCTTAAAGCGCTAGTGCATCACTTTAAACGACGTACAGAACCGCAGCGGGTGTATGGACGGAAATTTATAAATAAATTCAAAAACACATCCTCAAAATCAAACCGAGGGAATGGTCACGGCAAAGGTTCGTAACGGTTGCCACGAAGGTTTCCCATTTCTAATGTTGAGTTGTTGGGAACATTGAGAACCTTCGCCTCCAATGCTTTGCTCCGCCTCCTTGGGCACAGGTCAATAGACCTGATAATTATGTCGTTTTTTTTCCGCATTCTTACTTATAATCACCCTCATTTAAAAAGTAACGCTCATTTTTCAAAACGGGCTTCAAACTGTCATTTTCGCAAGAGTTCTGAATCCTCCCCCCCACCAAATTTCTTGACGAAAATTTTCCATTAGTAGGTACACACCGGGAATGAGGCAACGCTCACTATACTCACTTAGTAGTAGTGAGTAGTAGTGTGATTGAACAAAATGATTGTGATACTAGTTATAACGGTTGTAGGGGCTGGTACCTGATCCTGGTCACGCGATGTGATGCACGCCCGTACGGTTTTGATGCTGGTATATTGTACATCCTTTGACTCACAGCCTGTGCCCCGCTTGGCTGACCCCGGTCATCTACTTTGTTGTATGTTATGGTTACTAGTACCTCTCTAATGTTGTGGTAATTTTAACAATTAACTGATCTAACTCATTTCAATTTATTTAAACAATATCTTGTATTTTATAGACTCCTTATAGTTAACTTATAGTTTCTTGGCGTTAACTTTCCTGCACAGGCATTTTTATCAGAAGTGCTAATCATTACTGGAGTTACGACAGTCTTCTTCGTTTTATTAACTTGGGTATTTAGAGGCAGTTTATCCATCAGAACAGAGTCATTGACTACTCCGAAGACGTAATGGAATTGAAGTTAAGGTATTTATACGATTTTCACTGTTGCGCAGTGAATAGGATAGGTCCCTATTGTATCCATATAGACCCTTCCACCACCATTCCATAAGAATAGATTCGGAGTTTTACGTGTATGAAGGATTTGTAGAATAGACGAATATACTACTGATACGAAACCAAAATTCATGGACACTGTTTAAATTGGGGTTACCTGACAAGGATTTGTGATGACACAGACATCAGACACGGAACCAAATTTGGTAATGAAGTTTGGACGTTGATCGCGAGTGGAAATATTGGTTGTGGATGACATTGGAGTAATTACTCAGTAGTTCATTAGTAATTATTCAGTTGCAAAATATTACTAGGTAACCAAGTGAAATCTTCATTCTTGCAAGTGGTCCCTCTATTTTTGGGACTGTGAAGAATACGTTGATTGTCCAGCCATTCAGTGCTCCTTATTTTGCTCGTGGTTTGTATTATACCAGTATGCTGATTCGTATCAGCATACTGCTTCAGCACGGCTTGTTTCGGTTTCTATCAGTTAATCCTAGAAGGCGCCCATCACGTTTATCGCGTATTTCCCAACCTGATTCCCTCTCCACCCAGCTCCTTCTCCAAAGCTATTTTTACTCCCGACAATAAATCTCATTTAATGGGTGGTCTTTATGGGCGGCTGCTGCTCTAAGTTTGAGTGATAGCGCTCCTCAGTATTATACTGTAGGAAATAATTTTCAGAAGAGACGTCGAGACGGGCGGGCGCGACGAGATCTTCTATCTGTTGGGTGGGTCTGCTCAGTTACAAAGTTTTAAAGCTCCGCTGAGTCTTCCTTCCTACAACCAATTAAAATTTATTCATAAACGAAACAACGAGTATCTGGGGACGAGGGAGCGTCCCGGCCGCCAAGAAAACCGAAAAACTCGAAAGCGACCAAGAACACTGTTTACACAGCAGAACAAGTAGTGTTCTCTCTCCCCCCCCCCCCCCCCCCCCACCGGTAACTCGGCCTCCCTGGGGTACACACCCCAATCAACACACATCTACGGTGTTGATTTTTCGTAGGTACACCCGTTCTCGAGGAGCCCCTGAGGACGTGTATACCATGTTTCAAAACTCGGAACGATCAAGTGCCGGAGTATGGAAGTTCGAAAATCGCTATTTTTCTATTTTTCTACTTGTTCTTTTTCTCGTTGTTCTTCTTTTACAGAGCCACAGAATCACAGACATGAAGAACATTTTGCACACACATTCGTTATGCTCCAAGGAATTGCCTTTTGCTCCCCCCCCCCCCCCCCCCCTCACCAAATATTTGACATTTTTTAGGTAAGTGCATAGGTACTAAGAAATTTTTTTTAGTTAGGTACTGGGAAAAATGTTTACTTCATCAGTGCAAAAAGATGTGCTATCCCCCTAAAACAACCCTGTTGTAACAATTTACCCGACAAAAAAACCTTAGCCGCAAAAAGGACCCCCCCCCCCCCTCACCGCACCACTCAAAAAACCCTGTTGTAACAATTTTCCCGCCAGCAAAGCCTCCTCAGCCGCAAAGTGGATAGATATCCATTTTGCCCGCCGAAGTAGCATGCTCGGTGCTTGAGGGCGAAAAGCTGCTTGAAAGAAACTTCAAGGTTTGGGAGAAGGAACCGGTTTCTACATGTATGCACGTCCAAGAGCGAGGTGCGAAACACTGAGCATGCTACTTCGCCGGGCATAATGGATATCAATCCTTTTTGTGGCTGAGGTTTTTTTGGCCGGTAAATTTTTACAACAGGGTTTTTGGGGGGATATCACATCCTTTTGCATTGATGAATTGAACATTTCTTCCCAGTACCTTAAAATTTACTTAGAAGTTCACCATTGACACAGTCTGCCTTATTTTTGTTATGTTAAAGAATAATTTTTCTTTGAAAGTGATGTACTAGGGCTGTATATACCCGTAATGTACTTCAGAAACTCACCTGTTGATATCATCCCTACAAGACAAGTCCAAATAAAGATGCAGATTTATAGGTGTCTACTTGTCCTTAATTGCACTGCACATACCCAAGTTCATCCAATTCGCGGTCATAGGAAGAATAGGTCGAATCAGTATCTGAATAGTCGAAATTAGCCAGTTTCAATTCGTCGAGCTTGAAATAGGGGTACCGAAACCACAAGGTGTTGGAACAATAGGGTGTTAAAGTGTTCGGATGCACGGAACAAAGCATTTCCGAAGCGATGCGAATCGGTGATTGGAGGATTGGCCACGAAAGTCAAGGACTAGAAAATGCTAACAATAAAACTGTTGGCGGATTAGCGGTAGGTTCGTGAAAAATCGGCGTTACCTGAACTAAACTGATTGAGGCACCATTGCCAAGAATTATCAACGATGTGCAGAAACGAAAGAGAACCCGGGAAACTCCATTGGAAATACGTGAGATGATTGTTCTGATGATGGTGGTTGTTCATTTTCATCACTCATAATGGAGGGTAGATATATCATATTGATTAATTAGTAAGATATATATATATATATATCATATGATTATGGTATATATGATATATTGATATATCATATTGATTAATTGGTAGATAGTATCTTGTTCTATCTACTGCATTCTGTTATTCAAAATCGCTGCCCGTTGTCCACGGCGTTTCATTACTTTCTGTATACTCGTAGATAGGTATAGATATATCCTCCTTTGTAGATACGCTTAAAACGCCCATAATTTCTTCTATAACAAAGGGATATAAAGAGACTAAAAAGGACATTGAGTTGAGATACAGATGGTGCAAAGCTCCTCAAAATCCGACCACTTTTATTGTTTGGCTTGAAACCCCTATACCTATTACGATTTGTGCCAAAAAGTATTTTGAACTAACTCACTGATGGGTTCATGAATTTCCCAGTAGGAAGTAGATACCAACCTACTCGAGTTCACAAACCGATGTATGGTTTGTATTAGCTGTGCCGTTTCACTTAGATAACTGGAAGTCCAGTTTTACTGTTTGATTTACGATCATGTTGAAGATTATTCTGTTCAGATGTAAAGCTGTTACTGAGAACAAACGGCTGGACGTACAGCGTCCCGGAAAAATCATTCTGTACGGAAGGTTGAAATCCAGAAAAATGTGTACCTATACCCCTCTATTATAAGGCTTTGAGCAACGGTTATTTGAAATCTTCACCCCCCGTTTTTCACCCCTTCCTATTGACCTCGGTGTATGGAAAGTTCGATTCATCCCTGGCCCTAAATTGAGCGTCGATCGATTCGTCCCTCTCTATAGTTGTGGAGGAGATTATTTATGAATCGTTTCGTCCCCCGTCTTCTTGGGTCAAAAGTCTTTCGTTTCGTCCCTCGCGCCGTCGATTTGCTTGCCTTTACTGTACCCTCGTACTTCTGATTCCAATTTACCTCGTCTATTTTAAATACAAAGAAAAAAAGACTAAATACAAAGAAAAAGGACAAAGAAAAATTTTAAATACAAAGAAAAAAGACTAAGAAAAATAACAAGTTTACAAAGAATAACAAGTTTACACGGAGCAGCACTTCCTTGAGAAACTGGTTCCGTGCAGTACAGTACAATCTCAGCCGAAAGTTTGGGACCTGTGCGGAAAGAAGGGACGAACCGATTCACTCCGATAAACGCCGCCTAAATGTGTCCCCTCTGTACGTTTTACTGTTGAAAATAATAAACCACGATAAATTGATTCGAAGAGTCGATGGCTCCCAAACCGTCCATATAGTTTTTCAGGTTCCATATATCTAGATTTTGCATGTAACCTACAAGGTCAATGAGTTAGTGGAGATGCACCACAAGTGAGGGGAGTAAGAGCGCGCCTTAACATTTCAAAAAGTGACACCCCCTTTTGAAGCCGCACCCCAACCATTACCATGTCAACAGGCAGCTTTGATCGAATTTAAATAGAAGCCATCAGTTTTGGGAAGTACAGGGCCGGATGAGGGTAGTCCGATTGTCGTCTGGCTACCCTCGTTCTCAGATAAATATGAACAACGTTATCTTTGTTAGCTGGTGCTACGCATGCATCTCTGATGCATCCCTTCTTTTTTTCCCACAAAATGCCCTTCAGATGTGTGGCAACTCCAACCCACTGTTCTTCGTGCGAGAAGGTCGAAAAGCCGTTTTGAGAGCTGCATTTAGGTTGGGTTTTTGTACAATTTGCGGTTAGTCCAGCACCACGTTGGACCGTGTAAAATGGATCCGTGTAAAAATAATGGAAAGGTCAGAACTCTGGATTGTAATCCCAATACTGCGAATCGCTATTTTTCTTCTGTTGAACATTGTGAGACGAAATCATTTTGGTGCCACTTTAGTCTCATAGTTATACTAGTTCTTGGAGCTCTACGTCATAATATCGATAAAACGATCAATAGTACGCCGATTATGCATCCGAACTGCCGGATCATGGAAAAGTGTACCTTGTATGATAGTGCCATCCAAGAGGGAAGTGTGAGCACCAGGATATAAAATACCTAATAAAATAAAACTAAAAATATAACATAACTTCAGTTGCCCTCAACAGTTATGACCTACCTGCTGCTGACTCATGAAAATACAAGTAGCGTTGAATTCTCATGGTTATCGCAGTCAAATCCAATGCACTTGAGCAAAAATTCCTCTTTTTGAGAAAATCAGTTTGCTAGAAAAAATACGTACATATGTTGTCGTGGTTCCCCTCAAATCTCTACATTTACCTCTCCTATGTAGTATTTAAAGATTTAACCAGATAAAAGAAGGGAACGACCAGCCGGGTAATGCCAAGAGAGAACAGTCCCATCAACAGCCATCGCTCCTCAACGGCCATTAATGACGATTGTGACCGGGGGGGGGGGGGGTGGAAAAGGGGCCTTTATAAGCAGAACTTCTGGCCCAGCTCGTATTTCGACTGATGGACCCTCGACTTGCTACTTCTCTCTCGACCCTCTCTCTCGCCCTCTCTCTTCTACCTTTCCTTGCAAACACTGTGGTGAAAACCGTGGATTACTCTCCTCCTTCCTGGTATCTGCTGTGGTGAAAATCGCGGGATACCTCATTCTCCTCTGGTACCTGCTGTGGTGAAAACCGCGGGACACCGCCTTCTCCTGTAACACCTGCTGTGGTGAAAACCGTGGGGTGTTCGCCTCCATCTTGCCGGTGTCTGTTGTGGTGAAAACCATGGGACGCCTTCCTCTCCTCTAGTACCTGCTGTGGTGAAAACCGCGTGGTACTAGCCTCCACATCCCAGGCGCCTGCTGTGTGAAAACCGTGGGGAGCTACTACTTCTAGCGCCTCCTGTGTGGAAACCGCGGGGAGCTAACCTTACCTCCAACTAACGCCTGCTGTGGTGAAAACCGCGGGGCGTTGGCAAAAGACTCCTTCCGAGCACATCCTTCCTCATCCAACCTCTCACCTCACTGTAACCTATCCTCATCCAACTCACCCGCCATGTCGTAAGCCGACCACACCGGCTCAGAACATACATTATATATATGACAAATCAACATCCCTTCCTGACGGATCATCATCTCTTCCAGCCTCTTCCTGCTCTTCAACCTTCCACCCTAGCCATTTTCTTACACTCATTTTACTTTCTGGATGTTTAAGATTTGCAGAAACGAATTCAGTAGAAATCACTCTTTATTCACAATCTAGTTTCAACTACCTTTTTAATTAAAACGCAAAAGTCCTTATTCCAAAAATCTTCATCACCCCTTGTGTTCCTAAAATCACCCTAACGTTACTCCTTCCTCTTCTCTTCTTCATTTGTTGTCTGTGATGTTGGGCCTTGCCTATGGCCGACAGAGGTAGAGCTACTGGATTCGTCACGGCCATTCTGTGTCACAACCGTCCCATTTCGGCCATTCTGCATGTACCAGTTACCTGAACGCTCCTGTATGGTATTCTACCACCCAGTCTCCAGCCAATAACCAGAAAGGCATTACACCATCCAGTCTACAACAATTAACCTGAATGGCATCTCACCACCCATTCTACAATAAATCTGAATGGTATCTCACCACCCAGTCTACAATAATTAACCTGAATGGCATCTCACCACCCAGTCTTACAACAGCAATTATTAACCTGAATGGTATCTCACCACTCAGTCTACAACAACTAATCTGAATAATTTAAAATAATTCAGTCTCTTTTTTTAGTGTTAGGTACTATTATTATTATTATTATTTTGCTACACTTCCATAATTGATGTTGTTATTATGGGGTCCTCTTTTAATTACTCTAAGAAATTATTCCAAGGCACTGATGACTAGCTGTTAATCCTCACCCTCGCTATCTGAGTCTGGGATTATTATTTCAGAAGGGACTTCGTGCTCAGGGACCTTCCTGATCCTATCGTGTGGGTATTTATAAACGTGTGGGTATAAATGACTTCAAAAGATACCTGTCCCCATCAAGCACCTCGATTATCTGGAATGGTCCTCTATATTTCGGGTCAAGCTTGGTCTGATTTCTCTCTTCGTTCTTTATCAAGGTATAATCACCTACAGCGAGCCGACAGATTTTAGCTTTATTTTTATCAAACCTGGCCCGCCTGATGGAAGGAACGTCCTTTTCGTTGGAAGGAGGGGCTGGGCGCTTTTCAGTTACGGGTAGGGCCTTCAGTTCAAGTAGCATGGTTCCCCGAGACAGATCATTCAGAGTGTAGGCCAACCGGCGAGTACGAGAGTCGATATGGGCAACATGGGCAACGGTTGTAGAAATGGCTATTTGTTCCACCGTCAGGCCCTGCCACTGTCCTGTCAGCTTGTTCAAAACTCGATTGGCGTATTCCGAAAGGTTCTCATCGGCTTTGGGGCGACTGTTAATCAGTTCAAGCATTGTGGCTGTCGGGGGTTCAACAGAAGCAAAGTGGGAAAGGAAAATGGCTTTGAACTGGGGCCTGGTAATGCCAGTAAATACAACTTGTGGAAGCAACCCTGAAGCTGAACCCTTCAAGGCCTTAGAGCTGACCCTGATCAAGGAACTCCCACTCAAGGTATTCTCACCCACGCTTAAATCAGTAGTGGAACACCATGCACGGGGATCAGCATCAGGCTCATCAGGATTGAATGTAGGTAACACAAGTTTATACATACCTGGATTTTGAGCAGGAGACAAAACATAGCTTAACCTTCCTGTACACACGCTGCTGAGCCTCAAACATTTCTTTCCACATGTTACCTCCTGAAACTTGACTAGGTGAAGTTAGATTGGCCGACTCTGGTTTTCCTGTGTGGGAGGATCCCACTTCTGATGACAAATCAACATCCCTTTCTGACAGATCATCATCTCTTCCAGCCTCTTCCTGCTCTTCAACCTTCCACCCTAGCCATTTTCTTACACTCATTTTACTTTCTGGATGTTTGAGATTTGCAGAAACGAATTCAGTAGAAATCACTCTTTATTCACAATCTAGTTTCAACTACCTTTTTAATTAAAACGCAAAAGTCCTTATTTCAAAAATATCCATCACCCCCCTTGTGTTCCTAAAATCACCCTAACGTTACTCCTTCCTCTTCTCTTATTCTTCTTCATTTGTTGTCTGTGATATTGGGCCTTGCCTATGCCGACAGAGGAAGAGCTACTGGATTCGTCATATATAAATTAATACAAATTAAAACGCTGCAAATTTATCTATACAGAATATATACTGAATAATTATTCATTCTGTGTTACAATGCAACCTCCATCCATGTAGCCTCAACTTCACGTTTGATTGATGGAAGAATGGCTCAATTGAGCTGGAACATTGAGGGTAGGTGCGGGCTAGAGGATTACATCTTCTATCTCTATGGGTGCAGGTTGATCCCAGGCGAAATTCACCGGAATTTCCTGTAAGGTTCGTCTGCGCAGGAGCGGAGGTTTCCCTGAAAAGCCTCTTCGAAAATACCCTACTTTGTAACCAAAATTAGGGGGTAGTTAGGTAGTGGCTCTCTGAGAAGTTCATGAAATGTCAATCAAAGTCCTAAGCCATTCAATCTTTACAGTGAACCCGAAGATTTTCGTTGGTACACTACACCTTCAATTTCTAACCCTTTCACTTCAGCTACCTCCTTAGAAAATGGCTTTCAAAAAATTATGGTATGATGAAAAATGATGGTATTTGAAATTCTAGATCCACTTTTTTCTGTTCCAATTGCTTACTGTTATCTTCTTCACTTATTTTCTGTCACTGGTAACAACTACCAACTCCCCTGCATTACTGCTTCTTGTTGGTTTTTACTCACGACAGGAGCTATGACGTTTTGTGAGATTCGTGATTATTAATTTTACTTCTGGGGCTCATTTCCTCGTTTAAAAATGCCACGCAAGTGGTCTGTATCTGTATACCTATTTTAAACATGTGACTGCGATATGGTGGTGGTGGTTGGGAAGGCTGTCACTGCTAACAACTGCCAACTCCCCTGCATTACTGCTTCTTGTTGGTTTTTACTCACAACAGGAGCTATGACGTTTTGTGAATTTCGTGATTATTAATTTTCCTTCTGGGGCTGATTTCCTCGTTTAAAAATGCCACGCAAGTGATCTGTATCTGTATACCTATTTTAAACATGTGACTGCGATTTGGTGGTGATGGTTGGGAAGGCTTGAACTAGTATTCAACCGTTTATTTGAGCTAAACCCGAAGATGTCGCGCCCTCACATCCGTTTCATTAATTAATATGACACTAATAACTTGGCCAGTTGATCCAAGTACCATTGCCACCATGGAATGGAATTGCCTGAAGCTACTTTGAGACGTTGACTTCGGTTATGCGATTTCCACTATCCTCACCCGTCTGTGGTGCCGATTTGTACGAATTATTCGGAGCTCAACTGTATTAGCTATTCGTCAACTCCGGTGAACGTCTTGCTGAAGCAATTCCATCCATTCCCTGGTCATAGTACTCTATGAGGACAACACCGGGTTTTCATGATTTTTGAAACATTTTCTAGCTACTCTCGTATCATAATATTATATCCTCCCCAAAAACAACCCTGGTGTAAAAATTTGCCCGCCTAAAAACCTCCTCAGCCGCAAAAAGGATTGGTCTATTTTGCCCGCCGAAATGGCATACTCACTGCTTCGGACCTCGCTCATAGATGTGTATATAGAAAACTGTTCCTTCCCCCTCTGTTGGATGTGTGTATATAGAAACCTCCCTCCCCCCCCCCCCCCAACCTTAAAATGTCTCACCTCTGTTTGGCGGGGGCTTGTCATCTTGGGGGCAAAACGCTGCACTTCCTTTAAGCATAACGAATGTGTGTGCAAAAGTTCAGCTCTCGAACGTACCCCAACCCCCCCGAAGGTTGGTATAATTGTGGAGGGAGGGGACAAATCGCACTTCCTTGGAGCATTACGAATGTGTGCACAAGTTTCTGGTACAGTATACCATGTCCACGTTGTCGTACGCCGACGCGACGTCCAAAAAAAGCCCAAGAGTAGTTTTATTACCGTTAGCCCCAGTTTAACATCGCAGAATAGGTTATTAACAGCATGTAGAGTGGATTTGTTTGACCGGAAACCAAACTGGCGTGGAGGTAGGAGTTGGTTATTTTCCAGCCACCACATAAGCCTTGCCCTGACCATTCTTTCGAATGCTTTAAAGATGCACGACGCCAGCGCAATTGGTCTATAGGATGACGCTTGCCCTCTCTCCTTTCCAGGCTTTAATACTGGAACAATAATATACTCTTTCCAAGAAGGCGGGAAGGACCCCTGAGCCCAAAAGGTGTTGAAGAGTTGTAAGAGGAATCTCCTATAAGGGATCGGAAGACTGGATAGTACCATATAACTAACGCCGTCCTTTCCAGGGGCTGCATCTGAAGGTCTTGAGATCACCGTATTCTGTTCATGCATGGTAAAAGGCGCGGAAAAATGAGGATTGAAACCTGTCTCGACCCTTTCTGAAGCGTTATTACGGGGCATACTTGTTCCGTCGTGTAAACAGTGTTCTTGGTCGCTTCGAGTTTTATGGTTTTCTTGCGGGCGAGACGCTTCCGCTTCCCTTGATTCATCTTCATTCCAATTTGTACCCCTCGGGTTGAAATATAGGGAAGTTTAATTCTAATTGTTTCCTCAATCTGACTCTCATTATTTGAGTTCGGTTCTCTCTTCAAACACACATACTGATCAATGCATTCATACGTCCTAATTGCTAATTTTCTCTAACGCGAATAGTGAGCTTGTTTTATGTGAGAAGGTGAAGACATTTCCATTGTTATTAAGAAGCTTGAGAGCCCTCCGTGGCTCACCCCACTAGGACCACCTCCGGCTAATTCGTCCTAACCTTTCGTCCTAACTCCGACCAGATATCCGCCAGAATAGCAAATCCCCACCATTAGCAACTCAAATGAAATGATCCTCTCAGACCTGCGCTTCCCCTAATCAAGGATTTAATTAACTAGTAGTTTACGGGCCATTAAATAAGAAGATTGAACCTTAGATCCAGGCTTTCGTTGGCGCATTCAGTTTTGAACCGCATCGGTGCCTATATCACCGCCGATTTCTGAGATTATTTATTGATTCTTAGGACATCACTCACCACTATAACGTCCTTACTGGAAAGCTCATCAGAGTTTCATTAATTGTCTATATCAATAATACATAGTTTTTAGAGCAAAAAAATGTATAAAATTCAGTTTTTTAGTAAAAAAAAGGAAGTTTTTTGTATAGTGAAAATATTAGTTGAATAAAAACTTGAAAATGTCTGGGGGTAAAAATACTATTTTTTTGTCTTAGGATTTTGGTTTATTATTTTCGACAATCAAACTTTGGAATCAAGCATGGAGGGGGAAAAAAAGTACGTAACAGGTAACAGCCATTCCAGGCTGGGGCTTTTCGTCCGACTGCCCTGCCAGCGTCGCGGACGTGATCAGCTATCCTCCAATGAGAGGACCAGAATTCGGTCTGATCATTTCGCTCTTTACTTGGTTACTCATTGTCTCGCCCCATTGAATGGAGAGAGGTTCGTCCAACAGTTACATGGGTCATACTTGGACGTGTCACCACGTGTCACGGCGGTCACCCATCCAAGTACTAACCACGCTCGAGGTATCTTATACTCGGTGATCTCAGGGGAGCCGGTTTATTCCACCTGATAAGGTCGTTGGGCAAGCATGGAAAAAAAATTAAAAAAAAACCCCATCCCACCCAATCAAAATTGATGTCCGGCCATTGACCCCGGATGGTGCCAATTTACTCACTTCGAATGAAACTGAAAGATGGTACATGCTCTTTCTCATAATGCCGATATTGAGGGAAGGTATCGAACGGGTGGGAATTAGAATGGGGAAGACCACGGAGGGCGTGGAAGGGATGCGAGGGGGTACCAGAGAAGGGGGTGGACGACGTAATGCTATTTCGTAACGCGTGAAGTTTTCTGTGGTCAATACCACCCCCGTGCTCCTCCCAGGGAAGTGCAAAATCGAGTATGGGAGCCGGCCGGGGAATGACAGTTACATGCATATTCGGTGGATTCAGCCATCATTGGTTATTTGTTTTCATTCATGAAACATAACGTTCGGTAAAGTTACAAAATAGGTAGCTATCAACAGAATCCAAAATAATCATCTCTCTTCAAATGAAATGATATCACGGAACAATAAGCTCGATTTCATTCAGCCATGCATGATTATAATGAGGTGTTCCCTACCAATGATTTCTGGGCTGTATGTGTACCGTTTCATTCACGATCATGTTGACGAAACTTTTCGATGCAAACGAACGACCGGAGTGCAATGTTTCGGGTGGTCTAGAAAAATCCTCAAGTTCAAGAACAATTAAAACATGGAAAACTCCCTCACAAGCTCATTTCATTAAAACCTCAAAAACCCCCCTCGAAAAACCCTATTTTTACACCTATTTTGGTTTATTATTCCGTGAATAATACACCTATTTATTCCCTCAGCAAAAAATGTGTATAACACCATCAAAATTTGTTGTTTTACGTTTCAAGGTCGTAGATTCCAAAAATGCGATGTCCGTGTTCCGTATCATGCATATCTACTCCAATTTGTGTCTAAAAAATTCGTTCTTTCACACACAGGCTCCATTTGGGCCCTAGTTGTGTCCCGAAACTTTGCAGCCCGATCGGGATGTACTCAGGTGTGGTATTAGTGAAAAAGGGGTGTAAAAATAGGGTTTTTTTGATGTGTTAGTAACATGAGCTTGTGAGGTACCTATCGTTTTCCACGTTTTTTCGAAGGGACCGAATATGAAGTCGATTTTGGCGAAAGAGCGGAAAACTGAGGTTCTAACGAAGTTTCAGCCTTAAATCTACGTTAAATTTTGACCTAAAATCGTCGTTCTTCCCCTAACAGTTTTGGTCCCAATTTTGGAACACATTTGGATCCTAGGTGTACTCCGAAGCTCAACAGCCCGATCGGAATCCACCCAGGGGTGTTATGGGGAGAAAATGGGTGTAAATACAGGGGTTTTCGAGGGTTTTATTGAGGTTTTAGAGAACATGAGCTTGTGAGGGATCGTTTTCCATGTTTTTTAGGGCGATAAGACCGAATATTAGGTTGACCGAAGAGTGAAGAATTGAGGTTGTAACTGAGGTAAAGCTCCCGAAATTCATTTTTTATTAGTCAAAAACATGGGAAATTGTCAGAAATCACCATACATTTGTATAATAACACTACTATCAATGATCAAAAATAATCTGTTTAAAAAAAGCAGAGCTTAATTCGTCTTTTTGGGCGCCAGAATTGGTGGAAACTATCAAAAATAGCCATTTCAATAATTGCTTGCTTAACTGGCTTTTGGTTTATTATTCAATCAATAATACACCTATGTAATCGCTCAGCAAAAAAATTTTAAAACATTCCCTCAAAATGTTTTCTTTTACGTTTCAAGGTACGTAGATTCCAAACATGCAATGTCCGTCCGCCGTATCACGTGTACCGGCTTCATTTTCGGTCTAAAAAATTCGTTCTTTCGCACACATTTCGGCCCTAGTTGTCCCGAAACTTTGCAGCCCGATCGGAATATACCCAGGGGTGTTATGAGTGAAAATGTGTATACTTTTGTGTTTTAGTAACATGTTAGTAAAATGAGGTTTTTAGTTATCGTTTTCCATGTTTTTTGGGACGAGAAGACCGATTATGAAGTCGACTTTGAACAAAGAGTGGAAAATTGAGGTTCTACCAAATGTTCAGCTCCCAAAATTGATTTTTATCAGTCAAAAACCTGGGAAATCGTCTGAAATCACCATCAATTTGTATAATAACACTAGAAAAAGTGTCAACACGTGGATCACGACTATTAAATGGCACTACCAATGATCAAAGATAATTTGAATTAAAAAAAAGGAGCGTACCTAATTCGTGTATTGGGGGCCAACATTGGTGGAAACCATCGGAAATAGACATTTCAATAATTGCACATGAAAGAAATGAATAAAAGAAATAAATGAACAGCCAGCATTTCTGTAGTTAAGTCCAATAGAATAATAAACCCATGTGACGAGGACTTTGCAGCGTTTTTTGTTAGCAGATTTTTTTTATTATTGATAGTACCACTTAATTGCCTTGATTCACGTGTTGATACTATGTACTTCTAGTGTTATTATACAAATGTATGGTGATTTCATACAATTTCCCATGTTTTTGACTAATAAAAAATAAATTTCGGGAGCTTAACCTTCGTTACAATCTCAATTCTTCACTCTTCGGTCAAATCAACCTAATATTCGGTCTTCTCCCCCCCCCCCCCCCCCCCTCACCAAAAAACCATGGAAAAAGATACCTCACAAGCTCATGTTCACTGAAACCTCAAAATACCCATTTTCCTCCCATAACACCCTTGGGTGTATGCCGATCGGCCTGCCGTGTTTCGGAGTACAAGGACCCGAAGTTGTTCCCAAATAGGGACCCAAACTGTGTGCAGAAGAACGATGATATCTGACCAAAATTTACGTAAATTTAAGACTGAAATTTTCCACTCTTTGGTCAATATTGACTTCATATTCGGTCTTCTCGTCCCAAAAGCATGGAAAACGATACCTCAAAAGCTCATGTTAATAACGTGTTACTAAAACACGAAAAGTACCTATTTTTGTATACCCATTTTCACTAATAACACCCTTGGGTATATTCCGATCAGAGTGCAAAGTTTCGGGACACAACTAGGGCCCAAATGGAGCATGTGTCCGAAAGAACGACTTTTTTGGACCGAAAATGAAGCCGGTATACGTGATACGGGGGACGGACGTTCCATTTTTGGGATCTACGCACCTTGAAACGTGAAAGAACAAAAATTTTGAGGGTGTATTATAAAACATTTTTGCTGAGCGATTACATAGGTGTATTATTATTAATAATAATAATAATAATAAGCCTTTATTCTGCTGGGTACAAGGTACAGTACATAGTGCAGACATGAATTACATTAAATTTTTGAATTAAGAACAAATAATAAACCAACAGAGCCTAGGTCGTTTTTTTGGGGGCCAAAATTGCTGGAAACCATCTGAAATAACTATTTTAATTATTGCGCATGAAAGAAACAATAGATGAACAGCAACATTTCTGTAAGTAAGTATGTCCGATAGAATAGTAAACCCAAGTGACAAGGACTTTGCAACGTTTTTCATCCGTAATATCCCTGGGTGTATTCCCATGGGACTGCCGACCTTCGGAGCACAACAAGGGCCCAAATGTGAGCGAAAATACATAGGTGTATTATTCCAAAACGGCGATTGTAGACCGAAGTTTGAGATTAATTTAAGGCTGAAACTTTTTTAGAACCTCAGTTCGTCGGTCGTTGGTTAAAATCGACTTCGTTATTGGTCTCCTAGTCCTAAAAAACTTGGAAAACGATAACTCACAAGCTCGTGTTGCTGAAACGCTAAAAAACCCTGTTGGTGGTTTATGATTCTGTAAATAATACACATTCGCTCAACAACAAATTTTTATAACACCCCCTCAAAATTTTTTCTTTTACGTTTCAAGGTGCGTAGATTCAGAAAAGGCAATGTCCTTCCGCCGTACGCCTGTCACGCATACCGGCTTCATTTTCGGTCTAAAAAAGTCGTTCTTTCGGACACATGCTCCATTTGGGCCCTAGTTGTGTCCCGAAACTTTGCAGTCTGATCGGAATATACCCAATGGTGTAATGAGTGAAAAACGCTCCAAAGTCCTTGTCACTTGGGTTTATTATTCTATCGGAAATACCTATAGAAATGTTGCTGTTAATTAATTGTTTCTTTCATGGGCAATAATATTGATATAGTTATTTTAGATGGTTTCCACCAATTTTGGCCCCCAAAAACACGACCTAGGCTCTTTTTTTTTCCAAAACAGATTTTATAGTTTTTCGTTTTTGCCATATGTACCAATATTTCTGAATTGAATTTTTTATATCCAGGGTAGCTACGGTTACTGGAGTAATCTCTAATGGTTTCTTATGTGGCTGAAACTCAGAGAAAACGTAGAGCAACAATAAATTTTCAATCTTGATTACGTGTCTAGTTGATCAACAAGATGCAATGTAACCTCCTCTCCGTATACAATACCCACTCTTGGATGCCTACTTTTAATTTCGTTGTTCTCTCTTGCCATTTACCCTATTGTTTATTCGTTCTGACCTCAGGAACAACAGAGCGAATATGTATTGACGCATTGAGTTCTCCGTAACAGGGACATTAATTTCGTGTTGCCGGTTAGGGCTTTCGGCCGTGCGTGTCCCTGAAGATAAGTCGAGCTGGCCCCCCCATGTTTCCGTTTGGCGTAGAAGTGGCTGTAGACGAGCGGAAATGAATTGGCCGACTGCGTCATGTTCAACACGTGCCATCTTCTTCCTCACTTCCCTTCATTCCTGGGTGCGCACACGTGTGCTGACACCATTTACGCTTGAAAACATTTTCTTGATATTTTTCGCGGACATGCCCCACTGAGAGAGGCCTAGTAACGATAATGTGGTGGAAAAACGGTCCAAAGTTTCCACCGTTATCGGGGTGGGCAGGGCCGGGAGATGCCTGGGCAGTGGTAGATTCGGAATAGCGTTTGCTCCGCACTTGGGAGGCAAATGTCTCGGAAATGGGGCAGATAGTCCACTATGTGGAGGCACTTAACCCGTCTCATAAAATGTTGGGTCGACCCTTAAATGTTCAGCGCCTTAAAGAAATGGTGTCATGTTGCCCGGCATTTAGCTGACATTCGAAGCTTATCTCGTTCGGCCGGGTTTCATTCCCAGAATTTCGTCCACGTGTGAAACCTTCAGGCGAAAGTATTTTCTAGTTTATCCAAATCCTAATTCCTTGAACAGTCGGGTGATATAAATGGCGTTCTTTCGCCGTGCTATATAATTATACCATACACCGTACCGTATAGTAGTAATTTTAGAATGGAACTTGCTAGAAAACCAAGTGCCACGAAACCTGTTACAGGATTTACAAACAAACGGTCTTCTGCGCTTCTTATATGTAGCTAAAGTTGTCTGTACTATCTGAATGAGCCCTGAGGCCAATTTCTTTCCAGTTCAACCTACGGTGCTGAAATTTGATATGGAGGCAGAAAATCCTGGAAGTCTGAATTTACTCCAGATTACTTCTGTGAATTTCACCCCTATTTTCCACCCCTTCATATCGACCTTGGGTCATTCCTCCACTAAATCGCAGCTAGCGCGCCAAATCAACGTTAATTTCAAAGGCTCTCCTTGGCGGGATATTAATTTGATTTGTTGTTTATTCTATAAAGGTACTTGTCATGGTATCCTCCCAGAACCACTCCTTGTGTAAATTAAGATCTCACAATAAACATAGAAATGGGGCAGCTGACTCAGGAGACCTGGGGAACCTGGTGGGGATCCCCACCATCCTCCACCAGTATGGAGGATGGAGGGAGATAGCCCCAGGGGCTATAAAAACTCGACTCCTTCGCCTTCCAACTCATTCTACGCTCTCCTCTAGTCGCCAACTACTCTCTCACCTCGCTCCTCCTCTCACTCTCCTCATCCTAAAAGATCCCGGGCATGGTGGTAGCGTCCAAGCTATAACCAAACCGGGCAAAGCTCGTCCTGGCGCTTCCAGTGGTGGGATACCTTCTAGGAATTAACCGGGGTATTAGGCTTACCTACCTACCTCGCCCCTCACCTATGCATTCACCACAGTACCTACTTGACAACGTTGAAGGTCACATTTTTATGAGGTTTTCCTGGTCGATTCCAAATGTTTTTTATTGAAAATAATATACCAAAAACTGTCCACTAAAATATCACAATATTATTTCAATAATGAAACGATTTCAATAATAAAGCCCATCATCGCGTCTTTGAAAAATTTATGGTTATTTTTAATGGACGACTGTATGTTCGGTGCAGTTAGCAGGAAAATGAAGGACGAATTAATTTCCGAAATACGACGGCGCACAAAGTATCATATCGTTGAAAATTCTTCATTCTTCAGGTAGAAATTCGTCTGTTGAACTTAGTTATTGGACGCAATACGTATTTCCACGTTACTGTTGAACCGTCAACAGAGTTAACGTCAACTCCATACTGGAGTCAACGTTCTCGAAACTTTATACTCTCAAGCACACTCATGCTCCTTGTTGATAATTAGTCGAAGTACCTACGCGTTCGTCGGGAGAAAACCCAAGTTCAGCCCCACCCGTCCATTTTGTACTAGTCCCGGGCCATAGCGAGTTTAGAGAATTGGGTTCATTCTGATTCCACGCCATTACGCTCGTCTCTGTTCCCTCGGCTATTCGCTCCATCTTTATCTTCCCTTCTCCCATCTCGCTTCGTAGTCTCTTAATAGCCTCCTATCCCGCTGTAATTAGTTCAAAATTAACCTTTTCCTTCCCTCTCTGACGACATTGGAGGGGGCTTCATCCAATTTTAAAAGTAATACCATCCCTCACCTCAGCCAACTTCCACTGGTTCTTAACCTCGTGGCGTTCCACTGAAAAGCTCCTTTCCGACTGAACAGTGCCTTCTCCAGTCACCACTTATGACTCTAATGGGATCCAGGCGGTTATGTCGACTGCGGAATTGTTACTGGGCTAATCTTCCCTGTGCTTCGGCTAACCATCTGCTGCCAGTAATGCCGGTTTCTTAATTTTATCTTATCACTTCATGCTAGACGTCGTGGGGAACAACCATAAAAAATTATATATTTCTCCCCAAAACTGTGTTTCCTGTTCGTTTCCTTCAATCTTTCCTCATGGTAACCCAATCTACGGAGGAGTGTTCTGTTTGCGCATGCTTAGAAGCCGCTGTGGTTGCTTCGATTACAACCGAACTCATCGACTGAATCAAACTAAATCACTCGCGATGAAATCGTGGAAACCCATTCCAAAAAATAAAGACGGAGTTATTGAAAGTTGGTCCGTTTCCACTAATACACGAAAAATACACTGTTATACCGGTTTAGGTAATCAATACACCGTCAGAAACAAACTGCAGCAGCGGATTTTTCGTGTATTAGTGGACATAGACAAACTTCAAATCACCCCCCCCCCCCCCCTCCACTGCTGAATGTGTCGGCCAAATCGGAGCAGGCAGTCCAAAGTTACAAGCATTAGAGACCCCCAGTCCCCCCCAGTGATATTAGAGTTGAAGTTGAAGGGGCAGTTGAGGGTTGAGGGTAGCTGCGAAGCTCAGCGTTATTGACAGTCTCTTAAGGATTCAAAAAATGGGGGTTGTGAAAGTGTGCACTATTTTCAATAGTTTCCATTTAGGATCGAATGAGGCTTCCGAATAATATGGTATGGAATCATCCGAATAATAATATGGTGAGAATGTGATGGTAGCGAAGGACCTGACGAAGTTTTGATTTGACATCAAAGTCGTCTCGTAAATTTCTGTCTGAATTAGTCGTCAAATGGATAAAAGAAAACCTTCTTGAAGGCCCTTCTTCCTAGGAGATTTAGGAGGTGTGGCGCAGGGCGAGCATTGGTCTGATGAGGACACTAATCACAACTTTTTTGGAAAGCACTCACCGAGGCCATCCAGTGTAAGTAATATTTTTAAAGTGAGCATGCAAGTACCCCATTCAAATTTGAATGGTGTTGCTGTACCCAATGTAATTAGGGGTAGTACCTAAACCAGTGTAAGATTTAGTCAAATACAGTCTCATATTTAGTCAAACCATTATTTGGCTTCGTTACTGAATCCTCAGCAATGTTTTCGTTCAAATTACCTCGTTATAATCATATTTCTAATTTAATTCCGTCAAATCCGCGGTCGTTTCGTTGAACGCAAAAGAGACTGAATTGGAATCATTGTCGGTCCTTGCGAAGCGGGGCGAAAAGGTTTCCGAGAGGCGATGTAATTTGCTAGGAGCTGTTGCCAGGATTCCTTCCTCCTTTCGCCCTGTCTGTTTTGGTAATTGAGCGACTCCCTTGACTTTCAAAGCTTCGAATGTTGTTTGTTCGAAGGTAGCAGTGACGGAGGGGGTGTCTCGGAACTGGAGGAGTAGCAAATTGAAACGAATTCTTCCTCTTTATTGAGCCTTCTTCTACACTTTCCTTCTAAAAACCCCTTGCCATCTTGTGCCTTGGAAAACCTTATTTCTTTCTAAATGCGTACTATAGTAGAGTGAGTCTCTTTTTCCTTCTGAAGCAAACTACTTGGAATCTCCAACAGTCATAACTGCCGTCCGTTCTTAATCATAGTCTCTGTCTTCCTGCCTGAAGATTCAGTTTATTGGAGCTCTCCATTCCTTACTTTGACATTTATTACTTTATGGCCTCTACTACAAAATTAGTTTCTGATTCGCAGACTATTCATTGATCTATCAGAGAAAATATTTATCATTTTAAATAACTCCGATATCATAGTTCTCGACGCTTATTTCTTTTGGTTGCTCAAGATTTCGTAGAACATCTAACAGATGAGACTGGGATCGGGTTGACGGCAGAGGTCGTTCGTTCAAATGTGCAATTTTCGTGGGTTCAGAGATTTTTATTTTTATTTTTTTATTTAATACGGGCTAGCCCAATACAATAGGTATAAACAAGAATAATGAAAGAAATGAAGAGAGACGTATGAAACAGTGTCCGCACGAAAATTAAGAAAACATGTTAAACATTGAAACAGATACAAGTTGACTGAAAAAAAAATGAAACGGCTACATATTGTTTTGGTTGCTGAGAAAATTAATTACTTTCCTACGCACCACAGGAAGTGAATGAGAAAAAAATTCGATTTCGGGGCACTCTACGATGGCATGATTAACCTCCCTTGGTAATCGGCATAATGGTGTGAATATTTGACTAAATGTCAGAGATTCTCCTTTTTTGGCATAATTCTGTTCAGTAACGGAAATTAACACTTATTGACCATAATATATAATGAGATGTTTATGTCGGAAAGCCTAGGCAGAAAACGGCAGAAATGCTTCCTTGGGCCATCAGCCGATCAGATGTCAGTAGACCTGATAGGTCATTATTTTTGCCGCATTTTGGTTTATTATTTTTAATTATAAACCTTTGGAATCGACCAAGTAATTTTTTAACCCCTTCCCCCTCAATTTGATGCAAATATCGAAAAAAAGTTTCCGTCCCTCCGCCGTCCGCCTTACGCCGTCTGCGGCTTTTTCCTTAGTTCCCGTGAACCAAAATTTACGAAATTTGGTATACGGATCCCGGTTTGGCTCTAATTTGCTCGAAGCTCGGCGTTACTGACACTCAACTCAAAGGGGTAAAAAATAGGGGTTGAAATGCCCAGAGTATTAATACCTCTGAAAATTGTATTTTGAGGTGTGGTTTTCTCGCATTTTTATGTCGTTCGATTTTTGTTCTGAATTTTCGAGACCATCCAGAGCGTTCTGCGATGCTGCCGTAAAACTTGCTATACAATTTGCCGTAAAAAGCAGGGTGTGTGAAGGCATCAAGCTGTGTTGAGAGCGCAGATCACTGGTCTTCTGGTAGCTGGACGGTATAGCTCAGTGGGTTAACTAACGAACTGATACGCTAAAGTTCGCGATATCGAAATCCTCCCGGGGCTGAAAATGTTTTCACTCCACATCAACGATTCAGAACTTAATTATTTGTGTTTCTCTTTGCCGTTTTAGCTACTGTTTGTCATCGACAGAATTAGTTTACCAACGTTTAACACTTGATTTAGGTAGGTACCTATTAACGAGTACGGGGTTAGGTACTAAGGTACGGAGGGTGTGCGGTCTACGTAATATGTATAGAATGGTACATATATTATGTAGGAGGGTTATCTATACAGAGAACTGTGATTTGTAACAGAAGGGTATTTATTCTGTACAAAACAATGAACCGTTGTGTAGGGATTTGCAGCGTTTTTACTTTTAATCGCCCCCATTTTAAAAATAACGCTTTTTTGAAAACGGGAAACCCATTTTTCTAAAAGTTCTAAATATATATATATATATATATATATATATATATATATATATATTTGTTTTTTCTTTCAAAACAACATTTTTTGTGAAAATTCCCCATTTTAGCGATCCTTTTTTGTCCCAACCCGCGTTGAGCGAAATGGTCGGAACATATTCTGACATAAGTATTTGTCTGCGTGGAGCGTTTTTTTTTTTTTTTTTATCGCACTGAAAATCTTCGTCCACTAGAAAAGTCCACAAGAAAAAAAAAAAAAAAAAAAGGAAATCTAATCCCAGATCCCTTAATGTTATAAGACCTGTATTTAGAATTTCAGTGTTACCCCAGTGAGGGAAAAATGAGCCAGCTGAAAAAATTTCCTATACTCATGCTGTATTTCATCTGATATCGTCAGCTATTCTTTTGGAAATTTCTTGATCTTAACCGTGTTTTCCTTTGAAAATATTACAAATAATTACAAAGTATCACTAGATCAATACTGATAAATTTATTGTTGTAATGTGGCAATATTTTTCTTGTTTCCCTCGTCATTTCATAATTTTCATAGCGGCGACGATCCCGTACCAGATGCACGTGGGAAGTAGAAAAAATTCTATTTTCTTCGAGAGATCTTTCACATCTGCTTGTTAGGGCTTCAACCCTTGTTTTGTGTTCAGAACCTGCAAAAGTTCCTTTAGTCTTTCGGAGAGGAACTGTTGTTCCGTAACTAATGCGAAAGTACTCTGTGACCAGAGAACTGTGAAGACCCGTTCCACATCATCGTTCACAAAGGGGCCGTTCCAGGCATCACAACCTGCACCCTTCGTCCAGTGTCCTTGCAACTTGTCCTTCCCAAACTGTTTGCTGGAGGAGAATTTCTTCACAATCAGTTGATTTTGGTTTATTATTTTCAATAATGAACCATTGGAATCGAGCATGAAAAAAAAAAAATTCTTACCCCCCCTCAAAATTTGATGGTTTACGTTTCAAGGTATGTAGAATCCAAAACTGCAATAAAAATATTTCTGTCTGTCCGCCGTACGCCATACGGGCCACTTTTCTTAGTTACCATGAAAGAAAATTGATGAAATTCGGGTTATAGGTTCCGTTCGCTGTCTAGTTGGTCCTCGAAGCTCGACGTTACTGTGAGTCATCTGTAAGGGGTTCAAAATAGGGGTTGAAATTTTTAAAACGCCTATACCATTTTTTTACGTGAATATTTTTACGGTTTTAAATAGTTCTTGAACTTGCGAGTTTTTTAAGACCATCCGGAGCGTCGTACGTCCAGCCGTTCGTTCACAGTAGGCCCCGAAGTTGGCACCGACAGGCATTTTCGACTCCAGTGTGAATGAAATTGTATACAATTCAAACCAAATGTCGTAACCAGAGACGCGCCCACAATAGGAAATTTGGCGGAGATGAAATCATTGGTAGGGATCACCTGATTATATTGGCGGAGTATGAAGTCGAGTTGGTTGTTCTGTGATATTATTTCATTTGAAAAATGATGGCTCTTTTGGAATTTGTTGTTAGGTAGTGAAACTTGAACAGACGTTGAAGTATTATTGATGGGTAAATTATTACTACGGTAAATCATTACTCAACGGTAAATTATTACACAACGGTTCATTATACCATGTACGTAGAAGGGGCTGGAGTTTTTTGGTAGGTACTTTTGCAACTTTTTTCACTCCTCATCAACAATTTCTTTTCAGAACTTCATTATGTGTGTTTCTTTTTGTTAGGTACTGTTTGTCATCGGCAGAATTATTTTAGCAACATTTAACTCGTGATTTAGGTAGGTACCTACCTAGTAACGAGTACGGGGTTGGGTACTAACCTAAGGAGGGTCTGCGATCTACATAATATGTATAGAATAGTACATCATATAATATTATATAGACGGGTTATCTATACATAGAGATGTTATCTGTAACGGAAGGGTATTCTATACAAAATAATAAACCGTTGTGCAGGGATTTGCAGCGTTTTTACTTGATGTAATTTTTTGAAGCACACTCAAAAATACACACCAAACCCCACACGCACAATCTGTTCATACTTGAATCAATGTCCGACTTTCACTAAATTCGGAATCTATAGGGTGTAGCAAAAGTCGGTATCTTTTGGTTTATTATTTTCAATAATGAACCATTGGAATCGAGCATGAAAAAAAAAATTCTTACCCCCCCTCAAAATTTGATGGTTTACGTTTCAAGGTATGTAGAATCCAAAACTGCAATAAAAATATTTCTGTCTGTCCGCCGTACGCCGTACGGGGTACGCCGTACGCCGTACGGGCCACTTTTCTTAGTTACCATGAAAAAAAATTGATGAAATTCGGGTTATAGGTTCCGTTCGGCGTCTAGTTGGTCCTCGAAGCTCGACGTTACTGTGAGTCATCTCTAAGGGGTTCAAAATAGGGGTTGACATTTTCAAAACGCCTATACCATTTTTTTTACGTAAATATTTTTACGGTTTTAAATAGTTCTTGAACTTGCGAGTTTTTTAAGACCATCCGGAGCATCGTACGTCCAGCCGTTCGTTCACAGTAAGGCCCCAAAGTTTGCACCAACAGGCATTTTCGACTCCAGTGTGAATGAAATTGTATACAATTCAAACCAAATCTCGTAACCAGAGACGCGCCCACAATAGGAATTTGTGAATACGGCCAATCATTGGTAGGGATCACCTGATTATATTGGCGGAGTATGAAGTCGAGTTGGTTGTTCTGTGATATTATTTAATTTGAAAAATGATGGCTCTTTTGGAGTTTGTTGGTAGGTAGTGAAACTTGAACAAACGTTGAAGTATTATTGATGGGTAAATTATTACTACGGTAAATCATTACTCAACGGTAAATTATTACACAACGGTTCATTATACCATCTACGTAGAAGGGGCTGGAGTTTGTTGGTAGGTACTTTTGCAACTTTTTTCACTCCTCATCAACAATTTCTTTTCAGAACTTCATTATGTGTGTTTCTTTTTGTTAGGTACTGTTTGTCATCGGCAGAATTATTTTAGCAACATTTAACTCGTGATTTAGGTAGGTACCTAGTAACGAGTACGGGGTTAGGTACTAACCTACGGAGGGTCTGCGATCTACATAATATGTATATAATAGAATAGTACATATCATATTATATAGAAGGGTTATCTATACATAGAGCTGTGATCTGTAACAGGAGGGTATTCTATACAAAATAATAAACCGTTGTGCAGGGATTTGCAGCGTTTTAATTTGTACGGTATTTTTTTGCGGGCCGTTTGGCACCATTGTTGCTATCAGTTTTGGTTTATTATTTTCAATAATGAACCATTGGAATCGAGCATGAAAAAAAAAAATTCTTACCCCCCCTCAAAATTTGATGGTTTACGTTTCAAGGTATGTAGAATCCAAAACTGCAATAAAAATATTTCTGTCTGTCCGCCGTACGCCGACGGGCCACTTTTCTTAGTTACCATGAAAGAAAATTGATGAAATTCGGGTTATAGGTTCCGTTCGCTGTCTAGTTGGTCCTCGAAGCTCGACGTTACTCTGAGTCATCTCTAAGGGGTTCAAATTAGGGTTTGAAATTTTCAAAACGCCTATACCATTTTCTTACGTGAATATTTTTACGGTTTTAAATAGTTCTTGAACTTGCGAGTTTTTTAAGACCATCCGGAGCATCGTACGTCCAGCCGTTCGTTCACAGTAAGGCCCCGAAGTTTGCACCGACTGGCATTTTCGACTCCAGTGTGAATGAAATTGTATACAATTCAAACCAAATGTCGTAACCAGAGACGCGCCCACAATAGGAAATTTGGCGGAGATAAAATCATTGGTAGGGATCACCTGATTATATTGGCGGAGTATGAAGTCGAGTTGGTTGTTCTGTGATATTATTTCATTTGAAAAATGACGGCTCTTTTTGAGTTTGTTGGTAGGTAGTGAAACTTGAACAAATGTTGAAGTATTTTTGATGGGTAAATTATTACTACGGTAAATCATTACTCAACGGTAAATTATTACACAACGGTTCATTATACCATCTACGTAGAAGGGGCTGGAGTTTGTTGGTAGGTACGTTTGCAACTTTTTTCACTCCTCATCAACAATTTCTTTTCAGAACTTCATTATGTGTGTTTCTTTTGTTAGGTACTGTTTGTCATCGGCAGAATTATTTTAGCAACATTTAACTCGTGATTTAGGTAGGTACCTAGTAACGAGTACGGGGTTAGGTACTAACCTACGGAGGGTCTGCGATCTACATAATATGTATAGAATAGTACATATCATAATATTATATAGACGGGTTATCTATACATAGAGCTGTGATCTGTAACAGAAGGGTATTCTATACAAAATAATAAACCGTTGTGCAGGGATTTGCAGCGTTTTTCAAATGAAATAATATCACAGAACAACCAACTCGACTTCATACTCCGCCAATATAATCAGGTGATCCCTAGCAATGATTTCATCTCCGCCAAATTTCCTATTGTGGGCGCGTCTCTGGTTACGAGATTTGGTTTGAATTGTATACAATTTCATTCACACTGGAGTCGAAAATGCCTGTCGGTGCAAACTTCGGGGCCTTACTGTGAACGAACGGCTGGACGTACGACGCTCCGGATGGTCTTAAAAAACTCGCAAGTTCAAGAAATATTTAAAACCGTAAAAATATTCTCGTAAAAAAATGGTATAGGCGTTTTGAAAATTTCAACCCCTATTTTGAACCCCTTACAGATGACTCACAGTAACGTCGAGCTTCGAGGACCAACTAGACCCCGAACGGAACCTATAACCCGAATTTCATCAATTTTCTTTCATGGTAACTAAGAAAAGTGGCCCGTACGGCGTACGGCGGACAGACAGAAATATTTTTATTGCAGTTTCGGATCTACATACCTTGAAACGTAAACCATCAAATTTTGAGGGGGTTAAGAATT
Source organism: Leptopterna dolabrata (assembly GCA_954871275.1). Lineage (NCBI taxonomy): Eukaryota > Metazoa > Arthropoda > Insecta > Hemiptera > Miridae > Leptopterna > Leptopterna dolabrata. Next base: position 41,894,458 of record OX940975.1, read on the forward strand.
TTTTTTTTCATGCTTGATTCCAATGGTTCATTATTGAAAATAATAAACCAAAAGCGACAGGAAAACGCGTTATACACCATTTCTGATGATTTTCGCTTACAACCGATTCGTTTCTACGGAACTTCATGTTTGCCATTTTTCATTGTACAAAAATCGTTCACCACTCGTTGGAATCGTGTGATTTTATTGAATATTTTCTTGTTAACCGTACCCCGTACCTTGCGCGGTAGGTGAGCTGAACATGTTGAAAAAAAGGTGGGTAAACAAGGTAGTCAGCAACATAGGTAATGAAGAAAGGCATTGTTTACTGTCAAGATAAAGCTTGTGATACATCATGAAAATGTCTCACTGTGTTGCGGACTTGTACGCAAGTGTTTCATTATGGTCAGCTCATTATTTACCTGTAATATCCCAAAAAAGTCAGTGCCAAAAAAAGGTTATTCTACTGGACATAGGTACGTACAGAAATTTTGGCTGCTAATTTATTGTTTCATTCATGTGCAGTTATTGAAATGGCTGTTTTTGATGGTTTCCACCAATTTTGGCCCCCAAATTTAATAACGTTATGGGAAAATCAAAAAGATACCGACTTGTGCTACACCCTATATTTTCCATTCCAAAATCTAAGAATGTAGGTATCCATTTAGGTTTCATGGGATCTAGTGTGAGTTTGAATGTATAGAAATTATATTGGGGGCACTTGTATTTTGACATGAAAAGCACAGAATGTTGACAACAAACTCCTTGTGTCGATTGGTTTGGAAGCTTATTTCTAACAAAAGTGATGTGTTGTTGGACGGGGAGAGTCTTTGTTTAGACAGAATGATGACGTCACATCGGACATCCACAAGTACAAGAAGACGATGTTTAACGTTATCGTGAGACCTACTTCGGAATCGACTGGTGTACCGTCGGATCATACATCGTCGAACTGGAAGGGTTCCCATTCAACCGCCTGGATGGAAAGGTGACATCCTAAACTAGTGGTTGCTAAATGTTGGTAAATACAAAAGTAGTGATGATTCGGTGGTGAAAACCTGTCAGTAGCAGTGAATAACTAAATTGAAAGCAGAAGTTTCTTGAATGTAACGGCACTGCCACAACTAAGTCTCGCTGCATGGTACTAAGGAATTTCGCGCTGACTCAAATTACACCCCATGTTCCCAAAGCCTACCTAAAACAGCACCTTATCGCCCGTAGATATGAATCACACTGGTTTTCGTGCAAGAGAAACGTTGAAAATTACCAAATTCTATTTCGAATGAGACCAATGAAGCTTTCAACAACTAACCATGGTTTTTGGTGTCATTCGGCGGAGAATTTGTTCATCTTCAAATTTGTTTAATGCAAAAACTAGGTTGGTTCTTGTTACCAGTGGGGTAACATGTGGTTTTTCGATATTGTTTGGGATATATGACGAGTTATATTATTTCTAGAACATGAATATAATATTCTGAATCAGCTTAAAATTCACCACAGTATGCAGCGGTTTTCAGTTCTTTGCCGTAAACTCCGCTTTGGGCTGGGCCCCTCTGACCCATTGGTTGTATGGAAACGGAAATTGATAAATAGAGAACAACTTGGGGGAATTTGTATCAAAACTTGCCTGCTCTACCAAATTTAACATCATTTCAAATCTTCCCAGTTATACATCCGAAAAACTTCTTTTCGGCGACTCATGGAGACTCAACAAACTGTCATTCTGTCATATCTGAATAGATTGTTGACTTACTCATTTGTGTTATTTGGAAGTGATTGTTCCCTTGATACCGCTAATACCCTTTTCGTGTCGCTTCATTCCCCTGGATCTTCTATCAATTTGCCCTCCATATTCTAGCCATTTATAGCGCCCACTCCCAACTTGAACATGAAATTTATCTTCAGCTGTACTCAAGGGAAAGTTTCGACTATTTCCAGTCTCAGGACTCGGAGTTCAACCCCTAAAAAGTTCAACATTTTCATCAGCAGTGTCCACAAACTACGGTGGGTACTCACATCTTGTAAAGATCCGCTTCTTTCTCTTCAGCATCCTCTTCATCCTCAGCTAGCTACTATCATTCACTCCTACTCTTTTTCATAATGAGTTTATTCCCTAAAATACCTATGTCAGCAAATCCGGATTTGATGCATCCCTTTAATTCAGTGAACACCTGAATTTAACCTTCCGTTCGTTTACATTCTCAGTCAATGTTCTATAGATGATGTTGCCAGATCGCACGTGGAGAATAATGGGTTATGTGCTTGAGTCACAAAAGCGGTTTATATTATTGGTTTATTATTTTCAATAATGAACCATTGGAATCGAGCATGAAAAAAAAAATTCTTACCCCCCCTCAAAATTTGATGGTTTACGTTTCAAGGTATGTAGAATCCAAAACTGCAATAAAAATAACCCGTCTATATAATATGATATGTACTATTCTACACATATTATGTAGATCGCAGACCCTCCGTAGGTTAGTACCTAACCCCGTACTCGTTACTAGGTACCTACCTAAATCACGAGTTAAATGTTGCTAAAATAATTCTGCCGATGACAAACAGTACCTAACAAAAAGAAACACACATAATGAAGTTCTGAAAAGAAATTGTTGATGAGGAGTGAAAAAAGTTGCAAAAGTACCTACCAACAAACTCCAGCCCCTTCTACGTAGATGGTATAATGAACCGTTGTGTAATAATTTACCGTTGAGTAATGATTTACCGTAGTAATAATTTACCCATCAATAATACTTCAACGTTTGTTCAAGTTTCACTACCTACCAACAAACTCCAAAAGAGCCATAATTTTTCAAATTAAATAATATCACAGAACAACCAACTCGACTTCATACTCCGCCAATATAATCAGGTGATCCCTACCAATGATTGGCCGTATTCACAAATTCCTATTGTGGGCGCGTCTCTGGTTACGAGATTTAGTTTGAATTGTATACAATTTCATTCACACTGGAGTCGAAAATGCCTGTCGGTGCAAACTTCGGGGCCTTACTGTGAACGAACGGCTGGACGTACGATGCTCCGGATGGTCTTAAAAAACTCGCAAGTTCGAAAACTATTTAAAACCGTAAAAATATTTACGTAAAAAAATGGTATAGGCGTTTTGAAAATTTCAACCCCTATTTTGAACCCCTTAGAGATGACTCACAGTAACGTCGAGCTTCGAGGACCAACTAGACGCCGAACGGAACCTATAACCCGAATTTCATCCATTTTTTTTCATGGTAACTAAGAAAAGTGGCCCGTACGGCGTACGGCGGACAGACAGAAATATTTTTATTGCAGTTTTGGATTCTACATACCTTGAAACGTAAACCATCAAATTTTGAGGGGGGGTAAGAATTTTTTTTTTCATGCTCGATTCCAATGGTTCATTATTGAAAATAATAAACCAATATTTCTGTCTGTCCGCCGTACGCCGTACGGGCCACTTTTCTTAGTTACCATAAAAGAAAATGGATGAAATTCGGGTTATAGGTTCCGTTCGGGGTCTAGTTGGTCCTCGAAGCTCGACGTTACTGTGAGTCATCTGTAAGGGGTTCAAAATAGGGGTTGAAATTTTCAAAACGCCTATACCATTTTTTTACGTGAATATTTTTACGGTTTTAAATAGTTCTTGAACTTGCGAGTTTTTTAAGACCATCCGGAGCGTCGTACGTCCAGCCGTTCGTTCACAGTAAGGCCCCGAAGTTTGCACCGACAGGCATTTTCGACTCCAGTGTGAATGAAATGTATACATTCAAACCAAATCTCGTAACCAGAGACGCGCCCACAATAGGAAAATTGGCGGAGATAAAATCATTGCTAGGGATCACCTGATTATATTGGCGGAGTATGAAGTCGAGTTGGTTGTTCTGTGATATTATTTCATTTGAAAAATGACGGCTCTTTTGGAGTTTGTTGATAGGTAGTGAAACTTGAACAAACATTGAAGTATTATTGATGGGTAAATTATTACTACGGTAAATCATTACTCAACGGTAAATTATTACACAACGGTTCATTATACCATCTACGTAGAAGGGGCTGGAGTTTGTTGGTAGGTACGTTTGCAACTTTTTTCACTCCTCATCAACAATTTCTTTTCAGAACTTCATTATGTGTGTTTCTTTTTGTTATGTTTGTCATCGGCAGAATTATTTTAGCAACATTTAACTCGTGATTTAGGTAGGTACCTAGTAATGTGTACGGGGTTAGGTACTAACCTATGGAGGGTCTGCGATCTACATTATATGTATAGAATAGTACATATCATAAATTATATAGACGGGTTATCTATACATAGAGCTGTGATCTGTAACGGAAGGGTATTCTATACAAAATAATAAACCGTTGTGCAGGGATTTGCAGTTTTTTTTTTTAATGAAACTAGATTCCATTCTGAAAACTTTGTACCAACCGCACGTCCTACGGTTAAGTGGTTCTTTTTCTATGATTTTCAAATTTTCAACAAATTCTGATGTCACAGTGGGCAGAGGGTCCAATAAACCGTTGTGCAGGGATTTGCAGCGTTTTTTAAAAATGAAACTAAGAGTCCATTCTGAAAACTTTGTACCAACCGCACGTCCTACGGTTAAGTGGTTATTTTTCTATGATTTTCAAATTTTCAACAAATTCTGATGTCACAGTGGGCAGAGGGTCCCGCTGCGGCGAGAGGAGTACATTGACGTCAGAATTGGTTGATATTTTGAAAACCCGTAGTAAAAGAACCACTTAACCGTAGGACGTGCGGTTGGTGTCATAATTCTCAGGATGTAATCTACTTTCATTTAAAACAATAAAATAAATACGTGCATGTCGTGATCCCCTCATGCAAATCACTCCTGTAATACTTGTGAATCGGATTAACCATGTTGAGCTGGTAGTCACCAGGAAAGTAGGTGAGCGGACCCTTCCAGACACAATCGTCAACCGCCATAACGGTCGCAACGGCCGATTGTGGACGGGAAACGGGTGGAAAGTTCCCTATAAAACTAATTCCTCTGGCCCAGCTCACCATTCGACCGATCTCACTCATACCCTTCTTCTCTCTCTTTCCCGACTCGCTCCTTCCCTAAAAGATCTGCTGTTGGTGAAAACCGCGGGGAGCATATCCTTAAAAGAACTCCTGCTGTTGGTGGAAACCGTGGGGAGCGCATCCCAAAAGGTCTCCTGCTGTTGGTGAAAACCGCGGGGAGCATACCCTTAAAAGAACTCCTACTGTTGGTGAAAACCGCGGGGAGCATACTCCTAAAAAGACCTGCTGCTGTTGGTGAAAACTGCGGGGAGCATATTCCTTATCCAACTATATCCATCTCGTACTCCATCCCTTCGACCTCCACCCCTCCCCAACTAACCTTTATTTTTGAGTCGCAACAGTGCATTACTCCACTAGTTTCTAGTAAAAATTATGATCTGCTCCAGCTAGTAGGAAATTTGGCACTGTTACAACACACCCTATACCTAAACAGTTCGAGTGACACAGCATCTCCATTTTTTTAAAGCCCTTTTTAATCCGATTTTGTTAAACCTTTTTTTAACCACTTTTTAAACCTTTAAAACTTTTTTGGGTACTATTTGGCACTGTTGCAACACACCCTATACCTAAAAGTTCCAGTCCAGTGACACTACATATCCATTTTTTTAAACCTTTTTTAAACAACTTTTTTAAACCTTTAAGACACTTTTTTAAACCAAACATCAAAATTGATCAAGGTACATAGATAGGGGAGCTTGTTAAATTAATTTCTTTGTCAATTGATTCAATTTTATTGTCTTCAACTTTCTCTTATACCTTGCGAAACCAGATTGGTCGATAAACAATGACTGAAAATATAGATTTTTGAAGGTTTTGATGAAAAGTGCTGCAAATCCCTTAAGCTGTTTTAGGTACTACATCGGGTATATTCTGAATCTGTCGGAAATTTCCCATTAACATAGGGCTGGAGTTTTTCTCCTCCTCCCCTTACATTCCGTGAATCGCGGGCTCAGTTCCCGCACGTCGATGTAACTGTACGTATACCTAAGCCCCTGCAACATTCATCATACTCCGGGGCCAGGGCCCTATTTACGTTCTGCTTGCGAGAAAAATTGCCATTACTCTAATTCCACAGCTCTGCTTGTGATGCGGGCTGTGGAGATCTTGTTAGCTTACATGTGGGCGACCATCGAGTTAATGGCATCACGTTCTGCCGTTGGAAATGAGGGTCCAAACTCCAATGAAGGTGAGAACCTCTGGTGCGCCAATCATCCGAGTTTATTACGGAACACTACATCATTTTGATCATAGCCGAAGACTGTCTTGGTGTAAAAAGCAGTTTGTTTGTATCACACCAGGTAGCATTTGAGGTTGCCGAGTTAAACTAGCTCTGACTTGTCCTCCCTATCAACGTGCAGTCCAATATCACTGTGTTGATTTAGCTCTGTGATCCTGGCCGTTTTCTTCAACGTGGTTGTGACTGAAGAAAAATGGTCTGTTCGTCTCTGTTCCTAATTTTTAAAATATGGCCCAAATCTTGGCTCTGTTTGTTGGCAACCGGAACCACTTATTTTGCTAGTAGAAATTTGGAGATATCAACTTATTGCAACTCGGGCACATTCGTCCGAAGAAAAAAATAGAGCTTAGAATCCTATAGTAATTTTGACCTAAGAACCACGTTAAGGTACTCCCAAGGCGATCCTTGAGCCTTGTGGATGAGGAGCAATCATCTTTGGTCGGAGGGAGTCAGTTCCCACCGAGGGAACGAAGTCAAGACCCGTAAATTCCTTTCGCCGCTTCGTGGAGCTGTAATGATCGCAATTTTGAAGGGGGATAACAGTGCAGCAAGCCGTGGTTTTTAACTTGTTGACAACGGCCGTTTCTTCCCTCTGTCCGTCCGAACATTATCTATAGGTACAAGTTTTTACGCTAGCAAGTCGTAATAATCACGTATTACATGAGTAAATAATAATCTACATTGTGGGAACTCTTTCGAGTGTTGATCTACGATGGTATTAGGATTCGTGACTTATCAGTTTATTCATCCGGTCGATTCCTTAGATAGTGATTAGTCCTTGCAATAGTTGAATGGTCATCAAGGGATGAAAAGAGTATGGGGAAAGTCTTCCCGTTCCACACTGGTTTAATACAGTCCTTACAGATTATGTATTGGGACCGGTTTTGGATTGGACCGGAATCCATCATCAGCCATTTGAGTGCACGAGATGCAAATCGCACGAAATCAGATACACATGTATGTTGCTTGTTCGAAGTACCGGAAAGCACCTCCGAACAAGCAGCATACAACTGCAGCTGATTTTGTGCGATTTGCATCCCGTGCACTCAGTTGGCTGAAGATAGATTCCGAAACAGGTCCCGATAAATAATCTCCAAGGATTATACCAGTGTGGAACGGGAAGACCTACTCATCCCTTGATTCCTTGGATTTCGGTTGATTCCAGGAATATTTCTGAAGTATAAATAAGAAAAAATTTCTCAGTCACAAAAATTGGTATAAAATAACAACAATTATTATTAATGAACGGTGACTAAAGGCATGCAAAGATTATTCAGTTAGCCAAATGTGAGTATATTTTTACACAGAAAGCAGATCAAAAATTCAATTTTTAAACGTATAACTCGCTCAAATTACGTAAAATTAACCAAAATGAGGGAAGGAAGTAAGTTGTACAATAAACTGATCAGATCACTGTTTTTTGTGGTCTATACCTACCCTCGTCCTCCCCCCAGGAAAGCCCTAAATCGAGTACTGGAGCCGGCCGAGGAATGAAAGTTTTATAAAAATATGGGTGGATTCAAGAAATCAGTCATCGATTATTTGTTGTTATTCATAAAACATAACATTTGTTCAAGTTAAGAAAGTACCTATCTACAACATTCCTCTCTACACGCAACACGGAACTCGATTTCATTCAGCCATGCGTGATTATATAGTTAGGTGTTCCTCAAAGAATAAAAATCCTGCAGAGTCCTTGTCACATGGGTTTATTATTCTATTGGACTTATCTACAGAAATGCTGGAAACACATTTATTGTTTCTTTCACGTGCAATTATTGAAATAGCAATTGTTGATGGTTTCCACCAACTTCGGCCGCCAAAAACACGATATTCAAGCTCCTATTTTGACAAATTATCTCTTGATCATTGACAGAGCCCTGTAGTCTTGATTCACCTGTTGAGACTACTTCTAGTGTTATTATACAAGTTTATGGTGATTTCAATTTCCCAGATTTTTGGCTCATAAAAAAATTAATTTTGGGAGCTGAACTTTAATCTCAGTTCATCACTCTTTGGTCAAAATCAACGTCATATTCGGTCTTCTAGCCCTAAAAAACATGGAAAACGATACCTCGCAAGGTCATGTTCACTAAAACCTCGAAAAACCCTATTTACCCCCATTTGTCACCCGTAACACCGCTGTGAGTATTTTGATCGGGCTGCCAAGCTTCGGAGCAAACTGGGAGCGAAATGTGTTCCCAAAAAGGGAACCAAACTGTGTGCGGAAGAACGACGATTTTAGACCAAATTTCAACATAAATTTAAGGTTGAAACTTCGTTAGAACCTCAATTTTCCACTCTTTGCTGAAAATCGGCTTCATATTCGGTCTCCTCGTCCTGAAAAACATGGAAAACGATACCTCACAAGCTGATGTTACTAAAACCCCATACAATTTTACCCCCATTTTTCCGATTTCCGGTATATTCCGATCGGGCTGCAAAGTTTCGGGACACAACTAGGGCCTGAATGGAGCCTGTGTACGAAAGAACGAATTTTCAGACCGAAATTGAAGTATATTATGCATGATACGGCAGACGGACATCGCATTTTTGGAATCTGCGCACCTTGAAACGCAAAAGAAGAAAATTTTGAGGCAGTGTTATAAACAATTTTTGCTGAGAGATTACATAGGTGTATTATTCACGGAACAATAAACCAAAACGGAGTTACCGAAACCGGTAAAGCAGGGTATTTTTCGTATATTATTGGAAATAGCCCATCTTGTAATAACTCCGTTTTGGTTTATTATTCTGTGAATAATACACCTCTATGCATTCGCTCAGCAAAAAATTTTTCTAACACCCCCTCAAAATTTTTTCTTTTCCGTTTCAAGGTGCTTAGATTCCAAAAATGCAATGTCCGTCCGCCGTACGCCGTCCGCCGTACGCCGTATCACGTGTACAGGCTTCATTTTCGGTCTAAAAAAATCGTTCTTTCGCACACATGCTCCATTTGGGCCCTAGTTGTGTCCCGAAACTTTTCAGCCCGATCGGAATATATCCAGCGGAGTTATGAGTGAAAATGTGTATAAAAATAGGTACTTTTTGTGTTTTAGTAACATAGTAGTAAAATGAGATTTTGAGGTATCGTATTCCATGTTTTTGGGGACGAGAAGACCGAATATTAAGTCGATTTTGACCAAGGAGTGGAAAATTGAGGTTGTACCAGATGTTCAGCTCCCAAAATTGATTTTTCGTGAGTCAAAAACCTGGAAAATCGTCTGAAATCACAAGCAGCATGTATAATAACACTAGAAAAAGTGTCAACACGTGGATCAAGACGATTAAATGGCACTATCAATGATCAAAGATAGTTAAAAAAAAAAAAAAAAAAAAAAAGCGTACCTACCTACCTAATTTGTGTTTTAGGGGCCAAAATTAATGGAAACCATCGGAAATTGCTATTTCGATTATTACGCATGAAAGAAACAATAAATGAACAGCCAGCATTTCTGTAGACCAATAAAATAATAGAATAATAAACCCATGTGACAAGGACTTTGCAGCGTTTTTATACTTTGAAATGGGGTTCCACGATTTCATCGCGAGTGAGTTAGTTCCTTGGTGTTCCTCCCTAGCAGTGATATCTGTACAACGGTCCGGGCGTGTAAGGTGCTCGATTTGTTCTAGTTTGTTAACTAGTCTTTCTTCCCGAAGCTGAGGGCTTCGGGAGAGTTCGAGCAGCTACTAGTATGTAAGCCGCCTTGGATATATCGCTAGGAGAGAGAAAGGGCACTTTGAAATCGTAATTCACTTAGGAGGGTTTATTATTGTGCAAACTCACACTATCATATATTATTGTTATTATTATACCTATTGCTATGCTATAATTAGTCTTTATGGGTCCCTACGCTCTCCAGTGCACAGTTATTCGTACTCGGTAAGAGGCGCAACGGTAGGAAAGTTCGCTTTACCTTGAGTGTGGCGAGTCGGTGGTGTGAAGGCGGCAGATATCCCGGGAGGCTGGCTAGTTCCTCCGGGGTGACGGATGTAGAGTGAGGGGTCGTCACGTTCCTCAAGCGGCCCACGGCGAAGATCGTCCTAGCATGGCACTGGGTACTGTGCTTGCTCATGCCACAGCGCGATAGAACTTCGTCTCCGATGACTATTGGGAAAAAGGCGTCGATTCCTATCCTTCGATGGTTTTTATCACCTCTGTTGATAGTGGGGATAGTTTTGGTGAAGTTGGGCACAGGCGCGTGGCTTCAAGGTCCCAGCCGGATTTTCTTGCTGATCCTGGCAGGAGGTTCGGTCAGCGGGAAATGTTTTTTGTGGGGTTTCCCACGCTGGGTTCGTTCAAGATATTGCTAAGATGTGAGAATGGGCTATTTCCATTCGCACAGGGCGATCTCCAAAAATTCTCAAGTTCGACATCAATTTAAAAACGGAAAAAAACATACCCTTCTACCGAAACTTTTCGAGCTACGGCGTTCGGGAAATTTCAGCCTCTATTTTTCACCCCTTACAGGAGATGTCTGGCTGTAACGCTAAGCTATGCGGACCAGCTATACCCCAAATGGGACCGACAAACCAAATTTCATTAATTTTGGTTCACCATGGTGACTAAGGAAATTAGGCAGGTGGGCAGAAATTGTTATATTCCATCGTCGGGTTCCGCGTAGTACCTTGATACGGAAACTTGTTGGAATTTTGAGGGGGTTGATTTTGGTTTATTATTTTCAATAGCGAACCTTTGGAATCGACCATTTTGTTTACGCCCCCAAAATTGCATGGTTTCCGTTTCAAGGGACTTAGAATGCGAATATCGAATAAAAATATTTCTGTCCGTCCGCCCTACGCTGTCCGTGGCTTTTTTCTTAGTTCCCATGAACCATAATTCACGAAATTCGGTATACGGGTCCGGTTTGGACTTTAGTTGGTCCTCGAAGCTCGGTACTGTCACTCAACTCTAAGGGGTGAAAATAGGGGTTGAAATATCCGGAGTATCCCTCCCAAAAAATATTATTTTGAGGTGTGGGTTTTCTCGCATTTGTAAATAGTTCGGTTTTTTTCTAAATTTTTGAGACCATCCAGAGCATTGTACGATATTGCCATAAAATTTGCTATAAAAGTTGCCGTAAAGTATATGCTATAATATATATACTTAAGTACATGTAAAGTATATGCTATAAGTATATGCTATAATGACGTATATATGCTACAAAATTTGTTATAAAAGCAGGGTGTATCAAGCTGAGTTGAGAGCGCACATAGCTGATCTCTCTGCCAGGTTGGCGCTGTAGCGCAGTGTTCTAAGCGAAGGGCTGAAACGCCAAAGTTCCCGAGATCGAAACCCAACCGGGACTGAATATTTTTCACTCCACATCAATAATTTCCCTTCAGAACTTTGTGTTTCTTTTTGCCTTTTTAGCTACTACTTGTCATTGATAGAATTATTTTACCAACATTTAACACATGGTTAAATGTAAAAACCAGGTACCTGGTAACGAGTATCGGGTTAGTTGCTAAACTACGGAGGGTCTGCGATCTACATATATATAGAAGGGTAATCTATACAGAGAGCTGTGATCTGTAACAGAAGAATGTTCCGCACAGAGAAGTGTGATCGTATAGACAAGGAAGTCTATACAAAGGTTGTGTAGGGATGTCCAGCTTTTTTTTTCTTCTTATTTTCCTATCCTCGATTTCTAAGGTTCATTGCTAAAAATAATAAACCAAAAAATAAAGGAATGAAGTCCCGAGTAAAGTTAATTTGGGCAACATTTCCGATAAATTCCTACCTGCCCGGGAATATTCTTCACTTAGCAAGTAAGTCGATCTGCTCTCTTACTTGGCTTGCGCTTGTCATCACGTTCGTCAGGGAACTTCATCGACACTCTTGTTTAGCTTATATTACGGGTTTCGCGTTCGACAATCTTAGCTGCACCTACATCCTATAATATTGGGTAAATGTCGACAGATCTCGAAGAACAAAGTAATTCCAATAGTTCAATGTGGTTCAATTGTTTTATTTGACTTTGGATGACAGTAAATATTTTGGAGTAGTATGAATAGAAAAGTATTTAATTGAGGAATATTAATGCAATACAACTCGTGGATACAAGTAATCTAACGATGGAAACCTGTATTTTATCCCTAATTTAATTTACCTATATACGTAATCGACAATCGTCGTCAGTAAGTATGACAATACCAACTGTGTTCCTGAACATAGTCCATATTTTTCATTTTTAATCGTAGATTTAAGCTACACGTGCTTTCGTTTCTTATTTTTTATTTCTAAATGTCGCGTCGGTTTTGCTCCCATTCAAAAAGAGTCCATTCAACAGGAGAATGAATTTTCCTTAATTTAGATTGAATTTCCTACATCTTCCTGGTGTTCTGACTCAGGAGCAATTATTGTGAGACTCCTACCATATGGTTTTTGTAAATTTTCTATTCTCCAAAATCCGTGACTGAATCCTAATAAATTTTGTTGAATGGTGGATGGTGGAATCCCGTTACCTCTTCCTGCATCCGTCTAGCGACAGATGGCCGCGTCTAATCCATTTGCGAAGCTTCCGTTCGATCCTCCGTTATTCTTAGTACCGGCCACATTGTTTAATTTTCTATGAACTCCAGAAGAAGAGAATGGATTAGAACGTTGTGGTCAGAGTCGGGAAGTGCAATATGCCTCAGTTTTGCTCGACACAAAATGCGAAATTCGCGCGTTTCAGCTGTCCTCGCGAACCCCGAAGGCTTGAAGGAAATTATTGCAATCGACTTGCAACTATGGTTTATACCATCCTGCAGCTGCCATCCTCCTTTTGATACTGTACGTGCGGGCCACTTGTCGTCGTTTATACCTTCCAACATGATATCTTTCTGTACCTCTTATAGATCTGATATCAGAAGAAACCATTCCTATTTTGTCTACCACCACTAATCTAAATTTTAACTTTTTTTTTCCAAATATTTATTGGCAGTTCAAGGTTGTATACGAGTAGTGTCTGCTGCCCAGGGCCAGTTTCAGGGAAGGGAGGGTGGGATCCTACCTCCCCATACCCGAACACACCACTATCAGTGGACAAAGTCGAGTCCGATTGGCAATCAGGTAGTCATTTGCCAAATTTTTATAAATTTGGAAATATGCTTGTCAGTTGGGTAATCGAGTTCAGTTGATAACCATTGAATTTTGCCATACTTTGAATAAAGCAGGCAAATCCCAGCCCCCCCCCCCCCACCCATTGGTTTATTCGAGTTAATTGTGGCAAATCCTTGTCAGTTGGCGAGTTTGCCTTCAGGTGGTAAATCCGTCAGTTGGAAACAGAACACAGCTGGTCAGTCCTCGTCAGTTGGATAGTTTAAACTCGAGTTATTAGTATTTGTACCGGAACAACAAGTAGGTTGTTCCTTCCCTCGATTCCAAGTAGTTCAACTACAGTATCAAACCATATGAATATTCGAGGAATCTTAGTGGTCCCGAACTATAGTAACAGATCAAAATGGTTTAATTAGCTTTCCCTGTAGTGAATTTTGCGCTTGCCTTACTCATTGTTTAGCTATACGTCAAATTTCTTCTGGTTGTTTCTCTACTGAACACCTTAAAAATCATGTCCATGAAGTAGTTGGCAGAATTTTTCGTATCGACCCAATCGTACACATATAAGGGTTTGTGATGAATGTGTTTGACCGTACATCCACCACGAGCGGTGTGAGGGAGGATGTGCCCAGAATTTGGTTATGAGTGAATCACCACCATGATCCGGGATCTTTTTGGATGTGCCAGTTGGTTATGGGCGGACCACCACCATGCCCGAGATCTTTTAGGAAGTGTGTCCATTGGTTATGGGCGTACCATCACCATTCACGGATTCTTTTGCGTTAGGAGAGAGAGAGGAGTTAAGGAGAAGAGAGAGTAGTCAGCGACTAGAGGAGAGCGTAGAATGAGGAAAAAGATGCAGGAGACGAGTTTTTATAGGCTGGGGAGCTGTCTCCCTCCATCCTCTAGCTAGTAGAGGATGGTGGGGACCTCCAGGCTGGCCCTCGACTCTCTTGCGTTCTCTGTCCCCACTTCTCGGTTTATCTGGCGAAATCTTATTTGTATGTACAGGAGTTGTGGTTCTGGGAGGATACCACGACAGGGTCTAACACAGAAATCAGGATTTCTGTGTTCGGAGTAACGGCCAAATAAGTCTACTCATTTAGCGAATTTTCAAAGAAAATGAAGCTATTGCAATAGGTCCAAAACTTTCAGAACATGAATTTTTGAATGTTTGAATATATATATATATATATATATATATTGTAATAAATCAAGTCCGTTTTTTATTTTTAACAATCCTTTTTTTTTGTCCACGTCCAGATAACAACTAACTTTTCTGAAATCTAATTGTAAACAACAATGAGATGATGACAACAATGATGCAGTGTAGTGACCACTACTACACTACGCCCCTGTCTTCCTCGGTTCCATGTACGTGGCCGTATATCTGCAGGAACCATGCGGTTTACGTGAAGAAAACGTTTTCTTCGTCCCATCTCATTTTTTTTTGGTTTATTATTTTCAATAATGAACCATTGGAATCGAGCAAGAAAAAAAAAATTCTTACCCCCCTCAAAATTTTATGGTTTACGTTTCAAGGTATGTAGAATCCGAAACTGCAATAAAAATATTTCTGTCTGTCCGCCGTACGCCGTACGGGCCACTTTTCTTAGTTACCATGAAAGAAAATTGATGAAATTCGGGTTATAGGTTCCGTTCGGGGTCTAGTTGGTCCACGAAGCTCGACGTTACTGTCAGTCATCTCTAAGGGATTCAAAATAGGGGTTGAAATTTTCAGAACGCCGTAGCTCGAAAACTTCCGATAGAAGGGAATGGTTTTTTTTACGATATTAAATTTGTCTTGAGCTAAACAATTTTTTAAGACCACCCGGAGCACTGTACGTCCAGCCGTTCGTGTGCACCAAAAAGCTTCGTCAACACGATCGTGAATCAAACGGTATAAATCCGGCCGGGATTTCATCACTAAGGAGCACCTGATTGTAATCAAGGATGGCTGTATGAAGTCAAGTTGTTTGTTCTACGATAATTATTTCATTTGGCAAGTGATGGACTATTGGATTTTGTTGGTAGGTACTTCTGAAACTTAAACTAACGTTGAAGTATTATTGATGGGTAAATTATTAAACAATGGCAAATTATTACTCACCGGCAAATTATTACACAACGGTGAATTATTACACAACGGTAAATTATGACACCACGGCAAATTATTACACAACGGTAAATAATTACACAACGGCTCATCTACCCAGAAGGGGCTGGATTTTCTGGATAGGTACCTTTGCAACTTGAACAAACGTTGAAGTATTATTGATGGGCAAATTATTACACAATGGCAAGTTATTACACACCGGCAAATTATTACACAAAGGTAAATTGTTACTCAACGGTAAATTATTACACCAAGGTAAATTATTACACAACGGTAAATTATTACACAACGGCTAATCTGCCAAGAAGGGGCTGGATTTTGTTGATAGGTACTTTTGCAACTTGAACAACCGTTGAAGTATTATAGATGGGCAAATTATTACACAACGGTTCATTATTCTATCTACGTAGAAGGGGAACCTATACAGGTAAATTATTACACAACGGTTTACGTAGGTACCTAGTAACGAGTACGGGGTTAGGTACAATCCTACGGAGAGTCCGCGATCTACATAATATGTGTAGAATATTACATATTATTATATAGACGGATTATCTATACAGAGAGCTGGATCTGTAACAGAAGGGTATTCTGTACAAAATAATAAACCGTTGTGCAGGGATTTGCAGCGTTTTTCTCGTTATGACCCAGGGTCACTGGTTCAAGTTTTGGGCAGCGTCCCCGCACCCGCTTCGAATCATGAACCCAAACCCACTCCCCGACCTCAAATACTCGTTGCTTCGTGTCGAAGAACTCCTTTTAGTGCTACACTATATATGCTGCTACAATATATATATATATATATATAAGTAGTATCGGAATACCAATCCTGGCGCACTGACTTAGATCCTTGATAAAAATTTTTACCACAAAACATCAGAACACATTTTTAAACACAAAACATCAGAACCAGTGACTTTTTCATTAACCGACTTAGATCCCTGATAAAACTTTTTAACACAAAACATCATAACACATTTTTTAACACAAAACATCAGAACCAGTGACTTTTTCATTTAGCGACTTAAATTCCTGGTAAAAATTGTTTAACACAAAACATCAAAACCAGTGACTTTTTCATTTGGGGAGGGGTAGTTAAAAGAATGTATTCTATAATAAAAATGAATAAGGAACAGCTATTGAAAAAATTTAATTTTGAAAGCTCCACAAATAAACTCTCAGAACTAGAAAAAGGAAAACCGTACAAGGTTCTAAGTTTTGAGTTCGTTAAAACGAAATACTCCCGGGAAAACTCTGAGAGTGTAATTGCCAACTTGGGAGAATTTAGAGTGTTCTTACCTGAAAGATATGCACTCACTTTTGAAAAATCCGAACTCAAAGATCTAGTTAAGCACGGTGTTTGTTTAGTGTACACTGGAATGATTAAATCGAAAAATGGAAAAGACATGCACGACATCAAGTTTGTTTAATTATTAAATTTTAATAAAAAAAAAAACGTTTTAACGGAAAATTTCCGTTAAAAACAATAATATTATACTAAGTTGTTAAAATTTTTTTTTCTAGTGAAAACATCAGAGGGAGCTAAATTTCGAAAATATCGGCCCCTAAATAGTCCTAAATTTCGAAAATATCGACCCCTAGTCTAGACTATTAAAGGTGGAACCCGTAGGGGTCCACCTTTAATTTGGACCCACCCTCTTTAAGGAATTGTGTTTTAAAAGAAAGAAAATAATAATAAAATATAATATGAATAACAAAATCGTATTACCAACTGAAATTTACATGGAAATCCGAGATAGAATAACCCATCCGGTTGATCATATCAACTTTTGTCAAGCAACGAACATTTCAGTAAATATAGATTTTCTTTCTGATAATATTTCGTGGTACCCAAAAGTAACTGAAGAGACATTAAGAGAGTATGAAAACATTATCGATTGGGATTTAATTTCTTATATCAGAGAACTCTCTGAAGATTTCATAAGAGATTTTCGAGACAAGGTAAATTGGAAAAGTGTGTCACTTAAACAAATCCTATCAGAAAATTTCATCAGAGAATTTAAAGATAAAGTATATTGGGAATGTATTTCATGTAGCCAAACACTATCTGAAGACTTCATCAGAGAATTTCAAAACGAAGTTGATTGGGGTATAATTTCTTATAACAGAGAACTCTCTGAAAATTTTATTGAAGAGTTTCAAGATAAAGTAGATTGGAGATTGATCTCCAGGTATCATAATCTTACTGAAAATTTCATTCGAGAGTTTAAAGATAAAGTAGATTGGAGATCAATCTCCATGTTTCAAAATCTTACTGAAAATTTCATTCGAGAGTTTAAAGATAAAGTAGATTGGAAATTTATTTCATATAACCAAAAACTATCTGAAGACTTCATCAGAGAATTTCAAAACGAAGTTGATTGGGGATGTATTTCATCTAAGCAAACACTATCTGAAGACTTCATCAGAGAATTTCAAAACGAAGTTGATTGGGAATGGATTTCACTTAGAAGATATTGGAATGAGATTTACAATTGGCAAAATTTAAGTGAAGAATTCATTCGAGAGTTTCAAGATAGAGTGGTTTTAGATCAGTAAAAAATAATAGTTTAGAATTGTTCGTTTTAATGGGGAATCCCCATTAAAACATATTTGAACAAGATGTAAGGGCGTTCAGGAATGTGTACGGGACATTTTGCGCAATCTACCGTCTGTTCGGCGAACCAGTTGCATAACCCATCACCGATATGGACCAAGGACAACAGGGAGAGGCGTCCCGAGGATTTTATTCAGTTATCTTTTAGACATGGCCCGCTCTGCACACACAACGTTTCAACCTAAAGATTATTTGTGGTTAGCTATTGTTGAAGATTAAGGCTTTTATTTGGAACTTCAGAGTTACAAAACGTACCATAGTGAGTGTATAGTGAGTGTATTATGAGTGTATAGACTTTATTGAGGAAGTGGAAAGTTAGGAAGTTGCAAGAACTTTAATAACAGATGGAAACATTCAAGTGCTAGAATTTGTGTTGTTATAATCTTATTAAGGGTAGTATCATTTTAATACTACCCTTATTAAAGGTAGTATCATTTAGTGGCAAAAGTATCAATATTTGTACTTCCAATAACAGTTCTACGAGTGGAATCCATGTTAAAGATTACAGAATATAAAACATTTTTGGGAAACGAATTGAATCAGAAGGTCGTGTTCTCCCACCCCAAGCGCTCCTATAGGAGCGCCTGTTTATCTGAATGCAAAAGCGATCCTCGAGAACCGCGGGACGATGTGACGTGATTCTCCCCACCCAAAGCGCTCCTGCAGGAGCGCCTGTTTATCTGAAGGACCGCGAGGACCGCTGGACGATGTGACGTGATTCTCCCCACCCAAAGCGCTCCTATAGGAGCGCCTCGATCTACTAGTTATTCTTTTATGAAACTACTCGATGTAAAATAAAATGTTTATTATTGTTTATTGTTATTTCCTTTTCCAAAACTTAGACTTACAATAATTATACATTGGATTTTTATAGGGAATCCCTATAAAAACTGACTTAAAACCTTTTTTTTCTTACACATTTTTTATCTTGAATACTTTTAAACTCTGCTCTGAAGCTCCGATAATTCTGTGATTGATTCCAGTTTCATTTATAATGTAAATGAAAACTAGAGCTATTAAAAATATTATAATTACGAATATCTTATCGATACACAATGAAAGGTTCAAACAGAACATATTTATTGTAGGAAAATTTAAAATTTCGTGAGTTGTAATTCCTCGGGATAAAAAGTTCCTTGGATTTCCTCTCCACTTAAATCTTTTATTTTATAAGTAACTGGACTCGTTTCTAAAATCTCACTTATTTCAAAAATCTCTTTCGTCCAATTTGCTTTGTATTTGTTTGCAAAAGTTTTCTTTGATTTCGTAATTCTCACACGATTTCCAATTTTAAATTTCTTTTTTACATTTTTTCCACTCTTTTTAAATAAATATCTCAGAATTTCATTTTCGTTTCTCGCATCAACTTGAGCAGGTGTCATTCCAATGGATCGATGAACGTCTTGTTTGTTGTACTCATTAACTAATTCCTGTAAAATATCGACCCAATTTTGATTTCCATTCACCTCGAAACGAATTTTAATTTTTTTATTCAAAGTTCTGTTAAATCTTTCGATAATTGCAGATTTTTCTAAATTTTCCGTGTGATACATTTTAATTTTATACTCGTCTAAAAGTTCTTTGAAAAGTCTATTTTCAAATTCTAAACCTTTGTCCGTGTGAAGGAGTTTAGGAGTAGAATGATTATGAGATTTTACATTTTCCAAAACTCCTTTGAAAGCTTTTGAAACTACCATTCCGTTTTTCTTTTTCAATGGAACTGACCAAACGTACTTTGAAAAAGTATCAATGATATTCAACATGTAACCGAACCCCTTGTTTTCATTCTCGTATTGTTTCATTATAATCAAGTCCGCGGCCCAAAGATCATCTTTTCCATGAGTAACAATTTTCCTTTTCTGAAATTTCTTTCTAACGGGTTTATGTAATTCCTTCGCAAATTCCAACTTTTCGTTTTCAGATAAATTTATAACTTCAGTTTCAGGAACTACGTTAGTTTCCTCATTCGGATTTTTTATGAATTTACTTTTATTAGTTTTACATTTCACACATTTAGCAGCAATTCTCCACCTTCCGTTCACGGTTTGTACAATTTCCACGTTTATATTTTTTGTTCGTTTTTTGCATTTATGGCAATAAATTTCATCCTCCATGTTTTATTTAAGGAAACTTTTTTTAATGGAGTAAACTCCATTAAAAATACACATTCTTACTTTAGTTGTAAATACGGAGTCCGTCAGTTTACATTTCTATTAAAGGTGAGGACGAATCGTCCCCACCTTTAACGTTAAAGTCGAATACAAGTCGAGAACATTTAAAAATTTCTTTTAAAACACAATTCCTTAAAGAGGGGGAGCGATTCGCTCCCCCCTCTTTAACGTTAAAGGCAAATACAAGTCGAGAATACTTAAAAATTTCTTTTAAAACTCTTAAAGAGGGGGGGCGATTCGCCCCCCCTCTTTAACGTTAAAGTCGAATACAAGTCGAGAACATTTAAAAATTTCTTTTAAAACACAATTCCTTAAAGAGGGGGAGCGAATCGCTCCCCCTCTTTAACGTTAAAGGCAATACGGGGTTTTAAGCAAGTTCTTGTGTTATCGTATTTTTGACTGGATTGTAAACGAAGCTCGAACCACTGACTAAAACAACGTAGCACGTTGTTCCTTCTGAACCACCTGAAGGTGCTGCTACCGCTTTATTGAATTCTACGTGTAAAATGATGTTGCTTTTACCACCGGAAATACTTTTAGGTTGATCCGTTAAATCTATACTGAAAATCGGATAATCTCTGTTGAAAAATTCGGGTTCATGATACGGTAAATTGTCTTGAGAGTTTGTTAACTTTTTGTAATCTAAATACGCGGAATAAGCTAAACAAAAATCATTTTCGTCGAAATCCAAATTGTAATTTTCCTCGGGATATCTTTTTCCACCGACTTCCAACCAGTAATTCCTAACATCTTTATGAACAAATTTAGCATTATCTTTCGTCTGATCATTGAGTACATCGGTTTGAAAAACTATGAAACACCAGAGAGGATTATAAACGTTTCTATAAATGTTAGTTACATCGAACATCAACGTTTTTCCGGAAACGTTTTTATGTTCTATGCATTGCCAACTTTTAAATTGAAGTTGATATGGAATGTTTTTCAAATCTGTAATCAAATTTACTTTAGATTCGTTATCGTATTCAATCACCGGAACTCTCAAAACGAAAGAAGTGATTTCTATTTTTCCATCATGTGGAAGCGGAGTTGCTGTATCTTTTTTATATCGAAATATCACATTATCATCACTATTTCGAATAAAAGTTATTTCAAAACCTCCCTTGAATATTGGAACTGTTAAATCTTTGAAGAACCCAAGACCTAAATCACCCAAGTTACCATTCGCACTGAAATTTCCACCACCAATAGCTTTCGAGTTGAACCCCGAATTGATTACGTTTCCATTATAATTTTTTGGACCTGAATGGCATACATAACCTTGAACCGTGCTAGCAATCCCCGGGTTTTCAATTTCATCGACTACGACATTATGTTTTTTCACTTCTATGTTGGAAAATAAGTTTGCAACGAAATTATCAACAAGTCTTACATCCATGTTTTCACTTTTATATGGTTTCGTTGAATCGATTGAAACACATTTACCAGAAATGTAATATTCTACATCTTTGCAAATAAATTCGTCATAGAGTTCTATTTTGAAAGTAGTCCTTTTGTTTTCGGCATTTAAATTCAAAGTCGATGAAGGATTGAAAGTTTGGAATTGTTTTCGTACAATACCATCTTGATATTTATCAAAAACCTTTTTAGATTGATGCATTCTTTTATTATAGTAAACATAATTTTTTTTATTTAGGTACTATGAAAAAAAATTTTTTTTTTATTTAGGTACTATGAAAAAAATTTTTATTTAGGTACTATGAAAAAATTTTTTATGAGATTTTCTCATAAAAAAACACAACTCACTGTATTCGTCTTTTCATCGGACCCGTCGATTCGACGGGTCCGATGTATTTACTGTTAAAAATCAAATTGACTTGTATTCGTCTTTTCATCGGACCCGTCTGGCAGACGGGTCCCGTATTTAAACATTTTTTCTAATCGCGTTTATAATTTCCGCTTTCCCCAATTCTTTTCCCTTTTCTAAAAGTTTCGCTTTTTCCGTATCATTATTTTTATAACCGTTCAAAATGTTGGTTTTCATCTCGTTGTAATTTTTAATTTCTTGTTCAATATTGGAAAATTCCTCATCTGAAATTTTCCCATCTTTCAAAGCATTCGTGAATTTTTCCTCTATAGAATTTAATTTTGTTTTCGCCAAAAGTTCGATGTCCGAATGTTCTTTTGGTATTTTCGTTTTTGTTGTCTCCTTTGATCTCGTATTAAAGTTTAAAGCCGATGCTCACATGTGAGCGGCGGCTTTAAACAGAATTTTCACCTTGAGGCATAAGTTCCGGATATCCTTTTCTACTTCTCCATTGTTGTCGACTTTTATTTCGTCTAGTAGACGGGTCCGATGTATTTAAAGATTTTTTTATTTAGGTACTATGAAAAAATTTTTTACTTTTCAGCAACAAGTAAGCTTTAATATCGTCGAATCGAATCGGTTCGTTATTTCCCGTGGTTGTTGACAATTTTATCATTTTTATTTCTTTCAGTCCTTTTCTTAGTGGAATGAAAACTACTTTCTTTGGTTTTTCCGTGTAAACAGTATTAGGTGGCATTGGTTTCTCTATGAAAGAAACGTGTAATAACTCGTGTTCAACGTGCAAATGGGGATGTTCATCATGATTTGTAAAGCTATATTCCGTAATGTTACAATGCCATTCGACTATATTATCAGAAAAAACGAGTTGTTTCGGATTATTCTCTGATACGTAGTTGGTATTCTTTTTAAACAAATTATTGGAACCTAAACAATGTTTCAACTGAAATATATCGCAAAAATTCCCCTCATCCACAATCTTCATGTCCATGGGAAAGTATGCAGCAATTCTGTAAGAATCGTCTTTTAAATACTCGAGATCGAATTTCAAACTATTCGGAGTAACTTGTTGTATTTCTTTCATTTGAGCT
Source organism: Leptopterna dolabrata (assembly GCA_954871275.1). Taxonomy (NCBI): domain Eukaryota; kingdom Metazoa; phylum Arthropoda; class Insecta; order Hemiptera; family Miridae; genus Leptopterna; species Leptopterna dolabrata. Next base: position 41,917,535 of record OX940975.1, read on the forward strand.
TCAGAATACTTTTTCATAGTTTCTTTTTTCTCTAACAAACTAGTTTGAAAATTGGATAAAATACTAATCAACTTGGCTTTGAATGAACTCACATTGAACGTTCCATCGATTTTATATTTTAGATCATATTTTCCATCAGTAAAAGTATATCTGTAAGCGAACACGAAGTTTTTTATCTCAAACGTTTTCCTAGTTGTAAACAACAAAGCCGACATGCCCAACTGATACTCTTTATTCGGATCGAGTGGAATCGGACTCTCAAACCTTAGTGTATCTCCTGAAATTTTTATAAACATTATTTATTATATAATAAATAAATAAAAAAAATGAATCCAAAATATAACAAAAGCTATATCATAAAACCTACACCGTTTGACCCGATTAGTATGAGAGATGGTTTACTACCACTTCCAATTAGGTGTTTAATAATTGGTACGAGTGGATGTGGAAAAACTACATTGTTGTACAACCTCATTACAGAACCATGGGGTATTCCCTTTGAAAACTTTTATGTTTTTTCTAAATCATTAGAACAACAAGTTTATAAAGGCTTGAGACAAGCTTACGAAAAACTAACTGATAAAATTGGAAAGGAAATTGCTCATTTCTATAGTAGCTGTGATGAATTAATCGGTCTAGATGAATGCCAACCGAACAGTTTGATAGTTTTCGATGATTGTGTGAATGAACAACAACAGCAAATTATAAAGGATTACTATGTAAGAGGTAGGCATAAAAACATTTCGTGCATTTATTTGACTCAATCCTATACTAAAGTTGATAAACAGTTGATTAGAAATAACGTGAATTTTCTTTGTATTTTTAAACAGAGCAATGCTTACATTAAAACAATTTATGATGAGTATGTAGGATCGGATTTTACTTTTGAACGATTCAAAGAAATTTGTGGTGAATGTTGGAAGGATACATTTGGTTTTCTAACGATAGACGCAACACTAAAAAAAGAGAGTGGACGATACGGAAAGAATTTCCAGCTAGAAATAACTAAATAAGCATTAACCAAATGTGTATATAATAGATCTTGATCTATTATATTTTTTAACGCTTAACGCTCAACGCTTAACGCTTAACGCTTAACGCTTAACGCCTAACGCCTAACGTTCAACGCTTAACGTTCAACGCTTACCGTTCAACGTACGTTTAACGTACGTTCGGTGAATCGTTAAAAAAAATATATTCTATAATAAATGATTGATGAAACATTAAAAAAATTAGATGCAAAATATAAAAATGCTTCAAAAGGCAAACCAAAAGACAAAAACCAAAAACTTCAAGAAACTGTTGAGAGTAAATCTGAAAAGATAGTTCGAAATACTTTTAGGAAACCTAAAGAAATGACTGTCAATGAAGCCAATAAAATTCGAGAAAAAGAACAAGAGTTGAGACGTGTTTTCCGAGAAGCAAGAGTAGATAAATTTAACGATAGAGAAACTCAGGAAAAGACGTTCGCACCCATCACTGAAAAATTAGTTGAATTGAAAAATGCAGTGAAACAAACTGATGAAGATATAAAGAAGTTGGAAATCGTACCATACACGCAACAGCCAATGACAAGTAGTTCTCCTAGAAAGAAAGTTGTAACTTTTGGACCAGCTAACACATTCGAAATAAATCCTACTGAAACCTACGATATTGCTGGCGAAACTATGGCTGAACCAGCTAGTAACGTTCTCTCCTCAATAGTAGACATGGTAGATCTAAATGAGTATCCATCCAGTAGTGTAGGACCAAAAGGAATTGGTTCAATTGCGAGACTTTACATCAGACAGGGTGATAAACAATTTGGCATCTGGGGAAAAGAGGACAAAATTTACATCGGAGACAAACAAATTCGGGTAAATGAAGACGATCTCATAATTCAAAATGTAAAATATAGAGGAACTCACGGATTATGGTGTTTGTTAACTGATCCTCTAGGACCTGATCCTGATAAATACACTCAAGAGGATTTGAAAACTTACAAGAAAATTCTCATTCAAACGAATTCTTTATACCAAAAGAATGATCCAACTACGGGATTACCAAAGTCAAGTAAGGGGAAAAAGTACAGAGAGTTGATTGCTCCTATTTGGAAGGAATTGAAGGCAGGTAAATCGGGATCTGGATTGATCGAGTATACGGAAAATCCTGTGGAATATAAATACATCGATAATTTACAACAGTTGCAACAGCGTTTGTACTATTTGTACGCACAAGAACGAGCCGGTAATAACAATTTTCACAATGAAAAATTAGGAATTGTAAAGTTTATAAACGATCAGTTGGAAAAAAACTTAGATAATCCCAAAGGAATAGAATATCTGTTGAAAGTTGTCAACAGTTTACCGAAAGGAATCATCAAGAACGGATCTGGAGTTTTAAATACATTGTTGAACAAACTTGATGGTTTCGCACCCGAAATGCATTTACCTGGATACAACTACTGCGGTCCATTTACAAAACTAGATAAACGATTGAAAAGAGGAGATCCGGGAATTAATAAATTGGACGAAGGCTGTAAGCAACACGATATATCTTACAGAGATCATACAGACACCAAAGAAAGACATGTGGCAGATAAAGCACTAGAGGAAGTAGCAAAAGAAAGAATGCACTCGAGTGATGCGAGTTGGAAAGAAAAAGCTGATGCAACTGCAGTGAGAGTTGCAATGAGGAGTAAACGATTCTTTGGTATGGGAGTTCGTTATTAAAAAAAATTTTTTACTATAATAAATAACTATGTTCATGAAAAAGATAGATTTAACCGAAAATCAAATAGCCAAAATACAAGCCGCTTACAAAAAGCGTAGAAGTGTTACAATTCTTTTTACAGCGAAACAAATTTCGGGAAACGGAAAACATAAAATCAGTCTGTGGGAAACTCAATCGAAAGCATTTGAAAAAGCTAAAGAAAAAAAGAAAGGAATTACGTTAACTTTGGATTACGAACAACTACATTTGAATCACACGGGTGGATTCCTACCACTGATATTTGCAGCAATGGGAGCAGCTGGAGCGTTATTAGGTGGAGGTGCAGCAGTAGCAAATTCAGTAATAGACTCGAAACATAAAGCTGCTGAAGAAGCCGAAATAAAACGCCATAATCTAGAGATGGAAAAACTAGCTAAAAATGCAAAAAGTCTAAGTATTGGGGCCGGTTTAAAAAAAAGAAAAAAACAGAAAACTACCAACCCTTGAGTAATTTAGATTTAACTCGTTTCGTGAAAATTTTTAAAATAAAACATTTCCGAGGTGTTTTCATGAAGGATGAACTCCCCGATCGATCTAAACACGTTGAATGTGGAATTATTAATTTGGAAAATTCTTATCAAAATGGTAGTCACTGGACTTGTTATTTTAAAAAATCTGAAAAAGAAAAGTATTATTTCGATTCCTATGGAAACGCATCACCCCCTAAGGAGTTGGTAAAATACTTGGGAAAAAAAAAAATTAAATACAATTCCGAACAAATTCAAAAGTATAACGATCCTCCAATTTGCGGTCATCTGTCTTTGATAGTGTTAAAAGAACTTTCAAACGGAAAAGATTATGAAACTGTTTTAAAAACATGCAAAGAGACATTGAATTCTGAAAAAACTTGGTCTTAGTATAATATTGTTGTTTTAATGGAAAATTTCCATTAAAACGTTTTTATGAGGGGTAAGTTAAAAGGATCTCTCCAATAATAGACAAAAGAAAAAGGTGGCGGCGATTCGCCGCCACCTTTAAGAATTCAAAAAATGAGGGGTTAGTTAAAAGAATCTCTTTTCTAATAAAAATGAATGATTCGAAAAATTATATATCCTATAATAAAATGTATGATACGAGAAGGCATTGTGAAAAGTGCAATGTTAGCACTACTTATAAAAATTGGGCTAGACACCTAAAGTCTAAGCGCCATGGAAAAAACGACCCGGACCGGACAATGACTATCAGAATTAGAAAAGCAAAACCTGTATTTGTAAATCCGAGGAAATTGCACAAAGTATTTAATTTTAATGAAAAAGTATTTGAAAAAAGCAAAGAACCTAGAAAAGCAAAACCTGTATTTGTAATACCGAGGAAATTGCACAAAGTATTTAATTTTAGTGAAAAAGTATTTGAAAAAAACAGAGAACCGAAAACGGAAGTTGTTAAAAAGGAAACTGCATTTAAATCTAGATTAGTGACTTACAACATTAAAAATACGAAAGGATTTAAAGATGCTTCCAAATTTCTGAACAGTATTGAAAGAACCGCAACAGGTTTAATCAAATGGAAACTTAGAGAAATGGAACTAAAAGTTAATGTAGTTTTAATCGCAGAATTTAAAAAAGGAACTAACAAAAATAACATGGAGTATCAGGAACTCAATTTCAAAACTAAAAACGTAATAATATTGCAGTCGGCAGAAGTTGCAAACTGTTACGATGAAATGAAACAGAAAATTCTAAATGAAATGGAAACGTTCGAAATTAAAGGATCTAATTGGCGACTTCATAAGATCAAGCATTTGGAACTTAACGTTAACAAGTACATTCCTTTGAGAGGATCATCTTTCATCTCACTCCCTAAGTTTCTACAAAGTAGGAAAGCAATTATAAATGTACAAAATAATGATAATAAATGTTTCCTATGGGCTGTTCTTTCGGCTTTACATCCTGCAGACCGCGATTCTGATAGAATAGGAAAGTACATAACATGGGAACATGAGTTTGATGAAGCGTTGAAAGATATCAGTTTTCCTATGAAACTTACAGACGTAAAAAAGTTTGAGAAAAGAACTGGGATTTCCATAAATGTTTACTGTCTGAATGAAAAAAATACTATAGTTCCCTTGGAAATAACGAAAGAGGAAAAGGAAAAACACGTTGACTTGTTGTACTTGAAAAACGAGAAAACTGAACATTACTGCTGGATCAAAGATCTATGGAAACTGGTTGGTCATAGTCAGCTAACAAAGGATGGTCACAAACGATTTTTATGTAAAATGTGTTTGAATAGCTTTGGAACTCAGGTCAAATTAAACGAACATAAAGAATATTGTGGAGCTCATAAAGCTGTTAAAGTAGAATTACCAGAACCTTATGATAATGTTTTACAATTTGAAAATTATAAACGCTCCATGAAAGTTCCATTCGTTATCTACTCGGACTTTGAAAGTTTGCTTAGAAAACTTCAAACTTGTCAACCTGATGAAACTAAGGCGTTCACTAATAAAATTCAAAAACACGAAGCTAGCAGTTTTTCATATTACATAAAGTACTCCAACGGATATTATAAGCCCCCAGTCGAATATTCTGGTTCGGATTCTCCAAAAGTATTTTATCAGAAACTGAAACAGGAAGTTTTACACATTGCTAAGGAATATTACGATAAAATTGTACCCATGAAACCATTGACTGACCAACAGAAACAGGAATTCAAAAATGTAAAAACTTGTCACATTTGCGAGAGAGGTTTTAACGAATTGCCTCCAATGTTAGAAAAGGAACTCGAGGTGAAGGAAAAAGCTTTGGTCTACTTTCACATGCAAGGAGATGAAAGTAATGCAAAACAAATACAAACGGAATTGAAGGATCTGAAACAAAATATCGATATGAACAAAAGGCGTGTGGCTGACCATGACCATTTGTCAGGAGAATTTAGAGGTGCTGCCCATTCTCTGTGTAATTTGGAGTACCAATGCCCGAGATTCGTACCAGTATTTTTCCACAACCTAGCTGGTTACGATGCTCACCTATTCGTGAAACAACTCGGAGAGGATGAAGGGGAAATACGGTTGATTCCAAACACCGAGGAAAAGTACATTTCATTTTCAAAGATTCTCAGGTACGACTCTGGAAAATTGGATATGAAAGGAAACCCAGTAATGAATAAAATTGAAATAAGGTTCATCGACTCTTTCAAATTTCTAGCAAGCTCTTTGGAAAAACTAGTAGGAAATTTAACTAAAGATCAATTTAAGGAATTAGAGAAACATTTTGGAACAGAGAACTTGGAACTGATGACAAGGAAACTAGCTTACCCGTATGAGTACATGGATAGGCCGGAAAGGTACGATGAAACCTGTTTACCACCTATAGAGAAATTTTACAGCAGCTTAAACAAACAAGGAGTAAAAGAGTCCGAGTACAGAAATGCGCAGGAGATTTGGGATAGATTTGGAATAAAAAACATGAGAGAATTCACTATGCATTACAACAAATGTGATGTCTTACTTCTCGCAGATGTAATGGAAAATTTCAGAGATATTTCCCTGGCAACTTACAAACTAGATCCAGCTTGGTATTACACGACACCTGGATTTGCATGGGATTGTATGTTGAGAATGACGAAAGTGAAATTGGAATTGTTGACTGATTACGATAAAATTCTATTGATAGAAAGAGGAATTCGTGGTGGTATATCACAATGTAGTAACAGACACGCGAAAGCAAACAACAAGTATATGGTTGATAAATATGACCCAGCTAAACCTTCCAACTATATAATGTACCTTGACGCAAACAACTTGTACGGCTGGGCAATGTCAAAATACTTACCGTATGGTGGTTTTAAATGGGTAGATAACTTGGAAAATTTAAATGTTGAAAAGATTGATGATGAATCTCCTAAAGGTTATATTTTAGAAGTTGACTTGGAATATCCTAAAGAACTGCATGATTTACATTCGGATCTACCACTTGCACCGGAAAACAGAATCGGAAATACAAAATTACCTAAACTGATGACGACTTTGTACGACAAAGATGAATATGTTTTGCACTACAGGGATTTGAAACAATGTCTGAGCATGGGGATGAAACTAAAGAAAGTACATAGAGCACTGGAGTTTGACCAATCGGATTGGATGAAAGTGTACATTGACTTCAACACGAACCTAAGAACGAAAGCGAAAAATGATTTTGAAAAGGGTTTTTTCAAATTTATGATCAACAGTCCATTCGGGAAAACGATGGAAAATATTAGGAAAAGAGTCGATATTAAATTATGTTCAAATGGAAAGAAACTGGAATCGTTGATAGCAAAACCTACTTTTGATCGTAGAACGATATTCACGGAAAACTTAGCAGCAGTTCATGTGAAAAAGACCAAAATTCTTTTCAACAAACCCATCTACCTCGGCTTGAGCATTCTGGAAATTTCTAAAACTCTAATGTACGACTTTTATTATAACACAATTAAAAAACAATACGGAGAAAATGTTAAATTAATGTACTGTGACACGGACAGTCTGATCATGGACATAAAGACTGAAGACTTTTACTCGGATATTAAAAACAACATGATTGATCAGTTTGACACGTCCGATTATCCGAAAGAAAATGTCTACGGTATACCTCAAGTGAACAAGAAAGTAATTGGAAAATTCAAAGATGAAATGAACGGAAAAGTAATGGAGGAATTTGTCGGACTAAGATCGAAACAGTACGCGCATAAAATTTTCGAGAATCAAAAAGAAACAAAGAAAGCAAAAGGAATCAAGAAAAACGTTGTTGAAAAGGACACTAGGTTCGAGGACTTCAAGGAATGTCTGTTGACCAAGAACCCGATCTATAGGAAACAAATGATGTTTAGAACAGAAAAGCATGATATCTACACCATTGAACAGAACAAGAAAGCGCTCAGTGCCTACGATGATAAAAGGTATATTCTAGAAAATGGTATGGATACTCTTGCTTGGGGACATCATACAATTGGAATAGAAAAAGAAAAGTTCGTAGATCATTTGAAGGAACTTACGAAAACACAAAACGAGAAAGAAAATGGAAAATGAAATAGACGACCAGGTAGGACTAAATTATAATTTTTATAGGAGATCCCCTATAAAAACGATTTTTTCTTAAAATTATAGGTGTAACTCTAATTAATTAATATATATGTGTCTCTCCCATTGTACACTAAACAAACATCATGTTCGAGTAGATATAAGAAATCGGATTTTTCAAAAGTGAGTGCATATCTTTCAGGTAAGAAAACTCTAAATTCTCCCAAGTTGGCAATTACACTCTCAGAGTTTTCCCGGGAGTATTTCGTTTTAACGAACTCAAAACTTAGAACCTTGTACGGTTTTCCTTTTTCTAGTTCTGAGAGTTTATTTGTGGAGCTTTCAAAATTAAATTTTTTCAATAGCTGTTCCTTATTCATTTTTATTATAGAATACATTCTTTTAACTACCCCTCCCCAAATGAAAAAGTCACTGGTTTTGATGTTTTGTGTTAAAAAATTTTTACCAGGAATTTAAGTCGCTAAATGAAAAAGTCACTGGTTCTGATGTTTTGTGTTAAAAAATGTGTTCTGATGTTTTGTGTTAAAAAGTTTTATCAGGGATCTAAGTCGGTTAATGAAAAAGTCACTGGTTCTGATGTTTTGTGTTTAAAAATGTGTTCTGATGTTTTGTGGTAAAAATTTTTATCAAGGATCTAAGTCAGTGCGCCAGGATTGGTATTCCGATACTACTTATATATATATATGTGTGTGTGTGTGTGTGTGTGTGTGTGTGTGTGTGTGTGTGTGTGTGTGTGTGTGTGTGTGTGTGTGTGTGTGTGTGTGTGTGTGTGTGTGTGTGTGTGTGTGTGTGTGTGTGTGTGTGTGTGTGTGTGTGTGTGTGTGTGTGTGTTTGGGGGCGGCTATGGGCACGAGGTTTGTTTATAGTTCCTTAGCAGCAACGATTCCTTGATAGCCAGCAACTCCACCACTTTTATGGGTTCAGTTTATTGAAGATATTTTTCTGCTTTGGCAACATGGAGAGCAGGTGTTGGAGGCATTCCTTGAGCGATTGGGTAGCCTTAGCTCCATGAGTTTTACTCACCAGATCTCAGCTTATTCGGTCACTTTTCTTGACGTGGATGTTGCTATTGGGGACGACGGTTCAAGACCAGGGTGCACATCAAGGCTACTAATATTGGATTGGCTCATTTTGAAGCAGAACGTGGTGGCGGTTGTTGGAACTAAACCAGTGACTCCAATCTGTTATCTGAGATCTCTTCAACCAGTTGTGAAAATTTCTGTGCGACAAAAACAACCGAAGTTTTACGTACCTACGAATATATCAACTAATGGAAGCTAACTGAAAACCATTAGAAAACTGTTGTCACAAAATTGATTACCCTAACAAAATTCGAGTATTCGTCCGCCAGATTATATAGGTCGGTACAGGACAAATCAGCGAGATGCATTTGAGAGAGATTTTGGAGAGTTCAAATTGATTGTCTGTATGGACCTATTAATACTGTAATTGGAGCGGTAGGAGCTTCTAGCCTTATCTGTGATCTGTCCAATATGTTATCTGACATTCTCCTACGAGTTGTGTGAAACTCCTACGAGTTGTGTGAAATTTTCGGGCGATAAAAACGAACGAAGTTGTACATACCGATAATAAAGCTATTAGTAATTGTATCTAAGTGAAAACCATTGGAAAATTGTTGCTGCAAAATTGATTACCAAAACGAAATTCGAGCATTTGTCCGCCAGCGATTATAGGTAGGTACAGGACAGATCAGTGACATACATTAGAGAGAGATTTCGAGAGAAGTCAAATTAAATATATTGTCTGTATGTAGACTAGGTGAAGGATGGGGATCTTGAGGTTCGGTCGAGAAATAAGATCAGATGGGTTTAGGCCGACGTTTCGATGTATTTGTACATCATCTTCAGGGCTTAGGTATCATGTGCAGTTGTTCCCAATGATTACTATATGAACGGCTGCTGAATTATGATTACTTAATTTATTAACATCGATGTTACACTATAATAATGAAGAAATAACGTATGTGCTGACAGTGGATGCACAAAGTCTGTGAATTGAATAATCATCATGAAATACGAGTGAATACCATATATATCTACCATATTTACACGACACTCGTGTGAATATGCACATATTCCTATCATATTCACAAGAAATTCGAGAGAATACCATTATATATCTACCATATTTACACGAAATGTGTGTGAATATGAACATATTCCTATCATATCCACTTGAAATTTGACTGAATACCATCATATATCTACTATATTCACATGAAGTTCGAGTGAATACCATCATATATCTACCATATTCACACGAAATTCGTGTGAATATGAATATCTTCGTATTCACATGGAATTTGTGTGAATACGAATATAGTCATATTCGTATTCATACGAATTCATTTCTGCCCGTCTCTGGTTCACCCTGTACAGGTGCATCTTCGTGTCACACCAGATGGTATCTGACCAGGGTATATGATACAAATTCCAAATTTCGCCAAAACGTTCGTATTACCAAACGAATGAGCGAATTCGAAAATGATTAACTTGAAAAATTCTAAGGAGGTCAGATATTAGTTTTTAGGGTTCGAAAATCGGTAAAAAGGGCTAAAATCTCGGGCAGTTCATATAAAATCACTAAACGTGGTATTGAAGGGTGAGCAAAGGCAGAAAGGCAAAATTTGGATTTAAAAATTGGTATTAATGGCTAAAGTCATTATTAATTTACCTGACGTTGTGTGGGGTGGTGGATCACGACGGAGGGACTATTCGATTATGAAAATATTTTTCTCAAAAAAGAATGGGTCGAATTTGACTTTATAAGGGTCAAAAATCGGTAAAAATTGCTAAAATCACAAAAAATTATGTACTCTTACGAAAAGTGGCATGGTTTCTTGTAATCTTTTTACACAATTGCACGAATATTTCTTTGAAAATTCGCTTTTATAGCCATGCTGCATGGCTGGATCTTAGTATTGTGTGAACGAATTACGGGAAAGTCCGTTGGCATTAAATAATAATATAGTTAAAACCTAAATAGTACTAACTGAGATATAGTTAAAACCACGTGCGGTGGTCGAGCCTTACTCATGCGATGATTCACCTCAATAATTGATAATTCTGTAGCAACAGAAGGAAGAGAATGGCCGTTAGATAGAGCCAGACTTGATTATGAGTATCGCCACACGAAGTTGCGGTGGGCGGCGCGGCGCTAGGGGGTGTGAGGTTTTCCGTTCTGCCTCTGCAGTGTGCCCGCGTTGATTTTGTGATGTCGTCCGTTGAATGTTTGATAGAAACCAGTCGCTGAACCCCCCCCCCCCCCCCCACCAGTTTTGACTAGTGGAAACAACGGTGCTTCGGCTTACTAGGCCTTCGTAAATATCTTTAGATCCGCTCATGTCTAGAACGTGCAACTTCCGTACATCATCGTCCAATTTATGATATTCTTTTCTTGGTAATGAATGTTTGGGTTTCATACTAGACTAGAAGAGGTTGTGGAAGAGTCAATATCAGAACCGTATCTGCCTGCATCAGAATCTTATCACACGTTACTACCTTACTCGTCGTGTATATAAATAAATAAATAATGTTCCAGGTAGATAATGAGTACTTAGGTATATGAATTGATTCGGATATTTTTGATATGGATATGTTTTTCTCCTGGACGTCACACCGAATTTTTGACACGACAGATTTTGTGTTAGTCATGTTTCTGATGATTTCACGTACAACCACTCCGTAGTTAAACTACTAGTTAGGAAATTGTAACTCCTTTAGTTAACGTCCCACGAAAACCTCAACCAGCCGAAATCCCTTACTGCCAAAATCTAGCCTCAAAACATGTCCATGGTTCAATGTTTTTTTCGTAAAACGGAATTTCGAAGAAAGTACGCTAATTCAGTGGGTCCCAAATTGCAGAATGTGAATTTCTGAAGAATGTTTCGATAAAAATCCGTTTCAAAGCATTCTGAATCATCCTATGTATTTATTTATGCATGGGACGATAATTATGATAGTTTCCGCCAACATGTTTATAATTACTATGTTCAAAGCTTCGAGGTTGAGTTTCGAGGCAGGCTCGTATTAAGGTTATCTATGCTATATGACCGGACTTTTTCTTCCTGGTTTACTTCAACCACATTTTTGTGAATTTGCAAACCAATACGCAGCTCAAGGATCGTATTGACCAGTAATAAGAAACCGCCCACTACCCTAGTGTAGTCACCCACGACTGATATAAACTCAACTCCCAATTTCTTCCAGAGAAACGGCCTTGAAACTCGGGCCATATCAAGGTCGCCTGAGTAGATCGCCCTTGACCCTCCCTCCGCGGGATTAAGTTTAGGTCGATATGGGAGTCGCGACAGTTGCCCCCTCCCTCGTCCGCTTTCATCGTTGAGCGGACTGCTACTATTCCCTTCCCTCGGCCCTATCATTCCATTCCTCCCGCTCGCATCATATCGACCCGCAACTCTCCTCATCCCATTACCAGCTCACCCCTAATCGCTCCTGTATTTTCAAAGTAGGCCTCTGCAGTAATCCACATCGCCTCTTCTATCCGATGAAGCCATCCCATGACTTTGTACTGTGGAGCGTAACTGCGTGGGTATTGGGCGTAAAATCGTAGATGTATAAGTCGTATCGCCAACTTGCCACCCCCAATGCAACTGTACAATAAACTCGTCTCAACTTGAATATATTATTGCGAAAAAAAAAGTTCCAGTCATACAGCGTGACCATATGAGCGAATTTTCAAAGTTGGTGGAAGCTATATTGTCGAATTTGACCCTCTTTCTGTAAAATTATTTGAATAGTCCTTTTCTTTCTTGATTCCTCATTCTCTCCCACTTTTGGTCGATTCCTATCGATTTTTGGATATCACAAAACTTAAATTTGGGTGGGTTCATTTTCAGTACCTTATATTGAGCAGCGCTGATTGGACGGTTGTGGTTCGATTTTGTCTGGGTGCAGCTCCGATCTGCTATCACAGTCCTCTCATTGCTTTGCGAAGTAATTTATCGCTCAATATAAGCTATCCTCCTATTAAAATTGCCACGCCGATATATATATATATATATATATATATATATATATATATATATATATATAATATAGTAGTACAGTAGGTATATAGGGTAATGCGGGTTTAGGATATACCTATAGATGAAGGAAAGAACGAAAATTCGAATCTCAAATTGAAGTGAAAACGGCGTTCGAAAAGGATATTCTGACTCCATGTCGTCTTCCAGTCGTTTTCAAGATTTATATTACAAGATCTATGTCGAGCACCCCCTTTACTCCCTTCAGTTTCATTTACCACTTCTGGTAAACATTTTGGACCCAGTGCAGTTGCGTATTTTCTCCGAAAATGATGGGCAGTTATTCCCACATTAATTTTACCTCATTCTTCGAAAGTGGTGACAGTAGATGGCCAAAGATTTGTTTGGGTAAGTTCGTATCATCAGTTCGAATCATCACATCCAAGCAATTGTAACGTACTGGATCGAAACCGGGCTTCCGGTGGTGGAACTACTTGATTGTATCAGATATATGGGTGAGCCAGAGTCCCGAACTCTTTAGAAAAAGGATTTACTGGAGTGATTTGGAATGGGATCATGGTATCGTGAGGTTTGTTCTATGGTATGTGTACTTTACAGTGCTGAAAATAAGTTGTTGAAGATTTGAACACATTGAATAAATTGGGAATCTGAATTTGGGCAAATGACCAATAAAACCATCACATTTTGAGGGGGGAATTTTGTTTTTCATGCTCGATTCCAATGGTTCATTATTGAAAATAATAAACCAAAATGTCTTAGGGCCAAAATGTCTTGGGGTCTTAGGGCCCCAGGCTACTTCTATGCGTAAGTGATTGGGCAAATCGACTAAACATCTGAAATTCGTGGAAATATGTTTGTTTGGTAGGTGTTGTATTCGTAGTACCTATCGTTCGTCGTTGAAGTGGGTGGGGATCGTAGGGGTTACTGTTGAATAAATAATTTTTTTTAATTTCCTGTGAATAGTTGCGTCAATGTGTGAATTAATGTTTTCATTATTCAGATCGCTACTAACCTGTTCACGCTTCACATCTTCGGCTTATTCGGGGTCGTGTGAATGTCACAGATAACACTCGTGACACACTGGGATCTGTAACCACCCTCGCTTTACAATTATATTTATTTTTTACTGCAGCAACCTGAAAGTCTTTGAACCGTTGGTCATCGTGCGACTTCCAGAATATTTAAAACTACTAATAATGGTCAGCACGTTTCTGCGTCGACTGAAAAATTTACTCTGTATCACGATATCCGTCGCAGGCGGAACGCACAGTCAGCTGATTAGAGTATACCCATACTTACGATACCCATACTTACCTACGAGTACCTATAATGGATATTTTTGTTTCCCTTCCGAAGTGGAGCATTCTTCCGAAAAATCCATCTGCGTCGATCGATGAAACAATTTTAAACTATACTTTTGAATTGATTACTTTTGATTTATTATTTTCAATAATTTAAAAAAAAAAAAGTTTAACCCCCCCCCCCCCCCCCCCCAATCAAAATTTGATGGTTTCCGTTTCAAGATACGTAGAATCTGAAAATAGAATAAAAAACTTTCTGTCCGTCCGCCATAAACCGTACTTCGCACTTTTCTTAGTTACCATGAACCAAAATTAATGAAGTTTGGTTTGTAGGTCCCGTTTGAGGTCTAGTTGTTCCGCGAAGCTCGGCGTTACTGTCAGCCTTCTGTAAGAGGTGAAAAATATGGGTTGGCATTACACAACGCTGTAGCTCGAAACCTTCAGTAGAAGGGTAGGTACCTATGGTTTTTTAAAAATGTTTTTAAATTGATCTTGAACTAAAGCATTTTTTTGAGGCCACCTGGATTATTGTATACGACCAGCCGTTCGTTTGCACCGAAAAGCTTCGTCAGCATGATCGTGAATGAAACGGTGTAAATCCGGCCCAGATATCATCGCTAGGGAACACCTGATAATAATCACTGATGACTGTATGAAGTCGAGTTGGTTGTTCTGTGATATTATTTCATTTGATTAGTGATTGACTACTGGATTTTGTTGGTAGGTACTTTTGCAACTTGAACAAACGCTTTGCTTCTCGAATAACAACTAATAATTAATGATTGACTTATTGAATCCCGCACATTTTTATGAAAATGTAATTCCCGGGCTGGCTGCAGTACTCGATTTACGGCTTTCGGGGGGAGGACGACGGTAGGTATTGACCGCAGAAAACATTGATACCTGCAGAAGGGCGTCTATACAAGTAAATTATTACTTTATTACGCAACGGTTTATTACACATTGGTTTATTATTTACCTTATGCTTCATGGATATCAAGAAATAATTAATTATTGAATCCCGCGCATTTTTATGAATGTGTTGTTCCCGGGCCGGCTCCCGTATTCGATTTGGGGCTTTCCTGGGGGGAGCTCGAGGGTATTGGCCACAGAAAACAGTGATCTATGCAGAAGGGGCATCTACACAGGAAAATAATTATCTGTTGTGTAATAATTTGCAGCGTTTTCATTTGGGGGAAAAAAAAGAATTTCCGTGTCAGGTTGCTCAGGGGAGGGGATATGAAGATTTGAGACTTCTATAATGAAACAAATTGTAGGTTGGTATTTACCTAGGACCCCTGGTTCTGAAATAAGGTTTCACAGCTCAGAAACTCGACTAAACCCCGAATTTCTTTCCCAAAACCTCATTAGGTGTCATAAAATTTTGGGATGGCGAAACCATAAGTTGTTGGTTCTCGGTTCCAACTAAAGTTCTCTTCAGCAGAATCCCTCTCGTTCAGTTTATCAAGGCAACGCCCTATAATGGGGAATTCGCATAGATTTTTTTCATGTTTGTTTCTGGACGGTAATGACTAAGAAACAATAATGAAGTCGTAGGCAAAAACAGTGTGTCTGTCATTTTAGGAAAATCATTGAAATTTTCCTATGGCGGGAATGTGACATACAAGGATGTCGTCTCTCATTGGCTGGAGACCAGCCGAACAACACGCAAAACAGAACCCGAAAAATCCTCGAGATGTCGTTCTTCCATTCAGGTTTTGACTTAAATAAATCCCCCCAATTGTCAGCACTGGCTAAATGGCGAGCTTAATACAAGGGTAACGTGAAGTCACTAAAGCCATCAATGTAAGTAGACTCGTCGAGACAGCTCACAGCGCACTAAAGGGTTTCTCCAGAGCCTTCCAAATGCCGCCTTTTATTCAAACGTGATGAAGTCCTAGTATTCTCCACTCCAGAACGATGTAAAAAATTTTCTTCGTTTTAACCATGTTAATTTATTCCAAATAACAATACAAAGACCGAAAAAAATAGATTTCCTCATGCTTGGTTGCTTGCCGCGTTGCTTTACGCCTCGAAATGACGACATATTTTTTCGCACTTCGTGTAATCAACCCCCGCCCCCTCCCCATAACCAAGAAAGTTATCTTCATGAGCTTTAGTATTTATTTTATTAGGAGGGACGGTGGTTCTGATTCACAAGAGAAATTCCTGCAGATGAAAGAAGTGTGGTTTTTTTAAAGGGGCTATGTGGCATTTTCCAAACATTTGGGAAAACGCAAAAAACCCAATACTAGGGAAACGAGTACCTATCAGATCTCCTTTGTAAGGGGCTATGTGTATGGAGCACCTTACGAGGTCCCTTGCAATCGCAAACGATGTATCGACGGACCAAGAAACTGCATAAAAGTGAAAATGGTCAAAAATGCCACATAGCCCATTAAAAAAAAAACCTGTTCACATGAAGCAGGTGACGTACGCCTGAGTTCGCTAATCACCCCCACTAGCTTCAGCGTATTATACTCTTAGAATCGATCGCTTGTTGCCAGGTCGTTGATCCTAGGTCAATGATTTACTCAGTAAACCATTGTGTTATTTTATGTCTGCGACGTCGTAGAATGCGTTACGTTTTCTCATTCATTATCTCGGATCGTTCCGTTATCTTTCAACTGAATCATGGAGCTGACGAACAAATAAAATTTTCGTAGGATCCAAGGTTTGTGGGCATTGAAGCCCGTGTATTGGCCTCTGAGCTGCCCTAGGAAGTGCTTGAAGGTCACCTATTGATTTCCTGGGGGAGCTCGAGGGTATTTACCACAGAAAACACTGATCTACGGAGAAGGGGCATCTGTATAGGTAAATAATAAACAGTTGTGTAATAATTTGCAGCGTTTTTATTGCATCTTCGGATTCTATTTACCTTGATACGTAAACCTCCAAATTTTGAGGGGGTTAAAAAAAAATGTTTCATGACCGATTCCAAAGGTTCATTATTGATAATAATGAACAAAAAAAATTAGGAGTCTAATTTGGGTTTTTGAGAAACAATAAATGAACAGCCCACATTTCTGTAGGTATGTCCTATAGAATAATAAACCCACGTGGCAAGAACTTTGCAGTTTTTTTTTTTTTTAAGTAGAGGATTGCCAGTACGTGAAGTACATGTTTCCGGTATGTCAAATAAAGGGTATTCGATTCGGAATAATAATTTGAACGTGCCGCGTTGCTTCCGGGATTTGCGAGATCAGACCTAAGTTAAATTCGAGCCCATTCTAAAGTATTCATCTGGGGCTTTGATAGTACTTGATTCTGTTCATCTTGAACTTGCAAAGATTTTATCCTCACGATAGTCATCATGCAGCAGTCCATCCTTCTGTTCAACTAACAATCCTTTCCCTCCATTCCATGCTTAGAATGTAAAAGTATTCAGCAAGTTTTATAATAATGAAATAATGAAGAAAAAAAAAGTGTTCTTATTAAGTCGTTGATGCTTTGATTTACCTAATCAGTTCAGTGACGAAGGAGAATGTTTCGCTGCTGTTATTACCTTGTGCCTCTTCAGTCTCACTTCGATCGGCTGAGTTCATGAATTGAGAAATTCGTAGTTCTTTCTAAAATTCTTCGTAGTTCTGATTGCACTAGCGCACCTTTCAACTGCCTCGGTTATTTATTTTATTATTTCATAAAAATGCATCCGGTCGTTGCAGTGGCCATATTGATTCACTGCTGAGACCTATCTGCGATGAGTCCTCCCACCGTCGGCACCACCATTGAGCCAAGCAGCTCTGCAGGGCATCAATAGGACGAAGCACGGTTACTAATTACTGATGTTTATCTTGAATCACCGAAGATCGGTCTTGAGAGATAACTTTGGGGGAGAGGGATATTTCATGCAAGAAACCAATTTTCAACTCCCTTCCTTTCCAGTCTTCCTGCAGTTTGTCCCGCTAAAATGGTTCTTCTCGAGTTATTGCTTCGCTAGGTGTTCTTCCTCTCTCCC
Organism: Leptopterna dolabrata; assembly: GCA_954871275.1. Classification (NCBI taxonomy): domain Eukaryota; kingdom Metazoa; phylum Arthropoda; class Insecta; order Hemiptera; family Miridae; genus Leptopterna; species Leptopterna dolabrata. The sequence goes on from OX940975.1 coordinate 41,935,591, forward strand.
CTGCATCCCTCTCCCTCTAATATAGTCTAATGCAGTGGTCACTAATGAGCGTTACCCATGGGTCTGAAAATGTGGAGAAAACATAGCCTATAGGTTAGTGGAGTAGTTGGTAACTTGGGGGAAGTGGGCGGTAGAAGGAGTACTATGGGCGGGGGAGGCTCAAGTTTTCTTGACCGCAAAAGTTAGCAAATGTTCGGAAACGGACGAAGTTGCAGCAAAATTAATGAGCGTTACCCACGCGTTCTGTTTATTTTTGTTAGATTCCATCCTAAGAATTTTGACACCAGACTCACTCTCCTAGGGTAAGTAGTTTTTATTCTGTGATTTTCAGAAGTTTCCGACACAGTGACATCACACTGGCAAGGGGACGTTACCTACTGGTGTACGAAACTTTGAAAAATCGTAGAATAAAAACTACCTAATTACCGTAGGAAAGTGCGGTTGGTGTCAAAATTCTTAGGATGGAATCTGCTTTCATTAAAAAAAGTAAACAGAACGCGAGGGGTAACGCTCATTAATTTTGCTGTTCCTTCTCCGTTTCTGAACATCTGCGAACTTTTGCGGCCCAGACAACTTGAGCCTCCCCCTCCCCCTACAACTCCTTCTACCGCCCCCTTCCACCAATTTACCAACTGCTCTACTAACCTAGGCTAGTTTTCTTCTTTTATCATATTATTTTATTCTTTTATTGCGATATTTAGAATGATATGATGATATGTGGAGGGATGCTGCACATCAGTCCTCGAACTGAATACCAAAGAGGGAGGGATTTAGAATGCAAGAAAATCAGTTCAAAGTAAATATAAATTCTATTAATGCTAATGTTCAGTGGGACATTTGGCACGTTTTATTTGAAGAACCTGCTTGACATTTGGTTTCATGTTCGTGTAGCTGATTATTATCAAGCTAGCTAGGTACCTGTGTTGGTGGGAGAAATCCGACGACTCTTGCCTCAACCATGGGTTGTAGAATGAAACATTATTCTGGGTCTGTGGGTTATAGGTACGCAAAAATCCGATTTTTGGGAAATCGATTTTCAAAGTTTGCCTGTTCCCCCAAAATCAAAAATCATATGTACAATTCATTTTTCCTGCGGAATTTATGGTTTGGATAGAAACTACTGCAGCACTTTCATATATTCTTATTCAAAATAGTAGATACTGCCGTTATTCAAACTTTCATAAGATAAGGTTGCACGTGACTCCCTTTTCACTGTGAGTGGAATGAAAACCCCTTTTGCAGTAGGTAATAGAAATAATTTTTTTTGTAAATTTTATTGGGCATTGGTTGCCCATACAGTCATAGGAGGTGATACTTGAAGGTAGTTGTTACATTTTATCCTCAGTTAAAAAGTTAAAATAAAAATATACAAATACCTATAAAATACTAAAATAAAATTTAAAATGTGCACTTCTGAGACATATCCATATGTCGGTGTCTTTGAGGAACTGGTACAACACTCACTTCACATCCACTGGGCCTGATTGAAGGAGGTAAGGCAGATTGAAGTGTTGCTCTATCATTGAAGCGAGGTCGTCTAACATACATTTTCTTCGGCTTGCTAACCATTGCTTGCACTCCAGTACGATGTGGTGCACGTCTTCCATCTCATCTTGACATCTCTCACATCGTGCTGTTTGTTTATCCTCATCTTGAGTTTGCTCGCTCCACACTAAGCATACTTCCTGTCCATAATTTGCCATAAAGTACAGGGTCTTCCGTATAATATGCATGAGGTGGTTTGTAGTTGGCTTGCTTCCAGTATGCTGTCCAGTATTGCCTGTAAATATGGCGAACTTTGTCGAAGAAATACCTTGGCAGTAGGGGAGTGCCTCCAACAAAACCCACCATTTCCACAGTGTAAATGGGAGTCCGTCCTGGCAGCTTGAATATTGCCTTGTACTCCAGCGTAGCATCGTAAAACGCTGAACCAAACTCTTAACCCTCCTCAAAAAGTTGATAGTCTTGAAATCTTCTCTTTCATCCAAGGACGTGTTGTGATACAGCAGCCCAGGCTGATCTCGCTGAAATCGTAGCCATCTAACTAGTTTCCCTTGAAAGATTCTTTGATGTATTGACAGTAGGTCCAAAGTTGTAGTTAGTTGCTTTTTGAGCAAACTAGCAAAGGCGACAAAGTTTCTCTTTCCCGGCTTTGTCACTCTAAACGGTGTTTTCTTCCCGTAGCTCTGATGAGTTGCATCCAAGTTGTAACATCGAAGTCCGAGATTGCATTAGGTAGTTTTTATATATAATTCACTTGGGATTTGTGCTTAAAACGGATTAATGTGAAGCAAAAGTAGAAAACATCAACTGACCGACTCCAGACTGGCGATAAGCAGAACGACAATAATTTTCATCATATGGGTTGAGCAGGTGGGACTAACCGACTGCCGGACCTACAGAGGCTATTAGTAATTACAGGTAAACTGGAGTTGCCCTTAAATAAACAGCGGACCCGAAACAAAATATTAGTGACAGCCGCTAAATGGGTACCTTAGCCCCAAGATTCTTGATTTCGCGACCCGCTGTACATTACGAATAAGTGTGAAGACGGAGGCATCTGCAGTCCAAAATTCCATTTAACCCCTTTCCCCCCATGAGCGCTGAGAAGAATGTTAGTGTCAATATGTTATATGCATATGACTTCCTTTACACTCACAGCATTAGCAATTCACGCATATACGCCAACTGCCCAATGAGGAGTACCCATTACTTCTGTTTAGATTTTTGAATGTTTCAACGTTTTAGCAACGAGTGACGTCACACTGGGCAAGGGGGTCCCACCCAGGCGGGTGCAGTGACGTCACTTGTTGCCTAAACTTTGAAAGCTTATAGAAAAAGAACTGTCCATCATAGGAGAGTGCGGTTGGTCTCAAAATTCTAGAATGTAACCTACTCTCATTTAAGAATGGGAAGGTAATATAAACAGAAGTCGTGGATACTCCTTAGCTTGCCACCTAATATTATCGTAGCACATAGCTTCTTATGCCGAATACTGAAAACTTCTAGTTCCTGCCGGCCGCATATTTCATTTTCCCCAAATTTAGCACTTGACCCCCTTTACCCTGCAGACGCAGTGTCATTTTCTGATATTAAATCATAATTATTTTCTGAAAATACACAATTTCATCGCGGACCGTACAAAACTTGCCTGCGCGGGCCGGCATTTGGTGACCACTGGTCTAATGTCAGCGATGCATAGCAATTCTCTACTTGAATTCCTCACATCAACCAGCTATTGGACTTTTTAAACTAATTTTTGAATTAGTAAGCTATTTATAGAAGGTGAATAGCCTAACCCAAAATAGTAAATACATACCTATCGTTGTAGACGAAGTACCTATCGCTTCTAATAGTATGTTTGGGATGGATAGCAATAATTGGCAATTTCAAATAGATGCCTGCCAAGTGAGCAAAACCCGAGCAGAACTCTCAAATTAGACGTCCGAAGATTTTGTTTTCTTATACCCACGTGTCACTGTAGTCTTATTGATGATACCAAGGGTTTTAAATCAGGTTTCTAGTCATAAGGTACCAGATGAAGACATGGGCATTTTTTTTAGTCTGCGAGAACGTTCACAATAGCGCTCAAAGAACACGAGCGTGCGGGCGGTGTGGAGGATGCGAATTAAAGGAAAGAATCGAGCGTGGAAGGAAGTATGGCAGGTGGCGCGACGTAATTGGAGACGACTTGCTCGCTTCACACAAAGCATCACCAAGATGTTTTTCCTAGATTGTTTCCTTCCACTGAGGGTATTATACCGCGTGGAATGTTTAGTCTGAGGTTCTGACCCTTTTGAAAGTTCTAAGTGTACGTCATATTTTAACGGCTTTGTGAATAGAGACCAGTGTGCATATGGTATCATTTTCTTCACTTCATGATCTTGTCAGTTCCCGTAAATCGTGGGTGATAATTGATAATCTTCAATACCAGGTTGTGCAGAAGCTTCTGTGTTTCACAGTCGCCTTAGTTTGCAATGCGACCCCGAAATATATATATATATATATATATTATATATATATATATATATATATCCTGGTATCATTGTGGCTACCACACACAGAAAAGTTGCATTTAAAGTGGCACCCGTGTGCATGAGGCATCCGTATAAGGGTGCCACTTTGAAATCCCTACGTAGTTTGGAGGTTAATAGAAGAAAAAAATTGAAACGCTTCGGAAGTGCTGCAACTATCAATTATCAATAACTATCGATACACAGAAGGGGGTAAATCGATAAGAGGAGTCAGATATATTGATTTGAAAATTGTCACATGGGTGCCACAAACATAGCAAGATGGATAACAATTATACGGCCGTAGTTCACGATTTTTCCAAACGCAGCGCTGGTGCTAGTCGAGAATATACACAGTATATCATAAAATTGATGAAGACCTATCATTGCGACCTCCGGAGATTTGGCAACACTGTTATCAGAGAATCGGTCGACCAGCCAGGGCCCCTGTGTGGGCTGTAGGACCATGGGGGGTTATCAGAAGAGGAGTGCTTTGGAGTATCAACTCATTTAGCGCAGTCAAATTAGACACAATAAAAAAGTTACCAACGGGACAAAAATCCTAAAATTTTGAAATGTGGCATGCTTGTTGACAGGTACCTACAGTACATCATACTAAAAGCCCATTGTAATAACCGTGAAATGTTGGCACATCGTGCAGTTTTGGGCTTATAACATCCAAACTATGATTCATACAGAACATTTCACTCGAACAAAAATTAAAGAGCATTAAATTCTACTTAGAATGATTTTCTTAAACATCAAATTTGGCTCAGCCGTCTGGCTGGAATGGGCAGTCTAAACTCGGAAAATTTTTCCATTTTGACTGAAAAGTGTGTTTCACACGCCTGTAACTAAAAATGGGTATTCCAAATGAAAAAATCATATAAATAAAGTTGTACTTATATCATTAAATTCTGCGTTCAAAGCACCCATATTTTTTATTAAAATTGCAATTTAAAATTATAATTGATCTACTCTTTAATATTTCAATGAAATATTTTGAAGTCCATCTTTGGCATCAAACGGTGAGGGGGGGGGGGGGGGGGGATAGCCCCCTTAAAAATTTGGTGGTTTCGTTTCAAGACATGTAGAATCCAAAAATATATTAAACAATAATTTCTGTCCGTCCGCAGTACGCTGCGCTGTTACCATAAACCAAAATTAATGAAATTCGGTTGGTAGGTTCCAGTTGGGATCTTTCTGATCCGCGAAGCACAGCGTTACCGGCGGCGGTCCGCTTTTGTTCAAATTTAGTAGACAGTTGGGGTGGTGTAGCTCCTAGGTCGTCCCCAATGAATTTGATGCTCTACAACTTTAGTTACCTATAATATAACACTTTTCATTTTGAATAATCGTTTTTTAGTTTAGGAAAACTTTTGTCAGCCAAAAAGCTCAAAATTGTAGGAATTTTTCCAGTTTTTAGCTTACCTATCTATAAGATTTACCTGAACGGTCCATCTTACAGGACTCATCTTAATGAAGTCCAACTTTGGCATCGAACATGAGGGAGAAGAAAAAAGTTTAGCCCCCTCAAAATTTGACGGTTTCGTTTCAAGACACGTAGAATCCGAAAATATATTACACAATAATTTCTGTCCGTCCGCTGTACGCCGCGCCTTACCAGACACTTTTCTTTGTTACCACAAACCAAAATTAATGGAATTTGGTTGGTAGGTTCCAATGATTTTGATCCGCGAAGCTTGGCATTACCGGCGGCGGCGGCCCGATTTTGTTCAAATTCAGTGATAGTGGGGTGGGTGTAGCTCCTAGATCGTCCCATATGAATTTCAAATAGCTCGGATCATTAGTACGACCACTGTGCTTGCGCAGACGCAAAATCGAGGTACTCAATTTCTCATCAACCTGTGTTTGTTCATGTTGCCGTCTGAGGACAAGTACAGAAGCCTTACCTATTAATAAAGCGTTAACTATTAATTTTGAAACACCCACGACTTCTTTTTCCATATTTGTAGAAGTATTCGTAGAAGCTAGGTAAGTACAAATTCGGTTATAAAGTCGTATTCCATCATTCTTTGACCGCCCGATTTCGATGGCATTTTTAGGAACCGTTCTTCAAGCTAGGCGTAGGAATTTTCGTTCTACTATTTTTAAACTACAAGTTATGCTTCATGCATTACAACAAATAATTGTAGATAGAATTTTCGAATCTACCGCATATTTAGGAAACTGTAATTACCTAGCGGGAAGAAACGTAAAAACTCTGCAAATTATTAAACAACGGTTTATTATTTTCCTATAAGGATGCCCCATATCCGAGCGGATGGGGAGCCCAGCCCGCAAATGTTGCAAAATCGGATTCGAACTGAGGATATTATGCGCGTGCCAAGGGTTTGCGGACACAGACCAAGATACATACATCGAACCAAATCTTTGTTCAAGTTGCTAAAGTATGTACCTATCGACCAAATCGAAAATAACCATCTTTCTCGAAACGAAATAATATCGCGGAACAACCAACTCGGTTTCATGCAGCAATTTCTTTTCAACCAATTAAAATTGTAAATTGAATATTTCAATATAGAAACACTGCAAAGTCCTTGTCGCGTGGGTTTATTATTCTTTTAGACTTACCTACAGAAATGTTAGCTGCTCATTTATAGTTTCTCAAAAACACGTTTTTTAAAACAAATTATCTTTGATCAATAATTATACTGCCATCTAATTGTCTTGATTCACCTGTTGATATTAATTTTTGTGTTATTATACAAATTCATGGTGATTTCAGACAATTTCCCAGGTTTCTGACCCATAAAAAATGAATTCGGGGAGCTGAACGTTAGGTACAACCTCAATTCTTAACTCTTTGGTCAGAATCAACTTCATATTCGGTCTTCGTGCTCTGAAAAACATGGAAAACGGTACCACGCAAGCTCATGTTCACCAAAACCTCAAACACTGTAAAACCCCTATTTTTACACCCATTTCCCCCCCGCCCCCTCCTTAATAAACCAAAAGGGTTCCTCAATGAATCCAGCAAGACTTTGCTAAGGTACCGGGCTTTCATTGACAAATATGATGAACAATACCATCGAATCTACAATTTTAATAGAAAGATTTAAAGGAGAACTTGTACTGTTGCCACATTTCCCAATGATTCCAACAAGTGCCATTCGAAATCAAACGTTTGCCGTGGTGGATTGAATTTGGATTGAATTGTGTGGATTGAATTTGGAAATACATTATGAGTCAGATGTTTGTTCCCAAAATTTAAAATTTTAATATTTGTCTGCCGAGCCTATGCGGCCTTGACAGTTGACATACAAGTGTCTTTCAGTTCAGGATATAGTGTAGAATCAAGAAAAAGAGAAAACAAACGCGGAAAAATAAGTCAGAAGATGGTTGCCAAATAGATTTGACATTTTGGTTTATTATTTTCAATAATGAACCATTGGAATCGACCATGGGAAAATACCCCTCCCCCCCAGCCCTCAAAATTTGATGGTTTACGTTTCAAGGTATGTAGAATCCGAAAATGTAATAAAAAATTTCTGTATGTCCGCCGTACGCTTGAACTGGCCACTTTTCTTAGTTACCAGGTTCAGCAACCAATATTTAAAACGCTGCAAATCCCTGCACAACGGTTTATTATTTTGTACAGATCACAGCTCTCTGTATAGATAACCCGTCTATATAATATAATATGTACTATTCTATACATATTATGTGAATCGCAGACCCTCCGTAGGTTAGTACCTAACCTCGTACTCGTTACCAGGTACCTACCTAAATCACGAGTTAAATGTTGCTAAAATAATTCTGTCGATGACAAACAGTAACTAAAACGGCAAAAAGAAACGCAAATAATGAAGTTCTGAAGAGAAATTGTTGATGTGGAGTGAAATAGATGCCCCTTCTGCGTAGATCACTGTTTTCTGGGGTCAGTACATACCTTCGTGGTCAAGTATAATGAACAGTTGTGTAATAAATTGCCCATCAATAATACTTCAACGGCTGTTCAAGTTGCAAAAGTACCGATCAACAAAATCCAGCCCCTTCTTGGTAGATGAACCTTTGTGTAATAATTTACCGTTGTAAAATAATTTACCGTTGTGTAATAATTTGCCGTTGTGTAATAATTTACCATTGTTTAATAATTTACCCATCAACAATACTTCAACGTTTGTTCAAGTTTCACACCTACAAAATCCAATAGTCCATCACTTTTCAAATGAAATAATATCGCACAACAACCAACTCGTCTTCATACAGCCATCCTTGATTATAATCAGGTGCTCCCTAGTGATGATTATCTGGGCCGGATTTATACCGTTGATTCACGATCGTGTTGACGAAGCTTTTTGTTGCACACGAACGGCTGGACATACAATGCTCCAGGTGGTCTCAAAAAATTGTTTAGCTGGAGACAAATTTAATAACGTAATAAAAACCATACCCTTCTATCGAAAGTTTTCGAGCTACTGCGTTCTTAAAATTTCAACCCCAATTTTGAACCCCTTAGAGATGACTGACAGTAACGTCGAGCTTCGAGGACCAACTAGACCCCGAACGGAACCTATGACCCGAATTTCGTCAATTTTTTTTCATGGTAACCGAGAAAAGTGGCCAGTACGAAGTACGGTGGACAGACAGAATTTTTTTTATTGCATTTTAGGATTCTACATACCTTGAAACGTAAACCATCAAATTTTGAGGGGGGGGGGGGGTTAGAATTTGTTTTTCATGCTCGATTCCAATGGTCCATTATTGAAAATAATAAACCAAAAATTAATTCGAAAAATACACCTTACACTTTTGGTAGAGGTCTTGAATCCATCAGCCATTTTATCAACTGAAATGACCCATTTGGATCCATTAGGCGATCAGGGCTTTCCTGGGAGACGCACTAGGGTAGGTTTTGACCACAGAATTCAGTGTTTCTACACCGGTTTCTTTACATTTTCGGATTTTACGTAGGTACCTTGAAATTAATGCTTTCAAAATAATTGGTTTAATGCTCGATTCCAAAGGTTCTTTATTGAGAAAATAATAACACAAAAAAAATAGTACTAACTTGTCCCATGGACAGAAGAACAAAATCGTGGCAACTTATTACAGAACGGTGTATAATAATTTAAATCACTGTTTTCTGTTGTCAATACCTACCCTCGTGGACCCCCAGGAAAGCACTAAATCGAGTACTGGAGCCGGCCGGGCAGTTACAGTTTCATAAATATGCGGTGGATTCAAGAATGCTGTGATTAGTAAGTTATTTGTTGATATTCATGAAGCATTTGTGTTAAGCTACAAAAGTAGGTACCCACCAATTAGAAAAATAAAAAATAACAATCATTCTTTATATCAAATAATATCTTGGAACACCCAACTCGACTTCATACAACCATCCGCGATTGATGCATACCATTTCATTAGCGATCATATTGACGAAGGTTTTCGGTCCAAACTTCAGGGCCATAATGTGAACGAACGGCTGTACATACTCCAGGTGGTCTCAAAAAATTCCCAAGTTCGAGATCAATTTAAAAACCAAAAACCCGAATTAACGGAGCCCTGAAAATGTCAACCCCTATTTTTCTCCCCTTACAGCCGAGCTCCGCTGACCATTCAGACCCCAAATAGGACCCACAAACCGAATTTCATTAATTTGGGTTTATTATTATGAATAATGAACCTTTGGAATCGAGCATGAAAAAATAAAAAATGTAACCCCCCCCCCCCCCCCCCCCCCCCACCACCACCAACAACCCATCAAACTTTGAAAGTTTCCATTTCAAGGTAGTATGTAGAATCCGAAAATGCAATAAAAAAATTTCTGTCCGTCCGCTGTACGATGTATATTTAGCACTTTTCTTAGCTAACATGAACCAAAATTAATGAAATTTGGTTTGTAGGTCCCGTTTGGGGTCTAGTTGGTCCGCGAAGCTCGGCGTTACTGTCAGTCATCTCTAAGGGGTGAAAAATGGGGATGAAATGTTCAGAAAACCGTAACTTGAAACGTTTCAATAGAAGGGTTTGGGTTTTTTTACGTTTTTAAATTGATCGTGAACTAAAGAATTTTTGAGACCACCCGGAACATTGTATGACCAGCCGTTAGTTTGCACAGAAAAGCTTCGTCAACACGATCGTGAATCAACGGTATAAATCCGGCCCAGACATCATCGCTAGGGAGCACCTGATTATAATCACAGATGGCTTTATGAATTCGAGTTGGTTGGGATGATGGCTCTTTTGGATTTTGCTGTTAGGCACTTTTGCAGCTTGAACAATGCTTCATGAAGAACAACAAATGATTAATTATAGAATTATTGAACCCCACGCATTTTTATGAAACTGTAATTCCCTTGCCGGTTCCAGTACTCGATTTAGGCTTTCCTGGGTACATTGAAACGGAAACCGTCTTATTTCAGGGAGGGGTTTACACTTTTTTATTTTTATATCCGATTCCAGTTGAAGATAATAAACCAAAAACAGGATTTATTGAAAAGTTGTGTATTTTACACAACCGGGTTTACCGGTACAAAAAACCCACGTTTGTACCGGTTTCAGTGACCAAACCATCGTCAGTAACGAAAGTAGCAAAAGACGATGGTTACTGACGATGGTTTGATATTGATCACCAAAACCGGTACCTTTAACAGTGTTTTGAGTTTTTTCGTGTATTAGTGGTAACAGACAACCTTAAAATAACTCCCTTTTTTTTATTTCGCAATGGAAGGGGGTTTTGTCAGAAATACGGGGCAGTTGTAATATGACCCCTGGTTTCCTTTCTATATGAGTTATCATTATATGACATATAAATTATGGAATTGAATTTCCTTTCTGAAGGGTTAATGCGATGAAGTTCCATTTAAATTTGATTACCCAATTAAATTTGATTATTAAATTGAACAAAATCCATTGTTACAGCTTGTAGTAGGGTTAGCAACCTAGTGAAAATTCCGCGAACTGGCCGTTCTCGAATATTGTCGTTTACAATTATGTAGGTATACATCAGGCTGTACCAAATTTTAAATTTTTGGTGCTCAATGAAAGCAGAATTTATTGCTATACCCCTTTTCATTCCAAATGGTCGTTCCAGAGCCAGCCGTTTGTTCAGTCATAAATTGAGAATTTCGCCAAAAATGAAAAAAATACTGGTTTTAGACATACATTACAACTGTAATGTACATCTGGAATTGACGTTTGAGATAGTGATTCGATGCCAAAGTTAATGTTTTTCGGTTCTAGTGGTGGAATGTAGGATGTACGGTTTGGAAGATATACCTAACTAAAAAATTAAAGTGCCAAAATGTCGATGTGTTTTTGCTCTCAAAAATTAAGCTCACCACCTGTGACCGTGCAAACGCAGATTACTCTTACTTAGCATCAACTGAAGGTATTAAACTCTTATTTAGCATCATCTGAAGGTACTAAAACGGTTTCCTGTTTTTTGTCAATTAATTCCTGGAAAAATCCAAATTTTATTGGCCTAGGATGTTCCTTATAGGTACATATAGAAATGTTTACTCTAATGAAACAGTGACGTTTTAATACATACATAGCTCAATTCATTTCCTTGCTGCAAGTTTATCCATCCAGAAATAGGTAGGGGTTTTGTGGGAGTTGAAAAATCGACCGTATTGGGTACTGCAGAGATGGATTCTAAGTCTAACAATTAAATTAATTGTCTTTTATAACCCTGAATTTCACCTCAATGAGTATATCCCGGGGGGAACTTTTTTAGACTCTGTAAACTTCGCATGATTACTATGCGAGGTGAAGAGCTAATCGCTGGTCGAGTAAGCACACGCTTTGAAAAGCTTGCATTGGTGCCCGCCTGAGACGAGGACCAGTTGCCACCAACTTTGGGGTTACTAAGATCTAACGCTGTGGCTCGCATGGTCACCCCGGGCTACGATTCTACACTACCAGGTTAAATGCTTCCCCAATAGAGATTTGGCAACAGCGCATGGTGCCATATTGATAGCACTATGTTCAATGTATACACAAGTGGGTTCTGCAATGATGTGAATTTGGATAATGTATACTTCGGGTGCCATATTGATCTAAGAATGAAAAGATGCCATAATGATAGCATTATGGGATTTCATTTCTGTTTGCAATTTCAAGATAAAAATTACACCCATCACTTTCTATCAATGTAACGGACCAGTATACGCCTTAAAAATTCGATATATATTATTAGATTGCAAGGGTGCCACAATAACGCGTTATGTGCGGATGCCACTATGATAGCAGGATGCAAATATATATATATATATATATATATATATATATATATATATATATATATATATATATATATATATATATATATATCCAGATGAACAATAGGTATATTTTTGGTTTATTATTCTGTGAATAATACACCTATGTATTCGCTCAGCAAAAAATTTTTATAACACCCCCTCAAAATTTTTTCTTTTCCGTTTCAAGGTGCGTAGATTCCAAAAATGCAATGTCCGTCCGCCGTACGCCGTATCACGTGTACAGGCTTCATTTTCGGTCTAAAAAAGTCGTTCTTTCGCACACATGCTCCATTTGGGCCCTAGTTGTGTCCCGAAACTTTTCAGCCCGGTCGGAATATACCCAGGGGTGTTATGAGTGAAAATGTGTATAAAAATAGGTACTCTTTGCGTTTTAACAACATGTTAGTAACATGAGCTTTTAAGGTATCTTTTTCCATGTTTTTTGGCACAGATGTGCAACGAAAAATAGGGACAGATATAAAGAGATTTTTACAAGAAAGACTTGCAGTTAATATTTCGGCGTGTGCCTTTTTCAAAAGAAGAGTAGAATTGACAGACGAGTTTCCTGCCTCGGATCACTGCAGGTTGGCTGTGGTGGTGGTTGCCGTTTTCTTGATCGCGGACAGGATGACGTTGTGTGGGTGATGTGGATGATGAAACTTGTTATTTTTTTAAAATTTATTTATTTTCCCCCTTTCCCCATCTTCATTTGGTCATCACTTATTTATCGCAAAACTCTCACACCCCTCTCGCCTACCACAATATAATACTAACACATGATACATACGTGCATAATACAACTGCATTCTCAAGTACATCATTTTACCATACCAACCATCATTTTACCATAGTTAACATATATACCTATATGTAGTGCAGATTATCCTTCAGTTCCCATCTCCTTAATGCCAGTGGTTGTTTCGATTCCAGTCCAGTGAACTAATGCTCAAACTGTGCAGTTTACCGACTGGCTACTTAGTGTAATCTGCGTCACTCCACCTCTCCACGGAATCACTTCAGTTTGAAAACATAAAGTATTGATTTTTGACCTTGTTCGGACCTAAAGTCGAACATATTGTCCTGAGCTAGTTCTTGGGCATTAGAGATGAATGAACGTGCATTGTAAGGAACGTATGTCCTTCGAGTGTCCTACCGTTAGCTTTGGAGTAGTATCTTGGGTTTTCGCGATTGTGTACAGTCGCAACCAATATTGCAATGTACCATTCCTAGTTCTTATTTAGCATTCCTGATGTCAAGGCAAGATTTTGAAGTACACTTAGTAAGAATATTGGGTACTGTTCCGTGGCTTCCGCTACGAAACTTGTGTGTTGAGTATCTATCTCCTTCATTGATAACGGCAAAAATGAAACTTTCCAACGATTTTATTCGAAATTATCTCATTCTCGTTAAAACTTTATCGAAAGATGCGGTATCACAGGAATCGTTTCGTAAGATGCCATCAATAGTCGATCGCTCACAACAGTTGCCCCTCAGTGCTCCAAATCCCTGTTTGTTTGATTGCTCTATTCACGTTGATTGCATGCTCCTTGTAAGCTTCCTTTCACGAAACAGGGTCAGTAGGTCTTTTCTAGTCTTCCTCCTCCCCCGCTACACTGCCTTACCTCGCCGCCTCTAAAGTTAGCCGAACTCAATAAACAAAGCTGGTGTGTTGTCCATCCTTCCTATTCGATCCCGAGCTAACCACCGCTGATCACACCGTTCTGATTGTACTGCTACTTGTAATTTTTGATTGACCGTAGGTAATTGAAATTTCTTGACCCGTGCATATATGTGCGCTCTCATTTTTATGCTGTCCAATCAATACCACTGACCATCGTGCGTGTATCTCTGTCTCGCTTATTTGTCAGTAAGTTCACGAGTGAAATCTAAAATCGCTTTCAAACACTCTAGAATCCTTGAAACAACGATAACAACATTTGTTAGATTTTAACATCTCCTTACCATCATCAGCCATGATCCCTGCTTTCAGAAATCGACCACCTATGAGGTACAGCATGCTGAGGTACGTGCAAGGTCCAACGAAACTTGGTCTTGTTTTCAAGCGAACTGGACTGTAGACGGTGGTGAAAGATGCAGGTGACGCAGCTGATCTTATACGGATACTGCTCCTTTGTAAGCCGGTTCTGTAATGAGTTGGGAACCCAGGGACCTACTTCAGGCAGCTCCTCAATATTAGGAACCTACCAATATTCAAAGATAATCGAACTACCCACTGAACTCGATAGCTAAGCAAAGGTTTATCGACGTGGACGCGTACTTCATTCGAGAAGTTTTGAGATTGTGCTCTTTAGTGGTAGGCACTATTGTAATGCCTCGCGACGTGGTGTTCGATCCCCCCCCCATATTCTAACCCATGGTACCGAGGGGTAGTCTTGAGAATTATTTGTTCAAATTCTGATCCTCGTGGACAGCTGATCACGACTTATGTAAAACTCCATCTGAAATTGCGCGCGGGAAATATGGATAGTTTTGCATCGTCGAATATTATGTATGTTTTCGTATCTTCGGCCAAGCTCGTTTTCGGTCTTCCGACAGAGATCCCAAGACATTAGGCAACGTCTTCTAAGCGTCTCTTTTATGGTCCTTCCCTGTCCCTCCGGTTTGTTCACCCCCATCAACTCTCTCTGCTCTACACTCGTAAACCCCTTTTTCTGGCCTTCGTGACGATGCCAGGAGGATGGCCGAAGCGCTGGGAACACCCTCGATGACTCGGAACTTTACGAACGGGAGACAGTTTTCAATCCTCGTCCCCTTCTCCATCATTCTCTGCACTTCTCGTTCTGTTTCTTTCGCATCTCCTTTCCCACCCCCGACTTTATCACTGGTATCTTTTACTACTACGTTTTACTCCCGACCCCTTCCAGGCGGTAATTTCTTCTTCGGTTTGATAGCCATCTCCTCTCTACCGATATCGCGGTTGGCACTAGCGTTTTACTACCGGGGAATAGCACTACTGCTGTTCTGAGGCTCTTAAACGTTAAATACGATGGTGGGTTATTGTAGCTGGTTCTATTTTTGTGCTTCTTTAAAGAAAGAAGAAAAAGAAAAAGAAATTGATGGTGATTTCTTAATGACATTCTCCTCCTAACTTAATCGTGTTTGTTATTAGTTTTGTTCCAACGACCCCTCGGGAGTGTATCACTGTACCTGTATGTATCGAAGTTGCACAATAATATAGTAGAACGTTCCAACTTGTAAACTCTGCTTAGCTATTATGAACTGGTGCTGATTGTGTTTTTTAGGTTTGTTATCGTTATCAGGGCCCAATTCTGCATGCTGCACTAGGTTCTGAAACTGTTTACGAGTCCAAATACCATTCTCATTTGTTAGAGAATGTGAGGGGTTGAATTTGAATTTGTCATTTATAACCATGTTTCTTTGTTACAGGTGAGTGATCAGTGCAGTGATGCCTTAGGGTGCGGTAAGAATTGCATGCTTTCGTGATTTCTATTCTGATATATTCTAATTCGTGATTTGTGGACTACAACTTAAATTCAGCTATTCGTAATACCTGTATCTCTTTTCTCATTTTACGTCATTCAGTATTTTATAAGAGTAAAACTTGATTTATGACCGCAGCTCTCCACGTTTGTGAGGATCAGCTTCTCTACAGGATTTTGAAAAATCTACCAGCAAGTCATCAGAATTATCTGATCTAGAACAAACCAGTTCAAAACAGTAGAAATAAATATTTTGTAGGATCAGAACTAAACAGTTGTTGTAGAGAACCTTATTTTATACAGACTGACTAGTTTTTATTTTCTTTCTTTTTCACGCTGTTCATATTATCGCTTTCCTATTACCTTCTTTCATAATATTATCCCTGTTCCTTGGCAGAAGCTGTGAGAAGATATCAGCATTTTGTCACCCTTGAAAACGGGTTTCCTTGTAGAAGTGTTATTTTATACATACTTTATTGTCATTCTTCTTCACGCTGATCCTTCCCAGTAGTATCCAATTATCCCTGTTCCTTGGCAGAAGCTTTGCTAATTGTCCTGGTCCTAACCCCTGATATAACATGTCACGGACAAAGCGGTATCAATGTGTCTAGAATATTATCACATTCTTTTTCCCCTTCACGATTACCTTCTGGCAGGTTGTCACATTTCACGTGAGATTTGTCCAGGCCATAGAATATCACGTAGAACATGTTTCTTACTTCTACGTACTTGTCACGGCCCTGGTCCTAAGTTTGAAGCTTCTATGTGACATTATTTATCATAATATTATTTATTCATCCTCCATTTATGAACTATATACACCCATGGCAACATGAATCTCCTTCTCTGCCTTAAAAGCGGAACTCTTTATTCAGTCTGTGTGAACATTCTTTGATGTGGCTTTGCGAAGTTAGCCCCGTGTATCTTACCTACATTCTGTAGCTCTCAAAAAACGTTATTCCAAGGCGATGAACACGGTTCGTTTTCCCGGTCGGGAATACTAGGAAACCCCGTAGTTGGTAAATGCTGCTACATTTACTTTTCCAGTTGTTGCGAACCTCCATTCAGTTTTCTCATAATTCTGCCTCCGAAGCACCGTGTAAATACACTAACTTTTAAAGGCTGTTATTTGTTTTCATTAGCTTTGCACGTTATGGTAATTAGTCCTTCGCGAACTCAACAAATGCTCACCACGTTTATGTTGCGAACCGTTCACTGGATTAGGAAATCTTTTGAAATCCCTGAAATCGTTTCATATGTTGTGGGTGTTTCTGAGTGCCTTGTTGAATTATTTAAATATATCTGGCGTAGATGGAAGCAAAAGATTCAAGTTCGAATATTTGGTTTCTACCGTGCCCAGATCGTAATGATGAAAAAAGGCTCGTATTGTATGTTATGTAATACCTTTGTATAATGTGTCTTGTATGTTTATATCTCTTCTATCTATTATTTCTTTTTTCAGCTCATCGGTTTATTGCCTGTTAGAAAGGATTCCAGAAGCGAGCCCTGAAAAATGATGAACACTGTTTTTTCCCTTGGATCTTTTCGAGACATTTTAATAGATAGAACTCTTCTCAAATCCATAGGACCTAAAGCTAAATTAAAAAATTGTAAGGTGCTACAAATTCATATGAATTCACCTGACGTGGTATACAAAGGTGAATCGAGGCAGAAAAAGACGATCTACATAATTTAAAAATCGAAATAATATTTTTTTTAAATGCGCGCTAAATTGCAGTTTTTGTAGGTGAAAAACAGCAGTTTTCACCCTCAAAACTTCAAGTAGGTAGAGAGCTCGCACCATGTATTGGCCTCAGTCGCGATCGTCAAGCTGAAGACGACCGACAACAAAGATACTCCCACCACTACCCCCTCCCTGGTCGCGGGGACATATTCTGGCACCTTGCTACATCCAGGCTGACGCCGACGAATAGCATGTTAATCCTACATTAATTAGAAGTTTTTCATATGGTCAGTTTGCGAAGCTTGAAAATTTTCTTAGATGGTAACTTCGTACATTCGCCCCAAACTTAACAAGTACCTTCCTTACTATTGATGGGTGTTTACCGCTAGAAGAATACCTAGGTTAATCATGAACCGCAACGTTTGTCAAATTAAAAACACGACAAGTCACATGGGTTTATTATTCTCGACTGAGTATTACAAGATTGGAACCTCAGTGAAGAGACCCGCAAAGCTAATTTCACGGTTTTAAACTCTAATATTATTAGGTTAATATTTCTGACAAATTATTTTCGATCAGTGAAATTCATTGAATTGCCTTGATTCACCTGTTACTACCTCCAATGTTATTATAAGAAGTTCTGGTAATTGCAGGTTTTTGACCCGTAAATATTGAATTTTGAGAGATAAACTTCGTTAGAACCTCAATCCTTCACTCGTTGGTCAAAATAAACTTCATATTTGGTCTCCTCACCCTGAAGAACATTGAAAACGATACCTCACAGTTCATTAAAACGTCAAAAATACCTAACTTTGCACCCATTTTTCACCCACAACACCTCTGGGTGTTTTCCGATCGGGCTGCCGAGATCGGGGACACAACTAAGGCCCAAATGGAGCCGTGCGAAAGAACGATTTTTTTTAGACCGAAAATTAAGCTAGATATCGATGATACGGCGGATGGACATTGAATTTTTGGAATCTACACACCTTGAAACGTAAAGAAAAAAAATTTGAGGGGGTGTTCCAACAAAATTTAACGAACCGAATACATAGGTATATTCAGAGAATAATAAACCAAAAAGTAGGTACCTACCCATCAACAAAATCCAAAATGAACGTCATTCTTCAAATGAAATAATATCTCGGAACAGCCAACACGAGTTCATACAGCCTATCGTGATTATAATCAGGTGTTCTCTAGCGATGATATCCCGGCCGGATTTATACCGTTTGATTCACGATCATGTTGGCGTAGCTTTTCGGTGCAAACGAACGGCTGTTCGTTCGTTTCCTCCGGGTGGTCTCAAAATTTTTTTTAGTTCAAGATCAATTTAAAAACGTAAGAAAACCATATCCTTCTATTGAAAGGTTTGTGGTTACTATGAAAAGAACGGCGGACGGACAGAAATAATTGTTTTATTCCATTTTCGGATTCTACATACCTACCTTGAAACGGAAACCATAAAATTTTGAGGGGTGCTAATTTTTGTCGGGCTTATTATTTTCAATAATGGACCTTTAGAATCGAGCATGAAAGAAAAATTTAACCCCCCCCCCCCCTCCCCCACACACACCGTTTGATGTAAGTAGGTCCGAAGAATACGAAAATGGGAGTAAAAAACGCTGCAAAGTGTGCAAAGTCACATGGGTGTATTATTCTGTTCGACATACCTACAGAAATGCTGGAAACACAATTTATAGTTTCTTTCATGTGCATTAATTGAAATAGCTATTTTTTATGGTTTCCACCAATTTTGGCCCCCAAAAGCACGAATTACGCTCCTTTATTCGGTAAATTGTCATTGATCATTGATAGTGCCATTCAATTGTCTTGATTCACCTTTTGGTAGTAATTCTAGTGTTATTTTACAAGTTCATGGTGATTTTAGACAAGTTCCCAGGTTTTTGGTTAATAAAAAATGAATTTTGGAGGTTAACCTTCGTTACAACCTCAATTCTCCGCTCTTTGGGCAAAATCAACTTCATACTCCGACTTCTCGCCCTAAAAAAATGTGGAAAACGATACCTAACAAGCTCGTGTTCACTAAAACCTCAAAAACTTCCGAAAAACCCTATTTTTACATCCATTTTCACCCATAACACCCCTGGGTGTATTCCGATCGGGCTACCGGTGCATAACTAGGACGCAAATGTGTTCCCAAATAGGGACTCACACTGTGCGCGGAAGAACGACGATTTTAGACGACAAAATTTTAACGTAAATTTAGGGCTGAAACTGCGTTAGAACCTCCATTTTCCACTCTTTGGACAAAATAGACTTCATATTCGGTCTCCCCTTCCTAAAAAACATGGAAAACGATACCTCGCAAGCTCATGGTACTAAACTAAAACACAAAAAACCCGTTTTTAGCTCCATTTTTCATCCATAACACCCTTGGGTATATTCCGATCGGGCTGCAAAGTTTCGAGACACAACTAGGGCCAAATTGGAGTCTGTGTGCGAAAGAACGAATTTTTTAGACGGAAATTAAAGCAGATATCGATGATACAGCGTTCGGCGGACGGACATTGCATTTCTGGCATCTACGCACTTTGAAACGTAAAAAAAAAAACAATTTTTTTGAAGTGAATACATAGGTGTATTATTCACAGAATAATAAACCAAAAGTCTGCCCATCCGCCATACGCCGTATTCTGTACTTTCCTTTGTTACCATGAGCCAAAATTAATGAAATTTAGTATTTAGGTCCCATTTGGGGTCCAGTGGTCCGCAAAGCTCGGGGTTACTGTCAGTGAGATGTAAGGGGTGAAAAATAGGAGTAAAAATTTCCCGAACGCCGTAGATCGAAAACGTTGAATAGAAGGGTGTTTTTTGTTTTTGAAACTTGAGCGACTTGCGAGTCTTTTTTGAGACCATCCGGAGCATTCATAGTACGTCCAGCTGTTCGTTTTCACCGAAAAATTTCTTCAACGTGATCGCGAATGAAACGGTATACATCCAGCCCAGATATCATTGCTAGGGAGCACCTGATCATTGTCACGCATGGCTGTATGATATCGAGTTGGTTGTTCCGAGATATTATTGCATTTGATGAATGATGGTTATTTTGTTTTTGTTGATAGGTACTGATTGGTTTATTATTTTCGGTAATGATCCTTCGAAATCGAACATGAACAAATTTTTTTTAACCTTCCCTCAAAATTAGATGGTTTCTGTTTCAGGGTACGTAGAATCCGAAAATGGAATTTAATAAAAATTCTGTCCGTCCGTCGTACGCCGCGCCGTACTTCGCACTTTTCTTAGTCACCGTGAACCAAATTTAACGAAATTTGGTTCTCTTTTGGGGTCTAGTTGGCCCGCGAAGCTGGGCGTTACTGTCTGTCATCTCTAAGGGGTGAAAAATAGATGTTGAAATTTTCAGAACGCCGTAGCTCGAAAACTTTCAGTTGAATGAAGCGAATTTTCGAAGAAAAGGAAGCTATTGTTCTCGGTCCAAAATTTTTAAAACTCGAATTTCCGAAAGATTTTTATACCGAAATCCGTTTCAGACCATCCTGAATTCACTGCCGAAAGACACACACACACACACACACACACACACACACACACACACACACACACACACACACACACACACACACACACACACACACACACACACACACACACACACACACACACACACACACACACACACACACACACACACACACACACACACACACACACACACACACACACACACACACACACACACACACACACACACACACACACACACACACACACACACACACATAAAACACATATATATATATATATATATAAATGAATGTCTGTCTGTATGTATGTATGTTCCCTATAGACTCCTAAACTACTCGACCGATCGGGATGAAACTTTGGGAATATGTTTTGGGAACACCGGGGATGGTTTCTGACTAGGTTGCATTCTCGGTGGAGACTTCCTTCAACGGTTTTCAGGCTATTCCTAGCAACCCCGATCTTGAAAAGTTGTTGTCGAGAATGTCGTTGTCAAGAAAAATGGGAAAAGCAGTTTCGTCGAGTTTTTCATATCGGGTCGTGAGTGGTGTCCTCGGCTAGGGCAAATTCCCCTCTTTCCGAAAAGTGGCGAACGATTTTTCTAGGACCACAACTTGCCGAGTTATTTACATATTTACAATGTTCGCAGCAACTCGCCGAGTTATTTATTGGTACCTATCAACACGGCGTCAAATCTTTTTTCAAAGTTGTTTTCACAAGGAAAGTTCACTCCATTTTAGGACAACACGATTTAAATCAGATGTTCTACTGTGTACATGTTCGTAGATGGGCAGAATCGGGTCACTCTAAGGGGGAGTTTTGGGGAGTTTTAGGGGGGAAAATTACCCATAAATTCCCAAAATGAAACAGTCTGACAAGTGACACCTCATTTTAAAGGTTTTTGTACGCTGAACACGATGGTGAAATCAGAATTGCGATATCTCATTCCGTTCTCAAACTGGAGCACTTTGAAGATGAAGGAACGTGGTTATTTTACATAAAATCAGTTATTTCTTCGAAAATTCGCTCTTATAGCCATGCTGCATGACTGTGGTTTTTAAACTTGCATCAACACAACCCACCACGAGTACACAGTCGGTAATGGTGCGGGGGAGGGGGAACTTTACGTCCAGTTATTTACGCACCCCGACCGGGGCAACGCCCGGGTAATCCGCTAGTATATATATATATATATAATGTATGTGTCATTCCAGACGATAACTCTAGAAAGAATTGAGATAAAAAGTTCAAATTTGCACGAAAAATCTGTCTTGGCAATCGACAGGCTAAGTTCGTAGATGGGCAGAATCGGGTCACTCTAAGGGGGAGTTTTAGGGGGGGGAAATTACCCATAAATTCCCAAAATGAAACAGTCTGACAAGTGACACCTCATTTTAAAGGTTTTTGTACGCTGAACACGATGGTGAAATCAGAATTGCGATATCTCATTCCGTTCTCAAACTGGAGCACTTTGAAGATGAAGGAACGTGGTTATTTCTTGAGATGTTCTTCCTGGTTCGTCTGCTCTAATCTGATAACGGAATGGGATATCGCAATTCTGACTTCACCATCGTGTTCAGCGTTGGAAAATCTACAAAAAATGGAACATAAAATTTGTTATGTATGCCCATTGTTGATGCATACCGAATTAACCGAATACTTGAATACCTATAATTACCCAATAAGTTTAAGATTGCCCATATTTGAATGGGATATCCCAAACATCACATTTTACATGAAATCAGTTATTTCTTCGAAAATTCGCTCTTATAGCTATGCTGCATGACTGGTTTTTTTTTATGTCTCCGGTGGTGAGGGAGGGGGTGAGCACGAGGGTAGGTAATGATCACAGAAAACAGTGATTTACGCTGAAGGGGCATCTATACAGGTGAATAATAAACCGTTGTGTCACGAATAAAAACAAATAATTAATGATGGAATTGTTGAATCCACCGCGATGTATGAAACGTGATTGGCCTCCAGCACTCGATTTTAGGGCTGTCTTGTGGGGAGCACGACGGTAGGTATTGACCACAGAAAACAGTGATGTACGCAGATACAGTTAATTAATAAACCGTTGTGTGATAATTTGCAGCGTTTTCTAAAAGGTTGTAATTTGCAGTTGAATAGGTTCGACTGTGAAATAATGGCGCAGGGAAGGTTATAATGTGTACTCTTATGATGCGCCACTATCGAATTTTGAAACGGTTTAGCATCATTATTTTGGTTTTACTCAACCTCGCTATATAGATCTCGTGATTATACACGTTGTCCGTTGTGTTGAAAGGATTTTCCTATAATAACATGACTCGTAGGAGGGGAAAAAATAACCTAATTCTGACCGCGACCTACTTTCGAATCGACAGGGGGCCCCCTATTGTAGAGGTCGGGGGTCCCCTATGACAGCAACCTTGCCTCGCGATTCGCAGGTATTACGCGCACTTTCGATCCGGTTGCGAAAAAGACAATTTCTCTAGCGAAGCTGACTTCTCTACCTCTTCATGGGTTCTACTTGAAAAACTTACGGTTCAGGGCAAAAAGAAGTAGGTACATTTTTATTCCGGTTTCGATGACCAAACCATCGTCAGTAACTCACGATAATATAAGTAAATCGTCCCTAGTGAAAGGAGTCGATTGATATTATTAGCTGTTGAAGTGAAAGGGATCGGCTGGAATGCTGAAAGGTAAATGCCAAGTGAACCAACAAAAATGGCTCTCCCAAGTCACAAGGAGGTTCTTTGGTCTTATACTCAATGGTTATAAATGTCTGCCCTTTAGTGAAGATTTGTCGATCCATGGTACTGAACGCTAATACTTACGGTCATTGTTCAGTCTTCATCACTAGTTACCCACGGATAACCTGGGCTGAAGTTTTGTCGATTGATTCACGCTCCTGCTCATGATAATTGTGTGGATAATTTTCGGCCATTGCATTCGGGAGGTTGGAATGTAATGTACATATTTAAACATTTAAAAAAATAGGTACCTACCATTCTATACCGATAGAACTGTTGAAGTGAGCTTAAATTTGGAGGAGGATTTGTGCGGAATGGGCCCCAGATGGTCCCAAATGAGTTCCATAAAAAATGCAACAAATTTATTCTGCATATGCATGAATTTGAAATCCTCGCAACACGCATAACTTTACGAAAGAAATGGGATTGGGGGGAATACCCACACAAAAAATTCTATTTGAAATTAGACACTGAATTGAGATGTTACGTATTTTTCCTGATTTGGACGAGACATAGGCAAGTAGTTAATGTTTAATTGAATGTGGAAGTTTAATGGCGTAATTGCTGCCTTTCAATGCATCCACGACGTCGAGGGTAGCTGTGACATCGATACTACTGCCCTAGAAGTCGCCATTGCCAATTTCCGCGTAATCTTGGAAATTAAACAACTATGCTGTCGGCGAGCCAATTCGATTTCTCTCATCAACAAGCAACACAGAAAGCAAATTCGGAAAAAAAATCAGCAAATCCAGAACCATTCCCATTGTCGAAATGAGCTGAAATTCGGAGGGACTATGCGAGTACACATGCGCAAACGTAAAAGCCTTGCCACACTCATAACTCCGCTTATAATAAATATAATAAACCGATTGTCTTGCAGTTCATCTGGGCATTGTAGAAGC
Source organism: Leptopterna dolabrata (assembly GCA_954871275.1). NCBI lineage: Eukaryota > Metazoa > Arthropoda > Insecta > Hemiptera > Miridae > Leptopterna > Leptopterna dolabrata. The sequence continues at coordinate 41,960,121 of OX940975.1, forward strand.
GAAGTAACCCATTCAGACACTGATATCTGATCTGATGGTTGGATTTGAAGATTCAGTTGTAGCTTTGCAGTTTTTGATGCAGATTGTATTGGCCTTTCGATCTAGTGCAAATCGGTGGATAGTGTGTATAGATGGATTTGCTTGATTTCATTGAGTAAAACGCTGCAGATTATTACACAACGGTTTATTATTTACCCGTATAGATGCCCCTTCTGCGAAGATGTCTGTTTTCTGTGGTCAATACCTACCCTCGAGTCCCCCCCCCCCCCGGAAAGCCCTAAATTTGTTGTTATTCATGAAGCATAACGTTTGTTCAAGTTACAACAGTGCCTGTCAACAGAATCCGAGAGCCATCATTCTTCAAATGAAATAATATCACAGAACAACCAACTCGACTTCATACAGCCATCCGTGATTATAATCAGGTGTTCCCTAGCAATGATACCTGGCCCGGATTTATACCATTTGATTCACGATTATGTTGAAGAAGCTTTTCGGTGCAAACTAACGGCTGGTCTTACAATAATGCTCCGGGTGGTCTCGAAAAGTTCTCTAGTTCGAGGTCAATTCAGAAACGCTGAGAAGGCCTTGTCACATGGGTTTATTATTCTATTGGACATGTTTAGACGAACGTTGGCTGTTCATTTATTGTTTCTTTCATGTTGCGCAATAATTGACATAGCCATATCTGATGGTTTCCACCAATTTTGGCCCCCAAAAACACGATATAAGCTCATTTTTTTCCAAATTATCTTTGATTATTGATAATGCCATTTAATTGTCCTGATTCACCTGTTGATGATACTTCTATTGTTATTCTACAGATTTATTGTGATTTCAGACAATTTCCCAGGTATTTGACTCATAAAAAATGAATTTTGGGAGCTGAACCTTCGTTACAACCTCAATTCTTCACTCTTTGGTAAAAATCGACTTCATATTCGGTCTTCTCGCCCTAAAAAATGCGGAAAAAGATAGGTACCAAAAAAGCTCATTTTACTATAACACCAAAAAACCCTATTTTTACACCCATTTTTCGCCCTAATCGCCCCTGTGGATATTCCGAACGGGCTGCAAAGTTTCGGGCCACAAGTAGGGTGGGCCCAAATAGAGCCTGTGTGCGAAAGAACGAATTTTTTATACCGAAAATGAAGTAGATATGAATGATACGGTGGGCGGCGTACGGCGGACGGACATTGCATTTTTGGAATCTTCGCGCCTTGAAACGTAAAATAAAAAATTTTGAGGGGGTGTTATAAAAATTTTTTGCTGAGCGAATACATAAGTAGGTGTATTATTCCCAGAATAATAAACCAAAAAACCTCCCTTCTAATATTGAAAGTTACGGCGTTCGGAAAATTGCAACCCCTATTTGTCAGTCAGAGAAGACTGACAGTAACGCCGAGCTTCGCGGGCCGAGTTGACCCAAATGGGACCCAGTAACCAAATGTCATTAATTTTGGTTCATGGTAACTATGAAAGTGCAAAGTACGGTGTACGGACAGGAATACTTTTATTCCATTTTCGGATTATACATACCTTGAAACAGAAACCATACAATTTGTGGGGAGGGGGGGTTAAAATTTTACCCCATGCTCGATTCCAAAGGTTCATTATTGGAAATAATAGACCAAAACCACGCTTTTCCAAGGAATGATTGTAGTTTAGTGAGTCTCCCCTCTCCGTTAGTCCTATGGAAGTGGCTGTCGCATACTTGTATTCACTGTGTGGAGGGCGCGGGCTGTTGACGTCACTCCCCCTTCCACTGCTGGCTTAACCCGTAGTGGGGACTCATCCACTCATCTGACACGGTGACCCCTTTAGTACTCCTCGAGCCTTCGGTCGAGACTCGGTAGTTATGTTCCTTACTCGTGCGTAGTGATATCCCCTTTCATTAACCTTAGTGTGTGTGATAGTTACCAAAAAAAGTATAAAACGTATTTGATATAGTTTTGTTCCGTCTAGTCGTCCGACTGAGCCGTGGTCATAACGTGTTGACAGTGATACTAGTTGTTACTCCATTTGTGCTTCTGTGAAGTGTTCCCATGAATTCTGTGACCTTTCGGCGTATCTGTCGGTTCCTTAGAAGAAAATAGTGCATTGTCTGATGTTGCCATCCGTGAAGCTCTAAGTGGATGTGCGAGTGGTCAGTTCCAGATTGGGGAGGGGCGACAGCCCCCAGCCCCCCTCCGGATCATCTTTATTCTCCTCCAAACTCGTATGTACCTATTCACGTACAATATTGTTTTTTCAGAATTGATTTTGAAAAAACTTCATGTGCAAATACTCGTGCGCCTTTCCTTCACTTAGCGATGAATAGTACTAGTTTCGATAAACGCCTTATCAGTACAGTTTGCCTCCTTTGTAAATTCAGATTCTGTTGTGTAATACATGGTAATAAATTTGTATTACCTGACATCGTACAAGCACTCATCTTCATCAAGCATCTTTTTATCGCTCTAGTCCTTCAGTTAAATATTTGGTTGGACGTTTCCAAGAATAATTGCCAGTTTCTTCATGGGTACTCATCTCAAGAATGATCGAAAATAACTGAACTCAAGTGGGTGATTCTTCTTCTTCATTTCATATTAAGTTGTACGGTTGTAATATAGTGGACTACCGGTTAGACAAGTTGAAACGAGGTTCTTCCTGTAAAGGCAACCACCGAAAACGAATTTTTGGTAACCCAGTAAGAGAAATGAAAGGGGGTGACAAAGTGAGCACAGCTGATCGTTAGATAATTTTCATCTCATTCTGGTATCATTCTGTTCTATAGTGCAGGGTCGTTAGTTTAACCGAAGAAATTCCTCCAAAGAAACCTGAAGCTATCTATTCAGTTAGGTACCTACTTGAAGCTGGCTATAATATACATTTTTGTGTATACTATAGCAATAAAAAATACACATTGTATTGGGCCATTGGTATCATTACTTGATATTCATTTTAATATAGATACCTGATTAGTAGGAACGGTGTGGGTCTAGTAATCATAAGTTCCAAATTTCCTGCATATATTTTTATGGTATTTGCTAAATGTTTTATGACCCTTCAATACCCTCTCACTAGAAAACGCTGCAAATTACTACATAGCGGTTTATTATTTACCTGTATAGAAGTCCCTTCTGCTTAGATCGCTGTTTTCTGTGGTCAGTACCCTCGAGCTCCCCCCCGGAAAGCCCTAAATGGAGTGCTGGAGCCGGCGGACGGACAGAAATTTTTGGTTTATTATTTACAATAATGAACGTTTGGAATCGAGCGTGAAAAAAAACGCTGCAAATTATTAACTACTCAAAGGTTTATTATTTACCTGTGTAGATGCCCCTTCTGCGTAGATCACTGTTTTCTGTGGTCAATACCCTCGAGCTCCCCCCCTCCCCCTCCCCAGCAAAGCCCTAAACCGAGTAGGTACTGGAGCCGGCCCCGGAATTAAGTTTCATACAAATCCGCGGGATTCAATAATTCAGTCATTAATTATTTCTAGTTATTCATGAAGCATAAGGCAAATAATAAACCGTTGTGTAATAATTTACCTGTATAGGTTTCTTCGTAGATAGAGCAATAAACCGTTGTGTAATAATTTACCGTTGTGTGATAATTTACCCAATAATACTTCAACGTTTGTTCATGTTCCAAAAGTACCTGTCAACAAAATCCAAAAGATCCATCATTTTTCAAATGAAACACTATCATAGAACAACCAATTCGACTTCATACAATCATCCGTAATATTATAATCAGGTGCTCCCTAGCAATGATATCTGGACCGGATTTATACCGTTTGATTCACGATCATGTTGACGAAGCTTTCGATGCAAACGAACGGCGGATCGTACAATGCTCCGGGTGGTCTCAAAAATTCTTTAGTTCAAGATCAATTAAAAAACGTGAAAAAACCCCCTTCTATTGAAAGTTTTCGAGCTACGGTGGTCTGAAAATTTCAACCCCTATTTTTCACCCCTTAGAGATGACTGACAGTAACTCCGAGCTTCGCGGACCAGCTAGACCCAAGCGGGGCCTACAAACCAAATTTCATTAATTTTGGTTCATGGTAACTAAGAAAATTGCTAAGTGAGGCGGACGGACAGAAATTTTTTTTAAATTGCATTTTCGGATTCTACATAACCTGAAACGTGAACAATCAAATTTTGAGATGGCTGCTTGGCGGGGGGGGGGGGGGGGGCTCGATTCCATCGGTCAATAGACCAAAATTTTAAACCCACCCTCAAAATTCGATGGTTTACGTTTCAAGGTATGTAGAATCCGAAAATGCACTAAAAATATTTCTGTCTGTCCGTCGTACGCCGTACTCAGCATTAAAACTGTGTTCTAACCTCACCGAGTGTTGAAAAGATTTTCTCTATAAACTTAGGTTTTATCTACAAACTGTTCCAGCCGCGTAAGGTACGGGAACTGAGTTACCCGAGTTTCATAACTTCTCACCGATCGGGGATGGGTTTTTTCCCAACAGAACTGAACATAACCCTGTTGGAATCTTCCAAAAAATCTAATTTCCCTCCAACCTTTACGTTAAACGGATCTTTCGTCTCTGTGGTACCTACTCAGCAATTCATCGGCCCTAAAGTCATCGCAGTTGTTTGGCGCGTTTCCAAGGTGTTCCAGCCGATGAGTTCTCGAACTGAAACAGTTCTAAAACTCATCCCTACCCATCAGAAAAACTTGGTTCTGGTTTTAAAACTCAGTTCTGGTGGCTGGAACATACCAGTTGTTTTATCAGCATTTGCTGTCGCTTGTACGCTTAATCAAATAATTCAAGTAGATTTCCACTGGTTTTAACCTGACCCTTCAGGTTTTTGCGATGGGACCCCCCGCCGAAAAACGACAGGAAAAACGCTGCAAATCCCTGCACAACGGTTTATTATTTTGTATAGAATACCCTTCTGTTACAGATCACAGCTCTATGTATAGATAACCCGTCTATATAATATGATATGTACTATTCTATTATATGCATATTATGTAGATCGCAGACCCTCCGTAGGTTAGTACCTAACCCCGTACTCGTTACTAGGTACCTACCTAAATCACGAGTTAAATGTTGCTAAAATAATTCTGCCGATGACAAACAGTACCTAACAAAAAGAAACACACATAATGAAGTTCTGGAAAGAAATTGTTGATGAGGAGTGAAAAAAGGTGCAAAAGTACCTACCAACAAACTCCAGCCCCTTCTACGTAGATGGTATAATGAACCGTTGTGTAGTAATTTACCGTTGAGTAATGATTTACCGTAGTAATAATTTACCCATCAAAAATACTTCAACGTTTGTTCAAGTTTCACTACCTACCAACACACTCAAAAAGAGCCGTCATTTTTCAAATGAAATAAAATCACAGAACAACCAACTCGACTTCATACTCCGCCAATATAATCAGGTGATCCCTACCAATGATTGGCCGTATTCACAAATTCCTACTGTGGGCGCGTCTCTGGTTACGAGATTTGGTTTGAATTGTATACAATTTCATTCACACTGGAGTCGAAAATGCCTGTCGGTGCAAACTTCGGGGCCTTACTGTGAACGAATGGCTGGACGTACGATGCTCCGGATGGTCTTAAAAAACTCGCAAGTTCAAGAACTATTCAAAACCATAAAAATATTTACGTAAAAAAATGGTATAGGCGTTTTGAAAATTTCAACCCCTATTTTGAACCCCTTAGAGATGACTCACAGTAACGTCGAGCTTCGAGGACCAACTAGACGCCGAACGGAACCTATAACCCGAATTTCATCAATTTTTTTCATGGTAACTAAGAAAAGTGGCCCGTACGGCGTACGGCGGACAGACAGAAATATTTTTATTGCAGTTTTGGATTCTACATACCTTGAAACGTAAACCATCAAATTTTGAGGGGGGGTAAGAATTTTTTTTTTTCATGCTCGATTCCAATGGTTCATTATTGAAAATAATAAACCAAAAGTGAGACCAAATAGTGAGACGAAAGTAGCGCGTATTTTAACAATGATTTTCACTTACAACCGAGTAGTTGCTAGGGAAATGAAACTTCTTTCATTTTCATCGGACAAAAATCGTTTTCCATTCGTTGGAAAGCTATTGATTTATCACGAATGTATTTCGTATTTGTTCTTGGTATTTACATCCTAGTTTCATAATATAACTATATAAATGAATGTTGTAAATGGATAGTAAACAATGACGCTTGTTTGGTTGTCACTTGGTTGTAGTAAACTACGCGGCTAAAGCATGTTTTTTTTAACCTGACCTACCTAATTATACAAAGCGGTTTACTCGATCAATATAACGTTAGCAATAGTAGTTGGGTACCTACATAATAATACGTATTTATAAAGTGATACTTATATTTTTACTGAAAAACAAAAAAGGTGGAGTCTAGTATGAGCCGCGCGTGAAGTAAGGTAAGAAACAGCCGATCTTATATAATACAGCGAGGGGGACAAAAACCTGAAGGGTCAGGTACACCACATTTTAGCCGTCAGGCTTTAGGCGGAAGTCATCCGTGGGTGCAGGGGGCGAAGCCCCCGCCGAGGCGCGCACCGCCGAGTTTGTTCCCTTTCTCAGTTTTGGTTTATTATTCTGTGAATAATACACCTATGTATTCGCTCAGCAAATAATTTTTATAGCACCCCCTCAAACTTTTTTCTTTTCCGTTTCAAGGTGCGTAGATTCCAAAACTGCAATGTCCGTCCGCCGTACGCTGTATCACGTGTACCGGCTTCATTTTCGGTCTAAAAAATGCGTTCTTTCGCACACATGGTCTATTTGGGCCCTAGTTGTGTCCCGAAACTTTTCAGCCCGATCGGAATATACCCAGGGGTGCTATGAGTGAAAATGTGTGTAAAAATAGGTACTTTTTGCGTTTTAGCAACATGTTGGTAACATGAGCTTCTGCGATATCGTTTTCCATGTTTTTGGGGACGGGAAGACCGAATATGAAGTCGATTTTGACCAGAGTGGAAAATTGAGTTCTACCAAATGTTCAGCTCCCAAAATTGATTTTTTATGAGTGAAAAACCTCGGAAATCGTCTGAAATCACCATCAGTTTGTATAATAACACTGGAAAAAGTGTCAACACGTGGATCAAGACGATTAAATGGCACTAACAATGATCAAAGATAGTTAAAAAAAAAAAGGAGCGTACCTAATTTGTGTTTTAGTGCCCTAGTTGTGTCCCGAAACTTTGCAGCCCGATCGGAATATACTCAGGGGTGTTATGAGTGGAAATGTGTATACAAATAGGTACTTTTTGTGTTTTAGTAACATGAGCTTTTGAGGTATCCTTTTCCATGTTTTTGGGGACGAGAAGACCGAATATGAAGTCGATTTTGACGAATGAGTGGGAAATTGAGGTTCTCCCAAATGTTCAGCTCCCAAAATTGATTTTTTATAACTCAAAAACCTGGGAAATCGTCTGAATCACCATCAATTTGTATAACAACACTAGAAATAGTGTCGATACGTGGATCAAGACGATTAAATGGCACTACCAATGATCAAAGATAATTTGAAAAAAAAAAAGAAAGAAAAAGAGGAGCGTGGTATCTAATTCATGTTTTGGGGGCCAAAATTGGTGGAAACCATCAGAAATAGCTATTTCAATTATTTCACATGAAAGAAACAATAAATGAACAGCAATGTTTCTGTACGTGTGTCCAGCAGAATAATAAACCCATGTGACAAGGACTTTGCAGCGTTTTTGTGTTTTAGTAACATGTTAGTAGCATGAGCGTTTGAGGTATCGTTCTCATGTTTTTTGGGGCAAGAAGACTGAATATGAAGACAATTTTGACCAGAGGGGAAAATTGAGGTTCTACCAATGGTTCTGCTCTCAAAATCGATTTGTTATGAGTCAAAAACCAGGGAAATTGCCTGAAATTTGTGTTTTAGTAACATGTTAGTAACGTTAGCTTTTGAGGTATCGTTTTTCATGTTTTTGGGACGAGAAGACCGAATGTGAAGTCGATTTCGACCAAAGAGTGGGAAATTGAGGTTAACGAAGTTACAGCCTTAAATTTCGTTAAATTTTGGTCTAAAATCGTCTCTCTTCCGCACACAGTTTGAGTCCCCATTTGGGAACACATTTGGGTCCTAGTTGTGCTCCGAAACACGGCAGCCCGATCGGCATACACCCAGGAGTGTTATGGGAGAAAATTGGGTGTAAAAATAGTGGTTTTCGATGGATGTTTGAGGTTTTAGTGAACATGAGCTTGTGAGGTATCGTTTTCCATGTTTTTTAGGGGGATAAGACCGAATATTAGGTTGATTTTGACCGAAGAGTGAAGAATTGAGTTTGTAACGAAGGTTAAGCTCCCGAAATTCATTTTTTATTAGTCAAAAACATGGGAAATTGTCTGAAATCACCATACGTTTGTATAATAACACTAGAAGTAGTATCAACAGGTGAATCAAGACAATTAAATGGTACTATCAGTGATAAAAAATAATCTGTTTTAAAAAAAAATCCGAGCCTATTTCGTTTTTTAGAGGGCCAAAATTGGTGGAAACCATAAAAAATATCTATCTCAATTATTGCACGTGAAAGAAACAATAAATGTATTTCCAGCACTTCTGTACGTTTTTCCAATAGAATAATAAACCCGTGTGACAGGGACTTTGCAGCGTTTTATCCTGTAGAGAGGCTTGCGGACAATTTTTCGACCGATTTCTTAAACGACTTCTTGCTGTCATACACTTCTGCACCAATTTTCCACCTGAGTGTTTAGGGAAGATAATATAAGTATAATATTGTTGGTCATCATAAATCGAGGGTTTATTGGAAAGTGTAAGCTGGTTACGAATGAACCATAATCTACCCACACATTAGGGACCAAATTATGATTCTGAATGGACCTTTAAAATCAAAATCATTTGTTTAACATTTTTTCGAGCAAAAACGCCAAGAGACGCGCAAATCAATTTTTCCCCCGGAAATTAACTTCGTAGGTGATGCGACAAAAGTGGCCAAACCTTGCGCATGAATAAGCGAAGTTTGATGTCACCTAGTTTGCTAAATGAGTTTCAAATTTTACAAGATAGGTTTAATACATACATGACTATTTAAATAATTCATTATAATTTCAGTCACAAGTGTGGTCATAATCCAAAATCGGACGGCCCTGTGACATGGTTAATGGATCATCATCAATTTAACATAATCCTGTTTTAATCCAACATGTTAACGGATGTAGGTAAATTGAAAAGTTCCAGAATGACTTTTACAACTTCGTGAATAATTCATCAGTCTATGAAGAAAATAAACAATCAAAAGTTAGCAGGTTATAGGAAATGAGTAACATACCGAAATGACGTTTAGAACTTGATTCGTTTCCTTGTTCTTGAATTCGACTTGGCGCTATTGAGAACAATGGTAGATTCGATTCAATGACGCTATTGAGAACAAGTAGAGTACATTTTATGTTTGGCAGATTACAATGATTTGAGAATTAACGTTTCCTTCTTTTTGGTTTATTATTTTCAATAATGAACCTTTTGGAACGCGCACGAAAAAAAAATTCTAACCCCCCTCTATTAGAAATTGGTTCAAGTTCAAATCTTATTAATATATCCCCGTTGGTTATCCCATATGATTACTGTGTGACGTATGTTTACGTTGAATAAAAAAAAAGTTCATTGCTTGTTCTGAAAAACTCTAACGAGGTGAAATTACATTTCTCGATATAATTATAATACCCTCAAAATTTGATGGTTTAGTTTCAAGGTATGTAGAATCCGAAAATGCAGTAAAAATATTTCTGTATGTCCGCCGTACGCCATACTGGCCACTTTTCTTAGTTACCACGAATAAAACGCTGCAAATCCCTGCACAACGGTTTATTATTTTGTATAGAATACCCTTCTGTTACAGATCACCGCTCTATGTATAGATAACCCGTCTATATAATATGATATGTACTATTATATACATATTATTTAGATCGCAGACCCTCCGTAGGTTAGTACCTAACCCCGTACTCGTTACTAGGTACCTACCTAAATCACGAGTTAAATGTTGCTAAAATAATTCTGCCGATGACAAACAGTACCTAACAAAAAGAAACACACATAATGAAGTTCTGAAAAGAAATTGTTGATGAGGAGTGAAAAAAGTTGCAAAAGTACCTACCAACAAACTCCAGCCCCTTCTACGTAGATGGTATAATGAACCGTTGTGTAATAATTTACCGTTGAGTAATGATTTACCGTAGTAATAATTTACCCATCAATAATACTTCAACGTTTGTTCAAGTTTCACTACCTACCAACAAACTCCAAAAGAGCCATCATTTTTCAAATTAAATAATATCACAGAACAACCAACTCGACTTCATACTCCGCCAATATAATCAGGTGATCCCTACCAATGATTGGCCGTATTCACAAATTCCTATTGTGGGCGCGTCTCTGGTTACGAGATTTGGTTTGAATTGTATACAATTTCATTGACACTGGAGTCGAAAATGCCTGTCGGTGCAAACTTCGGGGCCTTACTGTGAACGAACGGCTGGACGTACGATGCTCCGGATGGGCTTAAAAAACTCGCAAGTTCAAGAACTATTTAAAACCGTAAAAATATTTACGTAAAAAAATGGTATAGGCGTTTTGAAAATTTCAACCCCTATTTTGAACCCCTTAGAGATGACTCACAGTAACGTCGAGCTTCGAGGACCAACTAGACGCCGAACGGAACCTATAACCCGAATTTCATCAATTTTTTTTCATGGTAACTAAGAAAAGTGGCCCGTACGGCGTACGGCGTACGGCGTACGGCGTACGGTGTACGGCGTACGGCGTACGGCGGACAGACAGAAATATTTTTATTGCATTTTTGGATTCTACATACCTTGAAACGTAAACCATCAAATTTCGAGGGGGGGTAAGAATTTTTTTTTTCATGCTCGATTCCAATGGTTCATTATTGAAAATAATAAACCAAAATGGATGAAATTCGGGTTATGTGTTCCTTCGGGGTCTAGTTGGTCCTCGAAGCTCGGCGTTACTGTCAGTCATCTCTAAGGGGTTCAAAATAGGGGTTGCAATTTTCAGAACGCCGTATCTCGAAAACTTTCGATTGATGAAGGGTATGGTTTTTTTACGTTATTAAATTTGTCTTGAGCTAAACAATTTTTTGAGACCACCCGGAGCATTGTACGTCCAGCCGTTCGTGTGCACCAAAAAGCTTCGTCAACATAATCGTGAATCAAATGGTATAAATCCGGGCCAGGTATCATTGCTAGGGAACACCTGATTATAATCAAGGATGCTGTATGAAGTCGAGTTGGTTGTTCTGCGATATTATTTCATTTGATAAGTGATGGACTATTGGATTTTGTTGGTAGGTACTTCACACTTTGAAGAGTGTTATTGATGGGTAAATTATTACACAATGGTAAATTATTACACAACGGCAAATTATTACACAACGGTAAATTATCACATAACGGTATATTATTACACGACGGTTCATCTACCAAGAAGGGGCTGGATTTTGTTGATCGGTACTTTTGCAATTTGACCTACCGTTGAAGTATTATTGATGGGTAAATTATTACAAAATGGTAAATTATTAAGCAACGGCAAATTATTACACAACGGTAAATTATTACACAACGGTTCATCTACCAAGAAGGGGCTGGATTTTGTTGATCGGTACTTTTGCAATTTGACCAACCGTTGAAGTATTATTGATGGGCAAGTTATTACACAACGGTTCAATATACTTGACCACGAGGGTAGGTACTGACCACAGAAAACAGTGATCTACGCAGAAAGGGCATCTATTTCACTCCACATCAACAATTTTTCTTCAGAACTGAAGTTCTGAAGGAAAATTTTAGTTATTGTTTGTCATCGACAGAATTATTTTAGCAACATTTAACTCGTGATTTAGGTAGGTACCTAGTAACGAGTACGGGGTTAGATACTAACCGTCGGAGGGTCTGCGATCTACATAATATGTATAGACTAGTACATATTATTATATAGACGGGTTATGTATTCAGAGAGCTGTGATCTGTAACGGAAGGGTATTCTGTACAAAATAATAAACCGTCGTGCAGGGATTTGCAGAGTTATTCATGCTCGATTCCAAAGGTTCATTATTGAAAATAATAAACCAAAATGTCTGCCATTTCGCCGTACGCCGTACTTAGCACTTTTCTTATTTACCATGAACGAAAATTGATGAAATTTTGTTTGTAGTTCCCGTTTGGGGTCTAGTTGGTCCGCGAAGTTCGGCGTTACTGTCAGTCGTCGCTAAGGGGTGAAAAATAGGGGTTGAAATTTTCAGAATGACGTAGCTCGAAAACTTTCAATAGAAGGGTATGGGTTTTTTTCAATGTTTTTAAATTGATATTGAACTAGAGAATGTTTATAGACCACCCGGAGCATGCGAACGACCAGCCATTCGTTTGCACCGAAAAGCTTCGTCAACATGATCGTGAATCAAACGGTATAAATCCGGCCCAGATAGGGATAGGGACCTGATTATAATCACGGATGGTTTTTCTGTGATCGAGTCGGTTGTTCTATGATATTATTTATTTGATTAATGATGGTTCTTGGATTTTGTTGATAGGTAGGTACTTTTGCAGCTTGAACAAACGTTGAAGTATTATTGGGTAAACGTCAATAAACTATCAGTAGAATGAAGTAGAAAATGAATGGCGAGTAGCCACGAACGCGGACGGCATCAAACGAGAAATGGAAATCGGCGGAGCTGCCGCGATCCGTGGTTGGCCGGAGATTGCTGCCGGGGGGGGGGGGGGGGTTGATATGAAACCGTACGACCTAACGGTACTCTGTGAGGCCCGGACGTCGAATGCGTGATAGCAAGTGAAATTATCTTTCTGTGTTCCCTCTCTCGCAAGCGATGGAAATCATCATTATTTGAACTATGGACAATTACGACGGCCGTGGAGAGTGGCAGGGTCTTCAATTGTATTGTTTTTCTCAACTAGGAAGGTTTCGTCGAATGTCACTTAGGTGCTATTTTATATGCACGATTTTATGTGTACGAACCATCGGAGCTCCTAGTTAGACTGAATAATATTGAAAACAGGGGAAACATCTGAACATAGTGTCGAATTGTCTGATAATGAGTTACAGCATTTATTTAGTTCACTTTGTCGTCTGTCTCTTAGGAATCATTGCCATTAGTTCCTATTATCCAAACGGGTTTCAGTTTCGCAAACATTATAACTTTCAACTAGCTCAGTTGGTTTTTCTCCTGCTAGGAATCTTGAGTAAATTTTTAACTAGTTTCTGTTATCCAGATAGGTTGTGTTGCGTTTTCAATTCCGGCGGGGAATTAACATGTTTAATGTTTTAGGGCTGGGGGTCATTCTGTGAATTCCGACACGCAAATATGCAACGTTTTTCATTGGTTACTACACAGTTACTACCTTCTGTTGTAGCAACCATAAAGAATATCGCACTCGAAAGAAACAAGAGTCAATAGCTACGTTTTTCATTGGTTACTACACAGTTACTACCTTCTGTTGTAGCAACCATATGTTGATGGCGAGTTCTATAATAAGTACAGTAAATGCAACATTATACTTGTAGAGTTCAGTGAAATTGTGGCTTTCATTTTTTCTTGACATTAAAAAACTATATCTAATTTCTCCCTTGCGAGGGAAAAACATTAAACATGATTTAATGTTTTTCCCTCTCAAGGGAGAAATTTTTCAGAGGAATCTGCGCAAATTAATAGTCGATGACCGCCAGATAGAATAAGCCTATGGAACCATTGATGTATTAGTTATATATTGGTTTATTATTCTGTAAAAAATACACCTAGGTATGTATTCGCTCAGCAAAATTTTTTGAACGCCCCCCCCCCTTAAAATTTTTTTCTTTTACATTTCAAGGTGCGTAGATTCCAAAAACGCTGCAAAGTCCTTGTCACATGGGTTTATTATTCTTTATTCGATTGGACATACCTGCAGTAATGCTGGAAGTACATTTTTTTATTGTTTCTTTCATGTGCAATAATTGAAATAGCTATTGTCAATGGTTTCATTTGGGCCCTAGTTGTGTCCCGAAACTTTGCAGCCCGATCGGAATCGGGATCGGAATCGATCGGAAAAAGGTTGTAAAAATAGGGTTTTTTTAAAGGAAAATGAGCTTTTGAGGTATCTTCTTCCATGTTTTTAGGGCGAAAAGACCGAATATGAAGTTGATTTTGGCCAAAGAGTGAAGAATTGAGGTTGTAACGAAGGTTCAGCTCCCAAAATTCATTTTTTATGAATCAGAAAGCTGGGAAATTGTCTTGAAATCACCATAGATTTGTATAATCGCCGGGATAAGACAATGGCACGGTGGTTAGGCATTGTAGTAATTTTGATGGGGTGTTAAAAAATTTTTTGCTGAGCGAATACATAGGTGTATTATTTAGAAAATAATAAACCAAAATGCGTGTAAAAATTGGGTTTTTGGTGTTTTAGTAACATGAACTTGTGAGGTATCGTTTTCCATGTTTTTTAAGGCGAGGAGTCCGGATATGAAGTTGGTTTTGGCTGAAGAGTGAAAAATGGAGGTTCTAACTAAGTTTTAGCTCCCAAAATTCATTAATTTGTTATTAGTCAAAAACTATGGAAATAATCTGAAATCACCTCAAATTGTATAATAACACTAGAAGTAGTATTAACAGGTGAATAAAGACAATTAAATGGCCTGATACGGAACTTCTCTTTAAAATTTATACTTTTTTCAGATTTCACATTTTGCTTCATGCATAGCAAATCAAATTAATGGATAGAATTATCGTCCACCCTAATCTTTAGTGAGTTGACATTTATCATACGTTTATGATCTATACAATCTTGTTATCGATACGAGGAAGCTGTATGCCATCAAACTATAATGCCTATTAAAGATACGGGTAAGTATAGTTTATGGTGAAAATTGTGGAAACACGAGCAAATTTTATGGTTCTTAATAACGATCTGAGGGAGCTATACGAACGTAGCAGTTCCTCACTAACTTAATATTCTGCTTCGGAATGGAAGGATTCGTTTGAGCCAGCTCCACGAGGAAGGAATAATCGTAACCCTTTTTTGAGGGTCGCGCTGTGTTTACCTAATTTTTAGCTCTGATTAGTGATATTATACAGTTTGCGTAATTTCTGAGCATAAGGCTCCAAACGTACAGGAGGTGAAGAAATCGTTTCATCCACTGCTGCGTGCTTTGAGTAATGTGTAGGTATCGTATTGTTTCAAGATTTCTCTGGCGACCGAAAACTTAATTTTTCCCCTTTCCCACGTTGCGCAACCCCGCATTGTGATCATGGTCTGCTCGATGAGAAATCATCAGAAGTTAATGTTGTATCCCTTGTATAATCACAAGGATCCGTAATTTTTCATCAGTCGCTGATTAAGGAAATAGAGTTTATTGTTGACAATTAAACTTAGTTTCCCTGAATACTTCCGGGGACTGGTACCATTTAAGTACTTAGTACGAGTTTTTGACTTCATTTTGTGTACGTGGCCGTTAGCCGACTCGGAGTTCATGACCCGTCAGGACGTGGCCTACATGCGCTCTGCGCGATCGTACCTTCGGATCCATTGCCTGAACTCCGGGGACACCATTGCCCTGAAATTGTATCAGCCCAAAGTATTGATCTTATGTCCTGACCTGAAGCTGTTATGTACTCTGCTCCTTCTTCAATTGTTTGATCCTACTCAAGAGATCAGTTGGAATGTGGACGAATGAACACGTAAAGTAAACGGTTTGTTTTGTATGATTTGAATCTTTTTGATAGTTAGGTAGTTTGATAGTTTTGATAGTTAGGTACTCTGCTCCTTCTTCAATTGTTTGATCCTACTCAAGAGATCAGTTGGAATGTGGACGAATGAACACGTAAAGTAAACGGTTTGTTTTGTATGATTTGAATCTTTTTGATAGTTAGGTACTACTGCCAAGTTGTTCACCTGTTGTATCCTATTAGATGACCTGCTTTTCTCGTTCTCATTGGTACTAAGGTATTATACGGAGGCCACTAGTTTCCACCGCGCTGTGGCGGTGTAATTAGGATTGAAGACAAACTAGTCGTCGTAATAGCTTCAAATTCTTACTGTTAGTTCATTAAAGTGTCCAACACAACGATGTAGTTTTCTCGTTTCCCCGGAAAGGGGAACCCCCTCAAAACTAGAGGCCTCCGTATAATACCTAAGTACCTTCTCATTCAACTAAGTCTTCCTGGTCTATCTGTACTATAAATTGATGATTCTGTTCGAATCACGGAAAAACGGCTCGACGGATTTTTATGAGGTTTTTCGCACAATGCTCGGAGTTGGCCAGGGAAGGTTTATCGCTGATCGTATCCTTTCCGGATTTCCTATGTCTTTGTAAAGCGGCCATCCCTAGCAACAGCGTCTTGGAAAAATATTCTGTAGATAAGTCATTATGTTTTTGTAAACTGAAGATTTTTCCCACCAATTAGTTTAATTTCGCTTCCTTTCTCCGCCCGAAGAACGGGTAGGTACGTTTGCTAGTTTATAACTAAAAACCAATGTCTGTTGATGTGCATGTTTCATCATCACGACCATTCCGGGTCTATTGTTCAATCCAGAACCTCCTGAAAATATGCTAAAAATCTCATTCAGATCAGCAGAAGACTGGGGATCAGAGTGTTTTTAATAGCCTATCCGTTTCAATTCGGAACTGGTGCTTTTCCGTGAAGTAAATTCAGATCACTTCAGCCGTGGAGAGATTATATTGATAATCTGGCTATTTATCCAGTAAAAGAGCATCATTTCTGTAGTAAATATACCAATATTTCTGCTGGATAAAACATTGTTTAAAACTGTAAATAAATGTATTCTGGTAAATCCTTGTGTAAATATTGTTGATTATATATTGGAAGGCGGTGGAGTGGTAATCAGACGGGGCTTTATTCATACTAGGTCGTTTAAAAATCATTCAAATGTGAGTACTGGAGCCAACCAGGCAATCACATTTCATAAATGTGCGATGCAACCAAGAATTCTATCATTAATAATAATTATTTTCTGTTATTCATGAAGCAACGTTTTTTCAAATTGAAAAAGTAGTGTTCAACTGCATCCAAAATAACCATCATTCTTCAAATTGAATATCTCGGAACACCCTACTCGATTTCATACAGCCATGCGTGATTGCAATCCATGGCAACGATATGTGGGCCGGATTTATACCGTTTGATTCACGA
This sequence comes from Leptopterna dolabrata, assembly GCA_954871275.1. Taxonomy (NCBI): domain Eukaryota; kingdom Metazoa; phylum Arthropoda; class Insecta; order Hemiptera; family Miridae; genus Leptopterna; species Leptopterna dolabrata. Next base: position 41,977,310 of record OX940975.1, read on the forward strand.
TCATGTTTACGAAGCTTTTCGGTTCAAACGAACGGCTGGACGTACTCGTTCGTACAGTGCTCCAGGTGATCTCATCAAATTCTGAAGTTCCAGATAGAAGTTCTCTTCTGTTAAAAGTTTTTGAGCTACGGCGTTCGGGAAATTTCAACCGCTATTTTAAACCCCTTAGAGATGACTGACAGTAACGCCGAGCTTCGAGGACCAACTAGACCCCAAATAGAACCTACAAACAAAATTTCATTAATTTTGATTCATTCGTCATGTCATTTTGGTTCATTAATTTAGGTTCATTCGTCATGTCATTTTGGTTCATTAATTTAGTTCATTCTTCATCTGATTCATTCACCTTGATACCATAATATTTTGAGGGGGGGGGGGGGGGGGTTCTTTTCCGTACTCGATTCCAAAAATTCATTATTAAAAATAATAAACCAAAACTCGAAATAGGTACCGAATGATTGGCCATCCGAAACTTAATCATTTCAAAAAAATTGAAATGGAACATGGATACGTTTGAAAACACAACATTTGAACAGCAAAATTTATTACCAATAACAAAACGAATTCAGTTTTCGAAATACTGTTTGGGCAGGCCATCGTTAGTTGAAACAGACCATATTCGGGAGAACGGTGATACTGAATTAAATTGGATTTACGTAAGTGGTAATGTACTCTTTATAATTTGACCTATCGTTTGGTCCCTTGAATATTCCCGTCAAATTGAATACATCCATTGTAAGTACTGCCTATAATGTTTGGGTAATTTTTGGCTATTTGAAGTTATTGTTTTTTTACGGCAGGCTGCCTGCGAACACACTATAATTTGAACTCTGGTTGTTTCTTTCTCCGTCAGCTCGAAGTTTTTTTGTTTCTGCTTCCAATTGCATGACATCAAAACTTCTTCGAGAATCCTACTAGCTATGTTATGTTCATCACCATCAATTTGGTCGTCCATTATATTGTGTAGAAAAACTATATTTGTGTTTAATTTTTCGCTTATATGTTAAATTTAGAATTCTCTACCCACCAAACTGTTCATGAATCAAACTCTCACTAAGTCTTAACAATACTTCTCAGTGATTTTCTTGGGGTACCGTGAGTCAAGAATATCCATGAAGTTTGGTCATTATTATATTCTGCACATTTTCTGAGCATATTGAAATTGAATTTCATACTTTCAACATGAGACTACATCTGCAAACGACGATAAATATCTGGCTAACTTATATTTACGTTCCACACAACGTGTTAGCCGTTATGAGTGCAGTCCGTTCTTCGGTGGTGCAGTAGAAAGTATGAATTTTCACACTAATGAGTTTCTAAGCGTACCCACTTACTTTTAATTAGATCCTTTGGTAACTCATTTAAACGTGCATTAGGATATCGTTTGCGAAACGTATACTAAGTGGCGGTGACCCATTCTATGATTTAATCATGTATTGTCCATAACATTATGCTCATTAGTGAAACCTAGTAACTATTTCGCCTGTGAACATCTCAAGGTTCAACCAATATGTACACCTAGAAGACGTGTGGAAACGTATGGGAAAGATGCTATGAAGAAAGGCCTATAAGAACTCCTAGGTAAGAACCTTTGTGGTTCCATCTCTTTCGATGGCACCGTTTCGGGGGCCGAAGGTTTTTTTTCCACGGTACAAACAAAAATATTTTGCTTCAGAAATGTAAACATGAAATGTTATGTAGTAGTATATACGGATTTGTGTAGTAGTAGGTGGGTACATTTTTGAAAAATAATTTCAGCGTGATTTCTGAGAATGATTTGGCGCCGTTGTGACACCAAAAACTATACTGTATATGTATGCTTAACGAGTATACCCTCAAATTTTCAAGTCTAACACCTATTTGGCGGATATATATTATTTTCGTCGCAGATGCGCACATACTGTGACGCCGCTCGACTCGCATTCTAACGTCAGGCAACTAATATAATGAGAACATCATTTTATGGTGAACCCAGAATACGTTTTTTCTAGGGACAGACATTCAGACAACCGAGATTCCTACGTACTGAGTTGGTGCGATTTTAAGAGCTCAATAAAGAAACTGAAGACTTCGTCAAGAGCGTTCAGCCTGATTGTTAGCTCACGTTTGAATCTGAGAATGATTGAGTAATGGTTGAATCATTGCCAAGCTCCGCCATCTGGCGCTTGGATTCTGAAATTAGATTTCCTTTTCATGAACCGGTGATGGCAGCCGCCTGGAGCGCAGCAAGATGCGAATGAGTGCTAAGGGCAGGAGTCCTAGGGCAGAAGAGCGGCCCCCTTGAACCACTCCCCTTGACATAGGCGTTTCCAGGCCGAACCGTTGCGTAACGTCGCGTCACCGCCTCTCCTAACTCAGCGAGGGCTCTCCCAGTCTTTCTGTTGATTGGGCCGACTCTGGGAGTCCGCTTTTCGCTATTACTAATAAATGAACATACTACTTCTAGTAATCATCAGTTTTGAAGTTCATGTCAACATTCTCATTCGTGATTGTTCATTATTCTGGGGACATTTCCAGTTTGAGGTGGTGGACGCTATTGCTATGTCGGAAATGAGTTTAGAACTTCAAGTAGGTGGATAGCCACCTAATGTCAGCATTAGCTCAGAATCCCAACCAAGCATGCCGCCACCGTCTCCTGACGAGCGAAGGCAGCCTTGGAGGTACAAGGTTAAATTCAGCTTCAAAGAGCTGTCAAAACACTTGGAATATATATATACTAATATTGTCTAGAACTTTTGACACTCTACTTTATATTCTTATTTTTTGTCAGTAAAATATATTGATTGATTGATTGATTGAGAAGAGATGATGATGTTGTATAACTACAAGCAGATACCAAGGTACCTAGTACTTGTATCTAGGTATCGGTGGTTCATTGTTGATGTGTTGGTCCTAAAAGATGTATCTAAATCTATCAAATAATGAGGGGTCCTTGGGTCTATATTTGGCTGATTTGTTACGCTGTGAACTGATGAAGAAATTCCAATTTGACGAGAAAAATTGCAAACATTTACTTGGGTTCCAAGATTACCAACTGGTAGCAGTGTCGTCACACTAAAGTTCCTCGTTCCTCCTCATCATCGGAAGTTGGATGTTGACCAAAACATGACTCAGCTGGTTTTGTTCATTCACACTTTTTATTTTTATTACCACCTATCCTCCTTATTGTTACAACGCTCCGGAAGTGATTATCTTCGATAATAAACTTGAGCCAAAATCATGGATACGCAAAGTGAACAAGGCCTCAACCGAGTCGTGGCATGGATTATGTCTGCTGAGTATCCACCAGGGGCATGAACTCTGTCACCAATTTTAGATGAAATGTCTACGAATGTCTGGTTCTAACCTAAAATGGGTAGGGTAGATACTAAATTACCTCGATCTTTAAGTACTCACAAATGAAAAATACGTGGTCCTGCTCAGTAGCGCAATATTTATTAGCTTGGTCAGATTTATTTATAAAAGCTATTGAGGCGGCCATGAAGCTCGCAACATACCAGAGTAAACTATTGAATGCAGGCTGCTTCTTTAGTCCAGCATCCATGTCACAGCATCTATGCTACACTCCCAGGCTTGTTGTGTGCTGTGGCTGTAGCCTGTAGTATGGCTCGTTCTCGTATGGTTAGGAAGCATCAACAGCGTTCCGTCTTACTTATGCTCAAATGTCAAAAACCTGGCGTCTCCTCCCACGACTGATAAATGAACTCCATTCCGTCCATTGCCTTCTTCTTACAGAAGTGTTGGTGAGACTTCTTGACCTCGCCATACGGAGCGATAGCGTTCAGACCACAAAAACCTCGGAGTAGCTCCTCCCAAGGTTGCAGATTGCTCAGTTCGTTCCACGACCTTCACTACGAAATTGCGAACGTTTATTCGAGTCGGTCCGAGCTAAAAAGTACCCAAAACATTTGTGAACGTTACGTACCTACTCTCTTCTACATTATTAGCGAATTTTCGGGAAAAAAAGCTTGCTATTTTGGTTTATTATTTTCAATAATGAACCGTTGGAATCGAGCATGAAAAAAATAAAAATTTTAACCTCCTCTTAAAAATTTGATGGTTTCCGTTTCAAGGTATGTAGAATCCGAAAATGCAATAAAATCCCTGCACAACGGTTTATTATTGTGTACCCTTCTGTTGCAGATCACAGCTCTCCGTATAGATAACCCTTTACATATATAATATATGTACTATTCTATACATATTATGTAGATTGCAGACCCTACGTAGGTTAGTACCTATTCCCGGTACTCGTTACTAGGTACCTACCTAAATCACGAGATGAATGTTGCTAAAATAATTCTGTCGATGACAAACAGTACCTAAAATTACAACAAGAAACGCAAATAATAAAGTTCTGTAAAAAAGTTGCAAACGTACCTACCAACAAATTCCAGCCCCTACTTACGTAGATGGTATAATGAACCGTTGTGTAATAATTTACCACTGTGTAATAATTTACCCATCAATAATACTTCAATGTTTGTTCAAGTTTCACTACCTATCAACAAACTCCAAAAGAGCCATCATTTTTAAAATGAAATAATACCACAGAACAACCAACTCGACTTCATACTCCGTGAATATAATCTGGTGCTTCCTAGCAATGATGATCTCAGGCCGATTCCCGATTGTTAGCACGTCGCTAGTGATGATATTTGAGCTGAATGTATACAATTTCATTCACCCTGCTGTTGAAAAAGCCTGCCGGTGCAAACTTCTGGGCCTTACTGTGAACGAATGGCTGGACGTACAATGCTCCGGGTGGTCTTAAAAAACTCCCAGGTTCGAGAACTATTTAAACCCGTACAAAAATGCGAGATAACGGCTTCCTGGAGATTTCAACCCCTATTTTTCAACCTTTAGGGATGACTGACATTAACGCCGAGCTTCGAGGACCAAGTAGACCTCAAATGGGACCTGTAAACCGAATTTCGTCAATTTTAGTTCATGGTTACTAAGAAAAGTGCCCCGTACGGCGTAGGGCGGACGGACAGAATTTTTTGGTTTATTATTTTCAATAATGAACCATTGGAATCGAACATGAAAAAAAAAGAGGGGAAAAAAAATCTAAACCCCCCCCCCCCCCCCTCAAATTTTAATGGTTTACGTTTCAAGGTGTGTAGAATCCGAAAATGCAATAAAAAAATTGTCGTCTGTCCGCCGTACGCAGTACACCGTACTGGCCACTTTCCTTAGTTACCATAAAAAAATTGATGAAATTCGGGTTGTAGGTTCCGTTCGGGGTCTAATTAGTCCTCGAAGCTCGGCGTTACTGTCAGTCATCTCTAAGGGGTTGATGAACAAATAATTAATTATTGAATCCCTCGCATTTTTATGAAATTGTAATTCCCCGGCTGGTTCCGGTAAGTGATTTAGGGCTTTCCTGGGGGGAGCACGAGGGTAGGTATTGGCCACAGAAGACAGTGATCTACGGAGAAATTGCATCGCTATACAGGTAAATAAAAAACCTCTGTGTAATAATTCGGGATGTTTTGAAAATTGTATCTTCTCAATTTCAGAAGTTCCTCTCAGACCTTGATGGCTTTGAGATAACAAAATTACAAATTTATAAACTTCGGAAAAACTGCAGTTTTAAGTACAGTTTTAAGCACAATGAGTTGTCCTCAGTTGGGATAGTTGAGCTGGAAACAGACCGATGAAAATGATGCCGATGTAGAAATGATGAAGATGAGTACTGGTGGGGAGTCGCGAGAACTCGGTGTATCTCCTACTATGCACCTCGTTCTATTCAGGCCCAGCGAAAATTCGTTCATATATCGCCGTACTGCATGTCTGAAATTTTCATTGCACCCACGGTGCGATGGTAAAATTACTCAGTTGAAACGCTGTGAGCGTCAACAGGGATTATCAACGCGGAGGATTCAGTTGTTGACGAATATTGACTATAGGTATATTATTTTAATCGCCAGTCATATTTAATGTACATTTTCTGGTGTTCTTCTGGTTTCGAGCAAGTGGCAAATTAGAGTGCAACACATTATTTTCACATAGGTTGGTATCTAATAGCATTTCCCAATCACTGTCTGAAATTACTCTCTTCTCATGTATGCTCTCCTTCTTATGTGTGTCACTCGAAACTGACTGGAATAGGAACAGTGATGATCCTTGTCTTTCTAAGTGGTCCGACTTTTCGAGGAGATTGCCGCTAATGGACGCCATTATAGAAAACGAGCCCGATAGCCTATATTACTGCTCTTACAACATGCTACCGAGAAGAACTGCTTCCCTTCGGAATCAGTCACCCCCGCCAGTCTTCGTCATCTTATTTGTTCTTGCCAAAGATGATAGGTAACCTGATTCAGATTCTTCGTACGTGACCTAGTCACGGAGTTGGAATACCTACCGTTCCGTTGATGGGGTTAGTGGGATTCGATCATTTGTGGGGTTTTCCTGTTATGAGAGTAGGTCACGTCGAGTGAATGTCGCTTTGGCATGGGTGATCACTCCTTCCCATTCCTGCCTCAAAACTTACGTAATTTTGCCTCTAAAAATAAAAGTAAGCTTAAACAATGATATTCCTGTGGGAATCATTAAGAAAATACCACATGGACGAGAAGGATACTGCAACTTTGTTCTTTAGTATATTGGATTGGAAGTCGTTACAGATGAAGTATACAACCGTATACTTCATCTGTAACGACTTCCATGTATGTGATGTGTATGTTAGTAAGCCCCTGTTTTACTAGCGAAACGCGATATTGCTTTTCATACAAAAAGATGTTTAGTTTATTTGCTTCGTTTAACCGTTCATGTGTTTTCCACAAGCATACAACCAGAAGGGTGTATTGTAATTGTAGGTTGTTCTAGCGTGTTCGGCCCTATCTCCGACGGTACCTACAAAAACCAGTTCAAACGGCGAAGTTTAAAGATGGAAGTGCGCAATTCTTTAACCCCCCTTTCTCAAACTTCTTTCCTTGGGCAGTTCGCAGCAAAGGATTCCTCGAACCCTCTTTTGGTCCGGCCTTCTCAAGTCAAGACCGGTTCCTTGCACCTTCACCTCTCAGGGCGGTGTTCATTCTTCATGACTCCGTGATGTGGTCGTGTAATTTGTCATTTCGGATCTCAAGAAGATGGAGATGGAGCAAACTTGAGTGATAGCCAATTTTTGCTTTGGCACAGTTATTGTATGCCCTGAATTTGGTTGTCGTACCTTTACGTTACCTGGCTGTCATTTCTGGCCGGTGTTATTGGTCACTTACAACACGAAGTTTGAACCTAAAAGCTTCGTCGATATGAGTGTGCATACGCTATAAAACTCAAGTCCATCCAGCTCAGATATTATTGATAGGAAACAGCTGATTATAATAATGTATTTTGTTTGTAGGCACTTCTGTACCTAGGTACAACTTTGTTCTTCCCGGCCGAACGAATCATCTGAATTAGATGAAAACTTGGGATTATGTCGAGGTCCTAAGGTTCTCAGCGACCATTGGAGTTTCAAAAATGACCGGGTGGAGGATCCGCGGGGCCGAAGTGTTTCCAGGGTACGGTGGCGGTGGATAATTCATATTTATCCCTGGTGGCATTTTTCTCGTGCGTGTAATTGGGTGGTTAGGTATCCATAGCAAAAAACGATCCTACTATTTAAGGAAGGGTCTTAAGCTAATAGGCTGAATTCAGTGAATACGCAAAAATGGGTATCTATACAGTAAAGTATGAGTGAGTGAATGAATGAAAAGAGGTTTTGTTTACATATAAATGAATGGAGTTTTGAAACTGAAAAAGTAGCCTAAACCTAATACAGAATGGCTTAGGTAAAGCCGTCTTCCTGGCTAGCAACGTAATGGCAACATACTTCTAGTTTATAAAATAATTTACCCATCTCACATTTTGCGTACATTTAAATGAAATTAATTTATATTCAAATTAGGTTTTCCACATTGGCACCAAATAATAGGAACTGTGGAGAAGTAACAAATAATAGCAAACAGAATTCAGGAAGATAGTTTTGGCTGTAGCTACTGAAGCAGTATGAGAGGATGACTCTGTCAGTAGTTGCTGCTGAATCAATCTATAGCTCCTCGCAGCTCGACAGTGTCCAGTAAGCGCATAAATATTAGGGTTCCGGAGGTACTGAAGGCACTCACCTCGAGAAAACCCTTTCCTTTCTATATAACAATATTCCATGGTAAACCCTCAAAGCAGCTGTTCGTGGGGGTATCCTGTAAATTGCCACCAGTGACCCGTAAAATAAATTGGCAGTAGTCGGGCCTGCTCAAAACTGCAGCTACACACCACGTTATCTACTCACCCCACTAATCTATATTTTTATGTTTAAGGTATGATGCAGGATATTTTTTTCTTTTGGAGATGTGGGCTTGTGGGCATCGACACCACTTGTATATTCAGTCAGAAAAATAACGCAAACATATGTTATTGCCCATGTGAATCCACAGCCAATGGGCTGGTGGCGTTAACGCAGGTAGCGATTGTCACTGGTGGCTGTTGACATGTATTCGTTCTTGGGCACCGTGGCGCCGCTTCACGGGCCCCATTGAGGAACCAAATACCACGCAGCAACGTATCTGATGGTCTAGTTAGTATACCCTCAACATTTCAAACCCGTGATTCGTTTTTTGAGTACATTGTAACAAAATGTCACTTGAGCCCAAGTTTGTGCATCTCCAACGTTTGGCAAGGGTGTTCTTAATATTACTTGCACCCTTTTTTTAAATCTAATTGCTGCGCGAAATCTCTAAAAAAAAATAAGTTTCAGGAGCCTTCTAGAATCTAGAAAACGCGTACTTTCCACTAATATTGCCTACAACTATGTTACATTAACTCAAACAAGTGAAAAGTTGTGATACTTGGGGGCAAGTAACAAAGAATGAGGCTGGTATGGTTTTTTTACGTTATTAAATTTGTCTTGAGCTAAACAATTTTTTTAGACCACCCGGAGCATTGCACGACCAGCCGTTCGTTTGCACCGAAAAGCTTCGTCAGCATGATCGTGAATCAAACGGTATAAATCCGGCCCGGATATCATCACTAGGGAGCACCTGATTACAATCAAGGATGGCTGTATGAAGTCGAGTTGGTTGTTTTGCGATATTATTTCATTTGATAAGTGATGGACTATTGGATTTTGTTGGTAGGTACTTCTGAAACTTGAACAAACGTTGAAGTATTATTGATGGGTATAAATTATTACACAATGGTAACTTATTACACAACGGCAAATTATTACACAACGGTAAATTATTACATTACGGTAAATTATTACATTACGGTAAATTATTACACAACGGTAAATTATTACAGAACAGTAAATTATTACGCAACGGTTCATTTACCAAGAAGGGGCTGGATTTGTTGATCGGTACTTTTGCAACTTGAACAACTGTTGATGTATTATTGATGGGCTAGTTATTACGCAACGGTTCAATATACTTGACCACGAGGGTAGGTATTGACCACAGAAAATAGTGATCTACGCAGAAGGGGCATCAATTTCACTACACATCAACAATTTTCCTTCAGAACTCCATTATGTTCGTTTCTTTTTGCCATTTTAGTTACTGTTTGTGATCGACAGAATTATTTTAGCAACTTTTAACTCGTGATTTAGGTAGTTACCTAGTAACGATTACGGGGTTAGGTACTAACCTGCGGAGGGTCTGCGATCTACATAATATGTATAGAATAGTACATATTATATTATATAGACGGGTTATATATACAGAGAGCTGTGATCTGTAACAGAAGGGTATTCTGTACAAAATAATAAACCGTTGTATAGGGAAATGCAGCGTTTTTTTTAAATTGCATTTTCGGATTCTGCATACGTTGAAACGGAAACCATCAAATTTTGAGGGTGGGTTAAAATTTGTTTTTCATAATCGATTCCAAAGGTTTATTATTGAAAATAATGAAGGCTGTTTTGGATTTTGTTGATAGGTACTTTTGTAACTTGAACAAACGGTGAAATATTATTGATGGGTATATTATTAGACAGTGGTAAATTGTTACAAAACGGTAAATTATTACACAACGGTTCAGTATACCCTCTTAGTAGAAGGGGCTGGATTTTGTTGATAGGTACTTTTGCAACTTGAACAATCGTTGAAGTATAATTGATGGACAAATTATTACACAACGGTAAATTATTACACAACGGTTCATTATAGTGTCTACGTAGAAGGGGCATCTATGCAGGTAAATTATTACACAACGTCTTATGCCTTATGCTTCATGAATAACTACAAATAATTAGTGGTTGAATTATTGAATCCCATGCATTTTTATGAATCTTTAATTCCCGGGCCGGCTCCAGTGCTCGATTTAGGGCTTTCCTGGGGGTTGCTCGAGGATATTGACGCAGAAAACAGTGATCTACGCAGAAGGGGCATCTATACAGGTAAATTATAAACCTCTGTGTAATAATTTGGACTTTTTTAAATTGCATTTCCGGATTCTACATACCTTGAATCGTAAACCATCAAGTTTTTTTTGGGCGGGGGGGGGGGGGGGGGGGCAGCTATAAGGAATTTGACTTTGGAAATACTTTGTTATTGGCCCCCGTTTTTTTCGACAAGCGTTTATCGTTATTCAAGTTATTTTGCTGCATTCTCAATGTTGTAATGAGTGGAAAGTACGTGTTTAGATTCCAAAACGCCCCTGAAACTTGTTTTTTCGTCCAGCTTTCGCGTAGTAATTAAATCTTGAAAATGGGGGCCCGTGACAAAGAACACCGTTTGGCAATAAAAGAAGTAGTGTTATCCTTATCAGTTAAGTGTTATCATGGGGGCAATTACCTTCGCAATGCTCAACATGAGAGCAGAATCATGACCAGCTGTGTGTAATATGAAACTGTGATATTCAACTCAATTTCATTTCGGTTTGGAACGTTGAAGGATTTTTCGTCCATGCATGTTCCTGAAGTGTTAACAGGTGGGTGTGTGCACGCAATGCGATCGGTATCGACTGGATTCAAGTCCAAGTTCACCTACTGCCGGTAGGAGATTCGTCGGCCCGTAACGAGAAAGCGTTTCACCCTATGAAAGCGATTTCTAACCAAATGGAAACGGTGGAGGGGGGTCCGGAGTTGCGAGCTGTTACAATGGAAAGGAGGAGTTTGCGCAACCAGTTCACAGGAACTTCCCAGTTCCCCTTCCTCAGCCGTTACGTCACTTGCGTCTGGCCTTCTTGCCCCTCTCGCCTACCGTGTCCCACTAATCCTGACATTGAGTAAAAATCTTGTGCCCACTCCCTCATTTTTCCTACGGATTAATTTTAGCTGATTATATTCATTAATTTATTCCCTTCTCAAATGCATTCATAATTTGACTTTTCTTTTCTATTTTCTTTCAACGATCATTAATAATTAGAACAGCAGGTTAGGAAGGTGGGCGCCACAATCACTGCCTACAAATGACCCTCATCCGAAGAATTATATTTTCTAGAATTTGTTGGCCAACGTTTTACCCCGTAAGATTTTGTTGGATTTTACCACGTAAGAATTTGTTGGCCAACGTTTTTATTGATGTATTTAGTGACGTCTGATTGCGATACATTTTGCGGGATAATGTATTGAAACATGAAAAGCCATATGTTTATGCACGTGTATGTGATTTGAATCAACATTGACCTAACTTGTTGGCAGATAGGTAGACCCGCTGGTAGAAGTATTTCTAAAAACACGAATGACAAAACTTCAGGCATTGGAGTTCCGAGATAGTTTGTTGGAAGCGATGGCTGCAATGGTTCCCTGAGGTCAGCCGAAATGGACGGAGTCGGTGACTATGAGCGAAAATGGAGAAGTAATACTCGTGATTACTTTGCTCATAGCATAGAATTTCAGTGAATTTCCTAAGCTTTGGACGTTCCTGGGACCTCAACATGTTATCGAAGTGCTCAGGAAAATCGGTTTAAACAGTTTCCGAGATAAATGCAAACCGATAGTGCCAATGCGTGATCATTAAAATGTTTTATACAAGCCAAATGCATTACTGTTTGGGCTTCGCTGTAGTCGGGTTGATACTTGTAGCTTTTAAGGTTGGATCTGTAGACAGGTTGTAGAGGTATTTCCAGATACACTTGGTTTTCTACTCACCCTTTAGGTATAATGTAATTAGTATATTGTACACTGTTCCTGTTTCCAGAATCGCCATAAAAAGGCATCTCGTTCCGGATTTGTGGGGGGGGGGGGGGGGGGCACGGTATCCACATTTACCGCTTCAGTCCTTTGTAAAGCAGCAAAATATCAACTTTACCAATTCGTCTGCCGCTGCGGGGTTGATGGTTTTCTCAGGCGCCAGAGTTCCTTGGTGGTGCACCAAGGTGATGCCACCTCCATATCTGAGGGGGCAGCTCATTCCCCAACTAAAGCTGCACCTAGAGGAAGGCGCGTAGAGAATGCTGCTTTGCTGCTCCCTCAAATATTGGGAGGGAGGAAATGTCGGGACCCCTTCGTTGCTATGTTCGTACAACTTCTTAGTTTTGATCTCCCAAATATTCACCACCCCTCGGAAACCCCCTACGCTGTACTACTTCATAAATTTGCCATTTTCTTTTACAGTATTTGGAGGTTTATAATGTGAATTAGCGGGTTGAAGTTTTCTTCGAAAATTTGCTAGCTGAACACCCAAATCAGCTGAGTGGGAAATTGAGCTCCCAAATCAGCTTTTCCGAAAATGTTCTTAGCCGAGCGTATTCTAAGCCCAAAATCATGCCGTGGTTCAATTTCCTTCAAATATTCGCATTTTTCGTTTATTATTTTCAATAATGAACCTTTGGAATCGAGCATTTAAAAAAAATTTAAACCCCCCCCCCCCTTCCCGTAAAATTTGATGGTTTCCGTTTCAAGGTACGTATGTAGAATCCGAAAATACAATAAAAAACGCTGCAAATTATTATACAATGGTTTATTGTTTACCTGCATAGATCCATCCCTAAAGGGAATAAACGTTATGTTCCATGATAACAACAATTATGAAATTTAATTCCCGGGCTGGCTCAATACTCGAATCCTAATAATTATTAATAATAATTAATCCAATAAATTATGATCTAATAAACTATTACACAACGGTTATTGTTTGTAAACACAACGGTTTATTATTGTGTAAATTAATACACAACGGTAAATTATTACACAAAAGTTTATTATACTATGTACGCAGAAGGGGCATCTATACAGGTAAAATTATTACACAGCGGTTTATTATTTACCTTATTCTTCATGAATAACTATAAAAAATTATGAATGATGAATGATTGAATTATTGAATCCCGAGCATTTGTATGAAACTTTAATTCCCGGGCCGGCTCCAGTACTCGTTAGGGCTTTCCTGGGGGGAGCGCGAGGGTACGGACCACAGAAAACAGTGGTCTACGCAGAAGGAGCATCGATATAAGTAAATATTAAACCGTTGTGTAATAATTTGCAGCGTTTTCAGTCTGTAGGGGAATGTTTAGGGAAATTGGGAACCATATTTGTGCTTGTTTTGGATAGGTGATCCCTGTGCCATTATTCCATTACATGACTTCGTTGGTCACATCGACCGGTTTGAGAAGATCATTTGACCCCCCAGTGAAATTGGATGCTCCTCGTCGGGTGGGGGTGTTCAACAGGTGACAAGCCGGTGCGAGAAGGGGCACGTGCCGGTGACACGTGGATCACACGTGAAAGGATTCGAGGGCGGTAAGGGGTCACACTGGACCGCCTTGTGGCGCTACTCTCCCGCTGTATTGACCGACCCACTGACCCCATATCCAAATACGCCAACTGCATACTATCGCGTGTTGTACTTAGTTTTTGGGGGCGGTCGATTCTTTCCGTGGACTACACCAAGTAAAGAAAAACTAGGCAGCGACATTCTACCTGTTCCATGATTAACTTGGAACTCGCCTTGATGATTTGTTGTATACATAGTAGGACTCCATAAAATGACAGCTACACAAACCCGCAACATAAAATAATAAGTGCGGAGTTATTCAAACATATTTCCACCAAAAAACAAAATTACCGGGTTAAAACTCTGTTTTAATGTTTTAAAACTGTTTTAGAACTACCTTAACAAACTTAAATCTCTTCTCTGTCACGCAAAAAATTATTATTTCAGATCACAACTTGCCGCATCTAACAACCCTTTTGAAGTATGGAAAAAAATTAACACGGCACTAGGTAAAAATGTCAACGACCCTATTGTGGTCAAGAAATTAATTTATGAATAGTGAGGAAATTCAGGGCCCCAGAGAAATAGTCTGTAACTTGAATGATTTTTTTACCTGAGTAGAAGAATATTTAAACTCAGAATTTCAAAACTGTCAACCAACCAGAGATCTTCCAGACATGGCGTCATCTGAAATGAGTTAGGACTACTACAACAGAAGAAGTGTTCAAAGCCATTAAATCAACAGGGGTGGGACAGGTCCAGGCTGGGACGGAATATCATCCAACTTGATTAAAAACACGGCACTATTTTTAACATCCCCTCTTACTCACATGATTAAACTGAGTTCATTACAAGGTGAATTTCCAAATTGCCTCAAAATAGCTATAGTGCGACCTCTGTAAAAAAAAAGGACCAAGAACACTATAAAGCAATTACCGCCCTATTTCGCTGCTCTCAGACTGCGAAAATATTTGAAAAAATAGCCAAGTCGCAACTAACAGAATATCATGAATCCAATAATCTCTTATCCCCTATCCGACTTGGATTTCGACTGCACATGGGAAAAGAGAATGCGCTAGATAATCTAGTAACGGAAATAACATAGGGGCTCCACGAAGGAGACAAAATAAGATCAATATCCATTGATCTTACTAAAGCGTGAAAGAATTGGACTTGTTAAATCTGCAGTTAGGTGGTTCAAATCATACCTCTCAGATAGACAGCAATATGTGCTAATTCAGGATATTGATAGCAATCTACAAAAATCTGCTATGGAGTACCGCAAGGATCTCCTATTTACTATGAATTTGAGATGCAAATTTGTAGCTTTTGCTGGTGATTTAGCTATTGTGATAAATGAGAACATCTGGGAGCTAGCGCACTCTATCGCAGAAATGGTTGTCTATGAAGTAGCCAAATGGTCTCGCACAAATAGTCTCACCATGAATCTTTCGAAAACCAAGTACATTTCATTCTCAATAAACAAAACAGGACTTCCTAATGACTCTAAACTCAAAATGCACAAGGAAAACTGTAGTAAGAAATTTTTGCAGCTGCATGGAAATAGAAAGGCTGAATACAATAAAATACCTAGGAGTGCACGTAGATCAGCATCTCAAGTGGAAGGATCATGTAGCTGCATTAGTCAATAAAGTCAGGAAATCCATTCACTACTTTCTGGTGCTACGAAGTTGGCTAACGAAAGAAAACCTTAAAATGGAGTATTATACTCATATAATATAGCATTTTAACTTATGGTGTCATTGTCTGGGGAGGTACTTACGCGTCTAACTTTAATAGTATATAAACATAGCAATGAATATAGTTTCGAGGATTGCAACTAATTCCCATAAACGTACGTCAACTAGTTACCTTTACAAACACTTCGATGTTCTCACTCCCAGAATGGCTTGTGTTCACAGAACAGTTTTATATGTACATAAACAACTGCATTTATTGACTAAGCAAGCGGTGATTAGACCGACGCGAACTAATGCCAACTATGTCCTCCAGATACCACAGGCAGATGATGATTTATACTGAACAATTTCCGTGGCTTGCTCCAACCCCATTTGAACAGTTACCGCTCCTACCCAAGACTTCAACTTCAATAGGAAAATTTAAAAAACTAGTTCTAGAATATTTCGAGCTTGAAAACAACGAAAGTATTGTTAGAAACGAGTTTAAATTAGGATACAAAATATTGAATATAAACTAAGTGTCTTTCTAACTACTTAGGAATAACCTGTATTTACAGGTTATAAATACTATAAGTATACTGTTAGTTTTTGATCAGTGTAACTCATTCTCCAAACACATTGTCAATGAAACCGCTGATACGTACATACGTAGTAATAAAAAACAGTGGAAGAGACGAGCCCGAACGGGTCACTGACCTTAGGCTCATAAACCAACATAAGTTTAGAACTTGTATTATGTATATAGACTCTCTAAAAATCATTATATGCATTTGTCGTATAAAGTTTTTCTTGAATAAAAAAAAGCAAAAAAAATTCACTGCGTGTGTACTGGTTTAAGTGGAAATTGACGACGTTTCAATGTCTCAGTTCTGATATGAAATGGGTTTCCACAATTTCATCGCGATTGATGTAGTTCTAAATTCCACAATTGATTTAGTTGTAAATCCTACAGTTGATTTAGTTATAAATTCCAACACTTCGTCCCGATCGAATTTAGTTTACTCGTGTACAATTGGGTAGTTTCACACTTTTCTGCTTGGGCCTTTCTAGACTTGGCAGAATTTGTCAATATTTTCCTGTTAATGTCAGTAGAGTAATAAATGGCTTGACAAAACAGACATTATCATTTAGTATGATTTATTATAAAATGCTGTAGTACACGTAATGGACATAAATATCCTCCCCCCCCCCCCCCCTCCATAAAGCTGCAATTATTACGCAACAGTTTATTATTTACCTGTATAGATGACCCTTCTGCGTAGATCACTGTTTTCTGTGGTCAGTCGTGCATCCCCCAGGAAAGCCATAAATCGAGTACTGGAGCCGGCCTGGGAATTAAAATTTCATAAAACGTAGAAAACGATACCACACAAGCTCATGTTCACTAAACCTTAAAAAAACCTATTTTTACGCCCATTTTTCACCAAAATTTGTGGTAAATTTAAGCCAGAAACTTTGTTAGAACTTCAATTCTGGTTCATTGGTCATAATCGACTTCGTATTCGGTCTCCTCGCCCTAAAAAACATGGAAAAGGATACCTCACAAGCTCACTAAAACACAAAAAAACCCTATTTTTACACCCATTGCGCGAAAGAACGACAATTTTAGACCAAAATTTATGGTAAATTTAAGCCAGACACTTTGTTATAACATCAATTCTGCGCTCGTTGGTCAAAATCGACTTCATATTCGGTCTCCTAGCCCTAAAAAACACCTCACAAACTAAAAAAACCCTAAGGAACTAAGCACCTCACAAAAAAAAAAATCACACAAATTTAAAAAACCTCACAAGCCCACGTTACTGAAACACCAAAAAACCCCTATTTTTACACCCGCTTGTCACCCGTTACACCCCTGGGTGTATTACGATCGGGCTGCCGAGCTTGGGAGCACAACTAGGATCCAAATGGAGTCCAAAGAACAATTTTTTAAACCGAAAATAAAGGTAGATATGGGTGGCGGATGGACTCTACGCACCCTTTATAAATCTTTTTTATTTTTGAGGGGGAGTTCAAAATATTTATGCTGAACGAATACATAGGTGTATTATTCACAGACTATTAAACCAAAATATTTACCTGTATGGCCTCCTGCGTAGATTACTGTTTTCTGTGGTCGATACCTACCCTCGAGCTCCCACCATGGAAGCCCTAAATCGATTACTGGCATCGGCCCGGGAATTAGAGTTTCATAAAAATGCAAGGGATTCAATAATTCAATCATCAGTTTTTTTTGTTTTTTTTTTTTGTTCATCAATCGTAAGGTTTGTTCAAGTTACGAAAGTACCTATCAAAAAAATCCGAAAGGGGTGATATACCGTGATTCACGATCATCTGTGGCACTTTGTTGAGTCCCTGGCCACGTAGGAATTGCGGTAGCGTTTCAACTGGGGGAAAAGTGGCCGAAACGCAATCTCACTGGGGGAATTTCGGGAATCTAACTGGGGGAAGGTAAGAGTTAAAAACACGACGTAACTGGGGGAACCAGACAGGGGAATTGTGATCGGTACCTGCAGTCTCTTTTACGTGGTAAAATCGTCTAGTGGTCGAGTGCTCAAGGATCTGCTTCGTGGGCATAACGATGAGCAACTTTAGAGAGGTATTTCATGACGTCTCGATCCTGTTGATAAGCATCCCAGCATTCTGATAGGTACTCCAATATTTCCAATTTCTCTTTTCGCATTACGTTCATGGATCCTAGTAAAAAATTAATTAATTAATTTAAAAGAAAAAAATCAAAAAATAAAATAAGAATAAGTTTACCTAAGTTTACCTTTACGTATGCTGTTTATTTTGAGTGC
This sequence comes from Leptopterna dolabrata, assembly GCA_954871275.1. NCBI lineage: Eukaryota > Metazoa > Arthropoda > Insecta > Hemiptera > Miridae > Leptopterna > Leptopterna dolabrata. Next base: position 41,995,454 of record OX940975.1, read on the forward strand.
CGATTCCTCCCAAATGTCCTGCAGTGCCGAAATTACCATATGAATGTTGGGGTGTTGAGAGTAAAATTGTTTATTATAATCCAAATGGTAACGTTCAGCCCCGTTAGTTGTCCTGAGGTTCGAAGTTGGAGGTGGTGCTGCCCAAATAGAAGGTGGGAACGAGGAGCCGTCTTCGATGTAGTTTGTTAATATGTAATAGCTGAGGTCACTACCCTCTAGAGGAGCATTCATCATTAGGGTTGTGAAGGCGTTGTACACGTCTTTAGAAGGAAGAAAAGGTAAAGCGAAAAAATGTTTGGTCCATTGGCCAACTTCAGTCTTTTTTGTATAGTGCTTCAGCAAACGTTTATCCATCTGTATACAACACCTTCCTTATCCTTCTTTATTGTAACACCTAAAACTGATACAACCGTCCTTCATTTCTCGATACTCGGTAAATTTATGCCCTTCAACCATGATAATATTTTTTCCGCGTTGTGAAAGAAATTTGGAGCCGATAGTCACATCCATACCTCCGAACACTGAGAAACGCTCACAACAACTAAATGATATAATAGAATTGGCCGAACATGATTGCACAGGTGGTTGTTTACTATTTGCCCAGTTAGATTGTACCGCTTTCGTCTGCCTTCCCCCAGTTCCGCTGTCTTTCTCAAGCCCTCCCTTTTCCCGATTCCCCCAGTTGAATTGCCACCGGTATTGCAGGGAATGAAGTAGCCAACATGAACGCAAAAGCTGCCTCAGAAATGCCACGGTATCACTATCAAACAAACGAGAAATGAGAAAGAAAATAGAAAAGATAGAGAAAGATAGAGATAGAAAATGCCATGATGGCGATGACCTCCAACTATCTCTTTTAGAAGTTACTGAATAACCCCGTCATGGATACTAATAATCTTTTTTACCCAAAAAAGATATTTGTACGGAAAAGATATCTCTTTTGCTAAGTGAATAGGTCCCCAGTTTCAACTGCTTTCACAAAATTTACATTCATTAATAGTAGTAATGCAGTAGCTACTATACATTGAAATGTAACACGTTCGTTTAAGTTATATTACACTCATTGGTATATTATCTGGGCTGTGATTACTCGAAGTTATCATGAAGACGTCGGTCATTGAACACGAAACGTAGGTGTCCGAGGTGATTAATGGATTTTATAACTCAAATTCTGGGTCTGAGGTAGTACGCAGTTTGGTATGAATTATTCATGTATCATTTCTATGTGTCATACACACTAAAAGAACACTAGTGATTTTTTGGAGTAAAATAACAAACATGATGTACTCATACTACGTATGCTGTAGGTGTCTCACGTAATCAAATTATCATCCGTGAAAGATTTGTGCGCTGTCAACAAATGAGCAATGGACGTGAGCCGGAATTTGCTGCTTTTGACCTCAGAGCGGATTCACCACCCCCTCGAAAACCCCTGTATTCCAATTTTCAGCTCCTAAATTCGCGTAGTTTAAGCTAAAGAAAAAACGCGGACGTCATCTAGAATATCTCCCTCTCACTCGGTTCCCACGTGCAGGAGTGAGAAGACACAGTCAGTACCTACATGCCGGGTGACGTCGCACGCTTTTTTCCTTCCCCTTTTTCGCCCACTTCCGCTCATTTCCGACCCATCATATAGCACCTTTTTGGAAAGCTCTCCATATAGACCTACTGTTTAAAAGATAAAAAATGAACGTTCATTTCTCATTGTGTACTCGCTTAGTCTTGAGCCATGTGAAACTCCCACGAGGCCCTCTATTTTCTGTATGTGAAAAGTGATAAGCAACCTTATGTCATCTTGCTTTAGTATAACCCTACGTTGCTCATCACACGTGTAGAATTGAAATTTGCCCATATTGTTGAACATTAGTCATTACTAAGTTCGACATTCCCTATGTCGGTCAAGGCCTGAGTTAAGAGTTCCAGATTGTTTTACAAAAACAAAAACCAACATAAAGAGCATTCGAGAGTTTAAAAATAAACTTTTGTTTTAACAAAAACAGATACCAACATAAAGAGCATTTCAGGTTTTAAAAATGATCTTTTCTTTGATACAAATAATAATTTGTATTACTATTTTACAATATCTGGCGCCTGAGTATTTAAAACAAATGAGTTATTTCATGTATCGTTATTTTCATAATATACAGGGTGCCCACTTTAAACCGCCAAACTTCAAGGAATGAATCTACAACTAATTTCCAACGGAAGTCCCTATTTGCCATTTTCTTTAACTTGCCATTTTCTTTAATTTGCCATTTTCTTGTTTCCGTGAGTTTATAAAAAAAAATGTTTCGACCTTATACCACTAAAATGGCCATAACTCCCATAAACTACAGCGTAAATTTAAAAATAAGGAGTAATGTTTGGGTTACATTCCAGAGACGAAAAATCCGCTTGAAAAGTAAATTTTCTCGAATTTCAAATATCACGTGTTTTTCAAGCGGCTGTAGGTCCGCCAAACCTGCCATGGCGAAACGCGGACAATACAGGAAAAACTTTTCCAGGATCTCAGCTTTCCAACGGTGTAGTATTCTTTAGTTGTACTTTACTAATTAAGGGAGAACATTGCGTTTGAATGCCAAAAAGCAAGATTTTTTTTTCCCTTGTGAAAATCGAGTTTTTAGGGTGTTGACGACTTGACTTGATGTGCCCATGTCCTACTTGAGGAAGGTATCGTTTTCCACGTAATTTTTCACGGTGATTCGAACGGTGTCACTGCCAAACCTACCCAGCTGCTTAAAAAAAAAAAAAAGTAGGACTCCTGATCCTCCCCCTGAGCTACATTTCTGTGTTTTTGTTGGTCCCATATGCGTTTCTATGCCGTTCATCCGATTGCGATGAAACTGGAGCGTTTTGTGCACGCCCGCGAAGGTTTCTGAATTAGTGCGAGTAGAACCATTTTACAGTACGCTTTTCTTGAGCGCGTGAATCACTTCAATAAACAAAATTAAAACAGAAACACTTTCTTTCTTAGTTTGGCTTTGCAACGCAAACTGGATACAGTCAGTAGTGTACATAATATAGTTGCTGTTTCTAGCTCTGTTTGATGACAAATGTGCGGCCTTCTATTGTTCCAGCCGTGGCCTTCTGTTAGGCGTTACTGGGAGTCACCCTATCATTATAGAAGCTGTTTTTAATGTTGGAAGAATAATTCAATCTTCATGCGATTGTGATTACGAACCACGACCATTTATTTCATGCTCTAACCACAGTCCCAAGAACCCATGAGTCTACCGGCAGCATTCACCATCTCGAATATCCTATTTCTCTGGTTATTACAAGTGTTGGCTGGCCTCCGCCTCCAGCATCTCAATGGAGAGGCTGTGGCGTGGTTCTACTAATAACATCTGATCGCCACGTAAGATAATGTGTAATGTGCATCGCGATTGTGGCCTTACAAGTGTTTTAGCCTTGAGTTGGATGCAGCTGGACCGTGCCGTCTGATTAGATACGCCTACCGTTCGTGGTCCTTGGCGGCCATCTTTGGCCGGAACCAAAGATGGGTGAACTCCTTGAGTCTGGGATTCGGCGAATTAGGCTCTCTGTGGCAGTATCCAAGAGAGCAACAGCACTCGGTTGTTTGGGTGGTATTTTCGAAAGGCTTTACTGTTTACGTAGTGAGATTTCGCCAAAATCTTTTATTGAGTAACTAAATCTATTTGAGAAGAAATTGAAAGAGTGTATTACTGCTAATTGTCCTACAATCACATATTGTTAATATACCTGATAGTGGCGCTCCGATGTGTTCTGGTTCTTTCGTTTTGTTATATCACGGTTTAAACTATAGCTTAGTCTTAAACTATAGTTTAAATGGCAGCTCCGGAGGTCTGGGGTTCGATTCCCCGATGGGAAACAAAATTTCTCTCGTTCCTGGTCAACTGGAAACATTGAATCAGCGTGCCATTGTTATTGATCATTAATTGATTGTGTCATTGTGGTCCATGTGATGAACTGAGTAATTGATTCCATGTGATAACTAATAGTCAACAAGTCGGCATTTACAAGATGACGAGCTCCAGATAACTAACTTGAATTAGATAAAATTATATGTCACCGGTCTACCTAACGATTTTTATGTTCATGTATTATTATTGAGGCGTGTTTTGGTAGATGATCATCAGATGCTTGGCTTGCAGCGCATCAGTAAAAATTCAATGCTGAATGGAAAGAGACGGTGCTGGTGTTCTGAACACTAAACATTGGCTGTAGTGTAAGTGAGTGCGAGTATTGTCAAACAGAAATCCTTAAACGGTGAACTTCGAAAATCCTGGAGCCAATGAATTGTTTCTCCGAAACATCACTCATCATTTGAGGCAGGTCGAGACTTATGCTTAAAATCTCGTTGACGCTACCGGCAAACTATAGACATCGTTCAAAAAGTTGGAACGCTCGAGGTGAAGAGACGCCCGGAAAAATGACGAAATAATCTTCGGTTGTTAAGCTCGTTGAGAACCTTGGAGGTAGCGCACAAAGATCTTGGTCGTCTGATTAGGTAATCCCAACAACCGCGCTCTCGCGGTTCCATTTATAGCTGAGCTCTTTCATTCTTGGATCCCGTCTGGATTTCTCTGTTCGCCCTTTCTCTCAGTCTCACTCTCATAACATTGAACTTGTCTAAATTTTAACGCAGTTTCATAAATTATCATCATTTCATCCTCCATTTCCAAATTAGCCAGAGTTGTGACTCAATTTGCATCAACCTTAACAGGGATTCGTTAAATTTGTAATCATTGTTTCCACAGCATCTATCTTCAATCTTCTATCGTTCTATTGTGCCGTGATTACAGTTCGTCATGTACCATTAGAAAGCGCCTACCTTTCGTTTCGCAACTTCCCTAAGACGTTTTCTGCTGACGAAATAATAATTATAAGTCGAGGAAAGTTTTACAGCGTCGTTTTGGCGCGTCAGTTCCGTTACACCTCCACTTACCATCTTATTTAAATATTTCGTAGTACATGATGATTCATATTCGTTGGGCTTAGACTATTTGATGATACATGGTTGTGTTTCGGTTCCCTAAATAATTCATTGTGAGTAGAATGATCTTACGTTTGCACTGAAAGCTTCAGTTGTCTCATTCATCGATTATGCGAATGCCCACTATTATTCACTCTGTTAGAACTGTAGTTGACCACTATTGACTGTTGACTCCACGTTCCCAAGATGAAGAATGATCTTTTTACATTATCCTCCTCGCTGTAGTTCTCGCGTTGCTCGTCTGGTATTAATAACACCTGAATTCTGTACAATTTGGCCATGAAGAATGTGTTTCCGTTTACGATAATGAACCATGCCGTCAATTACAATCCGACCAATGCATATAATAACGAGAAGGGAGGTGTAATGTTTGCACTGTAACCTAGCCTTTGAGTGAGTACCTATCTAGTCTGAATAATATACATAATATAATAATGTTTACTTATGCAGTTTGGTTGAATTTTGACGTTTACATTAGATGAAACACTGCTTTAGGGATTATTTTGATGTTGTTATAGGCCCTGATGAAGATATTATAATATATCGAAAGCTCGGCGAAAAAGGTGAAGTTTTTTCAGTGGACCCCATTCCCGATCCTCGTTGACGTTCAGTAGTCTAAAAATGTCAGCATTTCCTAGTTGCGTTAGCCCAGCTAATAGCCCGGAAAATTGGATTCGCCTTAAGACCTGCAAACGTAGTAGTTAGGCACCAATGTACTTATTGTGCTTCTATGCTGCCAGTTCCTTCACTACCTACTTCCCTGCTACTGAAACCTATTTTGATTCCGTAATTGAATCATTCAGCTAAGATCTGTGAAGGTATTCAAATGCATCTATCCAAATGTGTGTAGAATTTATTTGTTCAAAATTCACATGCGCTATTTTATAATCATCGTGATTTTCTCACGATACATAGGTATACTCCTGTTTCACCACTTCACCAGTCGTGGCTGTTCCGAAGAAATAGCTGTGCAACAAACAAAACGGAATCACTAAACTACTCTCAGAGAGCCAAATCCGTCTACCAGAACCGAAACGGTCTCCACCTAGGGCAAGATAGTTGAGACCTTAGTGCTCATGCAGTCGCTACTACCGTATACACGTTTACATAATTGTATCGGCGCACCCGCGGACTAGTTCTTATCATCTGACTTTCAGAATTAGGAGTTCACGTTTGCACGTAGACCGTTTTGATTACGGCGTAACGTTTGTGGCTTCTAGAAAAGATTCTGGAGCGAAATCATGGTATCCGTTCAAGGGCAATGACCGGTTGGCGGGGTTTATAAACCCTGACGATTAACACCAACAGTACAAGATAGAACGAACGATGACGATTTCAGATCCTCCATCATCTTTCCCAGCTACCTGTCGAAAAGACTTCTCGACAGCTTGACTGACGGTATTCTTAATGGCGTATGCGCATAAAAGCGGTTTATTATATTATTTGTTAATGAAACTAGATTCCATTTTGAGAACTTTGACATTAACCGCACTGGCCTACGATTCGTAGAGTTCTTTTTCTATGATTTTTCCAGAATTCCTGACGTCACAGTTGGTTTTGGGGGAGGGGGTCCCGCCCCGGCGAGAGGGGTGCAATGACGTCAGAACTTCTGGAATCTTTGAAAAATCATAGCAGACAAATTACTAATCGTAGGACAGTGCGGTTGGTGTCAAAATTCCCAGGATGAAATCTACTTTCATTTAAAAAACAAACAAAGCAATAAATAAAATAAATAAATAGGTATATGAATAGGTGCGCATACCCCCATTGTCTTTTGAGTGAAATCTTCACTGAACTCGTTCAGATATTCCGTAAATATCACCCATTGCCAATCGACATCGCCCCAACCGTTTGGAACCGAAAACCATTCTTCCTCCTTCCGGGAAATTTAACCGATCGTGAATGTCACTCCGTTAGGTGCATACCTTATTATATAGGTATGTGCTCATCAATAGGAGTATCGACGGTAATAGGGTGTACGGTATCGATACTTGCCACTTGATACCAAGTAATTTTCTTATCGATGCTTCTTTAAACACGAGTTCTGGTTTGGTTGAAATCTCCAGTACGAAAAGTAGCGAATAAAAACATGCAGTCATTTCTAAGATAGTCCTTCAGAATTTGTTCAGTAAACCTGTAAAAATAAATTTTAGTGATGATTCTTGAAAATTTATTTTTTCACTCTGCACTTATGACTGAAGAGAAACTCCTTAAGTGAGCATAGCTGCAAGTTTCAAAACATTGTGTTACCATGATAATATATTGTTGTTATTGAAACAAGTTGCGTACCTCTGGTTTGATAATAGGTAATGAAATGAACTTTTTCGAAAACGACGTTCGAGAAAATTCGTTGTTGTGGGATGTTATTGGGAAGAGGTAGGAGGGTGATTTCTGTAAGAAGTTGTTGATTTGGGATTTCGTCATTGCCAGTTTTTCTTTTTTGATTTCCTACTTTGCGTACTTCCACTGATATCTTCAAAGAACAAATACGAAATGAGAGGCTTTTGCCAAGACCTCACGTACAGTTGTACAGCATTTTCTTAGAGGGAACTAATTATGAAGATATTAGTTATACTTATTCGATCTTTCATTGATGTGTTACATAAAAACGCTGCAAAGTCCTTGTCCCATGGGTTCATTATTGTATTGGACTACCTACAGAAATCTTGGCTGTTCGTTTATTGCTTCTTTCATGTGCAATAATTTAAATTGCTATTTTTGATGGTTTCCACCTGTTTTGGCCTCCAAAAAACATGAATTAGGCTCCTGTTTTTGACAAATTATCTTTGGTCAGTGATAGTGCAATTTATTTGTCTTGATTCACCTGTTAATACTACTTCTTGTTATTATACAAGTTTGTGGTGATTTCAGACAATTTTCCAGGTTTTTGACTCATCAAAAATGAATTTTGGGAGCTGAACCTCGGCAACCTCAATTCTTCAATCTTTGGTCAAAATCAATCATCAATGGAGATCAATGATCAAACAATCAAGATCATATTATTCGATCTTCTCGCCCTAAAAAACATGGAAAACGAACCGCACAAGCTATTGTTCACTAAAACCTCAAAAAACCTCGAAATCCCTTATTTTTACACCCCCCCCCCTCCCCCAATAACACCCTGGGGGCACCCGATTGGGCTGTTGAGCTTCGGAGCATAACTATGACCCAGATGGAGCCTGTGTGCGGAAGAACGACGATTTTAAACCAACATTTAACTAACGTACACTTAAGGCTGAAACTTTGTTAGAACCTTAACTCTTCGCTCATTAGTCAAAATCGACTTCATATTCGGTCTCCTCGCCCCCAAAAAACATGGAAAACGATACCGCACAAAGCTCTTGTTACTGGAATAACAAAAAACCCTATTTTTACACCCGTAACACCCTTGGGTGTATTCCGATCGGGCTGCAAAGCTTCGGGACACAACTAGGGCCCAAGTGGAGCCTGCATGCGAAAGAACGTTTTCATTTTCATTTTCATTTTTTAGACCGAAAATAAAGTAGATGTGGATGATACGGCTGGCGGACATTGCATTTTTGGAGTCTACGCACCTTGAAACGTAAAAGAAAATACACTGCCAAGGTGATGGCACAGGAGCTTCCTCGTCACAATCAGAGTGACCCATTATAAAATAGAGCAGACTCGGAAGCAAAATAACATAACATAACATTACATTACATAACATTGCATTACATTACATAACGTGAAATATACATATTACATTACATAACATTACATTACATAACATTGCATAACATTACATGAAATATACATATTACATAACATGACGTCCATAATACATTACGTCCATTATACATAATTGCGAAAGTTATGCGTGTTTGAAGAATTTCACGTTAGCGCATGCGCAGGGCGAACCGCTGGCTCTATCATGTTGAAATTTATATGGGACCTCAATGGGCCCTACCCGCTTAATCCCTGAGAATTACATTGAAATTGGGTGAAATCTTTGGTTACTACGGCTGTAACAAGGAAATTGAATATATTTCACGCCAGCGCATGCGCAGAGCGCACCGAGGGTCCGATCATGCTGAAATTCATACTGGAACTCACTAGGCCTTGTCCAAACAACCCTTGAAAATTTGAGCGAAATTGAATCAAAATTGTGAAAGTTGTGCGTGTTTGTTGAATTTAACGTTAGCGCATGCGCAGGGCGTACCGCTGGATCAATCATGTTGAAATTTGTATGGGACCTCAAGGGGCCTTATCCGCACCATCCCTCAAAATTTGAGCTGAATCAATTCAAAATCGTGGAAGTTATGGCTGTAACAAGGAAATGCGGACAGACTCACAGACTCAGAGACCCACAGACCGACAGACACGGAACCAAATTTGTTCAGTAGGCTTTGAAACGCAAAATGCAAGTGGAAATTTTTATTTCTGAAGACAAAAATTTTTTGGCTCACGAAAGTGAACACAAGGCTTCCGTTGCTTCGCAGACTCGGAAGCAAAATTCTGAGGGGGTGTTACAAAAATTTTTTGCTGAGCGGATACATTATTCACAGAATAATAAACCAAAATGGAATGGAATGGTTGGAACCATATTTCAAGAATTTATTGACTCAGATACCGATTCAGATACAGAGTGAATCTTGAAACGATTTCCGCGACCAACTTTGTGAAGGTCTCGAGTTCTGGTGATGGTCTTGACTTTCACAGTAGCTGAAACAGCAGCCGGTGTTTCATATATGAAATCATCAGTGTCAACTCCAACACACAAACTTGAAATGGAAGGTTGTTGATTTTTCTGAAAATTTCAAATAATTTGGTTTGTTATTTTCAGTAGAAATTCTTCGAATCTTTCGAACTCTTTATATGTGTATGTATATAAATATAAACCCCTCAAATTTTTGTGGTTAGCTTTACAAGGTGTGTGCGATTTTATTAATAGGTACTTTCCTAACTCGAACAAAATGCCATGCATAATAACAAATAATTATATATAGAATTCTTGAATCCACCGCATACTTATGAAACCGTAATTTTCTGACTGGCTCCATTTAGAGTTTTCGTGGGGGAAGCACGAGGTATCGACCACTAGGTATAGAAGTAACGTCTACACTCGCTGGTATTGACTACAGAAAACAGTGATTTACGGAGGAGGAGGAGGATCTATACTGAAACTAAGAAAACGTTGTGTAATAATTTTCGGTGTTTTTAAATTCCTGTTTTCAGGGAAAATCATCTAAAGTTTAAAATTGTTGCTATGTGCAGTACAACACCATTATATATTATGATCTGTTTTTTTAGGGACATTTTCAATTAAACGTATCAGTATATATCATATTACCGTGTAGTATATCGGCTATGAATCATGGTAATTATGTAAGGAATCTATACTGCATGCTTCTGCATATTTTTTCTTTGGAGAATGTAATGAGGCTATCATTATCGCTTAACCAGGAAACGCTATAAAACATCCTTGTTGGGTGACAGGAGCTCGTGAGGATAAGGAATCGTCCGAACCTGCATTTACATGTGGCGTCTGCCCTTCACCTAAAAACGCCATGACGTCACCCACCGGTTGGCCCGTCCGCCTGTGACCGAGGTGGTGGGGATCCTCTCAATATGGCCAACAGCTCCGCGTCCTTTCCACGGCTCTTCGTTTGCCTTCTCCACAGCTGAGTTCGTAAACTTCTTTTGTGGTCCTTCGATTTTCCTCGCAGGTCGTCTGATCGTTTGGTACATATGTTACCGGCAAAGTGTGAAATAAGGCATTGTATACAAGGCCTTATTTCACACTTCGCCGGTAACACATACGTGTTGGAGTTATAAAAGCGTTGCAACCAGCACGTTTCTATGAATTCCCGGGTTCCGGGCTCATCAGACTAATAAATTTCTTGAATAGTTAAATAATAATAAGTACATTCATATATTTCTAGGTTACAAGAGTGATATTGAGAAAACTTCTCGTTGATTGAAGTTATTAAATTGCATTAGTTGTATCATCTCATGTTTAGGTTATGAATCGGTTATCTCGTTGGATTCCGAGAACTGTTAAGACCCCGGTTAGGCTGTAAATGAGTAACTGAAGGAAGTGCTTGGCTATCTTTGCAGATTGCTAACTTGGTAAGAGATTGGATCTTGAGGATTATGATACTAGGTAGGTACCTGTTTATCTAACTGTTGAATGAATTGGAGGAGGATCCTGGAAATCTGCAGAGTATGCGCATTTTCGTGTCAACTGTGTCTAGATAATTTGTGCTAATAATTTATTGATATAGATGTTTCTAAACAGGCAACAATTATTTCCATATATGAACAGTAGGCCAATATGTGTGTGATAGCCATGCTCTGATTATTGGATTCCGTGGTTCACTAGTAGGTATCTGGTAGGTAGAGTAGATGTTTGAAATATGCTTGACACTCCTTACCATATCCTGCGATTGCTTTTACAGTGCCCATGCCATATATTATAGAGTGACCATAGTAGCTTATTAATCACCAGCGATTCAACCGTTATCAGAATCTTAGCTTATCAAAAGCTTGTTGACTGCAGCGTTTCTCATAGTTGATTGATGTACACCTCAGATATGACGATGACTGAACTCGTTTCAAATAAGTTCCAGCTCTGTCCGCCTAACGTTCCCAAACTTGATTTATGGCTCCAATAATGCCGTGACAGCTATGTGAGGGGTGGGTGACACCCCCGTGCTGCAGTATTCTTCTTCCAGCTTACGAGATTTTGAGCTGTAAATGGATTCCCAACAAAGTGACATTCCATCACTTTTCGTCTCTAATTTTTCCTACACATTCATCTGCTTCCCCCTTAAGGCTCTAAATTAACGTTGCGATGTTCATAATTCTACTTCTTGAACCTAGGTACTTGAATCTTCATGTCTTGGTGACCAGGCAAACATTTACACCAACATCTTCACCTTTGTATATACAACAAATTATATAGGCATCATTCCGGTTATCAGTTCAATACGAAATCATTCAACTCCCTTGTTTTGATTGCAGGTTGGTCCGATGTGAGCTGCCATCAGACCCCCTGTGGGCTAAGATGAGCTCTACCGGAGCCAGCTCTAAGAAGCGAAAGAAACCTGACACCAAGCCCCAGTCTCAACTGTAAGTATAGATTTCTTCTTTCCTTCGTTTAAATGCAGATCCTACCAGTGGTTCCATAGTAAACTATCTAGAAACGCGGGAACGTCCCGCCCGCCAAGAAAACCGAAAACAAGAAAGCGACAAGAACTAGTAGGGGTTTTTAACCCCTGATAAGTCGGCCCGCTGGGAGTCCCCAGTGTTGAGTTTTCGTACACCCGTTCTGAGGAAGTGTACCAATCTTCAACCCTCGGGACCGTCAGGTGCTGGAGTTGCGGAAGTTCGAAAATCGCTGAAATTTGGCAGGCTTGTTCACTGGGGCGCCCTGAGGAAGTGATCAAAATCTGAACCCCATCAGTTCACTAGAAGCCAACTTATAACTGTTAAGCGCTGTAAATTAGTATCAAATAACCTAGTTAATGCCATGAACTGTTGCGTATTACACTTTTTTGCTGCAGGAAGTTAAGAAGCGGTATTCCCCGAATTAATAAGTTTTGAACAATGATCTCAGTATATGGAACACAGGAGACTATTGGACCAGATTAAAGAAAGATGGTTTGTTTGGACCATTGGGTTGTGGGGTTCAACGGTTGTGGATTCATCGTGTGGGGTTCAACGATTCAACGGTTTCCACGTTTGCGCATGCGCAGTCGCTACTACTGATACGAATGTGACGAAGTTCATATGGGACCAACGACGACGTAACCCCAAACTACCATCAGAATTTGTACCATTGGGTCGTGAGTTCTGCGGGTTCGACGTTTTTCACTTTTGCTCATGCGCAGTGTCTACTACTGATCCGAATGTGACGAAATTCATATTGGATCAACTAGAATATAACCTCGAGTTGCAATAAAAATTTGAGCCAATTTGGAGCAGTGGGTTCGACTTTTTCACGTTTGGGCACGCGCAGTGTTTACCACTGATCCGAATGCGACGAAATTCTTATCGGACCAGCTAGGTTCTATCCCCGATCTACCACCGAAGTTTGAGCCAATGTGGATTTATAGCGTTTCGCAGAAATGCGTACGCACGAACACACTCATCTACCTGAAGGAGCTGAAATTTGCTCCTTTTGGTTTATTATTTTCAATAATGACCCTTTGGAATCGAGCATTTAAAAAAAAATTTAAACCCCCCCCCCCCCCCCCCTCAAAATTTGATGGTTTCCGTTTCAAGGTATGTAGAATCGAAAATGCAATAAAAAAATTCTGAAAATGTCAACCCTTATTTATAACCCCTTAGAGATGACTGATAGGTAGTAACGCCGAGCTTCGAGGACCAACTAGACCCCGAACGGAACCTATAACCCAAATTTCATCAATTTTTTTCATGGCAACTAAGAAAAGTGCTCAGTACGGCGTACGGTGGACAGACAGAAATTTTTTCATTGCATTTTCGGATTCTACATACCTTGAGACGTAAACCATCAAATTTTGAGGGGTGGGGGGGGGGGGGGGGGGGGGGGGGTAGAATTTTTTTTCACGCTCGATTCCAAAGGTTCATTACTGAAAATAATAAACCAACATTGTTGTCCGTCCGCCGTACGCCGTACTGAGTTACCAAGAACCAAAATTGACGAAATTCTGTTTATAGGTCCCATTTGGGGTCTAGTTGGTCCTCGAAGCTCGGCGTTAATGTCAGCCATCCCTGAGGGTTGAAAAATAGGGGTTGAAGTCTCCAGGACGCCGTTTTCCTCGAATTTTTTTACGGTTTTAAATAGTTCTCGAACTTGGGAGTTTTTTAAGACCACCCGGAGCATTGTACATCCAGCCGTTCGTTCACAGCAGTGCCCAGAAGTTTGCACCGACAGGCATTTTCAGCAGCAGGGTGAATGAAATTGTATACATTCAGCCCAAGTATCATCACTAGGGACGCGCTAACAATCGGGAATTGGCCCGAGATAAAATCATTGCTAGGGATCACCTGATTATGATCACGGAGTATGAAGTCGAGTTGTTTGTTCTGTGATGTTATTTCATTTGAAAAATGATGGATCTTTTTTGGATTTTGTTGGTAGATACTTTTGCAACTTAACAAACGTAGAAGTATTATTGGGTAAATTATTGCAAAACGGTAAAATTACTACACAACGGTAAATTATTACACTGCGGGTTATTATACTATCTACGTAGGGCACCACAGGGAAATTATTGAACAACGGTTTATTGTTTGCCTTATGCTTTGAGGAGGGGATCTCGAGGGTATTGACCACAGAAACTATACAGGCGTCTACACAGGTAAATAATAAACCGTTCTGTAATAATTTGCAGCGGTTTTGCGCTGATGCAGCGGCCATTTTTTCTCAGTAAATACCCAAAAAATCCTGAGTAGCACCTATTTACTATCTGCCTACTCAGTACTTCCTGCTTACTACTTACTCAGTAGTACCTACATAGTATTTACCTACTTAGTACTACTGCTCAGTACCTACTCAGTACTATCTACTTAGTATCTACTCAGTGCTACCTACTCAGTACTGCCTACTTTGTACCTGCCCGGTACTGCCTACTGAGTACTATCTACTTTGTACCTACTCACAGTCAGTACTACCTATTCAGTACTAGGTACCTGCTTAGTACCTACTCAGTACTAGGAACCTGCTTAGTACGTAGTAGTATGGATGGGGGGGGGGGGGGGGGGGGGTAAAACGTTAGAAACACTATACGTTTCGTGTGTACACGTCTCGGTTGCTGTCGCTGTAGGTACATAGGTATGGTGGTATCGAGACCAGTATTATATACTGATCAGTATTGAACTTTTCCTTCAGACGAAAAGTATTCCTGTTTTGTAGACGTTATTTTGCAGTGAATTTATCCAAATAAGAATCGATGTTATCAAGTTTTGAATGTATTATTTCATATTCTGACGGTAAACAATTTCATTTAAAACGATCCACTGAGTAAATCCTGGCGGATGAGTCCTCTGTTTTAATTGAGCTTAGAATTATTGAAACCGGTCCGCTGAATGCAGCAACGGTAATTTATAAGCAAGTGGCGAATTGTTGACGAGAAGTGGAGTTCGATTAAATATAACATGTTCTTGAAAGGTTTTTGTTTGTTGGATTTTGTTTAATAGAGCTTTGTTCCGTGGCATTGCCGCCAGTGAAGATGGAATCATTATTAGCTAATAAAACATGCAAATCGAGAGAACGCGAGTCTGATGTTCCATAATATAGTTCGTGAGTTTGTCTGCTAATCTCCTAGGTCATTTGTAATCATTACATAATGCTTGACGTTATCTTTATCGGTTGTGGAAGACAATTTCAATATTTCACAGCTCTGTAAAATTTATATTCCCAACGTGCGATCCACTCATCAGGATTCCACGAATCTTAGAAATTTTATATTGAACCGTAGCAAACCATTCATTTTATGTTGAATGGATGTCGTTTGGCGGGGGGGGGGGGGATTTCTTTAACGTCTATTCCCCCATTGCCACTTACTGAAATGCCAAAAAAGGAGGGGACATAGTTGCATTACATACCAGTCAATTACTAGTTGAAACAGATCAGTAAGCAAATATTGGGACCCTATTGTAAATAGAGGAACAAAATGTTATGGAAGTTTAGAATAGGGTACTATTTTTGGAATTCTTGTTGTAAACCGTTTCCGGGGTGACTGTTGAGAGATTAGACGCTAATTATTCCGAAAGATAGCTTTGCTCCAAGTTTCAAGTGGTCGTTGACACTGCTTTCCTTGATACTTAGTTTGACTGTTGACGTTTCGTGAGGAGTTTCTGAGTTACTAGTAGAACTGTTGTTTGCTTCCAGTGGTGTACTGCTCATTTCCATTCCGTCTAAGTAGACCAAATGCTCCTGGTGTTGAAGTAGAGTATTTCTTTCTAGTGAATATAATAATACTATAGATGATTCTGCAATTTCCAATGCGAAAAATCAAATTTTGTTTGCGCATGTCTGATGATAACAGTCAAAATTGGATTTTTCGCATAGGCATTTACAACATCATCTATCTATAACCTGAGGGCAGAAACATGTGGTAGTAAAGTCCCTAAGTTCATTCCTTGGGGGTAAGAATCGCTTTGTATTAGTGTAGAAAGTTAAAGGTACTACGACGTATTTACGTATTGAAGAACTAGTTTGAACTGCTGCTCCAACTTCATCACACATTGAATACCAGTTTCGTCGCTATTCTATAACCCATGATCGATCAATACCAGCGTACCGACCGAGTATACCTACTAGCGTATTTTAAAATGATTCTGCTACTGGTGTGAACTGTGTTATTATTGTGTGTTACTGACGATGGTTTGATAACCGAAACCGGTATAACAGTGTTTTTTGCGTTTTTCGTGTATTAGTGGAAATAGACTATTTTTTCGATAACTCCGGTTTTCTTTTTTACTGGTGTGTGGTTGGTATCCATTAAGGAGACTGGTATGCTTGCATAAGTTGCAAAACAAATAAGTATCTACGTGAACCGGTTGCTAAGGAGTTAATCCGGACGGACACCTGTCTTTCGTGCTTTATTCTTGCCGCGCAGTTGGTGTGCAATGAATTGCGATGGTGATTTACCACTTTTGATTGTGTCCCATATTTAATTTATTAGTTCAAAATCCTTCATAGAACGAGCCACACTGCATCAGACAAACCGTCGCCAGCCTCTTGGCCTCGAATCTCGCTCACCCAACAGCCGAAATGTCTTAGTCACGATATCCTCGTAAGCCTTGAGCAAATGCGGAAATCATCTCTGTCCTGTTATGACTTCTGATGATGTTCTTATTCGATGATTGCTTCTTTCAGCTGAGGTCTGTGACCATCAACTTCGGAATTACCTCATGAATCGTTTTTTTAACCCTGTCGTTTCAATACCTACTCGTTTTAGCGAATTTTCAAAGAAAATGAAGCTATTGCAATGGCTTCGAAATTTAAATAATATAAATTTTTGGAAATTTTCTTCATAGAAATCCGTTTCAGACCATTCTAAAACGATTCCTGAAATTTAACACTTTTTTATATGTATATATATATATATATATATATATATTTATTTATTTATATATGTGTCACTCCAGACGATAACTCTCGATAGAATTGAGATAAACAGCTCAAATTTGCACAAAAAATCTATCTTGGCAATCGAAAGGCTAAGTTCGAAGATGGGCGAAATTGGCCTACTCTAAGGAGGGTTTTGGCGCATTTAAAGTGCGCAAAAATTACCCAAAAATCCCCAAAATGTTATTTTCCAACAAGTGACCCCTCATTTTGAAGGTTTTTGCACGCTGAACACGATGGTGGAATCGGATTTTAGATATCTTGATCCGTTCTCAAATTAGAGCATTTAAAGTGCGCAAAAATTACCTAAAAATCCCCAAAATGTTATTTTCTAACAAGTGACCCCTCATTTTAAAGGTTTTTGCACGCTGAACACGATGGTGGAATCGGATTTTAGATATCTTGATCCGTTCTCAAATTAGAGCATTTAAAGTGCGCAAAAATTACCCAAAAATCCCCAAAATGTTATTTTCCAACAAGTGACCCCTCATTTTAAAGGTTTTTCACGCTGAACACGATGGTGGAATCGGATTTTAGATATCTTGATCCGTTCTCAAATTAGAGCATTTAAAGTGCGCAAAAATTACCCAAAAATCCCCAAAATGTTATTTTCCAACAAGTGACCCCTCATTTTAAAGGTTTTTGCACGCTGAACACGATGGTGGAATCGGATTTTAGATATCTTGATCCGTTCTCAAATTACAGCATTTAAAGTGCGCAAAAATTACCCAAAAATCCCCAAAATGTTATTTTCTAACAAGTGACCCCTCATTTTAAAGGTTTTTGCACGCTGAACACGATAGTGAAATCGGATTTTAGATATCTAAATCCGTTCTTAAATTAGAGCATTTAAAGTGCGCAAAAATTACCCAAAACTAGGATAATCTTTAAACTCTTACCCCCACCCCCTTAGAGTGGTCAGATTGAAAAATGTGAGAAGTATTAATTGAAGACGAGAGTTCGAAGCAAAAAAGGGGGAGGCAAACGATTAGTACAACTCCTTGAATTTACCCACAGCGATCAAATAAATAAGCACTTAGTACAATTACGTAATAAACAAACGGTAGAATCAGGATGGACAAAACGTACAAATTAAAATAAATACGAAGAGAATATACATAGAAAACCAAATTTTAGACCGAAGTTTTCCTTTATTCAAAACCATAGCCATTAATTCGAATATTTCTTTGAAAATTCGCTCATTAAGTCATGCTGCATGACTGATTTTTTAGCGAATTTTCAAAGAAAATGAAGCTATTGCAATGGCTTCGAAATTTAAATAATATAAATTTTTGGAAATTTTCTTCATAGAAATCCGTTTCAGACCATTCTAAAACGATTCCTGAAATTTAACACTTTTTTATATGTATATATATATATATATATATATTTATATATATATATTTATTTATATATGTGTCACTCCAGACGATAACTCTCGATAGAATTGAGATAAACAGCTCAAATTTGCACAAAAAATCTATCTTGGCAATCGAAAGGCTAAGTTCGAAGATGGGCGAAATTGGCCTACTCTAAGGAGGGTTTTGGCGCATTTAAAGTGCGCAAAAATTACCCAAAAATCCCCAAAATGTTATTTTCCAACAAGTGACCCCTCATTTTAAAGGTTTTTGCACGCTGAACACGATGGTGGAATCGGATTTTAGATATCTTGATCCGTTCTCAAATTAGAGCATTTAAAGTGCGCAAAAATTACCCAAAAATCCCCAAAATGTTATTTTCCAACAAGTGACCCCTCATTTTAAAGGTTTTTGCACGCTGAACACGATGGTGGAATCGGATTTTAGATATCTTGATCCGTTCTCAAATTACAGCATTTAAAGTGCGCAAAAATTACCCAAAAATCCCCAAAATGTTATTTTCCAACAAGTGACCCCTCATTTTAAAGGTTTTTGCACGCTGAACACGATAGTGAAATCGGATTTTAGATATCTAAATCCGTTCTTAAATTAGAGCATTTAAAGTGCGCAAAAATTACCCAAAAATCCCCAAAATGTTATTTTCTAACAAGTGACCCCTCATTTTAAAGGTTTTTGCACGCTGAACACGATAGTGAAATCGGATTTTAGATATCTAAATCCGTTCTTAAATTAGAGCATTTAAAGTGCGCAAAAATTACCCAAAACTAGGATAATCTTTAAACTCTTACCCCCACCCCCTTAGAGTGGTCAGATTGAAAAATGTGAGAAGTATTAATTGAAGACGAGAGTTCGAAGCAAAAAAGGGGGAGGCAAACGATTAGTACAACTCCTTGAATTTACCCACAGCGATCAAATAAATAAGCACTTAGTACAATTACGTAATAAACAAACGGTAGAATCAGGATGGACAAAACGTACAAATTAAAATAAATACGAAGAGAATATACATAGAAAACCAAATTTTAGACCGAAGTTTTCCTTTATTCAAAACCATAGCCATTAATTCGAATATTTCTTTGAAAATTCGCTCATTAAGTCATGCTGCATGACTGATTTTTCTTATGATGAACTCTGTGTGACTGACATCAATTTTATCGATTCGGTCGAGTCTGTCGTGCCTTGTGTTTGATCTCAGATCTTGTTCAGAGTTCCTCACGTTTATTCGGCCAAAGAAAAGAATACGGAGCAGAACGTGACTGCCGTAGCTCGTAAACTATCTGGCATATCCCCGACAAACCGCTTTCTTAGGAACTCCAAACAGGTTTTTGTTGTATACTTACGACAAGATAAGCCCAGTTTGCTGATGAGGATTGCTGAGTGTTTTATCTTCGGGTGAAATGGAAGCGATTGACTGATAGTTATAACGGAGGTTTATAGTTGGCTTCATTGTTGATTCCAACTGATGTTAGGTATTTATCATTTTTTTATGATTAGAGTGTTATATTATGTATCAGTATTATCATTTTACAGGTATTTTTTTCTTCGTCATCTATGAATTCATCAATTTGCTACACGTACCGACACAAAAACGCTGCAAAGTCCTTGTCACGGGTTTATTATTCTATTGGACATACCTGCAGAAATGTTGGCTGTTCATTTATTGTTTCTTTCATGTGAAATAATTGAAATAGCTATTTCTGATGGTTTCAACCAATTCTGGCCCCCAAAACACGAATTAGGTACGCTCCTTTTTTTCCAAATTATCTTTGATCATTGGTAGTGCCATTTAATCGTCTTGATCCACGTGTTCACATTTTGGTTTATTATTTTCAATAATGAACCATTAGAATCGAGCATGAAAAAAAAAATTCTTACCCCCCCTCAAAATTTGATGGTTTACGTTTCAAGGTATGTAGAATCCAAAACTGCAATAAAAATATTTCTGTCTGTCCGCCGTACGCCGTACGCCGTACGGGCCACTTTTCTTAGTTACCATGAAAAAAAATTGATGAAATTCGGGTTATAGGTTCCGTTCGGCGTCTAGTTGGTCCTCGAAGCTCGACGTTACTGTGAGTCATCTCTAAGGGGTTCAAAATAGGGGTTGAAATTTTCAAAACGCCTATACTATTTTTTTACGTAAATATTTTTACGGTTTTAAATAGTTCTTGAACTTGCGAGTTTTTTAAGACCATCCGGAGCATCGTACGTCCAGCCGTTCGTTCACAGTAAGGCCCCGAAGTTTGCACCGACAGGCATTTTCGACTCCAGTGTGAATGAAATTGTATACAATTCAAACCAAATCTCGTAACCAGAGACGCGCCCACAATAGGAATTTGTGAATACGGCCAATCATTGGTAGGTATCACCTGATTATATTGGCGGAGTATGAAGTCGAGTTGGTTGTTCTGTGATATTATTTCGCTTGAAAAATGATGGCTCTTTTGGAGTTTGTTGGTAGGTAGTGAAACTTGAACAAACGTTGAAGTATTATTGATGGGTAAATTATTACTACGGTAAATCATTACTCAACGGTAAATTATTTCACAACGGTTCAGTATACCATCTACGTAGAAGGGGCTGGAGTTTGTTGGTAGGTACTTTTGCAACTTTTTTCACTCCTCATCAACAATTTCTTTTCAGAACTTCATTATGTGCGTTTCTTTTTGTTAGGTACTGTTTGTCATCGGCAGAATTATTTTAGCAACATTTAACTCGTGATTTAGGTAGGTATCTAGTAACGAGTACGGGGTTAGGTACTAACCTACGGAGGGTCTGCGATCTACATAATATGTATATAATAGAATAGTACATATCATATTATATAGAAGGGTTATCTATACATAGAGCTGTGATCTGTAACAGGAGGGTATTCTATACAAAATAATAAACCGTTGTGCAGGGATTTGCAGCGTTTTTTCTAGTGTTATTATACAAATTAATGGTGATTTCAGACGATTTCCAAGGTTTTTGACTGATTAAAAGTCAATTTTGGGGGCTGAACATTTGGTAGAACCTCAATTTTTCCACTCTTTGGTTGAAATCGATTTCATATTCGGTCTTCTCGTCCACAAAAACATGGAAAACGATACCTCAAAAGCTCATGTTACGAACATGTTGCTAAAACACAAAAAGTACCTATTTTTACTCACATTTTCACTCATAACACCCCTGGGTATATTCCGATCAGGCTGCAAAGTTTCGGGACACAACTAGGGCCCAAATGGAACATGACAGAAAATGAAGCCGGTACACGTGATACGGCGTACGGCGGACGGCGGACGGCGTACGGCGGATGGACATTGCAGTTTTGGAATCTACGCACCTTGAAACGGAAAACAAAAAATTTTGAGGGGGTGTTATAAAATTTTTTGCTGAGCGAATACATAGGTGTATTATTCGCAGAATAATAAACCAAAATATATGGTGTACCATAAATCTTCTCCTTGTCTATCAACAATTTTTGAACAATTTTCGAACAGAAATTTCCTTGAAAATATGAGAGCTCACGACAAAGTCGACTCTTTTGAAGTTAGCTGAAATCGACAACATATATCTTCATATCAAAGTGGCCCATCAGGAATTTATGATTGAATTGTCTGATAGAAGTGTCTTTTTATGCCTGCTTTCAGTCACGTTCTAGCAAAAGTAGTCTAGTTTTTTCCGTCAACTGAGAACAGCGGATTCTACCAAATTACGTGCATAACTTTGGTAACTACGATGTTGATTGATGTTCTAGCTGAAAGACAGTTGTGAAGATTTCACCCATTTCCTGGGGTTCTGGAGTGTGATGCAGTTTTAGTTTCCTTCCGCAGCTAAATTCATAGTTAGTCGTAACTGCTGTTCCCTGCGGATCGTCTGAAGCTTCTTCGCTGGCGACAGAAGCCCACCTTCACGAGATGATTCCTACGTGAACAATGCTGAACATTGAGGACTGTTGTGTAATTATTACGTAAAAATTGAAGCTCACTGGCCCATGCTGCTCCTGCTGGGCTCGTCGGCTCCCCCCACCTCAGTCCTCCAGGCAGGAGCCTCCCGCCATCGGTGAGGTTCACCGAAGCTGGGAGTCATGGGCTGTTGCGAACCCCCCCCCCCCCCCCCCCCCGGTCACTGTCATTCCCGATTCACTATCATGGCCACCAGGACCAAGGCAGCGCCCTTGTTCCCCATACCCGCTCCAGTTCCCTCCTCTCCCATGACTCGAGTCTTACTTCCCTTCTGCAGCCAGCTGCTCTGATGTCACCGTCTCACCTACAAATGTTTCGGACGTTGAAGGCTTGATTGTATAATCCCTGTCATACTGTAATCCCTTCTCTTATCTAGAATCCACTGGCAGATCGCGGGCGTTCCACCTTTTTAGGTCCTACATTTTTAGGTTACTTCGTGGTTTAATGTTTCATTCTTGGCGGAAACCTATTCCGTTTTGTAGCATTTTCTTACAGTTGATGACATTAGGTGTCATGTCAGTCCTTTGATGATGATTATTTATTTATCCTAGCAAAACCTACAATCATCAGATTGATTTACATGCACTGTGAACAATTTTTCCTGAATCATGAAGAATAGCATGAGCGTTGTTCGTCCTATGAATAGATTTTGAAGAAAAGGTTCTTTGATTGTATCTTTACAGATTAACCATGAAGTATAAAACACGTAAATTATGGTATATTGAAACTTCATCTAGAATCTAGAGATCTACGTTAGCGTTAATACTTAGTCATCATCCGACTGATTTGACTGATTCGATATTGATGGTCTTCTAGAATGGCAATGTTGTACGTATTACCTATATTGCCACTATAATTCCTATCATCTTGATAATACCCGACGATGAATATTTGCTTCTTATTAAACAAATCCAACTTCTTTTTGCCTTCTTAATATAGGCTAAACACTAGCACAAGAACTCACTTTAATATTACTGTCCTGACGTTCTTATTTTTTCTCGGGGGTTTTTCCCCCTCGGTCCATGGTGGGTGTTGTTGAAGCAACCTGCTCAAAAGTACCAGTCATCCTCAAGACCTCCCTGATTTGAGCCGAGATCCTTCTCCCTACTACAGCAGGTCTGTTGCGTGTTCTCTTGAGGTGATACTTCCATTTTGCTTAGTCACAAATAGTTTTTCTCGAGTTCAAAAAATTGGTCATTCTGCTTTTGGTTTATTATTTTCAATAATGTCGGTCGAAACCGTATTCCCAAGTTCTGGGGAGGGTCAGGGTGCGGACGCAGTTCTCTATAATACGGGCGGTTTCGCTTCGACTGAGAGGAACGCGAACCTATATGCGGTGTCTGGGCCTGGAGGATGGAGCAGGGGTGAACCCCCTGAACGCCCATTGGTAGTAGTGGAAGACACCAAGTCCACGCACTGTACGGTCGCCCCTCTCTGCTAGGCCATCATTTGAATGATTTCAATAAAAGCTAATGTACCATAAAAAAAAGGGGGAAGCGAGCAAGAAGAAAAAAAATCTACCACTCCCCCCCCCCCCCCACTTCAAAATTTGATGGTTTACGTTTCAAGGTAGGTATGTAGAATCCGAAAATGTAATAAAAAAATTTCTGTCTGTCCGCCGTACGCCGTACTGGCCACTTTTCTTAGTTACCATAAAAAAAAAAAATTGATGAAATTCGGGTTATAGGTTCCGTTCGGGGTCTAGTTAGTCCTCGAAGCTCGGCGTTACTGTCAGTCATCTCTAAGGGGCTCAAAATAGGGTTTGAAATTTTCAGAACGCCGTAACTCGAAAACTTTCGATAGAAGGGTATGGTTATTTTTACGTTATTAAATTTGCCTTGAGCTAAACAATTTTTTGAGACCACTCCCGAGCATTGTACGTCCAGCCGTTCGTGTGCACCAAAAACCTTCGTCAACATGATCGTGAATCAAACGGTATAAATCCGGCCGGGATATCATCACTAGGGAGCACCTGATTATAATCAAGGATGGCTGTATGAAGTCGAGTTGGTTGTTCTGCGATATTATTGATAAGTGATGGGCTATTGGATTTTTTTGGTAGGTACCTACTTCTGAAACTTTAACAACCGTTGAAGTATGAACCGTTGAAGTTATTACACAACGGTTCATTATACTTGACCACGAGGGGAGGTATTGACCACAGAAAACAGTGATCTACGCAGAAGGGGCGTCTATTTCACTCCACATCAACAATTTACCTTCAGAACTTCATTATTTGCGTTTCTTTTTGCCATTTTAGTGACTTTTTTGTCATCGACAGAATTATTTTAGCAACATTTAACTCGTGATTTATGTAGGTACCTAGTAACGAGTATTTCAACAGAAGGGTGAATCAATTCGAATTGTATACATTTACAATCGGAATACGCTAACAATAGGAAATTGGCCCGAGATAAAATCATTGCTAGGGATCGCCTGTTTATATTCACAGAGTATGAAGTCGAGTTGGTTGTTCTGTGATATTATTTCATTTGGAAAATGATGGATCTTTTTGAGTTTGTTGGTAGGTAGTGAAACTTGAACAAACGTTAAAGTATTATTGATGGATAAATTATTACACAATGGTAAATTATTACACAACGGTTCATTATACCATCTACGTAGAAGGGGCTGGAGTTTGTTGGTAGGTACGTTTGCAACTTTTTTCACCCCACATCAACAATTTCACTTCAGAACTTCATTATTTGCGTTTCTTTTTGCCATTTTGGGTACTGTTTGTCATCTACAGAATTATTTTAGCAACATTTAATTCGTGTTTTACGTAGGCACCTAGTAACGTGTACGGGGTTAGTTACTAACTTACGGAGGTTCTGTGATCTACATAATATGTATAGAATAGTACATATTATATTATATAGAGGGGTTATGTATACAGAGAGCTGTGATCTGTAACAGAAGGGTATTCCGTACAAAATAATAAACCGTTGTGCAGGGATTTGCAGCTTTTTTCATCATGTTTAAGGCTTGGGGTTCATTAAAATATCATATAAAAAGCCATGCTTATCTGTATGAATTATTAGTGAGAATTGATTAAGGGATGGTTATAGTTTTATTGATGTTTGGTTTTAAGGTAGAATTGAGTTTGAGGGGTTGTTACAGCGGAACCGATGATTCCTCTAACTTTCATATGTAATTGTGATTCTATATTCTTTCTTTCTTCCATATTCGGGCTGCGCTTACTCTTTCCTGGTTCACTCCATTAGTGTTCATGTTCGAGTGAGTGCTAATGTAAATAACGAGGAGGTAATTAGCTTCATTTACACTTCATGCTTATTGGAATCAGTCACCTAACTTAAAAAAAAACCTTCGGCATTAAGAGCATCCTCATTGTCCAAGTTTATGGTTTCAGTATAATATTATTATTAGTGGTAGAAGGGGATATGGGGTCGTAGTGGGGGTAAATAGTAACGAATAGGTTTGGAAATTGCAATAAAACCCTTGTTAGTCTAATGGCCCCAAAACAATCAAAAATCAAAATTGGCGCCAATTGCCTCATTTCGATAATGGGGTAGAGGAAATTAATTGCGGTCATTCTGGCGACTCTTTGTGCCGGCTTTCTGCCTTCTCTAATTTGTTATTCTATTAACCTCATTGTGTAGACTATTATACTGCACAGATGAAGAACATAATAGTTCGTTACGATAGAGCTAGCAAAAACCAGCTAAGTACCTTCTATTAGATACCTATCATAGTTTATGAGAAGTTAGACTTTTTTGCCAATATAAACAGCATCAAAACTCATGTGCACTCAATGTTACGAACTTGTCTGAAGTAAGAATGGTGTTTGTAGTATCTGTCCCTTGTTTATTCACTTGTTTACTGCCTGGGTGTTAGGTTTCGTAATAACTGAAATCCTGTGGTATACCGTATGGAGTTTCTCGATTTTTATAACTAGCACAGACATAACGCTCCAGATCATTTGCTATTGGGCAGGTCAGGGAGACAGCGATCGCTTAGCTGTCACTTGAATTACCTACCTGCACCTGCAAACTTCTCAACATATCGTTATCATATCTGGTCCAGGGCTCACGTTTTTCCAGTTCCTCCTCCAACTGTAATTTAGGTCATCTTCGGTTTGCGCCTTGGCCCCTACTAGAACGGGCCTCTTAAAATACGTTTGGGCCTTCATCCAATCCGATATTCGGTTTCGCGTTTCATTTTGAAGATGCCTGTCGGTTGAGTCCCCCGCGTGGGGTGGCGTTGTTTATTGTTCCACGCCACAAACATAAGGCTCGACCTATTTATCCCGCTGTGGTCCAATAGTCTTGAAGGAGCCTAGTATGATGCCAAGGATGAAGAAAGTGAAGCTTCTCATTCTAGTATACAGCTACTTGTCTGAAATAAGAGTTTATCCTTACATATCTGAGGTTGATTTTTATTGCAAATAAAATAAAAAATGAATAAATGGGCTATTTGCACAAATACATTTTATTTTTTTTAAATGAAAGTAGATTCTATCCTCAGAATATTGAGACCAGCCGCACGCCTACGTTAAGTACTTTTACTATGATTTTTCAATGTTTCCAGAGGTTCCTACGCCCCTGGGCAGGGGGTCACGCCCAGACGAGAGGGGTGCAATGGCGTAGGAACATCTGGAAACTTCTAAATATCATAGGAAAAGGACCATGCAAATAGCCCATTCATTACCACATAAGTTGGGGCACACTTCTTTCCACTTGTTCACTCTGTTAGTTCTCAAGACCAAGAATGTGCTACAGTATTGTGGAAGAAATTAGCTTCATTTAAACATCATGCTAGATGGAGTCAGTCACTTACCCTACAACAAAACTTTTCATACACTTTTTAATGTACTGTTCATACCCGTAATATAAAAGTTTATTAGGTAGTTTAATATTCATGTGAGTGCACACTCTTTTCCCCTTGCTCACTGTGATATAGTGTTCAAGAACAAGACCGTGCTAGAATAATGTGGAGGAAATTAGCTCCATTTAAACTCCATGTTGAATGGAGTCAGTCACCTGCCCTACAATAACTTCTAAGCTGCTAATAATTACATTTAGAGGAAAATACTCGACAGTGCAATGCCTGAAAATACTGACGGATTATCCCGTGGCATTCAGTATCCTAAAGAGGTCTAACTGCTTAGAAATTTGAATATTTATTACATAGAGGTATTAGGTAGGTAGCAGCATCAATGATGAGTGAACCAAGCTGTACAGATGGGATGGGAGCGGTGGAAATATATCGAAACTGCTGTACTGTAATTCATTGAAACAGGTATATTTACACTTGTCTTCTTTACAACGTAGGTACTGTTCCCATGTTTTGATTGCCCGAAATAAAGCTCGACAGAATCTCATTCCTCCGCCTGGCTCCCCAAATGTGATCTCATCTCTGGCAAGAAAAAAAAAAAGAAAAAAAAGGAAGAAAGCGATTGAGGCCTTGAAGGAGTTGGAGAGGGTCGCTGGCACCAGACACCACTCTCGGCCGCCGCGGAAATATCTGTTGTTATGTGCGCTTATCCCGAATAATGAGCTATGTCTCAGATCACTCCAAGTACCCCCTGTTATTGCAGTCTCCTTGCAAATCGAACTCAGACAATCTTGAACTTATTTGCGGTACTTATCCAATTTGCCTTTTTCAAACGATGCTGATTCCGCGTCGAACTATCATCAGACAGTGATTAATGCGGAATAAAATGTAACATTAAGATTCATGAAAGTTTCATAGATCCTCATAATGGCTTTTTATTAACTCAGACGTCTTGCTGTAAAATCTTTATCAACAAATACAACTACTTCGGTGAATAGGTACCAATTACTGGGTCGAAGCATCCTGCATCGTCTATTATTTATTATTGATGCATAGATTTTATTGGAGTGGACAATATACCTACATGGTAGGTGATAGCTAAGCTCCTACGTCATAATCCTTGCAATTATTCATCTACGCGCGATTTAAGGTGACCCTAATCACGTTTTTCTGAACAGCATAAGTGAACGGAATTAGTGAAGGAGCAAAAAACTACCGATTGAATCCGCTGACCAGGAGCCTTCAGAATGCCCAGAAAAGAACGACACCAGATTCGTGTTTTTATTAGTACCAGTGTGGCACTAGCGAGTGCCACAAACAATTTGAACCATTAATATGTTATCAAATTCAACTAAACCTCTCTGTGAATTCCATAATCCTCAAAAGATGAAACCAAACACGTTTTCTTGTCACTGGTACCCTAGTGAACCATAACTGTCAGCATTTAAAAAAAAATGCGTATATAGGGTTTGCCCTCCAAATTTTAGGGTAGGTACAAAACAAAACCAACAGGTTTTTGAATTTCTTGGCGCCAACGAGAAGGCCCACTTCATTTCAAGTCGGCATTGTGGCCCTGTTGCCGGCGCCTGGCGTCGTCGTGACACTTAACATCATTACAGCAAGTTACAGTATGAGTTTCTGTCTTGTTAAAAAAAATCTTGTCGTACCAATGTTAGGAATAGTTTTTTTCCCTTCTCCCTATTGTTATGAATGTCTCTTTGTTTCATCTCCTAGAGTTGGCAGATTGTTTATGGAGTCCGTGAAACCTGGGAGCTCCGGTATCAACAATGTTTACGAAAACACTCCCAAAAGACCCGTTGCGGAAATTCTTCTCGCCTCCGGGCAAAGACAATCGCCTGACGGCTTAAGTAGGTGAACCTAGCTCGAAAAGGTGCTGAGATCAGCAGTTGGTGACGTCAGTCTTGCATAACTCCCCCTCTCGCTACCAGCGAACTGTGGAATCGCTGCTGCTCTCCTCAGTTTCTGCCTACGTCTTCAGTTCCATCCTGCAACACCTTCCAGTAGCCCCATGGCTCATGTCCCTCCGTCCATTTGGTAACTTTTCCTCCACATTTTTCCTCTTTTACAGCCTCGGTGTTGCAGCTCGGGATTCCAAATGACACTTAAATGCTGATGGAGTATAATTTGTAAGTTTCCATCCGATCTTTCTGCATGCATTTCCCAAGACTCATATTGGACCCATGACATCTTCTTGGTAGATGTACTTAATTCATCCATTGAGT
The DNA here is from genome assembly GCA_954871275.1 of Leptopterna dolabrata. Classification (NCBI taxonomy): domain Eukaryota; kingdom Metazoa; phylum Arthropoda; class Insecta; order Hemiptera; family Miridae; genus Leptopterna; species Leptopterna dolabrata. Next base: position 42,024,874 of record OX940975.1, read on the forward strand.
ATTTTCATTCACCTTTCTTTGGTCAGGTTTCGCCTTGCTACCCAAAAGTGAGGTGATTTGAAAACGCTGCAAATCCCTGCACAACGGTTTATTATTTTGTATAGAATACCCTTCCGTTACAGATCACAGCTCTAAGTATAGATAACCCGTCTATATAATTTATGATATGTACTATTCTATACATATGTAGATCGCAGACCCTCCGTAGCTTAGTACCTAACCCCGTACTCGTTACTAGGTACCTACCTAAATCACGAGTTAAATGTTGCTAAAATAATTCTGCCGATGACAAACAGTACCTAACAAAAAGAAACACACAATGAAGTTCTGAAAAGAAATTGTTGATGAGGAGGGAAAAAAGTTGCAAAAGTACCTACCAACAAACTCCAGCCCCTTCTACGTAGATGGTATAATGAACCGTTGTGTAATAATTTACCGTTGAGTAATGATTTACCTTAGTAATAATTTACCCATCAATAATACTTCAACGTTTGTTCAAGTTTCACTACCTACCAACAAACTCCAAAAGAGCCATCATTTGTCAAATGAAACAATAACACAGAACAACCAACTCGACTTCATACTCTGCCAATATAATCAGGTGATCCCTAGCAATGATTTCATCTCCGCCAAATTTCCTATTGTGGGCGCGTCTCTGGTTACGAGATTTGGTTTGAATAATTGTATACAATTTCATTCACACTGCAGTCGAAAATGCCTGTCGGTGCAACTTCGGGGCCTTACTGTGAACGAACGGCTGGACGTACGATGCTCCGGATGGTCTTAAAAAACTCGCAAGTTCAAGAACTGTTTAAAACCGTAAAAATATTCACGTAAAAAAATGGTATAGGCGTTTTGAAAATTGCAACCCCTATTTTGAACCCCTTAGAGATGACTGACAGTAACGCCGAGCTTCGAGGACCAACTAGACCCCGAACGGAACCTATAACCCGAATTTCATAAATTTTCTTTCATGGTAACTAAGAAAAGTGGCCCGTACGGCGTACGGCGGACCGACAGAAATATTTTTATTGCAGTTTTGGATTCTACATACCTTGAAACGTAAACCATCAAATTTTGAGGGGGGTAAGAATTTTTTTTTCATGCTCGATTCCAATGGTTCATTATTGAAAATAATAAACCAAAATGAGAGAATAGTTCGCCCGTTCCCGTAAAGTCTTACCGTAGTGTCTTACTTCCTAATAAACTCTAGAGAAATGGGCCGATTTTTGATTCTTCTTTGAACATCGCCAAACTATTAACATGCCAGCTTGAAAATGATGTACCATAAACCAAACTGTGTGAATTCAAGCTTCGAATCACTGCCTTCACTGATGTTAGTCTTTCCTTTCTTATCATAAAGAGGTCCTTATATCCATATAATAATCCTTTAAATACTGGTTAACGTAGAGTTGTAGATTCTGTATTTTAAATGCATGATTCCATCTTTCGTCGTTCTTTCCAAATTATTCGTTAAAAACAAAAAAGCAAATAACGTTTTCACATAGCTTTCCACTTGCGCATATGCATATTAGAATAATCATATTTACATTCATAATTTATGATTGTGTAGGAGAAGCAGTTCAATACGTTCTCATTCAAGCTTGAGGCATTCAGAAGTGGGGGGTTCAATCGAGAGAAGAGACATCTCGTATAGTTTGGTTTATTATTATCAATAATGAACCTTTGGAATGTAGCGGTGGTTTCCCGCTACATTCCCGCCCCTCTCAAATTGGGAGGTTTCCGTTTCAAGGTATGTAGAATCTGAAAATGGAATAAAAAATTTCTGTCCGTGCGCCGTACTTAGCACGGTCTAAAATTAATGAAATTTGGTTTCTGGTCCTATTTGGGGTCTAGTTGGCCCGGCGTTACAATCATCTCCAAGGGGTGAGAAATATGGTTGCAATTTTCAGAATGCCGTACCTCGAAAACTTTCAATAGAAGAGTGTGGTTTTTTTAAGATTTTTTCATTGATCTCGAGCTAAAGAATTTTTTGAGACCACCCCGAGCATTGTACGACCAGCACCGAAAAGCTTCTCAACATGGTCGTGAATCAGAAGGTATAAATCCGGCCCAGATATCACTGCTAGGGAACACCTGATTTTAATCACGGATGGCTGTATGAAGTCGAGTTGGTTGTTCTGTCTATTTGAAAAACGATGGATCTTTTGGATTTTGTTGATAGGTACTTTTGCACTTTGAACAAACGTTGAAGTATTATTGAGTACATTATTACTCAATGGTAAATTATTACATAACGGTTTATTATTTACCTTATGCTTCATGAATAACTACAAATAATTAATTTTTGAATTATTGAATTCCGCGCATTTTTATGAAACTTCCCGGGCCGGCTCAAGTACTCCATTTAGGGCTTTCCTGGACGGAGCTCGAGGGTATTGACCACAGAAAACAGTGACCTACGCAGAAGGGGCATCTATACAGGTAAATAATAAACCGTTGTATAATAATTTGCTGCGTTTTTATTATGAAAAGGAGATGAATACGAGAATTGATCAGTAGGAGAGTATATAATTTTCAGAATGTTTCTGATCCTGCTCACCGTCGTTCGTCAGCGTGCTTGCTTTATTTATCTATTATTCCAGAATCTGTGTCAGAGCCTAGTTCTATTGCATTTTCTGATAAATATGCCGTGTTATCTTTAAAGATATATAGGTAGGTGAGTAGGTATTTCGTGCTCGCACTAAGTGTTTAGACCGTTGTAGTTCAGAATTTTCTCAATTACTTATTTGATACCAGTTACTTGAAATGTTGTTAGCTCTTCGATTGTCGTATGTGGCAAAAAAACTCGGTATTCCCTAAGGAACGCTGGCCCGCAGATGAAAATGCTTCATCTCGGTGACGGCCCTTCAGCCCGAGTGCTGACTCACCTGTAAAGGACACGGCCTCCCAGTAATCCCCACGGATGTGAAATGCAACTAGGTAGTGTAATCTGTCCAAGGCGAAAGGAGGTGGGGCTTGAAAAGTCCCCCTGGCCAAACTTCCGCTCCCTACAACCACCTCCGCAGTTTCTCAGTTTAGTATTACTTATCGTCACTGCCATTCATCATTTATGTGTCATTTTGGAAATGGATGCATAGGTATTGTTTAGTGAAGGGACATCCCTCTATCAATTCTCTTGAGAGGTAAATGCTCAATAAATGCGTAGGTAACTTCCAAACTTCCGACTAACTATGACGGAAGGCTTTTCCTACTATCTGAACGGCCTTCATTGCCTAGTCTTGCCCAAGTTTACTCATCCAGTCTTCAGTAATTTGACAGTCTTCTGACTGTCATATTATTAGGTTTTCGCACTAGCTTGGGTGATTTGCCACTATGTAGTAGTGCACGATTGTCACATTTTTCCCTCTATAAAATTTTTCAGAAACCACACCATTTTTCCAAACAAAAATCAGGTACATGTAATATATATTTCTACCGTTCAATTCCGCCACCCAGTAAAATTGATAAAGGGATTTGTACGTTGTGCGTAGTGCATAGTTCCATGATGATATGGATTTTAGTGTTGGTTGCCTTTCTATGTTCCAAGTCACTCACCATAATAGACGAACAATTTTACCTGCCAATACGTCACTGTTTCATCCTTGAGTAACTCGCATAGGTATTCTTCTGGTTCCAACATCCAACTTTACTCGTCTACACTGTATCCAAGTTTGAGCCGCCTTATGACTTCAGGATGTTGCGTCTTGATTTTAGTGATTGACACAGAAATAGAGCAAATAACTGAATCCTAGATTTCGCTAGAATAATTCCCATGCAGTTTACCGGTTTCTCATCAGCGAGAAGCCGGCCCACTGAGTTTACCGGTGCCAAGCTCTCCTATCGATCCGTAGCCCCAGCATTGACCTACATACCTCCTCGCCCACTGCCACACTTTCTACCCCCCTGAAGGCCTATTTCACTTTCTCTTTCTCCTGAAGTGTCTTCCGGGGTCTCTTCATCGGCATTCCTCTGCCTTCATTCTTTGTCTCATCCTTAACTTTATAATTTCTTATATCGATTCCATTTCTTTCTAGAATCTCATTGTATGCATATATATATATATATATATATATATATATATATATATATATATATATATGCATATTTGAAAGCGGGAAAACACTCCTGGTGACATAATACATGAATTTTGTAGAAAATTAAAGATTAACAGAAGACGCCGCGGGCGAAATATTTCCTGTACAATTATTGCAAGTTTTTTATCTGTTAATCTTTAATATGTTATTCCCCGTCACCAAATGCATGCTCTTATCAATAATGCTCTTTAATTGAATGATAATACAGTTGAACTTTGACCATGTATTTGAGCCACCTCTGCATTTGAAAATCCATTCATTCATATCATACTTCACCGCTCTTGACATTGTTGGTGACACTTCTCCCGCCTTGTCATATAACTGTACTTGAGAACTTGTCTGTTTTGGCACTATTTTAGGGGCCTATTTCCATTTGCTCTCAATACCATCCTGTCCGTTACCATATAAATGTAATGCAATAAAATTTGTAGTGAATGAGAAAATTATGCAATAAGCAAGGTTGCTTAACGTGTTATTTCATTTTTTTGTTCCAGTGCAAAAAGCCTTAATGAAAAACGTAGGCGTGAGCTCGAAAACGTGTGCATTGAAGAGCTGGCTGAACTCATATGGGTAACAAATCAGGATCTTAGCAAGCTGTCTTCTGTCAAGCCCGATAAGTGTGCAATACTCCAAGAAGCTTGTATTCAGGTAAGGACACATTTCACACATTACCTACATTGGCAATATAATCACGAATAATTGACTCAGCTTGATTACTGGAAGTCTTGCTATCAAAAACAGGACCAAGCAGTACCTATCCAAAAATATTATTAGGATGCAATAGAACGACCTATTTCGAAATAGACATTGTAATTATAACACTTTTGGTCATTGGTTTATTGTTATCTCTATCAAGAACCTATTACCGTCAATAACCTTTATGCCTCTTTGAGGAGGCATCATGTTAGAGGATTACAGATTGCAGCATTGGAACTGCTCTCTTTATATTATTGTCTCCAATTATTCGTGATGAACCCAATCTGGGATTGTGAAGATGAGAGTGGAACCTCCTCCCTCATATTGAAGGCGTCAGGTTTTCAACCTGAAACCTGTATAATTAACAAAATATTACATCAAGTGAAGGGGAAAAAACCGACAACCAAAAAACTGTGTATGAAACAATAAATGAGGAACGAATGTGCTTTATTTATTTTTATTTATTTTATTTTTTAAATAAATATTCTTTCAATTGTAGGTCTAACGGAGAGCTTTCCAAAAAAGGTGCTGCATATGTGATGGGTCGAAATTGAACGGAAGTGGGTGAAAAGGGGGAAGGAAAACGCGTGCGACGACATCTGGTACTTATTGCTCTCTCGCTCCCGCACATGGGGCCCGAGTGGGATACGAGATGACGTAAACTGTTTTTTCTTTAGCGAATTCCCGCCAACTACTAGGAGGTCGGAGCTGAAAATTGGGATGCAGGGGTTTTCGAGGGTGCTAAATCCGATTCTGATGTCAAGAGCAGCAAATTCCGACCCACATCCATTTCTTATTGAAACATAAATACCTACCTGTATAGATGCTTCTTCTACTTAGCTGTTTTCTCTAGGAGAGCCATTAATCGAGCGTTGGTGCCGGCCCGGCAGTTGATTTCATAAATATGCGGTGGATTCAAGAATTCTATAATTAATAATCATTTATTATTATTCATGAAGCATTTAACTTTGTTCAAGTTACAAAAGTACATGTCAGCAAAATCCAAAATAACCATCATTCTTCAAATGAGAAAATATCACAGAACAGCCTACTCGATTTCGAATAGCCATGCGTGATTATAATCAGCTGTTCCCTGGCAGTGATTTCTGGGCTGGATGTATTAATACCTAGGTGCAGTTTCACTCACACTCATTTTGACGAAGTGCGGTGCAAACTTCAAGGCCTTACTGTGACCGAATGGCTGGGCATACGATGCTCCGGTGGTTATCATTGTTACCGTATGCTTGCCTACATTGTTGTTTGTTACTACGGAGAGGGATTAGTAAGTAAATTTAAAATATAACATTATTCTGGATGTTGCTACTTGTGTCTCCCTATTCAAATTATTATGAATACTTCAAAAAATTCACAAGTTCAGGATCAATTTAAAAACACACAACCTACTCGACTTCATACAGCCATCCGTGGTTATAATCAGGTGCTTCCTAGCAGTGATGTCTGGGCCGAATTTATGCCGTTTGATTCATGATCATGTTGACGAAGCTTTTCGGTGCAAACGAACGGCTGGTCGTACAATGCTCCGGGTGGTCTCAAAAAATGCTTTAGTTCAAGATCAATTTAAAAACGTTAAAAAAACCATACTCTTCTATTGAAAGTTTTCGAGCTTCGACGTTCTGAAAATTTCGTACCCTATTTTTCACCCCTTAAAGATGACTGACATTAACGCCGAGCTTCGAGGACCAACTAGATCCCAAACGGGGCCTACAAACCAAATTGCATTAATTTTGGTTCATGGTAACTAAGAAACGTGCTAATTACGGCGTACGGCGGACAGACAGAAATTTTTTATTGCATTTTCGGATTCTACATAGGTACCTGCCTTGAAACGTAAACAATCAAATTTTGATGGAGGGGTTTTTTCTTCTTTCATGCTCGGTTCCACAGGTTCATTATTGAAAATAATAAACCAAAACTTAAAAAAACCATAGGTACCCTTCTGTTGAACGTTTTCGAGCTACGCCGTTCTGGAAATTTCAACCCCTAATTTCCAACCCTTAGAGATGACTGACAATAACGACGAGCTTCGCGGACCAACTAGACCCCAAATGGGTGATGTTGGATACTGATCAATCCATATTACGAATACCTACCTATTTTTATTTACCGAACCAGCTAATTTGTAATAGGTACTTCGACTATTTAAATATGCTTAGGCACAAAAACACTATGCCTCCTAATTTAACACAGCTTGATAGCCACAGACCCCCCCACACTTCGAAATTTATTATTTTTTGGATGACTTTTCAATGTTTTTCTGTGTCTTCAAATGTGGTAGGTAACGTCGAGTAACTGTTGAAAAATCGCGAACATCAGGGCTATATTGCTGGAGAGTTCAGTTCGGTCTTATTCGTTACAGTTTTTGATTTTCTACAACTTTGCTTTCATACGAAAACCAGTTTGGTTATTGCCAGTGGTTGAAAATTTGTGAATTTCTACGCCTTTTTGGTAGCCAGAACTAACAAGCGATTTTCGGTATTAGAGTAGAATAAATAACAGCGCGGTTTTCGTATGGCCAAGGAGCTGAGCCGTTTTCTCCTAAACTACCCCTTTTTGTCCCACAGTAGGTACCTGTCGATCACTCGTAAATATGTCAGTTAACTCTTGGTGTTTGATGGGCGTTGAGTTGAAAATTAATGCATTGTAATATGTAACTGACTTTAAGAATAATATGTATACTTGATATATACTGTGCCATTTTTAGACCAACTTCAGAACTGTTGTGGTATTTCGTGGTTTTCGTTTTTCCTTCCTTTGAAAATAGAATAGCGGTCCTACCTCACGGCAGCTGCATGCATAAATAACTATGGAGCATCTAGAAGGTAGTTTCTTAGTAACGAAGAAGCTTCACGCGCGGCGGCGATGCCGGGGATGGATGAGGGTCATTAGGGCGACCCCCGCTGAACGTGGAGTTGGAAAATTATCTTCTTGCTCAGCGTTACCGAGCGTTATTCTAGGTTTTCTTGAATTACTTATTACCAGGATGTTAGGGTTATTTTGTACTTCCGAGTGTGTGATATTACCGCTGATCTAATTATCCCTTCGGAACGTTGCAGGTAATAACCTCCACGCTTTGTATGCTCCGTGTCAATTTGGTAAAATTTTTTAGGATTACAGGTTTTCAGCATATATATCTAAGAATCTCAGGATTTATCCTCTAGTAACCTTCCTGTCAGCTACATGCATCTTGCAGTTCACCATCGTTGTTAACTTGGATATAGAGAAGAGTTGTTCCCGTATATAGCTTGTACTATTCTAAAAGAGAATCTTAGGTTCTTTCTTTCCCGATACAGTGGCAATTGAACGTTCAACATCGAATTCCCAACTACCCTCAATATGTCTGAGTTAGATTGAGCAAAACTACAGTGGGCCTATTACTGGATCTTTCCGCTTGCAAAGCCGTTAAATCTATCTACCTATCGTGTGATTGATTGTCTTGACTGGAATTGTCTGTGAAGTGTATAAACAGCAACGAAGTCATGTGGTAATTGTAGTGCCTTTAACGTTATCTCACATTTGTGGGCCAGTTCTTAACTGCCCGCCTAATTTTCTCGTTCCCTAAAGATGGTGTGTAAGATATTAGTATACTGTTGACGTAACATGATTGATTTGCACAAATCATCGGACCAGGCCTCATCTCGACCCTGAGAATTGTAACTCAGGTCCTGATGTATGTATAGCAATTGAACAATGCTTCCCCGCCTTCGGCGTCTACGTGCTTTGTTAATGCTGTTGAAAAAACAACTCTGGTCATTAGGACAATTTATCCCACATTTTGATAAGAACCTGTCAAATTTTATTCTCTGTTTTTGCTTCATCTAGTTCTTGGACAGCCTTACAAAAATTCTTGATTTTACATGATGAAACCTCTTTCAATAAGCCAGCTTCGATGTCCTTTGGTCTCTTGCGTCAAAACCAGAGAAATGTTAAGCTGACGTATAACATCTACACAAAAGAATATTGGAACGAAAATCTAATTTCCATCACTTGCTGGCTTTTTGAAATGGTTCGTAGGATCTTTCAGCATGCGAAGTAAGGTATAGGTTTTTCTTCCCTGTATTCGTGGTAGGCGAACAGTTAGATGATGAATTTAAAATTCAAATCACTCTCTTTGCCTAAATGACAAAGCCTTGTGTTTCAAGAGATAACAGGCGTACCGCATTTTAACTCTCCAACCCGTATACTTATGTCACACTGTCTTCTCCTTCCCCGACTATTCAAAAATATTACGATTTGAATATTGGTAGTTTTTAAATAGATGCTATCAAGTTGGCCTGTTTACTTTTCTCATTGGTTACATTGCTACAATTCCTGTTCTGTGTCCATTACATACTCTATACCTATTTTTTTCTCGGCTGACCACGTCCAATATTTCCCAGTACCAAGAAGAATGCTTGAACTGCTTGCAATTTTTTGCCATTTGATGATGTGGTCAAAGGACACGGAGTTTCTTAGGAAACTATCAAGCAATTTTCGATTTCCCCGATCTTCCGAAGTCTGTTTCTTCCAACTATACTTTGACTTTACTGGTCTTGGGGTACTTCCCCAAGCTCGCTGCTCGATTCTCTGTCGTAAAGTTGTGGTTAACGCAGCCAACGATTTTCTCCAATTTGGATCTCCTCGCTCAGGCATAGTGGAGTGGATCTGAAGTTCGCTCATGTTTCTTTTTGAGTTCAGATAGAGTAGGTAACTGCGTACCTGTTGATCTTCTTCGTCAAGCTACTGTTCATGACCTCGTGTGGTATAGAACGTTTCTTGTTGGGAAGTGAAATTGAGAGCTGAATATTGCAAATTTTGAGATTGAATAGAATAATTATTAATACATACAGTGATTTGGTGGGGTGGGGAGTTCAACGATGGCATTTCGAAATGTCGATGATACATACCATTTTAGATCATTTTGGCGCCATCCAGGAAGATGTTGATGTAAACTGTCTCAACGCAGCGGTTGTAGTCAGTCAGTCCCCTTCGGTTATCTGGTAGGGGTAGATTATTTGCAAGTAGTCTGAACTTGGGTTTGAGCCAAACGTGCGTGTTGGAGTGGTCATGTATTGGCGTGTATTTGAAAAGGTTGTACCTCTTCTGGCAACTTGCAACATAACCCATGTTCATTAATTCGGAAACTGATTTACCTAGGTCTTCCTGAGATCTTTCTGAGACTTTGTCAATAGATCGGTTTGGGATCTTCCTTCACCAAGTATGTTATGCCGATGACTTAGGTGGAGTCATTCTATGTCAGCTTCCTAACTCTTTGAAAACTATTATTAAAAAGTTGTACCTACCTAAACACACAACAAAACACAAATCTCTAATTCTCTAATTCTAATTGAGCATTCTTGAATTTAGTTGCTACAACTACAGCATCTGGTTGAACGAAAACGTATTTTCTCGATTAGCTTAGTCCACACATGAATTTTTATATTCCTGTTGCTCTAAAATTACATCAGACTTACGTTAAAAATGGCGGCCGGAGAAAAGGAGCGCGATTCGTATTACCAAGCACGAGTTTCAGAGCGGTACATAGTATAAAAGAATTGTTTGATTCTTCACTCAGCCCCCCCCTCCCCCCGGTCATCTGAAATTGAGTCTCAAGCCCCTAAGAAATTATCCCTAAAAGTCAGCGTAGACTCTATTCAACTCCTAGAGTAAATTTACCTTAATGTAATTTAAATAGGTAACCTTCCTAATAATTTAAACCTCAGTCGGAGGCTGATTCATAGACTTTTATGTATACCATCATAGTGCAGTGAGGGTTGACGAGGCAAATCAACTTAACAACAGAGCTCTCAGATACTTCGATCAGTTTTCCCCCCACTGTTTAAATACCTGGAAACTGATGTAGGTAGGAGTATCGCAGTGTGGGGATGTTTTCGAATATTCACTCACTAGTCAGAATGTGTGAGTAGAACCTTTCATTCAATTTGTGCTCATACGGCGTTACTTTCATTTACTTGCGAGCATTTTCATGACGACCGAAATATCATCAGTTTTTATTCACTCCAGTCCACAGCCATGTATTCTATATTTTCATAATATCTCTCTAGATACGAAGAGAAACTGTCTAGGTGAATCAACAATTTCCATCGTGAACAACACTAAAATAGTGTTTCGTGGTTGAGGTACCACGGCGTTGCTCTTTTTATTTGTGCGGTTGGCTTGGGCTCATAACATGATTTTATTTTATACATAGCCATAATTATTTATATTCAGTGTCAACCATGTAGCCAGTGGCATCGTTAACAGTATGGAGATCGGATCTGTTCTTTTTCATAGTTTTTTGTTGTTGCCAAGTTCAGTTCACATATACTCGTACATATCCATCTTTCTTTTGCTTTTAATAAAAGATACCCTTCATATCTCATGATCCGGATTTTTGTCCTGCTGCTTTTCTGACTCCATGAAGGATGGTTATTTTGCGTGCTGAAGAATCTGCTGTAAATTTCTTTCTTTGATGGTGGTTTCGCGTGATCCTTTCTCCGTACGTTTTGAGAATACAATTCCTTTGTTGAATTAAAGCGAATGATGTCAAGCTGTGTACGTAATGAGCAGTGGTGGTACCTGTCAATATTTTCTGCGATTCAAAAAATTCAGTTCCACCAAACTTCGCTCTAGTGGAGATCAACTGGATTGCTATATTTCCCTTTAATTTGGATACTAAAAATATTTCTTCGCTTATATCCCCCGTTGATTTTGATTCCGACGTAATACTTGGTGTTGAACTTGTCCGTGGAAGGGCCTATTGTATCCTTGTCATGGCATCAAGAGGGATCGTTATTGTGCCTCCTTCCCATTCTTTTGGCTGTCAGTGTCTGTAATTTGTGTACCCGGTAATTTGCTAGGTTTCGACAGGTGACGATGTTTCCAGAGGAGGATGAGAGTCTTGACGCCGACGTATCGGCTAATTTGTTGCATCGGGTCGCTCTAGACCGAGGGATTAAAGTAAAGTTCTGAAACTTGCACGTAGATTACTTCAGACATTGGGGTTCTGGACCCCGCCAGGAACAGAGTTGAAAGAAATTTCAAGGTTTGGGGGGGTAGGAACAGGTTCTATACACATATCCCACAGAACAGGATTCTATATGCACATCCAAGAGCGAGATATGCGAACCACCGAGCATGCTATTTTTGCGGGCTAAATGGATATCAATCCCTTTTGCGGCTGAGGAAGTTTTCTTGGCGGATAAATTTTTACAACAGGTTGTTTTGGGTGAGTGGGAGGGGGGCAGCTTCCTAACTTTACCTGCCTTTATCTTTTATGTTGCTTATCGTTGTTGATTTGTTTCTATGGTGACTGATTGCTTTGTTTTAGTTTTATGTTGTCAAACGATACTAGGTCGTAATATTGCATTTCGAAAAGGTGCTGTATGAGAACTGGTAAGATGGTATGGATTTGACTGCATGCTCACACCTTCATTTTTAGTGCAAAACTGTGTCATACCTGTGAGAATGAAGAGTTTTTTCAGAATTATGGAAAATTTCCTCCCATAAGGGTAAGTAGGTATGTGAAAATCCTCTAATACACCTGTTTTTGTAAGAAACCGCTGGTCCTTCACCATGAAATCTGGGTGGATACTTTTTAAACTAAGAACATTTACAACTTTTCACACCCACTATAATTATATGTGAAGCGTTGATGGAGGCTTTTTGGCTAGATGGGAGAGGGTTTTATAATACTCGAGTACCGTCAATATAGCCCAATTGAAATCATCCCGCAACCCTGTATTCTCCCTGTATTCGCATTCTTTTGTCGATTTAAATAAAAACGAAAACAAAAAACAGTTTCATACAAATTACTGCTCATCAAGAGAAAGCAAGCACCACATGTGATCGTAACGGGAAATTTAGCAGTCCTAGCGAATGTGATCGGTGAATAATCTAGAGCTGACGAGGCTCGTATAATTATTATGTTGTACGTAAACTTCATGACGTGCACCAGTGCATCCTTGCGTTCGAGCCAAGGCCTGTCACTGCACAGTGCGCTACATGTCTCCTTTAATGGTCGTCTCGCCCGTATATAATTAATCCGCCGGCATTCAGAGGTGTGAAATACGGCTCATCGAACACGTCACACTTAACACTCCTCGCCGGTTGCGGCTGACGCTGGAGTTATAGCCGTATTATAATTTTACCAGTCAAGTGTTCTGGTTAACAGTTTAGCCTTTCTTCGTATTATCGTTTAGATACGTGTCAATAACTTCTTCATTAAGTAGCTAGTGATCCCCATTAATCTAGTTAGTACGTACGTAGGTATCCACTGCTGATATCCTGTACGTATACTCATCACCTTCTATTATTGTCGGAGGACTCATGCTGATACCGGTGTGAAATCCAAAAGGTGTGATGCTACTCGAAGGAACGTCCTAGGCTTGCGGACTTTCAAATAAATGATTTTGAACACAGATTTCGTTCGTAGAGAGAGGTTTATTATTTACCTGTATAGATGCCGATATCGATAAATGTTTACGTATTGGAAACTAAAACTGTACCTACTCAGAACCTATCCAAGGCATGCAATTGGCAACGCAACATAAGTTGTGCACATGACCATTGTTTGTAACCCGTAATGAAGTACTCGAATTGCCTTATTAGTGAGGGCTCTGCTTCAATCATATTGATATAGACCAGTAAGTAATAGCTAGTAATTATAGTAGTAGTATCTAGGTATCACATATTCTAAGTTCATAACCCTTCCAAGAAATAGAAACATTGACTTCGCATCACGTGGTGGGACAATTGTTGGAGAACGCTGGATACGAATTTGCTGTCCCCTTGTGAGTTGAAAAAGGTCCTTCGAAGAGTGGTGAGCGCATAAAATTCTCACTACCCCGTCTGTCGTACGCTTAGTGGTACTGCACATATTTTGTATCGCAGGAGGCCTTTAAAAGGGTCGGAATGGCCCCTTCAAAAGTCACATCAGGTAGTTCTGTTTCCCAAACACTTCATGGCAACACATAAGTCTGGAATAACATTCGGTTGAAACCCTGTTGATGTAGGCGAAGCACCGATGACAGTTTTATTGGGGCTTGGATGTATGGTTTTTGTAGGGCTTACTGTCGCTCAGGTACCGATTTTCCAACGGCGATGTTAGGACTTTTCGCATTTCTGTTGTCCCGGCTCACCGAAGACTGCTTTCAGTTACTCAGTGCACTTCGTTGAGGTTAGTCGTAGCTGAGCATAGTTTCTAGTGCCTCCCAGATTTTGAATTCCTAGTGTGTAATGCCGATCAGTGTTACCCAGTTCTGATATTGGAAAAGTAAATGGCAGTAATGTTCTGTGAATTATAAGTGGATGTAACTCAGTGTAATTAGAATCAGATACTCAAAGTGATCTGAAACAAGGTAAATTCGAAAGTTGTTTGTAAAACTGTCTGTATGCGTTCTCAGGTCACCGACGTATTTTAAAAAACGCTGCACATTATTACACAATGGTTTATTATTTACCTGTTCCCCTTGCCCCTTCTGCGTAGTTCACTGTTCTCTGTGGTCAATACCGAGCTTACCCCAAGAAAGCCCTAAATGGAGTACTGGAGCCGGCCCGGGAATTAAACTTCCGTACAAATGCGCGGGATTCAATAACTCAATCACTAATTATTTATAGCTATTCATGAAGCATAAGGTAAATAATAATCCGTTGTGTAATAATTTACCCAATAATAGGTACTTCAACGTTTGTTCAAGTTGCAGAAGTACCTAGCAACAAAATCCAAAAGATGGATCAAATGAAATAATATCACAGAACAACCAACTCGACTTCATACAGCCATATTATAGTCAGGTGATCCCTAGCAGTGATATCTGGGCCGGATTCATACCGTTTCATTCACAATCATGTTGACGAAGCTTTCCGGTGCAAACGTACGGGCGGTCGTACAATGCTCCGGGTGGTCTCAAACAATGCTTTAGTTCAAGATCAATTTAAAAGCGAAAAAAAACCGGCAAATTATTACACACCGGTTTATTATTTAGCTGTATAGATGCCCCTTCTGCGTAGATCACTGTTCTCTGTGGTCAATACCCTCGAGCTTCCCCCAGAAAAGCCCTAAATCGAGTACTGGAGCCGGAATTAAAGTTTCCTGCAAATGCGAAGGATTCAAGAATTTAATCATTAATTTGTAGTTATTCATGAACCATCAGGCAAATAATAAACCGTTCTGTAATAATTTACCTGTATAGGTGCCCCTTCTACGTAGATAGTATAATGAACCGTTGTGTAATAATTTACCGTAGAGTAATAATTTACCGATGTGTAATAAGTTACCGTTGTGTAATAATTTGCCCATCAAAAATACTTCAACGGTTCTTCAACTTGCAAAAGTACCAACAAAAAAATCGAGCCCCTTCTAAGTAGATGGTATAATGAACCGTTGTGTATTAACTTACCGTTGTGTAATAATTCACCCATCAATAATACTTCGTTTGATCAAGTTTCAAAAGTACCTGTCAACAAAATCCAAAAGATCCATAATTTCTCAAATGAAATAATATCACAGAACAATCAGCTCAACTTCATACAGCCATACATGATTATAATCAGGTGCTCCCTAGCGATGATATCTGGGCCGGATTTATACCGTTTGATTCACGATCATGCTGACGAAGCTTTTCGGTGCAAACGAACGGCTGGTCGTACAATGCTCCGGGTGGTCTCAAAAAATTGTTTAGCTCAGGAAAAATTTAATAACGTAAAAAAAGCCATACCCTTCTATCGAAAGTTTTCGAGATACGGCGTTCTGAAAATTTCAACCCCTATTTTTAAGAATTTTTTTAATTGCATTTTCGGATTCTACATAGGTACCTTGAAACGTAAACCATCAAATTTTGAGGGGGGTTAGAATTTTTTTTTAATGCTCTATTCCAATGGTTCATTATTGAAAATAATAAACCAGAATTTCTGTCTGTACGCCGTACTTACCACTTTTCTTAGTTACCATGAACAAAATTGATGAAATTCGTTATAGGTTCCGTTCGGGGTCTAGTTGGTCCTTGATGCTCGATGTTACTGTCAGTCATCTCTAAGAGGTTAAAAATAGGGGTTGAAATTTTCAGAACGCCGTAGCTCGAAAACTTTTGATAGAAGGGTATGGTTTTTCTTACGTTATTAAATTTGTCTTGAGCTAAACAATGTTTTGAGACCACCCGGAGCATTGTAAGTCCAGCCGTTCGTGTGCACTAAAAAGCTTCGTCAACTCGATCGTGAATCAAACGGTATACATCCGGCCCCGATATCATCACTAGGGAGCACCTGATTATAATCAAGTATGGCTGTATGAAGTCGAGTTGGTTGTTCTGCGATATTATTTAATTTGGTAAGTGATGGACTTTTGGATTTTGTTAGTAGATACTTCTGAAACTTGAAGAAACGTTGAAGTATTATTGATGGGTAAATTATTACACAATGGTACATTATTACACCACGGTAAATTATTACAGAACTGTAAATTGTTACACAACGGTTCATCTACCAAGAAGAGGCTGGATTTTGTTGATCGGTACTTTTGCAACTTGAAAACCGTTGAAGTATTATTGATGGGCAAATTATTACACAACGGTTCATTATACTTGACCAGGAGGGTAGGTAATGACCACAGAAAATAGTGATCTACGCAGAAGGGGCATCTATTTCATTCCGCATCAACAATTTTCCTTCAGGACTTCATTATTTGCGTTTCTTTTTGCCACTTTAGCTAGTGTTTGTCATCGACAGACTTATTTTAGTAACATTTAACTCGTGATTTAGGTAGGTACCTAGTAACGAGTATGGGGTTAGGTACTAACCTACGGAGGATCTGCGATCTACATAATATGTATAGAATAGTAAGTACATATTATATTATATACACGGGTTATCTATACAGAGAGCTGTGATCTGCAACAGAAGGGTATTCTGTACAATATAATAAACCGTTGTGCAGGGATTTGCAGCGTTTTTTTATTGCATTTTCGGATTCTACATACCTTGAAACTTAAACCATCAAATGTTGAGGGGGGATTAAAATTGTTTTTTCATGCTCGATCCCAAAGGTTCATTATTGAAAATAATTAACCCAAACCATACCCTTCTATTGAAAGTTTCGAGCTACGGCGTTCTGAAAATTACAAACCCTGTTTTTCACCCCTTAGAGATGACTGACAGTAACGCCGAGCTTCGAGGACTAACTAGACCCCAAACGAGACCTACGAACCAAATTTCATTAATTTTGATTGAAAGAAAAATGGGAAGTACGGCGGATGGACACATTTTTTTATTGCATTTATAGAGGTTACCTTGAACAAATTTTAAGGGGGGTGTTAAATTTTTGTTCATGCTCGATTCCAATGGTTCATTATAGAAAATAATAAACCAACTCATAGCATCATATTCGTGTTCAACTAACCGGCTGCCATTCTTCTTTTCACAGATAACTGTATTAATTTGTGTCGTTGATAAATCATTAGTTTCCCAGTTTTAATGAATTGATAGCTTCAAGCATTCAATAATTCGAAGGTACGTTTCCATTGTTTTCTTCTCGCTATGAAACGCTGACATGGTACCGTCACATTTACTAACACTTGACTAAGACTAAGTACCTAGGTAGTTCATTTTATCGAATGTAGCTCAAAAACATATTTCCAGCGTTTGGTTTTATATGAATTGGATTCGTTTTCCCGTTCTACTCCTGCGTTTTTCTCATGAGTATCTGCTTTACCCCTTGATCCACATCTTGGAATAAAACATTATCCCCTTTGTTTACAACTAATGTGTTCCACTTGCCCCTCGTGGCATTCCTAGTCGATTCTTAGAATTCACTATGATGAAGTTCTGTATAATCTTTTACCTATGATCGTTTTGTTGTACCAACAAAACTGGCCGTTTGTCTTGCTCCACTATCCGCTATGGAACTCTATCGTTATTATAATTATTTATTATAATTATGTGGTGTAAGCAATCATCCAGGCCAGTAATCATTACTGCTGAGTTGGCCATTCATCGATTCAGCAGAATAGTATCTCGACATCCTTGGGGTTCCCTTTCCTGGGTCGCGCCCCTCAAATGTAGAAGTTAGTAACTACAAATCATATTAAACCATGTAGAGATGTTTACCGATCGCGAAATTTAAAAAATATTGACACGTTGAGGTGGTTGGTCTCCTCCTTTGACGAAAAATATGAATTTTCATGGTAACTGACACCTAAAATTTGGTGGTGTATCTTTCATCGTAGGTTGGTTACGTCTTACTGCTGAACCAATTGATCGGTTGTTATTGACTCATGATATTCTTGTTACAGATCAGGCACAAAAAGAAGCACGGGATTGCATTTACTGTAGATGCTGTGCAACAGGGAGAAGTTTCTTCGTCGAAGCCTACCATCCTAGCCACTGAGGTTTTCGGCCCACTTCTATTAGAGGTAAGCTACATATTTATACATTTTCATGAGCGTTACCATTATCACTGGTTACCTATTTTCAGCGACTCCATCCCACTCAGAGAACCTAGTGGACCTTGATTCAACGATTTCCTTATTCCAAAATGTGCTTGTCACATTGTGTTTGAGCTTTCTTGCTAGGGTAGGTTTTATCACCTTGAAACAACACTTCCAGCTACTCGTTCGTGACATTCAGATTCCGACGCACCTTATTTTCCCCTCCTCATCGCGTTATACTTTTCGTTACAAATGCCAGCTCACCTCCCTTCGGGCGCGATCCTCCATTGGTGGATTACAGAATCCGGTCTCGCCCAATGTCACAGTGTCGCAATCCTTCCGTCTTCATCAGTTGTTAAAATTCTCAGTCTCCATCTTACGCTTTTCAGCACATTTTCTTCCCTGATTGTTGAACTGTGCATGAATAGTGCATTGTTTAAAAATCTTAACAAAGCTCTGAAACTGAGTTACCGGAAGTATTATCACTAATCTAGATAGAGGAGAGATTGTGCTTGTACTTGGTACTTAAACTCAAGCTGTTGTGGGGGTCTTCGACGAGAAAATCGCCACCTAAAACTTAGCTAGTTCATATAATTAGCTATCAACTTATAAACCTGTGCCACCTTAAACGAAGTTGATATTGCAATCTTATTTCCTCAGGTTGTGAAAGACTTGAAATTCCCACAAAATGACAAAATAGAAAGAATGGCTGTCTTTCGTGCATGAACGTCAGCCTTTGCATTCATAGGTGAATGCAGTATTTACAGTAACCATAAATGATGGAGAATAATTAGTTTACAAAAGAAAAGAGAATCAGTGTCTCGTTTTCTATTTCACTCAAATTTGCTACATAAGCGTAAAGTAGTACAGTGTTGGTAAGGTGGTCAGGTATCCTGGTTTCTCATATAAAGAAGGGTTCAGTGGCCTTCTTGGTGCGCAAATAATGTTCAACATTCGTTCGGGGGTATTTAGCTGCCGACCCCGTTGCTTCCCTATGGTAATCTGACGTCTCGCGTTTATTCATCCAGCCTCCTACTATGTTGGAAGTCTGAGGGTTAACTCTGATACCACCAACTTGAGAGTGGCATTGGCCTCATTCTTCGACGGATTTATGTCCGGAGATGATGGCTGAATCAGGCGGAGATCGGACGATAATTTCACTTGATTTAGGCTTTATGACTTCGGGGCAGCTCCTGCTCAACATGAACCAACGCTTGTTAGAAGCCTTTGCCTGCAATTTACTTGATTTATCCCTGTAAGTTACAGCCCCACTCTGGCTCCTCTGAGAGCGTCTATGGATATTCTTCCCATTTATTTCATTTTGGCTAGCTGGTTGGACGTAATAATTTATCTCAGTCCCCTAGCATTCAGTTCCTGGCATAATTTAAGCCATGTATTATAGTTTCCGGATCAGATAATGTTTGCTCTCTGGTTCTCAGACCTCTACTACATTTCATGTTTATTTATTTATTTTTTTCATTTCTGTACCCTTTTCTTTCAGAACCAAACTTTTCTTCATACTTCGTGCACTTGGGCGATGTTTTGATTCATTGAGTTCGAGACCTTTGCCATTTGCATCGCATGTTTCACCCCCACGTTTTCCTCCATTTATATTAGCCAACTGAATTAACCACTATGGAAGTGGTATAATGAATAAGCTCATAGATATTGCTGTACGTTCATCATCGAGGAACGTGGGGGAATTATTATGCTGGTTGACAGAATAAGGAAGATTCCACTTATCAGAAAGGAAACGGAGCAAGAAACCAGCGATAAAAACGACGAAATCTTGTAGCCCGTTTCCAAACCTCCCATTCACAACTGAATTTCACATTCTCACGTTTTCTAATGCATGCTCATCAAATTCAAGCGGTTTTGGTACAAAGGGTGCAATTGATTTTGTTCGTGAGTATTAGATGTAAGACCCAAATCTCCTCATGTTTTATCCGGAGCGGAGTGAGGCTATGATTAGTAGAGTCAGTCTTTGGCTGTTAAACAAATTACTATAAAAAACGCCGCAAATTACACAACGGTTTATTATTTACCTTTATGGATGCCCCTTCTGCGTAGATCACTGTTTTCTGTAGTCAGTCCCCAAATCAACCCTCGTGCCCAAATCAAATACTGGAGCTGGCCGGGCAATTACAGTTTATAAATGTGTGGTGGATTCAAGAATTCTACCATTAATTATTATCTGTTGTTATTCATGAAGCCACCATTCTTCAAATGAAATAATATCACGGATCAACCAACTCGATTTTTTATACAGTCATAATATGTGATTATAATCATGTTCCCTAACAGTGATTTCTGGGCTGGATTTGTACCGTTTCATTCACGATCATGTTGACAAAGCTTTTCGATGCAAACTTCAGGGCCTTACTGTGATCGTTCGGCTGGACATAGCTACAGTGCTCCGGGTGATGGCGGCTTTTCTTCTTCTTCTTTTTTTCATGCTCGATTCCAGAGGTTCATCATCGGAAATAATAAACCAAAGCCATTGTATATAAGGAATCATAAATATACCAATAAGTATATTTATAACGTTCGATTTATTGTGTTGCTTGAAGTTTTTTCGGTTGCCGTTGGAAATAAGTTGCGTGATTGGAGTTGAGAAACATGATAGATATCCATTTTGTTTCAAAACAAACATGCGGTGTTCAATCCCCACCAAATTTTAGGCACTTTATCGTCAAGCTCTTGAAACGCGAAGTTGGGTAGAAATGCTTTCTGTTTTAGCGTAACCAAAACTATCAGCAGTTTGATCAGCAATAGGTTTGTTCCATCCGAGCGAGTTCAGTAGAACGTATTATGCGCAGATCGATCCGCGCATAAAACTGTGTTCCTACCGTGTCGGTTCCATGAACCCAAACTTCTACTTTCTACATCGACTGTACCGAACCGTGTTCCTTCCGCGTCAAGTGCAGAACAGTCCCGTACCGAGTGCGGCACTTTTCCGCACTCACGGCGATCGAGTTTTTGAAGTGAACCCAAGAGGTAACAGTCTGTAACCTCCCCAAAATTCATTTGTTGTGTTGGTGCCGTGTCGTGACCGCCGTTACCGTGACTTGTGCTCCTGCACTGCAATTCTGAGAGCCAAAGAAGACTGAGAACCAAATTTGCGTTCCTACCGTCATATTTTCGAACTCGCACTCACTCGCACTCGTATCTGCACCTACCCCCACCCCATTCGGTTCCGTACTGGCGGGTGTCGCACTGATGAACTCGCACTGACGCGGATGGAACAAACCTAATATTGGGCGGTCACTAATTTCAGTGACAGTATATAGTTACCTACTAGAGCTATCGGGAAATATACAATATTATTAAATCAAAAGGATTATTTCCGTTTGTGCGTGAAGTTATATTACCATACCTTCCGGAAGAATCCGTCGTCACTAGCTGGTTGAGTACTGGAGGTGGAGGCGAGCATTTTCGATCTAAGGACATGATCATCAGGCCGTCGAGAGAATATTCTCTCGAGAAGAGTAGTATTCTCTCGATGGCCTGGTGATGATTTCCGTACATCGAAAGGGCTCACCTCCACTACTCAACCAGCTAGTGACGACGGATTCCTCCGGAAGGTACGTTAATATACAGTCCCACGTTTACAACTGGGAATACCGGACAAAATGTAAATTACAATTTGATGACTAGTTGGTCTACTTATCGAGCTAGTATCACTGTAAACAGCACTTACTTTTGTAAAATTTTTACTTACAGCTTATGGAAGTGGAACACGGTGCCTTCTTTTGAAGCATTTATTGTAACGGCGTTAACCAAATCTTTACGATGAGTTGTAAACAGCGTGATTCAAATTCTGTAGACATGGTACAGCTAAGCGAATTACTTATTTTCGAATTATGGAGTTATCTGTACTTACCTCAGTGCCAACTGGTTGTTCCTCTTCAACTCAACCAATGTAAGTTGATGTGGTGTAGATTTTCTTCAAGGCCAAAACGAATCCTTACTTCGAAGAACAACCCTGAAGTTTTGCGAAACATTTAGCGGCTTGGAGCTTTGAAGTATCGGAAAAAATTATGTTCCGGCGATTCTTTTCTTTTCTCGCGGCTTCATCTTCTAGAGAAAACGGCGTTTATTTATGTTTGGCTCCATCTCAACCAGTGCCGCTGCTACAACAGACCCCGCCTTCACTTTCCCAGACCTGTGTCTCCGCACCAATCCCCTCGCTATGTTCGCTAGAGCGCTGTTTACGACCTTCCCCACCCGTCCTACCTTTTTACTGCTCTGGATCTCAATCGATCATCAATAAATGGATACATTATGCGGTTCCGATCTTTTATGAAACGTCTTATTTAATCAATGCAGGTATTGAATGTTAATTCGGTATCCCAATTAGGTATTTGTAAGGATATCTGCATTAATAATAAATTGTTATCCGTCGGGTGAGTGGGGACTTAGCTGTCTTCACTTACCTAACTGTTCCTAGCTGGAGACGTTACTCTGGTTAAATGGCCACTTCAAACCTGGTCCCCTTGGTTTCAAAGCATTGTGGATGGTCATTCCGCTTAATTTGTTGCGTACAGTTTAAATACCACATTTTTGTACAAAACGTTCTTATCTAAAGCTTAGTAACTTTGTTTTTCGGATCTAACCCCTTATTTTTTTTTTAATTGAAAATTCGATTCTATCCAATAAAGTAATTATGACAGCAAAGTAGGTGGTTGCTCGAAAAAGTCTACC
Organism: Leptopterna dolabrata; assembly: GCA_954871275.1. Classification (NCBI taxonomy): domain Eukaryota; kingdom Metazoa; phylum Arthropoda; class Insecta; order Hemiptera; family Miridae; genus Leptopterna; species Leptopterna dolabrata. The sequence goes on from OX940975.1 coordinate 42,047,789, forward strand.
TATGGACCTCTGCTTATATATAGCACATATTTTTCAGAAATTATCAACGTTCCCCTCCCCCCTCTCAAAATTTGATGGTTTGCAATTGAAGATACGTAGAATCATCAGTTGAAACTGATGGTGGGGGTTGTTGAAATGATAAGAGACCAACCGTTGCAAGAGTCTACACAGTACTTCCACACATAACTTGTTCCCGTACTAAGAAGAGAAATAGCCGTTGAATCATCGTGTTGGCCCTTTAATCTGGTGCCATCAGCAGCTTTTCAAATTTTTATCTCCTCCCCATCGTTCTCCCTTACATCAAACTGTCTTTTTACGTGGGACAGAGTCTGTTGGAGCACCACAGATAAACCGGTTTATCGGCTCCCAGGCAGTTCATTAGGAGGAACTCCGCGATAAACTTTCACTGGCTAGTCAAGTAGCCGTATCGTCCTGACGCCTGATAGCGTTTTACCCAACTCCTCCATTATGAACGCCTATATTTTCCTCGTTCTTTTCTTTCAAGAAGTTCTAGTCTTTGTTGTTTCCATTCTTGATACGATAAATGGGTGCAAAAGCTGTTTTTCTGCCCGGTTTTCAAAGAAATACTAGATTGTTTCTTTTTACATTCTATATTATCACGATTATATCATCAAGATAATATATTGCCTTGATGATAATATATTGCCACCTATATTAGGTATCTCCGTCATCATACAGTCTCTCTTGGTAATGTACTACTTATTAAGTTGGTACCTATCTAACATTTTATATAAAATCTCGTCTAGATCTATCAATGAATAGATATTATCGAAAATTACCTAACCTTGTTTCGCGCGTGTAACATCACAATTTTGTTGAATCCATATATTATTCTCTGGCTAATTAAATAGGTAACTGCTTGTGGCCAAAGTTGAGTTGATTAGAGAATAATTAACATTAAACCTAATCAGTGGCCGTATTATTACGCGAGAGCTCCACTGCTCGTGAATAGAATTGGTGCTCGTTATATTCATAATAATTGCCTACTCCCCGACGTGCTACCTCCTTCCCGTTTTTTATCCTTCATTTTCCGTTTAATAGCGGGTAGGGAAGGCTGGAAGGGTGCAATTATTCGAGAAACTCGCTTCATGTTCCAAAACGCCGAGCATTCAAATTAAGGCGCCAGAGGGCGATTAAGGCGAAGGAGCGAGGGAATGGGGTGTGGGATGCTGACGTGCCTCGACTCGATCCCTCACTAGCAGTAGTTTGCATGTTTTTATTTCATCTTCCGCCTTCGAAGATAAAAAGTGGGAAGAAAATCGACCATTTCGATCTGGGGGTCCCTGTGGGAAGTGGTTTTAAAACCTCACGGATTCGTTTTACGCGATCATGAATGTCACCTGTCATGGGAAAAGCGATACAACCGTCTCTACAGTGATTTTCTCGTGCGAACCGTTACCCACCCACGACACCTTGAATTTGGAACATAGATGATCTCAGCTTTGTAGCTGGAGATTTATATCATTCCTGATCACGACCGTTATGCAACTTGTTTTCCTTCGTCAGTGTAGTATTTAATACGTACAATTCTTTGTTTGGACTAAGTATTCACTGATAGCTAAGGAGTAACAACAGTCCATGAGTTTCGAACTCCTTTCAAATTTATTGGTATCCCTTCTTTTCTTGAATCCCTTCCAAATGTTGTGGTACCCCTCCTCAATAACTTCTTATTTTGATACACTCATTTAACGGCATTTTTAATTCGCGCCTAACTATTTTCAACCTTTGGAATCGAGCATTTAAAAAAAAAAAAATTAAACCCCTCTTCGAAAATGGAATTAAAAAAATCTCTGTCCGTCCTCCGTAGGGGGGGGGGGGGGGGGGGCACTTTCCTTAGTTGCCATGAACCAAAATTAATGAAATTTTGTACTTCCCATTTGGAGTCTAGTTAGTCCGCGAAGCTCGGCGTTACTGTCATTCATTTCTAGGGGTTGACGCCGTAACTCGAAAACTTTCAGTAGAAAAATATAGTTTTTAGGACTTTCTAAATTTATTCCGAACTTGAACCTTTTTGGATACCACTCTTTGAACCAAAATGTTCAAAGGGCTATACACCAAAGGCTAGGTACATATACATCCAGCCCAGACATCATTGCTAGGGAACAGCTTATATAATCCCGCGCGGCTTCATGATATCAATCCTTGACATTATTTCATTTGAAGAATGATGGTTATTTTGGATTTTGTTGGTAGCTACTTTTGAACAAATAATTTGGATGGTTGTCTGTCTGTGTGTCCGGAAATACCTATCACACGTATAAATTGCTCAGTTCGTATCGCATTTTCATGAAGTTTTCAGTGATCGTGCGGGTTGGGCCCTGATGGTCTGGTCCCTTATGAATTACAGAACGATCGTATCAATGGTAAGGCCACTGCGCATACGCAGCGCGAATCCAAGGTACTAAATTCCTCGCGAATTAGTGGTCCGACGTTGCTCAAATTCGGTGGAAGTTAGGGTTTAGCTCCTGGATGGTTCCCTATGAATTTCAGAACGATCAGATCATTGATATGGCCTTGCGCATACAAGAATTCGAGGTACTCTTTCTCTTATAAATAAATGGCCCTATTTTTCTCAAATTCTGTGGGTAGTTGTGGTGCAGATTCTAGATGGTCCCCCTATGAATTTCAGGAAGATCGGATCATTAATACGGCCGCTGCGTCTGCGCAACCGCGAATCCTTCTCCGTACCTACTCAATTTCTCACGAATAAATAACACGATTTTGCTTAATTGGTGGGTAGTTTATGGCCCATGAATTGCAGAAAACAAATTTGTGCGCGGAAGGGGTAACGATACAGGAAACTAATAAACTGATAATTTTAGCGGTTTTTTTTCTCAATAAGAATTTTGATGTTGATTAATCCTCACAAAATCAGGTCATTTGGATTTCCATATAGGTATTCAGCATTTTTCTTTTCTGTTCTTTTCATGAGCGTTATAACGGCCAGCTGGATTACGCCCGTTAATGGTGTTTCCTTTCACTCCTTTTCGATTTAACTACCCCTATTCATGCTACTTATGGGGTTACACATCAACTTGAAATACCGACACACTCCCTAAATTCATCTTTGATTTTCTTTGCATTTTCTTTAATAAGATTTCGAAGATTCATAGGTGCAGAATAGCGCCTATTGTAATAACTTGGCATTAATATAGTTGGTACTAGTAGCCACCCTTCCTTCTTGGTTCTTTATCGTGTTTTTTTTTCTCGAATTCCTCAAACCTATTGTACGCGACGCAAGCGGAGAAGTGAGACCTTGAGAAGTGAAAGTCTGAGCCTGACCACAGAAAACTGCAGTTGCGCAATTCTCTATCCGGTCCCGTCCAACATTATTGTTTTGACACATGAAGTTGTATACAATAGAAATACTCGCCGAAGCCTGCTGCAAGGTTTAGCGGTGGGGAAAATAAGCCACACCATAAAATACTTGACGGTAGTGGAACCACATCATTCCTTAGAAATGATATTGCTACACGCACCTGCATAATGCAGGTGCCAGTACGTTGATTCATGTCTAGCTCCCTTAAACATTACTGCTACACACATACTTTTGGGACGAGAGAGCTAAATTTTCAATCGGGATTTGTGAGGAAAAAAGAAAATCTTATAGCGAATTTTCACGGGAAAGAAGTCATAGTAATGGGTTCATAGTTATTAGAACATGATTTTTTGACAATGTTTTACAAACATACCTATTCTGAATCCATTCATCGATTATTTTCAACAAACTTCAATAAAATAGGTACCTAGAGTAAGTGCAAATTAATGTACCCTAGTGCATTACTCAGCGCAGTGTCAATGCTTGAAGTGTTGACGTCGGGTTGATCAAAAACCATGGGATCTGCGACCTGCCATTATGAACTGTTTCTAAACCCTAGATATTTATTAAAGGTTTTCTCAATTCTTAGAAATCCTTCTGTTATGTTTTATCCATCCATTTGTCCATCGTGCTTGGCATTTATTCAAGCAATTTTTTCCCCAGGCTCTCGACGCGTTTTTCTTCGTAGTTAACCAAGACGGCAAAGTAGAGTACGTGACTGATAACATCGCTAGCTTCATCAAGTTCACCAAGGACGAGGTTTTAGGAAAGCCCGTATACAACATTCTTCACCACGGGGACCATGGCCGCTTCAACCCCTCCCTCCTCCCTACGGTTTGGTCCGCGCTCGAAGGTTCCTCCTCCTCTGTTGTAGCCTCAGGTAAATGCGATTTTGTAATTTAATGATAGTACTGAATAACTTGTTCACTTATCTACTCCAGCCATTTTGACTTTTTTTTTTACGAAGTATGCCCCACAGCACGGACATGTTTGTTGAAGTTTCATCTTTTACGTGTAATTTTGATCACATTCAATTCTGATTGCTCCGGTCCTACTTGCCTTCCCTCATACTCATGCGTTGGAACTTTGGTTAGAATACAGTGATTTCTGGTCCATGATAGCTGAGTGCCATGTCTGGCCTAAGGTTGGAATGATTTGTACCTTCCTATGGACGTAACGAAATCAATCCCAAGTGAAAATTCGTAAAACATCAAGTTTTTGCGGCGAAAAATTGTATCTTGAATAGAAAGGGAATGGAATAGAAGAAAATTTGTAATTATTGTAAAGAAATTATAAAGGAGTTTGTTAGTTATTAACATTTTTCACGACATGTCTGTGAATCAGTCTATTTTATGAGAATTAACCCCCGCTAAAGTTCATTTTTTCAGAAAAATAAAATGCCTACATGAACTCACCTTGGAAAATGGGTGTTTTGTGGTTTTTTAAATCGTTGCTTAAACCAACGCATTCTGTGGCGACTTGTACACGTATACTTACGTTCGCTGTTAAAGTATTTTGCGGTTGCGGTTGGAATGCTTTATTGAGTGATTCATCGTCATCACTTTGAAAAAATCTTGTGTGATAACTTTTTGTGGGTGGATATTAAGGAATATTACTTCGGCAGCGGTGAGTGAAAAACGGAATACCTATCCGCCGGCAGGCAGGGAGTCATAAATTCTCGCCGAACCTTAAAGGGACCTTTTGTGCTGTAAATAAATCAATAGATATTACCGCCCTCGCTTTTTGCGCTTATGCCGGCTAAGGAAAACGTCAACCTTTCTTTTTTGATCCATTCAACTGCAGCTTGTATAGGATGAACTTGCCTAACTCGTTACCCTGTTGTTGTAATTCAGTTTAATCCTGAATAGACAGTCCGATTCACCTGTTGTCACGATGAATTTAAAAGGTTGAACCACTCGATCTTAGAAGCATGAGTTCTACACAAGTCTGATATTTGCTTCCCAATATTTAGGTGGCAATTCTTCCTCTAATTCGACGAGCCCTCCGAAGAGTCGAACGTTCAACTGCCGGTTCCTCATAAAGCCTCCTGACGACTCGAATCAAACCGTTGAGGAGAAGCAGCAGAGGGTATCCAAGTATGAGAATATGCAAGTGAGTGCATGTCATTTAACCTCTTTCAACTTGTCAATATTTACGAGTCCTATACCTCCTACGCCGAGGGAGTTTTCTGTCAAATTGTGTACCTAATCTTGAAAGTCCTTCTCATAATATCTCAAATTTTTTTAATTTTTTTATTCGTCCCTTTAATGGGACTTCCATAAGTACTTACCTTCCTAATGAGTAGAAATATAGATTTATACAAATAATTTCTTAGGCCTGAATTACTGGAATGATTTTTTTAATATAGTTGGTGCCAGTAAACTCGCTTGTCACTATAAACGCTTTATGAAAACAACTTGTGTGAGGAGAATATTATCTAATTAAATAATTTTTACTGCAAATAATTTGATAACTAGGTATTCATTTCATTAGCACTGTAGGTATGTAACCTGCTACCTATGTATTGCATAATGATGGTATTATTAAGGGTTGGCACCATAATTACCTGCTATAGTGCCTAGTCAGAGTACCTTTGATATATAACATTTTACCTCTTTATACGATCTTTCACTAGATGCGTTAATCCCGTTAAATCCTCAGCACATCCTTCTGTCAAACCCTAATCGCCTGTCAGGGACAGCTTTTTCTCAAACCTACCCAACGAAAAACCATCGATTTATTAGGGTTCCCTTGGCAGGAAACATCCCAAAATACTTTAGCCTCTAATTGGACCACTGAATTTTTGAAGAGGCTTGAGCATTGAGCTGATTCGGCTTGCAATCCTTACTAACGTATGTGTACAACTTTCTCTTCGGGACTTGGACCTTCGTCCACCTCGCTCCGTCAGTATTTCATAAATGGTCTTACCCGTTCATCTTCAAATAATGGGATATTACCTAATATTAAATTCAACAGTTACGGCATTTTGGCTTCTAATTCTCTCTGACGAATTCTATTTGTTATTCCATGTTCTGTTTGTGTTACCTGTTATGTGAATTATATTCGACAGTGTTTGAATTTATTAGATCACTTCATTACATTGCAAAGACAACTACTTACCTACGTTTCACTGCTGAGGAGATCGATTTTTTCCCCTTTTTTTCACGAATCTTGCTTTTTCAGGTTGTCCAGATCAAATCCTCGCAAATCACTCAATTGACATCAGGAGGAGACGAGGACGAAGAGGGTAACGACATCAATCCGTGCCTCATGTGCGTGGCTAAGCGTATCATGCCAAACGAGAAACATCACGCGGGGACATCCATGGAACAGTTTTCCTGGAAACTGGATCCCCAGGGGAAGATCATCGCAATCGATACGATGGGTTTGTCGCCGGGTTTATGCCAGTTCATCGTCAAGAAAGATCTCATCGGGAGGAACCTCGAAGACTTGGTTCATGCTGGTAGGTACAAATCAAGTCGTCTTCAAATAGGTCCACCAGTCGGTAGCCCATTCTCAGCTGCATGATTGTGGGTTGGCATAAGACGTGGCATCTGTGATACCGTTCTGATGATCGTAACAAGAAGCTTTCGGTTACCTAATGATGCATCTCTGATAGAGTAGGGTAGAGTGGAAGATCATCGAATATTCTGTTGAACTTGGCAACTAATTCTGCGGCACGGAATAGCCGTGGAATCCCTCATACCATTAGAGACCCTCGCGGTGGGTATTTTGAATCAAAGCTACATTAAGTACCTAATGACTAAAATTTTCGTCGAATCAACTCTCTCCCATTACTACTGGTCCAAATTTTCTAAGAAGTAGTGTTGATCAACGAAATCTACGCTCGTAAAATTGTGGAATTCTGGTTCAAATAGAATTTCAATGTTGGTATTGGCTATCTCGCAAAATGGGTTAACCCTTTCAGTTGGGCCTTTCCATGTACCTATCCACAAAGAACACTTTTGGTACTGATTTTATAATCATCTTCCTCTACGCATTCGAAAAGGCTGAGGAAAAATTTGCTTTTTGAAAGAAAAACACGTAAAACAAAAAGGCCGTTCGAAGAAGCCACTTGCTTACTTCATAATTATGGAAATAACGGCCGGCAGGCCATCTCCCATCTGCTGCCACCGGCCATCCAGTCACAACCATCCGTACAACAACACATGCAACAGCAGGGCGCCATTTCCCCGCCCCTTTTTTGAACTTTCAAACTTTTCAAAGTATGAAGGAAGCACAGTTCCCGATTCAGCCTATTATCGTCGATCTCACATCGTAAACTATTGAGAATTCATGATAATTGTCCGTTAAGGCGCAAGGGGTTTCCTCCCCTTCAGTACCGCGTATTGCGTGCGTTTGCATGTCTCGTAATCATTAGCTTTTATTAGGAATAAACCCTGGACTATCGAGTCTGTCTGCCCAGGCCAATATAGGGCCTCATCTGCGTTTTTCAGCAGTCTCTTCATATTATTTTTCACATTGCCGTTCGATCAACCACCGTTCTATTGTTCGTTAAAAGAAGAAAAAACGCTGCAAATTGTTACACGGAGGTTTATTATTTTACCTGTATAGATGCCCCTTCTGCGTGGATCACTGTTTTCTGTGGTCAATACCATCGAGCTCCGCCCAGGAAAGCCTTAAATCGAGTACTGGAGCCGGCCCCGGAATTAAAGTTTCCTACAAATGCGCGGGATTCAATAATTATTGAATCATTAATTATTTTGTAGTTATTCATGAAGCGGGCAAATAATAAACCGTTGTGTAATAATTTACCTGTATAGGTGCCCCTTCTACATAGATAGTATAATGAACAGTTGTGCAATAATTTACCTTTGAGTAATAATTTACCGTCGTGTAATAATTTACCTTTGTTTAATAATTTACCCATCAATAATACTTCAACGTGTGTTCAAGTTTCACTTCCTATCAACAAACTCCAAAAGAGCCATCATTTTTCAAACGAAATAATATCACAGAACAACCAACTCGACTTCATACTCCGTGAATATAATCAGGTGCTCCCTAGGAATGATTATCTCGGGCCAATTCCCGATTGTTACTGCGTCCCTAGTGATGATATTTGGGCTGGATGTATAAAATTTCATTCATCCTCCTGTTGAAAAAGCCTGTCTGTCCATGCAAAATTCTGGGCCTTACTGTGAACGAACGGCTGGACGTACAATGCTCCGGGTGGTCTTAAAAAACTCCAAAGTTCGATAACTATTTAAAACCGTAAAAAAAGTCCGGATAACGGCGTCCTGGGATTTCAACCCCTATTTGTCACCCCTTAGGGGTGACTGACATTAACGCCGAGCTTCGAGGACCAACTAGACGCCGAACGGAACCTATAACCCGAATTTCATCAATTTTTTTTCATAGTAACTAAGAAAAGTGCGAAGTACAGCGTACGGCGAACCGACACAAATTTTGGTTTATTATTTTCAATAATGAACCTTTGGAATCGAGCATGAAAAAAAAAAAAAAAAAAATCCTAACCCCTCTCAAAATTTGATGGTTTACGTTTCAAGGTATGTAGAATCCGAAAATGCAATAAAAAAATGTCTGTCTGTCCGCCGTACGCCGTACTCAGCACTTTTCTTCGTTACCATTAATAAAAATTGATGAAATTCGGGTTATAGGTTCCGTTTGGGGTCTAGTTGGTCCTCGAAGCTCGGCGTTACTGTCAGTCATATCTAAGGGGCTAAAAATAGGGGTTGAAATTTGCAGAACGCCGTAGCTCGAAACTTTCGATAGAAGGGTACGGTTTTTTTAACGTTTTTAATTGATCTTGAACTAAAGAATTGTTTGAGACCAACCGGGGCATTGTACGACCAGCTGTTCGTTTGCAAAAAAAGCTTGTCAACACGATCGTGAATCAAATGGTATAAATCCGGCCCAGATATCATCACTAGGGAGCACCTGATTATAATCACCGATGGCTGTATGAAATCGAGTTGGTTGTTCTGCGATATTATTTCATTTGATAAGTGATGGATCTATTGGATTTTGTTGGTAGGTACTTCTGAAACTTGAACAAACGTTGAAGTATTATTGATGGGTAAATTATCACACAACGGCAGATTATTACACAACGGTTCATCTACCCAGAGGGGGCTGGATTTTGTTGATAGGTAATTTTGCAACTTGAACAACCGTTGAAGTATTATTGATGGGAAAATTATTACACGACGGTAAATTATTACACAGCGGTTCACTATACTATGTACGTAGAAGGGGCACCTATACATGTAAATTATTACACAACAGTTTATTATTTATCTTATGCTTCATGAATAACTACAAATAATTAATGATTGAATTATTGAATCCCGCGCATTTGTAGGAAACTATAATTCCGGAGCCGGCTCCAGTACTCGATTTAGGGCTTTCCTGGGGGGAGCTGGAGGGTATTGACCACAGATAACAGTGATCTACGTAGAAGGGGCCAATATACAGGTAAATAATAAACCTTTGTGTAATTATGTGCAGCGTTTTTTATTGTATTTTCGGATTCTACATACTTTGAAACGGAAACCGTCCGATTTTTGATGGTGGGGGGGGGGGGGGGACCTTTTTCATGCTCGATTCCAATCAAAACACTTCCTAGTGTTTATTCCAAAATATCGTGAATTAAAATGGTAATTTGATAATTCATGTTGATATCAAGCGTGATGTGAAGCTCTGTGATGTAATAAACTTAGAGTAGACGTATGGTTACTACTTATCCTCCCTTCCCTCATTTACTACCTGATGAGTGCTTCCAATATAATTATTATATTCTTATTTTACTGATTATATTCCCAGTATACCCCACTGATTATATTCTTATATTCCCCACTGATTATATTCTTATTTTACTTCATATATTCTTATTTTACTGACACTTATATTCTTATTATACTTATTAATATTCTTATTTTACTGAGATTCCCGTTTGAAACGTACCTGCTGCGAATTTATCAACAGTCCAAAGATGAATGCTCTTTGTTATGGAACTTCAGTGTTACCTACTCCTCCTACAAAAATGTAGATTCTTTTTATGCGCCCGCTTTCAAGCTGAATACTTTCAATTATCCCCATCATACCATTTAACAAGTTCAAACTTCGTAAATGATGGTATTACTGAGATTCTCTGTAAGGTACCTTACTACAAATATACCTGCTTAACAACATTCATCATCATCATCATCGTTTGTATCTTTTTTTCTGATAAACTTATCTGTCTATCCATAGATAACTCTTTGATCTAATCTGCATTATCAGTCCTCTTCATGTTACGCCTTCTAGAAAATGTGAACCAGCGTTTACTTCTCTTTCAGGGGACTTCAACAAAGTATCAAATCATGTGAAGGACGTACTACAATCCCACACGAACGGAACTTCCCCCATTTATCGGATACGGGTGACGTCGCCGAACTCCGGGGACAAGTACATGCATGTACAGACGAGGTCGAAGCTGTTCAAATCCACCTCCGAGCCCGACTTCATCATGTGTACCCACGCTATCGTCACGTAAGTGTTCAATCTTCTGTAGATATTATTATTATCCGACGCGTTTTCTTTCCCAGAACATAATTATGTTTGAGTGTTGCTCCGATTTTGAGACAGTAGCATACTACCCCATATCCACGGTGAGCAGCCTCGTTCCAATGATTTATTTTGGCTTGTTGCGAGCTTTGAATGAAACCAAAATGTCGGAGGTATTTGGTTCAAACTGATCTAGTCATGCAGCTGTAACCATCTCTACTATTGTTTTAACAGCAGTTACGACTAGGCCAACCAATGATAAAAACGAGGTTATACATTGTGGATATTATGTATAGGTACACTAGACCTTGTTCGCCATGCGGCAGTGGTGGCACCTACCTTCGGACCCTAAACTAATAATAAAAACGCTGCAAAGCCCTTGTCACATGAGTTTATTATTCTGTTGGACATACCTACAGAAATGTTGGCTGTTCATTTATTGTTTATTTCACGTGAAATAATTGAAATAGCTATTTCTGATGGTTTTCACCGTTTTTGGCCTCTAAAACACGAATTAGGTACGCTCCTTTTTTTTTTCAATTTATCTTTGATCATTGGTAGTGCCACTTAATCGTCTTGATCCACGTGTTGATACTACTTCCAGTGTTATTATACAAATTGATGGTAATTATAGACAATTTCCCAGGTTTTTGACTCATAAAAAATCAATTTTGGGGGCTGAACATTTGGTAGAACCTCGATTTTCCACTCTTTGGACTAAATCGACTTCGTACTCGGTCTTCTCGTCCCCAGAAACATGGAAAACGATACCTCAAAAGCTCATGTTACTAACATGTTACTAAAACACAAAAAGTACCTATTTTTTTGCACATTTTCACTCATAACATCCCTGGGTATATTCCGATCGGGCTGAAAAGTTTTGGGACACAACTAGGGCCCAAATGGAGCATGTGTGCGAAAGAACGACTTTTTTAGACCAAAAATGAAGCCGGTACAGTGATACGGCGGACGGCGTACGGCGGACGGACATTGCATTTTTGGAATCTATGCACCTTGAAACGTAAAAGAAAAAATTTTGAGGGGGTGTTATAAAAATGTTTGCTGAGCGATTACATAGGTGTATTATTCACAGAATAATAAACCAAAAGAGCCATTCTGGAGCCAAAGTTAGCTATTGGGCCAGCAATCAGCTTTGGACACCGTATGAGAACCCAAGTCAGCAAGTTTACTGGTTGTGGTTATTCAGTTATTTATAGATGTATGCAGCATTATAGATGTGACTTGAAGTACTGGCCTTGCATAGCCAATGTTTGCCAAACAAAAAATACTCTCTGTTTCGTTTTGGTTTATTATTTTCAATAATGACCTTCAGAATCTAGCATGAAACCCCCCTCAAAATTTTATGGTTTGCGTATCAAGGTACCTACATAGAATCAGAAAATGTTATCGAAAGATTTCTTTACGTCGGCCGTACGCGGCACTTTACTTAGTTGCCGTGAACCGAAATTAATGAAATTTGTTTGTAGGGGTCCCGCTTGGGGTCTGGTTGGTCCTCGAAGCTTGGTACCTACTTAGTTTCTATGACGTTTTTCAATTGATCCCGAACTTCAGGAGACCGCTCGGAGCCGATCATACGGCACATCTGTTCAGCCGATCGTTCGCAGTTTGGGATTTTGTTGATAGGCACTTTTTACCTATTTGTTGATAGGTAATTGTTGATTATGGAAATTCAGTTGATGGCAATTGCTGATAGGTAGGTAATTGTTTGATGGCAATTCAACAAAAAGTGACCAACTTGACAAAATACCTGGTCGAAAATATTTCCTCAAAGAACCTTACATATTTGGTATCATTTGACTCCTTAGGATGTCTACTACAACACGTCAGTAAAAGAATTTTTAGGGGATGTAGGTCGTACGTTATCTACATGTGGTGGGGGGGGGGGGGGGCTCTAGTAGCATTTTTGTCGTGTCTGCGTGTATGTGTGTGCGTGCGTGGGCATTTATTTATTTATTTATTCATTATTATAATTAGGTAGGCATCCACCGCAAAAAACCACCCTACTAATTCAGGGTTCTTACGCTGATAGAAATTCAGTGATCTATGCAGAAGGGGTATCTGCACAGGGAAATAATAAACCGTATACATATACATAAAGTAAAATAGAATAAATCCCCCAACATTATACCATGGACATAATTGAATGGATGTGCAGAAGAACGGCCTATGTCGCGATTTGTTAATTTTAAAGGAGCGCCAAAAAACAAGGACGTTGCTAGTGTAACTAATAAAAAGTCAGCTGGAGTGACGTAGGCCCTTCTCCCGTTGGAAAAAGTTAAAAATAACGAACTGATGACGTAGGCCCTTCTTCCATCTAACACTTGTGATTTCTCCGTGTAAATGCGATAACTATGGCCTCTAGCGACCTTATTTACTACTAAAACCCTTGGAAACGCTTACTCCACATGACATGGACCATTCCATGGACCATGGAGGATTCCGCGAAAAACTGGGTTTAGAAAAATGGTGACAAGGCCCTTCTTCTGCGCAACCAATTCAATCATCCTTATTACCACCAAAAATATCTTACTGGGTCATGGATTCGATAGCTCCGTTGTCCCGATTGGTGGAAGAAAGCAGTGCTAGAACCTTGACACAGATTGAAAAAACAAAAAACGTAAATGCTAGTATAGTTCATTACGATGCAGGGACATGTTTGCATTAGGGCTCCACTGCTGTTTCTCATTGACCCCCCAAATTAATATTGCACACTTCAAAAATACCTTCCCATTAGCTCGGGAAACAAAATTAACTATAACGCGTTGATTTTCAAATGGCACACATGCACGTTCATAAATATGCTCGTAAACTTTTATAGAAGTTGAATTGGGTCGTTTAGCGAATATTCAAAGCTAACATACATTGCAAAGCTTTGCTATTGCAATGGGCTCAACATTTTCAGATGAGTTTTTGACATTTTTTTATAGGCAAATCTGTTTCAGAGCATCCTAAATTCATCCCTACATTTTAACAAAATATTATATTTATATTTATTTACATTTATATTTATTTACATTTAACAAAATATAATATTTATGTATGTGTCACTCCAGACGATAACTGACCTTGGGTACATGATACAAATTCAAACTTCTGCCAAAACGTTCGTATTGCCAAACAAAAGGTTGGAAGATTTTCGGCTGTTCTAAGGGGATCAAATTTGAGTTTTTAGGGGTTAAAAATCTGTAAAAACGCTAAAATCGCGATCAGTTGATATAAAATCACTGACAGTGTTATGAAAGAGTGAGTAAAGACAAAAAAGTATCATTTCAGTTGATTTGACGGAATATGTGTCAAATTTGGATTTTGGGGGCCAAAACCTGGTATTAAGGGCTAAAATCAATTCACCTGACGTGTGGGACAGCAAATCACGACGGAAGGACCATTTCGATGGCAAAATATTTTTCTCAAAACATAGTGGGTCAGATTTGACATTATAAGGGTCAAAAATCGGTAAAAATGACTAAAATCACGAAAAAAAAAATAATTTTACGAAAAGTGCTACGGTTTCTCGCTGTATCATCTTTTTACTCAATAGCAGTAAAAAGTTATCTACACTAGTTATCTCACGCTTCTCATTTTGCTCATGTAATTTCAGCTGATTATTCGTTGACAATAAAATGTTAATTTTACAATGGAGGTAGTAGCTATGTACTTAAAACATGAATTGCCACTTGACTTAGCATCAGCATCATCATAACCTTTGTGGTTATGAGAACAAAATAATGCAACGCAACGCTTCAGGTTATGCTGGTATGCTGAAAAAGTTGGCATAGGAACCACGTACTCCCATACGTTTCTTTATTATTCGGGGTATCTCACCTTTATAGTCATGGATGTCGATCGCTATGTTGAGTTCACTTTCATTGTACCGAACTCTGTAAAATTATAAAACGGAAAAGCGACTTTAGACTTTTCAATTAGGGTTACTAATATATCTACAAACAGGCGAAATTAAGATTTAGTAATATAAGAGGTAAATTGAGAATTTTCTGTTGAAACAAAACATTGCAATACGGTAAAATAATAACCTCCGACTAAAAAGGTAGGATTATGTTATTAGCTTATAATAGTTGTATCACCCCAAAGATTTTCCACCCGTCGTGACTCCTACGCTTGGAAGGTAATGGTGTTTCACATTAGGTCGTCAGTTATTTCATTGTAATCTTCGGTTTGTTTTTCTTTCTCGTATCTCTAATGAAGTACAATAGTCCAAGCAAACACGACAGCGACCAAGGAGTTTTATCGGCGCCCGCTTATATCTTCCGGCCAAATCTTGTTCTATTGTCCAGTAGTTCTTCTCATTCCGTGCGTGTATTATGCACTGTGCTGCCAATACTTCGTTGGATAATTTGGATCTTGGTATGATGATTGACGTAAGTTCCTCTGTCCTTGTTGATTTCATGACGTACCAATTTGTTTCCGCTCAATGAACGTTTAAATCTGCATTGGATCCTTTCGTTGTGCAGATAACAAACTCACCTCGAAATGAGGTTCCCTTGAGACCTCGAAATAATGAAAAATTCTCAATTCGAAATGAGTTGCTACCCTCTATTACTGTAATGTCTCCTCTACCGCGGGAATATATATTATGTATATTATAGATTTCAGAGGTATTGTTTACCTATTGTTTAGAACTATCTGCTCACAATCGTTGTCCGTCACTCGCTTGAGTCTTCTCAGCTTAGTCTCTTGATTTTATTCTCTTGATTTCTTTCAAACCAACTTTTTAACTTCACGTAGGCCTACGACATTTTTAATACGCCACAGAATCTTTTTTGAAAGTTGTCACGCTGTATCGGATCATCATACACTGTATAACATATTGAAGCTAGTCAGCGGCGTAGCCAGGATTATTGAAGGTTTATCGGAAATAGAAAATGCAAGGTTTGACTTTACAAAGTTGAATGTAAATTTAACAAAGCGCTAACGGTAACGTTAGGTAAGATAAACTGATAAAATACAACATATTTATTTGGCAACGACGTTTGTATTTACATTTACATTTTTATTTACATTTTATTTACATTTTTATTTACATTTACATTTTTATTTACATTTACATTTTATTCACACTTTTATTTACATTTACATTTTATTTACATTCATTTACATTTTATTTACATTTACATTGTGTAACAGAATAATAAATAAATTGGCAATGCAAAAATCATAATTAAACACAAAACCATTCCCCCCCCCCCCCCCCCCACACACACACACACACACACACACACACACACACACACACACACACACACACACACACACACACGACAAACAGACAGGTAGGTACCTAATTATCTATCTACATACCGCCCGGCCATGCCACGGTAGTATACCTGCTTGACCAGGTTATTATTTAAATAATGCGATCTGGTTATTATTTAAATTATGACCAGGTTATTATTAAATTATGACCAGGTTATTATTTAAATAATTTAATTAATGCAATTTGATACCGCGTACTGTCGGAACTGAAATCTTGTAAAAATGCGAATATAGAAAATATGTAAAATATAGGTCCTAAGTTATTCCTACTTACATCAACTAAACGATGGTAGTTATTCAGCAATGTGGAATAAACACAAAATAAATAAACCGTTAGCTTACCTCTAATTTATTAAGTACAAAGCTTTTCGCTCAACTTCTGAGCATCATCAGGAAAGTACTCACATAAACACAGATAGAAGTCTGTGTTTATGTGAGTACTTACCTGATGATGCTCAGAAGTTGAGCGAAAAGCTTTGTACTTAATAAATTAGGGGTAAGGTAAAGGTTTATTTATTTTGTGTTTATTCCACATGGCAAGATGGCTTACAACATAAGGCATAAAACGAAATTCGATGAGTTATTCAGCAGTATTGTTTGAAGTAGGTAGATCTAATCGATGTTGTACTCGATGGTATGTGAGATAAGATTCATAGCAGGTTGATATAAGAAAAGTGTTTTCTGCACTCAGTAGTCTCGTTGGAAACACAATCTTCAAAAATGATGGTAAGGTGCAGGGCCAACAACAGGTCTTTATCAAGCTGATTAAGTAATATTGGAGGACATTGTCCTCACGGTGTTGACAGGAGACTAATTAGATTCGAGTTTCTTGTAAACGACTTTGAAAGGGCTTGCAAGTGGAAGCCTGACTTTAAGATTGAATCCATCATCAGTGTTGTGACAGGAATTTAAACTAAAATTTGTTCGGTAACTTGTTTCTGATGCGTTATTCGTTGATCTAAATGTCCTAATGGGTTAAGAACGAACTGCGTAAGCTCATGAGTTCATCCAGGGATACAAATACCAAGGCTGGCTAGATACGTAGGAACCTGTCTATAATACTACTTCACTTCTATGTATACTACATCATCTGGACTGCTACGCATTGTTCTAGTGTCACTAAAAACCTGTTGTGATAGGTGCGTGCTTACCTTTATACTCAGTGGGCAATTATCATGTATGAGAAAATACAAATTTTTCTGTCTGTTTTGTTATTTGGAATAAAACAACACGTCCGAAACAAAGAAAAAAATTACATCGCCCTGGAGTGGAGAAGACTAGGACTAAAATCTCCGCCGTTCGGATAAAAGGTGGCATTCCGAAGGCTCTGGAGAAACCATTTTCCACGTCACAAGAAAGGACTGTCACAGTGAATTTAAAAAAAAAGAAAAGTGAAACCATGAAATGTGAACCAAAATGCATCGTGTGAACAGTTGCAACTCCTGCAATTTTCGGGCTTTGCCTTGCATGTTGTTTGGTTGGCCTCACTGTACGGGTTGGCCAATGAGAGCCGACACCCTTTTGCTTGTCACTTTCCCACCATAGAACAAATCATTTCAATACATTTTTCTAAAATTATAGATACTCTTGTTTTTTTCCTACGACTTCATTATTGTTTCTTTTAAGCCATTACCTTTAAGAAAAAATTAAAAAACAAATCAATGAAAATTACCTACTGTTTGTAGTACCCAAACATATTTCCACTCCAATAGTCCTATGTATGCAAGCCTAATCTACTATTGAATGACTTACTGTTGCAGCGTGGGCGGGGAAGAACTTTCATTCAACATGGGAGAAGCGAATTCGCCTGCGTCTATAAGCGGGCAAAGCTCATCCAGCACTATGGGGAACCAGATTATGTTGTCAGGATCTGTCAACGGCACGCCTATTAGAAGTGATTCCACTCCTACTTCCTCAGAACTAGCAAACACCATCAATTCCCTCAGCAATACCTCAAACTTCCAGTCTGTGTCCCTCAGCCAGGGTCTGGTTTCCAACGACCTGAGTCACGACATTACGTAAGTTACCCACCAGTTTTGAAGCTTGGAACCATCTAAAGCACTTCTAATTCACGTCATGGATGGTAATGGAACGTAGTGAAATGGTAGCGAAATAAATATAGAAATTACGGTAACTGAAGTAAATTGGAATGAGGAGTTTTACTGGCCCTTGGCTCATGTCGTAGGAGCGTCTCATGAATTCACTTGACATTTTACATTTTCACTTGACGTTTTTACATTCGTGCGTTGTTTTACACTTCATTGTCGTTTTTTATAGTTTTGCGGACCTGTTTCCTTCTACTACTTGGCCAGATATGGGCGAACGGATAGGAACAGGGTTGACCGATCGAGGAGGCTGGGAAAGATCGGAATCCAGAGCTTCCTTGACATCAGCCTCTAGTCCATTAGCACCTGCCCCCGCCACACCGTCCTTCTCTACCTCCACGAATCCTTTCTCGCCACCATTCATGGACGACAAAGATTCAAATGAAGCACAAGGGAGCAGTAATCCCTGTCGGCTGAGAAACCTTCTGACAGAAGGAATAGGAGCAATAAAGAGGGAATCTACAGATTCGGAATCTGGAGCTGGTGGCGGGGGCAATTGCTCTCAGGAACATTCTGGTGAGAAGAACAAGTACAGCCTCCTCACCAAGATCCTCAATGAAAAGGAAGATGATCAGCAGGGATCAAGTCATCATCCTGACCAATCACCTCACAACAAACCTAAGAACAACATGTTGCTTCAGGTACGATGTTTCCTGTTGAATTGAAGCTTGTAGGAAATATGCCATTTTTGCCACAGAGCTGATGTGCTTCTTGAACTCTAGTATAGATAATATTTTGAGTTTGCACCTGATTCCTATTTTCTTTTTTCAGCTGTTGAATAAAAACGACGATGACGATATGGAGCAAAAGGTATGGACAGTGTTTCAGTGGAGAGTTAGTGGGTTTCTTCTAACCGTTATTTTTATGACATTGCGTCTATCATTGATCATCCACGTCATTATGACTTATAACCCCTCTTGTATGAAATTGTTTCTTTTTGCAATTGCAGGGAGGTGCGAGTGACGACCTTCTCCTGAATAACCTGGGACTCGGCTCGCTGACAACGGCGCAGGCTGAGACCATCAGACGGGGCACGAAGCGGCCGAGTTCTGAAGACAACCAGGGGATGGGGAGTGGCGGCAACACTCCGCAAGGCGGTGATGATGGTCCGAATTCTGCCAAAAGACCTGCCAACTCCCTCTTGGACACAGTAAGACATTCACTTACCTTCCTTTCCAATAGTGATAAATTCTTTTATCTCTTGGGCATGGCGGTAGTATAGTACCTACTCATTATGCTTATGTAGGCCCTCACATCGTAATTTCATTGACAGGTTCCTCCATCTGCTCCCGTTTCTTCGTCATCGGCCAACTCGAAGCTATGGGAGAAGAATCGGATGTTGGCCTCGTTATTGGCTAACCCTCCATCCACTCCAACCACAATTCCTCCTATACCTGCTAGCGTAATTTCTGCCACACCTCAGGACAAGTTACCACGAGTTATTAAAAATAATCCTCCTAGTAAGTCTTCCTCTTTCTTTCAATTATTGGCGTAGGACTTTATTTTAAGACATAACGAGTGTGTTGCCAAACTTTAAGAAATCACAATAAATGTCTTCATATTTATAGAATTCACGATAAAGTTCTTCATATTTATAGATTCTTGGTCTGGCTGTAACATGCAGCAAGGAGGCGCAATACCCCAATCTCCGCAGGGTGCTGGAGGTCAAGGTGGAGGGCGGCAAGGGAGTGGGCAGCACCATCATCAGTCCAACTCTTCACCTAATTACGGAGATGACTCCTCTGATCCTTACCTTTCTCTCCTGTTAGATCAAGTGATAGAAATAGCCCCAGAAGGTGGGTTTCTTCCTTCTTTCCTGCATTTCCATATGAACCCATTTACTTTGATGTTCATTGATGACGTTACGGTGTTCTTACTTTGCAGATTCTCCCGCTCTAGCTAACATTATAAATTCTATTGAAGCAAATTCACTTGGGGTTTTGAGTGGAAATCCTTTCCAACAAGACCAGCTTACAGCTGAAAAGCTCAATGAACGAATGGCAATCAATGCTATCCAAAAGTCACTCATGCAGTGTGAAACGTTGCAACAAAAGACTCCTGTTTATACTGTTTCCCAGGTGAGTCTCCACATTTGGTCTTAACATTTTTAGGTAGTGATGTAAAATTGAGTTCGTTGGTCGAGCACTTGCACATGTACTCGTATCTGGTGGGCCTAGTCTAGGAACGGATGATTCTCTAGGAAGCATTGTTCAACTCTTAGCTCCTACCTGTTTCGTCCCAACTTGCCTGTCATATTGATATGTGATCTTTCATTGACTTGTTATATACCCTTTGGCGCTTACAGCCCATGAAGGGCCCTGGCCTCCCTAATGACATCATCCCGTCCTTTCCTGCGCGAATGACATCACTCCGTCCTTTCCTGCGCTGTCATCCAGTTTCTGACCCCAATCTTCCTTTGGTCGTCCTGCCGTCTTTTCCACGGTCTTTCTTCCTTCTTCTTCCCCCAGGATTATTATTGAACACCTTCTTGCAAGAATGTTTCTGATTCATTGACATAAGTTTGTTATTTTTTCGTTAGCTAACAGGACAGCAGCAGTTTCCACCTCCTCCAGTGTACCAGCAAAATAGACAGAGGTTGACTCTGACTGCTGGTCTGAGACAAGGACAGTACATAGGACCTCAAGTAAGCATAATTCAACCACCATATTGAATAGATGTTGCAAGAAATCAAAAAGATCATTCCTGGTTTACATCAACCTCATGAACTATTTTCAAGTTATAAACGCTAAAACCTTTATTAAGATGAGAGGGTAGTGTTTTATTTTTGCATTGGTAAGGTTTGTTGAGTGGTGACGATCAGAATATGGTG
This sequence comes from Leptopterna dolabrata, assembly GCA_954871275.1. Taxonomy (NCBI): domain Eukaryota; kingdom Metazoa; phylum Arthropoda; class Insecta; order Hemiptera; family Miridae; genus Leptopterna; species Leptopterna dolabrata. The sequence continues at coordinate 42,068,886 of OX940975.1, forward strand.
GGTTATGAGACCAGACTAATAAGCCATGAACTTCAATCCTGATATATAAAAAACCTTAGCACAGAACCATCCATATCCTCACACTTGACAATAGGTAACATAGCACAACCATTTGCAACATTTTTAATATTATGATGGATTGATGGCCTTATCTATCCTATTTCACTCTGATCAAAAAACACAGGCATTACAAACTGAACAACCCGAATATTGGTTAGGTTTGTTAGCTGGGGGCCATAATTGAGGATGTAACCGGAAGAACCCCTTTTTCTGGAGATCGAATTTTTGGATTCCCTAATATATTAACTATATTCCCACACAAATTTTCAGCAGCAAAAAAATCTTGCTTTATTTTGTTGGTATTGAATGTTTTTATAACCTGTGTAATGTATTAGTGCAGTGTTGTGACAATTTTGAAGCTCTATATCAATCTTGAACCCCCCCCCCCCCCCCCTTTAAAAAATCATACTCCCCTATTCCAGCTATGTAAGTCAATTATGGCCATGATTGTAACCTGTTTGCTTCCTCCATATGACTTAGAAGAAGGACAATGTCCTCTTCCATGCGTTATACATGGATAGAACTGATGGAATTATAATCTAATCATTTTTATTCTCTCTTGACAATTGTTAGCATCAGCAACTTCTGTTACACCAGCGGCAGCAGAGCAAGCTGTTGCAACAGCAGCAAACCAAACAGAGGCTGTTACAGCTACAGCAGCAACAACAGCTTCTAATACCTTCAAATGCTGCTGCCACGTCAGGGGATCCGTCTGGAATCCATAATATTGATTCACTGATGAATAACACTGTTGCACCCAACGTTTCCCTCCAGGTACATAGTAGCTGTTAGCATTCAAAACTATTTCAAGTAGAGCTCTTGCAGATTCCAGGTGTGCAAAAGCAGCGGACGGGACAGGAGAGAGAAATGAGGTGGAAGGACCCCCTCCACTCGTCCTCCCCCTCCCCTCACTGCACTGTCTACAGGCCGTGCCTGATTAGGCAGTATGGAAAATGGTGGGACGGACGAGAGGAGGGGGCCAGGCCTGCTTCATTTACCCACTGGCCTGCCAGGGCCTCATCCTGCACGTTTTGCATATCTGGAATCCGCAAGAGCTCTGCCTACATGTATCCACAAAGCATATTACGAATGCCGGTTCTGTCTGTTCTATCAACTACCGAAGCAATCGATATATTCCGTGTCTAGTATCGATATACCATGCTCCCCAAGTTTCCTGACGTGATAATTCCTGAAATCGATAGTTTATAAGCCACCTTGGGACGTATAACAAACCAGTACCCGAATGCCTAATGCTGGGTTACTAATAAGTAGTCCACAACTAATCATGGTCACCCATTGCAGAGGTCATCCAGCGTTCCTGACTCTCAGCTGTCACCAGTTGGAAGTTACAGTGGCTCCGGAGCCAGTACACCGAACATAATTGGTTCTGGAAGTTCGCAGATATCCCCTGGCCAACGGCAACCCTTCTCCCCTCAACCCTTTTCTCCTGTCAAGTAAGTCGATAAAGGCATCAAAGTAATTGGATTAGAACAAATCATTGACTAGTTGATCATTGATGAATGAATTGTGGGCAAAAACTAATTACAGGTACTGTGCAGCTAAGTTTCATTTCATATATCATTCAAATTCTCTCTCTGTTTTTTCCAGTGGTGGTATGAATAGTTTCCAAGGTAGTGGGGGGAGTGGAGGTTCTACTACTCCTAACCCGAGTGGGCAAGCAGTGACTTCGCAAGGAGCCCAGCAGGCTCGTATGAGTCCCAGTTCACTTCAGAATTTCCAACAGGCCCAACTTTCCCCTCGGCTGTCACAGGTACGATTCTCATTTTTGTTTTGTTAGCCCGACTTTATTGCATGAATAATAATTTCTTGAAGCAATCCTTGTTTTGTTACCTGTTCTACTTAATTATAATATGCATAGAGTGTATTTCCATTGATGCTGGTATTTCAGGGCCAAACCACAGGTTATGTTCAAACCCAGAGTACATCTTGGTCTCAACAGCAAGCCAATAGGATCTCAATTCAACAGCAACAAAACCCTATGCTCAACGCTCAGCTCACTGTAAGCATGGTTTTGGTATTAGAAAGTTTTTCGTGAAGCACTCCGAGTTGTTCATTATCTCTCCTAGCCCGTGTACGAATGTTTGCTTGTAATATCTTGTGTCACCCAAAAAATGAATAGGGAGTCGTTACCCAATTTGAGGTAAATCATTCTCAAAACTTCACTTACACTTTATTACTAATAGCACCTGCCTCGAGTCAACTTATTAGCAACAAGCAGAACTTTCTGCTTGTACTGCAACTCAGTTCTTAGTCTCTATTTGCACACTATGCTACAATTAGTTTAAAAACCAATTCTTGGTTACAGGGTGGTAACTACAACTCCAGTGGAGCTAGAAACTTCAGCCCTGGGACCCCTCCTGGTGCTGGGGGTGGAACACCTCCCACCTCTGCAGCAGGCAATGGCGGTCGTGTGGGTTTGCCTCCCGTCCGATCTCTCACCAGTCCTGGTTCGCGGCAGAGTCCGTTCCCTCCTGAACTATCTCCAACAGCAGCTGGAAGCGCTACTAACTACCAGTCCTTTAGAATACAAAGGTCACTTTCAGGATCAACCCACCAGTCAGTTGTCCCTCAAGCAACCACTCATCTTCCAGGTGCGTTCAGTATACCTCTACAGTTTCCTACTTTAACAGACCTGCTTTGCTAGCTCTAGCTGACCTGAACGATTCGAAAACGTCCATGCTGTTTTTGTGGTGTTTGGCTGGATTGATTTTATAGGTATCTACACATTGAAATTCCATTTTGAATCTGATCAAAATGAAGTTGTAATTCCGTCATCCTAAGGGTGCGTATGCCAAGTTGCTGAAACCACCATGCTGAATTGTGAAATATTATCCTAATACTTGAAACGTGCCTACCAAACAGTAATTGCCTTTCTGATGATATCTAGAATTAGAGATGAGAGGCAGACACACACAATCCAATCATTGAATAACTTTTAATCAAGTTTACAGACGTTACTATTCTTCACATGTTGAGGTTTTTGAATCGTTTAGTACCTAGTATGATTTTTGTTTTTCATAGTTTAAATGTACTTACTAAATTAAAACCATTGTAGTTTGGTTTTAAACTACATTGTATGATATGATCATCAGTATATATCTGTTTGAATCTCCACCAGTATCTGGAGAATCTCTCACTAAAGTTTGAAGCCAAGCGATAGACTTACTTCTGTACACACGGAGCGCTACATTCTGTTTGACCGCGCATTTCTGAAAACAGCTATTACGTATTTCTGGTGCTGGTTCCCTGATTTTCCTTTTTCAAACAACTAATACTCGTAGAACCTTATTTTCAAAGAAGAAGCCAAGATTCCCGTTTCGTAGAACTAGGACTTTAACTTACAATCGTCCTAGGCGTGAGGTTTTGAGAGTCTGAATTAGCATGACTTTTGCCGCATGTTTCAACTTAAAACTATAAGAGATTATGGTTGCTGAACCCCCATTTAGAAACTTCTTTTTTCACCTCTGAATAGCCACCTATCCTTTCGCCTTGACCAAAATAGATTTTGCATTAGTCTTTTTGCATAGATTAGACTATTAGACTGTTCGAAAGAAGTGAGCTCTAGTTTCCCCAGAGTTTATGGCATGGTCTCATATAAATTTTTTTTCTCAAATTTTAGATGTTTTACTACTCTGATGATAGTTGGCATTGTTCATTACTTCTGCCATGAATTGTATAGTTTTTGCACTTTGAACTCTTTAACCGCTCGTTACCTACCTTTTTCTTCTGTCTTGAAGGAATCTTTTCATCTTTCCATCTTGAGTAAAGACAACCACATTTCCCATGTAGGCAGCGTTCGCGGGTGAATAAATTATAATCCATAAACTACTTTATAGTAGAGTATGACTGAATAATGATATTGTTACTTATAAGTTAAGGAGAAATGTATAATAAAATTAATTTTTCAGCTGGTATACTGATTTTTATATAAAGTGTATTTATTTATTGTACTTAATGTTGTTCTTTTCACCTTCTGAAGAACAGTGGCCATTCTCAAATACTAAATTTTGTTGGAAGTAAATGTTATTATCACAGCTCTATGATATTTAAGCCGTCACATTGAGAACATTCGCCTCACTTTCTGCTGGTGTCACTTGAATGGCTCGTAGGAGCACTACCCAAAAGTGATCTCTTGTATCACGATTCGTTTGTCTGTCCATGTTGGGTCACTCAATTTGGGTGTTGGGCAGCACGTTTCAAGTTGGATCACATCAGGGCGTCACCAGAACTTTTTTTTATTATGAAATTAATAATAACGGTAGGAATGCACTATCCGATCCTTCTTACTTGAATTTAAAATATTTTCATGTTTTATGTTATTTGCACCACACGTGAGTGTTCCAAGGATTTCGATTATTAGAAAAATGCAAAAATGAACCTTCAAATGAGGCTTGGCGATCACGAATTTGGAGACACTTGCCGAACGAAGACTGGAAGGGTGCTGGTGGGCGTTGAATAAAGGATTTTAAATGGAGATCAGGCGATTTGAGACAAACAAAAAAAAAAGACGCTGGAGAGACGTTTTCATTGGTTACAGGAGGTCCGATAGGAGGAGGCGGATGCGGCCGGATGTACAAGGAGCAGGTCCCTTACCACCACCACTATCATCCCCCCCATGTGACCCTTCAACACCCCCAACATCCTCTCATTTACCAACCACACCCCACGGACCAGGGTTACCCTGGTCAGGGATACCCTGATGGCTACAGACAACACCCGACGGGTAAGTTTCCCGCCCTCCTGCCATCTGGATACATGGACACAACACATCCCTCACCCTCCGACACCATAGCCTAGAGCGTCTCAACACGGACACAGCATTAAACACGTCCCTGCAATTATACCTATCTCATAACCTCATCCTCTTCCTGACTCATGAGTGAGAATCCGACCATGTTGCGTTGAATAACTAGTTGCGTAGGTACATTCAGGTGGGTATCGCTCCTTGTGGGTTGGCAATAACCAACGGATTGCAGGAAAAGGTTATTTCGACTATGGAGTCAGTTCGTACGAGCACGTTCAGCGATTTTGTTTCAGCCTATCGAGGTCGTGAATCCTTGTGATAGTTTTTGGAGGTACACGTCGACGGTGGGCAAGACAACCTTTAGCTGCACTTTTTGCCAAAATGAGGTTTTTCTACCAATGGACTCGATGGGGGTTTTTCTAGCGATTCTGGCTGGTGAGAAATGTTTATATTACTAAGACATTTGATTGGTAACTACTGGTTTATTACAGTATCGTTACAGTATTATGGTACCGTGTCAAGTTCATACTCACCAGTAAAATTTATTATAAATACTTTGTTGCAATACTGAGCATGTGTAGAGCCGCAAACGCAGGAGTTACCTCATTTTGACTCCGAATTTCAATAAATTAAAAATTGTGGTAAGCAATGAAAAAGTTATTAACCACACAATTCCCAGACCCTTTGTGTCCCCTGGCAGACAATCTTTTTTCTGAATCAACAAAAGTGAATCACAGGACGGGAAATTAGTCATTATTAGTTTGTTGAGCAGCACTGCTTCCAATTTCTGTCACAGTGCTCTGGAGTTCTGGTCTCTAAAATATTAACTAGGTACCTACTGCTCTGAGGGGAGAGGGTGACAACGTTAGTTAAGAGTATCACTTATTCTAAAATTGTCCGTAAATTGGAGGGAATTTGGGACCTTTCGAAGTAGATCGAGGAAGGTTCTCCTGAACTTTTTCTTGATTGTTGGTAATGCTAGTTCGTGCAGAGGGATTGTTTGAGATTCATTATGTGGTAGGTACAGTACTTACCTGTCTTTCGATTCATTTGAATTATCTGTTGAACTATTGTATTCATTGAACTTGGAAATTCCTTCATATTAGATTTCCATGAGTCAGGAGTCCCGCCCTAGCATGTTCCCCTTCAGGACCGTCTCACAATCCTCTATCATAACCAGTCAATGTTGTCTCTAAGGACGTCATCTGTTGCAAATTCTCACTAAGCCTTATCTATGTGTTGGTGGTGAATCTCCTTGTACCATCAACAAACTCAATGTATCGTTTATTTGTTGGTTTTTTTTCTCGAGTACCTACTGATTGTAATTTGTATTGGTATAGAATCCTTGGTGTTGAAACCTGGAAGTATTCTAGCATAGAGCGAGGTGGTGATCCAAATTGTTGACCAACATTTCAACTGCCTGGAATCTAAGAGCACTACAACATGGTTGCTATTCGTCTGTTCAAATACTTTGAGTTTGTTCATCCTCGTTTCCTTGTAATTCCTTGTGGTCAAGTCTCCTTATGTGTGTGTAACAACTGGTGCACCTCAAGACGCCTCATCCACCCAACTCATAAATGTCTTACTTTGCATTTTTGTTCGTTAATCAATGTTTTATTCATTCTTTTACTATTATATATGTTTTCATTTTATTTTTTCATTTTTCTACCGACTAATGTTTTGCAGCGCACTGTTATAATAAATCATCGTTCACAAGGGAGATAACCACAGCTTTTCAGGGTGATATGCTGTTGTAAAAGTGTTTTGCTTATAAGTTTTGTAATGCTCATGTTATAATTATTGTGGTCTATGAGGTAAACCTTGGAAGCTATTGTGAAGTGTACTCATTTTAATGGGAGGAGTTCCCTCGACTTTCGCCATTGAAGGTTCAGACACTCTCATTGTATGCAATTTATGTGATTGTTCTTCGGTTTCTTTTCATACTGTTTCTTTGCAACCTTTCTCTCTTGTGTTCCATCTCTTTCGCATGCTTAATCCTTTCCTTGTTTTGTGTATGTTCGCTCCATTATGGGTCTAAGCTTGTGCTTCAAGCATCTTACGTCGTTCGTTGGTATAACTTGCACTAGCTTACTGTGTGTGACTAACCCTTATTATTGTAACATACTATAATTTTATTTTGTCCATCCAAATTTGAATAGGTCGTATACAACCCATACCATTTTTTTCTCCAAGAATAAATTGTTGCACGAATTGAATTACCTACCTATTGTTTATTTGAATAATTCAGTCCATGAGACCGGTGAAAGAAATTTTGGCCAAGAAGCATTGGTTGAAATTGAATGAATTATTGCGCAATCTCATCTAAACCAATTTATGATTGTTTTTCATACTCAAAAGAACTATACGTATGATTAGTCTAGAAGCAAAATCGGCAATATCTACGTTCTTTGTGAAAATGACTTGTTGATGTCCAATTTTGTCCATTATTCCATTTCTGACCGGAATATGAGTAAGTATTTTGTGGTCAAGACAAATCCGAAAATACAATAAATCGATACTCAAAAACAGGGGTCAGTTGCAAAAGTGACTAGGTTCAATTTTGTTTTGCGATTATTTGTGTTCCCAAGATAATTTGGGTTAGAAGTTATGTAGGGTAAAACTTTCCAAATTAATAAGCGTAAGTTAAGTGTCCACGAAAAAGAAACTCAGTTGAATTGAAGTTTTTTCTACATGAATCGGAAAATGTGCTTTATTGCAAAAATCGAAAAAGTGGACATTGCCAGTTTTGCAACTAGGCTGCTCAAGTCCAAGTCCTCAGTTATATATTATGTACCTGTTATTAATTTTCTTTGCCCACACATTCTTAATCTGCTTTTAAAAAACCAATAATTCAATATAAGATTCCCGTTACTCCGTGGCCAATTCTTGTTTACATAAGTGGTAAACTCTTCAAATGCGTCATGAACCAAATTAAGGCTTTTTCAAAGGAAAGTTGCTAGAGGCTTAGGACATTTCCATTTAACATGATCTGTATCATCTTTAACTACAAGTTGTATTTCTCTTCAAATAGGAGGTAACAACGGTATGACGGAGTACGTGAAGCATGAAATTCGAGCGATGGTTGGAGCACGGACAGGTAGCGGAGGCGCTGGTCTGAGAGGAGCAGGTGGTGGGGGGCAGCAAGCACAACAAGTTGGCCTCTCTCCCCACCACCTTGACACGCTTGGATTCGCTATTGAGCTACAGCCACAAGGTATTACCTAATTCCAGAGTTTATTTAACTAGGGATAGACTTGGGTGGAAATTTATAAATGTTTGACCTCAAAAACGAATTCATCACTCGCAAATCCATTTTTAACAGACTTCAAAAAGGAGGAGGTTCTCATCTCGACCTGTGTCTGTGTTCTTTTTTTAAATGTTTGTCCAGCGATTATTCCGAAACTACTGGACCAATTTCGATGAATCTTTTTTCAAATGAAAGAGGATTATCCCCCCCCCCCCCCGGTCCCATTTCAGTTTGGTAAGGATTGGCCCAGTATGTGCGTAGGAAAAACGTAGGTACTTAAAAAACGAACTAAAAAGTGTAAAATAATTCATAAACACCTTTTCGGAACTAATGTTATCTTAAAAAGCTAGTTTGAAAAATCATTATCAATCGTTAGTTTTCTATCATCCTTCAGGTAACACCACTTGTGCCTTATTGTATGGTTTCGGGAAAGCTGTTTCAAAATAACAGCTTTGGCAACAATAACGCTTCAAGAAATTTTGGCTCTCGGCCAAAACAACAGAAACTGTTCCTTCGTTTTTCGTGCAGCGAAGCTGCTGTCTCTCGCCACAGAAACGGTTTCGAAACGTAGGTAACAGTTAGTTTCGTCTGTGGCCTTTCTTTTGAAACAGTTGTTTCAGGTTTTGAGAAACTGTTTCGTCGTTTCTTTTCAAGAACGATTTCCTTCGAAACAGTTTCAAAATTTTTCCCATCCCTCGTTGATATGAGTGAAAGAACGAGAAAAATTCTGGGGATGTGTCTGGAGATTAATTCAAAGCGCGTGAGTGATTCATCGAACACTCGGAGTATGAAGTATTAACAAACCACCATTCGAATGTTTTTCCTTTTTTAAAAAATTTTATTCAATAAATTTCACGTTTTCTCAATTTGTCAAGGTTTTTTCGCGAATCATGTGCGTATTATTAAAACGCACAACGCCAGAATCACGAATCTGCTGTTTGAAGCCCAAGAACTTTTCACGTACATAAAAACCGACCACGCCATACCACGAATCTGTAATTTAAAGCCCCTGAACTTTTCATGTACATAATGGCACGTGGTGCATGGAGAATGGGACCCCACAGGTATTTTTACGAGCATTATCTATACATATAATAAAACAGTGTCTGTTTGTTTGTTTGTTTGTCTCGGCATCAATTGAGAACGGCTGAACGTAGAAAGTTGCGGCTGGTACCATTTGACGCAGAATTTATCTGGGAAGGTTTATGAAAAATCCGCATTTGAATCTGTCCATCCGTTGAAACGCTATGAATGAAATACTACTAAAAAACGTGTTATAATCACTTCTATGAGGACGTTTATGCTTATAATAACTTTGAACGGTTGGACGTAAATCCGATTGTAATTAGATTCTGGATTCAGCTCGACGAGTACATTCAAGTGGTACTTCAATCAGGATGTTAGTGGGGGGGTACAGGTTATAATAGGGGGGGGGGGGGGGGTCTACAGAAATTTCAAAACTACTTGACCAATTGGAGTGCAACTTTGGGAATTTGTTGTGTGAACATTGAGGAATGTTTCTAACCAGGTAGGGAGGGTTCATAGGATACGGGGGGGTAAAGGCAGTTAGGGTTGGCATTGGGGAAGGTTTCTGATCAGTTGAGGAGGGGGGGATACAGGCATATTAAAATACATGACCGTTGGCTCCATTTATTTAAATCGCAGCAACACGCGTCGGTTCAAATAGTATAATATATCATAAAACAGTGTCAGTCTGTTTGTTTGTCTCGGCATCGATAAATGAGAACGGCCACTAATCAAACAATAACCAATTACTCAAACCAAAATTTTCACTTGGGACGCACCCTTGAACCGTGGCTTACGGTAGCAAACAACCACTCTTTGTCAATCCTGAGGTGGTATCTGTTATGAGTGGGGCCTGTCCTAAAGGGGGTGTCTGTTCTACCGTTGCGAAGCGCGGGTACACAGCTAGTCTATACATATAATAAAACAGTGTCTGTTTGTTTGTTTGTTTGTCTCGGCATCAATTGAGAACGGCTGAACGTAGAAAGTTGCGGCTGGTACCATTTTACGCAGAATTTATCTGGGAAGGTTTATGAAAAATCCGCATTTGAATCTGTACATGAGTTGAAACGCTATGAATGAAATACTACTAAAAAACGTGTTATAATCACTTCTATGAGGACGTTTATGCTTATAATAACTTTGAACGGTTGGACGTAAATCCGATTGTAATTAGATTCTGGATTCAGCTCGACGAGTACATTCAAGTGGTACTTCAATCAGGATGTTAGTGGGAGGGGGTGGTACAGGTTATGAGAGGGGGGGGGGGGGGGGTCTACAGAAATTTCAAAACTACTTGACCAATTGGAGTGCAACTTTGGGAATTTGTTGTGTGAACATTGAGGAATGTTTCTAACCAGGTAGGGAGGGTTCATAGGATACGGGGGGGGGGGGGGGGTTAAAGGCAGTTAGGGTTGGCATTGGGGAAGGTTTCTGATCAGTTGAGGAGGGGGGGGGGGGGGATACAGGCATATTAAAATCTACCGTTGCGAAGCGCGGGTACACAGCTAGTTATTTTTATAAAACAATAATACCGATTTTTCCCGAACAGTCACAACTTTGAGCTCAATTTTCTTGGATTGATAGTTTTGCAGATTCGTGGTTTTGGCGTGGTGGCGACGTTGTATACTACAAAATATTGCATCACAAAATATTGTATACTACAAAATCACTTTAGGTAATTGTTTTCATTCATGTGGCTTTTTCTGCTTTTTGCGCAGGTGTTGGAGAAAGTCAAAAGATGTGGAGCAACATGTCTGAGATGGGAGCCAGTAGTCCTCAGTCGGCTTCCCTTCAGTCAAGGGTAAGACAGTTTGAAAGATCTGTGACTGTTAAAGCGTGGGTTGATACATCAAAAAATGGCCTTTTATTTATTCATTTTATTCGTTTATATCCATGTTTATTCTTTTTCGTTTTATTCTATTTTTTTAATATTTTCTTTTATTTTTTTTTTATTTTTTTATTTTATTTTTTATTTTTTCATTTTCTTTAGAGATAGGTACTTACTGAACATTTCATAGAAGAAGCGAGGAAAAGGGGGAAAAACTTGATGATGTAATGCAGGGAAATCTTGCTGATTGGAGTTGGCTGGGAGCAGCCATTTGTATTTGTATGGTGGAGATTTTCATTGTTCCCAAGAAGCAATTATTCTTCAAACTTTTCATTTTTATCATCATGCCTAGAGGATTATTAACAGAAGTTCAGTATCAAAAGTGCTTGTTTTGGATTGAAGATAATCGTCTATTCTGCTCGTATGACCAGTTTACATGTACTTTACTCCGACTTGAGGTCCTCACATGTCTGTCATTTCCACTGGTTGTTCTCCTTATCATACCTACTCGATACTGCAGTCAGTGTGGGTCGTCTTAATTTTACAAATGAGGACGATTGGTCAAAAACAGTGATGTTGTACTGTGGAGAGAACAGATGGCAGCAATACAGTTCATGCAGCGCATTCAGGCTCCTGATCCTTGTTGTAGACCAATCCTTGTTATACGAGTGGAAAGCCATTCAACCAAATCCTTCTGCAATAGGAAAACTCATCTCCTCATGACTTATTGCAAAACCGTTTTTTATCAGTATTTCCTTGCAAATCTCAAGCAAGTGTTGATTAAACAAAATAAGTTACGAATTGTGAAGACCAGCGGCGTACAGAAATGGTTCAAAGGTCGCTACAAATCTAGTACAACAAAGAAGGAGGTAGGCTGTACATTTCGTTTACTCCTCTCGTACCTGAAGATCCCCCCACTTGTCCGCCGAGTTTATTAAAATATTTATAAACTTCATGTTTTTTTATTTTTAAGACGTGGGACACGTGGAGGGAGCTTTAGGTACGAGGGAAGTAAATCAAATTTACAGCCTACCTACTTCTATTTTTGTTGATATTGAAGAAGTTGGTGGTGAAACGTGTTTAAAAAAAATAAATAAACATGAAGTTTATAAATATTTTAATAAACTAGCTATATAATAAATAAATAAAAATAAAAATGTTAATAGACTTTCAGTATCAACCTGAAACTTCTGGTTAGTCGAGTGTAGTCTCAAGTAGCAAGTTGATAGTTCGTTAGGACCTGCCGCATGACTGTGAACTTTTTTCCTTCGGTTTTCGTATTAGCACTTTCTGTATGTTTCCCTTCCGTTTCTAGAGTTCTCTGGAAGATGTCAACCGATCAAACGATCAGAAATCGTCTCTTCTGCAGAAGCTTCTCTCTGAGTAGTGCTGTGTACCTGTACTTCATGAACATTTTTACGTGCATTCATCTACCAATAATTTTGTAGTTTTTTAAAAATATGGATTTGTTTAGTTTCAAAGAACGTATGTATTGCGTTAAATTTCAGAAGGTGGAGTAAATGTGTTGATAATATATATAGATGACTTAAAATTTCGTGTACATTTTCAATTATAAAGTAAATGGTTATATAAATATATATGTATACATAGTAAATATATAAATATACACTTTTATAAAGTTCGAATGCAAGGTGATTACCATGCATTGATAGAAGGTAGTTCTTGATATAATTTGATTTTGATTTGATACACTGTACGGCCACGTCATTGTGTAGAAATTTAGATATTGTTGGGACAACCCGATTGATGTTTTTATTTAGATGTTGGTATCATTATTGCTTTACTGATGCTAGAAATCGTGCATAAATTTAAAAAGATAAACGTACTCTCTTCGCATGAATATTGGATATATATTTTCAATTAATGGTGAGAAAACATTCGTTCATCTTCAAATTCCCTCTGCGTAAGTAAAAAAAAAATTAAATAAAAATAATCGAAGTAGGTTTTTCAAATTCTAATCGGAAAGAAGAAAAAATATATTTTGGGAAATAAAGGGATAATTTTTAATACAAACGTTTCTATGCATAACACGTGAATTGTTGTAACTAAATGACTTGGCAGTTTCATGATATTATGTTCTAAGAATGTAAAGAAAAGGCTAAACGAATGGAATATAACATTTGGAGTGTCTATTTTTAAGGGCTTTCAACCATAATTTTTAGGTGCTAGAACGCGACGTTGTGATGAAGCTGCTAATTCATACTTTGATTGCTTAAATTTATGTAATTATTACGTGAAGTTGTAACTTGTGGAAAGTAACTGATTTTAATTGATGAGAAAAAAGAACAAAAAGTTGCATAGCGGTTTTGTATAGTAGATAAGATAGAATAACTATAGAAACGACTGGTTCATGAAAATCCAATGCTCAATACTGAAGAGAAAATTGTGTAGCATTATTTATTTTTTTCTCGACATTTTGTAAACATCCTTCTAGTTTCGCTTATTTCATTTCATGTACTTTTAATTTCTTTAAACTTATTATACCACTTAATTAAAATGTTTCGCGTTGTATCTATTAATGATTTTACTTTGAATTGGCCCAGAATTTGAACATAGTTTTTGAAACCATAAAATATTTTTTAATCGTCATATGTTTTACGGATCCTGGTGATTTCCCATTTTTTTACAAACCTGATTATAAATGTTGGCATGCAATATTAAATTAAAACCTCTAATTGAGATAAGTAAACGTTTAAAACAAATTATTTAAGCAACGTTTGTTAACGAATGTAATTTCGTTAATATTATGAATGCCTACCAAATATCTCATTCCAGCCAAGTTTTTAAAACAATAATGAATAAAGTTTTGTACTCGTACTTTTCTCATGAACCTTATTGATATTACGAACTTGACATTTTCCTCACTTTCATCAACACACCCGTATCTTCTTGTTCTTCTATTTTACTAAGTACCTACTACAGTCTATGTACATCTCGTTCACGTAACCTATTATTGTCAGTTCTTGATAGCATAAAAAGAAATATTCAAATGTGAAGTAGATATTCACAAAGAATTATTGAAAAAAAGCTTAGTAAAAAAATGGAGCGTAGAAAAGATATTGAATGTATTTTTTCGCTAAAAGGGATATTTTCCATTTGTGTACAGTAAAATAATTTTGTAAAAATAAAATTATAAATTGCGATAAATTCAATATTATTTTTGTAAATATATTTTTTTGAATGTAGTTGTTGACTTATATGAAAATTAAAAAAATGGAAAATGTGAATCTTTGTTTTGTGTTCTACCCATTCTTCGTATTTTCGCGCAACCCTAGTTAGTTGGTATTTGGTGGTGCCTTCTTTCTTTTTTACAACGACATAGGTACCTAATAAAATAATTCATTTAGTAGGTAGTGTTATTCTTTCATAACAAAACACCATACTTAACCTGATTCATTTGAAGCCCTCGGAAAGGTATAAGTAGCAGATGATCCCATGTGAGTTTCCTTAAAAATCTGATCACTAGATTCGTCTGCGCATGGGTAACCGTATTTTTCTTTAATCCTTTTGATTGCCTTACCAAAATTTGTTTTTGAGAGCTGAAATCTGGATGGTAGGTAGTGCCCAGGTGGTCCTAGGAGTTCATCAAATTCCGATACCTAGTAACTTGCGCATGCTTGAAGCCCTCGGAAAGGTATAAGTAGCAGATGATCCCATGTGAGTTTCCTTAAAAATCTGATCACTAGATTCGTCTGCGCATGGGTAACCGTATTTTTCTTTAATCCTTTTGATTGCCTTACCAAAATTTGTTTTTGAGAGCTGAAATCTGGATGGTAGGTAGTGCCCAGGTGGTCCTAGGAGTTCATCAAATTCCGATACCTAGTAACTTGCGCATGCGCAAGTGCTCCCTATGAACGCCAATAACTACATCGAACGCTCATACTAGTTATCCCCACACCTACCCTCCGAATTTCAGCTCTTCAACCATTTTGTCAGCTAGTTTACCGAAGGTTTCAAGGAAAGGAAGCCTTGTGATGTATTCATAAAAGTACCAAAAAAGTACCACGTAATAATAATTACAAATTAGGCCCTAATTATATACCTACCTATCAAACCACCATTTTTTTGCAGGTCTCTATGACCTTTAAATTTAATCTCATTCATTGAAAGAGATTAGGTAGGTAACTAGTTACAAAGGAACTGAATAGGCTCAGGCTGACCAAATCCAAAAGTCCAAATCGAAACCCATGTCCACATCGTTCCTTGATATCTAAGAAGTACTGCTACATACTAAGAAGTACCTACTAACTACATAATTTTGATTTTTCAAATATTGAAGAATGGTAAGCACTTTTTTTGTGCTCTTGTAGGTTGTAGGTAATGCAAGAAACTGAACGACCCTAATGTTTCTATGTTTGTTTAGTTGGTACAACTATGTAATGTTTCTATGTTTGTTTAGTTGGTGCAGATAGAGCAGGTCACCTACCCGATTCGTGGCTACCTACCCGAACCATCAGGTGGTGTAGCCAAATAGGTATCAACCGACATTCTGCGATGCCGTACCTACCGTCTGCAAATCGATGATATCTTGAAAATTCTACCTTGTAATCTCTTATGAAGATCGTCGGGGAAATGGGGGTTTCACGTCATGGGGATTGATCGGTCATCAATCCCCACGTCACCATGTCAGTTTGGCGGTCACCCATCCAAGTAGTAACCAAGCTTGAAATCAACATCGGTGATCTCACGGGAACTGGTGCACCATACGGTGCAGTGGAAAAAAATATCGGGAGATGGAAGTCAACTAAAAAAAGGGGGGAAGTCTTCAGACATGTCCGATCCCAGTGACCCTCCGATCCGTTGCCTCCCATATTCTTCAGTTTTTCACGGACGTGATAAACGCTTTTGGTGATTTTTATTGAACTTCAACCGCACTCTGTACTGTTTATGTTGCTGTGTTTGCGCTTTGAATGGCAAACTATTGATTGAGCTGGTTCAGGAGCAGCCAGTGCTCTATGATTTGAAACAGCCAAAATATGTGAATGCTGACTGGTAAACCCAGTGCCTTCTCTTCTCTTACTCCTCGTCCAAAAGCAGTGATATCACTGCAAGATCTTCTACACTGAAATTAATTGTACACGAGATAACATTCAAACCAAGGTCACATCCAAACTGCAAAGGCCCATCGCGCAGACACCTCTGATCACTGGAGAACACTGACATGGAAAGTTACGGCACCATGTGGATGACAGTGAAAAGTTCATCAGGGATGTCACTGAAAGGTCGAACCAAACATCTCCGTGACGTGACGGCACCGTTGCCTTTTGTGTTCCGCAGGCTTCAGTGGTCCCATGATGAATTTTTCACTGCCATCCACACAGTACCGCACCTTTCCACGTCAGTGTTCTCCCGTGGTCAGAGGTGTCTGTGCAATGGGCCTTTGTAGTTTGGATGTGGCCTTGGTTTGAATGTTATCTCGTGCACAATTAATTTCAGTGTAGAAGATCATGCAATGACATCATTGCTTTTGAAAGAAAAGAAGGCACTCGGTTCATCCAGTCAGCATTAATAAATCTTGGGATTTTCAAATCACTGGCTACTCCCGAACCAGTTCAATCAATAGTTTGCCATTGAAAGTGCAAACACAATAACAACACAAATAGTACAAAAGTACAAGGAGTACGGACGAAGTTCAATAAAATATCACAAACTGCGTTTATCACTTCCGTGAAAAACTGAAAAATATGGGAGGCGACAAATGATAAGGCACTGTGAACGTCGGAGAGTCACTTTTCTCCCTTTGTTTTTGACTTCCACCTCCCCGCATATATATATTTTTTTCACTGAAGGTCACTGTACGGTACGGTACGTCAAGGAAATATGTGGATCGACCCGAAGGCTAAGGAACAGGTGTTGCCAAATGGCACTCGACAAAATCGATAATGAACCAGATTTTCCTCGGTCACACCTCTTGTAATATCCTTGACCCATAGAAACCTGGTCACATCTCTGTCCTCCTCTTGCAGCCCAATTTGCAGGAATGCCTTCTCAATATCTGCGGTTTATGGCAATTGGATGCTGTCGAAACCGGAGTATGAGGTTGACTAGATCGTGTAGCATTTGGGGGCCTTTATATAGATATTCATTTAGGCTACACTTTCCTTTTATTTTAGCGGACGCATCGTATACAATGCGCAATTTTGTCGTTTTTGCCTCCTGCTTGACGCAGTGATGCGGTAGGTAGCGTACCGGATGAGATTTAGGTGTTGATGTCTCATTAATGACTTCAATTACTCCCTTTTCAACCTGATCTTTTAATACTTCATCATAGCGTTTAAGAGTTGTAAAGTCAAGGCGCTTGAGCAGTCCGGTTAGTCGGCCCAAGGACAGGGCATAGTTGCGTGGAAGTTCCGTTGGGTACTCTACCCATGGCCATTTGACTTGATATCAGTTGTTTTCGAATTTTGTGGTTTGATTGAATAGCTCAATCACGTCATCTTGCGGTAGTACTTTTGGCGGATCCTTGACACCAATGGTTTCAAGTTCCCACAGATCCTTAATATTGTCATCGTTAAAAGGGGGGTCAGGAACGACGAATTTTTGTTGCCGGTTTCCCTTTTCTCCCTGTACGTATGTGAGAAAGGATAATAGTTCTCCTGGAGGTAGGGCGTCTGGTTGTCCCGATACTATCCAACCCAAAAGAGTTTCTATCAGGAATAGGTTTTTACCAATTTTGTGGGTACCTCCTGGGAAAAAAGTTTAATAATAGTAACTTCCAATCAATAGGTATTTGTGCAGGACAATCATGTGGAGTATCATGGGCCATTTGATGGCGAGGATGCTGTTTTGCAATTTCCTTCTTGATTTCGACATTAGATGGGATGGACCCAATAATTCGAGTGACGATATACGCGAGAATTTCCGCCACTTTATCCTTTGTGCAAATTTTTAGAGTAACCAGAGATTTTTTGATGAGTTTTGGTTTGATGCTACCAAAATTATACACAGTAAGGTCATTCTTTTCAATCGGAACCAGTTTTAATTTTTCAGCCGAGGACGTCACATGATTTTTGGCTGCCGGTATCAAAAATAATTCTGGCCATTATTGTTGATGATCGCTCATCCTTCACTGGGCAGTGGCAGTTCTTCCATGGCAGTTTGAAGAATTGTGTCATGCCAAGAGTGTGAAACTGTTGAATTAGTTGTCAGTTTGATTGGGCTCTGAAATCTAACTGGGCTACCATTATGTTTTCCAATCTGCTTGCAGTGGAAACATTTTTTGACCCCTGAAGTACTTTTGTTGGCAAGATGTGTCTTTTTGAAGCAGAGGAAACATCGCCCTTTTAGCCGCTCTTTTCTTTCATTTACAGTTGTGAATTTCTTACATTCGTCATTGTAATGGTCGCCACTGCAAAATACGCATTCCAATTTGGGGCGTTTATGGGGAGGTGCCTGTTGCTTGTGATCTGTAAATAGCTGAGTGGAGTTGGTTTTCTCCTTATAAACATGTCGCTTATTATATATTAATTTTATTTTGTTATCGGGTGAATAACACAGTGGATTAAACGGATGAGTCGCGTATAAGGTGCTACGGCAGACTGAATCGGAGGGAGATGTCCTGAGGGGAGTTCGGGAAAACTGGGTCGAGCTGACCAAAGCAGTTCCGTCGAACTGGCTCGTAAAGCAGGGTTCACATCCATCCGGAAAGCTATCCAGAAAGTGCGTACGAGCAGCTGATTGGTTGGACATCAGCTGGGGAGGGGGGAATATTCTTTCCGGAGAAGCACTTTTGAAGCGAACTGTACGCATCTGATTTTTCAGATATTTTCCGCTCCGCATCTGCGCAGTTCACTACTGCGCATACAGAATGGCGTCGGCAACCGAAACAGCTGTGGGAGGAAGCGCGGGAAACGAGTTGTCAGCCAAAATTCCGGATGGTTATGAACGCCTTCCCAACTTCCGCGATTCCCCTCCATCCCTTCCACTGCTTTTCACTAGCTTCCCCTATCCGTATTTCCAGACGGCTCCGGATGGATGTGAACCCTGCTTAACAGTTCTGTGCTACGCACAGTACCTACCTGCACGCCCGGCAATCCACTCCGGTTGGTAGGTACTGCATATTTAACCCAGTAGTTTTGTTTCGTGACTCCACGGTCGTCGATGAACGATGCGCCTATGGAACTTCTCCCCCAGATTCATAGTTTTGAACAAAATATGACCCATGCCCATAAACACTGTGTGATAACAAAAACTGCCCCACCCCACAACTTCTGGTGCGTGGGGACCATTGGTCAGCTGGGCGCAATATTCGCGTGTGCTATGCGTGGTTCTAGGGTGTTAAGGAATTTCCCGCTCCAAGGCTCAAACCCCCGATCTGACGAACTCCATCTTGTAATACATAATACTATAATAATAGTAATAGCATTGTACTAATAGTTGTGTATTCCAAGGTACTCTGTTAGCATCCCTGATAACATTCCTTCTGACTGATGTGGTAGGTAACTTGGAAGGAAACTCCTTGTCAGAAACACTAAACAAAACCATCTCTAACATACAGTTTTTAAGAAACAACCAAGCATCTGAACCACTACTTCAAACTATTGCAACCACGATTAACACCCTGCTTGAACTGCTAAACAAATTGAATTTTAGTCAGCATGGATGATCTAAATAAGAATCTCAACATATTATCCTGGAACGCTATAGAAGCTTATACAGAAAACAAGACGATCTGAAACAGCTGCTTGAAGATCTTGACATTGACGTGGCAATGGTTCAAGAAACATGGCTTTCGGACGAAAAAACAATCACGTTCCCTAACTATGAAATAATTAGGAAGGACAACACTGATATACCAGGGCTTCGAGGCCTTATCACCCTAATTAAAAACTCACTACCATACGCTACGAACTATTCGACTACAACCAATCACCCTTATGAAGTGCTCTGTGTGGATTTGAACCTACTAAATAATAGACTGAAAATACACAACGTCTATACCCCGCCTGGTGTTAACATGAGCTGCAATGATTGGGACAGCTTGTTTGAAACTGAACCAAACATTTCAAATATATTTGTTGGAGACTTCAATTCCCATCACACCATGTGGGGATCATCCCACACCAACACAAGAGGACGGCAAATCGAAAATTCTCTGTCGGATCGCAATTTGATTGTAGCCACAAACCATCAGGAAACTCGGGTTACTAAGCCAAGTGAGCAAAAATCAGCCACTGATTTGGCCATCTACTCCCCACACCTAGCAAATAATACAAACTTTCAGGTACTAAATGACACTCTGGGGAGTGATCATTACGTTACCTTCCTCTGCATCAAACAACCTAATCTACCTGTTATTACCCCAACATCCAAATGGAACATGCAGAAAGCTGACTGGGCTGAATATGGGCTAAAAGTAGAAGAAAAATTAACTTCTCTGTCAAGTATTAATGTTGACAAAAACAATGTAGAATCTGTTTACGACATATTTGAAGCAGCCGTTCTATCATCTGCTAAAGCCACCATCCCTACTAAAATAATTAGCCCTTTCACCAAGGCCAATAAGTACTGGAATGATCGGTGTCGAGATGCTGTTAACATTAGGAGGGCTGCACTTAGAAACTACCGGCGAAACAAAACAGTTTCCAACCTCAAAACCTTGTAAGAAGTAATTCAGCAATCAGAAAATGATATTTTACAGGGGAAAAGAGCAGGATGGAACGAACTTTGTCAGTCAGCCACAGCCAATCCAAACATTCACAATCGTCCTTCAGCATGGCACTTACTAGCCAGCCTCAATGGGTCTAATGACAAAAACAGCAACTTTGTATCCCCCGAGGTTAACCCGGATTCCTGCAGGGACGTACTCCAGCAAATTACCAAACCTCCATCAAAATTGCCTGAAATAATCTTGGAACATGTGGCGCCTCCCCCACCATTCTACCCTGAAGAGCTGGAAAACACCCTCACATAACGCAAAGATACTTGCCCGGGACATGACGCAATTACCTACTCAATGCTCTCTCACCTTCCACCAGTAGGAAAATCAATACTGCTCCATATCTATAACGCTTGTTTCACTCACAATATTATACCCAAACAATGGAAGTACGTAAAAATTATCTATATTAAGAAGCCCAGTCACGATAACCAAAAACAACCTGTTTGCCCCTTATCCCTAATCCCTTGCCCCGTGAAAATTTTGAACAGTATGATTAACACCAGACTGGAAATATTTATCGAGACACACAACTTACTGCCACCTACTCAACATGGATTTTGAAAAAAGCATTCAACTCTGGATTGCCTAACCGACCTACAAATAAGGGTCTTGGACTCAAGAGACAAAGGCATGTCTACCTTATGTTGCTTCCTCGACATTCAAGGAGATTTCAATGATGTAATTATATCCCAACTTATTAGTACCCTTATGCATTCCGGTGTATCCCCTTATATTGCAGCCTGGGTGGGCAACTTTTTCAACACAAAAACCTACCGAGATGGAATAAATACTGCAATCGGAACGCATGGACTAGACCAAGGGAGTATCCTGAGTCCACTCTTATTTAACATGTACGCCCGCAGTCTACATCTTACAACCCAGAATCCTTCAATACACACACTATCCTACGCTGACGATTTTGTATTCATGGTGCATGGGAAAGACCCTCTCTTGAACAGAGAGAAAATGAAAAACCATCTCACTTCAATTTCACATGTACTTTGTAAAATGGGGTTCAAAATTAATGCCAACAAAACCACTCTTCTATCTATGTTTGATTCCCTCCCGATACACCAGAAGAGTGAATTATATGTTACTCTCCCAAGTGGTGTAATGATAAAACCAGCAACATCCCACAAATACCTGGGAATATTGTTGGACGATAGGCTTGTTGGAGACCTGCACACCAACTCTTGTTGCCAAATGCAATAAGGACATAAATGCAATGAAGTTGATGAAGGGCACTACATGGGGTTGTCACCCGGAAATCATGGAGAAGCTTTTCAAACACGTCATGCTTCCCAAAATTGACTATGGCATCCATATCTATGCCTGGGGAACCATTCGTAATGCACAGAAGCTCCAAGTGCTGCAGAATCAGACGCTTCGTCAGATTCTGTCTGCTGTGAAAACTTCCCCTATCCCTTCTCTACACTCCCTGACTTCGACCACTTACTTGAATGTCAGAATTGAATTTGAGACATGTCGCACTCTTTCCAGACTATTCAGCAACAGCCCACATTTATATGACGCAGGTCTAAATTACTGCTCAGCCACCCTAAGAAAGCATTCAGTCCCCTGGAATAAGTACAGAGAGGCGATCGGAAATACCCTCAACCAAATGGAAAGAGGAGAGGTGCACAAATACACAGAGGAAGAAAACAGCGTCAGAATAAATCTCCACCACTCAATCAAAGTTAACCCTACAGTTCCTGGCATAACAGAAAAATCCAGCCTAAGCGAGCTTGAATGCAAAAACCTCACCATGGAACATATTAATACAAACTACCCCACATACCTCCACCGCATCTATACAGACGGTTCCAAGATGGCAAATGAAAACACAGCCGCCGCTCTCTATTGTGAGCTTCATAAAGTAATTTTGGGATTTGGACTGAAAAAACACTCCAGCATATTCCATGCAGAACTAACCACCATCTTCATTGCCCTGGAACAGGATGCATCAAATCTCACAACCTCTGACACTGACACCCTCATACTTAGTGATTCCAAGTCATCTCTATTATATCTTCAGAAATTCAGACCTGGCGATCACCCCTCATTCATAGTCCAGCAAATCTTTCGGCTGGTGCAGCAACTGGAAAGCATCAACAACACCTGTATAGCTTTCCAATGGGTACCCAGCCACGTACACCTAACCTCCAACATGATAGCGGACTCTGCTGCCCCCAGAACAGCACTGCTGGGGGGGGTGGCTTTGCACAACAACATCACTGTCAATGATCACATTAAATTCCTCAAGAGTGAGAAGACAACAAAATTAATTGCTGAACATACATCTGCCACAACGAATCGTGGGTCATGGACCAAAGGTATAATACCCAACCCAACCTCCCTTCCCTGGTACTCAGGTACACCTGGTTCTCCTAAATTTTCCTCAACCATAAACCGTATTTTTCTTGGACATGGCAGCACTACTTTCTTCAAATTCCTCATGAAAAAAATTAACTCCCCGTACTGCCTAGTCTGCTCTGATACAGAAGAATTAGCCGATATGAACCATATCTTGAATAATTGCCTTGCATTTTCAACTGCCCGTAATGAATTCAAAACAAATAATAACATAACTGGCTCTATACAACAACATTTAATTAAAAATCATCAACTTCCCTTTCTCCACAAACTTTTTAAATTTATTGAAGATAGTAAAATACAATTTTAGTTTATTACAAGCCATCAAACCCCTCAAATACCCTCCCCTCAATCTGCTCACCTGACAACCTTCCCCTCTGCACAGCTTTGAAATCCCCCCCTTCACATCTGCCCACCCAACAACCTTCCCCCTCTACATTACCTTGAACTTCATACAACATCAAAACCCCACTTCCAGCAACAAGCCTGCAAGACCTCAGCACCTTCCCAATCAAAACTCGACCTTCAACGTTCACCACAGAAGATCACCTATGTCCGACATGAAAGGAGGACAACTAAGCAGAGAATTTCCATTCCATTGGAAGAGTTGACGTGACTTTTGGTTTTGTTCATTCGTTCACGCGAATTGCTCGTAAAAAGGTGATATGAGTTGTTGAATTCATAAAATTATTCCCAGAACTACTGTGGAATTAGAAATGAAGATGGTATGGCTCTGAAGAATGTTGGAAGAGTAGCAGTTGGCTGGTAAGTGATGTATCCCATAGGCAACTATAATTGATTCTCTGTATTTGGTAATAGTCTGGGCTAGGTTGTTTCATTTCATTGATCTTGAGTTATAACTACTGATAGCCACAACGTGCTTGGGTTTGTTACTTGGTACTTACCTGTCGTTCCGAATAAGTTAATACCAAGTTATTTTTTATTTCCTCGGTAATTCTTCCTCCCTTCAATCGTGAAATGTGACTATATAATATAGAATTGTGAGTAATTTTATCAGTGTTCATTGATTTAAAAAAACGCGCTGCAAATTATTACACAACGGTTTATTATTTACCTGTACAGATGGTCCTGTGTAGATGAGTGTTTTCTGTGGTCAATATCTACCCTCGTACTACCCTCAGGAAAGCCCTAAATCGAGTACTAGAGCCTGCCCGGGAATTACAGTTTCATAAAAGTGCGCAGGATTCAATAATTTAATCATTAATTATTTGTTGTTATTCATGAAGCATAACGTTTGTTCAAGTTACAAAGCACCTATCAACAAAATCCAAAAGAGCCATATATTTCATTCTTCAAATGAAATGATATCACAGAACAACCTCCTTCAATACAGCCATCCGTGATTATAGTCAGGTGTTCCCTAGCAATGAAATCTAGAGCCAATTCCCAATAACCTCTATATGGGGCCTCAATGTTATTATTATGGCCCATTGAAAACGATGAACACCCCCATATTGTGTCGGCGTTCCTAGCAATTATATCTGGGCTGAATGTACACAGTTTGATTCTCCCTCCTGTTGACGAAGCTTATCAGTGCAAACTTCAGGGCCTTACTGTGAACGAATGGCTGGACGTACAATTCTCCGCGTGCCATAAAAAACTCCCAATTCGCGAACTATTTAAGAACTTGAAAAATTTGAGATAGCTGCGTCTTGGAAATTCCAACCCTTATTTTTCATCCCTTAGAGGTGACTGAACACCGAGCTTCACGGACCAGCTAGACCTCAAACAGGACCTAAAAACCAAATTTAATTAATTTTGGTTCATGGTAACCAAGGAAAGTGCGAAATACAACGGACGGATAGAAATTTTTTTAATTCCATTTTCGGATTCTACATACTACCTTGAAACGGAAACCATAAAATTTTGGGGTGAGGGGGGTTAATTTTGTTGTTGTTGCTCGTCTCCAATGGTTCATTATTGAAAATAATAAACCAAACATTGCAATTACCTACTTATTAATTGCTCGTTCAAATCAAACTAAATGAGATTTCTCCGCTACACGGAAAAACGGATTTTTCATAATCGTGATACAAATGTGAACCAACAAACCAAAAACGTATCCGTGATTCATTGTTTTTCCGTGTAGCGGAGAAATTTCAAATCTAGAGAGGCGCTTAGGAAATGAACAAGTTTCTTGTCTTACCAAGCAGTCCCATCTGCACCATCGTACTGGCGCAGAAAACTAAAAGAGTACCTTCGTAAACGATACATCCAAGTGGGTGTACACATCAAGGATACGCGATAGGTTGGTAGGTACGCGCTGAATATACAAATTGCCTTACAAATAATGAGTAACTCAAGTACCTACTTGTTGCCATACTCGTCTGGTCCCATGTATAACCCTTTTCAATAGAACGATATTACGATATCTCATCAATAGAAACAGCTCGTCCTTATGTTTCAATTGGGCTCTGGACATTTGATTCTCTATAAGCGGTACCTAATTGAAAATCATTTCCACGTGCTGCGCTCGGCTTCTTTAATGCCCCTCTAAGCTCCATGCGTCGTCGTTTTTCACCGAAGATCCAAGGAATGATGACTGCATTTCTCGTAGGTAGGTAGGTAGATGAAATCATTTTGCCTCGGTATTTGGCATCGTGTGTAACTTTTGGGCTCGTAGGTTGCATATAGCAAAAATTGAAATCCATAGCATAGCATTATAATCTGGGATGATGTCAAGCTCATGGTGATGCGGTTGTTAACGTTTTCATCATATCCTACTGTTTTCTTGTTTCAGGGGCATTATTGTTGTAGCTGGTATTGGTTCGTTCGTTCTGGCCAAGAAATCAATTGACAACCATCGTTATGAGAATATGAAAGTTCGTGAACGTATGCGCAAGGCTGCTCTTGGTGAAGCTTATCCTGGTGCCACTCCATCGTCTTAATAATATAGAAAATACGACTTATTATTCAATAAACGGGGTCTGTTAGTCTATCAGGGTCGTCATTAGAATAATCCGTCGTAAATAGTTCGTGATCTATTTGGGGGAAAAAAATGTCTGAGGCCGAGAAGATGCAGATGATCCAAGAGTTGGAGCTGGAGATGATGGCCGATATGTACAACAGGATGTCCAACGCCTGCCACAAGAAATGCGTTCCTCCCAAGTACTCGGAGCCGGATTTGGGAAAAGGGGAGGCTGTATGTATCGATCGCTGCGTGGCCAAGTATTTGGACATACATGATCGGGTCGGCAAGAAACTTACATCCCTCTCCAGCCAGGATGAGGACTTCATGAAGAAAATGCAAGGAGAACAAAAATGATTGACATGAAATTAAGCTTTAGTATCCAGTTGGTTAGATTTAGTATGTTACGCGACATTTTATGGCTGAACATGATAAGTATTTGCAAGTGTATGAGAAGATGGAATTAGTTTTGTCTTCGTCTCTGCATTTGATGTCTTGGGTTTTCTTTTTGTTAATTTGAAATTGCTGCATTGATTATTTATTGCTCGTTGTAATAAATATATCAGTTTATTTTTAGTTGTTGAAATTGGACACTTTCTTATCCCCACTCAAACTTTTATAGGAACTGCAGACCCATCAACCCCAGTTTTTAGTTGACCCATTTGGGCAACAGAAACCTGCGAAGTTAAAAAATGACTTACGATGTCCCCGATATTGCGGTTGGTAGTGCAAAAAAATATTTATTTCATTCTTCGAGAACTGAACTTTGATTTCGTACTGTACTGCGTCACCTCTTTTTTAAGTAAATTCCTCTTGAGATTTATTCTCTAGATACTAGTGCTTGATTTTTACAAACTTTTACGTTAGTTTCGATACTAGGTACAGGCCCTCACTGTCTTCTTAATTGCAGAGGCAACTGATTATTCTCTAATACGAGCAAATCATTTTTCCAGCCAATACGATTAAATACCTTCGTGGAGTTTTGAGGCGAGTTCACAAGAGGGATAGAGCAGATGCACCTTAGGCTGGAACACTGACATGCACGGGATCAGTACCTACTTAAAACATTACGAAAACATTTCCACAAAGATGATCGGTAGATGCAAAACCGTTCAACAGGCCTTAACTCCTGGCTATTTTAGGTACCTACAGGAGTCGCAACAAGATCGCCCAGTGTTGGACCCAGAGAATGCTAGCTACCTCTCGTATACATGCGTCAACATTGAACTCCTAAAACATCTGGTTTCATAAGCCCTTTCCCAGCTACTTCCTTAAGATTTGGAACCGCTGGAACAGCTTGCCAGAATTTCTCAAAGATCTGATCGGGAAAACATGTTATCTTGATGATGAGATTGTAATGGGACCATTCGATGACAAGCCTGCACATACTCCTACAAAACATGTGAGTACACTTTCATGTGATCTAACCTTACTAGAATACAAGGAAATACTAATCCTCGATCTTGTTGAATCACCGTATTGATATAATTTATGCCATGCATGTACAGTTGAGTGTCTACTAAATAAATAGGCTCCTAAATATTCTTTGTCTGCTCATGGGTACGCGCCAAATTTCGTGCAAGAAAAATAGGAGGCAAAAATATTCTGCTGTCGGAAAATAATTACAAGCTGCAAGTAGGTAGGTAATTGGTTTAGAATTAGTGAAGTAACAACAGTAAATAGGTACCTATTTAAATTAAAATGAATTGGATATAACAAAGACTACTGGACGGAGCTGGAGAAAACAAAATTGAATTAACCCTGGAAAACCTTGAGTTGAGGAAGTCAAATTTTTTATTTTTTTAATGGAAAAAAGTATTCAGAACTCTGGGAAAAATAGTAGTTTGAAGCCCGTCTTGAAGTTAGGATGATTTAAACAAAGAAGGCAGCAAAAGAATGACATGTCTATTCACATCTGATGGGCTGTTGCCCCAAGGAGGTGGAGCGAAGGTTCTCAATGCTGCCAACAACCCAATATTAGAAATGGCAAACCTTCTTGGCTACCTTCAAGAACTAGAGGTGTGTAAACCCAGTTCACCTAAGTGAGTTGACTCCCAGCAGGTCACTCAGTTCGAAGACAAGTTCAGTGAGAGAAGGTCACCAGTTCACTTTGAAGTGAACGCGCAGGACCTGCGACCTGCTAGGAATTTCTCAGTACGGGCCAACTCTAGACTCATTTATTAACATTTTTCTGCTGAATCCATAGAATTATCTAAAGAGAAGCTTTAGTAAAAAATTTTATTCATATAAATATTTTTTAAAGCTTACAAGGTTAAGTAGGAGAATCAATAAAAGTACTAAGACCATTTTCTCAAAAAGAAAAACAGGTATATTTTTCAATAACGAAATTAGGAAAATAACAAAAATCGTGACCCAAATTTGCCTTAGAATTGTTCTTTACACTTATCTTCACTCCACAAACCGACAGAGTTATCGTTCGATACTTTGAAATGGAACCAAAGTTCACTTTTTTTTACTCATGATTCGTAAAACACAAAACAAACAAAAATGTCCCGAGTTATTGCACTTGATAGGAAAGAATGTAGGCTGTGGGATTGATGATTGAGATAAGGGCGAACTGAACTGTCAAAAGGAACGGCGAACTGGTGACCTGCTACCTGCTCCGGTTGGTGGGATGGAAGGGCCGGAGACTCGGGGGAAACCTTAGTGAACGGCGAACGGGTGAACTGCGAAATTCCCTCGGCAGGTCATTTGGGACCAGTTCACTTGAAAGAGAATGTCTTTGAGACAAGGTCACTCATGACCGACACATCTCTGTCAAGAACCTTTGCTGTTACTTTTCAGTGAACCTCCCCTTGGTTTGATTTTGAGGACGTGTTTTTCTAATTTATTTATAAATTTGCTGTTCCATCCACTCATTCACGGGATTATATACATCCTGATACACTAGCACAATAAGCGAGGTTTGAGTTGAACTACTCGGAGGTTTACCTGATGTCATTTCTAGCGGGAACTCCGGAATTCAAATTTCACACTCGTTCTCTGCCTAGAATTTCCGACATAGGTACACCTCATTATGTGGTTAATAAGTGTTAATTTCCGTTATTAAACAGAATTTGGCCAAAATATGAGGATTTGTAACCCACGAAAATTGCCCATTGGAGAGATAAGGGGGTCCCGTAAGTACTTAAGGGACATGGTCATATGAGCGAATTTTGGATGTACTTACATAACGTTATTCAGTTTACCCTCTTTTCCTACAATTTATTCGATTTTGAAGTAATGCTAGTGGTATTTCAAGAGTATGGTAAAAGAAAGTGTTGATGAGGTAAATAGGTCTTAACTAACCTGAAGAAAATTGTATACCTACATTTGGTAGGTAAAACTTTCTATCGTAATAGGAGTTTGACTGGTGAAGTAGGTGGATGTTTAGGATTAAGCTACTCGCACTAGAAACGAAGTCATGGCACCTGCCTTTAGACAGCTGAGGAAATTGTCTTTCAGTTTCAAAAGACATTCAGTCACTAGAAATCCCATGAGTTATTAGTTCCAAATAAACTACTGATTCTAGGTAGGTAGGTATTATAACACAGAACAGGGCGTCCATCCCCTTTCCCTTCTTCATTGGTGTCCCACACTTGCGGTTTTTGTGAATCAAGGCTTCCATTATTTGACAGTAGGTTGTTCATAATTCCCTGAACAACCCAGCACAATACGAGTTTCCAAATGTCAACAGTGAGTGACTTCAGCGCAAATTAATTCGTTTCTTCTTCTCTTGGCGCTAAAGCCCATAATGGGCCTTGGCCTCCCGAAATTAATTCGTTTTATGGACATTTACCAACCTAATACGCGTACATTACGCTCGTAAATATTTATAATCTCATGTAGGTCGCATACCATAGTAAAAAGCGAATAAAAAAAAATCAGTCATGCAGCATGACTTAATGAGCGAATTTTCAAAGAAATATTCGAATTAATGGCTATGGTTTTGAATAAAGGAAAACTTCGGTCTAAAATTTGGTTTTCTATGTATATTCTCTTCGTATTTATTTTAATTTGTACGTTTTGTCCATCCTTATTCTACCGTTTGTTTATTACGTAATTGTACTAAGTGCTTATTTATTTGATCGCTGTGGGTAAATTCAAGGAGTTGTACTAATCGTTTGCCTCCCCCTTTTTTGCTTCGAACTCTCGTCTTCAATTAATACTTCTCACATTTTTCAATCTGACCACTCTAAGGGGGTGGGGGTAAGAGTTTAAAGATTATCCTAGTTTTGGGTAATTTTTGCGCACTTTAAATGCTCTAATTTAAGAACGGATTTAGATATCTAAAATCCGATTTCACTATCGTGTTCAGCGTGCAAAAACCTTTAAAATGAGGGGTCACTTGTTAGAAAATAACATTTTGGGGATTTTTGGGTAATTTTTGCGCACCTTAAATGCTCTAATTTGAGAACGGATCAAGATATCTAAAATCCGATTCCACCATCGTGTTCAGCGTGCAAAAACCTTTAAAATGAGGGGTCACTTGTTGGAAAATAACATTTTGGGGATTTTTGGGTAATTTTTGCGCACTTTAAATGCTCTAATTTGAGAACGGATCAAGATATCTAAAATCCGATTCCACCATCGTGTTCAGCGTGCAAAAACCTTTAAAATGAGGGGTCACTTGTTAGAAAATAACATTTTGGGGATTTTTAGGTAATTTTTGCGCACTTTAAATGCTCTAATTTGAGAACGGATCAAGATATCTAAAATCCGATTCCACCATCGTGTTCAGCGTGCAAAAACCTTTAAAATGAGGGGTCACTTGTTGGAAAATAACATTTTGGGGATTTTTGGGTAATTTTTGCGCACTTTAAATGCGCCAAAACCCTCCTTAGAGTAGGCCAATTTCGCCCATCTTCGAACTTAGCCTTTCGATTGCCAAGATAGATTTTTTGTGCAAATTTGAGCTGTTTATCTCAATTCTATCGAGAGTTATCGTCTGGAGTGACACATATATAAATAAATATATATATATATACATATAAAAAAGTGTTAAATTTCAGGAATCGTTTTAGAATGGTCTGAAACGGATTTCTATGAAGAAAATTTCCAAAAATTTATATTATTTAAATTTCGAAGCCATTGCAATAGCTTCATTTTCTTTGAAAATTCGCTAAAAGATCAGTGGTTACGGACAGTTGTACAATTCATTAACTCAGGTACCTAATGATGTCCTGATTGAAATGATCAATTCATTATCTTCTTTAACCATGATAGATGAGGCGGACAAAGAAACACCTCCCACAACATATTCGTCAAAACGACAATATATTTTACACAAATATTCAGGTATTACCTATGTAAATACTGAGAAATCTTACTGCTTACTCAAAAGGAAAGCTCAAGTACGAAACAAAAACACCCAATCTTTAGGAAGTTAACACTTCCACCTTAGCGAATTCTTATTCCTCAATAGAACTCGACAAAAACATTCTTGTTATTAAAATTAAATATAAATTAATGGTAACTCGGCCAAATCAACTTAAAATAAAGAAAATCGCAGTAAGCCCTTTACCAAGCAACCAGCTAGCCGAAAATCAAACATGAAAGCAGATTGAAGTTGATACAGTGACTGACAAATTACACTCGATCGGTTGTTCGTCGTTAATACAAACAAAATTAATAATTCATTCTAATTAGGTACTCCATGCGGACGATTCAAGTTCCATGACATGAATAACAAACAATTCGAGGTTCTTTAGAATGAAACATACTGGCGATGATATGTCGTTGCAAGTAGATATTAGGTATCAAGCACAATGGAACAAACAAGCATTCTACTATAACGAAGGGGGGGGGGGGGGATACATACAGGTATGGATACAGTCCAACCTAGACGGTAGGAGAAAAATCACATTAAAAAGCTCAACATCAGAATTTCCACATCTGATTTCAAGAAATCAGGAAAATAATCATTTTAGTATGTTCAACACTTCAGTGTTAATAAATAATAAACATTTGTTAAATTTCAAAAACGGTAAATGAACTGCCGTTGAAATATAAATAGACTAGGTAGATCTACACCGAGACTGAATCACTATAATGAACAATTTATCATGACAGGCAGTAGTAGCCTTTACTTCTCCCAGTTTCAATTTTATCGCTATAATTTCTGGCCCCACAATAGGTAATTAGAAATGTGTCGAATCGAAGCATAATTTGCAGTTTTCAATTCGTTACCCATCTTATCGATGGGCTCCCCGACATTAATGCGACTAAAATTGAGGGCACCTCTTATTAGCTCATCATTACCTACATTTAATATCATGTAAAGTGGACTGGGTAATGGGCCAAACAATCTAGGTATCGAATGTTTCCCTTTCATTTACAAAAGGTAGGTAAGCAGTATACAGGTGCCTTGAAAGTTATCTCAATGTTGATGATAGCTTAGAGTTGTAAGCCCCCAAATTAGATTTCAGTCTTGGTTAGATTGCAAAAGCCCTCCGTAAAAAATCTGAGACTAAATCATATATTATGTACAAGTGAAACAGCTCTTTTTAACGTCGATCCTTTCTTTAATTTGATTTATCTGTACACCATTCGTAACTTACAATGCGAATTAATAAATTACTGCATTTTCGAAAGTTCAAACCGTGTAGCCATGATTTCTTCGTCTGAATCCAATATTGGTAGGGCGCCGTCAGCAATGGATGCTGGGATGTTTTCCTCTACCCATTTGAGATCATCGTCAGAGGAGTTAATTGAGTTTTTGGGTTTAGGCGAAGCTGAACCGCCACCCTGACCCCGCATCTTCACTCCATAAGCATCGTTGACGAATTGGTCTTCTTCGTCCTCGTCATCATCATCAGGAGCGTCAAGGAGGGGCGAAAAAGCGTACTTTTGGTTGTTGTTGGTCGGTCGCCATAAAATCATGATCACAACTAGGATGATCGAAAACAGCAAGCGCCAGTAGGCGTCATCCATCCACAACTCTTTCCAGTCTTCAAAACAATCAGTGAGATGATGCGCTTTTATGGAGTACAACATGAAGATAACTGATGCCACAACGGAAAATATTAGGATGTTAGTGAAATGGCGGTACAAGCTCAGCTTGACCAGGTTCCTTCTTAGGCGGAGGGTTCTCGTAGTTTGAGAAAGGCTAATAAATATCCACCAACATATGGCCGAATCCAAGACAGCCAATGGAACCGTAGCTATAACGAACTGGTTTGTAGGGTCTTTCTTAGGCCTGTTGAATACCCTGAGATAAGCTTCAGTTGCTGCTAGCAGGAAATACAGAACGCCTACTCCCACCACCCGGTGCAACATAGGCCCTAAGCGAGGCTTTACAATACCAAATCCAAGACTCACAATGATCACTAGCATTCTTGCTAGGGTCCTTTTAGCACAAGACACCACTTCAGCCAGAAGGACCACTGAAGGGTCAGAATTTCCTTTGTAATTGTAGCTAGAGTATTCGGCATAAAATGTGGCCATTTCTAACATTCCAAGAAATATCACTCCACCGATCCAGAACTGTATTCTCAGAAGGTCCCGCCACTGCAAGAAAGACACAATCAACCAGACCAGACCTAATATCACATACAATAAACACATTATACCATAAAATGGTAAAAGTGGCCAATCAGCTGCTGACAGGTATCCACCATCTTTGCTTCTAATCTCCATCTGCAACTCTAAATCAAACTTTCGGTTCTTCTTTTCATTAACAGAAACTACTACTTTATAGAAACCGTCCTCTTCTATCGTATAAACAGATCTTTTTGCTCCTGATAACGGACTAATCAGTCGCTGGAAATCTTGCGTATTTGAATCATCCGATGATTCTGGACTGACGGGAGCAACGGGGGACACTTCTGACTGAGAAGTCGGTGGTGTTCTCTTGTACTCGGGTGGAATCATTACATGATCGCAGAGTAAAGTACTTGTGTTTCGGATAGTGCTGTTGTCCTGCGTTGCCAACGATTCTATTTCTTGAATCGAAAGACTTGGGTCGTAGTTTTGCCAGCATAATGCCTCACTTACTGACCATGTAACGGTGAACTTCCACTGGTCTTCCTCATTCTGTCCAACAGGGCACTTTGATGAAGAAAGTGTGATGTAAAGTTTGGAATCCTTAAATACGCTCTTAGTTATAGAGAGTCTACGTGAATCTTGATTCATATCCATGCTCCACTTAGCCTGTTCTGGGAACCCCCAAGCACCTCCGAAAATTGCCGCCACACACGCTATCAGCATTATTTGCACCATCGTATTCTGTTAATAGTAGCTTGTGAAAATTTGCAACTCACCAAAATTCTTCCAGATACTACTGCGATAACATATAGAACGCAACGTTATTTAGCAGATTGACCCAAGGTGACTACCACAACGTTTTCAAAAAGTTGCGGATGGTTAATCCCGAACGCACTTTCAAGTTCCATGTAGAGAGAACTGACATTCCCACATTACATGGGTAGCCCTTGAGAGCACAGACACGAACAAACAACATCAACAAAATAACGACACAAAAACCGCAAAATCAACTAAGAACTAGGTATTGACACAACTTATCGGAAATTTAAGACTGCAGTTGTAACGTTAGCGTCCAGCTAATTGAAGACGGAAGCTTCATGTAGAAGGATTATAGGTGGAGCGTATCTTGTGGATACTAAACTCTAGGCCAGTGGCGGATCCTGGATTTGGAGGTGGGTAACCGAAAGGTTTGAGCAGGTCCTAACCCACAAAACGGAATTTTTAATGTATATTATCTTGGTATTTTAAATTGATATAAAGAACGCTACAAATTATTTCACAACGGTTTATTATTTACCTGTGTAGGGGTGCGGGATACTTCCGTGTGTCCTAGGCCTTTACGTGATGGGGTACAGCTAATGCGATTGCGAAATCTACCAGTATCGATGTTTGAGCATCGATCTATAGAATTCTAGGTTCCGCCTCTCAGGGATTACTTGCGTCAAAAGCTGCTATTGGCTAAGGGTGATGTGCCACCTCTATCGTAGTATAGTAGTGTTTTCTGTGCCTCTATCTCTATTCTAATATGTTTGGGTTACCCGCGTTTCCTTGATTTTTGATTTGTCCACGCCAGTATCACGTGTCAAAACAAGCGAAGATGGTACTGAACGCCTAGAGCTATTGCAGAGTGTTATTCTGTTAACAATAGAAGATATTGCACTGAAATGTCAGAAAATGGAAAAGTTTTATTTCTGAATTAAACTCTGAACGACGACAATAATAGAACTGGGGAATTTTGGCCAAAACACATGATGTTGTAAATTTGGGTTTCCAACGAGTAGATCATCCAAACATCCAAGCTAGTGTAGAGGTCCAGTTGCTCAACTCTCAATACTCCCACTGCAGCTGGACTGGAACTCTTCTTTCTTGATGAGATTCAAATCCTGCCTACACGCAAGGTAGCTTAGTCGTTCCAAAGGTTTCGTCATAATATCAGCAATTTGGCGTTTGGACTCCACATACTGAAGAGTAAATAGCTTCTGTTCAAGTTTCTCCCGAATGAAGTGATACGAAACATCAATGTGCTTAGTTCTTTTATGAAATTCCGGATTTTTGATCAAGCGGATGGCACTCTGATTATCCACGAACAGCGTAGCATTTCCTTCCTCTCCAGTGAGCTCTGTTAGTAGTCTTTTCACCCAAGTCAACTCCCGAACACCAAGGCTTGCAGCTAGGTATATATTCTGATTCGCTTGTAGATAGACTAACAGCTCTCTGTTTCTGTGACGACCAAATAATGGGCCTGTTCCCCAACTTCACTACTAAACCAGATGTTGACCTACGAGTTACTACATCTCCAGCATAATCCGCATCCGTGTACACATATATCTCTGGTTTTGGTAATGACTGATATTTCAGACCCAGGGTCTTCGTTCCTTTCAAATATCTAAATATATACGTTTCACGTGATTCCAGTGGAGACCATTGGTTTTGTTACATGCTGACTGGCGTGGTTGATGGCAAACCCGATGTCAGGTCTTGTTGCAATATTGCTAGGTATAGTAAGCTTCCAATCGCTTCCCTGTATGGTACTCCCACTGCCTCCACGCAATCGTCATTGGTCTTTAGTACAGTTTTATCTGCTGGAGTTGATACTTGCTTACATTCGTCCATACAAAATTTTTTCAATACCTTGCTAGTGTACTCTGTTTGTGTGAGCATAATGGAGCCGTCTACATGTCGTTGTATTTCTAGGCCCAGATACACACCTTCGTGTATATCAGAAGTAGTTATTTCAAACTCTGTTTTCAGAAATTCCAATATTTTTCTACAGTCATAATTTTTTGTCGCTACTAGTCCATCATCTACAAATATAGTAATTATTATCTTAGTTTCTCCATCAATTCTCATGAACACACAGCTGTCAGCTTCAGATACTTTCAAGTCAAACGTCTTTAGAAACTGAGTGAATCGCTGGTTCCAACATCGTGGAGCCTGTTTCAGTCCATATAAGCTTCTGACAAGCCGACATACCCGATTCGTCCCATCCAGAAAACCTTTTGGTTGTTTCATGAAAATTTCCTCCTCCAAGTACCCATACAGGAATGCCGTCTTAACATCAAACTGAACTAGATCCATATTTTCGGCAGCAGCCAAAGCCAAAACCGTTCGCACAGATTCATACCTCACAACAGGACTGAATGTTTCATGGTAGTCTTCCCCATAACTTTGTGAGAACCCTCGGGCAACTAGCCTGGCTTTGTACCGACCGCTAGGCTGCTTAATCCTGAACACCCACTTATTGTCTACTACTGACCTTCCTGGAGGCAATTCTACGAGTTCCCAGGTTCCATTTTTATGCAGGGAGTCTAGCTCTTCCTTCATTGCTTGCTTCCATTTGTCAGCATCAGGGCTCTTCACAGCCTCCTCATAACTCTGGGGTGCTGAATAATTGACTGCCATAGCTGTGCAGCACGTGAACTGTTTGGCTGGCTTGCGTTCTCTCAATTTGTAAAAAGATTCAGCCTGTCCCATCCTGTTGGTATCTTCAGACGAAACAGCTATTGGAAGTGGTAAAATTTCATTACAAGACAATTGTTGTACGGCTACAGGAACTTCGATTGACTCATTACTTGAAGGTTGTTCTATGGGAGTTTCGGGATGGTCTATGAGGGCTTCGGGATTAACTATTGCAGGTGGTAGAGCATTTTCGGAACCTTCAGCTTGAGAATCAATGTCTATATTGACAACACAACTATCAACACTGCTACTTCCCCGATACACCTGGTCCTCTAAGAAAATTACATCCCTACTGAATTCAAATTTACCTTGTAGAGGATAATAAATTTTGTATCCTTTCACACAGCTATCATACCCGACAA
Source organism: Leptopterna dolabrata (assembly GCA_954871275.1). Lineage (NCBI taxonomy): Eukaryota > Metazoa > Arthropoda > Insecta > Hemiptera > Miridae > Leptopterna > Leptopterna dolabrata. The sequence goes on from OX940975.1 coordinate 42,106,102, forward strand.
AAATGCCTTCTTTACTTTTGGGGTCGAATTTGCTTCTCTTTTGTTTTGTTATGTGTGCGAATACTCTAGATACAAACACCCTCAAATGATTGATCCCACAATCATTATTGTGCCAAAGTTCAAACGGCGTTTTGCCTTGCACAGAACTTGTCCCAGTCAGGTTAAAAACATATGCTGCAGTGTTCACTGCTTCAGCCCAAAGGCGTTTTTCCAAGTTTTTTTCATGCAACATACTCCTAGCTTCTTCAACAATGGTCCTGTTATCCCGCTCAGCTGAACCATTTTGTTCGGGATTGTAGGGGACAGTTCGTTGGTGAATGATACCTCTACATTCCAACATTGTTTTTATGGCATTATTACAAAACTCAAGTCCATTGTCTGTCCTGAGAACTTTTATGTCATGCCCTAAAGTATTTTTAGTGAGTTTCAAGAATGTCTCGAGCTTGTTATGCACCTCACTTTTGTGTGCTATAAAATAGACTGTTCTAAAATGCGAGTAGTCATCTTTAAACAACAGAAAGTATCTTGACCCTCCGACTGAATTGCACTCCATGGGACCTGCTAGGTCTGCATGAATCAGATCACCTGGACCAGAGGAAATAGTTTCGCTACTTCTAAACGGTGTCCTGTGTTGTTTTCCTAAGATGCACCCTTCACATTTTGGATTACCTTGAATATTCTTGACCTTGATGTTCTTACGTTCCAGAATTTTCTTGCAATGCTCGACATTTTGATGTGCTAGCCTGCAGTGCCACAGGTACATTGACTCTACGATGCAGGCATGATGACTGGGCTCCAGAACTTTGAACTCCATTTTATAGAGCCTACCTTTCCGAAAACCAGTGGCGATTTCATTTCCTTGGTGATCTGAAAGAGCACATTTATTACCACTCATAAACAAATCCATTCCCTTTTCCATTGCCGCTGAGACAGAGAACAAATTTTTTTTCAAGTCTGGAATGTACAAAACATTTTTCAGATACCTTGCGGTCCACGCCCCCCCTCCAAAAACCATGACGTTTATGTCACCTGTGCCTGTTGCATGAATGCTTGACCCATCTCCAATCTTGACTGGAACTGGTTGAAGGGACTCAAAATTCGAAAACCATTCTCGAATGAAGCACATGTGATCAGTAGCCCCAGAATCTAAATACCACTCACAGTCTGCAATGGCCTCATCAGAAACATTAATTAACGCCATGTTACTGGCTTGCGACTCATTTAGAGCAGCAAGTTTGTTCTGTAACTTCCTGCAGTCTCGCTTAAAGTGTCCTGGCTTTTTACAATACCCACACACTAAGTCCTTAATTTTGTGCTGTTGACTGTTGCGCTGAGCTGCTAATGCTACATCATCTTGCTTTCCTGAAATTCGTTTTTCCTCGTTAAGAAGTCGAGCAGTGAGATTTCCTAGATTTCTGTTAGCTGCTGTTTCTGACTCCCAGGCACTAAAAAAATGGTCAAACGTGGAAGGCAATGTTGTCAGTATTTTGGTCATCAGCATGTTTTCTGAGAGCGGTTCCCCTAATGTACGCATTTGGTTTGCTATGCTCTCCAACTTTGAGATATGCGTAGACTAGCTGTGTACCCGCGCTTCGCAACGGTAGAACAGACACCCCCTGTATCCCCCCCTCCTCAACTGATCAGAAACCTTCCCCAATGCCAACCCTAACTGCCTTTAACCCCCCCCCCCCCCCCGTATCCTATGAACCCTCCCTACCTGGTTAGAAACATTCCTCAATGTTCACACAACAAATTCCCAAAGTTGCACTCCAATTGATTTCTGTAGACCCCCCCCCCTCTCATAACCTGTACCCCCCTCCCACTAACATCCTGATTGAAGTACCACTTGAATGTACTCGTCGAGCTGAATCCAGAATCTAATTACAATCGGATTTACGTCCAACCGTTCAAAGTTATTATAAGCATAAACGTCCTCATAGAAGTGATTATAACACGTTTTTTAGTAGTATTTCATTCATAGCGTTTCAACGGATGGACAGATTCAAATGCGGATTTTTCATAAACCTTCCCAGATAAATTCTGCGTCAAATGGTACCAGCCGCAACTTTCTACGTTCAGCCGTTCTCAATTGATGCCGAGACAAACAAACAAACAGACAAACAAACAAACAGACACTGTTTTATTATATTATGTATAGATATGTTATCTTGAGGATTTTTTTCGTACTTAAAGAACCTTTCTTGTGCGCTGAACAGATTGTTTCCTGACCTATGTTCGAAAACAGATAACAATTTGTCCCACATCTCTTTGGCTGTTTGACAGGACATGATGAGCACAGTCACATTGTCACTTACAGTTGTTACAATGAGCTTACGGACTTTGGCGTCTGCCTTCTTCCATTCCTTCAGTACTCTGTTGAAGTCTTCAACTGCCGCTTCATCAGCCCCTGCAGCTAAAACGGGTTTTTGCGACTCACCATTTATCAAACTAAGCATGTCATCCGCTTCAAGAAGAGTTTGAATCTTGAACTTCCATATTGCAAACCCATCTTCATCTCGGAGTTTCTCAATCGTGGTCGTAACTCTGTCTTCTGACATCTTCTTTGTCTACACTGGGCCCATAACCTATTGCAGAGTGTTATTCTGTTAACAGTAGAAGATATTGCATTGAAATGTCAGAAAATGGAAAAGTTGTATTTCTGAATTAAACTCTGAACGACGACAATAATAGAACTGGGGAATTTTGGCCAAAACACATGATGTTGTAAATTTGGGTTTCCAACGAGTAGATCATCCAAACATCCAAGCTAGTGTAGAGGTCCAGTTGCTCAACTCTCAATAAGAGCCAAGTGCGTTTTGTTGACGTTGTTGTTTTTCCACGAGTGTTTCTTACCGGCACTATCAAGAAAAAAAAACAACAGCAACGTCAAACAAAACATATATGGCATAAAGGTGGGCATAAAGTACCGTCTATACTTTGTGACAGTCGGTTTTCTGATTTCTGTCAGTCCAGTAAAATAGAGCTAAGGTATGTGTCAGCCCCGTTCGGTGTTTATCTGTTCCGTTGTTCTGCGTATTATCCCATTTTATTTTAGCGCCCTTTTTACTTGTGCGTTCAATACTTTCGAATAATGCTTACACAGTCGAGTCGAAAAAATGATTTTTCGCCGAAGTAAGAAAGTGGAACCACTACCCAGTAGGTAGGTACGTCCTCTTGGAGTAGGTACGCCGAGCCGCGCCCCCAACCCCATCCTGACTGTCAGTGCCAACCAGCCCATGTCAGGTTCGTACCTACCTATAAGGTTTGTTCCGACAGACAGTCCTGTCCAGAACAGTGTCCGAAAGCGCACTGATGGTTTTGAAATGAGGTACGATGGTTATTGCGAAACAATGAACAGCAATTGTGTAGAAAGGAGTCGATGACAGGAAAAGAAGAAAGTTTGGCTCTCGGGAGAAGCGGATCTACCTGAGCATCTTGGAAAAGCGGATTTACCGGAGCACTAATTTCAGAGCAGTTTTCAGCAGGTATACCTACCTACCTAATATTATTTTCTACTGAAAACAGACGATAAACCAGGCGATCTCATTTTATTACACCCTTCTTGCTTCGAAACTGTAGGTACATAGGTACAGTTTTGAATGTATCTTTCATTGGGCCATGAGTTCTCAATAGTAGGTATGTACCTAAGGTTAGCTTGGGCAACACAGATGGGCAAATACATAGATTGTGAGTTCATCAGGGGGCGTATCTAGAAATGTGCCATGCAGTCACTCGCTTCAAGTCCATCGTGGGTCTTGTTGGAGTGCTGGCTGGGATATCCTGTATTTAACTGGTTATAGTTCTGCTGTGCTTTGTATTTGAGGGTGCTTCAGAAGACCCTGTACATAGACATGTCTATGTGTAGATAGGTACCTTGACACGAAAACCATTAACAGATTTTGAGGGGAATTAAAATTGTTTTCCCATCCTCGATTCAAAAGGTTTTTTATTGAAAACAATAAACCAAAACGCTCTCCAGCTTATTTTTTCTGTACTGATGTCCTTAGGTATGTATTTCATATGCCGAGAATGAAAAGAACCACAAAATTCATTACCTACCTACCTATTAGCTGTGCACAAAAATAATATATTTTTCGTGTTGAGTTAATTAGGTGGATGAGCCATTTGAAAATTGATCAGTTAGGCACTATCCGGTTGGACGTCAGTTCTGTCACAACCTCCTATCTCGCGATCGACCAAAACATAAATAAATTACTATTCAAATCCGTTTCAGACCATCCTGCTTCCAAATCCGTGAAAAGCGCGTGCGTACCAGGCCTTAATTCTCAACCGATTTGCAGGGTTCTCTTTTTGTTTGATGCAGAAGTCAGTCTAGTTGTGCCCTACATCGGCGGAATTTTGCAATTTACTTCTAGAGGGGCGGGGGAAGAGAACGCGGGATTTCCTGCAAATCCTGTGTTCGCTGCCCCTATTCTCAACGTTTGAAGCTGCCATACGACATAGATATAAATATAAGAAATGATAGGAGGTAGCAACCTAATCTTAGATCAATCAGTAAATTTATTCAAAATATTCTTGGAAAATTGTTAAGACGATAACATCACCTACTCTAATATATAATATGTAGTCAGATAATAATAATGTATTATGCTGTTGCTATCACGTCAATAGTCACAAAATCAGGAAATTAAATGGCACAATGAATTCATCATCATCATAGATCAGTTACTCATATCTACTTCCAGATCCTGTGTTCGCTGCCCGTATTCCAAATCCTGTGTTCGCTGCCCGTATTCTCAACTTTTGAAGCTATGGTTCATCATCATCAGATCAGTTACTCATATCTACTTCCAGACGATCTTCAATGAGTGAGTGCAGAATTAAGTTTAGTTGTGCCCTACATCGGCGGAATTATGCAATTTACTTCTAGAGGGGTGGGGGAAGAGAAAGCGGGATTTCCTGCAAATCCTGTGTTCGCTGCCCGTATTCTCAACGTTTGAAGCTGCCATACGACATAGATATATAAGAAATGATAGCAGGTAGCAACCTAATCTTAGATCAATCAGTAAATTTATACAAAATATTCTTGGAGCATTGTTATGACGATAACATCACCTACTCTAATATATGTAGTCAGATAATAATAATGTAGTAAGCTGTTGGTATCACGTCAATAGTCACGAAATCAGGTAATTAAATGGCACAATGAATTCATCATCATCATAGATCAGTTACTCATATCTACTTCCAGACGATCTTCAATGAGTGAGTGCAGAATTAAGTCTAGTTGTGCCCTACATCGGCGGAATTATGCAATTTACTTCTAGAGGGGTGGGGGAGAAGAGAACCCGGGATTTCCTGCAAATCCTGTGTTCGCTGCCCGTATTCTCAACTTTTGAGTGCTGGGAGTGAGTGCAGAATTCAGTCTAGTTGTGCCTTACATCGACGGAATTATGCAGTTTACTTCTAGATGGGCGGGGGGAAGAGAACACCGGATTTCCTGCAAATCCTGTGTTCGCTGCCCGTATTCTCAACGTTTGAATCTGCCATACGACATAGATATATAAGAAATGATAGCAGGTAGCAACCTAATCTTAGATCAATCAGTAAATTTATTCAAAATATTCTTGGAGCATTGTTATGATGATAACATCACCTAGGTACTCTAATATATGTAGTCAGATAATATTAATGTAGTAAGCTGTTGGTATCACGTCAATAGTCACGAAATCAGGTAATTAAATGGCACAATGAATTCATCATCATCATAGATCAGTTACTCATATCAATCTACTTCCAGGTCCTGTGTTCGCTGCCCGTATTCCAAAACCTGTGTTCGCTGCCCGTATTCTCAACTTTTGAAGCTATGGTTCATCATCATCATAGATCAGTTACTTATATCTACTTCCAGACGATCTTCAATGAGTGAGTGATCCTCCTCAAGGGACCAACATAAGGGATGTCCACTGTAATGCCTGCTTTACTCTACGGGGTTTATCACATGTGTTTCAAATTATGGGTGTGGTGAGTGGTAAGTTTGGGAAGGTGAGGTTGAGAGGGTGAGGTTGAATGAGGAGGTGAGAGAGGATTGTGAGAGCGTATCCACGCGGTTTTCATCTCCTTGGATGCGTCTCTAGGATAGGAAAATATCCGTCTGGTTTTCACCACGTTGGATATTGGGATAAGGAAATATCCACACAGTTTTCACCACCTTGGATATTGGAAAAAGAGGGTAGGAAAATATTCGTCTGGTTTTCACCATGTTGAATATTGGAAAAGCACTCGTCTGGTTTTCACAATGTTGAGTGCTGGGAAGGAAGTTCTCTTCCGGTTTTCACCACGTTGAGAACGCAGGGTTGAGGAGAAGGGTGAGTTGATGAGGATGAGGTAAGGTAAGAGAGAGAGAAGGCTCTGGTTCGAGCGTATGATGATGAATGTCGAGCTGGGCAAGCTGGGCGCCTTATAAAGGCGCCTGTACCCTCCCCCGGTCCACTGACAGCTGTTGGAAGCTCTTGGAGGGAGAGCTACCTGGCCTCGTCCCTTGCATCACGCAGCTCGACTTCTCCGCGTCTTTATTGGTAACAATCTTACATATTATGGGAATGGTATAATTTAAGGGTACCATGACGTACGTCCCCCCCCCCCACCCAGATTGTACCAATAAGAAATATTTGATAATAGAAAGTACAGAGAAGGATTGGGCTGAGGGGCTGAGGGGGTCTGAAGGCAAAATATATACAAAAAAGGATAAGCTATTTACAAAAGGTATAAGGTGCAAGATATTTACAAAAGGTAGGCGATATGAGATGTGTACAAGAAGGCGAAGTTTGAAGTGCATGCGGCTGATGATCAGCGTTGAGTGTTGCAATGTGGCAGCTGGGCGTTCCTGGCTGGGGACTGATGGCAAGTACTCAGACAGGTACGTGCCAGATGCCCCGCTGCGATCGAGTGGTGCGGGAAAATGTGCTGGGGCCGCCAGGAAGGTTTGGTTGTGTCGCCGCTGATTCCTCCCGGGCCTGAGCTTCCTGGCAGAGGCTATGGGGGATATCACCGGTGGTGGTACTACCGAAGCCGGAGCAGGTGGTGGCATGTCCGGATGCATCCGGATGTTGAGGGCGTATGTCCCGGTGGCTTTTGCGATGTGCGGGAGGTGAAGGTGGCCCGGGAGAGTGACGGAGAGGCGAGAGTGGTGGCGGCAGACAGACGTCGCGCAAAACGGCGTCGACATCTGTGTCAGGTGATGGTTGGTCGGGGCTGGTGGCAGAGGGATCCATCACGGACTGTGGCGAGGTGAGGAATGTGAAGGGCTGAGAACATTGCTGATGGATCTTGAGTTGGTGGGGGATTGGTGAGGGTAAAGGCTGGGTTGCAGCGGGCGTGCGAGGCGGTGTGTGGTTTGCTGACAATTAAGAGAGTAGCGGTGTTATTAGTGGTGCGGATGATATGAAAGGAATAGAGGGGTTGAAGGGTTTTGTGGATACCTGGCTCCTTCAGGTACATCTGGGTAGTGGAGTAAAAGCGCTTAGGATAAGCAGTGCCGGTAATGGGGGTCGGCTGCGTTTGATGAAGGGTGGGTGGAGGGTGTTTAAGAAATATGTCAGCGGGCAGTCCTAGAGGAGCACGGAAGGTCCTTTCGGCAGGACTAAGGCCATCGGTTGGTCGGGCCGATGTTCGAAGGCTAAGCATTACTTAGGGAAGGGCCTTAGTCCAGGAGGCCGTGTTGATTGTGGGTGGTAGACTGTAGTACATTGTTTGGTGATGCCAAGATCGGAGGAGTTCCGAAAATTGGGCTGATTCAAACTGCCTGCCCTGATCGACTGTGAGGACCCGCAGACAGCCGTAATGGGACACCCAATTGTTGAGGAAGGCCTTGATGACGACGTCCCCAGTGATGTGGGCGAGGGGGTTGCACTCGACCCAGTTTGTCTCACGATTGATCAAAGTCAGGCAGTAGCGCTTCCCCTCGGAGGGGGGAAACGGCCCGACAGTGTCAAGATGAAGGTGTTCAAAAGGTAATGCGTCGTCAGAGGTTTGAGGTGGGACGTGGGGATGGGTCGAGACCTTGAATCACTCGCATTTGTGGCACCCCAGAACCCAGTTGCTTATATCTGAGTTCATATGGAGCCAGAAATACCGTGATTTGAGGAGGTCCCAGCTGGCTCAAATCCCGGGATGGTGAAGTGCGTGGTTGTGTTGGAATAGTTGTTGCCGCAGGTCTGGAGGCACGTACGGACGTGGAGTTTCCGCAGAGGAGTAGCACGAAAGACCATGCGGCTGGAGTTGAAGGAGTTTTTTGGCGGCGATGAGGTTGGCGAGTGCGGGTTCGTTGGCGGGGTGGTGACGTGCTCCGAGTTGCTGGGGAGAGGGGGAAGGTAGGAGTTAGTCAATGGATGCGAGGGAAGGTGCCAGAGGCGGCGTGGAGAGGCTGATTTGCGTGTCTGAAGGAGGGCGTGGGTGAGGGGCTTGTGGTCAGTGGTGACAGAGAATGCTGGCCATCGACGAAGTCACGAAAATGCTTAATGGCTTCGTAGATGGCGAGGAGTTCTCTGTCGAAGGTTGAGTATTTTCTTAGGGCGTCAGTAAGGGTCTTGGAGAAGAACCACAAGGGGCAGACGGTGTTGTTGATGTGTTGATGCGGGACTGGGCAGATGGCCCAGTCGGAGGCGTCAGTTGTGATGGAGAGAGTGGCTTCGGGTGCAGGGTGGGCAAGGAGGGTGGCGTTCTTGAGGTTCTCGTTCTGGTTGAGTAGGTACTGGAGGCGAGCACCTTCGATGTAAGGACATCATCATCAGGCCTTCAAATATTCTCTCGACGGCCTGATGATGATGTCCTTAAATCGAAAGCGCTTGCCTCCATTACTCAACCAGTTAGTGACGATGGACTCCTCCGGAAGGTATGGTAATATTGCTTAGATAGGAGATTCCTACGCCATTTTTCATGGCGTTGTGATCCCAAAATAGTAGTTATCTCTTAGGTTTACCAGAGAGGCCAACCAAAATCATCCAGTGTTCATAGTGAGGGCACTGAATTCCTATGGCCACCCACTGGACAGAGTTGGTGATAAAAGAATTGAACGGGCCACTTCAGTCATCTGAAGAATCAGATGACTGGAATCTAATATCCAGATTCCAGGATACAAATATCATTTCTTACAACGCCCCTACGTGACTTGAAGCCCCAATTGTACAGCTACAGGTGACGTTTCTTATTGCGGATGTTCGAAGAAAACCTGGTTGCCCCTGTGAACGCCTGAATCAGTTAGTTCTATTGCTTGAACCTAGTTCTCAAGTGTTCCTGACAGTTACGAAGAACTTTTCAAGTGGGAGCCTTTTGTTGACCCCCCCCCCCCCCTTTTCGCCTTTGTTCTTGAAGAAAGATGTTGGAAGACTAAATTGCTCCAGCAGGTTGTCATTCAGGGCAGCCTCTTTAGTAGCCACATCGATCAATTCTTCCCCCACCATACTCAGACGCACTGCCCCGCTTTGGTCGAGCATAGGTCTGAGACAGGAGCGTAGCGTGCCTCTGGTGACGGGGGTACCGCAATGAATTCCACCCCCCCCCCCCCACCAACATTCACACTTCCTCACACACTCTAAAAATGTAAATGTGAAGCAGTTTTTAGCAAGCTGTTTGTCAAAGGAATTTTATGATATTATTGATCTTCCAAATTCATTAGAAATAATTCATAACATTCCCTTGCAAACAAAATAAAAGGTTTTTCGAACTACAGACTGATAACCATTGGTACCTATTGTATGTTTCAACAGTGAAATGCCGAGTGTACTCACGGTTGCGTTCCTTCACAACTCTCTTGAAATCAGGCAACGCTGAGGTTGACGTGCCGGCTCTGATGATGTCGTTCTTTTCGCTAAAACTACGAGAACTAAACGAAGGCCGAACCACGGAACAATTAACGCAACAACTATCCATTTTAGGAGGAGACTAGGACAATAGGAAAGATTCGAATTCACACAACTAAACCTGAAATTAGGAACAATTATTGTGAAAACTAAGTAATAAAATTATGAGAAAACAGGCCGTCGTAAGAATAGCTTCCGAAAAGCAAAATGGATGACAGTGACACGTCAGTGACATGTTAGAAGTTGTCAAAGTTTTTTTCTCGAGTTTTTAATTGATAGCTACAATCGATCCATACGCCAGTATCCCTCCTCACCAAGATTGGATACGCTGGATATTTGCGCTAGCCCAACTTACTAACACAGTCTCCTGAAGATGTGTAAGACACTCACCCGCACACGGAAACACACTCACACAGACGATGTAGAGACACACACACATCGGATTCTGGGCCTCCGCAGGACTGGTAGCGGTACCCCAGCGACCTTGAGATTTCAAATATTCGAAACCTGCCGAAAACCATATGATTCTAATCGACTAATCGATACTTGGCTGTTTTTCGTCCATGACTGGCAGACATGGAGGTTGGAGGGAGAGTCATGGAGGATGGAGTTATGAGTGGACAATTCAAATTGCTACCTACCTACGGAATGTAATTTTTTTCATTTTTCATGTAGGGTAGCGCCGGTACCCCTGGTACCCCTGACGCTACGCGCCTGGTCTGAGAATATCATTATCGAGCCAACAGAGCATCATGCCTCCTGCAATCAGTTTCATAGCCACTGGCCATCATACTACCTTCCCACTGTCACCTGGGCCAACCTGTGTTTCACCAAAAGGGTCTGATCCCGCAGCCACTCGATGGCTTCTAAAATCTCTAGCAATCACACTCTTGATTGATGGCACACGAGTGTCCCAGTAAATTTTGTTAATGGGCAATTTTCATGAGGTACAACCCCCCCCCCCCTTTCCAAATTCTGTTCAATAACGGAAATTAACACTAACTTACCTCATAAAGAGGTATTTATGTCGGAAAGGTAGGCAGACAATAACGTGAAATTTAAACTTCCGATTCCTGCTACAAATGACGTATTAGGTAAATTGCCGAGTAGTTCAACTCAAATCCTGCTTGGAGCGCTGGTGCATCACTTTAAACGAGCCAGAGAACAGCAGTGGATGGATGGATGGATGGAACTTCAAATTTATAAATAAATTTAAAAAACACTTCCTCAAAATCAGACCGAGGGGAGGTTCATGAAAAGTCACAGCAAAGGTTCTTGAAGGAAGGTTTGCCATTTCTAATGTAGGGTTGTTGGCAGCAGTGAGAACCTTCCCCTCGAAAGCTTCACTTCACCTCCTTGGAACAGCCAATCAGGTGTCAATAGCCCTGGTAGTCAGTTCTTGCCGCATTTTTACTTTCAATCATCCTAATTTGAAACATCGCTTATTTTTTAAAACTGCCTTCAAACTACAGTTTTTCCGAGAGTTCTGCATATTTTTTTCCAAGAAAAACTTGACGAGAATTCCCCATTTTATTGGGTAACTCTATGCCATTTTATTAGGTAGGCTCTATGCCAGTTCCAAACTACCCTCAGTATTTGGTAGCAAAGTCCGTACAGATTTTTAGGGAAACGTTTGCAAATGCGCAGACGAATCGTTGAAGAGTTGAATTTTGACTAATCATATGTCTCATAACATTATCATCTCATAAGAAACTATTCACTTTGTAGAACCATAGATTTTTCAAGGGCATTGTGTACAGAACATTTAACCAGAAGGGCTGTCTATACAGAAAAACTTACACAGATTGTACTTAGTTATTTCTTGTTGTGAGGCTAGGTCGGTACATTATATATTATAATAGCTAAGCTAAATAATCCAAGTGGGTTGGTTATCAAATGAAACTGCACACTCAACAATAAAAAACGTCACAACTTGTAACCAGAACACCTCTCTTATCGTGGTTCCAAACGTTACTTTGAGATTAGCATAGGTAAGCATATAATTTTATTTTACCTATTTATACTGCCTCAGGTCTCAAAATATTAAAACATTATCTATTGACTGCTGATAGTGACCGTAGGTTACACAACGAATCCTAAATACTGTTCTGCGTCCTCTTTTCATCACATGGCCTTGGTAGAGAATCCTGTTTCTAAAGAGAGGGGACCAGTTGTAATGACTTTAAATTTTAATCAACGCGTTGGCCCCAACCCAGTTTCCATCTATTCTGCCATACTCTAGGTACTCTGCCATACCTACCTACACAGTTTGCTCAATTGTTCTGACAAGTACAGTACGGTCAGGCCAAACTGGATTTATTTGTTAAAACTTCCTTCAGACTATAAGATCTGTCTACCGTTGATAGTCGGTGGTATGGAGGAAAATGATGAAAGGATAGCCAACTGCCAAGATTTGCCTGCTCTTTTTCTCAGTAATTTGCGGAAATTCAAAAATCAAACGTTTCTGGTAAGATAGCATAAGTTGTGTTTGATAAAGACTTAGGTACATACTTACATATTATGTTTGTATAAGTAAGCCCTTTTTATACATGGCCGATTCGGGTACATGTGCTTTCTTGATTGTGTTATGCTAAGACTGCTATGATTTGGGTCCAATGTGTTCGGTTGGTAACTACCTTGAATGAGTAAAACGGGTAGGAGGGAACATTAAGGTAGGTATTAGTTCCCAAACTGTAAGTTATAGGTGCAGAGTACGAACAGACTTTTATTTACGTAGGTAGGCACGTAAAGCTTTGTTTTCCACTGTGCATCCTCGTATCTGCTGTATATCTGTGTATATACTGTGTTTTGTAGTTGTGTGTTTCCACTGTGCACTAATTGTTAGTACAAGTGGGTGGATAAGTGTACCAACGTAAAACATACCTACTCGTCTACAAACTGGGGATCTAAGAATTTTTGTAAACGTTCTAGAAGCAGTGCCGAATTTAAGGTGGGATAGATGTTGCGGATAAAAAGGAATAAATTAGAACATCTTGATCATTATAATCAAATAATGTGTTGGTAAACTGCGTATGTTCACTCAGGTACCTAAGTAGGTATGTAAGTATGTAGGTAAGTACGGGAGGGGGACGGAGATTGTTTATTCAGATTTTTGACCCTTAAATAAAAACATTTTTCCAAAGTAGGTAGGTACATACAAAAATATTTGTAAAGATAGGTAGGCAACATTAACTTTTTTATTATTTTTATTATACCTAACACTATTTCTAAGTTAAAAAGAATACCTAGCTTTCTGAACCCTTGAAGGCGATGTCTGTGTAAGGCAAGACAAAATTTGTATACATCATTGTTGCGGAGTACCTATTCCTTAACATTTTTTTTTGATCTGTTAATACAATGGTTAATAGTCGAATTGGTTAAAAGCAATGTATGTAATACATCTGTTAGAAAACTGTGATTGTGGTTAGGTGCTATTTGAGGTTTGGTCTGTATAGATAATTCACACTGTCTTTATTTTGATCTAATAGCCAACCTTTAATTGTTTTCTTCCATTTTATCGTAATTGAAAATATCAATTTTGGTTTTTATTGTTTGGGGTATTTTATTAAAGATTCGTGGCCCAGTACAATTTATATTTTTTTGACCCAGTTTTTTTGTATTTGAAAGTTAGGGGCTGAAGGTATATGTTTCGTAATTTCCTGTTTTATGTTGACATTGTTTCGTAATTTCCTGTTTTATTTAGTGTAATGAAAAATTTATGAACTTGTACGGCATATAATTGTTTCTTGCTTCTTTTATCGGTTGATATAAATAACTGATTTGTTGGGTATCTCCTAGGTAGTGTATGTATAATTTTAATAATCTTTTTTTGGAGAACCTCAATAGGTTTTAGTACTTTGTCTGAACAATTTCCCCACACCACGATTCCATACATTAGAACAGATTGGATCAGTGCATGGTATGTACTGGTTAGGGTTGTTGAACTACCTAGTTTTCTGATTCTAAGGATAACGAAGATTGAGTATGTTATGTAGAGGTTTACTTTGTTGAGATGACAATCCCACCTCAAATTCTCATCAATTATTACCCCTAGATATTTCAGTTTGTCAGCTCTTCTAATTTCACTACATTTGGGTCTCAGGGGGTATCAGGCAAGTGGAGGTCACAGGGGAAGAATAGTTTATGGGATTTATCTGGAGAAGTTTTTATTTGTGCTGAATGCTAAGTAATTAGTTTTATTTTCATTTAAGATGAGCATATTATCAAAAAGATGTTAAAGAGCAAGGCATTTACCTAGTGCTATTTTGGTAAGTGAGCTCCCAGTTTTGTCGATGAAAATTAGGGCAGTGTCATCTGCAAAATATATTAAATGGCCTGGGATTGGGATTTCCGTTAGTTCGTTTGTATAAAGAAGGTAGAGCAGGGGTCCTAAGACTGTGCCCTGTGGTACCTACTCCATCTGTAATAGGGAGGGTTCGCTAAGATGTTGATCTACTTATGTATGTTGAAGTCTATTTTCTAGTTATGATCCAGACATTTGTGGTACTTTTCCATTTAGGCCATGGTTTCCAATATTTTCAAGGAGAATGGAGTGTTTCACCGTATCGGGCGCTTTTTGTAGATCCACAAAAATTGCCAGAGGCTTTAATGATTTGTCCAAGGCGTCATTAACAATAGAATGCAGATCCGAAATAGCGCTTTCTATATTCATACCTTTTCGAAATCCAAATTGTGTATGAGATATTAGGCTGTGTTTTTCTTTGATGAATTTTTCGGTTAGGTACCTGGGGGACTTCCGACTGACCCCTGGCCAAGAAAAAAGATGATGACTGACCCCCGATTCACGGTTGACCCCCAACACGCACATCCTGATTCACAGTTGACCCCCGACAAACAATCTACTATGAAACATCTATGAAAATGATCATATTGTCAACCTAAAAAAATAAATTAGTGAAATAACAAATAAATGAAAATAATAAAAAATGAACAAAAACAAAAAGTACAATGCAACTAAAAGTGCAATGGTCATTTGTCCTCGGAGTGGGGCCAGAGCTTATTAAAGTGGGAGTGAAAATTTTCGCAGGCATTTGTGGTCCATGTCAAGTCTACTGACTTACACGCCCAAAGAGGTGAGGGGGGTTCAGAGCAGTATCGGAAACGTAATTTTCCTGAAGGTATTCCAGAAATTGTTGAGCCTTAGGCCTTAGTACTGGTTGGTGGGAGTTTGAAGGACAATTGAGATCCAGGTGTTTTGAGGTAGTTATTTAATGGTAACACAAGCTTTCAACTGCTCTCTGGCAGTCATCATCAGGTGTAAACCAGAAATACGTTGTAGGGCCAGAAATACATACAAATACAACGTATTTCTGGTTTACACCTGATGATGACTGCCAGAGAGCAGTTGAAAGCTTGTGTTACCATTAAATAACTACCTCAAAGCACCTGGATCTCAATTGTCCTTCAAACCCCCACCAACCAGTATTGAGAAAGAAGATCCTGACAACATCAATATATAAACCTTGCCTTAGGTTAGGAATGTGGTCTCGCCATCCTCATCAGTCTTTAAATAGGACTTACACTGGAATTTACGTCGATTCGCGCATACACATCTTTCTCCCTGGGATAACTTTTTTTGCTTTACAAATTTAAAGCCGTTGCAAAAAATCACGTCACCACCGCGCTTGGAACCACCTGAGACCTTCACGCCTTCCATTTTTCGATAACACCGACGAGCAAGCAGATTACAATCTACCTCTCTCCACTGTCCCTCGATCTCATTCTTGTTATTGTTGTGTTATTGCGATCTTGTTACTGTAATTTGTTCCATTAAGTGATGTTGACATGCAGCCCTGTTTTGAACCTGGGGTCAATGGTGAAACGTAAAAAACAACCGACCGCCGGGGTCAAACGTCACTGCACAGTAGGAGGGAGTCCACCAGTTCCTCTTCCGCCTGTCTCGGTTTTGAACCAGTGGGGGTTAACCGGCATACTCCCAGGTACCTAACTATTTTACCTAAGTGAGACAGTAAGGCCTATAATGGTTAGGGTTGCAGCTATCTTTTGCTTTATAGATGGGGCTTGAAATGCTCAGGGTATATCCCACGTTCTAAGCAGCCGTTAAATGTGTGGCACAAAGGTTTACTTACATATAAGATTTTTACATTCTTTAAGTAGTTTTGTACTATGGGTGTCGTTGCCATTTGAGGATTTGATTTTAAGGATTAATATGTTTAATATGCCATTAAGGATTGTGATGAATTTAGAAATTGGTTCATCACGGTGGCGTGAGGAAAAAGACGCAGGCGGCGGATGTCCACCGATCATCTACGACTTTTAGGAGGAGATGGAGGTGAGTGAAGGAATTTGCCCAGGCGGCGGTAATCCACCGACATCTAGGTTCTTTTAAGAGAGGAGGTGCTGTCTAGGCGGCGGTAGTCCACCGATCATCTAGACATAGAGGAGAGGGGTTTTCCCAGGCGGCGGTAATCCACCGATCATCTGAGAGGAGGAGCAAGGTAGAGGAGAGAAGAGAGAGAGAGCTAGTTAGAGGAAGTGTCGAATGAGGCTAAAGCCCCAGGATCCAGGGTTTTATAGGAACTGGAGGCCTCTCCCTCCAACTCCCTGTTGGGAGTTGGTGGTGGGGCTCCAGGTTGTGTCCCTGGGTTCTGTGGCCTGTCTCCCCACTCAGTTGTTTATTGACGGAAACTAAGTTTGGCATAAGAATATTGGTGAGAGCTTAAAGTTACTAGTGGAGTGTTCCCAGGAGGGACTCACGACAAGGATTAATATGCCATTTGAGGATTAATATGTTTAATAAGTAGTTTAGTACTAAGGGTGTCGTTGCCATTTGAGGATTTGATTTTAAGGATTAATATGTTTAATATGCCATTAAGGATTAATATGTTTAATAATTTAACTTTATGATATGTTTCTGAATTTATTAAGACGTTCTTCGGGTAAATTAACTTTTTTCCGTAACGGTTGGGTAGTTTTGACGGTTTTTCTCTTTTCCACTAGATTTTTTTCAAATATTTAAACGAAATGTACGAATTACTTTAATACTTAATAGGTACTTCTGCTATGTCTTTCGGTTCTGTTATTTTTCTTGACCAGTGGTAGTAATAATTTTATCAATAAATTACTTATTTCTGCTGATCGTTAGTTTTTCTTTCCGTTAATTCATTTACTATTTTCCATGCTTGGTATCGTTACCAGCTCGTTCAACTTTCGTAGTGTAGTATTTTTCCTTAAAATTTTTAGTTATTTTATCAACGTAATTTTTATAAATTTAAGTCGATTCTCAAGTTCTACGTTAGTTGGTATACCAAGTATTGCACAGCGTTTTTATGATCGTCGTATTTTTTGAACATCTTATCTCATGTTCTCATTTGGGTTTGATTTTACTCAGGCTTGATTTTACTTTTTTAGTTCGGGATGATCTACAGTTTTGTGTATGGTGGTTCAGTATTTTGTAAAAAGCATCAAGTGATTCATTTGGACTGTCTATTGTGAATACAGGTTGCCAATTTTCTTCTAAGAGTGATTCGTTTAATCTAACATAGTCATTCAGGGATTTTATGTTTTCAGAGTTATTTTTTGAGAGGTTAACTTTATCTTTTACCAGTGGAATAAGGGCTACAATCGGATAGTGGTCAGTAATAATTATTGCTGATGGCAATTCGTTCGATGGATATTTTATGAAAATATGGTCCAACAGACAGTCAATACTAGTGTTTGAAAAGTTGACTAGAAGATTTTTTGTTCGAAAACTGGTCAAAATTCTTATTTACACCACGAATATTGAGATGAAGAATATTAATTTATTTCTTATCAACTAATGAATTATAGTTATTTAGATCGTTACATTTGGCGTTTTGATCATTTAAAGGAACTTCATTCAAAATATCCATAATTTTTAGTGAGAAAAAAAACGTATTAGGTAGCTACCTAGGTTGATTAAAGGGTTTTATTGGGAATATCATTGTTGTGGCAGGTCAGCTGGGCCGTTAATAGTAATGATCTCACAATTATAGTTTTTTCGAATGAATATTTTACCATTTTTAATCCGAACATAACTTATAACCAAGTGGTATTGTCTTCTTGGCGAGCCAGAACAGCTGACGATTGTAGGGAGACAGTTCTTCGTTAATGTAGACCGTGGAGGAGACGTTGTCCATTCCAATATCAGCGCAGGTCAATTTTCCCAATTTCTTCGTTGCTTCAAGAACACTGTCTGTCGACTGGGCTAAACGTTGCGATAATTATAGGCGGGAGGTTGGGCTTCTTTGAATCATCTTTATCCTATTGTTTCCTAGTTGATGTGACTCTACATTAGATATCCGTAACCTGATTCATCTGAGAGTCAAATTTTAGTGATGTTAAAATGCCTGGGGTGATTGATTTGGGTCATGGCCTCGCGTACGGTCATTGGAATTCCCTGTGTCTCTCTGTAAATTCTTTGCAAGAAGACACACTGTTCAAGAGAATTCACTCGTGTAGCAAGAATTTTAATATCTTTCTGGAGAATCTTGTTTGTTTCTTGGGCTGCACGTAGTTCTCTTTTAATGTCAGCAAGTTCTCTAATGTTCTCTATTGGTTCCTTGTTTGCAAGGAGAAGTTCTTCATGGGTCTCTGCCTGGTAATCCAATGAATGTTTTATACTTTTCATGGAGTCCTGTATACCACTGATGGTGGAAGCTATTTCAGACGGAGGGTTTAGCACTGGCGATTTTCTTAATTCCCGCTGAGTGTTTCTTTCCTCGGTATTTCTTCTTTGGTTGGGAATCGACGCCATTCGACCGTGTGTGAATAATTATTCAACCAACGAACATGTACACATTGTATTCAGATGTAGTATTAAATACAGTATAATATTCCAGTTTAGGCTACAATCGAATTACCTGTAGTCTGTCTAGTGTATAAAGGTGCTTGGAACTCAGCTTTTAATTGTATAGGACTCATAAATTGTAAAACAAAAATCTTAATTGTACATAGGTTCGTTTTTATAGGAGAACGCAGTCATTTTTAGCGTTGTTTGATGTGGGATCATTTCGTAATCTGCTGATGAAGCCTCCGGTGATTACCCCCAGTCTGTGGCTCCGAACACTTTCCTACAATGGACGGACTATTAGTGTTTGTCTTTAGGTGCTTTAGATGGGGGAATTTGTACCTATGTAACGCTATGATATTTACTGTCAGAGGAAAAGAAACAGTTTAGTGAAAATGGCTTTAAAAAAAATTCGAATTTCAAAGAAAATGAAGCTATTGCAGTGGGTCAAAAATTTTCAGAATATGAATTTTTGAAAAATGTTGATAGGCAAATCCGTCTCAGAGCATCCTGAATTCATCCCTCGATTTTAACAAAAATGTATATATATATATATATATATATATATATATATATATATATATATATATATATATAACTCGGCCCTTCAGGCCTCGCCAGGGGGCAAGCCCCCTGGACCCCCAAAGGGGGCTCCGCCCCCTCGGAACGGCTTAGCCGTTCCTCACCCCCGAAGGATGTGTTCTTATACTTCGTATAACAAAGGAGAATTTGCTATGCAATTTACCCCACACCACCAACACACGTAATTATAAAATTGCAGATACCAAATTCAAACGAGCCGTTGCCAATACGGGGCCAATTTCCATAGAAACACATTAAAAAATGCCAAGCGGCGCCCGTTACCATGAAATGTAGGTAACTAGTTATTCATAGGTAACAAAGATAACGTTGGTAATTCTTTATCACATTCCTCTTTGTGCTCATCTTTATCACGTTCCTCTTTGTGCTCATCTTTATCACGTTCCTCTTTGTGCTCATCTTTATCACATTCCTCTTTGTGCTCATCTTTATCACATTCCTCTTTGTGCTCATCTTCATCACATTCCTCTTTGCGTGACGCGTTTTTGTGACAGGATATTGTGACAGGACATTTTTTTCACATGACCCCCGGCGTTAGAATTGCATAGCAATTAATACCTATAACCTATATAGATATACCTATATAGAGAAGTTCTATGGTTATTGAGGTTCGGCCGGTCTCAATAACCATAGAACTTCTCTGTAAGTATATCAACGGTCGATAACACTACTACAATAATATATACCTATATATTTATTTGTCACTCCAGACTATATCTGATTTGGGTACATGATAAAAATTCCAAATTTCGCCAAAATGTTCGTATTGCCAAACAAAAGGATGAATTCAAAGCAATTTTAAAAAATTCTAAGGGGTCATATTTGTTTTTAGGGGCAAAAATTGGTAATAGGGCTAAAATTGATATTAATTCACCTGCCATTGTGTAGGATGGTGATTCCCGACAGAAAGAGAAACTGTCGATGATAAAAATATTTTTCTCGAAAAAAGAGTGTAAGTAATTTGACTTTATTATAAGGGTCAAAAATCGGTAAAAATGGCTAGTCACGAAAAAATAATGTAATGTAATGAAAAGTGTGGTTTCTCGCTATATATCATCCTTTTACCCAATAGCATGAATATGTCTTTGAAAATCCGCTCTTATAGCCATGCTGCATGGCTGGAACTTTTTTTTAAAATTTCTATTTTCAAAAGCTTTTCTAGTATTCTCGAGACGCTAATACTAATGATTTACTTGTAGGTTGATGGCCTCAGTGACGTTAAACGGACGTACAGAGAAGTGCATGATGAAGCCATTCCTTACGCTATGGCATTGAAAGCACGAGGCGTCAAAGAAGGTTCGTATGTGGCAATTCTGAGTGATACAACGGTCGAGGCCTACGTGTTCAAAATCGCTGTATGGCTCGCTGGTGGCTGCGTTTGCCCATTGAATACTCATCTGTCCCCAGGTTAGCACAACACTTCCTTCTTTTGATGATTATGTGATATAAATGTATACATACACGTTCTGAGATCTGAGCAGTAGTTAGTCGCTACTCTCTAAACGTTCTAATTATGCGTAACCGAAAACTCGTCTGAACAATATAGTCGGTTACTTACATAGCTGGAGATGACATTTCCATAAATGAATGAAATATGGGTAGGTGGTACCTGCTTAGTGTAATCTGGTTGTGATCAGTTTCCTCGCTCATGCTTGTGGTTTTGAGTTGTAAGTAGCCTTA
Source organism: Leptopterna dolabrata (assembly GCA_954871275.1). NCBI lineage: Eukaryota > Metazoa > Arthropoda > Insecta > Hemiptera > Miridae > Leptopterna > Leptopterna dolabrata. Next base: position 42,126,994 of record OX940975.1, read on the forward strand.
TATTTATTATGATCTATTTTTATTGCATTTTCATTATTCATTTTATTTTCAGTTTTATTTATTGTTACCTATTGTTTTAGGTGAGATTTTTCAAATACTTGAGACTAGCACTGCTGACATATTGTTCTGCAGTGGTAATAAGTTAGCCCTGTACGAAAAAATCGAAAGCTGTTTCAAAAAACCACTCGATATAATAACGGACAGAAAACATGGTCTTTACACCAGTCTTGAAGAGTGGCGGGAAGAGCATCGTCCCTCGAATGAGGAGATCTCTAGTTTTTCAACCCAACCTTACGATCCAGACAACCACATCGCCTACCTGTTGTTCACAAGTGGAACAACTGGTGTGCCAAAAGGTGTCAAACTCAGCAGTCTAGCCACTCTTCTGAACGGGTGCAGGTAAGCTGATTACTTAGGCCTAGCCTTTACAATATTAGTTTTTTTTTGTTATCAAAACTTTTATGATCAGTGATCATAAACCTCATCAATCCTAAATAAGCTGAACTTCCGAAAACTGGGCGTTGATTCTTTTAATGATTTGAATTATGTTATATGCCTTCAATCCTTGTGCACGTTCAAAGGATGCCCGAAACCAGATACACTCGACTGGCACTGGAAGCCAGAAGCGAGGGAGTAGACCAAGAGGTTGGAGAAGTATCACCGAACAACGTCCAAGAACGTGCGCAAACTATGACCTTTGATGGCGCTTCACTCTTCCATCAGGGGTTCCAAGTTGAGAGGTGATCGGATGGTGGTGTTCCCTATTTGATCCCATATTTTAGCACACACCACACGTCTCAAATCACCTCATTTCCGCACCCTGATCTGACTCTCGTTTTTGGAGGTTGTGACCCATGATTCGCAGGAGTGTGTTGGAATGGGGAAATGGGCCGACTTGAACACGATCACCTTTGTGCGGCCAGGTACCTCCCTTTTTCTAAGGAATTTGCTGTTGACAGCTTGGTACATTTTACCAGCAGCAGCAATCCTTGAATTTATTTCGTTGTTAAGCTTCCCATCCTCGCTGATCATGATTCCTAGGTACTTGAATTCCCTGACTTGGTCAAGAACACGTCCTTCTGCTCTTATTTCATGCGTCGAGCTGTGGTCCGGGGGGGGGGGGGGGGGGGGGCTTGGCGGCCAACGGAGGCGTGTGGGACCAGCTGTGGAGGGCGAATTTCGTTTATGGCGGAGAACGCGCCGATGTCAAACATGGTGTGGTGAGTCGGAGGAGCGATTCATCATCCCTCTCGAGGTACGGGGCCAACGAAATTTGAACGTGAGGTGAGGTGGAAGCGAATTGAGCCAAAAGGTTTTCGTTATGAGGACTTCGTGGCTGGGCTTGAGGTCACCGAGCTGTTGAGGTTGCGAGAGCGCTGAAATGCGGGCTTGCTTGGAGGGGTAGGGCCGTGCGTATAGAAAGCTGGTAGGGCGAGCGGGATCGTCGTGGTAACAGTCATGGCGTCGGCCGCGGGGACGGTCATGGCGGGGTGCAGTTCGTTCTGAATTTTTTGCTTGAGATGAAAAGATTTCTCAAAACGTCGGGGTTACCACTGTGATGGCTCCGGTTTGAAATATAACATTTTATGGGAGGTAAAATTTGATGTGATAATTTTGAATTTGAATGAGGTTTTGGATAAGATGTAGAATAAGGTAGGAATATGAGAGTTGTATCCCTGTGGTTTTCACCTCCTTGGATACGCCTCCGGGAATTTAGGTAAAATATTCGCCTGGTTTGCACCTTGTTGAATATTTGAAAGTTGAGGAAGATATTCGCGCGGTTTTCACCTCACTGAATATCTGGAAAAATACTCGTCCAGTTTGCACCTCGAAGAGTATTTTAAAAGGATGCTTTCCCCTGGTTTTCACCTCGTTGAAAGCTCTTAAGGAGGGAGGAGTTTGGATGAGTGAGAAGGCAAGGTTTATGAGAGAAGGTAGTCGTTTGAGAGCAACAGGATGAATGAATCCGAGCTAGGCATTTAGGCGTATTTATAGACCCATCTGCTCTCCTCAGGTCCCATCGGAATGGCCGATGGATACCTTTGGAGGAAGAGGTACCTGGGGTGTGTCCCTTGTAATGCGTAGCCGGCTTCTCTGTCTTTATTGGTGAAAATCTTATAACTAGTACAGGAGTGGTATGTGGTATATGAATAAGGTTAACACGACATATTGTATAAACTGTCTGTGAGTTTATAGGTATTATACCTATATACTTTTGTGTAATAGCTCGATGCTCGGGCAGTTTACCTTCGAATTCAGAGAGTCCATGGTTTTGAACCACCCAGTGTAAGTCATCTCTCTGGTTTGATACCTTGGAACATCTTGGGAGTTATTTAAGGGGATGAGGTGATATTTGCTTAACGAGCTGCTTACACTGTTGGTGACAGAGGTCTGTAGGTCTGGCTTCATTCTTCCTTCAGCAGATATAACTGTGGATCAATCATGAAGTCAAGCATCAATGGGTAGATCATGAAAATAGAGAAATCAATACAGAAATAACAAATCCTCCCTGAATTAACTCCCACCCCAACCCCTGAAATTTTACCACCTTTTGAATTCTAATATAAACTGGGTTGCTAGTACCGTTACTGGTATTATAAACGGTTATGATTATGAAGACTAGCTGTGTCTTATTTAGGTGAACATAATAAACGTGTATCCTGATGAATAAAAAATCTCAATCCTATTTCAATTCAGAATATACTCTCAGTACGGACCAACGTTCAATACATCACCATTTTATTGGATATCCAACCCAGCGGCATTCGTCAATGCCCTTCTAGAAGGAAGCGAGCTGATTTTCCCTGGAGTTAAATACCTGCCTGATACCAACCATGAAGATCCATATCATATTCTGAAATGCATTGAAAAATTCAAGGTTCGTTTTAGTTTCGATAGTGTAAGAAACATTTTTATTATGACAATTGAGTTGATTTTTCCATCTCTTCACGGTGGCCGCTTTCTGTGTGATACAAATATTAGTGAATTGGTAATTTCAACTTACTGTTATTAAATAACTCACTCTGCGCACTGATGCCTTTTCATACCTAACTACTAATTATATGGAAATTACATTTCGTGGTTTCTTGGTACAGTTTTAATTTATTTTCATCTTTTTGGACAGCCTCAAAAGTGGATGCCAAGTATTTCAGTTTTGATGGATTTGTGCTACGTTCAGGACGTTGGGAAGTATGATTTGTCAAGCCTGACAAACGTATCTGTTGGAGGATCTATACTATTGCCCTCTAAGAAAAAATTCATATGTGATACGCTGTTCAACAATAGAAACATACTTCAAGAGCGATTCGGCGCTACTGAGGTTGGATTTTTAACGAGCCAATGGTCGTTCAGGCATCCGGATTTTGACTCTCTTAAAGCAGCGAGTTTTGGACCACCTTGCCCTGGAGTTGAATTGAAAGTGAGCAGCTAAGAGTAGACATTATAATATACTTAGTTACTGATGATGCATCTAATTCAACAATTGTGTTTTTTCCATCACACTGAATTCATTCCTTTTCTGTGATCTATGGTCCAGTCAATTCATCATGTGGCTTATGTGACAAAGAATATTGTGCTCTATTCGTTTAGGTTTGCTCGCACCTACTGCCAACACTGAGTAAGTTTATACCCTCCCCCTCTACACCACCACATGTGCCGTGAGTGTGGAGTAATACAGACGGGCAACTCCCTGGCTCTGGCGTATCTTTGTGCTTGGGCTGCTCACACAGTATAATCCGTGCTCACTGCAACGGATATGTGCTAGTAGTTAGTCACTCCAACGGATATACGCTGGGTTAACTGTTTTACTTTGTGTAATCGAAGTAACGGCACAAATATACCAATGGTAATGGTGTACTCCGAGTATAAGTACATAAAAGGGAGGGTTTGCGCATTGCTGTTGCCTTTGGTAATTTCAAACCCACTTGAAGATGGTGCAAACTTTGAATGTCAAAGATGGCACGAAGAAATCAGTAGATTCAGCATGAAACTTTGTGAATTAAAGGTTATTTAAAAAAAATCCATATATTCACAAATAAATCCGTAGATCTACAGACAAATTAGCAAGGCTGGCTACCTTGCAATGGGATTTGAAATCTCAGAATGACTTCTGTGGCCGCACATATCGTTCGCTTGAACGATTTGGCATTTATACTCAAAGGTTATACTGGTTGGTGAATTTTTTTGGTGGGGCATCCATAAAGTGAGGTGCTACTGCTGAGCCCCAAAACTTCCCCACACTCCTATAAACTACGCATCAAATTCTCACAAAACACACCTATAAGAATGATCTCCAATGAATAGTAAGCAAACAGCCATATGGCGATTGGGGGGGGGGGGGGGGGTGTCACATCCAGCTGCCCAAGTGGCGTTGCCGATGTGACCTACCAACAAACTCCAGCCCCTTCTACGTAGATGGTATAATGAACCGTTGTGTAATAATTTACCGTTGAGTAATGATTTACCGTAGTAATAATTTACCCATCAATAATACTTCAACGTTTGTTCAAGTTTCACTACCTACCAACAAACTCCAAAAGAGCCATCATTTTTCAAATTAAATAATATCACAGAACAACCAACTCGACTTCATACTCCGCCAATATAATCAGGTGATCCCTACCAATGATTTTACCTACGCCAAATTTCCTATTGTGGGCGCGTCTCTGGTTACGAGATTTGGTTTGAATTGTATACAATTTCATTCACACTGGAGTCGAAAATGCCTGTCGGTGCAAACTTCGGGGCCTTACTGTGAACGAACGGCTGGACGTACGATGCTCCGGATGGTCTTAAAAAACTCGCAAGTTCAAGAACTATTTAAAACCGTAAAAATATTCACGTTAAAAAATGGTATAGGCGTTTTGAAAATTTCAACCCCTATTTTGAACCCCTTACAGATGGCTCACAGTAACGTCGAGCTTCGAGGACCAACTAGACCCCGAACGGAACCTATAACCCGAATTTCATCAATTTTCTTTCATGGTAACTAAGAAAAGTGGCCCGTACGGCGTACGGCGTACGGCGGACAGACAGAAATATTTTTATTGCAGTTTTGGATTCTACATACCTTGAAACGTAAACCATCAAATTTTGAGGGGGGGGTAAGAATTTTTTTTGGTTTATTATTTTCAATAATGAACCATTGGAATCGAGCATGAAAAAAAAAATTCTAACCCCCCCTCAAAATTTGATGGTTTACGTTTCAAGGTATGTAGAATCCAAAACTGCAATAAAAATATTTCTGTCTGTCCGCCGTACGCCGTACGCCGTACGGGCCACTTTGCTTAGTTACCATGAAACAAAATTGATGAAATTCGGGTTATGGGTCCCGTTCGGGGTCTAGTTGGTCCTCGAAGCTCGACGTTACTGTCAGTCATCTCTAAGGGGTTCAAAATAGGGGTTGAAATTTCCAGAACGCCTATACCTTTGTTTTACGTGAATTTTTTCACGGTTTTAAATAGTTCTTGAACTTGCGAGTTGTTTAAGACCATCCGGAGCATCGTACGTCCAGCCGTTCGTTCACAGTAAGGCCCCGAAGTTTGCACCGACAGGCATTTTCGACAGCAGGGTGAATGAAATTGTATACTCTTGTCACCAGGGACGCGCTGGATTCAGTCAATCAATCAATTTATTCAATCAATTGATCGATCAATCAATCAACATTTTCAATTGAAATTGGAATAGTTTGTAAATTATTGGATTACTTTATTGTTTGCAATTGGGGAATCATAGGCTTGTTTGTGTGTCTGTTGTTTTCAATTGCAATTGGCCACTGCTCACTTGAATTGGAATTCATTAATTTGAATTGGAATTCATTTCGAATTGTCTAATTGGCATGGTGCGCATTGGCATGGTCCGAAATGGTTCTGCAATTCTATTGGCCCAACGCTGTCTGCGATTCTCATCATTTTTCAATTGCAATTGGCCACTGCTCACCACTCTACCTAACATCCCCATCTAAATTCCCGACACATTAATCATATAAACATACACTCCACATTCGCCAAAATTGGCAAAGTTGTGTTAATAAAATATTGAAATTGCAATTGGATTACAATTTCAATTGCACTTTAATTCACTTAGGATTGTAATTGTAATCCTCTAAGATTGCACTTAGGATTGTAATTGTTAGTGCACTTAGGAATTCACTTAGAATTGTAAAAATTGGTATACCATCAGTCTGAATTGGACTTTCATTTGGAATTCATTTAGAATTGTCTAATTGGCATGGTGCGCAGTGGCATGGTCCGAAATGGTTCAATCAATCGTTTTCTTTTGTTTTTTCAATAAATTCATTACGACTGGCCTAGGCCATTCCAATCACAAGGGCCGGCCACGGCTACGCGTTCTGCAATTCTATTGGCCAACGCTGTCTGCGATTCACATAATATGTATAGAGTAGTGCATATTATATTATATAGACGGGTTATCTATACAGAGAGCTGTGATCTGTAACAGAACGGTATTCTGTACAAAAATAATAAACCGTTGTGCAGGGATTTGCAGCGTTTTTCATGCTCGATTCCAATGGTTCATTATTGAAAATAATAAACCAAAATTCGGCTTCCAGTCAGCACACAGGTACATAGAGACGTTGATGAGTTGCTCACAACCTTCTATACCAAGGCTCTTAGGCTTTTTATCGGCACAGAGAAAGCCTTTCATCCTGTTCTTCCAGACATCTATTAAAGAATAGTGCAGTTCTACCGGGAGCTTTACGTTTCATCCCTGGACTGGCAAAATCATTATGATTTGCCCCTGTAGGATTTGTTACCTTCTGCCCCCAGTATTACGATTCGCCCCCAGTATTATGATTCGCCCCCTTAGGATTTGTCCCCTCCCCCCCCCCCACCGGTATTAAGATTCGCACCCATAGAATTAAACAAAAAATCACAACAACTTCCCGGCTTACAGAGTTAGGATTGACTGCACATAAGCTATGTGAAACAAATTCTCGCTGTGCGAATATCGGCTTCAGCACTGGGGCACTGCATCAGGCCTTTCCTTAGTCGGTAACACCACCATCCACCACAAACACTCAAGCTATAGAAGTTGGGTAGGACTTATTAGAAATTACGCTTATATACCCATTCAATCTAGGTGCAGTGTACGGGGGAAATTCAAATGCCAACTGAACACATGTTTGTATATTTTCCCCCCACTCTTACTGTTTTTGGGTGCCGGGGCAGTGGCCCAAGTGGCCTTATGGACGCACCACCCCTGTTTTCTAGATGGTGTAGGTGAATCATCTGTGGCTATCCTCTTGATAGCGGTGTGAAGCAGCACTTGCGCTCTGTGTTCATGTGAGTGGTCCTCATTTGCTACGGTTACTTCTTTTCCCGTCCACAAAAAATGTGCTTTACATTTGGACCTACCTTTCTCTGCACATGTCCACTTCAGTTCACAACTGGCCCGTTTCTTTTGAAAAATGAATTACATTTTTTATCTCAGAAAATTACGTCGGCACCTCTCTTGCTACCTCCTTCAACCCACTCTGTTACCGGCACTGACGAATTCATTATTACAACTGCCCAAACCGACAGAGGAAGGCGATTATCAGTAGTTGTCGCCAATAGCTATGACGGGGGTGAAAGGTAATAGTCCGGAGGGCACTGCCCTTATATCTCAGGGACAAAACACAGGATGGAAAAACGGGCTTTCACCTTATTTCCTCAAGGTAGCACGTCAGTCCTACCTCCTTCTTCATAGAACTTGCTGTCCAGTATTGCTCAGCCGTCTCCAGGTCCCATAATATCCTGGAAGGAGTTTTGCAGGGAAGTGTATATGGTACTCTTCTATATATATAAGTCTAGCAGTACTCTCTGCTGGACCCGTGAGTAATGGTGGGTGACCAAGCTCTCCTGGTACGGCAGGACTAGTGAGCGAGCCCATGCGATTCTCTAGGACTACATCATGGATGAACCTTGGGCACCATTTTTTCCAGAATCAACTTAGGCTTCTAAGCAGATATGAACATATCAGTGGGACACTTGACAACGTTTACATGTAATAGTTCCCTGGACTACCCTTCGACAGCCTGTTTTTAGAGAAATTCGTGTCAGAAAAATTCGGATCTCCTGCTAAAGACGAAACTTTGCTCTCCCATGGAGTACTCTGCCATCGCCCGGCCCGTGCCGTTGGCAGCATGGCATCTCCCTGCAGCATCTTCACTTATTCTTCGGCTTTCCTTTCGACAGTTTGTTTTGTCAGAGTTTTGCGAGTTTTTTATTATCATAGCAAGTTTTACGTCATTTCCTTTGCTGCAATAAATTAAGGTAAGATTGTTCCTGTTTATCACTCAGTGACTCAGCAGAGAAGTTCTCTTTGTTGCAAGTTTTTTTCACGATGTTTAGTCCGTGACCGCACGGTCCCGTATTCTACATGCTCGACCTAATTTACCATGTGCAGAAATCTTGGGTGATTTTGATTTAGACGAGGATGAACGTTGATATCTCCGCACTCATTTGGATCGAGACTTCGACGAATTTTTAGCCGTCCGATAGCTCATCAGGGGTTAGGTTAGCGTCATGTAGAGGCCGAATGTTTCTCGCCGAAATTCGCGGGATGCTCTCCAAAATCGTGAATTTGGGGTGCGTCTCATCATTTGCGGATGAAGGGGCAGATATTCCGCCCCCAACACATACGTTGGCTATCGATCTGGCCCAGGATATCGATCGTGAATCGGTACACGGTGTTTCCGCGGGCGATTTGGGCCCTGACAGTGCTTTAGGCGATACGCCAGGGACAGATATTCCGCCCCCAGCAGATACGCTGGCTAGCGATCTCACCTGTGATATCGATCGTGAACCAGTGCACGGTGTTTCCGCGGGCGATTCGGGCCCTGACGACGCTTAGGGCAATGAATGAGCAGATATTCCGCCCCCAACACCCACATTGGCTAGCAATCCCACTAGGGATCCCCCCGTGGCTTCAGGATCCTTGGATTTTGCAGATTTTACCCCACCTACGCGGTCCTGGATCAAGACCCTGACGCCGGTTGCATCCCCAAGTGCTTATGGCCCTGGTAGATAACCCCGCCGTATCTCCGCCCCCGGCTCCGCAAGTTCACCCGAGCATTGCGGATAGATGGGAACGCCATTTGCGAAATGGTGTCCCGTCAGATGTATTTACTGCCCTTCGGGCGAAATACCAGATACCACAAATTTACCTGCACTGATACCTCCCAAAATAGAAAAGGAGATAGCAGCGTCAGTGGGGGCGGGTCACAAGCCTGTGGACGCTTGTTATGCCAGTGTTCAACAACAGTGCGCCGCGGTAATTTCGGCCTTAGGAATGGGCCTCTCGTCTATTGTAAATGAGGTGGTGAAGTCGGGGACAGTTATATTTACATGCTGGATGCGGGGCGGGCAATGACTGTCTTGTTTTATGACATCAATTGCACTAGGCGGCGCCTCTTATTGACTGTGTGTTCCCAAACCCTCGAGAGGATCTTCAAAGATGTGCCTATTTCGGAGTGGCTCTTTGGGGACAGCCTCACAGCTCGGTACAAGGAATTTCAGGGTATGACCTCCAAAGCTGCCTCCGGCACCACGTCCTCAGCAGCTCAGAATCACGATCACATCCTTCGTGGTGAAGGGGGGGGGGGGGGACTCAAAATTACAATCACATCCTTCGGGCGGGCGTAACCCAAAATTATGATCACATCCTTCAGATGGGCGTGACCCAAAATTACGATCAAATCCTTCGGATGGGGCTTATACTAACCAGCTGTCCATAATGATGGACAATATAGTGAGTGGGGGAGTTGCTCACCCGAGTCAAGTGGTTTCCCCGTTTTTCTTGGTCTCTATTTATAGATGCTCCCCATTTCAAATTAGAGCGTCATCGCAATCTGCGGGACCTCATTGAACCTGACAGTTTTGGGGCTGCTATAGATCTAAGGATGCATATTATATGGTGCCAATTGCGGAACAATCTAGAATTTTTCTCAGATTTGTTGCCAAGATCAGTTATTGGAAGTCACCGGCTTACCCATGGGTATGTCGGTATCTCCGTATGTTTTCTGCACACAAAAGTTCACAACACACAACTGTTTAATACCCGGGAATTGACAATTTCATTGCCCCAGGAGAAACGGTTGCAGATAAATAGTTTTTGTATAGTTTTTATAAATCTAGCTGGCCTGATAGGTACTCTGGTGGCGTTGATACCAGCAACCCCCTGTTTGCTTTTCTTTTCAATAATGAACCATTTGAATCGAGCAAGAAAAAAAAATTCTTACCCCCACCTCAAAATTTGATGGTTTACGTTTGAAGGTATGTAGAATCCAAAACTGCAATAGAAATATTTCTGTCTGTCCGCCGTACGCCGTACGGGCCACTTTTCTTAGTTACCATGAAACAAAATTGATGAAATTCGGGTTATAGGTTCCGTTCGCGGTCTAGTTGGTCCTCGAAGCTCGACGTTACTGTGAGTCATCTCTAAGGGGTTCAAAATAGGGGTTGAAATTTTCAGAGCGCCGTAGCTCGAAAACTTTCGATAGAAGGGTATGGTTTTTTTTACGTTATTAAATTTGTCTTGAGCTAAACAATTTTTTGAGACCTCCCGGAGCATCGTACGTCCAGCCGTTTGTGAGCACCAAAAATCTTCGTCAACACGATCGTGAATCAAACGGTATAAATCCGGCCGGGATATCATAACTACGGAGCATCTGATTATAATCAAGGATGGCTGCATGAAGTCGAGTTGTTTGTTCTGCGATATTATTTCATTTGATAAGTGATGGACTATTGGATTTTGTTGGTAGGTACTTCTGAAACTTGAACAAACGTTGAAGTATTATTGATGGGTAAATTTATTAAACAATGGCAAATTATTACAAACCGGCAAATTATTACACATCGGTGAATTATTGCACAACGGTAAATTATGACACCACGGTAAATTATTACACAACGGTAAATTATTACACAACGGCTCATCTACCCAGAAGGGGCTGGATTTTGTTGATAGGTACTTTTGCAACTTGAACAACCGTTGAAGTATTATTGATGGGTAAATTATTACGCAATGGCAAATTATTACACAACGGCAAATTATTACACAACGGCAAATTATTACACAACGGTAAATCATTACACAACGGTAAACTATTACACCACGGTAAATTATTACACAATGGCTCATCTACCAAGAAGGGGCTGGATTTTGTTGATAGGTACTTTTGCAACTTGAACAACCGTTGAAGTATTATTGATGGGCAAATTATTACACAACGGTTCATTATTCTATCTCCATAACAGGAGGGTATTCTGTACAAAATAATAAACCGTTGTTAGTAGTAAACCGCAGGGATTTGCAGAATATTGCATTGGCCCCCCAGGGGTTGGGAAAATGCGTCATGTTTCATGTCCCAAACCTACCTACCAGCGCCTGCCGAGCGCGAGTACCTATATTTAACCAGTAGTCACACTTAATAGTGAGAACCACAATAAAATTTCTATTTAAAAGAAGAAAAAAACTATGATAATCTTTCAGAAAAGCAGAAGGTTCAGGTGAGGGTTCGCATTGATTTCCTTATCTAGGTGAGGGTTCGACAATTTTGGTACCTTAATCGACAATTTATGTAGATTAAATACTCCTTTATTATTGACGAATGAGCCAAAATCATTTCCAAGTATAAAATCACCACACAAAAATCCTACACTTGTTTAGGTTGTCGATGTTGACTCACGGGAAGAATTGGGGCCCAACGAGGTTGGAGAAATTCTTGCACGGAGCAACTGCATAATGAAAGGTTATATAAACAAAGAGCTACCAGGCGAGAACTCAAAAGATGATTGGTGAGAAGTCCTGTTATTTCTTGTTCATTCATGTCTGCTTATTAAAACGTGAATTGGCTTGAGTGATTGGCATACTTATATTTTTTGATTTGCGCATGGACCACCTAAATTGATCTAGCCTTTAATTCGGACTGATAAAATAATGATCAATAAATTATAGGCGTTGGTCCTATCAGTGGTGTTTCGGTTCAGAGTGTTGTTTTGTTCACGCGAATTAGTCGTTTGTTCAAGCACGAATCAATGTAATTTGAATTGATACTGTGGATAACCCCCACAGCCACCACGGAATAGTGTTGAAAACATTTTTTGAACACTCGATATTATCGAGTTTGGCAAAATTTATGATGAAAATATATAAGTGTCTGTTTCTGTTTATCCCGTTGATTTTTTTGAGTGTACCTACTTCGCAAAAAGGATTTATAATTGTATGGTTATAATAGTTTGATACCGGTTCATAATATTATGCTTACGCACATTTATATGTTTTCTTAGGTATGCGCTGGGAGACCTCTGCTACTACGACACTGATGGATGGTTTTACTACAAGGCTAGAATCAAAGAACTAATAAAGTATCGTGGAAGTCAAGTGAGTTGAACTCCAGCACCTAAACAAACTATAGTAGATAAATTATATTTTGTATGAATATCCAAGTGCAAGGTGTTGCTTGGAGAGGGCGTACCTGCTACACAAAAGTAGGCGCCAGACCACGTTTAGTTGAGGTATGTCGCGTGATCAACCATATTGCGGTTACATCCAATCAATCTAAATGTAAGAAACCATAGATAGAATTTAATAGGTGAGACCTAACCTGAACATGGATAAACTTTTGTGCTAGGAATGCGTAAAGCTATCTAAATAACACGCAAGAAAATTGCATTAATAACAGTGATATTTTAGATATGCCTATTTTTATTCGCATTTTGCTTTTTCTAGACAGACTGTCAGAGTCAGTTTATCCTGCACCCAAAACCTTCTGTAGGAAGCTATGATTCAACTATCAAACTAGTTGCAATAGGGAATACCCATGGTTCTGGAATTGCTGATTTTTCCGAATTTGCTTTTTGTGTTGTTTGTTGATGAGACAAATCAAATAGGTTCGCCGGAATATCATATACCTACCTACTTGTATAGTTTCCTAGAGGACTACCGATGTGAAAAGCTGCAAAGTCCTTGTTACATGGGTTTATTATTCTACTGGGCATACCTACAGAAATACTGGGAATACATTCATTGTTTCTTTCATGTACAAATTGAAATAGCTGTTTTTGATGGTTTCCACCAATGTTGGCCCCCATAAACACGAATTAGGCTCCTATTTTTGACAAATTATCTTTGATCATTGATAGTGCCATTTAATTGTCTTGATTCACCTGTTAATACTACTTCCAGTGTTATTATACAAATTTATGGTGATTTCAGACAATTCCCCAGGTTTATCACTCATAAAACAGTAGCTGATTACTTACATCATTTGGCCAATCGCCCATATTAAAATATATTGGCAACGTATTACTTATAGCTTATGAGTCGGGCCAGTTCCCAATAAACTCTATATGGGGCCTCAATCTGTGGCATTATAGAGTCCACTGCCCCCTCCCCCCCAATATTGGGGTCAGTATTTCTGCGGCGTCTATAATATCTGGGCCTATAATTATGTACCATTTGATTCACCCTGCTGTTGGCAAATTTTGTCGGTGCAAACTTCAGGGACTGGGAACGAACGGCTGGACGTACAATGCTCCGGTTGGTCTCAAAAAACTCCCAAGTTCAAAAACTATGTGAAAACATAAAAAAATCAGAGGTATCGGCGTCCTGGAGATTTCAACCCCTACTTTTCACCCTTTAGAGATGACTGACATTAACGCCGAGCTTCGCGGACCAACTATACCCCAAATGGGACCTATAAACTGAATTTCGTCAATTTTGGTTCATGGTAACTAAGAAAAGTGCGAAGTACGGCGTACGGAAAGAAATTTTATTACATTTTCGGATTTTACATTCCTTGAAACGGAACGTAGAATCCGAAAATGGAATATAACCATCAAAATCTGAATGTAGAATCCTTGGAACGGAAACCATCAAATTTTGAAGGGGAAGGGGGTCAAATTTATTTTTCCATACTCAAATTCCAAGGATCATTATTGAAAATGAGCTTCTGTCTTGTCCAATGAGAAATGTGTACCATCTCATCTCAGTGTCTATTTCAAAAAAAAAAATAAAATAAAAAAAAACGAGTTGGTGTTCCCCATTTGCAGGTCTTGTGGCTGGGTCAAGTATGAATTTCATTTCATCAAGTATTTTCGCATCTCAAACTAACGCTCTTAAGTTCAGAGTTTCATTGCAATAGAAAGCAATAATAGCGTTTGCACATGTGCTTTGGTGGAAACTATCACATGGGTAACTGATTATATTCTAAAGGTTTTGTTGAACCATAATACTGTTTATGTGGTTATACAGTTCGATGTGGGTCCCCAATCATGAATCACTTCGTGGCCAAAACAGTGGCAGACCAATCAAATGTGGATATTTTTCGATAGCACCTAGGTACAGATACTCCATCCATCTTGGTCCATTTACTCGTACTACATTAATTAGGCAGTTAATCATGCTTTGATGATCGAACTATGTACAGGTAATACATATTAGGTATACCTAATACATTTCAATGTGGTGGTGTAAATAAACTGCTATTCCCACCCATGAGAGATAGGGTGGCTAGGATGAGTAGAATTTCCTGTGAAACAGATGAGCCACTCGAAAATAAAAGATAAAGTACAGGTAGGTAACATGGTAATATACCCTCAATAATGAAGTCCTTCGAGGCCAAAATAGTGGCAGACATAAAATTCCAATCAAATACGGATATCTTTAGACACCGAGGTTGTACAGATTGGTCCATGTACTCGTACTACTTCAATTAGGTACTTAATCATGCTTTGATGAACGAACTATATACACGTAATACCTATACCTAATACCTAAGGGTATGCCTATGTGTATACCTAATACATTTCAATGTGGTGATGTAAATTAGCCTTGAGATAAGGTGGCTAGGATGAGTAGAATTTCCTGTGAAACAGATGAGTAAGGTACAGGTAGGTAACATCATAATATACCTTTTTACATTATCAGTTTTTCTTTTAGTTGCTACCAGGAGAGTTAGAAAATGTGATAATCAAGCACCCTGCAGTACAGGAAGTCTGTGTGGTCGGCAAGCCCCATCCAATAGATTGTGAGCACCCAACTGCTTTCGTTATTAAAAAAGAAAATTCTTCGGTAACGGAAACGGAACTCATAGATTTTGTTGCAGGCAAGTCCATTTTGGTTAGTGTAACTACCGTCATTTTCCCAGTTAGTCGGTGTTGGAAGCTGTAAATAATTTCATTTCAATAAAATGAACCTTTAAATATGCACGCGATAAATAATCATTGAATAAACAAAAAATCCTGAGGAAATTTATCCATTGGCTTGGCGCTGAAAATTATCATAGGTTTGGCCTTATTTGGACCATACCTATTTTTAATTTGATGGTGCCGTTGAGGTATCCTTAGCAATATATTTATTTTATAACGTTACCTACACATGATACCTGTATAATGTACCTATATAGATATTAATGCTCATTAGCTGCATCATGGAGAATGGTAAGGCGGTCCTAGCCTATTGTCTGTTTTTTCTCTAGAACGAGTGAATGATGACAGTAAACTTAGAGGAGGAGTGATATTCAAGCAATCTTTCCCGAAAAATGGGGTGGGGAAAATCCTCCGGAGAACCCTAAAAGACGAGCTTGAGGGAACGTCTTCATAAATATTGTAAGCAACTGAAAAAAATTAATATAACAAATATCAATAAATTAAAAATGATATTAACGAATAAAGTTACGAGTATGTTTATGCTACCACTTCTTTCCTTCTTCCAACCAAACATCATGTCAGTTTTTTCTCCTAATTTTTACCTCAAAATACGTTGCCTCGTGTATAAAGGTTAATAATCTGCTATACACTAATTATTTACCTAATTGCACTTCCAGTAAGGGAAAAAACCCCATTAACTAATTAGACTCGAAGGCCTCTACAACAATAGCACTAGTTACTCAACTTCTAAGAAAAAAAATAGTACTGAACAATTAGGGGAAATAAGTAACTCACCGCAACTTATTAAAAAAAATATATATATGTATAACTACTTGTATGTATATATATTACATAAATGGTGGTGAATGTATATCAGATTGATGGTTCAAATATAATAACAACGTATTCGATACGTAATTCCATAGAAATGCAAAAATAGTATTGAACTACTGATACTACTGCGTAGCGTGTGTGTGTAGTAGTATTGATTGTACTATAATACTACTCCAAGTCCACTGCCAGGAATAGAGAGGAATGTCGGTAAGTCGTTGGAACAACGGATTGTAGAGCCAACAAAGCAGAAGAAGGTAATAATCCCTCGGTATGCATTATTATTATCTCCTAATGTGAGTTTTAAATTCCCGTTCGACGGGGAATCAGTTCCTAATGATTTCAGTTAAATGATGAAAGTTCATGTGGCCATTAAACAGTAAGTCACCGACTAGGCAGATCATTGATGAACCTATTCTTGATGTGAACAACACACTTTAACACTAGCACATTTTAATTATAACAGTCTCATGTTTTACATGTATTTAATTTTTTTTGAATACTACCTATTATTGCTATTTATTAATCTCAAGGAAACATTTGCTCCATGCATGCATTTTCTTTCTGCCATATTTACATTAATTTTGTCATAGTTCAGGTACCTACCTTGCTCTTTTCAACACTCCTCTACCTTTAAAATCATGTTTCTCCTCACTACCTAGGTTCTTGATAAGTTGGTAGTTTTATTCTGCGATTCAGAACACTACAGCAGCTAGTTGCTCGTGGGCTGCCGGGCAGTAGTTATGTGAAAGGTTCCTCCGATCGGTTTTCCCGTATGCTGTTTTTGGGATGTGAGACATGAAAACGACAGTGTGAATGTGCTTGTGTGGGGCGAATTTCGAGGATACAAGATCTATGAGTTCCTTCGCTGAAGGTTGTTCGTAGGGGTCCTTGGGAACGACAGCAGCAGCCAGACGATCCTCTACTCTGAACACTGCCACTTCCTTGACTGCTCCTGTACTCATGATGGATGTCTCGATTTCTTCTGGGTGCACCCTCAACCCTTGAATGGCAATGGATCCCTCTCCAGTTACAAAGTAGTAACCATCTTCGTCAAAATAACCTGTATCACCACTTTTCTGCCACTGGGCGCCATCACCTAGCTGTGGGCCTCTTACTAGGATCTCACCTGGTGTGTATGGCGGGAGTTCAGTTTCCACATCTCCATTCGCAACTTTAGCCTCAGTTTTAGGCAGCAATTTCCCTACAGAGTTCGGCTTTTCGTCTTTTTTACTTTTCCTGAATATTATAGGACCTTCTGTAACTCCATAATTGTAAATCACGTCACCGAAAAATATATTCTCTAGCGTCTCTGTTTTGGAGCTTGGTTTTCCTCTTATTATAATGGTGCTGAGGCCAGTTAATGCGTCCGGACTGTGGGAAACCAGTGCATCCACCGCAGCGCCAACTGAACTTAAAAGGGTCACTTTGCTTTTCTTCAAAGCCCCAAGTGTGGCATCAAAATTTGTAGCCCAATTCGGTAGCATGACGAGCTCAGCACCCGAACTCAACCCCCTGAACAGATAGTGGGTGAGACCATAGCAATGCAGCATGGGAAGCAATGCGGCAATTCTTTGACCTTGTTCAATTTTATCTAGCTCCGAAAGCTGGAGACAGTTAGCCAGTATGTTTTTGTCGCTGATTCTTTCTGGAACACCGGCTCCAGTGTGTACAACGAGCCCTCCCTCCTCTCTCCTATCGAATTCGTTTGTCTCGTATAGGCACTCGTCAAAATACCTGATCCCCTGGAATATTACCTCGTTGTCGACAGCAATCAGCCCCGTTTCCCCTGTTGTCACGTTGCACTGCCGCATCCCTTCCAAGATATCCATGACCTTGGAGGAGTAAGTGACGATCCACCGTGGCCGGACTTCCATCAGGAACTCGGCGATTTCATCGACGGTGTTGTGAGGGTTTAGCGGCGCCAGCGGTACTCCCGCTCTCACTGCACCAACAGCTGAGACGGTCATTTCGAAGGAATTCGGCAGCGCTGTTGCAACTGCTCGACCATCAGGGGTGTGATTGTTCAGCCATGAAGCAAAACAACCTGAAATACATAAGTTACTAGTTGTACTTACTGAATTTAATACCTAATGATTTTAAGATCAACCTCAGTACTGAAACCATTAGAATGTAGGTTTGCAGATACGTCAATCCACTCATGCTTACGCGGAATACAAGTTCCTATTACAGATTAGATGTACCTACAGATGAGGTAGGTACCAAACAACACCTACATTTTCTCAGCGATTCTGTATTATTGAACATTTTACAAAAAACTTGATTATTTGTATCCCAGCATTTCTCAAAGACACAGTTTATTTTTAGATGACCGATTTCGTAAAACAAGATTTTCTGATCATCGAGCATCGAACTTTGACCTAATTTCTAAATGAGATGCAGCCTAATGAATATTGATCTCAGACAAACAAAAGCACCACGGGATGGGAAAACATTGTTGATCAATTTCAATAATATTCCAAACTGTATTGAAATATGCCTGAACAAAAATATGCAGCCTAGCAGTTTCTAGTGAACGGGTAGGATAACATGAAAATTTTAGATCGGTTTAGAGATGTAGGTATTCAAAGACTAACCCTTATTTTTTTGTAACTACATTATAATACCTCCAATACATACGCATAAATTCGTGAAATAATCGATGAATTAACTGATTACTATGAGATGATGATGATAAGAAGGAACTGAATGGGAAAATGCACGTTGAACGAACTGAATGGGAAAATGCACGTTATTTCAAAATAAAGAAAATCATTCATCAATATAATTCTAGGCTGCTTCATAATATTATCGTAATATAGTCATTATTGTTAAACATGAGATGACAGGATTTATGACCGAAGATATTTATCTTGTACGAGAGCTGAAGTTATTTTAGAAACATATTCTTGAACATTACCTCAATTGTGTGATGGTATAGTGGACGGTAAAACTACACGGAAGTCATCAGTTTACCGGGAATTCGTTAATGTGAGAACCCATTGTTTTAAAAGTTGCTCTTTCATTCTGTCGTTGACCTCAATTAGCCCCTACACTCTTAACCGGGAATTTTTATAAGTTGACATGTTACCTAATATAGCTCTCTCGTGGTTTCCTGTTTTGTTTTGGTTGTTTTTTAGCGAAAGATGGTTACAATGGCTCAAGGCTATCTACTTGATTATCCGTTTCTCCTTCGACTTTTGAGTCTGCATTAGGAGTTATTACCTACCGACCGGATCGAAGCCTTGACATGTTCCTAGTGTAACTGACCGAGAGTTGCCTTGGCGTCTTCCTCTCGCTTCGGAGAGAGGTTTGTTTTGCGCAGTTTGGACAGCTCGCCCTGTATCCCAGCAGCGAGCTGTCCAAGAGCATTGATAAGGTGCTTTATCCCATTTTACCCCTTCTTTTTTTCAAGTTCTTCAATGCCGCTGAACGTACAAGGACGAATAGCGGGCTCCTATCTCAGGCAATTAAACAACAGGAATGGAGTGGGTTTTGAAGGAATTGATTTGATTTTGGTAAATAAGCTAAACTAACAAATCATCATAATTCGCTCTTTATGAAAGACCTATTACAAGAAACTACCGAGCTGGATGACCCGAGAGTTGGTGTAGAATAGTATTATAGTGTTTCTCTAAATCATTACTGATGAAAAATGAGTATTTCAATATGAAAAAAACCTCGTTATTTATATGAAACGCGAACTCGCAAGGAGTGAATGCAAGGCTCATATTGCTGCTTAGTATCCACTGCCATTTCATACAGTGAAACCTGGTTCATTGCCCAGTGAATAACTGACAAACTTATGTGATGTCAACAGAAGTTCTGGTCCTACCCCCGTGAGGCCCGAATGTTCTTTTTTCTTGGGGTAATAATATGTTTCAGTAAGGCGATAAGCCTTACCCCTGTAACCCTGCCTTAACTCTAATAAATTATAAAAGATACAGAGTTTTGAACCGTCCGAATGGTGTTCGAGAGTTGACAGATGTACCTATAGCATTATTGACTGATACACGAGCATTCGCTGTATGAAGGTTCTAAGAAACGCTGCTAATTATACACAATGGTTCATTATTTTCCTGTACACAGCGTGTTTCTGCGTAGGTTTCTCCTAATCTGGATGATTCGGTTGGCCTGAACAACAAACTTGTGTACCATCAACAAATAGGTACCTCCTATCTACCTACCGAATTCCATTATTTTGGTTTAAATGGTAAACTAAGAAAAGTGGAAACGCAAACCACCACACAGTATTTTTTTGTGGGGGGGGGGGGGGGGGGGGGGCTCGATTCCAAAGGCTTCGTGAAAATGAAGTGTCTTGTCTGTGCGTTCTACGTGAAACCATTTATGGAGCTGGACTTTTCGAGATGAATCCGAGTAGGCAGGTACTGTTTGAGAGGAAACACTTGCTTCATTTGACTACTGCTCTTTATTGGTGTTCCTTATTTTCAGTGATTCAATTTCAACGTTAAGGCGAGTACAATAATATTAATGATCTAATATAAATTATTATTACTTATCTATAATAATTTATATTAGATCATTGAATATTATTGTACTCGATGTAACGCTGAAATTGAATCACTGAAATAAGGGTCACCAATAAAGAGAAGTATTCAAATGAAGCAAGTGTTTCCTCAAGTTATTTTCATCATTTAGTTTCCTTAAGTTTCATCATTTAGTTCCTTAAGTTCATCATCATAACCCGCTTTTCTTAATTAGGTACTACTTTAGGAGACATAAGCATAAAACTGTTAGACCTGCAGCTGAGACCACCACGTCACCAAAACGCTGCAAATTACTAAACAACGGTTTATTATTTATATAGATACCCCTTGTATAGATCCATATACTAAATTTCGTGAATTTTAGTTCATAGAACTCCGCAGACGGCGTTCAGCAGCTCCCATAAACATGCTTTTGTTTTCCTGTTCGATATAGCCAACCTCTAGCAAGGGCCGACATACCTTTAGGATATGGCCAGAAGTGACAAGCGGAGTGGCAAGTAGGTCTGTAGAAGTTGACCACTACCTGGCATAAGCCCTCACTGGGCACGGGCCCTCCTTCAACTTGAAGCCTTGCCCCCTATGCGCCTGCGGACAGCCAGAGACAGTGGATCACGTAATGATTGAATGCCCCCGACACAATAACCAATGAACGAGGTGGCTCGCAGTAATAGCCGGCAATGGGCAGGAACACCTCTGGCAGCAATTGGTTAAAGACTGCAAGAATTTCCATGCCACAAAGAAAATGGTCCATAAGATAATGGAAATCAAAAAGTGGCCCATGAGCAGCGCGCTATCCCCTTGACCCAACCTTGGTGGCCTCATATTAGTCATAGCATTTAGGCCCCGGGAGGAAAATCTGTTCAAAGTACTCCCCAGCTGTGATATTAGGCTAGGCTCGGCTCGTGTGCGCGCGCGCGCGCGCGCGCGCGCGTGTGTGTGTGTGTGTGTGTTTGTGTGTGTGAATGTAATCTATAGCGTGCATGTAATTTATAGAGCGAACGTTTATGTTAGTACCAAATGTGACACCACGGCTGTTTACTGTAAGCAAATAAAAGCCTGCAAATGAAGCTATAGAAGAGGCGGTGAGTACGGAGGGCGAGCAAGAACCATCCAGCATCAATATCGCAACCACTCCAGCACAACATCTAAGTGAACGGGCATTGGCGAAATTCGCCGCAAAGTATAAAAAATGCTGCAAAGTCCTTGTCACATGGGTTTATTATTCTACTGAACACGCCTACAAAAATGTTGGCTGTTTATTTATTGTTTCTTTCATGTGAATTAATTGAAATAGCTATTTCTGATGGTTTCCACCAATTTCGGCCCCCGAAACACGAATTACATACGCTCCTTTTTTTCCCCCAAATTAACTTTGATCACATTTATAGTGCCATTTAATCGTCTTGATCCACGTGTTAACACTCTTTTACTAGTGTTATTCTACAAATTGATGGTGATTTCAGACGATTTCCCAGGTTATTGACTCACAAAAAATCAATTTTTGGAGCTGAACATCTGGTAGAACCTCAATTTTCCACTCTTTGGTCAAAATCGACTTCATATTCGGTCTTCTCGTCCCCAAAAACATGGAAATGATACCTCAAAAGCTCATGTTACTAATACCTATGTTACTAAAACACAAAAAGTACCTATTTTTATACACATTTTCACTCGACACCCCTGGGTATATTCCAATCGGGCTGCAGTTTCGGGACACAACTAGGGCCCAAATGGAGCATGTGTGCGAAAGAACAAATTTTTTAGACCGAAAATGAAGCCGGTACACGTGACACGGCGGACGGACATTGCATTTTTGGAATCTACACACCTTGAAACAGAAAAGAAAAAAATTTGAGGGGGTGTTATAAAAATTTTTTGCTGAGCGAATACATAGGTGTATTATTCACGTAATAATAAACCAAAAAGGAGCCCAGCGCCCGCTCGCTCCCAGTACCCACCTGCGCAGCCCATCCTGGAGGGTGACTAATAGCACAGTGAGAGTAGGGCAAGAACGTCAGACCCAGAGTAACGAGCACAATCCAACCCATTAAAACCAAACGGCGTAGGTATGGGGGCTCGAGATAGAATCTGGGCGGACGGACGGAAATTTTGGTTTATTATTTTCAATAATGAACCATCGAGCATGAAAAAAAAAATTCTTACCCCCCTCAAAATTTGATGGTTTATGGTTTCAAGGTATGTAGAATCCAAAACTGCAATAGAAATATTTCTGTCTGTCCGCCGTACGGGCCACTTTTCTTAGTTACCATGAAACAAAATTGATGAAATTCGGGTTATAGGTAGGTTCCGTTCGGGGTCTAGTTGGTCCTCGAAGCTCGACGTTACTGTCAGTCATCTCTAAGGGGTTCAAAATAGGGGTTGCAATTTTCAGAGCGCCGTAGCTCGAAAACTTTCGATAGAAGGGTATGGTTTTTTTTACGTTATTAAATTTGTCTTGAGCTAAACAATTTTTTGAGACCACCCGGAGCGTCGTACGTCCAGCCGTTTGTGAGCACCAAAAAGCTTCGTCAACACGATCGTGAATCAAACGGTATAAATCCGGCCCGGATATCATAACTACGGAGCATCTGATTATAATCAAGGATGGCTGTATGAAGTCGAGTTGTTTGTTCTGCGATATTATTTCATTTGACAAGTGATGGACTATTGGATTTTGTTGGTAGGTACTTCTGAAACTTGAACAAACGTTGAAGTATTATTGACTGATGGGTAAATCATTACACAATGGCAAATTATTACACACCGGCAAATTATTACACAACGGTAAATTATTACACAACGGTAAATTATTACACCACGGCAAATTATTACACAACGGCTCATCTACCCAGAAGGGGCTGGATTTTGTTG
This sequence comes from Leptopterna dolabrata, assembly GCA_954871275.1. NCBI lineage: Eukaryota > Metazoa > Arthropoda > Insecta > Hemiptera > Miridae > Leptopterna > Leptopterna dolabrata. Next base: position 42,150,362 of record OX940975.1, read on the forward strand.
ATAGGTGCTTTTGCAACTTGAACAACCGTTGAAGCATTATTGATTGGTAAATTATTTCACATGGCAAATTATTACACAACGGCTCATCAACCCAGAAGGGGCTGGATTTTGTTGATAGGTACTTTTGCAACTTGAATAACCGTTGAACTATTATTGATGGGTAAATTATTACACAATGGCAAATTATTACACAACGGCAAATTATTACACAACGGTAAATTATTACACCACGTTAAATTATTACACAACGGTAAATTATTACACAACGGCTCATCTACCAAGGAGGGGCTGGATTTTGTTGATAGGTACTTTTGCAACTTGAACAACCGTTGAAGTATTATTGATGGGTAAATTATTACACAATGGCAAATTATTACACAACGGCAAATTATTACACAACGGTAAATTATTACACCACGTTAAATTATTACACAACGGTAAATTATTACACAACGGCTCATCTACCAAGGAGGGGCTGGATTTTGTTGATAGGTACTTTTGCAACTTGAACAACCGTTGAAGTATTATTGATGGGTAAATTATTACACAACGGTTCATTATTCTATCTCCGTAGAAGGGGAGCCTATGCAGATAAATTATTACACAACGGTTTAGGTAGGTACCTAGTAACGAGTACGGGGTTAGGTACTAACCTACGTAGGGTCCGCGATCTGCATAATATGTGTAGAATAGTATATATGTTATCTAGAAGGGTTATCTATACGGAGACCTGTGATCCGTAACAGGAGGGTATTCTGTACAAAATAATAAACCGTTGTGCATGGATTTGCAGCGTTTTTTCGCTGATGACAGTAACACCGAGCTTCGCGGACCAACTAGACCCCAAACGGGACCTACAAACCGAATTTCATTAATTTAGGTTCATGGTAACTAAGAAAAGTGCGAAGTACGCGTACGGACAGAAATTTTTTTAATTCCATTTTTCGATTCTACTTACCTTGAAACGGAAACCATCAAAGTTGGGGGGGGGGGGGGGGGGGTGTTTCTTTTTCATTCTCGATTCCAAAGGTTCATTAAGTACTGAAAATAATAAACAAAAATGCAGCACGAGTGGTCGATTCAGAACTGCTTACAGGATGTAGCCGACATCATGCAGGTAATTATTTTTATAGGTATTTATTCCTATATATAATTTTCCTCATTCTCGAGATGCGACCTCGTTGTGTAATACGTTTCCTTGTCAGGACAATTATATAGATAGTAACCATTGTATTCCACGTCTGAAATATATTTAAGTGGTTTTTAGCAAGAACTTGGCACGTACTTAGCTGTCAACAGAGAAACTTTACTGCGCAGTAATAGTTATTCATTTCTTCGTTCCAAATCGTTGGGAAAAAATTTGAAACTCACCTGAGAGTGTTCTGAGTCGCGAATACGTCAGTTTTCTGGTCGTAAAAGGACAGAACAGGGCTGTTCTGTTCCCATGTTCCTTCAATGTATTTGCCAGATGTTCATGAAGCGATGAGGAGGAGAAACTTCTCCGTTGTTGCAAACAATTTCGGAACCCTCGAGTAAACATGTTTTTGTACTTGGGAAGTTATGAGAATGAAAATATTTCAACGAATTTCGGTTCCCTGTGGCGGAACGATTAGGCCAACGCCGGTCGTATGGCATTGGAGTGGTGTGTGTGGTATGTGATGATATTCCGGCGTTCGTAGCAGCTCCCCACCACGAAACCTCCTTCCCCATCTCGGCCGATCGTTTGTAAACAAACTACAGGGAACCCAGCTACGATGCCTGGGAACAGTCCAAGGTGACCTCGTGGGCCCGTCCTTGTCACTTCGCTCCAGGCTCCATACTACACGCCTTTCCTGGAGCGTAGCTTTTTTTTCCCCCTCTCCATTGCAAGTGCGCATTTCGTTCTTGGCAGTTCGTTGGCATCAGGAAATCACCTTGGAGATGATAGAACCACTTTGAAAGTCGTGATCACGTCGTGATAACGCAGAAAACTAACACGAGTAAAGGCAGTAGGTACATAATAGGTATCTACCTACTTAAATTAATCCAAAACCCAAATCCATGTTCATAAGAGTATGATAGTTGAAGAATGTGGAGTTGAAAATGATTTTCACCCAGAGTAGGTGCGTTTAGCTACTTTCAAGCAGAGTCACATTGTTTTAATCAATTCAAAGGATCAGGGGATTTGGTATTTCTTGCAAGGTAAGGTGGAACTATAGCATTACCATGTCCGCCAACACCCCTGTCGGATGATAATTTATAATGAGTGTATGAATAGAGTGCCTTCGGTTCTTTCAGTTGTTTAAACAAAAACATTAAAATAATGATAACAACGTAACATTTTTAATAACTTTTCCCATCGCCAGATGATTTTACCGAGACTGCCGCTAGTGGTGGCCAATTTGACGAAGTGGGGGGAATGTATGCACGGGCGATAATGGACGCGAACCTACTTGCGCGGTGGGTTGTGCATTAAAATCCTGACGCCAGGCGAGATTCTGAGTGCTTTTTAGAAATGAATGAAGAAGCAGATCAACGGTTCTCAAAAACCTTTTAGTAATTAACCGCTGTTTATTTAAATATGAGTTATTAAACAGGGTAGATACCTACCGAGTTTCTACCGAGTTTTTTCTGGATGTTTCAATTATTTGAAACATTTCCTTGATCGAAATACTATATTACAATTCAGAAGGCGATTACTTATATCAAAGACTGCCCACTACTACCCACAAATTGTGAGCTAGAGCAAATTCATGTCAAAATTTGACTTGGATTTGACTTTGATTTAGATTTAATCTAAAAGCAAAAATTTGATGATACAGGATTTAATAAGAGATATTGTTTTAATCGAAGCCTCGAAAAAATATTATCTATTATGTTGATACGATACAAATGCTTGGAAGGAAGTCGGGCCGGCGTGAAGCGGCGCCCGTCCAACCTAACCGTTGTGTGGCGCATTAAGTTGTTACGCAACTTCCAGAACCGGCTACGGAAGAGAAAGCCCCGCTCATGCTATTTATAGACCTGTAAACAAACACACCTCGATCGTACAGTAAAATTTTTATGTATCGAAATCCTTTATATCAAATACTAGGTGAAGTACCCGGAGTTGCCCGGGTATTCATTTTCTAATTTCTTACTGGTCAGGAAACCAAATCAATTATATTTCTTGTTAGATAACGTAACTTAAATCCCCTTTCGCCCCCACTCACCTCAGTAATGGCTTCATCGCTCCCGAAAACTATGGACTCGAAGTAGTTTTCTATTACTTTTTACATTTAAACCCGCTTCCACCTCCACCCCTAGGTGTCAAACTGGAAGCTGTCACTAATGATCTCACCGACCCAGAAAACTGCGGATGCGACACTAATATCTTTATTTTTACTTTTCATTATTATTATTTTTAAATGTTCTGGTTGCGATTTGGTTAAAAATTACATGGAATTTGGTTGAAATTGCTCCAGGCGTTCGGGAGTACAGGTGGAAAGTAGGCAACTCGTAGGTACATCCATTTTTATAATAAGATTTAATGATCACTCAGAGTTTAAAAGCTTCTTGTAGGTAGTTACCTATACATTTTGTACGTGAACCAACTGTCTTTGTTGAATTCAACTGCAAGAGGCATTATGACGTAAATTACAAAATCGTTTCCCACCCAAATTTATGCTTCCTCTTTTATGTAGCCGTGGGGTGGTGGGGGAATGAGACGGAGTTGTACAATAAGTTCGTAGTAGGGATAGAGCTGATAGAAGACTGGAACATTGACGAGCATAAGACCATATTTTGAGGAGTGCAGAATAATTTTTTCCCTCGTTGTTCCCGTTAGGTAGGTAATAGGCGTGAGCAGAGGTAAAACTGAAAAATCTCTATCATTTTCGAGCAAAAAATTCCTAATTACGGGCTGAAATGGACTTAACTAATAATAGCGATAAACCGCACCATTGTTGTTACTAAACTGGCTGGCCTTTTGATCATCTCTACCCATCTCTTCAGTGTTGAGTTTTGATTTAACTGTAAAAGACCACTTCACTCCCAGTGCAACAAGCCCTGATTGAGGCAATTGCCGGCGTGGCTTGTCTTCTTCATTCGCTCAATATGGAACATCAAATAATGGGGGTCCAAACGCTCTCAAATGGGGTAAATTTCCACCAGCAATCATAATAGGGCTTTCTATTAGTGTTAAGGCCAATCCAACCCGAAATAGTTTCAAAAACGGCCACCACGTCGTGCTTCAAAGTGAGCTAATTTTAAATTACTTATTAATCTCCCAGAAATCAACCAATTTTCGTTCTGAAAACGGCTGTTTATTCTGTAGGCCCATAGAATTCACGCTCACCGTCGGTTTTATTTAAAAAAATTAAATTTAGAAAATTTATTTTTAAATTTCAAATTTCCAAATTTTTTACATTCTTGGTTCAGCAACCAAATTAGTTATTTACTGAGTACGGAACTTTTTTCAAAATCAAAATCGGTTTGATAGAACGGAGTAATCGAACACCTACCCTCACAGATGGTCACTGCTGAGGTGGTTCGATCGTCAATCCTTAATCTCACCCGAGCTCAGAAGCTCACCTATAAATCAACCCACAAGAGAATAATAAATTTTAAATAAGTACCTACCTACCTCCTGTTATTACAATAGTTCACTTTCTTGTGTGTCTACTTATAATTGAGATTTTCATAGCGGTATGTGTTATATACCATAGTGTCCCATGTATTTAGGTGTTATAATTCGAATTTTATCAACAAACCTCAGCTCCCGTTGTCTGCAGCCTCGATGTGAGTTGAGCCCATGATCGTGATTTAGATTTATGTATAAATATATAGTTTGTCCTCTCTATGTCCCCATGAAGGCTCCTCCTGCGGACACAATGAGTGTCTTTGCTATCATCTTACTTTTACTCAATACATGCCATTCCTAATAATGAGTATAACAGCAGTCGTAATAATGAGTATAGCAGCCAATTTAATCCCTAACCTGCAGTTATGATTTGGCTGACTTGAAATAGTCACACGGCCTAGCGAACACCTGAATCATCATGGATCCCAACCTCATTAACAGACGAACGACAAACATTTTGCACGTATGGGTTTTCCTTATTTCAATAACAGTTCAATGAAATCGATAACACTTTTCAGTTGTTCAATGAGTAAATAAGCAAACATAAAGTACAGAGTGACCAAAATTTAAGGCCCACCGGAATGTCTCCCTTAAAAACAGGGGCTTGGAAAAAGTTTCAAATGGTTTTGCGTAGAATCTGAATGACATTTTTGCGCACGTGCTCATGCGCAAAGAACACTAACTTTGTTTTTTTCAAATGAGAACCCCCAGTTTTGATTGCATATATGGATTCTTCGTTGGAATTTCATGAAAAATTGACCCGATTTTTGAGTGCGCACGTCGGCGAAAAACATGCTCTAAACGCAGGAAACCTAGTTTTGGGTGTAGAAAACTACCAAGTGTAGAAGTTTGACACATGATTTTAATGTTCATTCACGCTGAATAACGTAGTATTCTGATAGGAAATTTAATGCTCTTTCCAACGGCGTCCTTATGTTTAATTTTACGATGTAATTTAGGGGAGTTATGGTCATTTTAGTGGTATAACGTCAAAAACACGAAAACGACGAAAACGAGGGAATTGTAAAAATTGCAATGAGGAACTTTTTATCGGAAATAAGTTGTAGACTCGCATACCCCATTATACCGATGCTTAATCCCCACCTTTAGAGGTGTTAGTTGACGAAGTAATTAAAGATGATTTCTTGGGGGGGGGGGGGGGGGGGTATGAAACTTACCTATGGGATCTGCCAGTTGGGACATAACCAGTCATATACGTAATGTATTTTCCCCTTTCCTCTTCTCTGAGGGTTGGGTTATCCTTTGTATTATCCAACATAGTAGGAATAACTACTAAAATTAGCTAGTAGGGAATTAGAAACCTTTCCCAATGGTGTTACCATACAACATAAAAGCGTGACAAAGAGTGACAAACATTTGGGATGAATAATTTATTATCACTACAAATCAAGGTCGTGATGTCACCTTTATTAAAATTTCTGACAAACGAAGGCACAACTTCTTCTTGGGCTCAATTTACACCTAATAATTATGGATATTATATTTATAGTATGTACAAAACCACAATAGAATAAATTATATAGGAGAAAAAATAAGATCATCATAATTAAGGGGGAAAAACGGAGAAAGTGAAAAAATCGATGGAAATTAATTCTAGGTAGGTACTCATTAGGCTGTCTTGGATACGGCTAACTTTTACAATACAGCGCAACGGTTATTATCGTTCCTGGTCTGTCTGAAAAGTAAATTATAATAAACAAAAAGAGAAAGTAACAATATTGAAATGTGACTAATAATGCTGACTAGTAGAATAATCATGAAAAAGCGAAATGAACAAGGCAAGCAAAGCGATATAATAGAGGGAAGTGTTCGAGGCCTCAACTAAAATAGAGCCAGTTTTCGGCCGATTCTCAATACAATGGAACGGTCTGTGAAGCGTAGGTATGTTGGAATTTCAAGATCAAAAGGTAGCAAGTTGATTTTTGTATGCAGGTTAATTCTCTTCTTTTCAGTATGTGGCTGAGGAATTAAATATGTGAAAATTGGAAAATGTGTTACTACACGTAGGCTCGAATAGAATCTTCAAGCTGGCCCAATGGTTTTTAAGGGTAGAATTCAGTTTTGCCTTGGTTTAGCTTCTCTCTCTTTCATAAGTTGTACTCAACGTTTTTTGACATAATATGTCTGTTTGGTCGGTTAAATTCACATAAAACATTTACTTAGTAGGTAACTTGGTTTTCAAACCAGTTTTCAAAATCATTCAACATTGCTATGTTGATAACATGCAATTTTTTCCCCTCAAACCTCCCAAATGATGTCAACAATTTGAACAATCCCCTTCCTTGAAGTAAAAAATCGGAACAATTGTTCAAGAACAATATTGGAAAAGCTCTTCCGTGTGAGAGAGCAACAACAATATTACGGTAATCTTATAAAACTAAATGAACAATGTAGCAGTTTATTTCGAGTATATTTACAAAGTACATTCGCAGCTAGCCGGGCAGAAAGGCTCTTGCAATATACCGTTTTACAATAACTGCGTTTAAAATTCTCACAAAACATTAAACATGAACATATTTGAATGGATGTCTCTGAAGGACTTGAGGAAGATAATCAATTATGCCTAAAGGAAAAATATCTATTTGTGTATATAAATAATACTTCTAATCTCAGAGTTACGCGTCAGTTCAGATTTGGTAATTGTTCGAACACTGTGAGGCTGTCAACAATCGAAGTTGAATGCATTAGATTAATATTTGCTAAGACAATCTGAACGATCGCCCAACCGATTTCAAGCCCAAGGTACTATATATGTATAACCTATAAATAATAGCAGCCCAAGGAAGAACGATCGACCGCGTGAAATACAAGATTTAAAAAAAAGCTTCGAATTGACATTGAGTCGCTCGCTAGAAATGAGTTCGATAGCAAATTTCTGAAAGTAATTTTAGGTATTATGGAGCTATTCGTCCAGTGTCGGTGTATAAAGAACAAGATCGACGAATTCAAGATTGTAGAATTATTATAAATACTAATAAATGACTTGATGCTTCGACGAGTGGGTTTCAAAAGCTTCTTTCCCAGATAATACCTCCACTAATTACATACTAAACAGTCGAATTCCATATTTTGAAACCAAACCTTTACACTGTACAGTGAATATTTGTTTGGCGTATTCAATAAAAATCACCATCAGCCTAGGGGCGAACCTAGGTCACACGTATGATGTGACATACTAAATCTGTGTCCATCATCTACCATTGTAACAAATTATATCATTTTGATTTAATCATCAGGTTTAGTATAGCTATATTAATTTACCGTCCAAATACCGTCAAATAAGTATAATTATCTTTTTTGGCTATGTGAATAGAAATAATGGGAAATAATGGGTATAGGTACCTATAATGAACTTTCAATTAGATACCTGTTTAGAATTGAATTAAGACCTAAATCCTTGGTTTTATTAGAACATTTTGATTGTTTTTGATAAAAAGAGTTTGTGATTTTAGTCTATAAAATAATGAAGGCATAACAATTGGAATCGCCAATATCACAAATTTAATCGGTCATCCTCATTTTATGATACCTAACGACATGTCGCAAAAAACTTAACAGTCAACTCAATACTAGGAAAGACATCCAAGTTTTCGAAGGTTCCCCGAATTTGGAGGAATTCTTTAGCAATGCAGTTGTTCTAATTACATATTAGGTAGATTAAAATGAATGAGTGAAAATAGTTTGGAATGAGCAGATAACCATAAGTTACAAGATTTTAGAACCTCAAGTTGTAAGAATGGGATTTAGGTATATTGATGACAATAACGCGTATGTAAATATAATTCATCAATGAACACCAACATGCGGATACATCCTGCTCAATCCTTACTGCATCCTTTCAGCACACTTTCTCTTCAACTATAACGTCAAAAAGCATAACAAAAAGATACCTACAACGAAAAATCTCTATCCGCGTTATAAAAATTACAGAACAGTAAAACACGCCTTTTATAACAAAAGGATTCTACTTATTTGTTTATTTGTAATCTGCATGGATTGGAAATGAATATTTTTGGCGAAACCTCATGAATATGAATAGTGTTCCACGACAAACAAATAAACATTACATCAAAAAAGAAAAAAACACTACGACAACGAGAACGCGTTTATGAAAGATAGAACCACGGGACTGGTCCGCGAATCCTCTCCCTAATCAGTTCGATGCAACCTGTTTGAGAGAATACTAAAAAGATCTGCTGTATTAATGATGTCACTAAACAAATATTATGTCATTATAATAATTTGATATAATTAAGTAACAAATTTTTCTAAATGACGCATTTCGAATTGTTTTTTGTTGCAAGTAAGTATTGATTATTGGTACAAAAATTATCAGTTCAGTGTAGCACTGTAGTAAAATTTCAATGCAGAAAATCGTAGTTTTTTCTTTTTTCATATGTTCTATAAATAGAAATTTCAAGTTCCCTCTGGTGCTGATCGAGGGCGAATATTCCAAAATGTTTGTGTAACAAATAGTAGGTAAGCAAGTAATGTAATTTTTATTATCACCTATATAGCATGGCCCCTAAAAACCATAAAAAATCGTCCTTCCTAAAATTTAATATAATTTTAGACAATTTAACAATCAATGAAGAAAAAATTACAAGGACGAGCGGAGGTGATGTACTTCTTTGGTCAAAAAACGAATCATCGAAAGAAGTTTAGATGGTGCTCAACCTCTTTCCTTCCAAGCGATTCGCTAATTCAAATTCTCCTAAAAATAAACGGTACGAAATTGACCAGTACAAGTCACCCCCTTTTTTCACGCCCCTTCGAATCACTTTTTATTATACCTCAGTTATCCTTGATCGCTACGTGAGTAACTTGTAGAACATGATTGCTAGTGAGATGTTGATGAATAAAACTAGCATAACAAGTTGCTGCCTCGAAAACCATTCCTGGAACAGTACAAATTATTTCGTTAGGAGACCCATAGATCGTTAAGATTATGTAGGTATCTACTCTACAACATGATAGACTCGTTGCCCTCTGGGAATAATTTCCATTCCTACTATTGAAATGCAACTAAAAACTTCAGAAAATATGGAAATTACCTTCACATGAGGGCTGACCAAGTACAACAAAGGGTTCGCTCTGAGTTTTTCCGCCTCTTCTTGCATTCGCCTCATCTCCTCCCGTCGGGCTGAGCTTAGAACTGAGACCTGAGGAATGACCATCGGGAATGAAATATAGCTTTGGATCTCAAGTCGGAGTGCCATTGTTGTTCTATTGACTTTCACGCTTTCAAATTATTTCCAGAGTGTTGTCAATTGTTTGATTTTAGAATTGCCTGATTGGTTGTTATTTTATTGTTATGGTTGTTGTATGTAACAGTAAATTGTGAGAACAGTTTTCTATTCAGTGATAACTCGTCATATCTACCTACCTCTTCGCGAGACATAGCCTCTGCAGGGAGTGGAATCGAACCTGCATCCAAGCTCTTCTTCCTCTGTAGGTTAACAGTGACAGGGATGCTCTGTGGACAGATATATTATGATTTGAATGTACTAAGCAAATAGAATCACTTATCAAATGAAATAATATCACAGAACAACCAACTCGACTTCATACAGCCATCCGTGATTATAATCAGGTGTTCCCTAGCAGCGATATCTAGCCCGGATTTATACTGTTCCATTCACGATCATGTTGACGAAGCTTTTCGGTGTAAACGAACGGCTGGCTGGTCGTACAATGCTCCGGGTAGTCTCTAACAATTGTTTTGTTCAAGATCAATTTAAAAACGTAAAAAAATTGAAAGTTGCTATTGAAAGTTTTCGAGCTACGGCGTTCTGAAAATTTCATCCCCTATTTTTCACCTCTTAGAGATGACTGACAGTAACACCGAGCTTTGAGGACCAACTAGACCCCAAACGGGACCTACAAACAAAATTTCGTTAATTTTGGTTGATGGTAACTAAGAAAAGTGCCAAGTACGGCCGGCGTACGGATAGAAATTTTTTTATTCCATTTTCGGATTCAACGTACCTTGAAACGGAAACCATCAAATTTTGAGGGGGGGGGGATTAAAAATTATGTTATGATGCTCATTATTGAAAATAATGAACCAATAATACAGACCGCTTTTGTGACCCATGCACGTGCCCAATTTACTTCTTCCTTTTGTGGAAGCGAAGTAGGTACATATTGATATGTATTTTGTTTGGTATGTAGTTACTACCTGAACAAGGAACTCGAACTCACAAAACCATGTGTGATCTTGAAGTTACCCTGAAATTGTAGTAATACCGCCGCGATTATTCGATTAATGACAGTGCAACTTGTGATCGAATGGCTTTTCTAAAAATGCAGTGGTTGGTCGTGCAAGCAAGCATAACAATTCAGCTGCGCGTTGAAACTGTCACCTGCTATTCAAATTGTTTGAGCCATAGCGGCTTGAAAACATCCCGTTGATCAGGCTTGTTTTCACGAGTCAAGTTTAGTTGACCAATTTTTATGGTTGATCAACAGAAGTTGAATGCGACTTGAATCAATTTTGTTTCATACGTTTCAATTGAAATAGATCAAACCGTTTCAGTATTAACAATGGTGTCGTGAGTCCCTCCCGGAACTACTCCTAGCAGATTTAAGTTCTCACAAATATTTCATAAGCCAACTTTAGTTCTTACCAAATAAACCATACGAGTGGGGAACAAGCCGCAGGAGTCAGAGCACAACCTGGGTCCCCACCATCCCCTAGCAAATAGGGGATGGAGGGAGACGACTTCCAGTAACATAAATACTCGCCTCCTTCGCCTTTTTTCTCATTCTACGATTCCTCTAGCTGCTAGCTACTCTCTCTCTCTCCTTACCATGTCTCTCTCCTACTCCGAAAAGATCTAGCCGATGGTGGAGGTTCGCCCTTAACCAGAACTAGCAAACAACCCTAAAAGATCGGTGGAGGATCGCCCTTAACCGCACGAACATCCAAAAAGATCCAGCCGATGGTGGAGGTAACGCCCTTAACCAGAACTGGCAAATTCCATAAAAGATCGGTGGAGGTCCGCCCTTAACCGCACACATCCAAAAAGATCCAGCCGATGGTGGAGGTTTCGCCCTTAACCAGAACTGGCAAATTCCCCCCTCGCCTCTCGTGGTGAATTTTAGCCAATTTTAAATTCATCACAGTGGTAATCTCCGACGTTCCCGCAACCTTCCTTTCTCGTCACGATCTCGCACACTTCTCCCATGCTCACATTCAATATCAGCAATTTTTGCTATTTTCGAATTTGAAATTTCAAAAATTCAATTTGAAATTTCAAATCCTCTACATTCACCTCCCCCTTACAACTTTCATCATTTCAACGTCCTAACATCCAACGTCGGCCATTTATAGCTATTTTCAAATTTGAAATTTCAAAAATTCAAATTGAAATTTCAAATCCTCTACATTCAACCCCCCTTACAACCTTCGACATTTCGCACCTTCTCCAACCTCCACGATCAACATTTACCAATTCTGCCACTTTTCACTATTTTCCAATTTGAAATTTCAAAATTCAAATTGAAATTTCACTTCCACCCTCACATCGAAATTTCTAAAATTTCTAAATATCAACATTTACCAATTTTAACTCCAACGCCCCCACCACCACCCTGTCACCCTCTCGATCTTTTAGGTATCACCTTCTCGATCTTTTACCTGTCACCCTCTCGTCTGCGCCCGTCAGCGTCAACCCTACCCCCTCGCCCGACCCCTCTCGCTGGTCATACCACATCGACGCCGATGGGAATATCCGCATACACTGCCCCCTCTGCAACCCCACTCACCCTTCCACCTTTTTTCGCATGAACAAGGAGGGGAGATGAGTCACCAAACCATCAACCTTCCCCCCACGACTTCCCCCAAACTCTTGGAAGGCCTTACGCCCCACCCCTTCCACCGCTCGCCCATACGGCAACCGCTTTTTTTATCCCACCCTCAGGGAGGACCAACCCCTCTCACCACTCGCCCATACCGCGGGCGTCCTCTCACCCGCCCTCAGGGTGACATCCACCCCTCCCTAACGCTCGCCAAAGATATATCATACAAAGATATCATGACCGCCAGCGTATTCTTACCCCCCCCTCACGGAGGGACCAACCCTTCCCTCCCCTCAACGCCCCTGCAACCACGGCGAACACCGCCGCCCCCACCCCCTCATCGCACCTGCGACCACGGCGAACGCCGCCGCCACCAACCCCTCACGCTCCAACCCCTCAACGCACCTGCGTCCACGGCGAACACCGCCGCACACACCTCAACCCTCTCGACCACCACCCCCTTGGCGTCTCTGCGACCCCGACGAACACCGCCGTACCAACCCCCTCGACCACCACCCATCAAACCCTCCACTCACTCGGGGGCCCTCTCTTCCCGCCCCACGATGCTGGGGGCTGACCGCTTCGCCCCCTTCACCAACCCCCCTTTGGAAGGCTTCCGCCCCTCGCCTCTGAGCCAGGGTTAACTTTTTCCCCTCACCAACCCCCCTTCGGAAGGCGAACACCGCCGTACCAACCCCCTCGACCACCACCCATCAAACCCTCCACTCACTCGGGGGCCCTCTCTTCCCGCCCCACGATGCTGGGGGCTGACCGCTTCGCCCCCTTCACCAACCCCCCTTTGGAAGGCTTCCGCCCCTCGCCTACGGGCCAGGGTTAAATTGCAACGGCCCACGCCTCACCCCTCCCCCCCCCCACTCACTGGGGGGACCCAGCACCTGTACATATCGCACCTGTAAATATGATTCTTGTAAATACCTTTAAAACACACCTGTAAATATCGAGTTTCCTTATTATGTCAATGTAAATATTGTCTAGCTGTAAATCACTTCTCTTTGTACATGATCCCTCCTCATTCACCTGTATATTCCCTAGCTCTAAGTCACATGCTGTGTTTATCTGTATACTAACCATAAGTTACTCCTGTTTGTACATACTCTCGTCATGCAACTATATATCCTAGCTCTAAGTCACTCCTCTTTGTGCATACTCTCCTCATGCAACTGTATATACTAGCTCTAAGTACCCACTTTTGTACATACTACTACTTCACGCCAATCTTCGCCACCTTTCTACCTAGTATTAAGCAAACCACCATCTCAACTGCTGTCAATCACCGCCTTCAGCCTACATTGTTTGCCTCAGCCCTCAGCTTTGTAAACTTGGGCCCTCAGCCACATCCGAATGTTCACTTGCTCACTTTTCACCGCCATCAGCACTCCTCCTGTCTGCCATAGCCCTCACCACTTGTAATCCTGTGCCCTCAGCTCTTGGAAATTTTTTGCTCGAACTGGGGGGACCCATGTCGTGAGTCCCTCCCGGAACTACTCCTAGCAGATTTAAGTTCTCACAAATATTTCATAAGCCAACTTTAGTTCTTACCAAATAAACCATACGAGTGGGGAACAAGCCGCAGGAGTCAGAGCACAACCTGGGTCCTCACCATCCCCTAGCAAATAGGGGATGGAGGGAGACGACTTCCAGTAACATAAATACTCGCCTCCTTCGCCTTTTTTTCTCATTCTACGATTCCTCTAGCTGCTAGCTACTCTCTCTCTCTCCTTACCATGTCTCTCTCCTACTAGGGTTGCGACATCGGATTCAAAACATCGATATGGACATCGATGTCAACATCGGTCGCTCAACATCGATGTGGGAAAAACATCGGCCAGAAAACATCGATGTTTCGATAATATCGAACTTCGATGGCAGCCCTACATTACATACTTCCTAAACATCACACGTTCAAGGATTTTCCCAGTCATTATGTGGTAACCGTCGATTCACCCAGGTAAAAAACCATCTGGACCTGTAGTGTTTGACTTGAGGTGGCTTAAATACCAGCCAACCGGAATCATACAGTTCAAATCAAACTACATTTTGACTACGATTTCAAAAATCTTTCCTGCCGTCCAACACCAGGAGTCGTTGGACAAATTGGGGACCTTCCGCCCATGCAAAAACAAAAACTGTCCTATTCCCATCCCAAAGGGCCAATGGGATGACCTCCAGTCCTTAAACCATTATATCGACGAAGCTGCGTTCTTACCAATTTCACACAATTAATCCGTGATAAAAATTATAATTAAAATTCCTCCCCTTTTTTTTAAAAATTTCAGTGAACAAAACAATGAAGAAAACTTTTCTGAAAAAACCGATGTTGACTTCAAACCATCGATGTTGACTTCAAACCATCGATGTCCGATAATATCGACTAGCTAAACATCGATGGTAAAAACATCGAACATCGGAGCCAAAACATCGATGTTTCGATAATATCGAACATCGATGCGCAACCCTATCTCCTACTCCCAAAAGATCTAGCCGATGGTGGGGGTCGCCCTTAACCAGAACTAGCAAATAACCCTAAAAGATCGGTGGAGGTTCGCCCTTAACCGCACAAACATCCAAAAAGATCCAGCCGATGGTGGAGGTAACGCCCTTAACCAGAACTGGCAAATTCCATAAAAGATCGGTGGAGGTCCGCCCTTAACCGCACACATCCAAAAAGATCCAGCCGATGGTGGAGGTTTCGCCCTTAACCAGAACTGGCAAATTCCCCCCTCGCCTCTCGTGGTGAATTTTAGCCAATTTTAAATTCATCACAAATGGCTTTACATTTCTTTTAATATACATCTCAATCTTAAAGCATTTGGCCAAGCATCTTTATTTTTATTGTTATCCGAACGATGGTTCCAAGGACAATTAAGCTTATAATGTAGGTAGTTCTAAAAATTTGAACACGCTTTCGGACCACTTGACACTCATTTTGGAGAATATTTGAAAACACCGGCACGGAAAAACAGCGGCACTCCGTACGAGTTGAAGGCAAACTGACAGGGTTCACACGTTGCAATACCAGGTTCAACTCGATGTTGACTCATCACTTTAACGATAAAGTTTGACTCTGTCAAACCTTTTTTGATCCACTAAAAAGGCGATCAACTAAAATTGACTCGTGAGAACGCGAAGGGTAAATGTCACGGGTTTAGTAAGAAATATTTTCAATAGATGGCTGCACCGTCGGGGGCAATCCAATACTAGATTTATCTCTTGAATGGGTCAACCGATTTTCAATCTGCAAAATGTTCTGTAATCGCTATAAGCAACCTCAAGCGGTGACATTCAGTTTTAAGTTTAAACAATTTTTTTTTTCATGGAGTTCCTGAAATTATTTTACTCAGTTTCAATTTTTTGTTGAAAAAGCAACTAGTACTTTCTTAGCAAAAAAATCGAAGAATCCAATTCCGTTTTCAAATTTCAAATTGGATCATTCGATCGAACGGCATTTGGGAAAATTAATGTAACAATAGGGGCCTATTGTTAGCCGTTTATTCCTCTGCAGCGCTCCACCCCTAGGCTGGTGCGACGTTGCACTAATACTTCCACCTGGCGAGAGTCCACCAGGGCCCCCAGTCCATGGGGAAGTTTTCTAGAACCACGGGCCTGGGAAGTTGGGGGATATCCAGGTTCATCATATCCAATTGTTGTACTTTTTTCAACAAGGTAAACCAACGTTTCAGGTCTCATGCCGTCGAATTATTTTCAACATTATTGGTAATAGGCTGGCCTGCACTCAGTCAGCTTGTTCAAAGGGAAGGCGAACTTGCATGGTCAAAACGGCTACAAATTTGGGAAATACCGCCACAAATTTTTCTAGCAGCGCATCCTAATCCAAAGACCAGTCGTCCACGTGCCGAAAGGGAGTATGACGGGTCATCCAAAAGTAGGTAGTAAAATACAATAAAGGGCTCTCAGTGACCGTTATCCCTACTATTCATTCAAATTATACAACTACTCAAATCAAAAGGCCAAGTTCGAAGATGCGCGTTTTTTAAACCCTCGAGCTGCCCCCAGGAAAGCCACCTCCGCCTCCGGAATTAAAGTTTCCTACCAATGCGCGGGATTCAATAATTCAATCATTATAAATTATTTGTAGTTATTCATGAGTTGCAAAATTACCTGTCAACAAAACCCAGCCCCTTCTAGGTAGATGAACCGTTGTGCAATAATTTACCTTTGTGTAATAATTTACCGTTGTTTAATAATTTGCCATTGGGTTCATCAATAATAATACAACGTTTGTTCAAGTTTCAAAAGTACCTATCAACAAAATTCAAAAGAGCCATCATTTTTCAAATGAAATAATATACCCGAACAACCAACTCGGCTTCATACAGCCATCTGTGATAATAATCAGGTGCTCCCTAGTGATGATATCTGGGTCGGATTTATACCGTTTGATTCACGATCGTGTTGACGAAGCTTTTTGTTGCAAAAGAACGGCTGGTCGTACAATGCTCCAGGTGGTCTCAAAAAATTCATTAGTTCAAGACCGATTTAACATCGTTAAAAAACGGTACCCTTCTATCGAAAGTATTCGAGCTACGGCTCGAGCCTCTTCGAGCTTCTGAAAATTTCAACCCCTATTTTTAACCCCTTAGAGATAAATGACAGTAACGCCGAGCTTCGAGGACCAACTAGACCCCAAACGGAACCTATAACCCGAATTTCATCAATTTTTTGGTTTATTATTTTCAATACCTAATGAACTTGGAATCGAGCATGAAAAAAAAAAAAAAAAAAATCTAACCCCCCCCCCACCCTCAAAATTTGATGGTTTACGTTTCAAGGTATGTAGAATCCGAAAATGCAATAAAAATATTTCTGTCTGTCCGCCGTAATGACCACTTTTCTTAGTTACCATGAAACAAAATTGATGAAATTCGGGTTATAGGTTCCGTTTGGGGTCTATTTGGTCCTCGAAGCTCGACGTTACTGTCAGTCATCTCTAAGGTGTTCAAAATAGGGGTTGCAATTTTCAGAACGCCTATACCTTTTTTTTACGTGAATCATTTTACGGTTTTAAATAGTTCTTGAACTTACGTGTTTTTTAAGACCACACGGAGCATCCTTGCGTCCAGCCGTTCGTTCACAGTAAGGCCCCGAAGTTTGCATCGACAGGCATTTTCGACAGCAGGGTGAATGAAATTGTATACATTTAGCCCAAATCTCGTTACCAGTATGAAGTATCACGGAGTATGAAGTCGAGTTGGTTGTTCTGTGATATTATTTCATTCGAAAAACGATGGCTCTTTTGGAGTTTTGTTGATAGGTAGTGAAACTTGACAAACGTTGAAGTAGGATAAATTATTAGTACACAATGGTAAATCATTACTCAACGGTAAATTATTACACAGCGGTTCATTATACCATCTACGTAGAAGGGGCTGGAGTTTGTTGGTAGGTACGTTTGCAACTTTTTTCACTCCTCATCAACAATTTCCCTTCAGAACTTCATTGTGTGCGTTTCTTTTTGCCATTTTAGGTAGGTACTGTTTGTCATCGGCAGAATTATTTTAGCAACATTCAACTCGTGATTTAGGTAGGTACCTGGTAACGAGTACGGGGTTAGGTACTAACCTACGGAGGATCTGCGATCTACATAATATGTATAGAATAGTACATATTATATTATATATATAGACGGGTTATCTATACAGAGAGCTGTGATCTGTCAATGGTAAATTATTACACAACGGTAAATTATTACACAACGGTAAATTAGTACGCAACGGTAAATTATTACACAACGGTTCATCTACCTAGAAGGGGCTGGATTTTGTTGATAGGTAGGTAATTTGCAACTTGAACAACCGTTGAAGTATTATTGATGGGCAAATTATTACACAACGGTTCATTATACTAGCTACGTAGAAGGGGTACCTATACAGGTAAATTATTACACAACGGTTTATTATTTGCCTTATAATGAATAACTACAAATAATTAATGATTGAATTATCGAATGCCGCGCATTTGTAGGAAACTTAAATTCCGGAGCCGGCTCCAGTACTCAATTTAGGGCTTTCCTGGGGGAAGCCACAAATCCCCACCAATGTGGATGCTCGCATCATTCAGAAGTAGATTAGACGATCAGGGAAAATTATGAATTTTGCTTCCGCACTACCGAATGTAGGAGTGCTTGTGTTGAAAAAGAAGGACATCCTCCAAATGTAATTTCCACTCGCATTTTGCTTTTCAGGCATCATGGAATATTTTTGGTTCCGTGGCTGTCTGTGATCAATTCCATATAAAGCCCATGTGCGAGCGATTAAAACGGTCGTCACAGCTGAAAATTGGAGAGGAGATGCGGGTTGGGTCACTGATAGTCCCATATCAAGGTCACTGAAAAAAATACCCGCGAACGTGTAATCCTTGTGCAGCCCAAAACTACCTACCTACCTTATAATCGTTGCAAATAATTAAAATGTGGAGGGTGGATCTAGAAGGAGACTCTGAAGGTTCCATATGAGTTTCACCAAATTCGAACGGAAGCATGCATTTTGTTGAACATACCCAGGTATAATTATGTAGCCAATTCCTTATAACGCCCATAATTACCCGAAAAATAAGTAGTAGTAGATTTTGGTTTATTATTTTCAATAATGAACCTTTGGAATCGAGCATGAAAAAAAAAAACAAGTTTTAACCCCTCTCATAATTTGATTGTTTCCGTTTCAAGGTATGGAATCCGAAAATGGAATAAAAAAATGTCTATCCGTCCGCCGTACACCGTACACCGTACTTCGCACTCTTCTTAGTTAACCATGAACCGAAATTAATGAAATTTGGTTTGTCGGTCCCGTTCGGGGTCTAGTTGGTCCTCGAAGCTCGGCGTTACTATCAGTCATCTCTAAGGGGTGAAAAATAGGAGTTGACATTTTCAGAACGCCGTAGCTCGAAAACGTTCAATAGAAGGGTATGGTTTTTCAAGTTTTTAAATTGACCTTGAACTAAAGCATTTTTTGAGACCACCGGGAGACCGTTCGTTTGCACAGAAAACTTCGTCAACATGATCGTAAAAAGAACGGTATGAATCCAGCCCAGATATCATTGCTAGGGATCGTCTGATTATAATCACGAATGGCTGTAGGAAGTCGAGTTGGTAGTTCTGTGATATTATTTCATTTGAAAAATGATGGATCTTTTGGATTTTGTTGATAGGTACTTTTGGAACTTGAACAAACGTTATGCTTCATGAATAACAACAAATAATAATTAAGGAGTGAATTATTGAATCCCGCGCATTTTTATGAAATGTAATGGCTGGCTCCAATACTCGATTTAGGGCTTTCCTGGGCGTAAGAAGAGGGTAGGTACTGACACAGAAAACAGTGATCTACGCAGATCTATAAAGGTAAAGTATTACACAACGGTTTCTTACACGTTTTATTACACAACGGTTTGTTATTTTCGTTATGTTTCATGAATAACAACAATTAATTAATGAATGAGTTATTGAATCCCGCGCATTTTTATGAAACTTTAATTCCCGGGCCGGCTCCAGTACTCGATTTAGGGCATTCATGGGGGAACTTGAGGGTAGGTATTGACCACAGAAAACGGTGATCTACGCAGAAGGGGCATCTATACAGGTAAATAATAAACCGTTGTGTAATAATTTGCAGCCTTTTCGGTTAGGTACGGGTTGGACCATATAATATATATATATGGGTTGGATAAAATTAATTGAAATCGTACCGTAAAGTTCGTCTGCGCAAACGAAAAATCCTTGGTACTCTCGTTATTTTACATACTTGTTATTGTTATTCTAATAGAAACTTATTTTTGATGTATTTGCATTCTTGTTATTATTATTCTATTGATATTTTTATTGCATTTGAATTCTCGTTATGGTTATTACATTGATAATCATTCCCAGGATATCTGTTATCGTCAATCGTTGACATTGATATTTCCATAGCCGTCAGTTGTGAATCTTGAAATTTATAGTAGCGTTCTGACAATAATATAATATAGTAAGTAAGTAAGTAAGTAAGTAAGTAAGTAAGTAAGTAAGTAATTAAGTAAGTAAACAGCCATTTCAGGCTGGGGCCATTATTGGAAATAATAAACGAAAAACCGAAAGAATCACCATTATGGAATTGTTGGTAACAACGAGTTATTTTATTTTTAGTAGGGACTTATGCCTTGAATACAGAATTAATAAGGTAACCATGGATTTGATCATTACCTCAACAGGTGGTGTGTTTATCCAACTTTCGGAAGCTCTCCGTGCCATAAGAGCGGGGGAGAACATAAGATCTTCCTCCTCTTCATCTTCACCTGACCAAAACATTGTGCCTGTGACTTTCGGGTCAGGGTCCAGTAAGATTCAATAACTGAACGCGGATCAACGTGTGTAGCGGACTGATGGATGTACATTCACAAAATCACTGAGCCTATGTTGGAATGTAGAGAGGAATTTCACGGGTGCTTCATTTGGAATTTCGGTAGACCAGCAGAATCACGACGAGCACGACAACGACCGCAATCGAGGCGAGTTATTTTTTTACTTAACAAACCACGTCGAGGAATGTATCGACAGAGCTGAAGTTTTAGGTATTTAGACGAACTATATCAAAACCGAAACAGTTAGAAAATCGGGGTTTCAAACGCAGGAAAATCTATGTCTACCCCTACCCAATCGAAGAGCCCCAAACGCTTAGGCACACCACACTGGTGATCCTTTTTTAGGGCCGAGACAGTGCCCCTAGCTGTAAGGTCGGCTTAAAATAAGGTGCCTCATGCGGTGGAAGGGGGTGGAGGGAGGTTCTATCTTTTCTTGAACACTCCTACATTCTTCCTCAAACGTCGAGACAGAAAGATGAGAGGAACAGACAATTTAGAGAGGTGCAAGTTAGACAAATACAAAGTAGGCAATGAATTATATTTGTAGTTCCGAATATAGGTAAGTACCAATAACGTTTTGCAGATCAAAAGGACGTCCAGCCCATTGACATAGGTAGGTATTTGTAATGTGCCTTATTCGTTAGATTCATTCAGATAAGTTAATTATAATTTCAAGTACATTGTAGATACAAACTTTGAGTTTTTCCCCTTCAGGCTGAGTGCCTCGTAATCGCTACAGTAGACCCAGGCACGGCGGGTGAATTTGAGCAGAGTTGAGACGACGGTTGTGAACAGACTCGTATAAGTATTCCTGTGTATTTTGCATTTTAACATCTTGTTTTCTTCCTTACCATTTTCTCTTTCTCTCTCTGGGATCTAAACCATATTTTTATTTATTCATAGTACACAGATTACACTCAGATTCTTTTTCACCCGGGCACTGATATTTTTCTATAGGGTTTCTCTTGATAAATTTATGTTACGACCATGGTCTCAATAGTACCTAATCCTGACTCTGAAATTCAACTTTCAACTATCTGAACTTGGCGACGAGGTAATGACTTCCTAATTTCGCCAAAATTGTTTTAATGACAAACAGAAAGATGATCTCGAAGATTTTCGCGAAAATAAAAAGTGGGGTTTTGGGTAAAAAATAGGTAAAAATCACCAAACATTGCTATTAAATCACCAAGTGTTGTAGGATGGTTCTTCAAAAGGTTGTAGTTTCTTCCTCCCGAACTTTCTTTCCATGCTTACGAATTAGGTACCTACTCTTCTTTCCTAAATTCAGGTTTAATGCAGATCCCTGGCTTCCAGCTTTTTTGCCTGCGATATCTCTTGGCATAGTAGGTATTGATGGCGCATGTTTTTCTTAAACCAAAATTCACTATAACATCCAGAAAGTAGCGAGAAACAGTGTTACAGTGATTGTTGTAGTGTGTGTGAGTCGCGTGTGTGTGCAGTGAAAGAGTGTTACATCAATTTGCTTATTAGTAGGTCAAATAAAGTAACTCAAGTAACTTACTTACCTACCTGAGTACCCAGTAACCCGCTAACAATATAATATGGTATTCAGTCTTCAGAAATTTCAAAAACGGTACTGGAGGAAAATTATTCCGTTCGTAAACATTCAGTACTGAACCCATCATAAACTGGATTGCGCATTTACGGTTTAGGTAGTATCTCTACGAGTATTAGTTCTACCCGTTTGCAGTGCTACCCCTCCTTACTATGCACGATGATTCACTGGTCTAACCGGCAGATATGAAAGCCTATGAAGGCAATAATGGGAATAGGTACCTATTCCACCAAAGGTCCTAATTTCTGATTAATCAGTCTTGTGTAAATGAACTTCACTGAAGCGTCCAAGTCTTACGGTCCCATTCATAGCTTACATAAAATTCATAGCAAAATATATGAGCTTGATTGTATATATTTTTCCCATTCTTCGTAAAGAAATATTTTAAGACGGATCCCTTCAAAATGTTCATCGTAAACCTGTCTGAGGGACTGAAATTATTTTTAGTTTTGTTGGCAGCGCCTTGTCAAGCTCGTGCTAAGATTACTAAAGACTTCCGCCGAGTTCTCAACATTGAGCTCATCTTGATGGAGAGTTCGAATGAAAGTAAAGTAAAGTAAAGTAAAGTAACAGCCATTTCAGGCTGGGGCTTTTCGTCCGACTGCCCTGCCAGCGTCGCGGACGTGATCAGCTGTCCTCCAATGGAGGATCAGAATTTGATCTGATCATTTCGCTCTTTACTTGGCTACTCATTGCCTCGCCCCCTTGAGTGGAGAGGGGTTCGCCCAACAGCTACATGGGTCATACTTGGACGTGTCACCACGTGTCACGGCGGTCACCCATCCAAGTACTAACCACGCTCGAGGTTTCTTAACTTCGGTGATCTCACGGGAACCGGTCTATTCCACCTGATAAGGCCGTTGGGCCGAGAGTTCGAATGATTTAACCGCAAAGATCGATGAGGCTCAGTTCCTCATGAACGTATTTACAGTTACATGTTTTGCCATATGAGCCTCCCTTTAGCGGTGTTGATAAAAGTGGATTAAAGCGCGTTGCCTTCATTATCCATCTCAACATTGGAACAGTTTGCCCATAATGAATACTAAACTGGTAGTCTTCACTGATTTGCTTGCATTAGGTAAGATCAGCTAACGCATATTTACCCAACGTAATAAAAACTGTCATCGTAATATACGAATATTATCCGTTTGATCCAGCCATAGCTCAACAATCCCTCTCCCATATTATTTACACGTTTATTCAACACGTTTATTGTTGGGAATTAGTAAAAATATTGGTGAGCAAAAGTAATTCGGTTTTTATATTCGTGCCATTTTTCATGTTAACGTTTTATGTTCAGTATAGATATACAGGGAGCCCCACTTTCGGAACCACGAAACTTCAGGGACTGATTAACTGTTTCAACAAAAAGGTCCACATAGAAATTTTTTTAAACGCTTCGGTTTCGAGTTATTTCGATTTTATGAATGAATTGTGGTATCAGGGTGTATCAGGCTCGACTGCCATAACTCGAGGAATCGATTTTATAAGTAATTTCCAACAAAAAATTCCTCTTCGAGATTTTTCTAAACGCTTCTTTTCGAGTTAGATTTTAAGATTTTTTCTTGTTCCCGGCCTTCTATCACAAAAATGGTCATGACACCCTGAATTAACAGTGCAAAATTGAGTTGATTATACCGTTGGAAAGAGCGTGACATTTTCTATCAGAAAGCCTTAACATACATTTTTGAGTACATTCAGCGGACGATGAATTAGAACGAAAAGAAAATGTGCTCAAATTTTCAAAATCACTATTTTCTCAAAAGCTAGACTTTTCTCAAAAATAATGAGTGCACATAAAAGGAAAAAATTCTCAGAATCTCAGCTTTCCATTTAAAAATACATTTTTTTTTAACCCTACGCCGCAACTGTGGGCTCGGCGGCCATTCGGTCTCTTGCGGTGCACTGTAGTTTGGCTGTTCTTGACCAGTTGCCGTCGTCAGGTCTAAAGTTTTTACGTATGTCCTGCAGTGCAGGGCATGAGTCGAGGTGCACTTCAGTCATACCTTCCAGGTTAAACAATGGGCGAATCGGAGAGCACATCAATCCCAGTCTGTGTAAATGTTTTTGAGAAAATCATGGCCAGTCAGCAGTCGGAAACATGCTACTGCAGTGTGTCAAGGTTTGTCCAATGGAATGCGACCAGCGGGATCCTGGAGACGCTGCCACAATCTCCCCCCCCCCCCCCCACTTTCCGCCCTCCTCCTTCTGGTGTTGGGCGGGACCCCTCCGGCAGAAGACGAAAGTCAGTTAACCGGAGGGTCCACTTGCCACTTACAACATCATTCCACATGTCCCTAATTAATCGTTTGGCGCTCCCAAGACTACGCACTTGGGGATCGGCTGGCTCTTCTTTGATCCTTCCTTAGCCAGATGGTCTGCTCTTTCATTCCATGCTATAGCTACATGGGATGGTATCCACTGGAGAGCTACCCCTCTTCCAGAATGCATAATGAAGTGAATCAGGTTACAGGCCAAAACAAAGTCACCTGAATCAGTCTCCCCGCTTGATCCCACAGCCTGGATAGGATCCATTGAGTCAATAAGCAGTACTATTCTAGGGTAGTGACGCGAGGCTATTTCCTGTAGATGTAGACAATGGCATGGATCTTTCATTATCTCCATCGAAATTGGTAGAGGTTGCCCCAACATGTTCACTCAGCTCAAAATCCCTAGAAAAAACGCCTGCGCCCGCTAGTTTATTGGCACCCTGTGCAGAGCCATCCGTATAGACATGAAACCGCATAGTCTCTGGGAAACGCAGTGCAATTTTCTCCAGTGCCAGGTTTCTAAGATAGTGGGGGGAGTTGTATCTTTCATTACTTGCTCACTTAAGGCTAGAAAAACCCGAGGTTTGGAGAGAGGCTGACAAGTGTTGGGAAGGGCTTGGCGACGACTCGAGTCGCTTTTCCTCAATGATGGTACCAGCCTTAGTCAAGAAATTCTGTTGAGTCTTAAGACGCACTGTAGCTGGTTGTGATGAGTTCCAGTACTCAAACTCCATTTCTCCTCATTCTCTCGTGCAGATTAAGAGCAGTTATCTCCCTTCGTACTTTCAGTGGCTCAACCAATGACAGCAACTCCATGGCCAACTCAGCTTTCCAGCGGTGTGATTATTTTATTTTACTGCACTAATTAGGGGAGAAAATCATGTTTGAATGAAAAAAAAAAAATCTGTGTTTTTCGAGGAAATCTAGTGTTCAGGGTATTTAAGACTTGACCTGACCATGACTGGAGGAGTTAGGTATCGTTTTCTACGTAACTTTTCACGGTGAATCGAGTGGTGACACTCCCGACCGTAACAGAAGGGGACATAATGGAGAATGGATGGGTAACAGCTGATTGCAGTCATGCATGGCTTAATGAAATCGAGTTTATTGTTCCGTTTCATTTGAAAAATATGGAAACAATAAAAAATAGCTATTTCAATTATTGCACACGAAAGAACCAGTAATTGAACAGCCAACATTTCTTTAGGTATGTCCAATAGAATAATAAACCCACGTGACAAGGGCTTTGCAGCGTTTTTGGCACCTTAATATGCAAAAGAAAACATTTTGAGGGGGTGTTCAAAAAATTTTTTGCTGAGCGAATACACAAGTGTTCGCTCATATTCACAGAATAATAAACCAATACCTGAGAAACACCTGAGAAGCTGGGGACAGAGAAATTAAACGTTCTCACTGCGGGGTTTGCTCAGGGAATGGACAACCCAAAGTACCACAATGCTTAAATGGATGAATAGGTATATTATCAAAAAATATCTATTACTATAGGTACCATTTCTCGAAAAATTCAAGCCACTGAGTGAAAACATGATGGCCGTGGTGAAGGTTGCTTCTCTTTGACAAAACCACATTTCAGTACTTATATTTTTCCAAGTCTCGTTAGGTTATTGCCTTCGCAGCATATAGCCAATAGCCTTCAATACACTCACGCTGCAGACCGCCACAAAATCTTCCACAAAGCTTTATTATTTGATATTAGGGGTGGGTGGTGGGGGGGGGGGGGGTTATGGAAGGTTCACAAAATTCCGAATCAAGTACCCGGGTCATTCATGAAATGCAGTAGATTTAAAGATTATTGTTGGCACTGAACACCTAGGAGGCACCAACCCTGTACACTTCGTAATTTTTTTACCTGCTAACAAACAGAAACTACCTTCTTACTTACGTAATTTGAATCAGCTGTTCCCCATAACTGATAAGTGGGTTGTAGTTATACCGTTTGGTTCACATTCATGATGATGTTTCTTTGGCTCAGCTTCAGGGTCCGTGTGGTCTCAAGCAATTCTAAAAATTGGGATCTATTTAGGTTCGCTAAGACAAATATCACCGTTTTCTCGAGACCACCCGGAGCATTGTGCGGCCAGCCGTTCATTCACAGGAAGGCCATTAAGTCTGAACCAAAATTGAAGTAAATCTACCACTAGGTGATACCAAAATAAACATGGGTTCCTTCCTGGAGAAAAAAAAAAACGCTCTCAAGTCCTCTTGTCACGTGGGATTACTATTCTATTGGACTGCAGAAATGTTGGCTGTTCATTTGTTGTTTCTTTCGGGTGCAATAACTGAAATAGCTATTTTTGGTGATTTCCACCAATTGTGGCCCCCAAAAAAGCGGACGGACATTGGTTGATATCTTTGGAATGTACGCACCTTGAAACGTAAAAGAAAAAGTTTTAAGGGGCCTGTTCGAAAAATTTTTCGTTGAGCGACATCGGTGTATAATTCACAGAATAATAAAAACATCATCAACATGAGCGCGAATCAATCCAGTAGGTGGTCATGGGTGCCCGTTACTCCGCGCCCATTTGTGCTCCATGGGAGCTAATTTGTGCTCCGAAGCTCGGCAGTCCGATCGGAATACACCCAGGGGTGTTATGGGGGAAAAATGGGTGTAAAAATAGGGGTTATCGAGGTTTTTTCAAGGTTATAGGAACATGAGCTTGTGAGGTATCGTTTTCCATGTTTTTTAGGGCGAGAAGACCGAATATGAAATTGCTATTGACCAAAGAGTGAAGAACTGAGGTTGTAACGAAGGTTCAGCTCCCAACCCAAAATTCATGTTTTATGAGTCAGAAACCTGGGAAATTGTCTGAAATCACTATAAATTTGTATAATAACACTAGAAGTGTTATTCAACAGGTGAATCAAGACAGTTAAACGGCACTATCGATGATCAGAGTTAATTTGTAAAAAAATAGGAGCCTAATTCGTATTTTTGGGGCCAAAGTTGGTGGAAACCATCAAAAATAGCTATTTCAGTTATTACACATGACAAGTTATAAATCTAAAGGACTTGGCAGCGTTTACAGTAGAGCGATAACATAATATAATGTTAAAATGAGTAGTTATTCGTAGTAATTCTTCGAGCGTTCTCGGCGGGGGAGCATGAATCAAACGGTATATTCTGTAACCCTGTTATCAGTGATGGGGGACAGCAGATTCAAATCACGCAAGGTTTCACGGAACCGAGTTTGTAGTTCTGAGATACGTAATCTTTGATTCCAAAGTATGAAGCAAGTATCTCTGTGCAGGTATGTTGAAGGTGGTTATGTAGTAGGTTTAAAAAAAGTACAGTATGTGTAGACAATAGAGGTGTAGGTAATAGGTCCTAGCTGCTTGGTTCAGTACCTACTAACTAAAATCTCTACGTGAATTGCAATTCATGAATGACATGGAACTTAGTTGGGGGATACCTACGTAACTAAAGCAGCAAATAATAAACTTAGTGGATGAATCTGTTAAGTTTTTCATTCCATTTTCGGCTTCTACGAACCTTGACACTTAAAACAGCAAATTTTGAGGGGGAGTTGAACAACTTTTCTTCATGATCGATGCCTAATGTTTATTTTTGAAAATAATAAACCAAAAAATGGGACAGCTTATTCATACTATTTCAGCTTACCTTGATTTTTGGTGGAGGGCCTCCACCACCAACTCCGCCCCCTCCACCGCCGCCTCCCCCAACTGGCTTGTTGTTAGGTATGAGAAGACTCTCGGTTCGCTTTGGTTGGATAGCCGAAGGTATGACCTCCTGAGTCTGAGGTACTCTTTTCTTCAGCGTCGCTACTTCCTCAGCGAAAGGAGTTGTCGCCCGTGGCAGTGGAGGCGCCCCCACGACGGAACCATTACCAGCACTCGACCTCGCTATGCTCGGCGCCCTGCTACCCCCTGTTGAGAAAAGGAGATCAAAATTCGTACTTGAAGACCATGTCTTCTGTTATTGAGATGTGGTTTTTCGGTAACTACAACTCCGGTTACTGTAGACAGCCTCTCCGTTTTCAGAAGCCACGTCTGTTCAGAAGCCACCGCAAGTTCCCCAAACTCGGTGGGACGGACATGCAATAATTCTTATCATTTTTTTTTTCTTCATCTATTCTTATACAGACGACATGTAATCGACATGCTAAACCAGTAGTGAAGTAGGTACCCCCTGGTAGCTACTCGTAAATTGTAAATTTGGATCTTTTGGCTGAAGATGCCTATTTATATATCGTTTATAGAAATCTGCCTCTAGGTGTACCTGATGATGCCATGGCAGCGTGGATCGCCGCAACGGAGGGTGGAGGCGGCGTTTCCGGTGGAGGTGATCCTGGTACAGTCTTGTCTACTGAAGACTGCCGCGAACCTGTGTGAACAGTATTTCGAACTCCTTTACCCTTAATTGGATACTTCTTATATAGATACGTACATATTCTGTGAAAACCAATCACCACCTCCCTACGCTAAATGGGGTGGCATAAATATTTTATGCGTTACCAGCCAGTCTTGATCCTCCCCGGGAAAACCTGTCCAGGCTTGGGTCTCGGCTTGGCGCTCGCTTGTAGTGATCAAAGTGGTCGCTCATAGCCTGTAAATACCATAAAATAATGCAATACAGGCAACACATTGGTGTGGCTGAGATCTGTAGGGAATAAGTAAAACCTCAGATAATTATGAGGCTACAGTAATCCTACGAGATCCCTAGGTTTTCGGGATTGATCGGTATTCTACACAAAGTGTCTATACAGGCTCTACACAAAGTGGATCGCTTGTGGTTCAAAAGCTTTGTTATATGTACGGACGGATCAATATGACTTTTCTCCTTCCACTACCTAGGCGGCCTAGGTCGATGAAATATTGAAATCGAGGTCTTGGTGACTTATCTGTTAGTCTTAGTAGACTATCTCTCTTGGTCTTATCTCTGTCTTGGCTCTTGGTCAAGCGATTGTTTTTGCGGTCGAAATAACTTTGGGAACCTTCTTTCTGGGTGAGCAAGACGTGGATAGATGAGTTCAAAACTTTTATTGAGCAGTACCTACTTTTTTAGACTAACGACTAATCGACGAGCTGGTAGACACCCTCCCACAATATAAGGTATACTTTACCACAGTAATATTCCGTAAGGTACAGGTAGTACTGAAAATAGCAATAAATACTTGCTAGGGGCAAGC
This sequence comes from Leptopterna dolabrata, assembly GCA_954871275.1. Taxonomy (NCBI): domain Eukaryota; kingdom Metazoa; phylum Arthropoda; class Insecta; order Hemiptera; family Miridae; genus Leptopterna; species Leptopterna dolabrata. The sequence continues at coordinate 42,180,176 of OX940975.1, forward strand.
GTCTTATTTGATCTTCTGATTAATCCAATAAACATTTTTGAGCTTATCTCGTTTTTCCTCCAACTGTGTCGGCAAAAGGAATATTGACGTAACTAGTCCCTAAAGGGTCTAAAAAAATTAAATAAATACAGAAGCCTAGACCATTATTACGTACATTGTTTATATTCATTATTCCTCACCTGCTGGAAGTTATAGGAAGGCGAATCACCGGTAACCTGCCTCGAGTTCCTTCGTATCGTGTTGGTTCGGTTGGGTAGCGTCGACGCTCCCCGGTCGTCCACTTTGTCGTGTGGTATGGGGGTAGGGGGAGTGATGACGTGATGGTAGCTGGATTCCCGGGCGTCTCTAGGCATGCTACCACCATCCGTCGTCATCACTTGAGGAGGCAGGGGACTCGTTTGAGTCACTAGAGCTCCGATCCTGTTGGTATAAAGGCCGGTAGCTATAGTTACTTGAGTGTTCTCAGTGATGAGGAAGTATTTAACTATCCACTGTTCTTCGAGGATTAGACGTGTTCATTAAGCCGTTGGTATCTAACTAGAACTTCCTAAAGGTTGAATGATGTTTTTAGCAGTTACGGTTAGGCGTCTGGAGATGGTAGGTGAGAAAGGTTCTCTGGATAATATTGATGCAATAACATAATTTTATGTTGGTACCTCCTCATTTGAGTAAATTGAGATAATTCTCATTGGAGAAGAATAACAGGTCACGCCTATCTGAAAGCTACTCTGAATTATTGCATGTGGGTGGGTAGGTATTCGAGGGCGCAACTAAGGATTTATATCTCTGCTAGGAAATCCGTTCCAGGATTTCCTAGCAGTGATACAATTTCCTGTCAAGTTCTTAGAATACCAAAGCTTTATTCATGAATAAGAATACCTAACTCAAAATATAAGTTGAGCTTGTTAATAAATTTATTTTTTAAGCATAACAATTTGTTTAATTTATTGTTTACCCTTGTTGTGGGCTGGCTTGGGGCTCGGGAGTGGAGTGGACGATGGCGTTGGTTTGCCTGTAGTCAGAATACGGATCACTGCCTCCAGTTGGAGCTTGACCATACCCTCCAGGACCTACACTACCAGGAATGTTCTGCTGGCTCGAATTGACCTGGCGAGGTATACTCTGATAGCTGGAATTGATCTTTTGGGAGGCTGATGACTGCTGCATAGATTGTTGGTACCCGTTGCTACTTGTCGGTTGGTGCGAAGTGCTGGGCGGTGGGTACGATGATGAACTCGAAGGTTGATACGCAGTGCTGGAGGGTGGTTGCTGGTAAGAGCTTTTCTGTTGCTGATATGAATCTTCGTTCACTCCAAGGTTTTTAGTTGCCGCCTATGTAATGAAAAGTTGAGCTAACTGTACTAATGCAGTAGTAAGGAACTTATACTATAGAAGAAAATCGACCCAAGGCCCACCAGGGGCCTTAAGACTTGAGGCTCTGTATTCCTCCTTCCGGAGGAGTCCGTCGTCACTGGTTGGTGAGTACTGGAGGTGAGCGCTTTCGATGTAAGGACATCATCATCAGGCCGTCGAGAGAATACTACTTTATATTCTCTCGTAGTTTAGTATTCTCACGACGGCATGATGATGATGTCCTTACATCGAAAGCGCTCGTCTCCAGTACTCAGCCAGCTAATGATGACGGATTCCTCCGGAAGGTATGTACTACTTCTTACACTAGCGAAAATGACCTTTTAGATTGAGGCTGCTGTATATATACTTGGCCGTATTTGTTATTATTATTATATCGTATTCCGTTGACCAGATACCAGATTCTGAATGGATCCACACCTCTGACCCATCTGCAAATCGCAGTTTTTGGCAGAACAAGTATTCTGCTAAATGTATAAATTATATTAGTACTCAACTTGAACTTAAATTATTTTATGGGCAAAAGAGATAAGAAGGAATAGTTGGAATCTCCTACCGTTGAGTTCCCAACGTTCGCTGTCGCGTTCGAAATGGGTCCAGGAGGCTTCAAACTGGTTGCTGGGCGATTTCGAAGTTTTTCCAAACCTGAACACAACATAGGTCTTGAACCCCTCGGCAGAAGAGTTATATGAAATTTTGATGATGACATCGATGGATTACATCGAAAGAATTTGGAACTCTATACCTTGTGTAACTTTGAAAATAAATCAGAACCTTGACTGACCTATGCGTACACGTCAGGATGATTTTTTCGTTCAAAAACACGTAGATAGTTAAATGGTTAGGTACGAAATAAATGTTGGAGGTGGTATTATGCCACTACTTCAACTTGAATCGTCATCTGTTTCGTAAGTTTGTTTAGAGGTGTTGGGATTGCCATCGTTTACCGATTGGCTGTTAGGTGAGGGCTAGGAAATTTGGCTTCTCTTCGTTTTAGTTTTTTATTCCGACCGGTTTCGCCGCTAGGGCCTCATCAGGGGTAAATAGAGTTCGTGATCTTGGGCACTCGTCGTAATTGCGGTTTTTAAAGTTTATGTTCCACTCTTCTTTCTAAAATAGCTTTTGTGATTTTTGGCCACTCGTTTTTTTTTTGAAGTGTGCTAAGTACTCCAATCTATGTTTCTCATTTTTTATGTTTCTTCTTATTTTTAGATTTACCTTGTTCATTCTTTTGATCAATAAACTGCGTCATGAGGCACTGAGTAGTATGTAAATTAGTTTTTGAAGTTTTAAATTTTAAAGATTTTTGTTATATCACCATGTGGAGTTGGAGTCCAGCTTCGAAACCTGAAAATACGTTTCATAGGTATTCGTTTTGCTATTATTTCCATTGGTTATGAAATACACGAGTCGATCCTCTTTGGGCGTAGGTACAGTACTTAACCATTAATTGTATCCATAAGCTGCACATACTTTAGTTTACTTTGATATATCGAGTAGTGCTCTTTCATTGTCAAGAGTTTAAATTAAATACATTGAAGCTCAATTTGTTATTGAACTCAATTATTCGCGTTGTTAATTAAAGCACGTCACATCAGTCATAATAATTACGAATGAGTTTGTTTCGATATTGGTACAACATTCAGTAGTACTGAGCCAATTTTCCCGCCTTGATCTCTTGTTGGGTGAATCCGGGTAATAATTCGTTTACATTTATGATATTTACGATATGACAGGCGCTGAAGTGGCATGAAGATAGAGAAGTAGTGAATGACGATCACGTGATTGGTTATACGTCAGAAGGTTTTGTCCGTTCGCTACGTACCTACCGGCGCGTACTCAAAAATCACTTGAACGAAGATGAGCACCAGCTAATATTTATAATGCTGGAAAGTTGAAAAGACATAGATAAATTGTTATTACGTAAACTGATGTAATATACGACCTGATGTATTCATAACTTTCAAATCAGCAATGTAAACTTATGTAGGTTCATGCAGCCACTCAAGCCGAATATTTCACATTTTCATACCTAAATCAGTTCACACTTATAATAGTACCTAGCTGTATTCGCGGTTCCCTGTATTCACGCCTACTTCACTTTTATGCTGGCTCATAGAGCCAATTAATGAAGAAAAATGTGCCGATTTGGTGTATTACATGGCTCATAGAGTCATGTAATACACCAAATCGGCACATTTTTCTTCATTAATTGCCCTCTTTTCTACTCCATTTTAATTTTACTTCTGACTCTAATGTTAACTCAAGGTTGTAGATAGGCTTACGAGGCTATATTCTAATCAATCGATGGGGGTCGAACTAATGAGGTGTTTTCAATGGTTTACTGGAGCACCTGGTATTCAGAAGTTGCACGAAAATAAGACGACTGGCACTTCTACTTTATCTAATTGTAGAATGATGTATATTTATGTAGGTAGGTATAACTATGTATATTGAGAGCTTGTTAGGAAGATGTTGGGCTGTAATATTTGTTAAGTAGCCCCCACGTCACACTAATTTTTGATGGGAGACTACATTCTATCAGCACATTGCATATCTTTCCTATGTTATCAGATCCACCGGCTAAATCCCACACAGTACCTATCTTAGGGCAATGAAGAGCCTATTCCTTCCGAGACTACCAAGGTTTTGGAAGCCTAATAGGTACCTAACTAATGCAATATGAATTTCATCACTACTTTTAATACAGTGGAGCGGTCAATTAAGTCTGTTTTCCAGCTGATTTTTAGATCAGGCTATCTTAGCCAGGCCCGTTGAAAGGGGGGGGGGGGACTGGGGACATTACCCCCGGGCCCGGCCTTTGTAGGAGGGCCCGGATTTTGAAAAAAAAAAAATTCTTGAAGAAATTAAATTTTAAAAAAGGTGTAAGGGGAGAGGGAATATGAAAATAGAGGACAAATCTTCTCAAAACACTGTGAAGTGTTTTGAGCGTATTCTGCTAGTGCACCAAGAAAACAAGTTAGCAGTAGAAGTTCCACTAACTTCTTTCCCCGCCACCTTCCCCACTATTTTCATTTCTTCGCATGCGCTTTCCATTTTTCACCAACCAGTAAGGTTACCTGGATACTGATAACCACCAAGTAACCCAACCAACCCATTTCTATCATCGTCTAAAGTTTTAAAAGCTCTTTTGCTTCATGTTACTTTTTTTTTGGAATACCGGGTGTTCGGTTTATGAACGACAAAACTTCAGGGATCCATTCTACAACTAATTTCCAACAAAAAGTGTCTCCTAGAGTTTTTTCTGTAACCCCTTGTTTTCGAGAGTTATTTCACTTCTAATATTTTTTTCGTGTTTTCGACCTTATCTCACTAAAATGACCATAACTCCCTCAAGCTACATGGTGAATCAAAATTTGAGGATACCGTTGGAAAGACCGTTAAATTTTCTTTCAAATTCAACCATAAACTTTTCTCTAAAGTCAAGAAAAACTAGCGTTTTTTGAACCCAAACTACAATTTTTGTCATTTGTCATCTTTCTAGGCGATTTTCAACGGTATTTTCCAACAATATCGTCTACTGAAAAACTGATGAGCTTCACGGTAAAAACATCTACGTTTAAGAAGATTTCCAACGGTATTATTCAATTTTATTTTTAACGCCGTTGTTAAAAGAGAAATCGGTGATTGAATGCGAAAAAACGTGGAGAGGGAGGGCATTCCCACATATTTCGGGAACCCAGTTAGTGAGGAAACGTGGAATTTTCGCGATTAGGATGGGTTAAATAACAAGTAAGAAGTGAAAATTGAAAAATAATCTCTTTTTTCCGTCACATAAAAAATACACTGCCAAGGTGATGGCACAGGAGCTTCCTCGTCACAATCAGAGTGACCCATTATAAAATAGAACAGACTCGGAAGCAAAATAACATAACATTACATTACATTACATTACATTACATAACATTACATAACGTTAAATATACATATTACATAACATTACATTACATAACATAACATTACATAACATTACATGAAATATACATATTATACATATTATACATTACGTCCATTATACATAACTAGCCTGACCGCTCGCTTCGCTCGCTATCCGAGATTCGCTGTACGCAGTATCGTGGAACCAACAAACGACGGAAAAATCCCTTACCCTACCGGGTATTTGTGCCCAATTTTATCAAAATCCGTCAAGCCATTCAGGAGTTGACCATGGTCGACCATATTTCCGCTATGGTCAGGGAATTAAAAATGCGCCTACGTTCAACTTGGGAGGCTACCGGATATTGGTGCCAAATTTGGTCGATATCCGTTGAGCAATTCGGGATTTGACCATGGAGGGGCCCATGGATGCGCTAAGGTCGACCGCGGGGGTAGTCCGAAGGGTCGATCGTAGATAGAATTTCACGTAGATTACGAATACGCGATAAAAAATAGGGGTTACCATTTCAATTAACGAAGTTGACCATGGTCGACCATAGTTCCGCTATGGTGAGGGAATTAAAAATGCGACGTTGCACAACTTGGGAGCCTACTGGATACTCGTGCCAAATTTGGTCGATATCCGTCAAGCCATTCAGGAGTTGACCATGGTCGACCATAGTTCCGCTATGGTCAGGGAATTAAAAATGCGACGTTGCACAACTTGGGAGCCTACTGGATATTCGTGCCAAATTTGGTCGATATCCGTTGAGCAATTCGGGATTCGACCATGGAGGGGCCCATGGATGCGCTATGGTCGACCGCGGGGGTAGTCCGAAGGGTCGATCGTAGATAGAATTTCACGTAGATTACGAATACGCGATAAAAAATAGGGGTTACCATTTCAATTAACGAAGTTGACCATGGTCGACCATAGTTCCGCTATGGTCAGGGAATTAAAAATGCGACGTTGCACAACTTGGGAGCCTACTGGATATTCGTGCCAAATTTGGTCGATATCCATCAAGCCATTCAGGAGTTGACCATGGTCGACCATAGTTCCGCTATGGTCAGGGAATTAAAAATGCGACGTTGCACAACTTGGGAGCCTACTGGATATTCGTGCCAAATTTGGTCGATATCCGTCAAGCCATTCAGGAGTTGACCATGGTCGACCATAGTTCCGCTATGGTCAGGGAATTGAAAATGCGACGTTGCACAACTTGGGAGCCTACTGGATATTCGTGCCAAATTTGGTCGATATCCGTCGAGCCGTTTGGCCGTGCATAGAAGGACAGACAGACAGACAGAGCGCATGCGCAGGGCGAACCGCTGGCTCTATCATGTTGAAATTTATATGGGACCTCAATGGGCCCTACCCGCTTAATCCCTGAGAATTACATTGAAATTGGGTGAAATCTTTGGTTACAACGGCTGTAACAAGGAAATTGAATCTATTTCACGCCAGCGCATGCGCAGAGCGCACCGAGGGTCCGATCATGCTGAAATTCATACTGGAACTCACTAGGCCTTGTCCAAACAACCCTTGAAAATTTGAGCGAAATTGAATCAAAATTGTGAAAGTTATGCGTGTTTGTTGAGTTTAACGTTAGCGCATGCGCAGGGCGTACCGCTGGATCAATCATGTTGAAATTTGTATGGGACCTCAAGGGGCCTTATCCGCACCATCCCTCAAAATTTGAGCTGAATCAATTCAAAATCGTGGAAGTTATGGCTGTAACAAGGAAATGCGGACAGACTCACAGACTCACAGACTCACAGATTCACAGACTCACAGACTCACAGACTCACAGACTCACAGACCGACAGACACGGAACCAAATTTGTTCAGTAGGCTTTGAAACGCAAAATGCAAGTGGAAATTTTGATTTCTGAAGACAAAAATTTTTTGGCTCACGAAAGTGAACACAAGGCTTCCGCTGCTTCGCAGACTCGGAAGCAATAATAAATAAATAGAAATAACTTATTTCTACAAGATTTTACAATTTATAACTTTTTTCTACGACATTTTAACTTGTTACAGAAACTGATCAAACCTGTTGTAACAGATTCTGCACCTCTTGCGAACGCAAACGATTTTGCTCCCTTTCGGCACAGCACAAGTTTATCCTGCCAATCAACTCCACCCGAGTTTCGACCCTGACGCTGTAAACTTTGGCCTTCAGGATGCCACAAACGTAAAAGCCTCGCAGGCCACTTTACTGGTGCATACCGTCCGATCCATCTGTTTCTAAAATGCTCGTTCAACCACTGGGAAACGTTGCGTCCATTGTGGGCTGGACATCCATCCATTTGCCACCACATAATATTCTGCCTCCTATCAAGTGGCGCTTCGTTCAATAATTCCATCAGATCGTTGTCCAGAAAATTTAGAAACCTTCATGAGTTGAGGGGGTTCGGGAGGAAGAGGGGTCGAAAGTCAGGAGAAGTTGATTAGCAGGGTAAACTTGTGTTGTGCCGAAATGGAGCAAAATCGTTTGGAATCGCGCAGCGTTGTTGATAGTGTTCGCAAGAGGTGCAGAATCTGTTTACAACAAGGCGGAGGAAATTTTGAACATTTTCTGTACTTAACAAGTTAAAATTTCGTAGAAAAAAGTTATAAATTGTATACCTAATCTTGCAGAAAGAAGTTATTTTTATTTATTTATTTTATTTTTTATGTGAAGGAAAAAGATACTATTATTTTTCAATTTTCACTTCTTACTTGTTATTTAACCCATCCTAATCGCGAAAATTCCTCGTTTCCTCACTGTCTGGGTTCCCGAAATGTGTGGGAATGCCCTTCCTCTCCACGTTTTTTCACATTCAATCACCGATTTCTCTTTTAACAGCGGCGTTAAAAATAAAATTGCATAAATACCGTTGGAAAACTTATTAAGCGTAGATGTTTGTACCGTGAAGCTCATCAGTTTTTCAGCAGCCGATATTTTTGGAAAAAACCGTTGAAAATCGCCAAGAAAGGTGAAAAATGAAAAAAATCGTAGTTTGGGTTCAAAAAACGCTTGTTTTTTTTTACTTTAGAGAAAAGTTGATTGCTGAATCTGAAAGAAAATTTAACGCTCTTTCCAACGGTATCCTCAAATTCTGATTCACCATTTAATTTGAGGGAGTTATGGTCATTTTAGTGAGATAAGGTCGAAAACACGACAAAAATCTTGGAAGTGAAAAAACTCTCGAAAACAAGAGGTTACAGAAAAAACTCTACGAGACACTTTTTGTTGGAAATTAGTTATAGAATCGATCCCTATAGTTTCGTCGTTCTTAAATCGAACACCCGGTATATAAATAATTATATAAATCTAAGAACTTGATCGTTCCTCATTTTCTGCAATCCATCCTCCTTCCACTGATTCCCCCCCCCCCCCCCCTCTCAAAATGGCTTATTTATGGTATATGGTTACGGAGGTTTTTGGGTGTTTTAGGGACTTGCTAAGAAGTGAAAAAAATTGAGTACCTAAGCTGTTAACAAGTTGAAAAACTTCTTTTTTTTCTTTTTTTTTTGGGGTCCAGAAGCTTTCTGCCCCCGGGCCCAGATTTTCTCTCCACGGCCCTGATCTTAGCCATACGAATCCTCTATTTTTAAGATTAAGAATCCTGCCTCCCAAACTTATATGCTTGTTGCGAAGACACTACTTCACCATTAATTTAAAAAAATCTTCGAAATGTCCCCCGTTGCGGTTGCGCTACTCGTCTTTACTCCGGTATAGCTGTACATGTCCTGGTCCCAAGAAATGATTTTTTCAAAAGGCAGCTTGGCTGCTCGATTGTCATGGATCAAACGGGGCCTTAGGGCAATTCAATCATTTAAGAGGGGATTGAATGACTTCCTCACCAAGCAGTAAGCGGAAAATGATAACATATCCATACTTAGCTGCTTTACTAAATTTAAGTTCCGTCCCTGTCTTTCACTGTACGTTTCCCTAATTTAAGCTTCCTTTAATGCTGTTCATCTGTAAGTAGTATAATTTATCAAATATATAATTATGAAAATATTTTTGTAACTATAAGCATTTTAATTGGCAACTCCTGTTATCCGGACAGTTTTCTAAATTTTGGAGATCAGAAATGCCAACATGGGCAATTTGGCAATTAGGAATTATTTGAGTCCTGTTGCTCATAATATCTCGTATCAAATAGTTATAAATTATTATTGTATATAACTAGGATGTTTTCTTTTTTCTTGTAAATAAAGGCTTTAAAAAAAAATCAAAATTGGTTTGTATAATTCGTCTGCACATGCAAAATCATGAAGCCTTACTGAGTGCACGCATAACTCAGCTTGGAAACAGTAACTTCAGGTGAAATCCACGAAAGTTATTTGTTAGGTATCCACTACACGGTGCAAGTAGTCCATAATTTGCTTTCACATAACCAATACCTGTCTAGAGTAAATAATTGCACTTACCTGGCTGAATAAAATCCGGGGCAAACTGTTTTGCCACGGCTTGGGCGATTTCGAAATCCTCCCGCGCATGCTCAGCGGACAAATCAGCCATTTCAGCCTTCCCTCGAGCAGTAGCTGTCCTAAAAGGTCAAAAGGGGTTATTCACATAGTCGAGCTCTATAAAAGTTCTCCATTCCACGTTAGTATTCGAGTAGAGACGTAACTATTATTTCGGTACAGATAAGTTTCAACTACGTCATTGAATAAGTAGGTTGAGCTTGAAGACATTCACCTATTATGTAACAGTTATAATATCAATGACTCATGACTCTGCTGATCAAATTAAGTACCTACTTTGTTAACTAGGTACCTACGAGGGAAGATATCGGGGAAGTTAATACTATTTCCCCCATTTATATACCGGCTTTATTCACTTATATTAATAGTAAGCACCCTACTAATATAATCGTACTAATTTAGGACTAATATGCTATTCGCAAAGGTAAGGGAGGTTACGAACCTAGATATCGCGATATCAGCTTTCTGCAGGGCGATTTTTGACGCACGCTGAGCAGCATTCACAGCAGCGTCTATCCTCTCTCTGAACTTTGCAGACCTGTCAAGTAATATGTAAGCAGTTAGTTAGACGAAATAAATGTACAGGGTAGGTACACATATATAGTAACGGGGGAAAATGCGTTGTAAAAGAAAATGAGGTTCAACCATCCGTGCGTAGAATCGGTATCTTGGTACGCCTTCAAGTTGAGGTGCCGAGAGCAAATACACAAGTGTGTCATGCGGATTCTCTGGTGGAAATAATGATGATGAAGGCAGTTGTTCGATCGAATTCATCACTTATAACTAGCCGCTGCAAGCTGCCTATTTAAATATTCTATTTCACAATCGTTGCTACTATACTAGATGTAAGTATACTTCATTAATACGAACATATTACATGACAACTTCACTTGGTAAAATCATTAAAAAGCAGATAAAAATTATTTATAGACGAGTAGGAAAACCTGTTGTACTAAATAATAAGGGCTCTAGGGCGGTAGGCATCGAAGGGAAGCCACGAAATTTTCGCTCTTGATAACGGCAGTTTCACAAAATTCTGGATCGAAAATTCTGGACAGCTGATTGTTGCTATTTATTCCCCTTTTTTCGGTATAAAGGGTGATCCCACAGAAATAGTTTTGATACCGTTAGAATCGCTGCAAAAACTTCTTTTGATCAGAATAAATTTAAACGGAGTCGGAGGCAAAAATTGGTACACATACTTAGTCTTAACGTAGTTACCGCATGTGTTTACCCGGATGACGGTTGCGAAGGAGTGCCGCGTTGAGGGTGAAGGAGAGGACCATTGGAAAATCAAGGTGGCTTATACTGTGCGCCGTGATGCGAGGAAATGAACGATACCAACCGCGAGAAAAATAGGTCCAATAGTTTAGACGGAGAAGACACACTTCCTTCGAGTTTTACATAATAGGATATTGCGATCAACACAGAAGACAAAACTGTACATATTTATAATCTTCGTCATTATGTGTAGATACAACGATAAAACTTAAATTCACGACAAGCATGATGAGTATACCTACCAGAATAATGATAAAATAATAAATTTTTTTCCCCCTTACCTTATGAGGAAAAGATGCTTCTTTTTTTGAGAGGTGATGAGAAGGTTGTTTTTGTACTTTCCCTCTTCTTTCGATCCATCCCTAGGAAATAATCAACATAACATGTTAACATTCTGCATTTATTTTCATTATACACCTTGAATGATGGATTTTCATGGGTAGGAAAATGTTGTTACGGTACTCGTGTAAATCAATGTTCTGTATAGTTTATTAAAATAAAGCGTTCTGATTTCAGTGAATCATAGTGGTTTGTGGTAATTTAGTAGTACAAACGAATCGATCACTGGTATAATTCATTTACTACATGAATGTTGACATAGAAATGGATCCGCAAACGATGAAAGGAAGTGAAAATGACGTCCAACGAGTCAGGGAACGAGGACCAGGTGCGGTAGGCAATATTATAGGTAAATAACATTACGGGGTACAAAACGCAGCAGTGAACATCCTCAGGTAAACCACTTCTAGGAGAGCGCGGATGGTGGAGGATATTCTTAACTATCATTATGCAAAATCCTGTCACATGAATCGCCGATTCAATGTTTGCCCGAATGTTTAACATTCAATTAAGCTATAGTTGGTACGCTGCAATTCATTAATTCATGTGCATCTACTATAACTAATTAATATCACGAAAAATGATCCAACAATGAAAGGAATAGCAATGTTTAAGGTCGAACAAAAACAAATTTGTGACTTCTTCCTGAAGAAGAAATGACAGTATCTTCCTGTGCTCTTGTATGCGATTTCGGAGTAGCCAACTTGAAATAACATCCTAGTGGCTACTTCATGGTGCTACTCAACTGTGATCTTTGTTCCGCGTTTCCCTCGTTAAAATTATTGTCCTGAATCAGCATTCAACTTGGTATTGAAAGACCAACCAAAGAATGCCTTCCAACGTCAATAGCAATCATGAAAGTTTGAAGAAAGGCCTTTGTGATGTAGTAACCTCTCGCCATGATGGTATATTGTCATGCTTTGAATATTATTGTTATGCTCAATGATTATCACCTATAGATAGACAACTACCCATATTTGAAAGGATCGCGGTTTTGCATTATTTTTATTCGTCAACATTAGCTTCCTCAAGCAAGGAGACTGGACGTGTTTTCCCTTGTTCCTGTTGAAAATGAGGGGTGGCCCTAGGAACAATGACGTGAGGCCAGAGGTCATTGCATATATTGCTTCCGAGTCTGCGAAGCAGCGGAAGCCTTGTGTTCACTTTCGTGAGCCAAAAAATTTTTGTCTTCAGAAATCAAAATTTCCACTTGCATTTTGCGTTTCAAAGCCTACTGAACAAATTTGGTTCCGTGTCTGTCGGTCTGTGGGTCTGTGAGTCTGTGAGTCTGTGAGTCTGTGAGTCTGTCCGCATTTCCTTGTTACAGCCATAACTTCCACGATTTTGAATTGATTCATCTCAAATTTTGAGGGATGGTGCGGATAAGGCCCCTTGAGGTCCCATATAAATTTCAACATGATTGATCCAGGAACTATGGTCGACCATGGTCAACTTCGTTAATTGAAATGGTAACCCCTATTTTTTATCGCGTATTCGTAATCTACGTGAAATTCTATCTACGATCGACCCTTCGGACTACCCCCGCGGTCGACCATAGCGCATCCATGGGCCCCTCCATGGTCGAATCCCGAATTGCTCAACGGATATCGACCAAATTTGGCACGAATATCCAGTAGGCTCCCAAGTTGTGCAACGTCGCATTTTTAATTCCCTGACCATAGCGGAACTATGGTCGACCATGGTCAACTTCGTTAATTGAAATGGTAACCCCTATTTTTTATCGCGTATTCGTAGTCTACGTGAAATTCTATCTACGATCGACCCTTCGGACTACCCCCGCGGTCGACCTTAGCGCATCCATGGGCCCCTCCATGGTCGAATCCCGAATTGCTCAACGGATATCGACCAAATTTGGCACGAATATCCAGTAGGCTCCCAAGTTGTGCAACGTCGCATTTTTAATTCCCAGACCATAGCGGAACTATGGTCGACCATGGTCAACTCCTGAATGGCTTGACGGATATCGACCAAATTTGGCACG